>CM034155.1:456011104-457328751 GCA_019776745.2 Taxus chinensis | reverse complement strand
CCCATCGTTTCGTAGCTAGGTCCTAAACCCACTATACTTGCCATTTCTAACCACCCCGTTACCCCTACCACATCTAGCATCCCTCGAAAACTACCCAAAACGTAACCTTATCCACCCCTAATATCTCACACAAACCCGTAGGCTACACTAACCACCTCCTGTGTTAGTGACCCCTACCCCTTTTTAGAATGTGGTCCTTTCCATTCCACAATCATTAGCCCCCATTGCCACTAGGGTTACCACGACCCTTCCACCTCCATATACATACTATCAACCACCTCTCGTTGTATCCATTATTCACATAGGGGTATGTACCCCATGTTTACTATCTCCTCCCCAATCAACCTACATGGCAACACCATTCAATGGAGTGTCACCCCATTAATGCCCAAAACCAACCCTCTCAAGCTACAGGAGGCACCCCAATCATCACAAGCTATCAATGACCTAATCAATTGGATGTTGGGACAAGATGCAAACATTAGAGGCATCGGTTTCTGGCTCCCGCAACACTCTCACCTACGACAAGATTTGCAACGAGCCCATCCACCCATCCATTCCTATCCACCCATACCCTTTGCATTGGGAAATGCCTAAATTCAAGCATTTCAATAGCAAAGAAGACCCGCAACAACATTTGCGGTCGTTCAAACACGGGTGTTATCTGATCACTCACGATGATGTGTTGCTCATGAGAACTTTTCCCATGTCTCTGACTGGACCTACATTATATTAGTATAGTGGGTTACCTAGACAATCTATATTCTCATTCAATCAAGTAGCCCAAGCCTTCTTGGATCATTTCTCTGTCAATATCGTCAAGAAGGTTACCATGACTGAGCTATACTCCACGTGTCAATATGAGGACGAATCTATCACGGATTTTGTCACTCACTGGCGTATCTTGATCAACCAATTCACCTTCCAACTACCATAAATAGAACTCATCGAGCTCTTCACACGGGCTTGTGCTAGACATATCTTACTGACCTTGCATGTCCAAACCTTCTAAACATTGATGAAGCATTCACTATGGCACAAAAGTTAGAGATTCGGGCCATCGAAGAGAAAAAATCCAATTACGTAATAAGAATTTGGAATTCAAGTTGAATGATACCTCTCTTCTTCCAAACCATAAACCAATTATTCAAAAGCTAAGGGAAACGCTAACATAGTGGGTACTCAAGTGCGGCCCAGCTCATCCATCAAACCAGGATACCCCCTCATCTAATCTCTCACTCGTCAAAACTTTTCAATCCAGATGAGAGCAACAAAAATACACCCCAATTGAGGAACCTTACTCTTCTGTCTTAGAAATCTTATCAAAATCAGGGTCATTGCCCTTCCACCCATAAAACCACAACACTTGTTTGACCCTACTCACCCCATGCCTGCATGGTACAAAGAACACGACTTCTGTAAATATCATCGAGTAAGGGTCATAGTGACGGAAACTACATCACTTTCGAAAATATTATCCAAGAAATGCTCGAGAAAGGCGAGTTAACCGTGGATAATCCTAACGCACCTACTAACCAAAACCTACAAATCTTCAAGAAACCATTTCCCAACCATGCCCCTTCGTCTGATCAAACCAGTGAGACCTCAACTCATGATACCCATGCTCGCAAGGTCCACATTATCTTTAATGACATACCTGTCACCTCCAAATTACCTCACATTCCTTCCATAGAGGAAATCCTAGCCCGAAATCCTCCTTTCACATCAGAACCAACCTCCCCTGTTCCTTCACCCATAGAGGAACATATTTCATCTCCTTCATCACCTACAGAGGATTCTTCTGCTAACATCGAGACCATCTCACCCCTGGCTTCTCCACTTAGAGAATTGTTACCCACAGTACCTCCTCCACCCATAGAGGAGCACCCATTACCTCCTCCACCCACAGAGGAGCACCTATCCATTCCTCCACTTCTAGAGGAGCTTTCATCACCTTCTACACCTACCATAGACCCAGTTGAGATACCTTTGCCTCTTAGTGAGAATTCTCCATCAGCTATGTAAAATCCTATAGACCTACTCTCGTCTCTCCTACCCACGGAAGCTGAAGCTAGCCAATTTCCTGTCTCTAAAACACATTTTACAGGAATTGCCATTAGGTCCTGATCAACTCCACCTACAGATGTGTCATTCTCGCATTTGGCTGATCACTTAGATTATGTGGATAGAGCCTTATTATGGGGGCGTCTTCTGCTTCTTGTCTCAACACAGATGCAAAGGTCAATTGCTAATATCTCCAATATCTACCCAAAAGTATTTCAACCAATCGAACCAAACACAACCATCTCTATCACAACTCCTTCCACGACACATGTCATAGCTCAAACCACATCCTTACCCATAGCCCAATCTATATCTAAACCCAAACCCACACCTATGAAATCATCCTCAACTAAACCTATTACCACTTTAGGGTTCACCCCGACTACTAGCCTTACTCATCCACCTATCAAACTAGATTTAGCTACATCCTCCAAAGACAACACCACACCTACTCTGACACCAAAACAGAAGCACCACACCCATAGAACTCATACCTCGGCTGCACCAATCACACCTGCACCTGTCCCGTCTGTCTTAGGATCTTAGCTTCCTCACGTGGTCAAGAAACCTCCACCTGAAAACCATCCTTATCTAGTTGTGTCCTCCAGAAGCCAACTTTGACGATGATGACCTTCTCGATGAGGATCCTGCTTCACGAACAAACCCATTCCCACACTGCCCACTCAACAACCACAATCTCCACCCCCACAACTCCTCAAAACATCGCCAACATTTGAAATTAACATGGTTCACATAAGAGAACTTACCACACCACCACCCAAATGTCGTTGCGCCCAGCTTACCTCACAAGGTTTTTCTCCTCCGGTAGGTTGTTACCTGTCATGTCATTATACCACTCACCCTACACTTTCTATGTTTGCCAACTCCCCTTAGATACACATGATACACATCACTACCAGTGCCTAGAAGGATAAAGGTAAAGAAAAGGTGATTGACCCACCAATCAATCCTACACCCAACATACCATCTGCACCCATACCTAAAATCACTATTTACAGCCCCACATATCCCATTTCTAATGGAGTCACACATCACACCATGCTCAAACAATTACACTAGTCTCCCCTCAAAATGTCCTTATATGACCTCATTCAAACCTCAAAATCCCATCATCAAGCTCTCATGAAGGTTCTTCAATCTATTGAGGTTTTACCCAATGACCCTACACTCGTAGCCTCCATTATTACACCTCATCATGTAGCCTCTCTTACCAAATTACCACCTTCACCCACACCTCCACCTATTCACCAAGTAGCCTCCCTTAGATTTTTAGAGGAAGAGATCGTACCACACCAAAATGATGACCCAACTCTTATTACAACATCTACTTTATCATCTAAACCCCCAAACCAACCCAACCCACACCCTAAACCAAGCCACCCACACCTATCCTAAACCCTAAACCCCCAACTCACCCAACCCACACCCTAAACCAAGCCACCCACACCTATCCTAAACCCTAAACCCCTAAACTCACCCAACCCACACCCTAAACCAAGCCACCCACACCTATCCTAAACCCTAAACCCCCAACTCACCCAACCCACACCCTAAACCAAGCCACCCAAACCTATCCTAAACCCTAAACCCTAAACCCCCAACTCACCCAACCCACACCCTAAACCAAGCCACCCACACCTATCCTAAACCCTAAACCCCCAACTCACCCAACCCACACCCTAAACCCAGCCACCCAAACCTATCCTAAACCCTAAAACCCTAAACCCCCAGCTCACCCAACCCACACCCTAAACCAAGCCACCCACACCTATCCTAAACCCTAAACCCCCAACTCACCCAACCCATACCCTAAACCAAGCCACCCAAACCTATCCTAAACCCTAAACCCTAAACCCCCAACTCACCCAACCCACACCCTAAACCAACCAACCCAACCCACCCACTCACCCACCCAACCCACAAAAATCCCCCACCCATTCCAACCCCACCGATACCGGCCGAGGCGCGACCGACACCGGTTCCCCCAACACAACCTTACCCTGCATTTTTTTTCGACCGATGCCGGTCGCCTAGTGACCGACATCGGTCACTGTCTACTCCCCGAGCCGAACCCCCGCGCGGCCCCCAAAGACCATTTTCACCTATTTCTACCCATTTACCCACCCAAACACCCCCAAATCTTACACACCTAGCCGCCTTACCCTATCTTACCTATTTACCCTCTCTCTTTTTCAAATTACGTCTATTTACTCCTCATTTCCTACAACAACTAAATTCCTACCCAAACCCCCAATTTCAATTAATACAACCAAATGCCTAAACTAAAGAGTTTAGAACCTACCGGTACGACGACACGTCGTCGTGGTGGGATGGGTGGTGGCGGTCCAGCTGGTCCAGCCCCTCCAGCTCCTCCTGCCTGTGCCATGGCTCCAATCCTGATCTGCTGAGTCCCCGGCCAATCACCTGCCGCCTCCTCAACTATTCGGGCCCACTATCAACTCTCTCCGCCAATCAAATAGCTCCACCTCACTCAATACCCCTCCAAATCAACTCTCCACGTCAGACAAGTCAAAATTTGGATTACAAAAAAACAAAGGTGACAATGACAGGCCGTATTTTTCTTTTTATAGGTTTTTCGACCTTAACCGATGTCGGTTTCCTTTTTTGCCCTAAAAAACCGGTATCGGTCCCTTCACCGATATCGGTCATGTAGAATCGACATCGGTGTTAATCCCACCTTTCCCCCAATTTTATCTTTTTGCCCCTGTTTACCACTTGCCTCTTTTTTTTAACCACATATCGCCTATATCCACCTTGGATGAGCACCATTTGTTTACCAATTCGGCCCGACCTAAGGCCTCAACCTACCAATTGGCCCGACCTAAGGCCTCAACCTACCAATTCGGCCCGACCTAAGGCCTCAACCTACCAATTCGGCCTGACCCAAGGCCTCAACCTCCCAATTGGCCCGACCTAAGGCCTCAACCTACCAACTGGCCCGACCTAAGGCCTCAACCTACCAATTCGGCCCGACCTAAGGCCTCAACCTACCAATTGGCCCGACCTAAGGCCTCAACCTACCAATTCGGCCCGACCTAAGGCCTCAACCTACCAATTCGGCCCGACCCAAGGCCTCAACCTACCAATTGGCCCGACCTAAGGCCTCAACCTACCATTTGGCCCGACCCAAGGCCGCAACCACCCCATTTGGCCCGACCCAAGGCCGCAACCTACCATTTGGCCCGACCCAAGGCCGCAACCAACCCATTTGGCCCGACCCAAGGCCGCACCTAACCATTTGGCCCGACCTAAGGCCGCACCAATTAACCATACCATACCCACAATCACCGCTTTAATTTATCCATCCATCATGTAGCTTTTTGTTCAATCGAGCTCACTTGTTCGTGTTTTAGCATGATTAGGGTCCTTGACTTGATCTGGTGACCAACTTTGCCTAGACCTAGACCGTGACGTTTATCTCAACCAAACCAACCATTTGGTACTGCCGAACATGCCTAAACGTTCCTGTACCTTACCTGTTATATACCCTGGAGCTACTTCCTATGCCTTGGATACCAGGATTATATCACCCTTGTTTGGATAAACTATCGACCTTTGCCTATACATTGCAGGTTTGCTTGTCAAATCATGTACCCTAGTCGTACTATTACATTTCAACATGCGTCTGCTTCCTTGGACCTACACCATCACCTTACCATCCTCTCTACCACATCTACCCTTTATCAACCCTATCCCTGATTTCCCGTTCACTTAATCTGTGATAGATTTGAGGGGGATTACCTATATCTTTAACATGAGAAACCACTTCATATTATTGTCCGCGCAGCTTTACAGAACAAGCTACACGACAATAAGGGGCTAATGTAGACACCAAATTCGTGTCTCACGACCCCTTGTGACCCGCATCCCATTTCGCAACCTAACCTCATTACCTAAACTTCACACAATTATTTATTAATTACCTTGTAATTGATAAATCCACATCGCCTTACCTACCACCTCACTTGGCCACCTCACCATGACCTAGCCCTAACCCTAAACTAACCTAATTAGGACCCATGACTTGGTCTAGACTCACATCCATAACTAATGCCTCCTTACTCGCACCCAAAGCCGACCTTCTAGCCACTTGACCAAGCCCGCAACTGATCTCTCGGGAGAAAAGCAGGGAAGGTGGGCTATTTTACTAAAAATAGCCTACTTTTTCCTAACCGATGCCGGTTGCTACTCGACCGCCGTCGGTTACGCAACCGCCATCGGTTCCCTGTAAATGGGCTTCCCAAACCAAAACAACGGATCGGAATTTCATTTTCGGAGATCAGTCGAAGGATTTTAATCAAAGGAGAGTCCAAAGCGATCAGGAGAATCCAGAACTTCACTTGACCAAGCAGAGACGAGTGAAGAAGCCAAAAGAGTTGGCAGCCAAGGAGATCAACTGGCATCTTCGTCAAAAACCAGTAAGTTACATCTTGCATATCCTCCATTGTAACATTTCTTATGCTGTTGGAATTACAGTCCTCCCAAATCCGTTCCTGAATCCATTATCCAACGTACCATTGCCTCTAACTATCATTTCTCACCTTCTAACCATCCCATTTCCCAATATCATCCAAAAATAAGCCATTACAAACTCCACAACCAGCCCAGAAGATCCTAGAACCAACCGGTATCGGTTATCAGTAACCGACATCGGTTATAGGTAACCGGCATCGGTTCCTTTGATCAAAACCAGGACAAACAGCCTTTCCCCTACCCAGTTCAGCCAAACAATTTAATTAATATTTTGCAGTCTTTTGTGTTAATTCATATTAGCAGGGGAACTGACCACCTTCGAAAGGAAGTTTTACATTTCCTGGGCCCAAGGCAGTTTCCTCATTTATTGTTTAATCAAATCTTGTGGTCTTGTGTTCTTATTTGCAGGTAGTCCTTCCCAGACAAAAAGGAGTTCTTCGCAGTCAGCTTGATCTTTCTCTACGGTACGCGCACACCATCCCGACATTCTACAGGTATTCCTCCTAACCCTAACCTTATCTGTTTCTATAAGGAACGAAGCATTTCCGAGTGAAACAATTGCCATTGGGGTAGTCCTGACACAACCTCAAGAAAAAATGGACCATCAAGTTACATTTGCAAGCAGAAAATTAGCTAAATCTGAAAGAAACTACTCAAATACGAAGAGAGAAGCATTGAGCATGGTCTATGCTCTACAAAAATATAAAAAATATTTATTGGATACTTCATTTTTTTTTATATAGATCACGAGCCATTAAAATATTTGTTAAACAAGCCAGTGTTGCAAGGAAGGATATGGTTTGACGCTTTTTCAAGAATTTGACTTTACCATTGCGGTAAAACCAGGAGGATTAAACAATGGACCAGACTATTTATCAAGAATATAAAATGGAGAAGATGAGGAACTGATAGATGATGATTCCCCTGGTGCACACCTATTCAGAGTAGAGGAAGTTCCCAAATAATTTGATGAGATAGCACAATTATTGTCCATAGGAGAATTCCCCAATGAGTATAACAAACAATAGAAGAAAAATTTACTCAGTCGGGCATTTCCCTTTACATTAATTCAGGGATAGTTATACGAGAAAGGATAAGATGATGTCCTGAGAAGGGTGGCTCTTGAACATGAAAGTAAAAACATCTTAGCATAATCACAAGAAGGTATAGCTGGAGGACATAATGGAGGAGATCAAACAACTAGGAAAGTGACAATGGGGCTAGTTTTAGTGGCCTACACTATTTAAAGATGCACATAAACATGTGAGGTCTTGTGATATTTTTCAGCAGGTGGGTATACCCAATGCTTAAGATGAAATGCCATTAATACTATTTTTAACATTAAAACCATTTGAAAAGTGGGCTATAGACTTCATTAGACCAATTAAACCCATCGCAAGACATTCTCAGGCAAGGTTTATAATAACAGGGACACAATATTTAACAAGATGGGAAAAAGCTATCCTAACTAAGGATTGTACTGCTAAGACCGCTATTAGATTCATCTATGAAAATATCATTACACAGTTTGGATGCCCTTTGAGTATCACAAGCAACCAAGGGAAACATTTTTTAAATGCTACCATCAAGGAACTATTAAGAAGCTTTATGATTAACCATAACAAAAGTATGCCTTGGCATCCACAAGAAAATTGGACAGTAGAAGCTTTTAACAAGGTATTGGAGAGGTGCTCAAGAAGATATGTTCACTACACCAAGCGGATTGGGATTTAAAAATACCTGCAACCTTATGGGCTTACCACACCACATACAAAAGGTTAACAAAATAATCTCCTTTCAGATTGGTTTATGGACTCAAAGCCGCAGTCCCTATAGAATTTGTACTTCCAAGCTTAAGAGTGGTAGTAACATTAGGATGAATGAAGATTATTCATTGCATGAGAGATTGATTGAACTAGAAAAATTGGATGAGAAGAGGTTCCTAGCAGCATACAACCAAACCCAAGAAAAGAGAATACAAAAATCTTGGCATGACTGCAACATCAAAAGGAAAGAGTTTGACATTGGATCATATCAGGTGTTGCTCTATGACAGTAAATGGAAACATCCAGGAAAACAAAAGGTGAGATGGCTAGGACCTTATATAATTAAAGACATATTACCCTTAGGAGCAACAAAGATTTAGACACTACAATTTAAAGAACTACCAGGCTATGTGAATGGAGCAAGACTAAAAAGATATAATACTTAAAAAAATGAAAGAATAGAAAAGAAAAAAAGACAAAAAGAGAATAAAAATAAAAATAGAAATAAAATCCGGCCTATCTAAAAACTAGAAATTTGGTGGATAGGATGATTAGTAAGATGAAAACCTGCAAGGGCATCCTTACTATAATAAACATAAGAAATAAGAAAAACAAAAAGAAGCAAGAGCTGTGGAGGGGGAATACCCACGCAATAAAGAAAAATACAACATAGAACTAGGAGGCAGACCGCGGAGGAAATAAAATTATGAATCAAAGGAAATAAAACAATGTGGTATGAGAAAATCTGTGGAACAAAAGGATAAAGACAAATGTTACGGAGTGAAGGAATGAGAGGATGGATAGCTGCAATATAAAATAAAAAGACGTAGAAGACAAAATTTGTTGGATGACGACAAAAGACACACAATAGAAACACCGCAAGATGAAGAAACACACAAACAAGGAAAATCTGACGGATGAAGAAAAGATGTGGAACACGGAAAATACGTGGAATGAAGGAAAATATGCAAAACATGGAAAATATGTGAAACATAGAAAATACACAGAATGAAGAACAAAAGCCACGGCATAAAAAAATGTTATCTCACTAAAAATGTAATAAATGCGGTAGGTACAAGAAGGAAGATTATAAGAGGCATCGACTTGCAAAAAACTAAGGAAAAAAAAGCTAAAGCAAAGAAAGAAGTATTCAAAAACGAAGTGCAAAGAAGAGAGCTAGTACAAACTAGGGAAAATTGAGAACAAATCATGGATAATCCAATTGAAGTTGCACAAGACGAGCTCCTGTCGATACTAAAATTTTCCTCCAAAATTTCTATTTCATTAATGTATGTATTAGGAATAGGATGTTGTTAAGTGTAATTAGTAATAGCGTCCGATAGAAGATAACGGCACCGTCAGTACGGTGCCACCAATAATGTGGAGTACGGTAACAGTCAAAGTACAATAGGAATGTTGTAAAAAGTAAATATTTGTCGTAAGTGGTCCGGTAATGTTAAAATGTCAAAGTTTGGGTAATTAGAGAAGTAGGGTCTACATGATTAGGAATTAGAAATATTATATTGGTAATAAGGACAAGGAGTGAGGTCATAAATATTTTGTGTATTTTATTTGTAAAAAGTCTAAAAATGTGGAACCCATGTAAAATGATAAGGTTTATCTTATCTTAACAGATAAGCTTACATGTACAGATAAGAGTTAAGGTATGGAATATGATTTTTCAGAGTGGATTTCTTATCCTATCTTAGAGATAGGATGGATAAGCCTGGAAGTTCTATAAATAGAGAGGCCACCCCCCTCATTTAGCATAGAAAGAAGTAGTGAGAAATATTGTAGGAAGTGTGCGAAGGAAGCCATCAGTTAAAGGTGTGTTGAAGAAGCCATCAAGAGGTGTAATTGTAAAGTTTCTCCCATAGTCTTGTTGAAGTATCTCATGGGTGAGATTGTAACAGTTTCATGTTAATATTATAATTTATTTTGATATTTCAGATTTGTCGTCATTCTGTCTTATCATAGTCAATGATATTCTTGTGTTCGGTTGTTGTTTTGCTTCCATATTACATCCACCAAACTAAAGTCTGTGCATTAGTAAATAATCATAGCACGAGGAGTTCCCGGTGAAGAATTATCATAGTGCTGGATTGGTGATGACACTCCCAAAACTAGTTTTCCACAATCTATCACTCAAATCAAACAAGAGCGATCTTGAGGGAGATTTCTCACATATACTATTCAAAGTTTCCCATACACAAGATTTGTAGAAGTACATCCATGCCCAAATAGCTGAATACGATCATACGCAGCTCGAAGTAGACAAATCACTACTCTTGGAAGAAAATCTTGATACCAAGAAGCTACAGTATAAGAACACAACAAAAGTAATAAGTGAACTAAAGATAAATGCTTGGAGTCAAATTCCATATTTTGCTAGGGATGATCATGCAATTAGGGTTCTTCTGAGCTAAATCCACAACCAAATGTTGTATTTGGATCAATTGTACCATATTAACATAGAGGTCATGGCTTTGGTTATGAGATTATGGGCACAAGGATGATCAACGATTACAAAGAAGAAGACAAAAATGAAAGATATGGGTTGGGTGATGGGAGTAACGAATACAAAGCACATGGTATGCATAGCGGATATAGAAAATCATGCTTTAAGTTATGCCGCTAAAGCCATATGCTTAAATATTTATCATACGAATCGATAAGATGGTGCCCATAGGCTTAGCACATAGATAGCCCTAGATATGGTTAATTTGTATCTAGAGTATAACCTAGCTGAATTATTGGCCTCATAATTTCATGAAAACACTAAGAAATAAAATAAGGAAAGCATACTTTTTGTTATGGATCGATATTGATATGCCTGCCATGTATTTCACGAAAACCTTACCCCACAAATTAGAATTAGTAGAATGACAGACAGATACCCTGGTGGCTAAGAAAATTTGGGAGCACATGAATAATTTAGATGCAGTCACACAAATTGCTTCTTTATTGGGATGGGTAAATAGAATAAGGCATATAATTGGAAATAGGTCCCAAGTTTCAGAGCAAATCATGGTAAAAGATGAACATGAGATATATTGCATTGTTGATATTGATTATACCTTTATTTGATCTACAATTCCACATACAAAACATATACCCCCACTTCCATATGAATCTTATGATGAGTTAGTCGCTACCTCATTTGAAGAAATAAAAATTCTCCCCGTGGATCCTTGAAAACCAAAACTTCCAAAATTTGATCAAATCATTGAGGAAACATTTAAAGACTATAGGAAAACATACCCAACCCAATATGGAAAAATAGAATCAAGAAAAGGAGGTCCTAAAACATACAAAATAAAAAAGGCCCTATTGCATTAGCACCTACCACCAAAAACTAGAAAGCATTAACAGTCAAAGGAAAATCTAAACAAGCCACGACCAATACTGAATCAGAAAAGGAAGAATTTGAGGAAGTAGAAGAAATTTCTGAGTCAAAAGAAGAATAAATTGCTTCTACCCCATCACCCATAGGTCTGTTATCCTATAAAATGGAAAAGGACAATTTTACAGGTAACCATACCAAATTCTCGTATTGGTCCCCCTGGAAGGTCTCTTAACATTCAAAATGGCCTAAAATTCCCCTTTCAAAAATCAAGTTTTAAGAACTTAGCCATTTTCAGCCTTTTTGAGCTGGGCTTAAATATTGTTGTGGCAACATCAAGAAAAGTGCGCCCCTTTGGAGCCCTAAAAGGCATGTCAACATGACAAGAGTTGCACCCCTAAGGCGCTAAGAGTTACATGCCAGCATCCTCAAACCTGCACCAAAGAAACACGCTAAAGGCATGAAAATTAATGTGTCAATAGATAAAAATGTGCACCCCCTTTTCCCCTTGGTGCTAAAAATTACATGTTGACACTTTCTTAAGTGCGCCATAAGCGTTGAAATCCCCATGTCCACACTTCACCAACTGCGCCAAAGGTGGTTGGTGGCGTAATAAATGCCATGTTTTCTATATATAGGTGCATTCAACCTATCATTTTCATGATTTAAAAAACAAGAAAAGTCTTTCCTCTGCGCTTGTCAGTTATCCTCATCAGCCTCACGTGTCGTTCCTCATGCTTATGGATCCCACATCTGTCCTTCGTCATTATATATCCTAGTAAGTGGTTTCTACTCATCTTGTTGTTGTTTGTGGTTTTTATGTCAGGTTAGGTGATTAGGGTTGTATATCAATAACAATGAACCTAAAAAGAATTTAACAAACCAAATCGGCCTGCTGAAAACCCCTCTTCCCACTCCTTCCAGATCTGCAAATCTAGAAGGCTCTGCCTCAGAATGAGCTCAAACCCATTTTTCCTCTACTCCCTGCCTTGCTGAAAACCTCTCCTCCTTGTCATTTTCCAAATCCAAATGCAAAATATAAGAAAAACCAAGAAATGAGGTAATAAGCCAAACTGTTAAAAAACCATTAAAAACTTCGGCGCACTATCTTTCTGTGTTGTATTCAACACAGTTGTGCCATAGGTGCAATGTAGACCCATGCAACAGGAATCCCTCCCGCATGCTACCTAAGCAAGCACTTGGCCATTTCTAAAAAAGGCACAGGCGCTAGCGCAAGAACAATAATAGAAAATTATATGTTGTGTAAACCAAACCCGCGCTGCACACGTAAAACCCTTGGCGCGCTAACTTTCTATGTTACATCTCCCGCAAGTGTGCCTGGCACACCTCAAGCACCTGTAACAAATTTCACATTTGCGCCTTGGCACGCCCCAAATGCATGTAACACCAAGCAAGTTTGTTCCCCACCAAAATGACTTAAGGCACTTGCGCAACTTCCTCCCCACCAACATCTGCATGTTGGCTGATTCCTAAGTGCGCCTTGCTATTTCAAGTCCCTGTAACCTGCAGTAAAGCTGCGCTTTGCGCCCAAAGGCTTATAAATTGGTAATTTTTCATTTTGCAAGTTTTAAACTATAGATGACATGACGGTTGACATGGCTCTCCTGTGTTAGACCTCTCTGATTCTTCTTGCAGAGCAACAACAATCCTCGAGCTCTCACTTATGTCTTCATCGAGCAAGAAGCCAACCAAGTCTAAAGGTAAAGGTAAGTTGACAGAATAGGAAATGAAATATAAATATTAGAGAGTCAAGATGCCTAACTCACTTGCAGAGTGCAGTCTCGACATCAGAGACTCAGAGCTTGGGCACATAGATATGAACGATTTCTGGGCCAGAACCAAAAAAGTTACAGGTAGCCCATAGATGGACAAATTGGTAGGCAGTGGGCTACACTTTGCAGCAGGACTCCCTGTAAGTGCAATAAAATATGAGTTCATCATGTTGGTGGCCCGTTGTTATAATAAGGACACAAGGTGTGTTGAGGACAAGGAGGGCAAGGTAATTTTTAACCTCACTACCCACCACTTCGAAATCATGTTGGGCATCCCCCACCATAGGCAGTATGTGGTGGTAAGCTAGGAAGACTGCGTAAAGACTTGGACCGACAATGAGGACAAGTGCATGTAGATGATGAACGAGGTTTACCTGAAGAAAAAAAAGGTGGTGAGTAAATGGCCACAGACCATCCACCGCAGTGACTTCTTAGAGGAGCTAAGTGATACCATCACTTTCCTCAGTAGAGTATTTGAGCTTCCTGATGCCCACCACTTTCACAAATGGATGCTCAGGTACTTAGAAACCATGAGCAAGAATGTGCTTGAGCAACATTTCGGCTGGGGAGAGATTATCAGTGATACTATCTTGCAGAAACTCCAACAGGTTTTAACGACTGGGAGGTTCTATATGAAATCCTATATCATATATGCCGCTGCCTCAGAGAGAGAGTATCCAGGACTGACTCAAAGTGGGGTATGGCCTCAGGTCAAGATATATGAATACTACCCAGAGCTAAGGCTGGAGAATAGTATCGCCCAGTTTAACAAAATCAATGACACCTTCTTCTTTGGCATCATCTGCCTATTGAGGCCAAACATGACACATGGTTGGACCAGTGCAAGTGTGATCATTGCAACGAAGAAGTGGGGGGATTTTTTTACACAATTCCCCACCTTCACATATCTCAGAGATGCCAACTTCTTAGGTGAGCCAACAAAGCTTCCAAGGTATGCAGGGCCCAAGTTGATTCTTCTGGAGCTATCAAGGCAGCTGATTACATATCATGAGAAATGTATGAAAAGGAAGAAGGGGGGAACTCCTTTCCCCCTCATAGTTGGCAGATACACTTGCACCTCACTGAGTAAAGCCTAGGAGATGTATGTAGAGCTGGAATTACTCAACCTGAAGCATGATTTCCTGGCAAGGCCAACCTTAGACTATCGGGCTTGCCTCCCCAAGGTAAAGATCGATCCCATCCATGTCCCAGAGATCAAGGACATATGGATAGACATAAACCATGAAGTTGAAATCAGGTGAAAGGATCACTCCCGACTGGCATTGGCAGAGATCGTCCACTATGGAGTTGCCATCATCCACAAAGATTTCCAAGAAACTGACCAGGAAATTGATCAGGTTTATCTTGACATGGATGGGGATGATTGGCCATTTACAAGTATCGATAGGACCAAGGCACCCAAGACCATAGAAGAAAGGGTCCAATCCACGTTGCAACACACCGAGCATTGGTGTAAACAAAATGGTCTCATCTACCTTGGAGTGGATTTCACTACTTCCCCCTTGGGAAGTGTGCCTCCAAAGCCAGATCACTTGCCAAAGGGCAAAGGAAAGGATAAAGTTGGAGAGCCAAGCAAATAGAAGAAAGCTCCTGATAGCCCTCATACTGCTTTAGAGTAAATATTGGACTTAGTGTCCCAAGGAAAAGAAGAAGTGGCCGATGTTCCAATAGACACATCCACTCAGGATGTTGTCACATCTACAACTGTGACGGTACCCACCATTCCCTCTTCTACTCCTCCTCCTCCTGTCACTCAAGTAACCCCTCCTATGGTTGTGTCTTCTCCTCAGTCTTCCTCCCTTCCATCTCCCACCTCTTCCATCTTTTCCTCCCTTCCGGATCTGTCCTCCAGCGTTTTCTCCATCCTGTCGCAGATCCCTTCCGTCTCCATGTCATTCTCTTCCCCTGTAGTGACTCCGGTCCCTATAAGCACTAGTGCATCGGGCTCTTTATCCATGCCCCCAACAAGTGTTTCCACTTTCTTCCCCGAGTCCGCTACAGTTGCCCCCCCTTCCACCCCCGTTTCCTATTCTTCTTTCGATCCCGATCTCATAAGTCCATGTTGGATCTCTGACCACTTGAGTCAACACAAGAGGAAGGTCCCCATTGCAGCTATGGACTTCTCCGTCATTTCGTCAAAAGGGCCCAAGAAGTAAAAAGCAATAACTCGCTTCTCAAAAAGTGCCTCAGGAGAAAGGGTCATGAAGATAGCCTACCTAGATCCCATAAAGAAGAAAGAAGATCTGTATCCTACAGACTTCATAGTGACTCAAGTCACAATGGGAACATCATCTGAAAGCCTGCAAGGAGAAGCCTTGTCAGCTATAGATGGCCTCTGCAATAAGCTATAAGAGGCCAAAGAGGAGAAGAGAGTGCTCAAAGAACATAACAAACATCTCCTCCAAGATTTGCAGAAGATGGGCAGAGCTCATTCAACAACTACTGCAGAACTTGTTCAAGCTCCCAACCAAGAGAAAATAGATGAATAAATAAAGATTGTTGAACAGGGTATGACTGTGTCATCCTGGATCGAGAAGATCCTCCAGGATGGTCAAGTGATAATTGGTAGGTTCACATTACTGCACAAAGATATAACTCGAGAAAATAAAGAGCTACAAGCAGTAGCAGGTTCCCTTTCTTAGGAATTGGATAACGCTAAATTGTAGCAAGGAACATTCCAGACAATGGTCAACTGTTTGGCTGATGACCTGTTATAGGTCGGAGTTATCGATCACCCATGGGAACATTATAAAGCTCTCACTACTTTAGATTACCGGGTTGATCAAATCGAGTTCATCCTAGAAAGAATCGACAAATTCAAGGAAGAAGCCTTGGATGCACTACACAATATGGAGAAAGTAGTTTCGAAGATGTCTCCTAGACTGCTTAATGCATCCTATGAGTTAAGAGAAGTAGATGACATGTTCCAATTCTTCAAGGCTATTGTCTCTCAAGGTTTGGTTGCTTTCTTTTTGTCCTCTTTCTCCTCCTCCTATAAATACTGGAATACTTGTTGTATTCCAGGTGGACAATTTTGTATAAAAAATAGAAGTGAGGAGAGAAAGACTTTGTAATTTCTTGTAATATGAGAAAATATTAATACAAATATTGAGACTTTGTATTGAATTTATGTGTTATGGGCATTAGATATTTCTTAAGTTATATATGTGTTTCTTTTCTATTAGATTTATCTCTACTTTTGTCATTCGTTCATCAGTATTGCTTTATTTGTTTATGTAAGTAAGTTTGGCTCTTTTTACTACCAGCCCAAAGCATAAACCTTTTGACCTTTCTATCTTGGAATTCATTTCTTTTCTCCCTTCAGATCTATCCTTCCTCCATTCCTTCTCTCCTACTTTTCTATTCATTGTTCGGAAATACCTCTACTGGGATGAGATCCCAAACCCCCTGAAGGCAGAATACTGTAAGACTTGCACAAGTTCCTGCTGGTAGAATAACAATAAGCTAGTTTCACTTTGCTATCTCCAAGAGGGGCTATGCCCTGCACACTGTTGACCTGTTTCCCCATGATTTGCCTAGCCGACAGATTTTCAAACCAACAGTTTTTTGGCAACTCCACTGGGGATCGAACTAAAGAAATAATTAAAAACTGTGAAAATCACTGCCAGATTGAAATTTTTTACTCTTTGTTAAAAAATTAAATTTTTTTTAGAAGTGATCAAAACTGAAAATTTCCTTAGGCAAATCCATAGATCTAGACCAGATAGGAGCTTTTAGTTCACTGAGTTTTTACAAAAATTTGTATATTTCCGTAGATTTGAGAATCTGACATTTTCTGATATTTTTCAAAACCTTACAAAATTTAGTCCGAGGATCAAAAAATTAGCTTTCTAAATAACCCACCTTTTATCCTTGCTAATCTTTGTCAAAAAACCACAATCGGTTGTTATTAAAGAGGATAAATTTTAAATATTAAAAAAGTACATGCTGCTGATTTTTGCCCAGAAAATCAGAAAATCAACAAGTACAAACAAAAATATTGTTGTAGATCTGCTCTAAATTATTACAGATTTGAACGGCTACACTGGTGGGTGAACAATTTACTCGCGGAAAAAGAGCTCGTGGAGAAGTTGATCTAATCTTCAATCTAATTCAAAGGCACAATTTCAGTATCACACCAACATGATTCACGTCATTAAGTTTGGCAGATCGATCAACAAGAAGTGCCTCGCCTCCACGAAAGAGCTGGGTTTCACAAGGTGCTTTGACATCTATCTGCAGTGCTCTTTTGTTAAGCGAAACCACACTCCCTACTCTTGTTCTTTTCCCCACTTTCAAATGGTAGTACCATGGGGAAATTCCATGGGCCCTCTTACACAACCGCATCTAGTTCACGCCCTCCCTCACGGAAATCACAAGAATTTCCCAAAATTTGATGGGAGTGGAAATCAAAGCACGGATGCACATATTGCTGCATTTATTATGTCATGCAGTATTCTAGACGTGACTCACGAAGATGTATCTATGCGTCTCGTTCTCGAGACCTTGCAAGGGCTTGCATAAGAGTGGTTCCAACATTTACCAGCTAGATCCATCACCAGTTGGGCCACATTACGAGCTGCGTTTGAAGATAGGTATAAGCCTTCAGAAGACGCATTTACGTTACTGTCAAAGATCACTCACTTGAAGAAGGAGGCCAATGAAACCATGTGTGATTTTATCACCCGTTCTAATTCATTGATCAACTGTGTGCCGCCTACCATGTTGCCAACACCAGAGAATCAAAAGTGTTTCTTTGTGAATCTCATGAGTTCAAGAGTAAGTTTCTTACTTTTACAAGAATAAATCACCACCTTGGTCCTCGTTTAAGCTGTGGCCATTTAGATAGAGGAAAACCTACTTATATTTGGTGAGTTAAAATGGGAGCCATCCAAATCAAAGGCTTCGGCTCCTTCTAAAGCCACCTCATCAGATCTAGCTTTCCAAAAGATGGCAAATGACTTGCTCACATTGAAGAAGCAATTAGCTCAAGCTTCGTCTAACACTCCATACCGGGATATCCCATGGAGGAACTTCACTCCCAACAATGCCCCTCAAAGGCCACATTTGCCTGTTACTGCTCCAAGGTGTGCACTTGAGGCCCCTCTAGTTAATGCCCTAGTCGAGATTGAAGAAGATGAGCAAAATTATGAAGAACCTTCGTCAGAAGGTGAAAATGATCAAGATGTCGGTGAACTGACTGGTGACTCTACAATTGGGTATATGGAATTTGAGGATGGGGAATCTGATGAAGAGGAAGGTACCCAAGGGTATGCAAGCAAACAATCATACGTTGTTTTCACCTGCTCACAAGGAAAAGAAGCAGAAGTTGCTGATAAAATACAAAAGGAAAAGACTGTATTAAATACGCCTCTAACCATCGCTAAAAGAGGTAATCCCCTTCCTGCTTAACCTCTTATCAAACCTTTCATAAAGAAATATTTTCCTCCTGTTTCTCCTCTGAATCAACCTCCCTCTAGTTCTATAAAGACCAGTACCACTCCTCTATCATCTTGAAATGAAGGAATCATTCCTTCATTAGCGCAACCCTTGGTCGCATTCGATATAGTCGATCATGCCAAAAAGACCAAGATCCAAATGTCTGAAGCTGAGTACCTTCAATCTAACCTCGAGAAGCTTGTCATGTTAACCAAGTATATTCAAAGTCAAGCTACCATCTCTCACCCCATTTCTCCAAAAGTAATTCTTTCCATGCCTCCTGCATCCCGTATAAAAATTTCGTCGATGTCCGTGTCAGGTAAAATTGAACCTTTTTACCTATCTCTCCTAATTAATGGTCATAAATTAAGCATCTGCATAATTGATTCTGGAGTGTCTGAAAATGTTATTCCAACAAAGGTCACCCATGCTTTGGGCCTCACACTCACTAAATATTTCGGAAGATATTACTCCATGGAAACCAAGCAGGTACCATTAATAGGTTAGATCAAGGATGCACAGTTCGCATTCGCAGCATTCCAGGAGAAAAGAGTAAAAATGACTATCCTCATAGCTGATATTCTAGCAGCCTATGGGATACTACTAGGGAGGAGATTCTGTAGAGAAGTTGGTGGAAAAATCCATATGGAATGGTCCAAAGCTAGGATCCCTGTCAAAGGAGTAATGCAAATGTTGGAGCCTGAAACACAAAAGAAATATTTGGTCACCAACTATGACGACCCCAAGGCCCAGATTCTCTTTGAATCATCAGGGATGGGGAACTACTTCTTGTCTACTGACTCTGATAAAATGGATTTTCTCGTTCAAGAGGAGGACCTCAATAAGATATGGACATTGCAGTTCAATGATATTTGTACAACAAGTGGGTGCAGTGCTAGGGCCGTTCTGATATCTCCCGAAGACGAGATCTTCCCTCTTTCTTTCAAATTGTAGTTTTTCAATACAAACAACAGTACCGAGTATGAATCTTTGCTACTTGGCATGCAAGCTGCAAAGGAAAGAGGAATAAAGTATTTAAAAGTACAGGGTGATGCTAAGCTAATTGTCAACCAAGTGAAAGGGGTATACCAAGTAAATAACGATAGGCTCAGACACTACCGCAACGCCGTGTGGGACAACATCAAGGAGTTTGACGCTTTCCCGATCAAAGAAGTTCCACAAGCTCAGAACAACATGGTTGATTCTTTGGCCGTCTCGGCCTCTCTCGTGCTCCCTCACCCAGGGTTAAAGATGGACATGTATACCATTGAGGTAGTTTTCCACCAAAGTGTGCCAGATAATTCAAAACACTGGTAGGTATTCAATGATGATAATCAACTTATTGATTTTCTAGAGAAAGCTGAAAATTTCAAAGAGCTCCATTTCGATGGATTGACTTCTGCGTGTTGTGAGTCTCTCATGGGCCAAGCACATGAATCGGTAGAAGGTCAGGGAATTTGTCAGCTCAAGGGAAATAAGATTATGAAAGCTTTAGTTTCCCTGGAATGATTATTTGATAAGCATGACCGTTTTTTCAAGAAAAGGTGATAGGATAACCCTGGCTCTTCTCCAGAAAATGAATCTATCAATTTGGGCACTGTAGAACATCCTCTGTCTGTGAACATTGGGAAGTGTTGTCCACCCGAAGAAAAGCAAAAATTTGTCAAACTGCTGAAAAGATATATGGATGTATTGGCATGGTTTTACGCTGATCTAAAGTCATTTAAGCCTAAGGACCTTCAACATGACATCCCGCTAAAAGACGATGTTAAGCCTTTCTATCAAAAGCAAAGGCACTACAACCCCAAAATCTCAGGTACCATCAAGGCCAAAATTCAAAAAATGCTGGATGCAAGAATCATTTTTCCAATTCATCATAGTACCTGGGTTGCTAATATTGTACTTGTGTGGAAAAAGAATGGTGAAATACACATATGCATAGACTTTGGCAACCTAAACCAGGTATCCTTAAAGGACAATTATCCACTACCCATAATGGATCAAGTTTTGCAGGCAGTGACCGGTTCAAAGATGTTGTCCATGCTTGATGGTTTTATGGGCTACAATCAAATTGAGGTCACGCCTAAAGACCAATTCAAAACAACATTCACCACTCCATGGGGTACCTTCGCCTACAGCAGGATGTCATTCGGTTTAACCAATGCCGGTGCCACCTATCAATGTGCGATGGACTTCTTGTTTAAAGGTATGATGGGAAAGGTCATCGTAGTTTACCTAGATGACTTAACCGTGTTCTCTAAAAAATGAAGTGATCACTTTCATCATTTGGAGCAAGTCTTGATTCGATGCCGAGAACACGGAAAGTCTCTAAACCTTGAGAAGTCAGTTTTCAGGGTCACTGAAGGAAAATTGCTAGGACATGTCATCAGCAAAGAAGGGACAAAAATATACATCGAAAGATTCAAGGCTATTCAGAGCCTTAACTTACCCATGAGTAAGACCAGTGTTCATTCTTTCTTCAGAAAGGTGAATTTTCTCAGACGTTTTGTTCTCGAATTTTCCGAAAAGACTCATCATATATCCAATGTGATGAAAGGGTCGTAAACACTTTGATGAAGTGAAGAAGGAAAGACGTCATTTGAGGATTTAAAAGCCTCTGTTGCTCATGCACCTGTCCTGGTATGTCCAGACTTCTCCAAGGATTTCATTATGTACAGTTATGCGTCCGTGCATACTGTATCAGCTATTTTAATACAGAAGAACTCTGAGGATGTTGAATCCCCTATTGCTTTCATGAGCTCTCCTCTAAAGCCTCATGAACTAAAGATGTCTCAGCTAGAAAAACATGCCTTTTCCATGGTCAAAGCAGTTAAGAAATTCTGCTACTACATATTTAATTCTAATACAATAGTGTTGGTTCCTAACACGACAGTTAAGTCTATCCTGACTCAACATGAGTTAGGGAGCCTACGAGGGAATTGGATCGTAAAGGTCCAAGAGTATGATTTAGACATCAAACCAACCAAGTTGGTAAGAGGTAAGGGCCTATGTCAACTTATGGTGGAAAATAAAGACCCAGAAGCACCTAAAGAGCAAGCTGCTTAGGTTGATGAAGAACGAAGTAAACTGGAAAGAGTGGATTCTTTACCCATGGTTCTGTTCATCGCGACCAACGAAAAATGGTATTCAGACATCACTTTCTTTCTCACCTATGGAGAGTGCCCAACTCATCTAACCACAAAGGAAAAGTGAATGGTAAAGCTCAGGGCTGCACAGTATGTCATTTGGGATGATGGGTTGTATAAGCACGCCATTGATGGCATCTTCCTAAGATGTATCGACAAGCCACAACAAGTAAAATTACTAGAAAGTTTTCATGACTCATCCTGCGGTGGTCATTTCTCCTCTTCCGTCATAGCACATAAGATCATTCGGGCTAGGTACTACTGGCCAACGCTATTTCAGGATGCAACGACCTGGGTAGCAAAATGTGAACTCTGCCAACAGTTTGTTGGCAAACCAAAGTTGGTTGCGTTTCCCCTCAGGCCCATCCTTATTGATGAACCGTTCAAGAAATGTGGAATTGACTTTATTGGAGCACTCCATCCTCAATCGAGTGCTGGGACTAGTTATGTCCTAACAACAATAGATTACTTCACCAAGTGGGTGGAAGCCATACCTGTCAAGAATGCCACTTCCGAAGTTGTTTACAACTTCATCAAAGAAAATATCATCGTGAGATTTGGCATTCCACACAAAATCGTTGCTGACAATGCTTCCAACTTCTCTTCATGGGAAGTCATTGGTTTTTGTTATGGATATGGAATAACTTTGGCTCATGCCTCTGATTATTATCCTCAGGGAAATGGTCAGGCATAATCTAGCAATAAGAACATGGTAACCATCATACGGAAGCTAGTTGATGAAAACCAACGGTCCTAACACAAGTCATTGTATGATGCTTTGTGGGCAGATTGTATCACTCCAAAGAGATCTCTTGGCATGTCACCTTTTCAGGTATTATATGGGACTGATGCTAAATTCCCTATTTCCGCGGAACTTCCTGTTCTACGCTTGGCACGAGCTATTAAAGATGAAACTTTTCAGAGTTCTATGGAAAAGAGAATTATGTACCTGATGGAACTTGAAGAGAAATGAATAAAAGTGGTCGACAAGATCACCGAAAATTAGAATCAAGTCAAGAGGTTGTTCGACAAGAAATTCAAGTAGAGAGATTTCCAAGTAGGGGATCTTGTCCTTCTATGGGATAAATGAAGTGAACCAAAAATGTATGCATGGGAAGTTTGAATCTCTTTGGAGAGGGCCATATAAGATTAAGTAGCTCAATGGAGAGAATAGTTTCTATCTCTCATATCTGGATGGAACTGAGCTCCCGCTTCCCTATAGCGGGCAACATCTCAAGATCTTTAGGAAGCAGAGTTTGCTCTCTTCTTTGTATAGTTTTCTTTTGTCATGTGTTTGCTTGCTGTTTGTTGTGTGTTCCCTTTCTTTCCTTTTGGTCTCCCTTGTTTTTGACTCCCCGTAACCCAATGGATAGGCACATGAAAATATGGGATTCTCTACCCTTAAATTCTATTCAAAGATAGTCCTTAAAAAGAGCAATCTGTTATTCTGTAAAATGGAGAAGGAAACTTTTACAGGAAACCATACCAAATTCTCGTTTTGGTCCCCCTGGAAGGTCTCTTAACATTCAAAATGGCATAAAATTCCCCTTTCGAAAATCAAGTTTTAAGAACTTTGCCATTTTCAGCCTTTTTGAGCTGGGTGCAAATATTGTTGTGGCAACATCAAGAAAAGTGCGCCCGTTTGGAGCCCTAAAAGGCATGTCAACATGACAAGAGTTGCGCCCCTAAGATGCTAAGAGTTACATGCCAGCATCCTCAAACCTGCGCCAAAGAAATGCGCTAAAGGCACAAAAATTAATTTGTCGACAAATAAAAATGTGCGCCCCCTTTTCCCCTTGGCACATAAAATTACATGTTGACACTTTCTTGTAACACGAGAAAATATTAATACAAATATTGAGACTTTGTGCTAAATTTATGTGTTATGGGCATTAGATCTTTCTTAAGTTAGATATGTGTTTATTTTCTGTTAGATCTATCTCTACTTTTTTCACTCGTTCATTAGTATTGCTTTATTTGTTTGTGTAAGTAAGTTTGGCTCTGTTTACTACCAGCCCAAAGCATAAACATTCTAACCTTTCTATCTAGGAATTCATTTATTTTCTCCCTTCAGATCTATCCTTCCTCCATTCCTTCTCTCCTACTTTTCTACTCGTCGTTCGGAACTACCTCTATTGGGATGAGATCCCAAACCCCCCTGAAGGTAGAATACTGTAATATTTGCACAGGTTCCTGCTGGTAGAATAGCAATAAACCAGTTTCACTTTGCTGTCTCAAAGAGGGGCTATGCCCTACACACTGTTGGCCTGTTTCCCCATGATTTTCCCATCGGATAGATTTTCAAACCAACAAGGTCCACCATAACAATCAACACCATAATTATCAGAGGAGACAGAGCCTTGGATAGAAACAACTTTGAAAAAAAACCTATGGGTATTATAAGAAATTTCTATCTCCTATCGGTATTTCACAAGTAGCTCAAGAATATGAGGCTACTTAAGGAAGTGAACAAATGGCTATAATAGAAAACATAATATACTACATGGAATAATTTTCTTTGGTAAGTGTATATATTGCTCACTTACTTCCAGAAAAATTGATAAAAGAAATTCAGGAGCAGGTAGAGATGGAAAAAACAAGCCACCTGCAAGTCCTTCAATAAGAAAGAAAAACTTTAAAGCACAAGAAAAAGAAGATTGCCATAGATCAAAATTGAATAAAATAAGTGGAGGAACTAATTGGGTTGCTTATTAAAGCAAGGAAAGAAAGAGAAGAGGAAGCCTAAAAGGCCACAACTCAAAAATTAGAAGGCACAAAGGTAGAGGTGGAATAAGAGAGAAGGAAATACCTAGTAGTAGAACAATAGAAATTCATGGAAGTGGCTAGTCAGAAGAAAATAAAAATTATTAAAACAATAAGAAAAACAAAAGGAAATTAAGGAAACTAAAAATCTAGCTTATGAAAAACAAAAGGAGTTGGAGGATACTGTAGACACTAAAATTAGGTCACACTCCCCTTTGGTCCCTCAACAAATAAGCACCCTTCATCACATTAACCTAGCCATGACCCCTTTCACCCCACTGATATTAATTTAATTAAATTAATTCATTATCCTCACCATATTTATTATTTAAATATCTTAATTTAAATAATCTCCACACATACACTTCACCTAGACACCTCACCAAGCCAACTCACCCTAAAACCTATTCTTAGTAAGTTGCCATAACTAATTAAGACTTACCCAAACCCTAAAAATCAATGCCTACATTCCCTCTAACCACATTCCCACATGCTTACAAGAAGCTCCCAGTCTAATCTACGGGTTAACGACACGAGATCCTTGGAAATCAAGAGGATCTCCCTAGTTTAGTAAACCTAGGAAATCCCACCTTGACCGACATCGGTTACCCCTAACCGTCACCGGTTAAGCCGGAACCGTCGTCGGTTACCCTTTTAACCCCAAAAAAACCTTATTCTCAAGGTTGGAAGAAGTTTGAAAAAGATTGAAAAAGTTGGTGAACATTAGCACATTCCAGAGAGATATCTCATCTTCTGAGAGTGAATTCCAGCAAGAACACGCATGCAAGGAAGGAGATCAAGCATTGTTTCCTGCACAACCATCCCAACAATGATGTGATCTAACCAAAAAAAGAGGAATGTACATACAGCCCATGCAGAAGCTTTCCTTTAGTAGGTGATCATCTGCAGCTTTCAAAGCCTCTCATCAGCACCTCTAGCCCTCACTCACAGGTATCCAGGACCAGAATCCAAGTAAGTAGACATTATACTTCTCTGGTTTATTCCATTTCATCATTAAATTATCATATTTTGTTACCTAGCCACCCATTGACCTCCCCCAACACTCACCCCTCCATATACCCATTAAAACCTCACCAAATCTCTCCCAAATCACTCAATACCTCATCCTGACCAACCAAAGTCCATTTTGCAATCGCAAAGGAGACCTAAAACCCATTCTGTGGTATTCCCAGAACTCCATAGTAACCGGCACCGGTTACACACAACCGCCGCCGGTCACCCTTAACCGACATTGGTCTTTGTATTTTCCCATACAACCCAGAATAGTGACCTATCCACCTAATCCCCTTTCACCCTCATTCACTTGTGATCTACCTGAGACCTCTGTCAGACCTGCAGAGACCCAGAACCAGTTATTTGACCTTCGGATCCTATTCTAGCCTAGCTTGTTAGATTAGATCTATTTCTTATTGTGTTTTAAGTGAGATACCTAAATCATTTCAAATTACAATAGGATTTACTTTATTTACCACATTAAATTGTTTAAAACAGTGGACTGAAAGCCATCTAGGAAGTATCACACTTCCCGGATTAGACATACGCTAGGTAGTTCACTGTATATATTGTTTAAATTTTTCTGGTGGTCTTGCTTTGGATTACAGGTAGTTCCTCCTAGCCAAAACGAAGCTCTCATAATCAGTTGTAGATTCAGAAGTCATACACGTGCAATAACCCATCAACCAGCATAAGCTAAACAAACATAATAGAAAAGGCATTCCTAGGATTGCATTTTTCTTAGTGTTTCTGCTTGGCTTGAGTTTTGAGGTGAGAGATCACGTTCTTCATTTTTCTTGTTCATCCTTACACACTCCTCATCACAGGTGGTGTATTCCAGCTTCACCTGAGTGTGACTAGGCCATAGCATCATCATTCCCATAATTTTATGTCTGATTCTACATCATATATTAATTCACAACCACCTTTATTTCATCACTGTTTCAATTTCACGATAACCGTCATCGGTTATACCCAGCCAACGTCGGTTTTAGGTCCTTTTGTTAACCTACCCAAAAGGAAAATTTATTCATTCTCTTCCACTTTTCACAGTCCCTGTCACTGCCATCATTCCCATTGACATTGTAAAACACCATCAGATTTGGCATACCTGTCAGATTTGACCTTCTCCCTGGTTTTTCACGTATTGACCTTTTTCTACAGTGACCAGCAACGGTTACCCCTGACCGACGCCGATTTTCCTTAACCGGCATCGGTTAGCCTGTTTCATTTTCTAACCACCATTTGGTACCTAATACACTTTTTACCATCAGATTCACATGTTCCTGTTATTTTTTGTGTCATTTATAGAGAAGCAGCCCTACCTGATTAGTACTAGTTCACATGGTGCTGACCCGAAGATAAGCAAGCACACTTGTGTTTCATGCCAGTTGTCAACCATTCCCACCTAATCCTTCACCACCTGTTTCACATAGAATGTTTCAGTTCTTGGAATAGAGTTGCTTCTATCCTTTTATTCTCTTGAGAAACAGATAAGGGTTATGGCTAGGAGGAATACCTGTTGAATGTTGGGAGGGTGTGCGCGTACCGTAGAGAGAGATCAGATCGACTGCGAAGAACTCCTTTTTGTCTTGGAAGGACTACCTACAAGTAAGAATACAAGACCACCAGATTTTAATTAGATGATAAATGAGGGAACTGCCTTAGGCTCAGGAAATATTGGACTTCCTTTCGAAGGTGGTCAGCTCCCCTGCTAATATGAATTAACACAAATGATTGTAAAATCACAATTTAATTGCCTCGTTAGAACAATAGAGGAAAGGCTGATTTTTGGTTTTGAATCACAGTGACCGATGCCGGTCACTGTCACCGGTACCGGTTGCTAATAACCGATATCGGTAGGGGCAATGTTTTAGGGGCTTTTGGTGAAGGTTGGTTGTAAGGTGGTTGTGTTGTTTATAAGGCTGGTAAATGAGTGGGGTTAGGTAACGGGGTGATGAAAAGGACTCAAAGAGTATGGGGAGGGTGTTCTTGGGATAATGTAAGGGTAGAGGAATGATAGTTAGATGTAGTGTGTTACCGGGTAGTAGATCTAGGAATAGACTTATAATGGCTGTGATTCAGAAGTTCAAGAAATGTTATTAAAAGGACATACAAGATACTACTTACTGGTTATTGATGAGGATGCAGGTCCAAGGACTGTGATGATGAAGGCAGAACTCAGGTAGGATGATCTAACAATCAAAAGATGAGCTATCTTCTCTCTCAATGTTTAGATGAGTGTCACAGGGCTCTGGTTACTTAGTTGTAGTCTTGGGCTTGATGTCCTCCTCTGCCAACTCTTCTTGTTTCTTCACTTGTCTCTGCGCGTCTGAATGAATTCCCGATCCTCCAAATGAATTTTTTTTGGATCCTTTCTTTTTGGTTGGGGGAGGTCATGTACATGGAACCGATGGCGGTTACATAACCAACGGTGGTCGAGTAGGAACTGACATCGGTTAAGTCAAAGTGGGCTATTTTTAAAAATAGCCAACTTTCCCTCCTTTTCTCCCGAGGGATTAATTGTGGGCTTGGTCAAGTCATTATGAGGTTGGTTAGGGTGCGGGTGAGGAGTAATTAGTCATGAGTGTGGATGTCGACCAAGTTATAGGTCTTAATTAGGTTAGTTTAGGATTAGGGCTAGGTCATGATGAGGTGGAGAAATGAGGTGGCAGGCTTGTAAATGTGGATTTATTAATTATAAGGTAACTAATAAATAATTGTGTAAGGTTTAGGTGGTGAGGTTAGGTTGTGAAATGAAATGCGGGGCACAGGGTGTCGTAAGACAAAAATTTGGTGTCTACATTAGCCCCTTGTTGTCGTGTAGTTTGTCTTGTAAAGCTGCACTAACAATAATAAGAAGTGGTTACTTCTGTTAAGGGTATAGGTAATCCCCCTCAAATCTATCGCAGATTGAGGTGAAGTGAAATCAGGGATAGGGTTGATAAAGGGTGAATGGTGTTGAGATGATGGTAAGATGATGGGGTAAGTTCAAGGAAGCAGACACACGTTGAAATGCAATAGGGCGACTAGGGTACATGATTTGAAGAGCAAACAAGCAATTCATAGGCAAAGGTCGATAGTTTATCCAAACAATGGTGATATAATCCTGGTATCCAAGGCTTAGGAAGTAGCTCCAGGGGATATAACGGGTAAGGTACAGGAACATTTAGGCATGTTCGGTAGTACCAAATGGTTGGTTGGTTGAGATAAACGTCACGGTCTCGGTCTAGGCAAAATTGGTCGGCTGATCAAGTCAATTACCCTAATCATGCTAAAACACAAACATGTGAGCTCAGTTGAACAAAAAGCAACATGATAGGGGGATAAAGGTATAATTGGCAGGTGTTGGGCGAGGTATCTAATTTGTGTGGCCTTGGGTTGGGCCTGGTTGGTTGGTTGCGGCCTTGGGTCGAGCCTGATTGGTTGGTTATGGCCTTGGGTCAGGCCAAATGGTTGGTTGCGGCCTTGGGTCGAGCCTGATTGGTTGGTTACGGCCTTGGGTCGGGCCTGATTGGGTGGTTACGGCCTTGGGTTGGGCCCGATTGGTTGGTTACGACCTTGGGTCGGGCCCGATTGGTTGGTTGCGGCCTTGGGTCGGGCCAAATGGTTGGTTGTGGCCATAAAGTGGGCCAATGAAGTCAAAAAGGGCTATTTAGCAAGGGTGGGTGTAGGCAATGCGGGAAAAAATTAGAGAGTGGTGGATAAGGGCGGGAGTTGGGGTGAAATAGGTATTAAACTGATATCGGCTATAGATGACCGGTATCGGTTAGGTGACCGATACCAGTTCATTAGGGCACAATATAACCGATATCGGTTATAGGTCAAAAACCTATAAAAAGAAAAATACGGCCTGTCATTGTCACATTGTCAATTTGAAAACCAAATCTAGTTGTCTGAGGTGTTTTAGTGATATTGTTGAGTTTGTCGGCTGAGGTGGCATTATTTGAGTGGAGAAGTGAGTGGTTGGTAGACCCCAGTGAGTAGGAGACAGAATTTGATTGGTGGAGGACACAACAGAGGAGATTTATAGCCATGGCACAGCCAGGAGGAGCAGGAGGTGCTGGACCAGCTAGACCACCACCACCTATCCCACCACAACGACGTGTAGTCGTACCGGTAGGTTTGAAACCTCTCATTGTGTGAATTTAATGTTTTTAAGCTAGATTTGAGTTTTGGGTAGGAATCCAAGTTTTTAATAAAAGAATGAATAAATTGAAGTTGTTTGAAAAATGGAGAGGGTAGGTGGGTTAGTGAGGTTAAAACGGTAGGGTGGGTAGGTTTTTAGGGTTTTTCATTGGGTAAAAAGGGAGTAATAGGCAAAAAAATGAGTTTGGGGGGGCCGCGTCGGGTTCGGCTCCGGCTGTGGTCAGTGACCGATATCGGTCACTAGGTGACCGACATCGGTCATGAAATTTTTAGGGAGGTTAGGTTGTGGGCGGATCGGCGTCAGTCGTATGTCAATCGGTGCCGGTGTATATCAGTAGCTGGAGGGGACCGGTGGAGGTCATGGATGACCGGTACCGGTCAGTAGGTAGGATTATTTATTTTTTGGTTTGGTCGTGTTGTTGTTTTGGGTTTTTGGTTGTTGTTTGGGTTGTTTTATTGTTTGGTTGTTGTGTAGGGTGAAGAGGGGGGGGGTAAAGTTGATAAGAAAGGTGATCGGGGTGGGGGGAAAATGGTGTGGTTTTGTGGTTGGTTCGAGTAGGATAGAGTAGGTGTTGGGTATGAAGTAGGAGGTGTTAAATTGGTAGGGGCATAGGTAGATGGCGAGAGTAGATCTGGGTGATTATTAGGGCGCGAGATAAGGAAAGGGGATATTGTAGATGTTTTTAGGGTAAAATAGGTGGGTGTAGATGTGTGTTATAAAGTCAGGGTGTGGTCGGGTGGGTAAACAGGGGGTATAGAGGGTTAAAGTAATTGTTGTTGTAAAGGGTAGGTCTAATGAAGTGGGTTATTTGTGCAGGCATGTCAGCAGCTGACTATGTGGGATAGGATGCCCCCGCTGTTGAGATGGATGCGGCCACACATGTCCGCAGCGCAGTGGGCCATTATGCGCGAGGTGGGACTCGGCGGAGTCTAGCGGTATAGGGCTGTAGATAGGGACCACAATCTTATGGTTGCCCTCATCGAGAGATGGGATCCGGCGACCAATGTTTTCCATCTCCCAACTGGAGAGATGACTATTACTCTAAAGGATGTGTATCGCATCCTGAGACTGCCAATCGTAGGGGATTCAGTATTCCAGGTAGATGTGGAGACGGCTATGGACAACATTCTTCATGTATTTGGGGATGTAGCCGCGTTATTGACCTACCACAGCGCGAGTATTGCTTATGGCGATATGTATCGCGCCCACAGACATGAGACATGGCTTGTCGTGTTGATGATGATAGGCATCACATGCTTCACCCTCCCGGACTCAGAGGGAGGCCGCTTTCCATGGGCGTTGATGGGGGTGCTGCACGAGATGGTGGAGGAGCATACGTGCTATGCTTGGGCACCAGTATACCTGGTGCAGCTATACAGAGAGCTGTGGGGTTATCACCGGATGAGGCGATTTGGGATTTGTTCCACATTTTTGTTACACTACTGGGCATATGAGCACATCATATGTATTCGACCAGTAGGGCTGCCCCAGCAGCCAGGGCCACAGGTTATATATAGGTATGGCTTTCAGAGGTGGTTGGGGGTCGTGGGCCAGCCACGAGCGGTGCTTATAGGACGGGATGTAGCTTACTACCATCATATGCTAGAAGGCTTGACCGCGCTTGATATTGTATGGAGGCCTTACAGAGGCCATCAGCCTCGAGGAGGAGCCTGATCACAGATGTGCTGGATCCAGTATACTTTTTGGATAGCTGGACAGAGGCTAGGAGAGCATGAGTGGATACCCCTGGAGAGGGTACGACAGCAGTTGGGGCTATGACAGGATGAATCACCTCCCTTCCCTCAGTACCGGAGGGATGATGTAGAGGCCCCACTGCCTACACAACAACCCGTGGACCCAGATTGGGTAGCAGAGAGGCCGGTGGATGATACCGTGGATGACGCCGGCTGCATAGGGTCATTTTTGGTATGGTGGGCAGGGGAGAGAGCAGCGAGGAGAGCATAGCCCGCACAGCCAGATTTAGTGGTTGTTATAGCAGAGAGGGACTAGCTCAGGGGACATGTGTAGTTGTTATAGGGGCAGCTTGCTGCTGCACAGGAAAAGATGGGTGTCCTACAGGGGCAGCTAGCTCAGGCACAAGCTCAGCCACAGGCACCACCACAGGCAGCGACACTGCCACAGGCACCACCACAGGCACCAGTACTACTGCAGGCACAGGTACAGATACCTCTACAGGCACAGGGTGCACCGGTAGGGCAGGGTTTGCTATTAGGAGTCAGGGGACCAGCCCCAGTAGCAATGGTGGCATGAGCTCACTATATGGAGGTGAGAGCGGAGGCCTGGTATTATCAGGATGTCCTTGATGGTACCGGGGCTGATTATTAGCCATATGCGGCACACAGAGCCGAGACCTCGCAGAGCCAGAGATCCCAGGGGGGTGCAACCACAGCCGGTGGGTCTGTTACAGGGAGGAGGCGAGAGGCAACACAGGGACCAACAGGGAGACATGCCGAGGGTGGTGGAGAGAGCTGAGGTATCCCTGCAGAGGAGATAGTTTTTATTTTTAGATATTGGATAGAGACACCAGTCTGCGAACCGGTTATGTATATAGAGGCCTGCGCGCCCACATATGATTCTTTTATTCATTTTTGTTGTATATACCGGCCTGCGAGCTGAGTACAGGTTGTATAGTTGATACCGGCCTGTGAGCCGAGTATATTTTTGACATGAGAGACCGACCTACGAGCCTAGTCGAGATTTTGACAGTGATAATGGCCTGCGTGCCGGCTTTGTATTATTTTGAGATCACAGGGCCCTCATGCAGGGCAAGTTGTATATTTGAAACATTGATACATATAGAGATGAGGATTTTGATCCAGATGGTGTATAAAAATGTTTTATGTGTTTTGTTGATGGTATATGAAATGGAATGTATATATATATAGATGATGAGTTTGATCCACATGTTGTGTATGCTGATGGGTTTGATGTATATATTTAAAATGTCGCATGTATGTTGTCGATGGTTGTTATAATGTAGATAGATGATGTTGATGAAATTGTGATGATATATATATGTGATTTGGATGACAAATATTGATAATGGTGTTGTTATGCAGGAAAAAGAGGCGGGCGCCACAAAAATTGGGTAAAAAATAAAGAAAAGGCCTAGGTTTAAGAAAAAGTAGGCATGTGACCGATATCGGTTAGTTAACCGACGTCGGTAGATGCTAGACCGATATCGGTTAGATAACCGATACCAGTTATGCCAAAATGAGATTTTCTAAAAGTAAGGTCAAAAGTGAATCCACGTAGTGTTTGTACTTTTGAAGTTCCTCATTTTTACATTGGTAGATGCCCATAACTTGATTGACTACCAATTGAGAGTCGCCGAAAATGTTAATAGATTTAACACCTAAGTGTAATGCGACCTGGAGACCCAAAACAAGGGCCTCGTATTCTGCTGTATTATTAGTGCAGGGGAAATCGAGCCAGAATGAAAGAGGCATAGGCTTAGCGTCAAGAGGAATGAGAACAACGTCGGCCCATCCGCTGCGCTGGCATTTGGATCCATCGAAGAAGAGGGTCATTGGATACGAATCCTCACTGAGTGAAAGAGTGGCGATGAGTTCATCGGGGAAAGTAAAATTGGTAAATTGTTCCCCAGGTAAAGGGGCTTCCGCGAGTTTGTCTGCGATAGTTTTTCCTTTGATTGATTTCTGGTGTACAAACTCAAGGTCAAGGTCAGCGAGGAGCATAAGCCATCAGGCGATGCATTGGTTTAGATGAGGCTTGGCATACATATAATGGATGGGGTCTGTGTTGGTGATGACGAAAGTTTTGTGATTCAGGAGGTAGTGTCGGAGTTTGGTGTCCACGAATGATAGGGCTAGGCACAAATTTTCTACATGTGTATACCTAGTCTCATAATCCACCAGAGTACGACTTATATAATAAACGGCTTGTTCTCGATACTCGGAGTCACGATGTGCGAGCATGGCTCCTACAACATGGTCGGTGGCAGAAAGGTAAAGGTAAAAAGGGCGATCATCCTGAGGTGGGATAAGCATGGGTGGCTGCAAGAGATAGGCTTTAAGAACCTCAAAGGCTTGGTGACATTCCTCGCTCCATTGAAAGACAATATCCTTTTTAAGGAGATGATGGAAAGGTTGACATCGATTCGAGAGTTGTGAGATGAAACGCCAGATAGATTGGAGTTTGCCCTGCAAACTACGCAATTGTTTGAGGTTAGTGGGTGGGGGCATTTCTAGGATAGCTTTGACTTTAGCTGGATTAACCTCGATGCCACGCAAAGAGACAATAAAACCAAGGAGTTTTCCCAAAAGAACACCAAAGACACATTTATTTGGTTGAAGACGAACACAATATTATAACAAGTGATCGAAAATAATGGCTAAAACATCGAGATGTTTACTGCGATGTTTATATTTGCCAAGAAGATCATCGACATAATCTTCAAGGATAGTGTGCATAATGTCATTAAAAATGTAAGTCATAGCCCGCTGATAGGTTACACCAGCATTCTTAAGGCCAAACGGCATTACACGATAGCATAAGGTTCCCCAAGGAGTTATGAAGGTGGTGTTATGTTGATCGGTCGGGGCTACTAAAATTTGATTGTATCCTGAGAAGCCATCCATGAGAGAAAGCATCTCATGACCGGCAGTGAGATCAACAAGTTGATCAATACTTGGTAGGGGGAAGTCATCCTTTGGGCAAGCAAGATTAAGGTCCCTGAAATTTGTACATATCCGAAGTCCCCCCATTGCTTTAGTGATAGGTACGATGTTAGAAATCCATTGAGGATAGTCAACAGGTAAAATGAAGGAAACATAAAGGAGTCGTTGAAGTTCTTCTTTGACCAAGAGGGCAATGCGTGGATGCATTTTTCTCAGTTTCTGTTTAACTGGTTTGGAATCGGGTTTCAGGGTAATGTTATGGACAACAATGTCAGGATCGATTCCTGGCATGTCAGCGTAGGACCAAGCAAAAGCTTGGCTGCGAGCACGGAGGAAGGTAGTGAAGGCAGTTTGTTCTATTGCGGTAAGAGATTGTCCGATCTTCACAATGTGAGGGTCGTCCTCAGTGTGGATGTTGATTTCTATAGTCAACTCGTTCAACATGGTTTGAGTATCAGATGGCAAGGCGCGTTGAATATAAGAGTCATCCGTGCCAAGGTAAGTGAGGATGGAGTCATCATCCTGGCACTCAATGACATTAATTGAAGGTGAGTCCTCTTCAATCATGTCTGGATATAGAAGGGGAAGAAAAGATGGGTCTTCATTATCGTGTTGATAAGTGAGAGGACCCAGGAAGATAACATTTATGAAAAAAAAAGTTAGGAGGGATAGATTCAGGGTCTATCGGCTCTGTGGGTGACGATGGAAAAATAGGTGATAATTGTTTGGAAGGGGTGACTTCGTTGTCTTCCTGGATACAACAAATAGGTGGTGTTTTCGGTGTAGGTGGTTCAGAGAAACCAAGACCACGATGATCCTTGTGTTTGCGTGTGGTAATGGGGATGATCATATGTCGGCTTTGTTCATAAAGACCGAAATCAAAGCCCTTCCAAGCACAACGCGTCAGGAAGGTGAGAGTGAAACGATGATTATTTAAATATTGAAAATCAGATTGGAAAGGAACCATGCCAAGAGGAGGTTCAAGGGTAACAAAAGATGTATCGACACCCCCATACGTTAAGTTAGTGCGGAAATTAGGTGGTCCGTAGGGGATTACTTCCCCCACATGACGGTCATAGGTAGGATGCGCATGTAACTGTCCGTACTCCTATGGGGTATGGAAAGTGCTAACGTTATATAGGTGATACTCCCCTAGCGTAAGGAATTGGAAAACATCAACTAAGGGATCTGAGGTTGGGATGTTGTCTGAGGGAAAGGAAGTGGAATTGGCGGCGGCGGTTTCATTGGTTGAAGGTGTAGGTGTGGTTGAGATGGATGGTTGAGGTGTGGTTGAAATAGATGGTTGGGTTGGATGAATGGGTGTCTTGACTGGTACAAGCATGTCATTAGGGTGATATAACATATTACAGGTTTTGAAGGGGGGAGGGTCAGCTTTTACGGTGTATGATTTCCCCTCGTACTCGAATTTTATGCATCTATGTAAGGTGGAGGGAACACATCCCATAGCATGGATCCAAGGGTGGCCTAACAATATGTTGTATTGGAATTCTCCCTCAAGGACAAAGAAGAGTTCAGGTAAAGTACGTGGCCCTACATGAATGTTAAGGATCACGGTGCCTAAGGTAGAAGTAATAGCATCGTTGAATGAACGCAACATGGTGGGGTTGGCACACATGCAACTAGAAGGGATATTCATTTGTTAGAAGGTTTTTGAAGAGATGATGTTTAGGCTAGCGCCCCCGTCAATCATAACACGACGTACTTGGATGTCCCGGACGTAAGCTGAGATGAAAAGAGCAGGGTTAGGATCTTCTGCACCAAAGTCAACAATTTCGTCTTCGGAGAAATTGACAACAGTTGCTTATTGTACAGAGACAGAAGTGGTTGGTGCAGTAGGTTATTTGGTGAGGGAAGCAACGTGATTGGGTGTTAAAATGGAGGAAACGGGCAAGGTTTCATTGGGTAGGACCTCTATCCCTTGAAGGATCTCAATGAGAGCTTGTTGATGAGATTCAGAAGTTTGAATGAGATCGTATAGTGTCATTTTTATAGGTGATTGGTGAAGCTGTTTGATCATGGTACGGTGGGAAACTCCATCAGAGACGGGGTAGGAAGGTCCACGAATAACCACTTTAGGTGGTGGTGCGATCGGGATGGCAGACGGAGAAAGAGAGGCCGCAGGTGTGCTTCCTTTAGCTTTCTCATTGTTTTTCTGCCCTCGAGTAGCAACACTGATCATGTTGATCTCGTGAACACGAGAGGAGGAAGATGGTAGGGATAAATCATGGGCTTGGAGAGGTGGGGTTGTAATAATGATAGATCTTGGTGAGGCGGAGACAGGTGGTATAGGAGAGGAGATTGAAGCTAAAGGTTTCTCCCTTCGTAAGTTGTCTTTTTTAACCTTTCTATCAGAGAGAGGTGACTAACGAAGGATGGCTCTCAAAGCTTTGCATCCCTCTACATCATGCCCTGGTGTGCGGTGATAAGCACATATTTTAGACTCATCATAACCTATAGGTTGAGGTTTAGATGGATCATAGGGTCTAAGTGGGGGTAGGGAAATGGTCGCATTCTCCACCAACATATCAAGGATCTTGGCGTAAGATCCTTTGAGTGGGTCAAAGTCAGAGGAAGATGAGGGTATTGATTGGGTGGGTTTTGGTAATGTTTGGGTATGGTTGGTTCGTACGGGTGGTGGTTTAGACAAGGGGTATTGATGAGTGGTTTTAACTAAACGTGGCTTCTTCGGCGCAGAAGTCATGTTTAGCTGGTTAGATGGTGAGGCTCCAGATAACGTGGTGGCGGGGAACAACCATGGAGAAAGTGGGGCGACCGCAAACAAATCCTTTGATGATGGAGTTTTTTTAGGGTTGATAGGTGGACAGGATCTCTATATGGGTGTAGAAAGTGCAGGTTGTTTTAGAGAAAACGCAGGAGGTGTAATGTATTGAGGCAAGGTGGAGGGGTGAGGTCCTAATATGGAAGGTAGGTATGATGGCGAGGGTTTTAGTGGTGACAAAGGCAGGGATTGGATTTGAGGAGATTGGATTTGTCTCCTAGGTGGATGGATGGATTTATTTTTGGATAAATCTAACCGTTTAGGTGGGTGTATTAAACTGGGTATTGGTGGATTCCCAAGCGTAGGGGAAGTTTTGGTTAGGTTAGTAGATGTGGAAGAGGTATTCGGTAGAGATGAGGGGGGTGAAGATGAGGACACAGGAATTTTGAGATTTTGTAAACATCTTGGGTATATGGTAGAGGTGTCAAGATCAGTCATCTGCATTTGAGTAGAGCATGGTGTACTCAAACGTTCCCATAAAATTCGTCTATCTTCTGAGGAATGACAATCTTCAGGTGTGAATTGGAACTCTGATATGGAAGAGAGGTGTGTTGTGATCCCGGTCCACTGTGGGTGTGATATAAGGAGATGTTTGGGAAATAGATAAGTTGGATAACATCCGCTCACAGTCTTGCAGGGATGTGGTGTAAGAAGGCTCATCTGTGAGAAAAGAACTCTGGACGGTTGATTCCTTTATGGGTAAAGGAATGGTAAGGATATTGTCTTGTCTTAATGGTGGTGAAGGGGATTCGGGTCCCTGCGTTAGTGAAGAGGTTTGATTCAGAATTTCCTCAATAGAGGCTTTTGGTTGAGAGTTGAAAATTGCATGGATTTCATGAACACTCTCCTCAGCTAAGATATCTTGGTTTACATTACTGTTAGATGAGTGGTTCAGGAATGGTTTGTTGAAGATTTTCAAATTTTGGTTAGCAGGGGCATTAGGATTATCGAGGGTTATATCCCCTGCATCAACCATTTCCTGCACTATGTTTTTCAACATCTTGCAGTTTTTGTGACTCTGTCCCTTTACGCGGTGAAAGTTACAGAAGTAATTTTCTTTGTACCAAGAAGGTATAGCGTGGGTGGAGTCAAACCCAGAGTGAGGTTTAACAGGAGGCAAGGTGATAGCTCCAGCTTTGAGCAATTTTTCCAAGATGACACCATAAGTTTCTCCCAAGGGAGTGTAGTTGATGGGCTCCATTTATACTTATAGGCGGTTTTTGGTGGGGTATTAGACGGTGCTTGAGATTTGACCATCACCACGTGTACAGCTCCTTTTGATTTCGAAGCAGTTGATGTGTGAGAATTGGTGGTGTTGGGTTTGTTGGTGGAGTCTTGGGTTCGGAAATTAGGGTTTTTGTTGCGCAACCGCAATTTCTCTTCCTCTAAGGCTCGAATCTCTAGTTTCTGAGCCATAGTAAAGGCCTCATCAAAGGTGTGGAAAGTTTGAATTTGGAGGGTAGGAGAAATGTGCTTAGCGCAGGCCCGCGTAAAGAGTTCAATAAGTTTGGCCTGAGGCAAGGCATAAGTAAGTTGGTTGATGAGGCCCCGCCATCATCCAACGAAATCTGTGATAGATTCGTCTTCAAATTGTCGGATGGCATAGAGGTCGGTGATAGATACTTTCTTAGCAATATTAATGGAGAAATGATCCAAGAAAGATTGGGCTAGTTAGTTAAAAGAGAAGATCGAGTGCTGGGTTAAAGCACTGTACCATTCCAAGGTGGGTCCCGATAAGGACATGGGAAAGGTGCGGAGTAGCAAGGCATCATCATGAGCAATCAAATAGCAAGCATGTCTAAATGATCGCAAGTGTTGTTGAGGATCCTCCTTACTATTAAAACGAGTGAATTTTGGTAATTCCCATTGAGGAGGATATGAATGAAGGGGGACAAATGGATGAATAGGCTCCCGAAAAACTTGCTCGTATGTCAGGGTGCTACGGCTTCCTGAAACAGAAGCCTCCAGATTTCGTATTTTGTCCATCATTTGTTTGATGAAATTCGTGGTTGGATGAGATGCTGGTGAGGTTGTTGTAAAAGGTGGAGGATTGGGCCAAGGGCCTCCACTAGACAATGGTGGGGTTAAATGTTGATAAGGTATTGAGGACGAATATGTTGAGGAGACCGAATAGGGATGTCCTATATAAGGTGTCGAAGCCACCAGATAAGTGTGTGGAAATGAAAAGGTGGGCGGAGCTTGAGAAGGAAAGCTCGTGTGGATAGGTGGCAGAGAGCAAGTTATTAAAGGGGGAGTCTGCGAGAGAGACGAGGTAGGAGCAGTTGGTGGTAATGATATGTGGGGCCCCAGATTAACCAAAGGAAAGCCAATCTGTGTCGTATGAACCTCTGAAGCCACTGAGTTGGGAGATGGGGCCAAGGATGAAGAAGGTAAGGTAGATTTATTAGGTGGAGAAGGAGCTAAATGAGTAGCTATACTGATAGGCATACCTACGAGAAGCTGACCGTCGGGTGTACGGTCAGGGGTATGAGACAAATAGTACTGTACAGCGCTAGGATTAACATCTAAATTTTTGGCAAATTCCTTATCTCCTACAGGGATTTTGGGAACCTCACTGGTGTCCGTAGGGTTCCCCATAGAATGTGAAGGGGGCGATTCAGGAAAAGGCACAAAGCAGGCATGTGAAACCATGGCGGCGGCTTGTTTTCGAGTGATAACAACCATGGACAGGAATACACAGTAGGGATTCAATCTATCAAGAACAAAAAAAGCCACAGAATGTTGAAATTGGTAGGTTGCTGGTTTGTCAGGGATTGTAAAAGACAGTAACCGATATCAGTCTGCTAACCGATGTCGGTTAGACTGTAGCCGGCGTTGGTCAGTTAACCGATGTCGGTATAATAGGATTGGTGTAAGAAACTGTATGAAGTTGCTGATTTGAGTTTAACAAAGCTTAGTACATCTATCAAACTGTTCTGAAGTGATCACTGACAGTATAGGATAGAGAAACAGAGCTAAAAACAAGCAAGTTACACATGCAAATCCAGAGACTAACCCTAGGATTAGTTTAAATTATTGTGGGCTTATGCTTTAGATGCAAGATGATGTCAATCCTAAACAAAAGACTTAGGGGAAATGTCAAGTTTGTTTTGGCTTATAAGGATACCTCAATCGGGCGGAGGAATACCGTGGAAAAGGGGGGATGTTTGAGCTGTTGTGTTGATTATGTCGTGATTCGGTATGTGTCGTGCAGTGAAAGTAAGATTAATTTTTTGTCAATACCGTGGATATCACCCACATGTGTATGACATGTTACTTAATGTATGTTCACTATAATTGAAAACAACAAGCAAGAATGTGATGCACGTGTTTTAAACCCAAATCAAAAATGATATTCGATGAAGCAAAGGAGATGACTTTCACTAATGCAAAGATGTGAAAGAAAGGCAAATTATTTTACCCAAAATAAAAAAATAACTTATGAATATCTAGGAGAAGAAAAACAGCAAGTATGCTCCCTATATGAAAGCAAGCAAGAATCAAAGAAACCCGAAATGGGTCCCACCGGGCGTGCCAAAATGTTTCGCACATAATGTTTCAGTTCTTGGAATAGAGTTGCTTCTATCCTTTTATTCTCTTGAGAAACAGATAAGGGTTAGGGCTAGGAGAAATACCTGTTGAATGTTGGGAGGGTGTGTGTGTACCGTAAAGAGAGATTAGATCGACTGCGAAGAACTCCTTTTTGTCTTGGAAGGACTACCTGCAGGTAAGAATACAAGACCACCAGATTTTAATTAGATGATAAATGAGGGAACTGCCTTAGGCCCAGGAAATATTGGACTTCCTTTCGAAGGTGGTCAGCTCCCCTGATTATATGAATTAACACAAATGATTGTAAAATCACAATTTAATTGCCTCATTAGAACAATAGAGGAAAGGCTAGTTTTTGGTTTTGAATCACAGTGACCGATGCCGGTCACTGTCACCGGTACCGGTTGCTGATAACCGATATCGGTAGGGGAAATGTTTTAGGGGCTTTTGGTGAAGGTTGGTTGTAAGGTGGTTGTGTTGTTTATAAGGCTGGTAAATGAGTGGGGTTAGGTAACGGGGTGATGAAAAGGACTCAGAGAGTATGGGGAGGGTGTTCTTGGGATAATGTAAGGGTAGAGGAATGACAGTTAGATGTAGTGTGTTACTGGGTAGTAGATCTAGGAATAGACTTATAATGGTTGTGATTCAGAAGTTCAAGAAATGTTATTAAAAGGACATACAAGATACTACTTACTGGTTATTGATGAGGATGCAGGTCCAAGGACTGTGATGACGAAGGCAGAACTCAGGTAGGATGATTTGACATTCAGAAGATGAGCTATCTTCTCTCCCAATGTTTAGATGAGTGTTACAGGGCTCTGGTTACTCAGTTGTAGTCTTGGGCTTGATGTCCTCCTCTGCCAACTCTTCTTGTTTCTTCACTTGTCTCTGCGCGTCCGAATGAATTCCTGATCCTCCAAATGAATTTTTTTTTGGATCCTTTCTTTTTGGTTGGGTGAGGTCATGTACAGGGAACCAATGGCGGTTACATAACCAACAGAGGTCGAGTAGGAACCGACATCGGTTAAGTCAAAGTGGGCTATTTTTAAAAATAGCCAACTTTCCCTCCTTTTCTCCCGAGGGATTAATTGTGGGCTTGGTCAAGTCATTATGAGGTTGGTTAGGGTGCGGGTGAGGAGTAATTAGTCATGAGTGTGGATGTAGACCAAGTTATAGGTCTTAATTAGGTTAGTTTAGGATTAGGGCTAGGTCATGATGAGGTGGAGAAATGAGGTGGCAGGCTTGTAAATGTGGATTTATTAATTATAAGGTAACTAATAAATAATTGTGTAAGGTTTAGGTGGTGAGGTTAGGTTGTGAAATGAAATGCGGGGCACAGGGTGTCGTAAGACACAAATTTGGTGTCTACATTAAACCGATATCGGCTATAGATGACTGGTATCGGTTAGGTGACCGATACCGGTTCATTAGGGCACAATATAACCGATATCGGTTATAGATGACCGGTATCGGTTAGATAACCGAAGATAAGCAAACACACTTGTGTTTCATGCCAGTTGTCAACCACTCCCACCTAATCCTTCACCACCTTCCATTTTATCACCAGCCATGGATCCCATCCAACCTATTACTATCGCTATCGGAGATGAGGAGTTCGCACGACTCCTTGACCAAAACCTTGCCACCTTGCAGTTTTAATTTTCCCACTCATCCACTCGAGATGCATCGGGTCAGTTGATATACGACATGCCTGTATCTATCCCCTCGACTCTCGCTCCCACTCTTGCATCAGCTCCATCTAGCTCTGTGCTGCCCACATCTACCTTACCCCCAGTCGTTTCGTAGCTAGGTCCTAAACCCACTATGACTGCCATGTCTACCACCTCCGTTACCCCTACCACATCTAGCATACCCTCGAAAACTACCCAAAACGTAACCTTATCCACCCCTAATATCTCACACAAACCCGTAGCTACACTACCACCTCCTGTGTTAGTGACCCCTACCCCTTTTTAGAATGTGGTCCTTTCCATTCCACAATCATTAGCCCCCATTGCCACTAGGGTTACCACGACCCTTCCACCTCCATATACATACTATCAACCACCTCTCGTTGTATCCATTATTCACATAGGGTATGTACCCCATGTTTTACTATCTCCTCCCCAATCAACCTACATGGCAACACCATTCAATGGAGTGTCACCCCCATTATATGCCCAAAACCAACCCTCTCAAGCTACAGGAGGCACCCAATCATCACAAGCTATCAATGACCTAATCAAATTGATGTTGGACAAGATGCAGACATTAGAGGCATCAGTTTCCAGCTCCCGCAACACTCTCACCTACGACAAGATTTGCAACGAGCCCATCCACCCATCCATTCCTATCCACCCATACCCTTTGCATTGGGAAATGCCTAAATTCAAGCATTTCAATAGCAAAGAAGACCCGCAACAACATTTGCGGTCGTTCAAACACGGGTGTTATCTGATCACTCACGATGATGTGTTGCTCATGAGAACTTTTCCCATGTCTCTGACTGGACCTACATTATATTAGTATAGTGGGTTACCTAGACAATCTATATTCTCATTCAATCAAGTAGCCCAAGCCTTCTTGGATCATTTCTCTGTCAATATCGTCAAGAAGGTTACCATGACTGAGCTATACTCCACGTGTCAATATGAGGACGAATCTATCACGGATTTTGTCACTCACTGGCGTATCTTGATCAACCAATTCACCTTCCAACTACCATAAATAGAACTCATCGAGCTCTTCACACGGGCTTGTGCTAGACATATCTTACTGACCTTGCAGGTCCAAACCTTCTAAACATTTGATGAAGCATTCACTATGGCACAAAAGTTAGAGATTCGGGCCATCGAAGAGAAAAAATCCAATTACGTAATAAGAATTTGGAATTCAAGTTGAATGATACCTCTTCTTCTTCCAAACCATAAACCAATTATTCAAAAGCTAAGGGAAACGCTAACATAGTGGTACTCAAGTGCGGCCCAGCTCATCCATCAAACCAGGATACCCCCTCATCTAATCTCTCACTCGTCAAAACTTTTCAATCCAGATGAGAGCAACAAAAATACACCCCAATTGAGGAACCTTACTCTTCTGTCTTAGAAAATCTTATCAAAATCAGGGTCATTGCCCTTCCACCCATAAAACCACACACTTGTTTTGACCCTACTCACCCCATGCCTGCATGGTACAAAGAACACGACTTCTGTAAATATCATCGAGTAAAGGGTCATAGTGACGGAAACTACATCACTTTCGAAAATATTATCCAAGAAATGCTCGAGAAAGGCGAGTTAACCGTGGATAATCCTAACGCACCTACTAACCAAAACCTACAAATCTTCAAGAAACCATTTCCCAACCATGCCCCTTCGTCTGATCAAACCAGTGAGACCTCAACTCATGATACCCATGCTCGCAAGGTCCACATTATCTTTAATGACATACCTGTCACCTCCAAATTACCTCACATTCCTTCCATAGAGGAAATCCTAGCCCGAAATCCTCCTTTCACATCAGAACCAACCTCCCCTGTTCCTTCACCCATAGAGGAACATATTTCATCTCCTTCATCACCTACAGAGGATTCTTCTGCTAACATCGAGACCATCTCACCCCTGGCTTCTCCACTTAGAGAATTGTTACCCACATACAGTACCTCCTCCACCCATAGAGGAGCACCCATTACCTCCTCCACCCACAGAGGAGCACCTATCCATTCCTCCACTTGTAGAGGAGCTTCCATCACCTTCTACACCTACCATAGACCCAGTTGAGATACCTTTGCCTCTTAGTGAGAATTCTCCATCAGCTATGTAAAATCCTATAGACCTACTCTCGGCTCTCCTTCCCACAGAAGCTAAAGCTAGCCAATTTCTTGTCTCTAAAACACATTTTACAGGAATTGCCATTAGGTCCTCATCAACTCCACCTATAGATGTTTCATTCTCATGTTTGGCCAAACACTTAGATTATGTGGATAGATCCTTATTATGGAGGCATCTTCTACTTCTTGTCTCACCACAGATGCAGAGGTCAATTGCTAATATCTCCAATATCTACCCAAAAGTATTTCAACCAATCGAACCAAACACAACCATCTCTATCACAACTCCTTCCACGACACATGTCATAGCTCAAACCACATCCTTACCCATAGCCCAATCTATATCTAAACCCAAACCCACACCTATGAAATCATCCTCAACTAAACCTATTACCACTTTAGGGTTCACCCCCCGACTACTAGCCTTACTCATCCACCTATCAAACTAGATTTAGCTACATCCTCCAAAGACAACACCACACCTACTCTGACACCAAAACAGAAGCACCACACCCATAGAACTCATACCTCGGCTGCACCAATCACACCTGCACCTGTCCCGTCTGTCTTAGGATCTTAGCTTCCTCACGTGGTCAAGAAACCTCCACCCACCAATAAACCATAAACACAACAACGCATTCCTTCCTCACAAACCTATAATCTCCCCACACGCCTAACATGACTTACACCAGCACATACAACATCTTTATCACCCATACCTCTAATACCCTTAGATGTTACTTCACTTCCTACTACACTTCAGTCATTGTCTCTCACACCCCACGCACGACCCACATCATTTACCTTCACAGCTTCCCCGTTATCCCTATGGGTAACTCACCCTCTTCCCCCATCTACTTTTCCTTCTAGACCTCATACACCCATATCACCTTTACCCAAGAAGGTGCAACCCAAAAACAAAACTCCACTACCCCACAATAAAGTAGTCAAAACAACCACACACCATCCCACCCATCCATTTACTATACCCCTACCTAAACAAACACGACTGACACCCAACACCATGCCAGCACCCAAACCCATAGCTCAACCCGCTCCTCCTCTTCCAAAGACCGTTCCTCAACAATCAACTACACCTACACCCAAACCCATGTTCACTTCCCATTGTGATCCACTAGTAGGGTCCTATGCCAAAATGTTAACCAACCTCCTCGAGACTTCTATCATCACATTACCTCCACTTAGACCTTACAACCCCCTCAAAGCGAAGCCAAAAGGGTTTGATGATACTAAAATTTGTGCTTACCATCGTGTGCCAAGGCACGATGTGGAAAACTGCAAGGCCTTGAAGACCGCCCTTATCTAGTTGTGTCCCCCAAAAGCCAACTTTGACGACAATGAACTTCTCGATGAGGATCTTGCTTCACCAACACCCATTCCCACACTTCCCACTCAACAACCACAAACTTCATCCTCAGAGCTCCTAGAGCCACCCCCAAGATTTGAAATTAACATGGTTCGCATCAGAGAACTTGCCACACCACCACCCAAATGTCGTTGCACCCAACTCACCTCACAGGGTTTTTCTCCTTCGTTATGTTTTTTCCCATCGTGTCGTTATACCACTCATCCTACACCTTCTCTGTTTGCCAACTCCCCTTAGATCAACATGATACACGTCACTACACGTGCTCAGAAGGATAAGGGTAAAGAAAAGGAAGCTGACCCACCAACCAATCCTATACCCAACATACCATTTGCACCCATACCTAAAATCACTATCCACGGCCCTACGTACCCCATTTCTAACGGTGTCACACATCGCACCATGCTCAAACAATTACACCAGTCTTCCCTCAAAATGTCCCTATATGACCTCATCCAAACCTCAAAATCCCATCGTCATGCTCTCATGGAGGTTCTTCAATCTACTAAGGTTTTACCCAATGACCCTACACATGTAGCCTCCATTATCACACCCCATCGTGTAGCCTCTCTCACCAAATTACCACCTTCATCTTCACCCCACCCTATTCACCAAGTGGCCTCCCTTAGCTTCTCAGAGGAAGAGATCGCGCCACACCAAAATGATGACCCGGACCCAGCCCTCTTCATCTCTATATACATCGATGACATATGGGTACGTCGTGTGATGATTGATGGGGGTGCTAGCATTAACATCATTTCATCCCATGCATTCGCTCAAATGCGCATACCTGACAATTGCATGCATAAAAATTCGGTCATGTTGCATTTATTCAATGATGCTATCACCTCTACACTAGGTACCATCATCCTCCACATTCACATGGGCCCCCGCACTATTCCAGAATTATTTTACGTTTTGGAAGTGTAATTCCAATATAACCTATTGCTTGGCAGACCCTAGATTCATGTCATGGGTAGTGTTCCTTCCACTTTGCATCGTTGTGTGAAGTTTGAACATGAATGACACACCTATACCATTCCAGCTGACCCATCACCTTTTAAAACATGCAACATGCTTTACCGCCCCAACGATGTGCTCATACATATTAAGCCGCCTACCTCCACAATCGTTATTTCTTCACTTACACCTCCACTTACCAGTATAGGCGCTGCTTCTACCACAAATACCTCCTCCATTCCTACCGCTGCCATAACCTCCACGATTGACTCATCAGCTTCCCAATCCATTAACTCCACCTCCGCATCAACCTCCGACACATCATCCATTCCAGCTACCTACATACCAACCACTGATCCCTTTGAAGGTGTTTTTAGATTCCTCACTCTGGGGGAGTACTGCCTATATAGTGTCATCACATTCCTTACTCCACAAGAGTATGAAAGCCTTCACCAACACCCTCGCTATGATCACCACATAGGAGAATGCCTCCTTTATAGTCTGCCTCATCTCTGTACCAGTCTTACCTATGGGGGACTTGATACTACCACTTACACACCCGAACCACTGTCACAAACCCGCCCGTTTTCCACTGACTTCTAATCACTTACCAATCATCATTTCTCCCACACCTTCCTACACCGATGTGCATGGAAGGGTTTTGGTTTTGGATTTTACAAGCAAGGCCGCCACACCATTATTCCATGTACCACCCGTAAACATAATGGCAGTAGTGGTTTCGGCTTTCCTGAACCACCTACCAAATAGGCCCACATTGAAATCATTAAGGACACTAACCCTTCTTCACCCGCTCCACCTTCATCACCACCTTCATCGATAGAGTTGATGGATCCTGAATCTATCCCTCCTAATTTTTTTTTTCATAAACACCATTTCCTTTGGGCCTCTAACTTATCAACGCGAGGGTCAGGCCCCTTCCACTCTTCCCTTCCTGTATCCTGAAATGATCGATGACGACACACCTTAAATTAATGTCATTTAATGTCAAGATGATGAATCTGTACTCACTTAACTTAGTGCAGAAGACTCATATATTCATCGGTTGTTACCTTCTGAGATGTAAACCATGTTGAATGAATCGACTATCAAGATCAACATTCATACTCAAGATGACTTGCACATCCTAAAGATCAGACAATCTTTAGATGCTGCTGAACAGGAAGCCATCACTTCTTTCTTAGAGATCATAACCACGCTTTCAATTGGTCTTACGCAGACATGCCCAGTATTGATCCCACCATAGTGGTCCACAATATCGTAATTATTCCCGATGCCAAACCCATTAAACAAAAGCTGAGGAAAATGCACCCTCGCATTACCCTTCTCATCAAAGAGGAACTTCAACGCCTTCTTTCTGTTTCCTTCATCTTACCCATTGATTATCCTTGTTGGATTTCTAACATCGTCCCTGTCACTAAGGTGATAGGGGGACTCTGTATTTGCATGGACTTCCGTGACCTCAACCTAACATGTCCAAAAGATGACTTTCCCTTACCTGGTATTGACCAGCTGGTTGACCTTACCACTGGCCATGAGATGCTATCACTCATGGATGGCTTCTCAGGTTATAACCAAATCTTGCTTGCCCTAGAAGATCAACACAAAACCTCATTCATCACCCCTTAGGGTACCTTTTGCTATTGAGTCATGCCTTTTGGCCTTAAAAAAATTGGTGCCACATATCAGTGGGCTATGAATTAGATCTTCCATGACATCATGCATCGCATATTGAAAGATTATGTGGATGATCTCTTGGCCAAATCTAAATGCCGCTCCGAACACCTAACCGTCCTCAAAACCATCTTTGACCGTCTCATTAAATATTACGTCCGCCTTCAGCCAAAGAAGTGTGTCTTCACGGTTCTCTCAGGAAAGCTCCTGGGATTTATTGTTTAGAAGTTGACCCTGCTAAAGTCAAGGCCATTCTGGAAATGACTCTGCCTACCAACCTTAGACAACTCCATAGCCTGCAAGGTAAGTTACAGTCTATTCATCGTTTCATTTCACAATTATCTGATCGATGTCAACCATTTCATCATCTACTCAAAAAGGATGTCTCCTTTAAATGGGATGATGACTGTCACAAAGATTTTGAGGCCTTAAAACAATACCTTTTCCAACCACCCGTACTCATTCCACCTAAAGACGATCAACCTTTTTACCTATACATATCTGCTACTGATCACTCCTTGCGGGCCATGCTCGCTCATCACGATGAACAACACAGGGAGCAGGTGGTTTATTACATAAGCCGTACTCTTTTGGACTATGAAACCCGATACACCCACCCCGAAAAACTTTGCTTAGCCTTAGTTTTCATTTCCACCAAACTCCGTCATTACCTACTCAACCACAAAACCTATGTTGTGACCAACACCGACCCCTTACACTTCATGTACGCCAAACCTTATCAAAATCAGTGCACGATCGATTGTGCTTTTAACTAATCTTGACCTCAAATTCATTCATCAAAAATCCATCAAGGGACAAGCAATCACTGACCAATTGGCCGACACACATATTTCTAGGGATCAACCCTATAATTTTGACTTTCTAGATGAGTCGATTGCTACCCTTTCCCTAGACGAACCCCCTTACAAAATGACACTCTTCTTCGACAGTTCCAAGTGTCAGCATGTGAGTGGGGCTGGTATTATCCTCATTACCCTTAAGGGTGAACCCATGATGTTGTCTTTCAAATTAGATTTTGAATGTACCAACAATATTGCTGAATACGAAGCGCTCGTACTAGGTCTCCATGCCACCTACGCCCTAGATGTCAAATCAATCAACATCTTTGGTGATTCTCAATTGGTCGTAAACCAAGTCAATGGTATGTACCAATGTCATAACGAGATACTTCAAAAGTATAAACATCATGTAGACATACTTTTGACCACCTTTGATCATTACACCCTTCAAACCATCCCATGTTCAACCAACAAGTTTGTAGATACCATGGCTTGCTTAGCTTCCCAAATACCCGCTTCACCCGCCGATTCTACAATATTTGTCACCATACAATGACTCCAATCACCTTCTTATTTACCTCATGATGTTTACTCAATTAGAACCACTACCCCTGACCCGAGTGACCTTTGGTATAAAAAATACTCTGACTACCTTTCTCTCTCCATCTTACCTCCTAATCTCACCTGTAATGGACAACGCATCTTCTTTAAAAAGGTATCTTGTTACGTCATTCTGGGGGCCCTCCTCTATAAGCGCAGCTTTGACTGTATTCTCTTATGATGCCTCACAAGTTATGAAATTCCTTATACCATTAAGGAATTTCATGATGGAATATGTGGAGGTCACTTCAGTGGCCTTGCTGTTGCTAAAATTATTCTTCGCCTGGGCTATTACTGGCCGACCCTTAACCATGGTTGTTGCGATTACATCAAACATTGTGTAAAATGCCAAAAACATTCCAATCTTCATCATACACCCAGTCATGCCTTACAGGTCGCTCGAGACCTTTGGCCCTTCTCTCAATGGGGTTTGGATCTTGTCAGAGAAATCAATCCCCATTCTTCCCAGCACCATCAATGGATCATCACTGCTACCAAATACTATACAAAATGGGTGGAAGCCATACCACTCATCTCCATGAAAGCTGAGAAAATATGTGAGTTCATTAACCACCATATCATTTGTCGCTTTGGTGTTCCTCATCGCCTCATCACTGACAATGGAAAACAATTCAAAAACAAAACATTGCAAAAACTTTGTGATGCCTTCGGCATTCAGCTTAGTTTCTCATCACCTTATTACCCAAAAACAAATGGCCAAGCCGAATCCACTAACAAAACCCTCAACAAAATTCTTATGAAAGTGGTTGACGATACTGGGAAGGATTGGCATACACACATTCCTTTTTCCCTATGGGCATACCGCACTAGTATTTGCACTTCCACTGTGGCCACACCATTTTCTCTAGTCTATAGTATAGAGGTAGTCCTACCTCTCAAAGTCCAGATCCCCTCACTTCACATTTCTCTCCATGACATGCTCAATGATGATGACTTTCGTCAGGACCATTTAGCATGGCTAGAGTTATTAGACGAACATCATCTTAACGCTCTGGATCACCTTCAAGTTTACCAAAAACATATCAAACATGCCTACGACAAACGTGTCCATGCACAAACCTTCCAAGTTGGTGACCTTGTCCTGAAAGAAAATCAACATGTAACTAAAGCAGAAAAAATTAAACGGGGCAAATTTGCTCCTAATTGGCTTGGACCATACATCGTGACTCATACCTATGGATCAGGTGCTTATCATTTATCCTCACTCGATGGTAAACCTGAACCTGAGCCCCTTAACGCCTTGCATCTTTGACCATTCTATTGTTGACTTGTAGTCCTACCTCACTTTTGTCTCTTTCCATGCTCGTCCCTTGAGTGCTATTCACTCCATACACCTCATTAACGATTAAACAAGAATCATGTGAGTACCCGTCACTTGTTATCTTCTCTTGAATATGTGTACCACGGCACTGCACATAACATGATTCTCATGGATACTTTTCGTCTACCTTTAGATGAGATCCCATGGTCGTTACACCTTGCCTTTTAAACAAGAGTCTTATTCTCCACCTTGGTCTTGTCCATGACTTCAAAGACCTCACATGGGACCAAACTCCTTGAGTCAAACTTCTAATAAAAAGATGACTCCCTCAAAAGGACATCTTCCTCTCGAAAACTGTTGCTATAAATAGACTGCTCCCTTGAAGGACAACTATGTAAAGCTCTTAAAAAAATGAGAGCAACCGAAGCTTCCCGCATTGATCAGCTTCATGAAGACCTCAAGGATTTCAATTTTCTTTATCCCATATAAGACTTCCCGCATAACTCAGTCTATTTCAACTATAAGTCAAAACACTCAACCTTTTTTTCATGGACTTGCCCATTGTGATCTAGGTTTTCTTGCTCGAAACGCATGCCACATATACCATATAAAAATTACCCACTTTTCACCCTGCAAACCATGCCCACTCTCATTTCCTACTGCCTCAAGGGACTTCTTGGAACTTAGACATTTGGTGATCATGTGACTACTTTTTACCGTAGGACAGTCCATCATGCAATGTCTTTAGGGTCTTATGTTCATCACCTCCGCCAAGGAATGATCTAGTCGGTATGATCCTAACCAACTAGGTGGCTTTATTACCCCCTATTGTCTTTTAACCATCTTTGTTTACGTTTTGATTACCTTATACAGGACTTGGTCCTCGACGCTTACTTTTGGGGTAGTCTTCTTCTTTCACCACAATCACCCTCACCTACATCATTTTACCTATAATCTACCCACACCTAACAAACCTAAACCCACAACATTCCTAAAATCCTACCATCTCATTCTCATATCTCCTCATATTCTTCCCTAGCTTATGGGAGAACTACTTCAGCCAAAGGTCCCTTTTTTACCGCGACTATAAGCAGCACTCCGAGGGCATGGGGCCCTTGGAGGTTAGCTCAGCCATCCTCTACCCTAAACAATTCATCTTCTATGTGCCTCACATTACATCACACCTAACTTTTTTTCCCTTTTATACCCAAAATTGGCAATTAAACCACATCCATAACAAGTTGTTTCATATTTTCAACATTATCACAACATACATTTATCACGCCTACCATTTCTCTATCATCACTATGCATAGATTATACCACATCTCACATATGACCCATAGTATCATTCATTGCATAAAATAATGAATCACAACTTCACTTACTTTCAACTCAACCATGCCTATAACCTGACTCAATCCATGCCTATAACCTGACTCGATCCATGCCTATAACCTGACTCAATCCATGCCTATAACCTGAATCGATCCATGCATATAACCTGACTCAATCTATGCCTCAATCGACCTAACTCAATCCATGCCTAAACCAACCTGACTCGATCCATGCCTACACCGACCTGACTTGATCCATGCCTAAACCGACCTGACTCGATCCATGCCTATACCAACCTGACTCCATCATGCCTAACTCACCTAATTTCCATCCATATCAACAAATCAACAAATACCATGTATCTCATCAACACATCAAAAAAAAAAAAAAAAACCCATGTATCTCATCATATAAATAAATCAATGTGTATCTCAAATATACATGGCTATCTCATCATGTCCATCATCTCAAAATCATTGGCACACAGGCCGATATACAGTACAAAATGTCATTGGCACGCAGGTCGGTCTCATATATACAATAAAATAATGAAATAATATAAAATCTCTTTGACGCGTAGGCCGATATATGCTCAAAATATACGAAATCACTCATACATCCTCACTATCAACAAAACACAGGCCGGTATGTGATCAAAACTATAAATATCTCTCGGCACGCAGGCCGGTATATAATCACAAAATAACTATCATACATCCAAAAAAAATAGGTGACCACAAATTAGGCACCTAGATGTATGTCCTCCATCTCTGTATCACCTATACGCTTGGCCTCCTAGTTCACTACTGGCACCTCACCTGGAGCTCGTCTCTGTGTGCTGGTAGTATCTACCTAATCAGGCCTCTACGCTCATTGACCCTGTGTGCTCTCCACACTGTGAGTGTGGGATCTCTTCCTCTCACTGGATTCCTACTGTGCCTATTACTCTGCATAGGATATGAAGTCTATCCCAGCCACTATCAGCTGGTCTTGATAGTACCTCGCCTTGCCTAGGGCATCTCGTAACTTGGATACAGGCACAGTATGTGGTGGTCCCATAGGTCTCGACCCCTGTACCTGTCCTGTGGGACCATGTCCCACTCTTGCCTATGAACTAGGACCCGATCCCCGGTGCCTGTGATGATGGTGCCTATGGTGGCGCCCCTGCCCCCTGTGCCTGTATCTGGGCCTGTAAGACCATAATATGTGCCTGGGATGTGGCCAAAAAAGCCCTGTAAACCTACCACCTAAGCCTGTAAGGCTGCCACTTGACCATCTCCCTCCTCTCCATCTCCATCTCCTCCACCAACCATCTGGGCCTACAGACTAGCAACCTGTACATGTAGATCTGCTACCTCCACCTCCGAGCCCTCCAAATGTGTCTGCAATATACCCAACTGGGTAATGAGCATAGCGACATGCCCCTATAGGGTGTCTCTCTACACTATAATGGTCGCTACATCTGGCTACCCTGGTCTGGGTGGTATGGCTCATAATTGAGCCGCCCACCACTTTTTGTACCTGTTTGTACACCCCACATCATCTATCCGCCGGTCCACTGGCTACTCCTCCTGCCCTATGGGCACTGTAGGCTATGGTAGAGGTAAGGGCCTCTCCACGTCATCTCTGTAATACTGTGGGAAGGGAGGAGGTATGTCCTATACTAGCCCAAACTATCGTCAGACTCTGTCTACCGGGATCATCTTGTCCTCCTCGGCACGGCAACCCTGTATCCATCTCTCTAGCTAGAGCTCAGCTAGCTCCTCATGCATATGCCTATATGAGGGGAATCCCGCATATGGCCTCCATATAATGTCTGCTCTAGAAAACCCCTCCAGTAACTACTGGAAATGGGCCACATCATGTGTGGGGCTATCAGATCTCTACTATCTTATCATTGGCACCCATCTCTTGTATCGCACTCGCACAAATCGCGCTAGGAATGCATCTGCTCGGGGCATCCCTATAGGACGCACATAAACTATGTGCTCGTGTAGTCAATTTTACTCCCACTATAAGAGGAAGGAATCCCATGCGCACTGGCCTATCACCCAGCAGAAGCTGAGCACTCACCCGAGGCACGCGCGGGTGCTGAGTCTCTCTTTTATGTGAGTTTTTAGTGGGAAGCATTCATCAATGATTAGTATAGGAGTATTCAGGAAATAAGTTTAGACATACAAGGATTACAGGGCTCAGGATGGCCTCCAGATCCTTGTAGCTTCTTCAGACTGTGTGTTTTAAAAGACTCCATAACATATAATATAACAGAAAGAAAGCTACAACCATTCATTCATAGCATAAAAGGAAAGATAACTTCTATGAAGAAAATATATATGGAACCCACTGACATTCATATCTAATTGCAATAGGTAACCTCATTGTATTCATTGTTTCATTACAAAGAGCCATAGAGGGCAGACTGTAGTCATGCACATCACTAGGCTTGTATAACTACGCAAAAATAGAAAAGAAATTACAATGCTGAGCTCAGTACATCAGAGCCCCACTCGCAGTAATCCTGTAGAGCTTTACCCATGTTATCTCTCTCTGTGTGTATCTCTCCTATCTTCTCCTCTTATGTCTATCTATCCTCTTTTCTTGGTCCATAGGCACTTGTATTTATCACCTTCCCGTGCTGCCAACTCACCTTGCTGTGCCCTCAGATCTGTCGCCAAGTGTCAAATGAAGTCCCTTAGCGAGCATGTTTCCTCAGGCCTGAGCTCTCCACTCCATCTCATGATGGTCGTCTAGAAGATTCCATTACTGTCATGCTCTTTCCTTGGCCACTTGTTGTCAGGTTGGCATGTTATCTACGTGTAACCGATCACGCCTTTCACGTGTTCTACCTTTGTTGCTTGAATCGGCTAAGTCATGAACCCCCTTTCACATGTCGTGCATGCTATATGCTTCCTTGAACCTTTTCTCTTACACACTTTTGCCTTACACACCATCATGTAACTAGGGACCTGCGTGCCCATGTGCCTTCATACTTAGTCAATATTTCAGGGGCCCAACATCACCCCACACTACACCTGTTCTCCACCCTCAGAAACATTCTACTTGACCAAGGTGCAAGTTGGTTCAATGGAACCAAGATGTAGATAAATATTACAAAGATGAATAAGGAATGAAAGAATAGGGGAAAGAATGAAGAATGGGGGGGGTACATTAAACCAAAAGGCTGGGGAAGTCCTTCCACAAGACTACCTCCAACTTATTCCATGTATCGACCTCGTTCTGCGCCTTCTGACAGAGGTCGCCAACCAGGAGGTTTACCTCATCAAAATTTAGGCCAGCTCCTTAGGTGCCCAAAGTGTCCACAATTTATTCCATATCTTTACCTAGGTCTGCGAGCTTGTCCATTCTCCTGGTAATTTGAGGATATAATTCCTTCAGTCGTGTCTTGGTTGAGCCCCTTAGTGCCTAAATCTCCTCGGATCTTCTTTCTACTTCCGCCAGGACTCTATCTTGCTCCACCTTGTTTCCTTTATTCTTCTCCTGGAACTCTCTCAGCTCTGATTCAAGTTTGGCAACCAAGGAGCTCGCCACCTTATCTCTATCCACACATGTGTCATATGTGGCCTCAATAGATTGAGAAGTAACCTTTACATCTATGAGCACCTTACTATACTTGGCAACTAGTGCTATCACCTTTAACCGGTCCTCCTCCTTCAGGCATGTGGCTACTTCCTCCATAGATTCTAGATGCCAAGGGTTGCCTCTCCATGGTGAGGATGCATGTTAAGTCTTCTAGGCATTCCAGCGTCAATGCATACCTCTGGGGGATAGGTGTTAGATCTAGGTGTTTCAAGATGATGGCGCTTTTTATCAAGTCTACTTTCTTGTAGACCTCCTGCACCTTTTCCTTTTCCTCCTTGAGCTCGCGCCTTAGCTGTGTGCTAATTAATTCCTCCTATTTTAATTTTCTAGCCATCTTAGCCAACTCTTCCTCCTTCTTGGCCATCTTTCCCTCTAAAGCCCTTATGCTGTCATTTCACGCGAATAGTCTTGCCTCCGTTTCCACCGTGACCTTGTTTAGAGCATTACATACTTGATTGTCTGTGAGCTCCTGGGCATTTACTAAGGGGTTGTCTCCCTTAGACTCTGATAGTGTGATAAGCACCTTTTGGCAGAATTCAAAGTTTGGCTCGCGACATGGGATTCAAATGCCCAAGAAAGCATCTTCTTGGTCCTGGGGTATGCGTTGCCCTCCTTCTGGAATGATCCCATGGCTGTAAGCCTTTCGGTGGGTATCGTGCTTTGGAATCATGTGCATAGCACCTTCCTTGAGTCATCCACATAGCCCATTATCTGCCTCTATTCTGCATCTAGAGGTATTCTACCCAAGCACGCCCCTTTGGGGAAGTTGACTGTCAGAGCGGGGCCTCCTAGGCTGTCATGTCCCTTTTCACCACTCTCTTCCCTCCCTTCCTTTAGCACTATGTCTGCACTCCGCTCTAATTCCTGGTCTACAAGGATCTCAAGCATCTTCTTTTCTTCTCGCTCTACCACTTTGGTTATCTTCTCCTTGGTAAAATCTGTGGCTCTTTGTCCCTCGGCATCCCTCTCATCTACCTTTGTATCTTCATTGCCTTCATCTCCTTGTGCACCTTTCCACCGCGTGAATATGAACTCTTTCTTTTCTTCTCCACTCTCCTCCTCCGAGTCATAGACACTAACTATGCGAGGTTCCAAAGGTTCCTTGTCTTTTTCTGGCTCTTTCTCCTCGTCGCCACCCTCTTCACTCTCATCCTCTCCTTCTCCTAGATATCTCTCCATGCTGTCGGTCACCTCCGAGTCAGCTTCTTCATCTACCTTATGCTTCTTCCCAAGAGGTTGCTTCTGGTTAGGATATTCTTCCTTCTCTTCTTCCTCTTGTGACTCCTCCAAGGTGGTGGGTTGTTCGAGCACCTCTACTTCTAGTGTCTTCTCCTTTATTGGGGACTTCTTCCTCTGAACATAGGTGCTTGGCTTGGTGCTCGTAGAAGGCATGCTCACTGTCTGAGTAGTTGGTACACTTGGTGCTCCTTCCTCTCCTCTACCCCTCTTCTTAGACACTGGCTTCTTCATTCCTAGGGGGTCTTCAGGTATGGAGATCTCATCCACCAAGTATGCACCACTTTTAAATTTCGACCTTATGCGCACGTATACGTGTGCCGTGGATCCTCCAGCAATAGGAAGTGTTATTGGTCTAGTCATGTGGATATCGTGTGACACGTAATTTTCCACGTATGTGCACTTACCTCTGGGATAGTTCAGTTTCTTCCTCATATCCCTGTGTTCCTGGTCCAATTTTCCTAGCTCCAGCCTTAGCTTTTTCAATTATTTAAATTTGTTCACTCCTGCTTGGAAGTACTGGGGAAGTGAATGAAAGGGAGCTTGCACCAAGGGCTCCATGATTCATCAACAAGTTTGAACATGCCCAAGAAAAAGTGCTGGTACACCGTGAAATCAACTTCTCCTTGTGTGGCTACTGGGAGTTATTCAGGGATCCTCCACTCTACCCTAAATGCATTTCTCAAGTGCGTATACCATTTTTTGAGCCACACTTTGTGGGGATCCGTCATTGTATCACATGCATAATTTTCAAACCTCTTCACAGGGTGAAGGGTCTTTGGTTGGGTACTCCCACACAAACTTATTTCGTGCATCCAGGCACTCTAACTTCTATAAATACTATGGTGAGTAGGACATTGCCAAAGAGGATCCTATCCCCTTCCTTTGCGCACTTTACAATTTCCTCAGCAATGTATGCGGACATGTTGTAAATGGTTCCCTTTACAATCTTCCTGTAGACATGCAGCCATGGCTTGTTGACTTGCGTCCACCTTTCTTGGCCATTCAGTTTTGTTACCAGGTGTGTGGCCATCTTCATAACTGGGTCCTTGATGTCTAAGATGTCATAATACCGTGACCCTTTCTTGCAGGCATACTCTGTGATGGTCTCCTGAATAGCTTCCTTGTCGCTAAGGTCATCTTCCAGGCTATCTCCCTTGCATATGAGGCTTGTAAACTATGCAATCAACTGGGGAGTTATGCGCATCTTACACCCAACAAAGTGGAAGTAGTCCTCGTGCACCTGAGACATCAACCACTGGTACAAGTGATCTGGCTTCCCAAAATAAGGCAACTCATAGAGTTACAACAACCCTACCTTCACCAGCTTGACCTTCCACGTCATCATTGTAGATAGGTAACCCTTCAGGTGTTCACTTGTTGGTTGGGCATACCAGTTCTAATGTCATTTCTTTCTCTATAGTGCTGGTGCGGTGATTATAGTCACTGACTGGTATGTTTCTCAAATGGGATTCCCATTCCTTTCCCATCATCACTCCATCAGGGTACTGCATTTCTACATACCATTCTTCATTTGTTTCCACCTCAGGTTCTAGTTGTTTAGCCTTCACTTTTCCCTTCCCTTTCTTCAGTGCCATGGTCAAGGTAATTGTATTACTCCAGTCCTCTCCTTGTTACTCTGCTTTCCTTCTCCCAACCTTCGATCTTAGATCCATGATACAAATATCCTAAACTCATGCCCTAGTTTGCTAAACCCTAACTTTGATAAATTCTTCACAGAACAACATATTTTCACTTCGTTCCAAGCCCATGTAATTCCTTCCTTCTGGTTCACAATCTCAAACTGGCTCTTTATTTTTTTGATCACACAGATATTCTCTTTGATCGAATCTAAAAATGTCTAGCTTATATATTTCGCTTATATCTCCAACTCTTCATTTTCGCAAAGTAAAATGAGAGTGCCCCAACCCTCTATTTATAGTTTTTCCTTTTTCTGGTCATTAAATGCTACTTTACCTACCCTGTACTTTGTTCATTTAATGCATATTTTTAAAACAAAACCCATCTTCAGTGCCTTTACTCACATTCCCTTCCTATGTGAAAACTCCTCCAACCTTCTGGCGCGTAACCAAACCAACCTGACAGGAGACTCTTACGCGCACTCAGCCCATGCGCGAAGGCACTTCTTCTGTCCAGATTCTTGCTTTCACCTACCTCGTGTTGCTTTAAATGTGATTCATTTTCCTTTGTATGTGGGATCTACGAGTAGCTTTACCCTAGCACCAGCCATTCTATCTTTTCTCTTCATCTCTCTTTTAACCAGGCTACTCAACAAGGCTCTTCAACACAACTTCCTTGGTACTTTTAATCACGCGCTTCTTCACTTTTCTCCACCCTACACTTAAACGATGCGCGGTCCTCTGCGCAATCATAAATTCTCCAAAAATAGCAATAAGGTTACTAGATGCCCTAGGTGCAAAACAAAACAACAACTCGAAAGGGAAACACAAGGAAAAGAAAATGCATAAAGGAAAATTCTAGACTAACTGGAAAAAATGACTTATTTACAAACACCAAGAAGACTTATTTATAGTAGGGCTTCAGCCTACTACCATTGAAGTGTCCAGTAAACTCCATTCCATCTAGCACTTGTAACTGGCACACGCCTGAATCAAGGATGTACAAGATTGTGTAGGGACCTTACCAATGGACTTTCAACTTCCCAGGATGGGGACAAAATTTAGAACCATAAAGTAACACCATCTACCCAACCTCAAACTTATTATTTCTAATATGGCGATCATGCCAAGCCTTTTGCTTTGCCTTTTCCAGTATTTGGCTCCAATCAGGCAAGTGATTGTCTCTCATCTAGTTTCATTAGTTCATCAATTCATTCTTCCAGCACTTTTTCATCGGCTAATCCTCCTGCGCGTGCTATTCATAGAGAAGGTAACATAAATTCAACTGGAAAAATAGCTTCCACGCCAAACACCAATTGAAAAGGTGTGGCTTTATTTAGTCTTTTATACGTAGTCCTGTAAGCCCATAAAACTGCTGATACCTTGTCATCCCAATCCTGTCTTCCAACATCACAGATTTTTGGTCAAGGTATGACTTAGTATTTTGTTGAATGCTTCTGCATGTAGTTCCATTTGCTTGAGGGTGATACGGCGTAGTCTTATGATGAGCCACCATGAACTCAGATAGTAGGATCCTCACGGTCTCATTTAGAAAATGTGTACCCCTATCACTGGTCAAACTTAAAGGGCATCCATACCTTGTGATAATGTTCTCCCATAGGAACCTTGCTGCCGTTGCTGCCATGCAATCTTTAGTTGGGGCTGCTTCCGCCCACCTTGTGAGATAATTTGTGCAAGTGATGACATAATGTGACCCAGTCCTATGTTTCTAGTGTAATAGGTCCTACAAAGTCTATCAGCCCACTTTTCAAAAGGCTCCGCGTTAGGAATATGACGCAAAGGCATTTCATCTCTCCTTCCTAGTTTACCAATGCACTGACAGTGGTCACATGCTTTACAATAATCTCTAAAATCCCTGTACAAGGTTTCCCACCATAAAATTACCATTAAAATATTACACACGGTGGAATCACCTGTGTAATTCCCACCTGTACTTCCTATGTGTGCTTCCTCCATGATGGCCAGGAACTCATGTTCTAACACACATCTTTGCAAAACTTCATCACGTCCCAATTTTTATAAGTCTCCACTAATCAACATGTAGGGTGCACGTGGTGTATGGCCAACTACTTTTTCTCCAATGCCCTCATTCCATTTAGTGCCACACCTTCTGTTTAAAAATACAGACAATCTCTTCCAAATTTAAGGGTACATGCCACAACCTAAAAAATTAAGTTCGTCTGGTATTGTTTCCTCAATACTCTATGCACGTCCTCTCCTGAATCAAATCTTAACAAATGATTAGTTCCACAATTGGTTTTTTCCAGGCTTCACTACAATGATGGACTCAAACTCTTGAAACAAAAACACCCATCAACATATGTGCCCCTTAAAGAATGGACTTGTTTACTAAATACTTTAATGCCGTGTGGTCGGTGTAGAATACAAAGGATGTTTCTAGCAGATATTGTCGAAATTTGAAAAGTGCATAGATCTTTGACAATTCCTCGTGCTTGGTTATTGCTATAATTCTGCTCTGCTTGGTGTTAACTTCCTACTCATGTAAAACAGAGAGTATGATCAACAATCTCCTCACCTAGTTATGCAAGTACTACTCAAATGGCGGTAGTTCTTGAGGCATCTAAATGGACATGGAAAGGCTTTTCCTAAGAGGGGAAATCACAAAATAGGTGCGGTAATAAGAAAATATTTTAATATATCAAACGCCCTATGTTGCACCTTTCACTAATTGATGGTACTTTTGTGTCTAAGAATCTCCTCTAAAGGAACAATGATCTTGGCATACCCCTTAATGAATTTTCTATAATATCCCATATACCCAAGGAATCCACACACTATTCTCTGGCAAGTAGGTTCCCTTAACCCCACAATAATTACAACCTTAGTGGGATCTACCAGGAAGCCCTCGTTACATATGATATGCCCCAATAAAGTCCCAAAGGGTGTAACAAACACACACGTCTTAATGTTGCGGGATATCCTAAACTGCCTACACCTTTCAAACATTAATCTCAAGTTGTCACAATGGTCTTTAACCAGACCATATACTGTCCAATCATCCAAGTAAACCTGAAGAAACTTATGAATGAATTCCTGGAATACTTGCACCACTATGTGCGAAAAGATAGTAGGCACATTTTTCAACCCAAAGGGCATGACCGTATATACAAAACTTCCCCACTTAGTGGCAAAGGTTGTCTTCTCCTGGTCCTCCTTTGTAATCTGTACTTGGTAGTACCCTGAAAATCCATCTGTAAAGGAATAGATTTCAAGCCCAACGACTCCTTCCAGAATCTCTTCAGTGAAGGGGGTCGAAAATGGATCAATGACACAAACTACATTCAATTCCCTATAATCCACACAAATTCTAATCTGCCCATCCTTCTTGATTCTAATTACCATCGGACTTATCCATTATGATTCTTCTATTGCCTCAATGATCCCAAAAGCTATCATCTTATCTATCTCCTCCTTAACCTTCACGCGTAAGTTGGGATTCATCCGGTAGGGCCTTTTTCTAACCGAGCATGCACCTTCCTTCAGTTTTATCCTCATTTCCCCCAAGGAATGGTGGACACCTTTTAGCTCATTGTACCTGTGTGGGAATAAATCCTAGAATTTTCACAACAGATCAATGATCCTTGATACTTCCTTCTCCGTCCAATAATCCCCAATAATAGCTTCCTTAGGTTCTTCTCCTGAACCGATGTTAACCTTCTTTGTCTTTAATGGCTCATGGTAGGCACGTGCGCAAGCATCTTAACTGCCCACTAATTCGTGCATCCCCACATAATGGCTAACATTTAAACTCTTTGGTTCCTCTCCATCAATCACATATACTAACTTGACCTTTTCCTTTTCCAAACATGCGCGCTCAAGCTGGGATTCTTCTGTTTCTTCAATATCTTTGAAGTATGACCCCAATCCTGGTTCACCTAGTAGTTCCAACTGCCTATCTTCCATTATGGCACTTGATACCTTATAAGGCCTTATCAACCAATGGTTTGGTAATCCGATACTCAAAGGTTTGAATAAGATCAGCTGCAAGCTCTTCCCAATTCCTTGTTTGGCGGTGTGTCTTTGAATGAATGTACCATGCACGCACACAACCCTACAGTGTAGAATACAACTTGTACACCCAGAGGGATGGTGGAAAGGCTTCCGCGCCTTCTCTCTAGACCCGTTCACGCTCCTGGATATGGAAAGAGGTAGGCTCCTTCCCATTGTACTCCTTGATGATGGTGGGTATATTACTTCTAGAAAATCTGACAGAGAGATCAATTCTTACCTCGCGCCATTCTAAAAGGCTCTCCTGATGCGTGGCCCACCAACGACCTGCTGTGCCGAGCAAGACGTAACTCAACATCCCCCTTCGTTCCTTTTCATTTTTCCACTGAGATTCTATCTCCTGCAGAAAGATCTCAGGGAAGGATCCTCAGGAGCACTTGGGCAGTTCTTTTCCCCCAAGGCACTGAACTATGCATGCCTTAGTTACCTTGGTCACCGATCCTCTTAACTACCATCCCATTAATTCGTAAGTCCCACGCACCCAATTATCACATGCCAGGCTGGTGGTATCACTCACTGAATGAGCATCCTCAAACTGGATAACTCTGTTAATAGGGTGTACCATCTCAGGGTCTCTGATTGAGCACACATAAATTTTCTCCAAAACCTCTTCTCCCAACGGTTCAATGAAGGGCGTTGACTTCCCATCAACCAGGGGTATAATGACCCACTCCTATTTGTTCTCAAAACTAAGGTACCCTTTGTTGAACCAGAGGTCCGCATTGTTCTTGTAACACCAATGGTTCCCAAGTAGTGCTGGGAAATTGTCTACCTCGATGAGCACCAAGACTTTGAAGTCCCCAATAAACTTGGCTCCCTAGATAGTAATAGCTGTATCCTTCAAGACACCGATTGGCATTTCCTTAGTCTTGTTTACCATATACAACACATTTGAAGATGGATGTAATGCAGGTCTCCCCATCTGATGCCATACATCCAAATTCAAAACATTAACCTTCATGCCAGTGTCAATGAGTATATTACTGAGGAGCCATCCATCCACAACTGCATTCAATGTAATCTCCTTGTCATAGTCGAGGCTGTGAGGCGGAAGGTTTGCATGCAAGACCTACCTCTCGTGCTCTTCTCCTGCGTGTGGTACCTTAGCATTTTGCACACATCTTTGACCTCATCCAGGTCATCTTTCTATGCCTCGATCCTCCTTCCTTGTTCCTCCCTCTTGAATTTCTCTTTTAGACACTAGATCTCCCCTTGCAAGATTTGAATAACATCCATGGTGTCCTTATATATCTCCTTTTGATGCATGGGGTCTGGGTACTTTCCATGAATGACCTCTTCTCTTGAAACGAGGCTCTTCTGTCTTGGTATCTCTCTTGTGCGTGCGGCTTCTACCCTTGTTGTTACCAAAACAAGCTCTAAACTTTCATCCCGTGTTACCCGAGGCATCCACTAAATGTCTACCTTCTTGATACTGACCATCACAACACCTTTATAATTCCGGTGCTGCTGATTCATATGCTCATATAACTCTAGGAACTCCTCATACTTATACTTCTTTCCGTACCATGAGCACTGCAACAAGTCCGGGCACTCACGCTTGTAATGTTCTGTAGATCCAAAAATGAAACATGTCCCTTGCAGGAACTCACTCCTTCCTCTGCGGTTACCTCGTCCATGGAATTCTCCTCGAAAACCTTTTCCTCGTGTGCCTCCATTTGCGCGCTCCTCATAACGGTGATCATCATTTTTAGAACTACTGGAAATGCTGGTTTGGCGGACCCCAAGATCAATGGCCTCATGTATCTGATCAATGAGCCTACACTCTTTAGTATCATGGGTCATGGAGGTGTAAATCTTGCAATAACATGATACATTCTTTCTAATCACGTGCTGTAGTAAGGGACATCTACTGGCATCATGGTCCCCATGACATATTTCACAATCTAATGTTATAGCACATACCATCCTCCGGTGGCAATTATCCTTAACATGCCCCTCTATCTCATAATCTGTGCACCACAAACCACTGTGAGTCTCATGGACCGAGTTCACAGATAGTTATTCCAACTGTTTAGCCATAGCAGCAATCTGAGCCTCCAATAACGGGCTAACGCCAGTATAGATACTACTAACGGCTTCAGTGTGCAAGGTAGCCTCCAATGCTTCGTTTGGGTCTGTGAAAATCTTATGAGATAGGGCCCTTATAAAATGGGTGATCAGTCCTAAAAAAAACCACTGTGAATGCTGAGAAGGATGTATATCATATGATAATTTAGACAAGAGAGTTTTAAAGCGTGCATCATACTCCCGCACACTCTAAGCCATTCCTTACTGTATCTCCTTCAAAGTGCTAATGCTTTTTTGCTTGAACTCAGGAATGTGGAACTCTATTAGGAATTCATTCTTTAAGGCAGTGTAATCCACCAATGTTTGATGAGGATCATACTTTCTATACTAGCTATGCACACACCCTTACAACGTGGTTACAAAATTGACTAGCCTTTTGTTATGGGGTTGTGATACATTTCACGTGCCATAGCAGTTCACACTTGTGAACATGTTCCACAGCATCCTCAATGCCCCTGTAATCTGGTAAGTGTAGAGTCATTTCAAAGAAAACTTCAGGTGGTGGCTGGGGTCCTTATCCTAAACCAAAGCCTTGGTTCCCTCTGGTGTTTCCTCCACCACCTGATCCACCAGGTCCACCGGGTCTTGTACCTCCAGATCCACCAGATCCACCAAGACCACTGGGTCCAATAGGGCCTGTAGGAGTTATGCTAAATGTCCCCACGGTCCCACTGAACTGTGTGCCGATGGTCTGTGATGGTGCCCCACCACCGCTACTTTTTCCCGTGCCACCCCCTGATATGAGACCAAAAGTTTGTACACTTTCCCCTTGTCCAAAAACACCTCCAAATATTGGCATATGTGTAGCCATAGAAGAAGGGAATGTAAAATTATATCTCCTAGGCGCATATCTGTTTCTTCCACTAGTTTCAACTGGATCAATACTTCTTCCTAGTTCAGGAAAACCAAGCACCAGGGCTCAGTCACTGGGTGGGTTCAGATATGTGCCAACGACTCTCCTTTCTCCATGCGAGGAACTCTCACCGGAAGCCGAAGGGGTCTCCGTCATGCATTTTCCAAGATGGGGCATCATAGACTGCTCATGCTCCACATCCTCCGCGTGAACCTCAATTCCTTCCTACAATGTTTGATTCCATAGATCCATCACACTAGCAGCTTCGTGCCATCTAGTAATCTCCCTTTCACGTGCTTCGCCATACTTGATCCGTCTTTCTTCCCTCTCCTTTTCTGTTGTGTCATCTACCAACTTCCTCCACCCAAGCTTCCTTACCCAACACTCAAAACAATTTAGCCGGCCATTGGGAGTGCTTCTAGACTCATGGTAACCATCAATATCTTCATAGCTAGAGGGATAGCATGTAGAAATGATCCCCTAGGTTCTCATAGAAATTTGAATTCAGCAACCTCTAGACAAGAATACGTGGAAATGGCATATTCCAGAGTTTAGCTAGCTAGTACTTTTCCCCACTAGTGATCTACAACACGGGTCCACATCAGATCTACATTCTACAATCTTTGGTAGTCTTCTTTGGTCCATATCCATAATCCATAAGACCAACTTGATCTAGATGCATCGACTAAAATCCACCCAAATAAATCTACTGGGAAGCAACAGAAAAAAGTCTCATATAGATCATGGTAGAGATTCTTCTCTACCCATCTACGTGTATCAAACTCAAGTCTAGTGCTAAATCTCTGAGAAAATTCATCGTCCATGCTCTTGAACCATGATTCAACATTTTCCAATGTCAACTGATCTGTCATTACTCTTTACACAGATCATGATGCATGTTATATCCCACTATAACTTCAAAAAGAGGTCCTGGCAATGGAACCAAGATGTAGTCAATTTTACTCCCACTATAAGAGAAAGGAATCTCATGCACGCCGACCTATCACCCAGCATAATCTGAGTGCTCACCCAAGGCACACGCGGGTGCCAAGTCTCTCTTTTATGTGAGTTTTTAGTGGGAAGCATTCATCAATGATTAGTATAGGAGTATTCAGGAAAGAAGTTTAGACATGCAAGGATTACAGGGCTCAGGACGGCCTCCAGATCCTTGCAGTTTCTTCAAACTGTGTTTTAAAAGACTCCATAACATATAATATAACAAAAAGAAAGCTACAACCATTCATTCATAGCAAAAAAGGAAAGATAACTTCTATGAACTGTCGACACTAAAATTTTCCTCCGTAATTTCTATTTCATTAATATATGTATTAGGAATAGGATGTTGTTAAGTGTAATTAGTAGTAGCGTCCGATAGAAGATAATGGTGCCGTCAGTATGGTGCCGCAAATAATGTAGAGTACGGTAATAGTCAAAGTACAATAGGAATGTTGTAAAAAGTAAATATTTGTCGTAAGTGGTCCGGTAATGATAAAATGTCAAAGTTGGGATAAGTAGAGAAGTAGGGTCTACATGATTAGGAATTAGAAATATTATATTTGTAATAAGGATAAAGAGTGATGTCATAAATATTTTGTGTATTTTATTTGTGGAAAAGTCTAAAAAGGTGGAACCCATGTGAGATGATAAGGTTTATCTTATCTTAGAAGATAAGCCTACATGTAAAGGCAAGAGTTTAGGCATGAAATATGATTGACCGGAAGAGATTTCCAATCCTATCTTAGAGATAAGGTGGATAAGCCTGAATTCCTATAAATAAAGAGGCCACCCCCCTCATTTATCATAGAAGGAAGTAGTGAGAAATATTGTATGAGTAAGTGTGTAAAGGAAGCCATCATTTTGAAGGTGTGTTAAAGAAGCCATTAAGAAGTGTAATTGTGAAGTTTCTCCAATAGTTATTGTTGGAAGGCAAGTGAAGTTTGTAACACTTGAAGTACCACATGGGTGAGATTGTAACGATTTCATGTTAATATTATAATTTACTCTGATATTTCAACTTTATCATCATTCCTTCTTATCATAGTCTATGGTATTCTTGTGTTATGTTGTTGTTGTGTTTCCAGATTACATCCACCAAACTAAAAGCTGTGCATTAGTAAATAATCATAGCACGAGGAGTTCCCGGTGAAGAATTATCATAGTGCCAGATTGGTGATGACATTTTGGTTCCGTTGCCGGGACCATTCCTTGTTGGTGGATTTTCTGGAGAGATATTCCCACTTAGTTAAAAAGCATTTGGAGGGTAACCTTGTTTTTACTATGCATAGTAGTTACCATGGTAAAGTCACTTTTTACCGTGAATAGTATTTACCGCAGTAACTTCACTTTTTACTGTGAATAGTTTTTACCACAGTAAATTTAGTTTTTACCATAGTAACTTCACTTTTTACCGTGAATAGTGTTTACCACAGTAAAGTCAGTTTTTACCGCAGTAAGTCAAGTTTTACCATAGTTTACCGTGGTCATTTCTATTTTATTGTAGAAAGGTGTAAAGTCACTTTCTATTATAGTGATTCCAATTATTTATGCACATAAGTCTTGTTGATTGTACTTGTGGGTTGGTATTTTATGGTGGTTACTTTTGAAAATGGGAAAGATTCCTATTTTTTCAGCCCAATCTAATGAAGATGCTTCCTCTTTCATTCAAGAGTTTAAACGATCTTGTATTTGTAATGGCCTCATAAGAAGGGAACAATGGACTGAATTTTTTCCTACCTTTTTGGATGGTTCAACACTTAGGTGGTTTGAAACACTAGGTGATAATGTGAAAAATTCATAGGATTTATTAACTGAAAGTTTTCTTGAAGAATTTGGTGAACAAAAGAAATATGCAAATCTCATGATCGAGATCACAAAGCTAGCCCAAGGAGAGAAGGAGAAAAGAGATTACCATGCTCATGTTCTAGAGCTAAGGAGGAAGCTCGATGCCCAGATCTGGAAGGAAGGATTAGCGGATGGGTTGATGAATGGTGTGGATAATCTCCTCTATAAGCACTTCATTCTTGGGATGAAGCCAGAGATCAGACAACGAGTGAAGTATGACCGCCCAGCTACCATTGAACAAGCAAAGGATATTGCAAGAAGGCAAGAAGAGAGCATGGAAGAGGATCCCAAAGAAATTGTTGCTAAAGTAGAGCCTACACCAACACCTTTGGTCCAGAATCCACAACCACTCTCGGTGAGCACAAATCTTTCTCCTAGTACATCTACTGAGTATGAAGATCTGCTCAAGAAGATGGGATAGTTAACTATTAATCTTCTTCAAGGAAAAGAATTTAGTTCTTAGGGAGGAGATAGAGGTCCAAAAAGAAATATTTTTGAAGTTGTCTATTATGGTTGTTATAAAAAGGGTCATTATAAGTATAATTGTCCAGATAGAGATTCTACATCTGGTACAAGAGATAATGATAAAGGAAAAGCACCTGTGAATTCTTTTGATGTAGTAGATAAGAGCATAAATAATGAAGTAGATGTGTTTGTAACAAAAAGAAAGAAAGAAAAAGATAACCAAGATGGAAATGATCCTAAGAAGATGAAAGGAGAAACTAGTAAGAAACATAGGAGAAGAAAGTTGGGTGTGTAGGATTTTCTGATGTCACAGGGACAAGGACCATACTCCATCTTAGAAGATCTATCCAAAAGGCTTGCAACTATTACATATGGTCAACTCTTGGCTATGTCTTCTAAGAAGAGGTGGGAGCTGCGAAGTGGACTCAATGCTCGACAAAGGAAGGAGGTTGAGGTCCCTGTTTTGAAAGCAGAGGCAAATCCCTACGCTCCACAAGCTGAGGTATTATGTAATGGTATTTCAATTCATGATGTCTTAGTTGATGGAGGTGCTGCAGTTAATGTAATGACCGAGTCTGTAATGAATATGTTGGGTTTAAAAATTGATCGCCCCTCAACACTTATGTTAAGGTCATTAAATAAGGGAAAAACTAAACCAGAAGGTGTAGTTTCAAATGTGGCAATATCTGTTATGGGTGTTGTATGTGTGGTAGACTTTTAGGTGATGAAAAATGGTACTGTTGTGTACCCAATGTTGTTCGGAAGACCATGGCTAAGGAGAATTCATGCAAGAAACTAATGGAATGAAGGCTTCATGACACTTGGACGTGGTAGAGAGAGGGTGAAGATAAACGTGATCCCTCGGCATCATAAGGCAGAACCTATTGATTCAAGTGATGAAACTGATGATTGGACATCTTTTGATTACTCTAGTACTAGTGAAGTGGACACTGAAGATGAAAAAAGTGAGGTTGATGTGTCGGTCATGTATATCCTTCCAGTCACACCGACTCATGACCCCATAAAATTATCTGAAGAAGAAATTGATGATCGTCTCCAACAAATAAAGATTGGTGATTCTGTGATGGAGAGTGAAAAGGAATCCTACCTCTAACTCTTTCGAAGGAAGCTCAATAAGGCAACAAAGAAGGATCATTACCCTCTTCCATTTTCGGATTAGATGTTGGACGAGGTAGCTAGCCAGGAGTGCTATAAGTTTTCTGATGGATATAGCGGCTACAACCAAATTCGCATAGTAGAGAAATATCAGTTGAAGACACGTTCACCACTCCTTGGGGAACGTTTGCTTATAGAGTTATGCCTTTTGGGTTATGTAATGATCCGGAAACATTCCAGTGTTTGATGAATAGGGTGTTTGAACCCTATATTGGGACCTTCATCAGATTATTTCTGGATGATTTTTTCATCTATGGGAGCAAGTTGGACCACCTACACTAGATGGAGACAACATTTCAAAGGTTAGATGAAGCACAAGCCTCACTAAACCCTACAAAGTGTGTCTTTGGATGTTCTAAAGGAATTTTGTTAGGGCATGTTGTATCCAGAGATGGTATTGGTACTAATCCTGATAAAGTTTCAAAAATCAAAGAGTTACCATTTCCTATGAATAGAAGTAAGTTGAGATCATTTTTAGGCCATGTGGGTTACTATAAAAGGTTCTTCAAGAATTTCTCAAAGATTGCATAGCCACTAACCCAGTTCTTGAAGAAGGATGTTACTTATGAACCAGGAAATAAGGCGCATGAAGCTTTTGAACAACTGAAGCCCTGGTGTCTTCACTTGTTCTAAAGAGTCCAGATTGGAAAAAACCATTCATTGTGTACACTGACACCTCAGATGCAGCACTAGGAAGTACTCTGAGCCAAAAGGATGAAAATGGGAATGAACATCCAGTTTACTTTGGGAGCAGACAAATGAGTAGTGATGAGGTAAATTATACTGTAACTGAAAAAGAGGCTCTGGCTATCATTTTTGTTGTAAAGAAGTTTAGGAATTACTTCCTAGGGCAAAAATTCCTAGTTGTAACAGATCATCAGGCTCTAAAATATATTGTAAATAAGCCTAACCCATCAGGGAGGATAGCAAGATGGATATTTTGCTACAAGATTTTGAATTTGATATTATAGATAGGCCAGGAAAGAAGCATGTCAATGTAGATGTACTCTCTCGAGCCTATGATGGTTTAGGTTCGCCTTGTGATGATGATGATTTCCCAGATGCAGCATTGTTATCTCTTGACACAATCCCTAGTGAATACATAGATATTTGGAATTATCTAAATGAATTCAAGTTTCTTGATGGTGTCAATGCAAAGACTAACAAGAAGATTACTCAAGCCAGTCGAAAAATTCTATTCTACATGGAGTATTATTTCAAATAGGACCTAATGGACAGTACAAGAGGGTAGTTGGACGTGATCAAGGAAAGGAGCCGATAGAAGAATTCCACAATGGTACATGTGGAGGACACTTATATGGACAACTTACATCAAGAAGGATCTTGGACGCAGGTTATCACTGGCCCACTCTTTTTAGAGATTGTTATAATTATTGTAAGACATGTAATATTTATCAAACACATGGTAACCGTAAGACTTCATCAGCTCCATTATGCCCTATTATTCCACTTGGTCCCTTTGAAAAGTGGGGAATAGATATTGTAGGTCCACTTCCAACTACCCCACGCCAAAATAAGTATATTGTAGTTGCCACAGATTATTTAACTAACTGGGTTGAAGCTAGGCCATTGAAAACAACTTCTATGGATGAAGTGGCAAGGTTCATATATGAACACATTGTCACCAGATTTGGTTGCCCATTAGAAATTGTATTAGATCAAGGAAGCCACTTCATTAATGAGGTAGTAGAAGCCCTAGTCAATAAATTTTCTATTAAGCACAGGAAGGCAACAACATACAAGCCAAGCACAAATAGACAGGTGGAACGAACAAATTTTGTGTTGTGTCAAATTCTAGCAAAAGATGCAGCCTTGCAGGTACATAAGTGGGATGAAAGGATTCATGTAGCATTTTGGGCATATAAGGCAACATCAAAGTCAGCAACAGGATACTCTCCATTTCAGTTGGCCTATGGCATTGATCCAGTTATTCCTATTGAGTTTGATATTCCCACTGTGAGAGTTATGAAAAATGAAAGGATGGATGAAAGTGATTCAGTAAAAGAAAGGTTGATACATCTTCATTTGCTAGAGGAAATGAGGGAAATAGAAAATGATACAAGCTATAAGAAGAAAATGAAGCAGAAGGAATACTTTGATCAAAAGATCCGTTGGTCTCCATTTCATGTGAATGACTTGGTCCTAGTATATGATTCAAGATACAAAAAAAGAAGACAGAGAAAATTTCTTCCAAAATGGATGGGGCCCTACAAAATAGTAGCTGTGCATGAAAATGGTACGTACCGACTGGAGGAATTGGATGACACTCCCATTATGAAATGGGTCAACCACGACAAGTTGAAGATTTTCCAAGCACCAGAATAGTCTACTCCAAGGACGGAGTAGAAGCTAGGAAGGGGGAAGATGTCGACACTAAAATTTTCCTCAGTAATTTCTATTTCATTAATATATGTATTAGGAATAGGATGTTGTTAAGTGTAATTAGTAGTAGCGTCTGATAGAAGATAATGGTGCCGTCAGTATGGTGCCGCAAATAATGTAGAGTACGGTAACAGTCAAAGTACAATAGGAATGTTGTAAAAAGTAAATATTTGTCGTAAGTGGTCCGGTAATGATAAAATGTCAAAGTTGGGATAAGTAGAGAAGTAGGGTCTACATGATTAGGAATTAGAAATATTATATTTGTAATAAGGACAAAGAGTGATGTCATAAATATTTTGTGTATTTTATTTGTGGAAAAGTCTAAAAAGGTGGAACCCATGTGAGATGATAAGGTTTATCTTATCTTAGAAGATAAGCCTACATGTAAAGGCAAGAGTTTAGGCATGAAATATGATTGGTCGGAAGAGATTTCCTATCCTATCTTAGAGATAAGGGCGATAAGCCTAAATTCCTATAAATAAAGAGGCCACCCCCCTCATTTAGCATAGAAAGTGAGAAATATTGTATGAGTAAGTGTGTAAAGGAAGCCATCATTTTGAAGGTGTGTTAAAGAAGCCATTAAGAAGTGTAATTGTGAAGTTTCTCCCATAGTTATTGTTGGAAGGCAAGTGAAGTATGTAACACTTGAAGTACCACATGGGTGAGATTGTAACGATTTCATGTTAATATTATAATTTACTCTGATATTTCAGCTTTATCATCATTCCTTCTTATCATAGTCTATGGTATTCTTGTGTTATGTTGTGTTTCTAGATTACATCCACCAAACTAAAAGCTATGCATTAGTAAATAATCATAGCACGAGGAGTTCCCAGTGAAGAATTATCATAGTTCCAGATTGGTGATGACAGAACGAAATATACATGGAACCCACTGATATTCATATCTAATTGCAATAGGTAACCTCATTGTATTCATCATTTCATTACAAAGAGCCTTAGAGGGCAGACTGCAGTCATGCACATCACTAGGCTTGTATAACTACACAAAAATAGAAAATAAATAACAATGCTAAGCTCAATACATCAGAGCCCCACTCGCAGTAATGCTGTAGAGCTTTACCCATGTTATCTCTCTCTATGCGTAGCTCTCCTATCTTCTCCTCTTATGTCTATCTATCCTATTTTCTTGGCCCACAGGAACTTTTATTTATCACCTTCCCACGTTGCCAACTCTCCTTGCCACGCCCTCAGATCCATCACCAAGTCTTGAATGTGGTCCCTCAGCGAGCATGTTTCCTCAGGCCTGAGCTCTCCACTCCATCTCATGATGGTTTTCTAGAAGATTCCTTTGTTGACATGCTCTTTCCTGGGCCACCTGTTGCTAGGTTGACATGTTATCTACGCGCAACTGATCACGCTTTTCACATGTTTTACCTTTGTTGCTTAAATCAGCTATGTCTTGAACCTCCTTTCACATGTTGCGCGTGTTATATGCTTCCTTGAGCCTTTTCTCTTACACACTTTTGCCTTGCGTGCCATCCTATAACTGGGGTCCCGTGTGCCCACGTGCCTTCATAATTAGTCAATATTTCAGGGGCCCAACAACTCATATGCCCAACAGTGCAATAAAAATGTACAACATAGGATGAATCTGCGCAACCGCCCATATACCCACAACTCCCTGTACAGTTGCACCAAGTATGCATGGTGCCTAAGAAAAGTGAGTCTCATGCACCATCATGTTGTGGAGTACCCCCATCAGTGATTAGGGAAAGTTTCCACCCTCTGCATCTGGCAGTGCGTAGCAGCACACTGCCTCCATCAACAGAACCACTAGCCTCGTCTCCTCCAGACGGGCTAGGTACATCTCTCCATAGCTCAAGCTGGCACTATGGAATCTCAGATCAGCCATCACCTCTCCAAAAATAGTCATAATTATCTCCTTGGAGGCCTCAGAGGAGATAGAATACACCTGGGCACCCAATATAGGTAACCGAAGAATCTAGAACACATCCTCCAGGGTGATAGTCATCTCACCCATCGACAGGTGGAACGTGTTGGTTACGGAGTCCCATCTATCGATGAGTGTGACCATCAAATTAGGCTGCCAGACTACATGTCTATAGCGATGAACCCCACTCAAGCCCACTGCCTCCACATGCTACATCTCCTTCGGAGTCGTTGTGCCGTGCACTGTCACCAGTAGAGGCGGAACCCTATCTCGCATATGTAGCTGCGCTCTCCCCTACATTTAATACAAGCACACCATTAATTTACATATATCAATCCATATTCAATCATTATCATTTCCCTATACCTTATTTTCACCCTACCCATCTCACCTACCTAGCCCACACCACTTTTGGACCTTTTTACCCCCTAATCCGACTGGTACCAGTTCATCCTAACTGACCCCGATCACCCTTTAACCGACATTGGTCACTTGTTTGGTGACCGATATCGGTTCACCCTTACCAACCTCGGTCACCCCTTAACCAGCATCGGTCACCTGTTTGGGTACCAATACCGGTTCCATCCAACTCGCAACCTCTCACTAATCAAATCCCTCGCAATGATCCTGTGGACCTATTGCTCACCAATTGATCACTCGTCAATCACACTGCTAGCTCACTATTCCATTTCGTCCGGACACTTTTCTCTCTTTTTTTCGTTTTCTCACTTCAAACAAAAATAAATGAATAACAAGAAACGTGGATTTTTTTATTTTTATAACAAACCTGACCTAACCGACATCGGTCGTGTGCCCTACCTAACCGTTGTCGGTTTCCCTCTACTGACATCGATTAACCATGACTAGTATTAGTCACCCTCAACTACACATTTCCCTACATTTTAACCTTTACCCTACCCCTACTTCCCTTTTTTCCCCACCCAACCTTCACCCTGATCATTTACCCCACCCAACCTTCACCCTTATTATTTACCCCACCACACCTTTACCCTATCCATTTACCTCACCTTTCCTGACCAAATCATTTACTACCTCCCTTAGTCATCCTCTGGGGACTCGTTATTTTACCCCTACCTTGGCCTTACCCATGTCATGATCTAGATATTTGGACTTGGACCATCGCTCGTGACCTTTGACCTCATGTGTTCATTATACCTTATGGCACTGTTACCTGTGTTATTGACCTCATGACCTTACCTAGCCTATTGTCGTGACCGTTTATCCTGACCCTACCTTTGGTGTACCAGAACATACCTAAACATTCCTGCACCTAACCTACATCGTGTTTCCTGACCATATCATATACCTTGGATACCAGAATCACTTCAACCTTATTTGGATAAGCCTATCGACCTTATACAATGTAGAGTTTTCCTGCTCTTTAATCTGGTAGCGTGCTTCAGTTTATACATATGTGTGTGTTTGACTATTACTACCTTTGACCCTGACCCATTACCTAGGTTACCCGAGTAGACATTGCTCCCTTTCTTTTCCCCCTATTATTAACCTTTCTTTTCACCACATTTACCTTTTATTAAACCACTCACTGATTCTGCCTTCTACCTCATTAGTTCCTGGATTAAGGGGGATCACCTTTACCCACACATGGGGCAACCACATCTTATTTTTGTTAGCGTCGCTTACCAATACAAGATACGTAACAAAAAGGGGTAAAATGTAGACACTAAAATTAGGTCACACTCCCCTTTGGTCCCTCAACAAATAAGCACCCTTCATCACATTCACCTAGCCATGGCCCCTTTCACCCCACTAATATTAATTTAATTAATTTAAATAAATTAATTCATTATCCTCACCATATTTATTATTTAAATATCTTAATTTAAATAATATTCACACATACACTTCACCTAGACACCTCACAAAGCAAACTCACCCTAAAACCTATTCTTAGTAAGTTTCCATAATTAACTAAGACTTACCCAAACCCTAAAAATCAATGCCTACATTCCCGTATGCTTACAAGAAGCTCCCAGTCTAATCCGCAGGTTAACGACATGAGATCCAAGGAAATCAAGAGGATCTCCCTAGTTTAGTAAACCTATGAAATCCCACCTTCATTGACGCCGGTTACCCCTAACCGTCGCTGGTTAAGCCGGATCCACCATCGGTTACCCTTTTGACCCCAAAACAACCTTATTCTCAAGGTTGGCAAAAGGTTGAAAAAGATTGAAAAAGTTGGAAAACATTAGCACATTCCAGAGAGATATCACATCTTTTGAGAGTGAATTCCAGCGAGAACACACATGCAAGGAAGGAGATCAAGCATCTTTTTCTGCACAACCATCCTAGTAATGATCTGATCTAACCAAGCAAATAGGAATTTACATGCAACCCATGAAGAAGATTTCCTTCAGTTGGTGATCACCTACAGCCTTCAAAACCTCTCATCAACACCACCATCCAGGACTAGAATCCAAGTAAGTAGATGTTATACTTCTCTGGTTTATTCCATTTCACCATTATATTATCATATTTTGTTACCTAGCTACCCATTGACCTCCCCCAACACTCACCCCTCCATATACCCATTAAAACCTCACCAAATCTCTCCCAAATCACTCAATACCTCATCCCGACCAACCAAAGTCCATTGTGCAATCATAAAGGAGACCCAAAACCCATTATGTGGCATTCCTAGAACTTCACAGTAACCGGAACATGTTACACCCAACCGCCGCTGGTCACCCTTAACCGACATTGGTCTGTGTATTTGCCCATACAACCCAGAATAGTGACCTATCCACCTAATCCCCTTTCACACTCATTCACATGTGATCTACCTGAGACCTCTGTCAGACCTGCAGAGACCCAGAACCAGTTATTTGACCTTCGGATCGTATTATAGCCTAACCTATTAGATTAGATCTATTTCTTATTGTGTTTTAAGTGAGATACCTAAATCATTTTGAATTACAATAGGATTTACTTTATTTACCACATTAAATTGTTTAAAACAGTGGACTGACAGCCATCTAGGAAGTATCACACTTCCCGGATCTAGCATACGCTAGGCAGTTCACTGCATATATTGTTTAACTTTTTCTGGTGGTCTTGCTTTGTATTACAGGTAGTTCCTCCTAGCCAAAAGGAAGCTCTCACAATCAGCCGTGGATTCAAAAGTCATACGCGCGTAACAACCCATCAACCAGCATTTGAACAAGTAGTCCTCCTACACCCATTACCCTATCTGTTTCATCAATACTTCAAGGAAACGATCTAGAATCGGGTGAAATAGATACATATAAGAAAAATAAAGAAGTAGAGAAGAAAAAGAAAGAATAAGAGGAACAGGAAAAATAAAAGAAAATAGAAGAAGAGAAAGAAGAGAAAGAAAAGAAGGAGAAGGAAGAGGAAGCCAAGAAGGAGAAGGAACAGAAAGAAAGGAAGGAAAAAAAGAACAAGAATAAAAGGTGAAAGAAGAACAAGAAAATAAAGAGAAGGAAGCAAAAGAGAAGGAAAAAAGAAAGAAAAACAAATAGAAAAAAGATAAGAAACATGAAAAGATAGAACAAGAGAAGAGGGAACAAGAACAAAAGGAGAAAAAAGAGATAGATAGAACAAGAACAAAAGGAGAAACAAGAATAGATAGAAATGGTACCCTCAGCACCATCCACAGATACATCCACAAGTATGGTACCAACATAAGCACCTAGAGGCTCTTTGGATAAAATCAAACAAACACTGCAACAAAGGAAAAAGGACCAATTTATCCAATTATAACAAGGAGTATTAGAACAAACAAAAGAAGGATACAAAGTACATTTGGACAAAATCTCCCCTTGCAGAAAACAACTTGTAATCAGGTGTTAGCACAAAGTGCCAAATAGGATTGGATGCATCGTTGTGTGGACTTATAAGAAACAATGTATAAAATTATATCTTCTATCCAAACAACCAAGCCACATATCAGTACAACTTCAAATCTCCAAATAGAGGTGACCACAGAGAAAGTGGTGAATTTTTTTTTGAAAGAAGAGACAATTACTTTGGAGGCTGAGAAGAAGAAAAACCATGAGGGAGTGGTAGAAGAATACAAACAACAAATCCTAAAGTCACAGAATTTGGAAAACCAAAAACAGAGGAAGGAAATGCAAGCCGCAGTAATTAAACTGGAGACAAATCTGAATAGTGTCACACCATACTATACATATACAATAGGGTGGCCTAGTGATACCCAATAAGAGAAGGAAGAGATAAACAAATTAGAACAATAAATACATGTTAAATCTATAGAATATGACATTACCAAAGACAAAGATGGAGCTAAGAGAATCCATCTTGTGGAACTTACAGAGAAATATCAAACCAAACAAAGGGCATAGACTGAAAAATCACAGAAATGTAAGAATGCAACACTATGATGGACATAGCAATAATCAGAATACAACAAAAGTTCACAATTTCTCAATAGAGATGGGGTTAAATTTAAGCAAAACTACCACCCTCACATATTCTTCCATTGGTCCAACAGAATGCACAGCTACAAGAATAGGTAAAAGAAATTGACATTTATTTTGAGTTATGGTACATTTTTTAGAAGAATATAACCCCACATATCACAAAGCACATCCCTTAAGCCCCACCATAAAAAAGTAAGAGGTGGGGCATCCCACAAACTTAGTCGGGTGAGTTGAGTGAAGGAACTCTTCCTTACGCTAGATGTCTAAGTTTCTAGGGGTTGATACCTTTACCCTCCCAAGATGGCATCCAATAATTTTAATTGGGTGAGTTAAGCGAGAGAGCCTTTCCTTATGCCAGACATCTAATTTTTGGGAGTTGATGCCTATGTAGCATTTTTTTGGAGAAAAGGACAGGGTTATTCATCAGTTGTTGTCTCGAGGATGAGACAAGGTTTAAGTTGAGGGATGATATTGACAGGGTTCTTCATTGATTTTTGGGTAAGCTGCAGACATCAAGAAGAAGCCACCAAAGCTAAGAAGAAGCCACATAGGATTAGAGAAAGCCACGCATAAAAGAGTGAAACCGCGTATAAAAGGATAAAGCCACAGATAAAAGAAGAAATCCACCAAATACTGTAGAGAGTCTCAGATAAAAGAGGAAAACCTCCAAAGACTGTAGAGATCTATGGATAAAAGAGGAAATCCACCAAAGACTGTAGAGACATGCAGACAAAGGAAGAAAGCTACCGAATATAAAAGAAATCTGCAGAAGTCGACACAAAGTTGTGAAACAAATCTAAAATAGAATAGAAGCCGATAGAGGAACGATCAAATAGAAGTGACTTTTGGAATATTTTTTATGAAAGATATTTATCATAATTAATCTATTGTATATGAGTGTGTGCCACAAGAAATGTATGTGAATATCTTCATAAATATATGAGAGAGTAGAGAGTATTTGTGTATTAGAATGAGACTAATTTAATGAATATTGAAATATGAATAAGAATTTATGTTTGGAGTAAATTTTGTCATGCGTTTTTACATTCTTTATGTTCACAAGTTAGATTAGTTTACTTTTCCCACGTACATCACTAGCAATAGGTCAAACTTCCTAAATCTCATACTGTTGTCGAGGTTTAGAGTCAAGAAGGAGTGAGTTTCATGACATTGGCTTATCTATGGTTGTATTCTTCATCACATTCAAGAGGTATTTTATTCAGCTAACCCATTACCTTGGGGATAATAATTTGAAGAATGAGAGAGTAGAGAGGATTTTTGTATGAGAATGAGACTAATGTAATGAATATTGAAATATGAATAAGAATTGACGTTTGGAGCAAAGTTTGTTATGATTTTTTACATTATTTTTGTTCACAAGTTATAGTAGTTTACTTTTCCCGCAAACATCACTAGCAATTGGTCAAACTTCCTAAATCTCACACTACTATCGAGGTTTAGGGTCAACAAGGAGTGAATTTCATGACATTGGCTTATTTATGGTTGTCTTCTCTATCACATTTAAGAGGTTTTTTTTATAGTGGATTCAACTAACCCATTACCTTGGGGATAATAGTTTGAAGATAATTTCAAGGTAATATTCTGATCATATGCCCAATATGTAAACTCAATGGACTGGAATGATGGTCCATTGTCACATACTAATTAGAAAGGGAAGCCAAGCCTTGTGATGTTGTTCTTTAGGAACTTGAGTACCTATTGGTTCATTCTCCTTTTGGTATTTATAGCTTCAACCCACCTTGTATATTAGTTAATGGATATCAAGAAAAACTTTTGGACTAATTACTCCAAATAAATTCTAACTCCCATTGAGAAAAAGGTGCACCCTCAATAACTAGCTGCAAGGGAATGGTTGCATGTTTTTATCTCTTTGCAAAGAACTAGCATTGGTGATAAGTTCTCATGTTCTTGTGTGCATTTTTATATAGTGTGGTTTAATAATATCTTGCTCTCAATAGGTTATGGGAAGTGTTATTTGCATTTGAGTGAATAATCCTAGTTTATCATGAAAACTTGACATTATATAATCGACCTCATCTCTTGATGCACATCTTAAATATATTCCATGGTGATTTCGCTTAAAGAGAACTACCTTTTTCAGCATGTTGTTTGATTCCTTGAGCTTCAAATCTCACCTTTGTATTCTATTTAGATCAATATGACATTGACTATATATTATAAAAATAGATAATTTATTCATACCATTGATTTTGAGGAAGGTTGGCTTGATCTACTTGGAATGTTGTGATCCTGGAATCTATTTGTGATATGGTTTTCAACAAACCTCTTCCTTTGACCTCCCTGGATGGATCAATCACCAATTCTAACTCTTTCATCTTGGAAATCCATTTTCCATGCCTTTCTCCCATCTTGTTCTGCCCTAGCATTAGCTTGACTACTAGAACATGTACTCTGGCATGTGTTTTATTTCTTAGAATGTGGTGTATGAAATTTTTGACTGCCTTGACAAGGGCATAAGATTTCTTGTCTAACTTGGAGTAATTTATCTCAAAAACCTTTAGATTAGTGCTCATGAAAATATTGAGATGTTCTCCATAATATTTTCTTTGGGTTAGCACATCTGTAATGGTATGTTCGGAGGAAAATGAATACAAAAAGAATTCTTTCTTGAAATATGGACTGATCAAAACTAGATCTTGCATAATGGTAGTCTTGACCTCTTGGAATGCATCATTTGAGGATTCAACTCAACCTTAGAATCTTATTTTAGTATATCATTTAGTGGTTTGATAATCTCAACAAAGCCAAAAATGAACTTTTTAATAAAATTAATTTTACCAAAAAAATATATTTTAATTCCTTCTTGTTGTTTGGTAATGAAATTTCAAATATTTCTTGAGATCTACTGGGGTAAACAATGCTTCCTTATTTAGTGATGATGTGTCTTATTAACTTACCTAATGTCATTGCTTGAATTTAGAGATATACCAAATTATCTACTTCTACTCAAGACTTTTTCCAAATATTTTGAATGTTGAGAGCTATTTTTAGAAAATAATTTCAAGTCATCCATATAAATGATTATATATTTCCCTACTAGACCTTGGAAATATTCATGCATTTCTCTTTAGAAGGTGGATTTTATGTTTATTGGGCCAAAAGGCATTATTTTATAGGAAAAGGTTCCTCATTTAGTTGTGAAGGTGGTTTTATATGTATATCTGTCCTCCACAAGGACTTGCTTGTAGCCTAATAATCCATCTAAGGAAATCATGTCAACACCACTAATTATTTGGAGGAATTCATATAAGGATGGGAGGGGATATTAATCTTAGGATGAATCTCAGTTCATATTCCTAAAGTTAACACATAATCTATCTCCCCATTTTAATTTTTGACAGGGACCAAGTTGGCTACCCACGTACTGTGTATTACTGAGAAAATAATGCGAGCAAAGAGTCATTTTTGAATTTATTTATGGATGGTTGGCTTAAGGATGGGATTGACATATCTTTTTTATGCATGAAGGGTTTGTGATTCTCTTTGAGAGGAAAGGTACGAGTCATTATTTTTGGATTGGAGACCTTTAAATCTTCATAAGACCAAGATATAACATCCTTGTATTTTCTCAACATGGATCTTAGCTCTTCTTTATCTTTATAGGTGCAAATTTTACAAATGATGAGGTTTTGGGGTCTACTTATAGTTCATAGATTGAGATTAATGGTTTCTTATAATTCAGAAGCTTTCAATCCATACCTATCATAAGGGGTGTCTAGATTAAAAATGATCTCTAATGATACGATACCCTTTGGTATTTTATTATCTTTCATCTTGAGCACTCCATATCCCCATTGTAGTGTTATCCCTTGGCTTATTCACATTCAATGTTCTTGTTACACTCATCAATGATTTGGGAAGAGAATACATTATAATTAGTCAAAATATGTTGGTAATCAGTGAATAATTAAAAATTATTGATATTGTTTAGTACAGAGGGACATGGATAATTTTTATGGAGAATAAATCCCATTGGGAGTTTTCAGCAGGATGTAATGTTTCTCTAGAAGTGGTGACTCAGAGGTTTTCTTCTTTGTTTTGATTTGTAAGGAGAATAGAAATGTTAAAGACATAAAAAGCTTCAATTAGATTCTAGACCCTATTTATTTATTTCTTAAGGTAGGGAATCTTTCATTAGAACCATTTTTTACTTGATTTACCTCTAGTTTAGAATCTCCCAAAAGAACCAGTATTTTAATGCTATGTTTGAGAGAAAATATCAATCCTAAAACTCATGCCTCATATTCTGCCACATTATTTTTGTAAGAGAACCCTAAATGATATGTAGTGTGATAATGCTTACCTTCTAGATCATGTAGTAATATTCCAGCACCATTTCCTTAATTTGACTTTCCTCCATCAAATTGCATCATCCATAAACCATTATATCCATTTTAGGGTCCATCACCTAGTTTTTTCAATGTTTAACACTTACACAACAACGTTAGTAGAGGTCATATTTCTACTTTCATTTTTTTTTATTTACATTCGGTGATCGTATGTTTCATCTTTGGATCTTTGTCCCCTATGATCTAGTTTTCCAAACCTCTTCATGGGAGCCACATATGTGAGAAATAGGGTGATATATATCCATTTAACGATTTGGACCAAAATTTGTTCAACAACATCCCATAAGCCTTAGGTATGTATACCACTTGGGTACCCATAAAGTTTGGGAATCTTGGCTTAGAAGCTAACTGTACATGAGCATTATGTAATTCCCCAAATACTTTTACTTATGATTTGTTGAATTGCACAGGCCTTCTATTTTCCTTGACTGGAATTAGCTCAATTTTCTTACAAATCCTAGTGGGAATTACAATGGTAGAAGCACCCAAATCCACTAAAAAAATATTAACATTATTGCCATAAATCCTAACTCAGTCAAATATTTAAGCAATAGGTATATTTTCTCACATATTTGGGCTAACTCATAAAGGGTTATGTTGTATTTCATAGGCTTCGTATCCTCAACTATATTGTATCCTATTTTGATATAATTTTAAGTTACATGTTTTGTTTCTCCTCCCTTATGTGGAGGTGGATTATTATCAGATTTAGATTCGGGAGGGGTATATCCTTTCGGCGGAGGATTGGAAGTGGTCAGAGGTTCCTTAGTTTTATTTTTTAAGACATAATTACTGCTTTTGTAATTTTCAAAAACATATGTTTCTTTAGTATTTTCTTAAGGCTCTTTATCTTCTTGAGATCGAAAACTTAACGTTTGAAAGAACATGGCATTTCTTGTCTTAGAAGATCTTGCCTCATTTAGATATCTAGAATTAGGATCGTAGCACTCAAATTACTTGTGGATGGACTCAAAATCATTGTAAAAATCCAAGTAGTCCTATTCTCCATGCTCAATCATGTCATTTACCCTACAACAATGTGGAAGAGAAAATCCATAGATACTAATGTCAGCACTCTTAGAATTACCAATTAGGGGATATTAATTGTTTGGTCTAGGATGGTTATAATAAATTGAACAAGATTTTTTTTTTATGTTTGTTTATTGTGAAGCATTTATCGTGTGATTTTTTTAAACAATTTGAACCAAATTTGCATTCATCTATTTTCCATCACCCCCACGTTGCATAAAGACTCGGGTACATGAAGAAAAGAAAAATCATGGTCAATTTTGAGTTGATTTACAAATTTTGTGCTTGACGTCAATTCCATACAATAGAATCATTCAAAAAAATTGAGATCAAATACTTTTGAGTGAATTTTATCATGTGTTGGGAATCACCAATATTTATTTGTTATATGTTTGTGCTACATGTACCTAATTCACTCCTTTTTCCGTTGACATATTTTCATGCACCTTTTATCTTGACTTCACAGTAGTCACTTTATTGCTAAGTTTCATTCAACTTAGTGAGTGGTGGGCAGAGGTTTTAAGGGATTGCATCACATGATTACCGAAATATTAGGGGAAAAGTGTAATTATGGTGGTTGTGGATAGACTTACAAAATATTCTCATTTTTTTGCCTTTCAAATCCATTTACAATAAGTATAAATGTCATATATTTTATGGATATAGTTTAGAAGCTACATAGTACACCCAATATTATAGTAAGTGATCATGACCCTATATTTACTAGATTTTTTTTGATATATTTATTCTCATGTTTGTGTACTTGAATAGCTCATAGTTCATCATATCATCCTCAATTTGGTGGATAGATTTAGGTAGTAAATTTTTTTTTGGAGGGTTATTTTCAATGCTTCACTTTAGATAAGAAAGAAAGATGGGTTCAGTGGATACCACTTACAGCATGGTGGTATAACACTTTATTTCATACCCCATCCAAAATGTCTCCATTATTGGCATTGTATGGTTACCATCCACCATCCCTCACCTCCAACTTGAGGGTACAACATAAAATGAGATAATTTTAAGAACACATGAAATCCTAATAGGATGTGTTATCTATCTTTAAAGAGAATTTAGAAATGGCACAAAACTATATAAGACAACAAGTTGATCAACAACGTAGTGAGAGAAGCTTTGAAGTAGGATAATTTTTTATGTGATTGCATCCATATAAGAAACTATCTTTGAAGAAAAGAATAATATAACAAGATTTCACCTAAATATTATGAACTTTATCAAGTGTTGCAGCACATTGGTAGAGTAGCATATAAACCAGAGCTTCCTCAGTCTACTAAATACAACTAGTTTTACATGTTTCTTTCTTAAAGAAGCTCATTTGGAAAAACTTTTCTTCCCAGTTAGTGTTACCTAAGATTGATGAGGATGGATATGAGGAAAATGATAGGATCTAATAGGAGACCAACAATGGCCTTAAACCTTCAATATTGACATAAACTCTAGATTCCCTAGAAAATAGACAATAAAGCTTGTAGAAATATAGCAGAAAATATTTTATTATTCAAAAACTTCATGTTGTTCACCCTCTATCTCAATTAATGAATGAATTCCTATTAAATAGGATTTGCAAGCTAATATATTTAACAACTTGACAAAAAAACGAGCATTGAATTTTTTAAATAAATTAACAAAATTGGTTTCACAAAAAAATTAATTAGCTCCCTATAACAAGCTTACCAGTGTGAACATGAAAATAAATAATAATCTAGAAAATAACTTGAGCTAGTTTCTAACTTTCCTAGAGTGAGCAAATTCTAGCACACTCCCTTAAGCAAAGGTGTAGGGGAAAAAATGAAAGTGGGTCTTAGCTACTAGACCTAATAATGTACCCATCTACAAACATGTAAAAACGAAGAAGGAAGGAAGGAATCAAACAAAATCCCTACCAAGTAGAGCTTCCTTCACCCCAAGCAATGCTCATAATTGAGGAGAGGCCAAGGGCTTCGTGGAGATGTCAGTAAAGTAATCAATGATGGGAACAAAATCCATCATAGGCTAGCTACCTAATGAAGTCCATATGAAACTCTATATGTGGTGTGTAATGAATTCCAAAATTCAACATGCCCCAAATATAGTGAAAAATACACTTGGGTTCCTATTAGTGACTCTTATGTGGCTCATGGGAGAATTTAGAGACTAGATTCATAGAAAAAGTGATATTAGGGCATGTATGTGTTAAGTAAAGAAGACTGGGATCTAATTTCCTATATAAGCTAGGATTAACTCATTTATATTTTCAATCAACAATAAAATCAATACTTGATTGATATGGTGTGAGAGAAGGCTTACAACCAGCCATACCAAAATTATGAAGAAGATGTGTGGAGTACTTTTGTTTTCTAATAGAAATACCTTCAGGATATTGATGAACTTAGAGTCCTAGAAAATAGTGCAAAATTCCCATGTCAAATCTTTCCATTAAATTTTTATTTATGTCTTGAATCAAGGAGTATAAAACACGTATGAGGATGAGGTCATCAAAATAGAACACCAAAATCAATAGATACTCACAATGATTTGGGATGTAAACATTGTGATTATATTCACATCAATACAAGCTATAACTCAACATAAATATGTATATCTTCTCATACCAATCTCGAGGAGCTTATTTGAGATTGGATAAAGAGAATGATGAATTTTTCAAACCATAGAAGATTCCTACAAAAATCATTGAGGTTGCTCCATTTAAATATCCTCTTAGAGATCACCATGTAGGAATGAACGCTTCATGTACATTTGATAGAGTGGCCACCAATGTGATTCAGTGAAGGAGAGAACAAGGGGTTTTGAATCCCCTTTGAAACTAGATTTAAAATCTTATAGTAATTAATCTCTTGAAATTATGATAACCCCTTAGCTACATGATGGGCCTTATTCTTATCTATTAAACCATTTTCTACATATTTTGTCTTATGGACTCATTGAAAAAACAAAATTTTTCTTCCCTTAGGAAGGATTAATAACTCCCATGTGTTATTCTTCATGAGTGAAGAATACTCATCTTGCATGGTAGCTTCCCACTTAGATTTTCCCTTTGTCTTATAGAATGATACTAAATTAGTATAAATGGCTTAGCTCATAAGAGAAGTACCACAAATTTCAGACCAAGTGTGATGAGGATCAAAAGGATCACCAACCAAAAAACCAATTTCTTTTTTTCCCACTTGGAAAACACATGTGCAGGAGGAGGAGACATAATAGGATCATCATGTTTGTCTTCATTAAAATTAGGAAGTATACCCTCCCTATAATGAGTAGGAGGTGAATGTTGTTATGGAGAAGGCTCAAAAGTTGGCTCTGGAAGAATAAAATTCTTGTCAGTTCTAACATCTCATATAAATAATAAATCATGTGTAATAGGATCAAAGAGGTAGTATGCCTTCACATTATATCAATGACTAATAGATATGAGCTCTTGGTTCTTCTTCTTCATAGATTTATACTTATCTTATAAAATAAAGGAAAATTCCTCACTTCCAAAGACACAAAATCCAAAAACATCAGTGTTGAGTTATGAAGCTCAATTACTTCAGATTAGCATGCAATGTGAAACTTGCTGGGAAACACAGTAACCGACATCAGTTATGGAGGGACCGACATCCATCACCTATGACCGGCATCGGTTAGGCAAGGAGGAAAAAACATCGGTTAGGGATAATCGGCATCGGTTACCTATATACGAGTGTTTTAATTAACTCATGGGAATTAAATCTATTTTTATTATTAAAGTAGATCTATTGATTATAATTACATGGCTAAGTGCCCTAAGTTTATATACACCTATATAAGCATGAAAGCTAGGGTTTAGAAGTAAGAATTAAGAAAAACTTGCAAAATTTGATAATAATTGTGAAAATAATTGTTTTTTTATTAGATTAGGCAAAAAACAGGGATCGGCTCCCAGGGGCCATACAAGAGAGAGGAACAAAAAGAGACAACCAACAGGAGTAACCAAACCAAGAGAGTCCCAAAAAATGAGTTAAAACATCTTAAATCTTACAATGTAACTTGGACCCAAGAGAGGAAACCCCTAAAAAAGGACAGAAAAAAAACAACTAAGAACCTAAAGTTTGCCAAACTTCCGCCCACAGTTCAGAGAGGGCACCAACAACAAGTAACACAGGACCAAGGAGCACCAACCAAACACAACAACTAGGGGATCAAGACATGTCATGGCCTTCATTATCCATCTCCTCCTCAGAGCTACTGATCTGGAGGTTGAATTTCCTTCTTTTGTTTCCTATTTCCAACATTTCCACCCTGTGTAGCAAAAACTTCACTTGATTTTCCAGCTCGTTTACTCTATGTTTAGTTTGAACTTGATCGGTGACCATTTTCTTTGAAATATTGATAATGTCCACCATAGAATCTCTTTGGCCAGCACTGGCAGCCTCCATGGCCTTCAGGACACCCTCAAAGTATATCATTTTCTTACTCCATTCATCAAAGACATTAGGATCACCCACACAATCCATTTTCCTAGAAGCACTAGCCTCCCCAAGGCCACCATCTCTATTGTCATTTTCCCATTCCTTTTCCACAGCGATACCCTTTCCCGCCTTCATTTTAGTGAGGCAAACGATGAGAGTGACATTGTCCTCCTCAGCATGCTCGTCCATCATCATCCTCAAAGGGGGGACCAGGGTCAGAGTACCATTCTCGACCAGCAGGAGAATCAAACCGTCATGCAAGGGATGTTCAACCTTGTCTTGCTGAAAGGTAATCAAGGAATTCGTGAGAGAGGTAGCAAGGAAGAAAGGAATACTGATCATCACCTTGTGTTGGAACATGTTGAGTAGAGTCATATGGTGGGTATAGATCTTTCTATACTTGCCCTCCAACATGATGTATTTCATGAGTTGGAGGAAAACGTCCTTCCAAACACCAGGGATGAAAGAGTGGGCAATACCATCCGTGAAGAACCAACACCTTTCTTTGCCAATAAAAAACTTATCAATCTCCAAATCCCTGCATTTTCTATCCTTATAGAGCTTCAACCCTTCCATTTTTATTTTAGTAATCTTGGCTATATTGGTCTCCAAGACCTCGACATCCATGCCACAAATATGAAAAACCCCCTCCTTCCAAGTAATGCTGAAATCTTTTGACAGGATAGAGTCGTGACCATGTAATTTGGTGATGAAATTGCTAAATCCCCCAACCTTAAGCTTGTTCCATAGACTCGGATTGTTCTCTTCAAAGTTATGACTAGTAGGCTCCACCCTGATTCTGTCACCTCCCATCTTAGCTTTACCAAACTTCCCTTTCAACCGGCAGCTCCCCACAATCAGCAGCAAGTTCACCCTTTCAAAGAGCGAGTGGAAAAGATGATTTTTGTGAAAGTTCTCAGGGTACTTGAAATACTTACAACCGCTCGTGCCAACATTATGGAACTTATTATTACTTGAAATACTGTGTTACTTTCATTGATGATGCTACAAGGAAGGTATGGGTTTATTGTATTAAACATAAATTTGATGTTTTTGAAACTTTTAAAAGATGAAAATCCCTTGTTGAGAATGAATCTAATTCAAAGTTAAAGTGCCTTAGATCTAAAAATGGTGGTGAATATTGTAGTAAGGATTTCAATGATTATTGTTCAATGAATGGAATACGTAGAGAAAGGATGGTTCTTAGAACACCACAGAATAATGGTGTTGCAAAGAGAATGAACAGGACAATCATGGAACGTGCTAGAAGTATGAGGATAAATTCTAGATTGCCCTTGTAGTTTTAGGCAGAAGCAGTTGATATAGTGGTTTATTTGATTAAATATGGGCCTTCAATTTCACTAGATGGAGGAAAACTAGAGGAATCTTGGACCGGAAAAGAGGTAGATCTTTCTTTTCTTAAAATTTTTGGTTCGGAAGCTTTTGTGTAAATTGATAAGGAAAATAGGAAAAAGTTGGATGCAAAATCGAAGAGATGCACTTTCATTGGTTATGGATATGGTGATTTTGGATTCCGTTTTTGGATTTTAAAAGTGAAAATTTTGGAAATACATGGGTATTGAAATATGTGAGCCATGTGTCAAACCTCAGGAGGAATCTTTTTTCTGTAGGGCAACTAGGTGAAACTAGTTGTATGGTTACATTTACAGTAGACTCTTGGAAAGTCACAAAGGGTGTTTTTGTTGTGGAAAGAGGTAAGAAGGTAGGAACGTTATATTTATCTACATGTGTTATTGATTCCTTTTCTTCATTATCTATTTCAAATTTAGATGCATACATGTGGCATAATTGGTTGGGCCATATGAGTAAAAAAGGAATGCAGATCTTAAAGGCTAAGGGTAAGTTATCAGATTTGAAAGATTTAGATCTTGATTTTTGTGATCATTGTGTCTTTGGAAAGCAAAAGAGAATGAGATTTCTCAAAGTGGGGGAAACTAAGAAGGAGCAGAAATTGGAGTTTATACACTCAGATGTGTGGTGACCAGCTCAAATAGTTTCTCATGGAGGATCCTGGTATTATGTTACTTTCATTGATGATGCTACAAGAAATGTATCGGTTTATTCTATTAAACGTAAATATGATGTTTTTGAGAATTTTAAAAGATGGAAATCCCTTATTGATAATGAATCAAATTCAAATTTAAAGTGCCTCAGATATGACGATGGTGGTGAATATTGTAGCAAGGCTTTCAATGATTATTTTTTAGTGAATGGGATACATAAAGAAAGAACGGTTCCAAGAACACCACAAGAGAATGGTGTTGCAGAAAGAATGAACATGACACTCATGGAACGTGCTAGAAGTATAAGGATACATTCTGGATTGCCTTTGCAATTTTGGGCAGAAGAAGTTGATACATCAGTTTATTTGATTAACCATGGGCCTTCCAAGTTCACTAAATGGAGGAATACCAAAGGAAGCTTGGACTGGAAAAGAGGTAGATCTATTTTTCTTAAATTTATTAGTTCAGAACCTTTTGTGCATATTGATAAGGAAAATATAAATTTTTTTGATGCAAATACAAGAGATGCACTTTCTTTGGTTATGGATCTGGTGATTTTGGATTTCATTTTTGAGATTTAGAGAATTTTAAAATTATTAGGATTCCTGATATTGAATGGAATGAAAAGAAAAAATATAGGGATCAAATTTTGGTACCCAAGGATGAACAGGTTGGGAAGTTTGTGAATGAAAATGAACTCTCAGATTTAAAAGTAATACTAACAGGGTTACATAGTAATTGGTGTCAGTTGACCCCTGACCGACATCGGTTAGCTAAACTAGTATTTTGGTTACAAAAGATCCAAACTGACATCGGTTAGCAGAACCAACATCAGTTGTAGGTGACCGGCATCGGTCACTAACAGATTTGGATACAAATGTCCAAGAGGTCCAGGATGAGCCTCTGGTACCCCTAACTCCTATGAGAAGGTTTCAAAGGGTAAGTAAACCTCTAGAAAGATTTACACCTCTATCTTATCTATTATTGACTGATAATGGTGAACTAGATAGTTTTTAAGAAGCAATGCAAGATGAGACCCATGTATAGTGGGAGTATGACATGGATGAGGAGATTAACTCCTTATAAAAAAACCAGACTTGGGATTTGGTTAAGTTGTCAGTAGGTAAGAGGACATTGCAGAACAAGTGAGTTTACAGGATCAAGGAAGAAGAGGGTGGATAGAAAAGGTACAAGGAAAGGCTTGTAGTAAAGGGATTTACACATAAAGTAGGTATTAACTTTGGTGAAAAAAAAATTCTTTTTATAAAGATGACTTCTATTCATATTGTATTGAGTTTATTTGTAGTACATGATTTGCATTTAGAGAAATTAAATGTGAAGATGGATTTTCTTAATGGTGATTTGGATGAAAATATTTATATGTAGCAGCCGCTTGGGTATAAATTCAAGGGTACGGAGAAATTAGTGTACAGGTTGAAAAAGAGCTTATATGGGCTCAAGCATGTTCCAAGGTAGTGGTACATGAGGTTTGATAGTGTTATGCATGAGCATGGTTACTTGAGATGTGAATCTGATCATTTTGTTTATTTCAAGAAACTTGAAAGTGGGAACTATATTATTTTGTTATTGTATGTGGATGATATACTTATTATAGGATCTAGTATGCAGGACATTGGTGAGCTTAAGGGAAATTTAGCTCACATATCTGCTATGAAGGATTTAGGAGCTGCAAAAAGAATCCTTGGCATGCAAATACATAGAGACAAGAAGAACAAGAAATTGTATTTGTCTTAAGAGCATTATGTCTACAAGGTGTTAGAAAGGTTCAAGATGCAGAATGTAAAACCTATTAGTACACCTATGGCTAGACACTTCAAATTGAGAAAAGATTAGTGTCCTTCATCACATGAGGAGGTCAAATACATGACATGAGTGTCATATGATTCACCATTTGGGAGTCTCATGTATGCTATGGTTTGTACCAGACCAAACATTGCACAGTCAGTGGGAGTTGTGAGTAGATATATGGCTAATCCAGGTAAAGAACATTAGAAAGCAATCCAATGGATACTCAAGTATTTGAAAGGGACATCTAGCATGCAATTATGCTATTGAGGTATGTATATTTCATTATGTGGATATGTTGATTTGGATATGGCTAGAGATCTGGATGGTAGAAGGAGCACTACTGGATATATTTTCATAGTAGGTGGGACGATAGTTAGTTAGATTTCAAGATTGTAGAAGTTTGTGCCATTGTCTACTACAGAGGTAGAGTATGTACACCTATGGCTGGACACTTCAAATTGAGTAAAAATCAGTGTCCTTCATCACATGAGGAGTTCAAATACATGACACAAGTTCCATATGCTTTAGCAATTGGGAGTCTCATGTATGTTATGGTTTGTATTAGACCAGACATTGCAAAGATAGTGTGAATTGTGAGTAGATTTATGGATAATCCAGGTAAAGAGCATTGTAAAGTAGTTCAATGGATACTTAGGTATTTGAGAGGGACATCTAGCATGCAGTTATGCTATGGAGGTCTAGATATTTCTTTATGTGGCTATATTGATTCAGATATGGCTGGAGATCTGGATGGTAGAAGGAGCACTACTGGATATATTTTCATTGTAGGTGGGACAATAGTTAGCTAGATTTTGAGATTATAGAAGGTTATGACTTTGTTTAATATAGAGGAAGAGTATGTTGTAGTTATAAATTTTAGCAAGGAGATTATATGGATGAGTAGGTTCATGATAGAGTTGGGAAAGGAACAACATGCTTTAAAATTGTTCAGTGACATTTAGAGTGCAATTCATTTAGCAAAGAACTCAGTGTTTCATTCAAGAACAAAAAAAATTTAGTTTTAAGAGGAATAAAGAAAGCTAAGGAAGGATCCAATAATGAAATTGTACAGGTATGGTGCAGTAATTAATCTCCAAGTGGGAGATTATTGAGTTGTGGAACTCAATTACTTTGGATTAGCATGTAGTATGAAACTTGTTGGAAAACACAGTAATCGACATCAGTTATGGAGGGACCGACATCGGTCACCTATGACTGGCATCGGTCACCTATGACTGGCATCGGTCAGGAAAGGAGGAACCAACATCAGTTAGGGCTAGCTGGCGTTAGTTACATGTGTGTGGGTGTTTTGATTAACTCACGTGAATTAGATCTATTTTTTCGTATTAAAGTAGATCTATTGATTGTAATTGCATATCTAAGTGCCCTAATTTTGTATACGCCTATATAAGCATGAAAGCTAGGGTTTAGAAGTAATAATTAAGAAGAACTTGCAAAAAGTGATGATTATTGTGAGAATAATTATGAGAGAGAATTCTTGGATAAGAAGAAAAATTTTGGGAGAAAGATAGTACTGTACATCTTAGAGGTGTAGAAGATTGTAAATCTTCAATTGTATATCTTGTCAAAGATTTGGATAATAGATTGGCTTGTTTCTTGGTGGACGTAGCCCACACTAGGTGAACTGTGTTAAATTTGGTGTTGATTTATATATCTTGTTTTGTATAATTCTTTTGGTAGAATATCCTCTTTCATTGCATGTATGCTTAGATCTGATATATTATCTATAAAACCTTTTGCTAACCCCAACACCATTATATTAAAAATATAAGAGAGTTACATTAGTAGGGGCGACCAGAGAACTTGCAGGGAAGGGTGTTGCTAGCTCTCCACGGTGGCGTTCAAACTTTGGTTGGCTCTCCACCCTTGGGGGATAATTTTTCCATTGCAAATGCCCGTGTGTGTGTGTGTGGCGGGGGGGGGGGGGGGGGGGGGGGGTATCTTATTAGCACCCCTTTTGGGCATGTTAAAGGATATAGAGTCATATTTATAATATAACCTAAATCCTTATAAATAAGCGTGTGTGTGTCTGTGTGTGTAGTCGGGTCTTATATTAGCACCCCTTTTGGGTCTATTAAATAATATAGAATCATACTTATAATATAACCTAATCCTTATAAATAAGTACGTGTGTGTGTGTGTGTGTGTGTGTGTGTGTGTGTGTGTGTGTGTGTGTGTGTGTGTGTGTGTGTGTGTGTGTGTGTGTGTGTGTCTATGTATATGTATGTATGTATGTATGTATATAAAATTATTTTCGTTATAATATAAACTAATGTATGTATATGTGTGTGTACTTTTATATATATATATAAATATTTTATTACTAGCTACTTTTAAAATTTGAAGGCTTCAAATTTGGAATTAAATTCTTATTTTTTAAAATATTATCATGCATTTTATATATATTTAATTTCTTTCAATTAAGTTCCCTATATTATAAGATAACATGAAAGGTAATACCATACTATTCTATTACTATACCATAATACAAAAGTATACTTCTATCTCTATTACTCCTTCAAATTCAACTTATCAAATGCGCGTTTAAGTTTGTGAGAACATAAGAGGGAAAGGAAGATAATTTTTACAATGATGCAAGAATTCCCATATTATTTATCAAACAACTATATTCTTTCTTGAGAACATAATATATTGAATGACTTCTACACTCTCGATGCAAGTTTGCTTCCTTGATATTTGAAAGAGATCACATGATACAAGTTGCATTTAATAAACATAATAACTTGGTTTTTTGTTTATATTAATGGAGTAAGAGTGAATAAACATAGAACAACCAATGTTTTTACATGTACCAAAGTGCATAAATTTCCATTGAGATAGGAACAAGAGGAAGAAGATTAGGTAATACTTCATTTCTTTTACCACTTCTAACACAAATCTAACACAACCATATTTGCAATTAGCTATTACAAGAAATAACAATAACATGGGTTTATTCAACATATTCCCATCTACACTTTGTAATAAACATCATTTACAATGATCTGATATGGAACAAGTAATACAATCAACCCCCAATTAAATATTATACTAAATGTTATCATTTCTTTCAAATGAATGAAACATGTCAAGAGTAGGAAAAGAGAGACTTATTTTCCAAACATACAGCTATCAAATTTCCATTTCATTTTCAATGAAAAGGCCAATTTAACAATGGGAAATTTTACACAACAATGCAAAACCATTGTCTCACTTTCATTTCACCAACAGAAGAGCACACTATATCAAATAACTTATTTAAGCTTTTTACAAATTTTCAAAACAACATGGTGAATCTTCACTAAAAGAATACAAAGATATGACAATCCACAAGGTAAAAAAATTTCAACACAACCCAATGCTTCTTCTCTTTTATCACATTATTTTCCAAATAACACCAAAGAGGATGTAAAGGAAACATTCACCTCCCAACCATGCAATAGGGTAATTCTCATCCCATTGCCCCATGAATTCCCCCAAATCCCAAGAAGACTTCACAACCAACAATGGGATTGAAAACACACAAATCAATCTCGACACACATGTACATTCCAAATTCACAGCCAGGAAAATGGAAAAATGTTGGGACTCAATGAGAGACAGATATAGACACGTTCGAAAGGAAACACTTAACATACTACCAAGTCCAATGGGCTTGAAAAAGGGAAATTTATCCATTTCTATACCACATATCACTCCACTAAATATTAAGGGCTAGTTCTTGGTTCCTCCAATATTTTACACACAATAGAACAATCTCACACTTATCCCTCCACTTTAAGTTTAACTCACTTATCTCTCCTCTAGAAGTAACCCCTAACTCCTTTGTTTCCTCCATTTTTACAATAGGTTTTTACTTCATGTTTTTCTCATGTATCCCACAATGGTCTAAACTTCCCCCCATACTTAACTGCACTCACTAGTCCCACATTGGGCACTAGTGAGTAGCAAAACATACATCAAGAGAACCTTAACACAAGATCAAGTGAGCAATCAAAGTACAACATTTCTTCTAAAACAAGAGAGAGAGAGAGAGAGAGAGAGAGAGAGAGAGAGAGATTTTAACCATTTCATAGAGAGAGAAATAAAGAGGAACTACTCATCTTGACCCACCAATCCAAACCACAAGCACTCCAACAAGAAAGCAAAATCACTCCAAGAAAGACGAAAATGAACTCCAACAAGAAAGATGAAAACACACCCTAATTTCATAAGCACTTTCTTCAAACCAAGGATTCCCCTAAAACAAGAACTCAAGCCTATTTAAATAGGCAAATCCCAATTTAGAACCCCCAAATATTGTGCTAAATGAAAACATCCTACGATCCCAAGGCAAATCAACTCCCAACAAGTATATTAACTCTCTTACATACCCACATGGTCCAAATCCCATATTACCACAAAACCAACCACCCTCCATAAATTCACTCACATGGATTTGACAAAGAAAATATTAAACATTCAAATCATAAAAATAAAAATATAATTACAACTCGCATCATCAAAAATGAATCAAATCAACTTGCAAGAAAATTAAAATCCTTACACAAAATTAAAAGAAAATGTGGTTGAGAGAATTTCAAGGCTCATAATGGGGTCATTTTGAACCCCAAAATAGCCAAAAAGAGTAAAAAAGGTACACCTACCCCATGAGTGGTATGAGGGAAGGTTTTGAGAGTGTGGGATAAGATTTACTTGTCCCACACACCACTCAAAAGTGGTCATAAAGCCCAAATTCGAGATTCCCGTGATTGGAAAAAATTTCAAACAATAAAAACAAAGCTAAATCCACCCAAAATAGAAAAAGAAAATAAGTACGCATACCAACTTAATTTTAATCCAGAAAATGGTCAATTAAGAAAATATACCAAATTTAAAATGTAAAAGAAGGAAAAGATAAATAAATAATAACAAGGGAAATGCAACATTTCAAATTCATGGGTCACTTCACATTTTCCCAACACCTAAGTATTTCAATCCTGGGTGACCTTTGTTAGTTATGGAGATTCATTGGAGTTATTCCCCCTTCATCATCTTTGGTATTATATATATAGTGGTGTGATCCATGGGTTTAATGGAAAGCATATAAACAATTGACTTTGTAGACTTATCCTTCCTCTTCTTTCACCATATTCTTATATAAGGAAGGTGCCAAAGCATTTGAGTTATTTGTAGTCTAAATTATTCCTCTCTATACAAAATATTCAAAAGGACGGAAATGTCTCCTCTCCTCACTATCTATGGTATTGGAATGTACACGAAACTCTAGTATCACCTATGACACAACATTGGGGATTGATCACCCCAATCCTTTGATATCTCCGTAGAAACTCTAAATCTCTACGAAACATCAAAAATAGGAACTCTTCCCTCCATAAAATGAACAAGTGTATTCATTCAAGGTTTTACTTCTTTTTGTATCGGTGTTGTTTTTATGCGGTTTTGTAGCTGGTGTTTTTCTTTTTTTTTTGTCTGTAGTAGGGCTTCTTGCAGGGAGGCTACCCTTACCTTATTTCCTATTGTATTATCTAGCTCTTTTAGGCTCTCTTTGTTAGGGTGTGGTCCCTACTTATCAAAAAACCACTTTGTTATCACAGTATATCTTGTTTTTTGATCCTTTTTGTACTACAGGGTATGGTCCGCTTCAAAACCATTTACCCTTCATAAAAAATGTTTTACTTCTTTTTAAACATGTTTTGTCAAAGTTCAAAGTTACATGAATTATCTATATTTTGAGTTAAATTTTAGTTTTTATCATAGACATTGACTACACTATGTGTTGTATGTTTCATGATAAAGCATGTCAGCACCAACACTTCTTAGAACTTATGTCAAGAAAATATAAAGTGTGTGTGCAAACTTAGGCATGTTTTTCCTTTAAGCATGTAATTTTCAATTACACACTTAAAGGGGGGAAATGTAGACACTAAAATTTTGTAACTTACCTTTGTGCAATGTCAACTTTTATCATACACCCTTGTTAAGATAAAGGCTCACATTAAAAATCCAATCACCTCATCTCTCTAGATATTTTGCAAATTATTTATCTTCACGCTCTTTTAGGTCATCAATTATGAGAATATTATCTGATAAAAGCATTATAAAACCTCTAATATTCATGAAAAAACTTTTTTTTAACTTTCTTTTAGTAGGGAAGGGTCGGGATGTGAGATCCGGTCTTGGATGAACTATACAATGTATTGTGCACTCCTCTTGGGCACTATTTAGCTAGTTTTTTCATACATTTTTGATCTCATTTAATCACTCGTTATCTATTTTATTTGGCACGGGGTTCCTAGAATTTATGGTTTTTTCCAAAGATTGCATTTTTCTCTACTATTTTGTGTGAGCACGAGGTTCCAATGGTACACTTGGCTTATTTTGGATGTGATGCAAATGATGAAATTTGATATATGTTTTATATGATGGCATGTGATAGATGTTTTGCATGATGATTATGATAAGTATGTTTTTTATATGATGATGAAATTGGATACATTGTTATCATGTTTAGCTTATTGTTGGTTATTGATATTATTTTTTGAATTCTCATTTCGTAGTATTAATGTTATCGTTTCGAGCAGGTATGATATGTGCATTGAGTGTGCAATTGACTAACATGTACTTGAAATATGTATGTAGATACACACACACACACACATATAATATATTATATATAATATAATATAAGACTAATTTTTAATTAGAGCTATATTTACTGTTGTATCTCATTTATTGAAAGTTTTCAAAAATTAAATATGAAAACTTGTATTTGGATTTCTGCTTAGTGTGAATGTTTTTTTGTTACTATTTGGAGATGTAAAGCATGGTTTAAGATGCTTAGTTTGTGTTTTTTTGAATGGATTTATGATTCATGCAGAGATAAAACCTTGATCAATAATCACACAGATGGATCCAAATAAATCATTGTCTTTATTTCAATAATAAAACAAAATATAAAAAATAAATTTATTACAAGTAAAACAACAGTCTATTAAGACGAGTTGATTATAATTAATCAATATGAAATATATCAATATATCAAATCAGTGTCGATAGAGTCAAAAATGTATAAAAAAAATTAGAACTCTGGCAATTGAAATAGTCCTGGAGCAACCCGTTCATTTGTGTCCTGGAATTCTACTGAATTGGTAACATGTTCAATGGTTGTGTTGGGATCCCCCAGATCAGTCAGAATGTTACCAAATCCTCTTATTTCTATGAGTGAATTCCATAATGCAAGTGCTCTCTCATAAGGAAAAGTTTCCACAGAGTAACTAGATACATACAATCTCAAACAACTTTCTAAATTTCTATCCAATATGTTACGGACTTTTAATTTTACAAAGGACCATGCATTGAATACCTTATCATCTTCAAAAAATCCTAGAATCATATTTTGACAAAGTTAATATAGCTGAAAATACTTGCTCAAATCCTCTCACAAAATACTACTTGAATAAATATTCTTCCAAAGTCTTCTAATGGAACCATTTTAATTTGGCTCGTCCAGAAACCAAATTTTCTCTAACATAGTGGTGGCAAAATCCTGTGATTGAGAACTCAGTACCTTCTTTTGTAAAATACCTTCAACAACAACTTCATTTATATCTTCATGCTTACAAAAATGTTCCATTATACTAGTCATGTATTTGATAAATAAAGTATTGATGGATGTTTTAGGTATGCATCTAGCTGTATTCCAAAATTGTGGATTGATAACTCCCATTACTTCAAGTAATTTATAATTTTTGAATCGTTCACAGATCTCTACAGATAAATATTGAGAAATATTTTTCAATTTATTTCGAGTGTCACATAATATTGTTTCATATAAACTATGTATCACTCTTACTTCTTCCATCTCTGACCCAACAAAATCAGCTCTTCTCTGAAAAGTATAAAGTGGTATCTTTTTCCCATGAGATGTTATACACGGATGGTCATTTATATTGAATTTTAAGTATCGAATTTGATTCTTGAGGTATGTTAATTCATTCTAGCTTTCAAAAATAGGACCCTGAAAACTTCCATTCGAAAAATATACACTATCTAGACTCATGCAAACACATTTTCTTGGTCTTATGAAGTATGCTATGTAGATGTAATGCTTTTGTGCATGCTTCATCAAAACATTTAGCTCCTTCAACATTGGTAAAATACAACATAGTGTAAGTAAATTTTCAATATCTATTAGATGGTACAACAAATCTTTAGTTTTATCTACTTCCCTGTGGTATTTATATATAAAAAATGTCAATGAAGGAGATTCTTCAAATATTCTGCAAGTAGGCTCATAAATTAAAATCCATCTAGTATTGTAAGCTAGGAAAAATACACTACTAATGAGGAATTCAAATACCAATAATCATACATCCTCCTTTGCGTTCCGTAGAAAACCTCGGAATGGGCTAGAAAACTTGGATTGAGCCCTGATTGTGTGATATGTAGGTGTTTTTTTTCAAGACGGAGCAAGGCCTTCCTGCAACAACGATCCTCTTACTTTACACCAGATGGAAAAAAGGATTATGAGGCTATTTGGGTGTGTTGGTCCAAAAATATGTCACCTGGACAGATCTATGGATAGACGAGCCAACAGTGTGCAGGGCATAGCCCCTCTTTGAGTCAGCAAAGTGAAACTGGTTTATTGCTATTCTACCAGCAGGAATCTTGTGCAAATCTCATAGTATTCTGCCTTCGGGGGTTGGGATCTCATCCCAGTAGATTTATTTCCGGCTGCGAAGAGAAAGGAATGAAAGAGAGGAGGAAGAAAGAACAGGTCCGAAGGGAGAAAATAAATGAATTCCAAAGCAGAAAGGTCAGAAGATTTATGTTTTGGGATTGGTAGTAAATAGAGCCAAACTTAATCACATAAACGAACAAAGCAATACTGATGAGCAAATGACAAAAAGGTAGATATGAATCTAACAGAATAAACACATACAGATCTAACATAAGAAAGCTCTGACACATAACACAGGTATTCAGCACAAAGTCTCAATATTTGTATTACTGTTTTCTTCTGTTACAAGAAAGCTCAAAGTCTTTCTCTCCTCACTTCTATTTTCATCTAAAAAATGTCCACCACTGAATACAACAAGTATTCCAATATTTATAGAAGAGGAGAAGGAAAGAAGGCAAAAAGGAGCCAACCACCTATTTACAAAGATATTTACAAAATATCTAAAAGTCATGTTGACTTTTTGACAACTTGATGGATGACATCATCCCATGGTGCAACATGGATGATGTCATCATTCAAGTTGTCAAAAAGTCAACATGACTTTTAGATATTTTGTAAATATCTTTGTAAATAGGTGGTTGGCTCCTTTTTGCCTTCTTTCCTTCTCCTCTTCTATAAATATTGGAATACTTGTTGTATTCAGTGGTGGACATTTTTTAGATGAAAATAGAAGTGAGGAGAGAAAGACTTTGAGCTTTCTTGTAACAGAAGAAAACAGTAATACAAATATTGAGACTTTGTGCTGAATACCTGTGTTATGTGTCAGAGCTTTCTTATGTTAGATCTGCATGTGTTTATTCTGTTAGATTCATATCTACCTTTTTGTCATTTTCTCATCAGTATTGCTTTGTTCGTTTATGTGATTAAGTTTGGCTCTGTTTACTACCAATCCCAAAACATAAATCTTCTGACCTTTCTGCTTTGGAATTCATTTCTTTTCTCCCTTCGGACCTGTTCTTTCTTCCTCCTCTTTTTCATTCTTTTCTCTTCGCAGTCAGAAATAAATCTACTGGGATGAGATCCCAACCCCCGAAGGCAGAATACTGTGATATTTGCACAAGATTCCTGCTGGTGGAATACCAATAAACCAGTTTTGCTTTGCCGACTCAAAGAGGGGCTATGCCCTGCACACTGTTGGCTCGTCTATCCATAGATCTGTCCAGTTGAAAAATTCTCGGACCAACAGTTTTTGGCGACTCTACTGGGGATCGAACGGATCTATCAAATCTATGAAGGTGGTAAGGTAGAAAATCAGAAGAAATCAGAAAAATCACCCCCTATTTGCAAATTTTAACTTTTTGTCAAAAAATCCAAAATTTTTGCAAAAGTACTCCGAATTGAAAATTTTCTTCTGAGATCCATAGATTGCGCCTAGTTAAAGATATTTAGTTCGCTGAGTTTTTATAAAAATCAGCATTTTGCCGTAGATCTGAATGTTTTGACTATTTACCAAAAGTTTGAAACCCTCTGAAAAAGTCAAAACCAGATCCGAAAATCAGCTTGCTAATCTTCTCTGTCATTTTATCCTCACTATTACTTGCCATTAACCGCAATCAGTTTTTCTGAGGAGGATAGTTTTTAAATATCTAGAAAAGTGCCCGCTGCTGGTTTTTGACAGAAAAATCAGAAAATCAGCAAGTGCAGCCCAAAAGGAAATTTTAAACTCTGCGCTAGAATATTGCAAATCGGGAAGACACGCTGGCAGGTGAACCCTTTACGCGCAGTAGGAGAGCCCATGGAGAAACTGATCCCACTTTTGATCTGCTTGAGAGGCACAATTTCAGCGTAACGCCGACATGTTTTTCAACACTAAGCTCGGCTGACTGATCATCCGGGAGCGTCTCACCACCACGGAGGAAGAATCTTTCACAAGGGGCATCCATGTCCCTTTGTAGCACTTTGCTGCTCAGTGGAACCACCCTTCCATCCCGTGTTCTTTTTCTGGCCTTTCAAATGGCGGGTACCATGGGGGAATGCTATGGGACCTCTCGCGCTGCCACATCCAGTTCACGCACTTCCTCACGGAAACCGAAAGAATTTTCCTAAATTTGACGGGAGTGGAAATCAAACCATGGATTCCCACATATCTACATTCATCATGTCATGCATTATTTTGGATGTGACTCACGAAGATGTGTCGGTTCGCCTTTTTCTAGAAACCCTACAAGGGCCTGTAGCTGAATGGTTTCAGCATTTGCCGGCCGGATCTATCACCAGTTGGGCCACCTTGCGGGATGCTTTTGAAGATAGATACAAGCCTTCAAAGGATGCATTTGCATTATTATCACGAATCACTCATCTGAAGAAGGAGGCCAATGAAACCATGTGCGATTTTATCGCCAGGTTCAATGTGTTGATCAACCGTGTTCCTGTTGCCATGCTTCCAACACCGAAGAATCAGAAGTGTTTCTTCGTAAAATGATATGAGTTTGAAAGTTAGTTTCTTGCTCCTTTAAGAGAGAGTGGCTACCTTAGTTCTCACTCAGGCTACTGCCATCCAGATAGAAGATAATTTGATAATATCTGGCGAATTGAAAAAGGAATCATCCAAATCCAAATCTTCAGACCCTTCACCTACTACTTCATCTGATTCGGCATTCCAAAAGATGGCGAACGATTTTCTCGCATTGAAAAATCAGTTGGCCCAGGCTTCTGGTTCCTCATACCGGGATATTCCATGAAGGAGTTTCGTTCCCAATAATGTTTCACAAAGGCCGCGTCTACCTACGACTGCTCCGCGGTTGGCACTTGAAGCTCCTCCGATCAATGCTCTGGCTGAGATTAAGGAGGAAGAGAAATTCTATGAAGAAATTTCGTCTTAAGGCGAAGAGGATCAAGATGTTGGTGAACCGACTGGCGACTCTACTATTGGATATATGGAATTTAATGAGGAAGAATCTGATGAAGAGGAGGGTACTCAGGGCTATGCAAGTGGACAATCGTATGATGTTTTCACCCGCTCGCAAGGAAAAGAAGCAGAGATTGCCGCCCATATGCAGAAGGAGAAGGACGTGTCAAACACGCCTCTGACCATTGCTAAAAGAGGTAATCCCCTTCCTACTCAACTCCTTATTAAGTCTTTTACAAAGAAGTATTTTCCCCCCATCTCTCCTCCAAATCAGCCCCCTCATATTCCTATTAAGATTAGTAATCCTATTCCACCATCGCGAAGTGAGGGACTCATTCCTTCACCAACGCAACCCTTGGCCACATTTGATATCATAGATCACACTAAAAAGACCAAGATCCAAATGTCTGAAGCTGAGTACCTTCAGTCAAATCCTGAACAACTTGTACGATTGACCAAATATATTCAGAATCAAGCTGTTATATCTAAACAGGTTTCCGCAAAAGGAATCCTTTCCACTCCTCCTGAATCTCGCATAAATGTTGCTTCAACATCTGCATCAGGAAAAATAGAGCCTTTCTATCTCTCTCTCCTAATCAATGGCCACAAGTTGAGTAACTGCATAATTGATTCCGGAGCTTCGGATAACGTCATGCCGGCAAAGGTCGCCCATGCTTTGGGCCTCACCCTTACCAATCCTTTTGGCAGGTGTTATTCCTTGGAAACCAAGCAGGTGCCGTTGATTGGTCAGATCAAAGATGTGCAATTCGCATTTGCGGCGTTCCCTGAGAAAAGAGTAAAGATGACCGTCCTTGTCACCGACATTCCAGCAGCCTATGGAATTTTACTGGGAAGAAGTTTCTGCAGCGAGGTCGGTGGGGAAATTCACATGGACTAGTCTAAAGCTAGAATTCCTATCAAAGGTGTAATGCAGATGTTAGAGCCAGAATCACAAAAGAAATACTTGGTTACTAGCTCCGAAGACCCCAAGGCTCAAATCCTTTTTGAATCATCAGGGATGGGGAACTATTTCTTGTCTACTGAGACGGACAAAACGGGTGTTCTCGTTCAGGAAAAAGATCTTAATAAGATCTGGACCTTGCAGTTTGATGGTAGCTGTGCAACTAGTGGATGTGGCGCCGGAGCTGTGCTGATATCTCCCGAAAAGGAGGTAATTCCTCTCTCTTTCAAATTGTAGTTTTTCAACACTAACAATACTGCCGAGTATGAATCCCTGCTACTCGGTATGCAAGCCACAAAAGAAAGAGGAATTAAAAATCTTAAAGTGCAAGGTGATGCAGAGTTGGTTGTAAACCAAGTCAAGAGGATTTATCAAGTAAAAAATGAGAGGCTCAGGAACTATCGTAATGCGGTATGGGACAGCATCGAGGAATTTGATGCTTTTTTAATAGAATCCATTCCAAGAGCTCAAAATGACATGGCCGATTCATTGGCCATTTCAGCATCTCTCATGCTCCCACACCCAGGTTTGAAAACAGACAAATACACCATTGAGGTGGTTTTCCACCTGAGTGTGCCAGACAATTCCCAGCATTGGCAAGTATTCAATGATGACAATCAACTCATTGCCTTTCTAGAAAAATCAGAAAATTTTAAGGAATTGCATTTTGAAGGATCTACTTCTACATGCCAAGAATCAATCACCGGTCAAAACCATGAATCAAAAGAGAACGACGGAATATGTCAGCTCAAAGGAAATAAAATTACAAAGGGCTTGGTTTCTCTGGAATGATTGTTTGACAGGCATGACCGTTTTGTGAAAAAGAAGAGGTGAGATGATCCCGAATCATCCCCAGAAACTAAACCGGTTAATTTAGGTTCGGAGACGCATCCACAATTTGTGAACATTGGGAAATGTTGCACGCCAGAAGAAAAGTGGAAATTTGTCAAGCTGCTGAAGAAATACATGGATGTATTGGCATGGTCCTATGCCGATTTAAAATCCTTCAAGCCAAAGGATGTTCAACATGACATCCCCTTGAAAGAAGACGTCAAATCCTTTCGCCAGAAGCAGAGGCACTATAATCCTAAGATCTCGGGTACTATCCAGGCTAAAATTCAGAAGATGCTAGATGCGAGAATCATCTTTCCTATCCATCATAGTACTTGGGTCGCAAATATTGTGCCAGTGCGTAAGAAGAATGGTGAAATACGCATATGCGTATATTTTCACAATCTGAACCAGGCTTCCTTAAAAGACAACTACCCACTTCCTATAATGGATCAAGTTCTGCAAGCAGTAACGGGATCAGAGATGCTGTCCATGCTTGATGGTTTTTTAGGCTACAATCAGATTGAAGTCTCGCCTGAAGATCAATTCAAAACAACATTCATTACTCCCTGGGGTACATTCACCTATAGCATAATGCCTTTTGGCCTAACCAATGCTGGTGCCACTTTTCAGCGGGCCATGGACTTGCCGTTCAAAGGTATGATGGGGAAGGTCATTGTGGTTTATCTAGATGACTTGAGTGTGTTCTCTAAAAAATGAAGTGATCATTGTGATCATTCGGAACAAGTATTGATCAGATGCTGAGAGCATGGGATTTCCCTAAACCCAAAAAAGTCTGTTTTTGGGGTCACTGAGGGAAAGCTTCTAGGGCATGTCGTTAGCAAGGAGGGAACGAGGATAGATACTGAAAGAGTAAAGGCAATTCAGAACCTTACTCTGCCTACAAGTAAGACTGGCGTTCATTCTTTTTTCGGAAAGGTGAACTTTCTCAGGCGTTTTGTCCCTGACTTTGCTGAGAAGACTCACCACATATTGAACATGATGAAGGGGTCACCAACTTTCAGATGGAGCGAGGAAGGGAAGAGGTCATTTGAAGAAATAAAAGCTTTTGTTGCTCATGCACCAGTCCTGGTATGTCCCGATTTCTCCAAGGACTTCATCATGTATAGTTATGCATCTGAGCATACCGTGTTTGCAATATTAATGCAAAAGAATTCGGAGGACGTCGAATCTCTGATCGCATTCATGAGTTCTCCTCTCAAGCCTCACGAACTAAAAATGACTCAACTAGAAAAGCATGCCTTTGCTGTTGTCAAAGCAGTTAAGAGTTTCAGGTACTATATTTTAAATTCTCATACAGTAGTACTGGTTCCTGACATAGCAGTGAAGTCAATCCTAACTCAACAAGAATTAGGAAGCTTGCGAGGAAATTGGATTGTGAAGGTTCAGGAGTACGATCTGGATATAAAACCGACCAAGCTGGTAAGAGGCAAGGGCCTGTGTCAGCTTATGGCTGAAAACAAAGATTCAGAAAGCCCTATGAAAGGGGTGACTGCACCAATGAAGTGCAAATCCCTTTGGAGGAAACCCATTCTCTGCCTCTGGTCCTATTTGTTGCAACCAGCGATGAGTGGTATTCAGATATTGCTTTCTTCCTCACTTATGGTGAATGTCCAACTCACCTAACTACAAAGGAGAAGCGCACTACAAAGCTTAGGGCAGCCAAGTATGTCATCTGGGATGATGGTTTATACAAGCGCAGGAATAGATGGTGTCTTCTTGCAATGTGTCGACAGACCACAACAGGTAAAATTACTCGAAAGTTTTCACAATTCAACGTGTGGAGTCCATTTCTCTTCCTACGTGACTGCACACAAGATCATTCAAGCTAGGTACTATTGGCCGATGCTCTTCCAAGATACGGCTACCTGGGTAGCAAAGTGTGAACCTTGCCAGCAGTTCGTCGGCAAGCCCAAGTTGGCTGCTTTTCCCCTGAGGCCGGTTATTATCAACGAACCATTCAGGCAGTGGGGAATTGATTTTATAATTGCACTCAATCCCCAATCGAGTGCCAGACATAGTTATGTCCTAACAGCAACGGATTACTTCACTAAGTGGGTGGAAGCCATACCTATCAAGCATGCCACTTCTGAGGTTGTTTGCAATTTCATTAAAGAAAATATTATTGTCAGGTTCGGCGTCCCCAACAATATTGTTGCTGATAATGCTTCTAGCTTCTCCTCGCGAGAAGTTATTAGTTTTTGTTATGAATATGGATAACTTTGGCTCATGCCTCAGATTATTACCCTTAGGGAAATGGTCAGGCAGAATCCAGCAATAAGAACTTGGTGACCATCATACGAAAACTGGTGGATGAGAATCAGCGAATGTGGCACAAGTCTTTGTACGACGCTTTGTGGGCCGATCGTATTACTCCCAAGAGGTCTCTCGGCATGTCACCTTTTCAAGTGTTATATGGCACTGATGCCGAGCTTCCCATTTCTGTTGAACTCCCTGCTCTGCGCTTGGCACGAGCCATTGAAGATGAAACTTTCTAGAATTCTCTAGAAAAGAGGATCATGTATCTAACAGAACTTGAAGAAAAGAGAGTGAGGGTGGTCGATAGGATCACCGAACATCAGAATCAAGTCAAGAGACTGTTCGATAAGAAAGCCAAGCAGAGGGATTTTCAAGTGGGAGATCTCGTCCTTTTGTGGGACAAGCGAAGAGAGCCAAAGGGCATGCACGGAAAGTTTGATTCCCTATGGAGAGGGCCTTTCAAGATCAAGCAACTCAACGGAGAGAATAGTTTCTATCTCTCATATCTAGATGGAACTGAGCTCCCTCTTCCCTATAGCGGGAAGCATCTAAAGATCTTCAGGAAGTAGAGCTTGCTCTCTTCTTTGTACAGTTTGCTTTAGTTGTGTGTTTGCTTTTTTTGTGTGTTTGCTTTTGGTTTGTTGTGTGTTTCCTTTGTTCTCCCTCTGGTCGCCCTTGTTTTTGACTCTGTTACCTAATGGATAGGCACAAGTGATCTGGGATTCTCTACCCCCAATTTTACTCAGGGATAGTCCCTAGAAAGAGCCAGCTGTTATCCCGTAAAATTAACAAGGGAAATTTTACCGATAACCATACTGAAAATTTTGTTCCGATCCCTTGTAAGGCATCCCTTGTGTTCGAAACGTTGCAAAATCCCTTCCTGGGAAATCTGGTTTTTCGAACTTAGTCTTTTTGGTCTTTTTTGGCTGGGCGCATGGAATTGCTATGTAACACCACCTTTTGGTGCGCCCCCTTAAAAGCCTTTGGCGCATACTTTTCAGTGTCAACACGCCTTTTTGTGCGCCTTGTATGTTGAGTCTTCCCTGCGTGCGCCAAGGCGCATGCGCCTTCGTGTTAACACAACTTTTGTTGCGCCACCTTTTGGTGCGCCAAAGGGCACACATAATCTCATGTTAACACAACTTTTGGTGCGCCAAAGGCGCACTTAATTTCATGCTGGCAAACGCTTTCGTGCGCCAAAGAGCGCATGCTTTTCCTATGTCGACAGCATTTTTCATGCGCCCTTTATAAAGTTGGTGGCGCATTTATGACTAGCTCACCTATATATATATAAATTTGCGCGCCCAAATGTCATTATCACTACACACAAAGCACGTGATTTCTTATTCTCTGAGCCTGTCAGCCCCTGCCTCGTCATTTTCAGCGCGTTGTGGACCCGTTTGCAAGATTTTCACTATTTATCCGGGTAAGTGTTCTTGTCTCTTCCATGTGAGTTTTGCTTTCTGGTGCTTGGTGGTCTGCTTGCTGGTTTGGTTTTTGAAATATCAAATGTTGAGCTAGCCCACCTCCTTTTCTATCTTCCCTTATCCCTCTCCCTCTGTCCAGATCTGCTGGTAGGGGAACTTGTTATAAAAAACATGGTTTTATTTCCTTTTAAATGAAGCCGTTTCATTGCCCAATAACCCTGCTAAAACCAGGAAGAAGAGGAGAAAGAAGAACTGTTTTTCCCTGTGGCGCACTCGGCGCGTCTTGCAACATCAAAAATAGTTGCGCCCCTTTGGCGCATCTGTCACCCCTGTAACATGAAAAAGATCCGTGCCAATGGCGCACCCATCTTGCCTGTTGCATCATAAACTTCTGCGCCCTCAAGGCGTGCCTCTTTCATATGCTACAAGCGCTAACCTTGTGCCCTCTTTGGCGCACCAACCTTCCTTGCTGCATCACATTTCTATGTGCCAATGGTGCACCCAGCATCAATACAACACAGGCTTTATCCGCGCTAAGTACAAGGCTTTGAAGGCGCAGGCGCATCCCTCCTTACAACAACATCATGTTGTGTAGACCCTTCGTGCGCCGCGCCATGTTCCCTTTGGCGCACGAAAAGTTCCTGTTACACAAACCTTACATGCGCCAAAGGGCGCACCAAATCCCCATGCAACATGAAAAATCTATGCGCCAAAGGGCGCATCCTGTCTCTTTGTAACACGATGTTTTCATGCGCCCTTTGTAAAATGCACCCTACAGTATCTATGCGCCATGCGCCTTTGGCACCAGTTTAACCCTTGCAACACCCTTTTCCTGTGTGCCTTACCTATTTAGCCCTGTAAGCTGCAATTTTCATGCGCCCTGCGCCCTGAGCCTCAAAATAACTAACTCTTTCTTCTGTTAGCACTTCAATGGGAAATCAAATGACTGATACAACCTTTCTACGTTGGGTTTCACTTCTTCTTCATGCAGATCAGCAAATAAACTTGGAAGAACATATGTCAACATCCAGCAAGAGACCCACCAAATCCAAAGGAAAGGCTAAGCCTACAGAAGAAGAAATGAAATATAAATATCAGAGGGTCAGGATGCCCGAGTCCCAGGCCGAGTGCAGCGATGGACGTCAGAGACTCAAAATTGGGACATATTGATATGGAGGAATTCTGGGCCAGAACTCAGAAAGTCACAAGGAGTCCATGGATGGACAAACTAATCGGCAGTGCCCTGCACTTCGCCGGGGGAATCCCCGTCAGCGCCGTCAACAATGAATTCTATGATGGTGGTTGCCCAGTGTTACAACAAAGACACAAGGTGTGTCGAAAACAGCAAGGGCGAGGTAGTCATTAACCTCACTGCCTGTCACTTTGAGATCATACTCGGCATCCCTCACCACCGGCACTTTGTGGCCGTCAGTCTAAGCAGAGTGCATTAAGGCCTGGGATGACAATGAAGATCAATGTATGCAACTTATGAATGAAGTCTATTTGAAGAACAAAAAGGTAATAACCCGGTGGCCCCAAATCATCCACCGCAGTGACTTCTCAGAGGAGCTCAGCGACACCATTACGTTCCTGAGCAGGGTCTTTGGGCTTTCTGATGCCCATTACTTCCATAAATGGATGTTGAGGTACTTGGAAACCATGAACAAGAATGTGCCTGATCAGCGCTTTTGCTGGGGAGAAATTATAAGCAGCACCATCTCCGAGCAGCTACAACAATTCAGCACAACGGGGACGTTCCACATGAACTCCTACGTGGTCTACGCTGCGGCATCAGAGAGGGACTATCCAGGCCTGGCGCGGAGTGGAGTTTGGCCTCAGGTCAAAATATATGAGTATTATCTAGAATTGAGGCTGGAGAATAGCATCTCCCAATTTACAAAAATCAACGATGCATTCTTCTACCACATCATCTGCCTGTTGAGGCCGAATATGACTTATGGTCACACGACCAAAAGCATAGTAGCAGCCACCGAGAAATGGGGGGCCCTGTTCACCCAGTTTCCCACATTCACCTATCTAAGGGCTGCCAACTTTTTGGGAGAGCCAACCAGGCTACCGAGGTATGCTGGACCTAAGCTGATTCTGCTGGAACTGTCAAGGCAGCTAATCACATACCACGAGAAATGCCTTAAAAGAAAGAAGGGTGGAACTCCTTTCCCCCTCACAGTGGGCCGATATACATGCTCTACCCACCACAAGGCGAAGGAAATGTTCGCAGAGCTGGAGTTACTCAATTTGAAACATGACTTCCCAGCTAGACCTACCTTCGACCCAAGGAGCTGTCTGCCAAGCGCAAAGCTTGATCCAATCCATGTCCCTTAGATCGAGGACATTTATATTGACGTCATCCATGAGGTGGAACTCAGAAGGAAGGATCATTCTCGCCTAGCATTGGCAGAAATCATCCAATACGGGATAGCCATCATCCCCAAAGGCTTCCAAAATACGGAAGATGAAATAGACAAGGTATATACTGACACAGATGGGGACAATTGGCCCTTTCCAGCCATTGATAGAACTAAGGCCCCTCAGACAATTGAGGAGAGGGTCAAGGAGACTCTGCGCAGGACAGAGCATTGGTGCCGAATGAACGGGCTAATCTACCTCGGGGTTGATTTCACAACCTCCCCATTGGGCAACGCACCTCCACGATCCAAAAAGTAGCCTAAAGGTAAAGGCAAAGGCGTAGAGGGTGAGTCCAGCACCACCCAAGAAGAAGCTCCTAAAATTCCTCCTTCCACAACACCAGAACAAGTCATAACTCTGGAGGAAGAAATAACAGAGGATGTTCCAATAGGCCCATCCACTCAGGATGTCGGCACGGTAACAACAACTGAGGTCCCTTCTATCCCTTCTTCTTCTCTTCCTTCCCCTCCTCGAGTGACTCAAGCGACCATCCCTTTGGACGTGTCCTCCGTCCCCTTCTTCTAATGTTTCCCCCGCCTCTTCATCTATCTTCTCCTCCCTCGCTGATATGTCTTCCTCCATTTCTTCCCTTATCTCCAGACTCCCTTCCCTTCCTATGTCTTCCGCAGCTGCAGTTTCCCTTCCTCCCGTGGACACTTCTTCGGCTATTCTCTCAATGCCGCCGCCTCGTGTCTCCACGTTTTTCCCCTCTTCCACTGCAGCTCCCTCCTCTTCTATCTCTGGTCCTTCTTCCATAGGTCCAGCCTGGATCTCTCAGCAGCTAAGCCAGCAAAAGAGGAAAGTTCCCATCACTCCGATGGACTTTTCAGTGATCCCATCTAAGGGGGCAAAGAAGCAGAAGCCTGTCACACGCTTCTCCCAAAGCGCTGCAGGAGAGAGAATCATGGAAATAGCATACCCCGATCCCCTCAAAGAGAAAAAGGATCTGTCTCCGACAGATTTTACTGTGACCCAAGTCACGATGGGAACATCTTCCGAAAGTCTGCAGGGGGAGGCTCTTTCCGCAGTTGACGCCCTCTGTAAGAAACTAAAAGAAATAAAGGAAGAGAAAAGGCAACTGAAGGAGCAAAACAAATACCTGCTCCAAGCCTTACAGAAGATGGGTAGTGCGCCTCCCACAACTGCCGCCGAGACTTCTGAGCTTCTCAGCCAGGAGAAGATTAATGAGTATGCCAAGATCGGTGAGCAGGGTATGGCCGTTTCCGCTTGGAGGAGCCAAATCCTCAAAGACAGCGAAAAAGTGATCGCCGAGTTCTCTGACTTATACCTGAACATCAGTAAGGTGAATAAAGAGCTCCAAGCGTTAGCGGGGCCCATATCAGAAGAGCTGGAACATGCCAGACTGCAGCACGAGACCTTTCAACAAATGTTCGAATGTTCAGTCGAAGATCTGGTCAAGTTCGGCGTCTTCGGCCATCCAAGGGCCCTCAGTAAATTCATGTCCACTCTGGACTACCGGGTGGATCAGCTAGAATTTGTTCTGGAAAAGATTGATAAAGTCAAGGAAGAAGCCCTGGATGCGATGCACCAAATGGAACGAATTGTTCTTAATATGTCGCCAGGGTTACTCACTCCTTCCTTCACTTTAAGGAAAGCTGACGAAACCATCCGGATCTTCAAGGAGATCGCTTCTCAAGGAACGGGGCCAGAGGTCACATTTGACACAGAATCTATCAACAACCTGCTGGCCTGTAGGGACTTCATCGGGTTCCTCATTGAGGCGGAAAAGGATTATTCCAAACTCCCCGAGAAGCTCATAGATGAGCGGGAGACTTGTGAGGCGATCAGCGAGCGGCACAAGGATCCTTCCCAGGATCAATTTGGGCCAATGATCAACAAGTTTTTGGAATACCACTCTCAGTTCCATATCTCGTCACCTGAGCAGCAACAAAAGCAGGCTACCCCCTTTCGGCCGCAGGATGACGACGACGAGTAGCTTCCTCTTCTTCTTCTTCTTCTTCTTCTTCTTCTTCTCTCTTCTTCTTCTCTCTCTTCTTCGACTTTCTTGTCAGGAATGTCTAAAGTATGTTGACACAAATGATGACATCATCCATGTTGCACCATGGGATGATGTCATCCATCAAGTTGTCAAAAAGTCAACATGACTTTTAGATATTTTGTAAATATCTTTGTAAATAGGTGGTTGGCTCCTTTTTGCCTTCTTTCCTTCTCCTCTTCTATAAATATTAGAATACTTGTTGTATTCAGTGGTGAACATTTTTTAGATGAAAATAGAAGTGAGGAGAGAAAGACTTTGAGCTTTCTTGTAACAGAAGAAAACAATAATACAAATATTGAGACTTTGTGCTGAATACCTGTGTTATGCATCAGAACTTTCTTATGTTAGATCTGTATGTGTTTATTCTGTTAGATTCATATCTACTTTTTTGTCATTTTCTCATCAGTATTGCTTTGTTCGTTTATGCGAGTAAATTTGGCTCTGTTTACTACCAATCCCAAAACATAAATCTTCCGACCTTTCTGCTTTGGAATTCATTTCTTTTCTCCCTTCGACCTGTTCTTTCTTCCTCCTCTCTTTCATTCCTTTCTCTTCGCAGCCGGAAATAAATCTACTGGGATGAGATCCCAACCCCCGAAGGCAGAATACTGTGAGATTTGCACAAGATTCCTGCTAGTAGAATAGCAATAAACCAGTTTCGCTTTGCTGACTCAAAGAGGGGCTATGCCCTGCACACTGTTGGCTCGTCTATCCATAGATCTGTCCAGGCGACAGATTTTCGGACCAACAGGGTGTTAGGACGAGGTAGAAGGATGTTCTTTTCTCAAAGGATGCAAGAACTTAGATAGGGCATTCAAGCTTATTCTCTGTGTCTTTAGAGGGGAGGGGTAAGGTTGTATTTATAGCTTGGGGGAGTGATTAACTTAGAGTAATTTAAGTAATCATGGTTTGAAAATGTGGGCAAGATTAGGTGAGTGGGGACCACGAAGAATGGGTGAGGATTTGATTTTAGATTTTTAATTCATAAGTGGAGGATTTTAGGTGAGTGGGGACCACGAAGAGTGGGTGAGGATTTGAATTTGAATTTTTAATTCAATAGTAGAAAAAACATGGAGAATAATGACATGTGGTGAGGATTGGGTTATTTTTTGGATTTTGAAATGGATAATTAATCAAATTATATTTGATTAATTCAAAGTGTATTTTGTGGGAAATGAGGAAGGGGAATTAATTGATTTAGGAAAGATGTGAAATTAGAGTGTCTACAGGTATCTACATCTTTGAGAAGATTTTCCCCATCTGTGAATCCAATTGCAAATTTATGAAATTCTAAAAAATCTCTTTGGACTACTTGAATAATATGCATGCAAATCACGGATCAGCTACTCCACTTTGACAATACTTTCAAATGTGCTCATAATTTTACAGGCCAAATTTATTCTGTGAGCCATGTAATGAATTACAATCATATAGGGGGTAATAATTTTTGTAGTCATACATAGAGACCATTTTTGCCCCCTGCATTATAGCTGCACTGTCAATTCTAACACAAACTAACTTCATTGCAATGGAAAAATCATCCATACCTACAAAATCCTTCAAACTGACACCACCAATTTGTAAATGTTTTCATAATTGTAATTTTCACTCATTTTATGAATTACTAAGAGATGGGAATTTCTTACTTCATTTGCAAATGTGTATACATGAATACAAACCCATGAAGTATTGTCCACTATTGTAACCTCCTCAATTGAAAGGGAAATAAACTTTGCATTTTTAATAGCCTCTTTCATATCCTCCTTTTCCACCAGAGAAATACATTTTGTAATTTCCCAACCATTATTATTTGACCAATGTAATTGTGGAACGTTTTGTAAGCCAATAACCTGATACAAAATTTTATTATCTGAAAAATCTAAAATGGGTCTTCCCTTTTTCAATATATGGAATACAATAGAAAATTGAATACTTTTGGCATGCATTTCAGTTTATGTATCTTTGCTCAATTTTGCTACAATTGTGCCACCTTTTTCATTTACATTTTTCAATTTTTTTGTTCTTCTTCATTCTCTTCTGCGTACTTTACATGCAAACAGTCCTTTACATTTTTCCATTTATGATATCTTACTATGTTCCCATCCTTTTGCTTTTGGGAAATATATATTTTACCACTGTGTTTTTCAATGGTGTCTAGTTTGAGTTGTATTGTGTGATTTTTCTGTTGTTTCCAACAACATATTTTACATAGACATTGAATTGAAATATCATTTCCAATTTTTAGATCCACGGGTTCAATAAAAGGATATTTGGCTTCCCATTCAAATCTGAAATTCCTTCCTATTATCCAGTTTGTCCTCTTTCTTCTTATATATATTTTTTACTTTCTTTGAATTCAATTTTTACATCTAGATTCTCAGTAGGAATATCTTGATCCTCATGTCTTTTTCTCTTGAAACAGACATTGGAGTAGAAGATTCCTCTGATGTTGGTGTTCGATGAGAATTTGATGAATCTTATCCTAGTTAGATGTCATCAAGAGAACAAATGTTTTCATCAATTGGATCATCTCAAAAATATTAGTTTCATTAAAACCAAAAGGATCATTGGCATCTCGAAACACATTAGTTTGTGAAGGTGTTTGAGAAATGTCTAAATATAAAAGTGTTACAGAAATAGTATTAATTGTTTATATTATTAATACCACTAAATAAACATAAAACAAGAGTGCAAAGAGTAAATACTCAATTTTATAAAGAGGAGTAGAAGAAATGTACAGTATGAAAAATACAATAATTAAATTATGTAAATTAGTAAATAGTACATACCTATATTTTCTACAAATCCTGACACAACATTCATTTTTTATGAGTTTCCAAAATAGCAAAACAATGTCTTGTTACTCTTTTTCGAATTGGAACTAACCTTCTTACCCTACTTTCTAGAATCCATAGATCTGTTGCAGATACTAACTATTGAAAAATAGCTATAGATGTGGATGGAAAACATGGACAGACGGTCCTTGGGTTAGATGACTATGGTAGACGGAAGATGGTGAATGATATACGGTTGGACATATTGCAGTTAGATGGATTTCCTTTGAACGGATTGAGGTTGGACGGCTCATAGTTGAACGGCTTGTAGCTGGACGACTTGCAATTGGATGGATTACACTAGGATGGATAAATAAGTCACATGTATTGTAGAATATTTTTTCTTCGAGAGGTCGTATGAGACCTCAAAATAATATGTATTGTATCTCCAAGTAAATGGGTTGATATAATAATAAGTAAATGTTTGCTTTGAAATGTAATATATAGTCAAATACATGTTCAGTCTCACCTTGATGTAAGGATGGTAAACACTCATATGTATCTATAGGGCTTTTAATGTGACTAAAGTGGGCTAGAAAATCATCTTTAAGCTATAGAAAAGTACTTAAAGATCCGTTAGGAAGATGAGTGAACCAATACATGGCATCACGTATGAGACTCCTATGGAAAAATTTGAGAAGCAATTTATCAGTGTTATATGAGCCCATAAGTGCCCTATAATGTTTAGGAGGTAGATAAGAATCTGAAATTCCATCAAACAAGTGGAATGAGGGTATGACAAAATTCCTAGGGAACTAAGATTGAAACATTTTATGTCGAATAGTATTAGAATCAATGCTACCATAGTAACAATTTATCTCTAGAGTCAAGGTATGTACTTATATTGTAAATAACCTATTACATGCATGAAAGAGAGAACCTCCTGAGGAGGTGTGGCATAAACAACTAGAGGTTCATTCAAGGGTTGTATCTTACCATTAATAGTAGCCATAGGGAAACTATTACGTTTAAAAAAATATGAGGTGATGTGTCATGTGAAACCTTATTAGGTAGAACTTAGGGTTCTATAGGTTTGATATCACATTAGGGCTCTAAAGGAATATTATCATTATCCATAAGAAAATTATCCACACTAAGGGCATTATGTGTAACTAAAGATGAAGCAACAAGTTCAATAGAAACAACATCATCATTATGCACATTATCATTTATAGGTGCTAGAGAAGAAGTAATAATAGAATCATTGCATTGGCTTTCAAGAGGATAAGTAGGAACATAATTTATATCAATCATACTATGGGAAATAGGCGTAGAATTAATTGTATCATTATTACATTCAAGAGTATTAGTAGAAACATTAATAGTGCAAGAGATATCATTTATTTCACATGCAGTGGGAATAGTAGAAACACAATTAGAATCGTGTACAAGAGGAATAACAATATTGCAATCAATATAATTATGTTTTCATGCAAGAGGAAAAATAGAAACACAAATAGAAATATTTGCAAGAGGATTGGAAGGATTGTCATGTGCGTCATCACTATAACATTCCATATGAATTAATTTTATCATCGTTGTCAAAAGCACAAGGAATACCATCAATCAATGTCTAAATGGAATAAAAATCATTCTCATATAAGCTAGAAACACTTTCATCATCACTAGAATATATAACATTTGTGGGGTTAGGAGGATCATCTACTAGTGGATGAGAGGGGATATATTCACTATCACTATCCCAACTAATCATATTACTCTCATCGCTATGATCATCAACACCAATAGGATTGGGAGGGGATCTTAGAAATTCCATGATCTCCTCAGTGGTAAGGGTGGCTATAAAGGTATGACTAGGAGGGGTTCCCTAGGTGTTGTATTATAACTGGTTGGTTTGTCTCAAAATACAATAGGATTCACATCTTGATCATAATTGTCTATTATATCATCCATAACAATAGATGGAGGAGTACCACTAGGGATAACCTTAGAGTATGGGATAACCTCATAACCAAAACTCTTATTTAGAAACCAAACAATGGAATAATATTTTAGGGTATGGAAAAATGGGATATGATGAGAGAGATCATCATAATTTGCAAGCTCTAAAGTGGTATAGACCTGATTAGAGGGATAATAACCCTTATGGTTTTGTAAATCACTATATCAAGACATGGTCACACAAAGGATAAAAAATACACCCAAAAAAATAAAAAACATACCCTAAAGCATCAATAGGAGTTGGAAAAGAACATGCTTAATGCAAATGAACTAATAAGATCCTAGATTAGGTGAAGGATTCGTTCAAAAGTTGGTTCACTAAAATGTATCAACCCTAATTTAAATTAATAAAGTTAATGTATATAACAACTAAATTTACACATACATTCATATTTGTGTTTTCAAATCAGATGGAAGGAATATACTACATAATAATCATTGTAACATTAAGCTTCATGTAATTTAGAAGTGCAATCGGGATAGAAAGAATGACTTAGTTGGTTTAGAAGACTTTCAGGATGTTTTGATGAGAGATCTTGAATAGGAACAACTTCTATCAATTAGGTGAATCAACTTCTATACCTCTCAAGCTTCCTAGGTAGGAACATATAGAAATTCCAAGACTGGACCTCACAAACCAACCTGACCATACGGTTTTGCACCTATAAACAATGGAGATTTGTAACTTTTTGTATTGTTGCGTGTCATTATTTTTTACTCTTTGATATATTTAGTTTCGCATATAACCTTGTATTTCACACCTGAACCTACAAAACAAACCCTAGATATTATAAAACACACTCAAGCAAACATTAGATACAAAATGAAATAATGCAAAAGCTTGAGTTGGACTGACCTCGGCAGTCACCCGGTTTGTGAGTCACTGAGTGATGAACTACATTTCGATGTAGTTATCCTAGTGATTTGTGTTGATGTGTATGCAATTATCCCTTTTCCTAGCTTTGCCCTTTTATTTCCACGTCGATAGTGAGCTATGCTACTTCATCCCCATCAAACCCTTATGTGTAGATGATAAAAAATAGGTGTGTGCCCTCCCACATTGTGTATGCAATATGCAGAAGAAGATCTTACTCTTTTAGATAAGTATGTGGTAGGTAGATAGGTGATTCCTAGATAAAAATGCCCACATAAGGCTTGTATATATATGAGTTCATCATCTTGAAATTCAAACCTTAGTGGCAGGAAAGGATGGCTGAGAACATAATATTTTTTTTAAAAAAGAGTAATGAAGAGACCCATGAGATAAAAAAATCATTGAAAAATAGAAGGGTCCGAGATTGTATGACTAGGGGTAGGAATGTGTGTATGGTCTTGACCTAGGTGTACAGTTTTATACTGACATATCATGTAAATGAACTCTTGATGGAACATAACCAAATATCTTTGTGAATCGACACAAAATCACAAGCAAAGTGTATGGTTATCACATAAGGGCAATCAAATCAAACAATGGAAAACAACAGAAGAGGATGTTATGTCACTAAGATCTAATTTCAAGCCTCATAACTCGTGTATATAAAATCTAATAAAATCGTGATTTAATAATGATTTTTTGCAGATTTTGATGTCTATAAATACCCCTCAATAATTAATACTAAGTTTAAGAGACTCAAATATTCATGTACCAATATCAACAAATAAAAATTTATCAAAAAAATGATTGTTACCAACCCTCAATAAAAAAAATCCTAAAAATGTGTAGAACTTATTACCTAGAAAGAGTATCCTCTTTTTTATCTTCCATCCTCACTAGAGCAATCTCTTTAACATTATACACTTGCCTATGCACTCGAACACCTTCACCTCTCCACTCTTGATCTTCACCCATCTCCTAATGGGGGACAACCTATTATATTTACTACTCAAGTGAACAAAACACACAACCATTAAATAAGGAAAAAAATAAAAATAAAAGTCCACATGACCAAATGTGATTAATGGGTTATTAAACCAAGAACTAGGTCACAATGCCTGCCATTTCAAACTCCATGAAAAAGTAAAGAAGACCCATATATAGATTTCTTCCAAGATTCCAAAACAAATTAGTCTAGAATGAATTCCAATCAATTTTATTTTTTTCCTATGAAAGAAATGAATATCATTCTCTGTGATATACTTAATGAATATGTAGGTAACTTAGCTTATCTCAAAAATACTAGGTCTACAAGTCTCAAAGATTTAGCTCATCTAGTTTCTTTGACAATAAAATCTCCTTTGTGTGTCATTTCAAATTTCTTCTCAATACTCAATAGTAACCTAAATATTGCAACTTATACCTTTTACCCAACAACCTAAATGTTGGAAGATTTCTACAACTACTTTCTATTTACATAAATGTATGGAAAGTAAAAAACTGATAATCACACACCTAAAGGACTTAAAATTCTTGCTCTAATACCAAACTAATGCAGTCATAATTAGAGGTCTCAATTAAGGGATGTTTTATATCATGCAACCCAAATATTCTCAAAGTTAGATCTTATTAATATGATAAAAATATTATAGATCCAAGGACAATTGCATTCCAACTTTTCCACAATCTTATGATAGACTCTATAGAAAATCCTCGGCTTGATCAAATCACTACTAATTCAGTCCATCCAATTTGTAGGTAGTCACTTGTAGGGGCATCTTTGTTTGATCAAATGTTACATGGTCACTTGGTCATCTTGTAACTTGCAAATAAAATGGATCAAGGCTCATGTGTTCATATCCAATTGTATCAATGTTGACAAGTGTAAAAAATATCTCTAAGGCCCATAATGTACAAGGGTGTGCAACAATTGTGCGAAAGAACAAGCCATCCACATGGGCATAAAAGTGTCAACACTTTTGTAGGGCACAAAACATAAACAAAGAGTCGTGCATAGTCTTACATGATCCGTAGACAAAAGCTTCAAAAATCCAACTCTATACGTTGTGCAAAATCTCAATTCTTCATGCCTTGTCTCCTCTTATTCAAACGCTACACAATGAACAAGATTGTACAAAATTAATCAAAGCTACACATATTTGCGCAAGCTATTATCCTCTTAACTATGACTCTTTTTTAGTAATGCAAGATTAAAAATGAACCTAAATGATCCTACATCAATATTAGTCTAAAACCCTAATTATCTCTCACATTCCAATTATTTCAAATTTTATAAGTTCTTAAACTACTCAATTAATGTAATCAAGTCTATTTTATTATGCTATATCTATTTACACTTGATTACAATGTCTTATCATTAAGTGTTTGTCTATATTAATAATACAAAACCACTTTGTTTTAGCTAGAATCAACAATCGTCTCTTATAACTTAAATAAGACAAGATAATTATAAAAATATTCAGATGGAAATGATGCCAAATGAGTTCAATCCTCCAATTGTTGTGGGAACCCACAATTACAATATGCACTTGAATACCTTAACCTTGTGTAGGTGGAAAACACTTCTATGCACTCATCTCCCTATGGGGGAGCAAACCTATTATATTTACTATTCAAAGGGCAGGAAAGAAAACACACATGACCAAATGTGACTAAATGGGTTATTGGACCAAGAACCAGGTCACAATGCCTGCCATTTCAAACTCCATGAAAAAATAAAGAAGACCTAAAGATAGATTTATGTAGAAGATTCCAAATTAAATTAGTCAAGCGTGAATTCCAATCAAATTTGTTTTTTTCCCATGAAAGGAACTCCTCAACCAATAAACATGAATTTCCATCCATTCAAACCTCATATTATTCAAGAAAACAAAGGCCCAAAACGCGTGAAATGATATCATGGCCCTAGGTTTTCTCCTAAAGACGTGTTCAACAGTGTTATTAATGCAAAGGCCCTCCCATTACCAAACCAATAGAATCTCCACATAGACCACCTAGTTTTTATATATAGAAATCAGCAATACAGACTGTATCCTTCATTGGTTATTATTTTCCCTCAAATACAGGCCTGCAAGAAAGTTTACAGCTGTATCCCTTCGTGTGTGGATCTAGAAGGGGACAAGATTCTTATTATTATTTTGGCTGGCCTTGGGATTTGTTGTTTTTGGATTTCTTGATCTATAAATTTTCCCTGTGATTGCTAGATTCCAAACTTCTTTGTGAATTGAGATGGGGATGGCAATTGAAAGCTTGACAGAGGAGCAGATTGCTGAGTTCAGGGAGGCTTTCAGTCTGTTTGACAGAGATGGTGATGGTGAGAATATCAATGCCTGTGATATATACTTAATGAATATGTAGTCAACTTGTTTTTGTTTGGTTTTTTGGTGGCTTAGATTCATTGGGTATTGGGTTTTTGTAGGTTGTATTACAACCAAGGAGCTTGCAACAGTAATTCGGTCTCTTGGACAAAATCCCACCGAGGCAGAATTGAAAGACATGATCAGTGAAGTAGATGCGGATGGCAATGGAACCATAGATTTTAATGAGTTTTTGAATCTCATGGCAAGAAAAATGAAGGTATGTATCTTTGTGGGTATATGAGTTTTTATATTTTGTAAGGGGTCAACGTTAAGAAAATGGATTGGCAATTTTGTAGGCTGTTAATGGTTTTTTTTTATGGTTTTTCAGGAAACAGATACAGACGAAGAACTGAGAGAAGCATTCAAAGTGTTCGATAAGGACCAAAATGGCTTCATTTCAGCTTCTGAGGTTAGATACATGACAGACTAGATAATTTTCTAATAATTTTTCATCTTATGTTTAACTTTCATATTTATATCCATAATTTTTTTCATTTTGATCTATGTATGTATATCTGTAAATTTTGACATATTCCGTCAATATAGGAAGGCATCTATTTAGAGACAATTTGTCTATGCATATGTATTTAGAGATTTTGACCGGCACAATTTTTCTAATTTTTGACTTATAATTATGGTACTGTGCCTTTAGTAAAATTGACCAAATTTTATACAAATAAAACAATGTTACAATGAAAATGCTCTTCCAAATAACATTAGAAGTTTATGATGTCCAACAAACAATTCACGATAAATGGGATAAATAAAAGTTATTTTGTTTTTTTTAAATGTAGTTTTGTGATCTGTGTTGACATTTATGGATAATTAAGAGCCAACATCTAAATTTTCTTTTCTAGGTTTTAATGGAAGACTAATTACGAGAATTTTTTGTTGATACAGTTGAGGCATGTAATGATCAACTTGGGAGAGAAATTGACAGATGAAGAAGTTGAGCAAATGATAAAGGAAGCAGATGTTGATGGAGATGGGCAGGTTAATTATGAGGAGTTTGTAAGAATGATGATGACGGCATAAATTTTTTGCCCAAATTCATCTTTGTTTCCAATAATAGACTCGTTAAATTGTTTTATTTGTTACTCTCACATTTTAAGTGTTATACCAATGCCAAGAAGAAAATTAGTGATGGGATGGAGGAATGAAAATATTTTTGTTTGATGCTTCTCAATAAGTATAATCAAGATTAAGAATTAAAAGAGCCAATGCAGCATTTTTCGATTTTGTTGTTTTTGTGGTGTATTTTTGTATTCGATAATTTATTTGTAGCTTCTAGGATTATAAAAACAAAATTGAGTGGGTTAATATGATGTTGAAAATAGCATGTATAAGTAGAGAAATGTTTTTTTGAAGGGGTTTTAAGTGATATTGTATTTGTGAAAGGTAGTAGAAGCCCACTCTCTAAAATAAATTGGTAGTAGAAGTAATAAAATGTAAAAAGTTATTATTTCAATTTCTATTTTTCTACGTTTAAAGTATTTATGTAATGATTATTAAAATATTTATAGTTGATTTGTTTTTTTAATTTAGAAAAATAAATATTAAAAAAATATTTATATGAGTAAACATATTATAAGGTTTTTTTAACATATTATATAAAATTATACCAAATGAGTTGTAATCCAACGATGAAGATGAGTACAGTACATTGTCACGCCATCCAAAATAAATATAGAATATCAAAAATGCTATGCAATGATTCGATACTTTTTACCTCACTTTGGGATCCAACATACAGTGGCATAAAATTCAATTCCACCTCTTTGGTTAAATATTTTTTAATGAAAATGATTTCAACGTAGGGTTGTCTTCCGCTTTTTGAGATTCCATTTACATTCCAGACAACACCTCTCACTTGTGGCAATATGTTATTGAACAAGTTAAAGAAACTCTTGCATACTAGATCATTAAGACCATCTATAGTAAGTATCAAATATGCTCCAAAGTACTCACCACCACTCATGTTTACTATTCTTCTTGTTGGGTTCCTTCTCAAACCTCTTATGAAAAGCTTGAAAAATTGCTTAGAGATTTATTATGGGCTAGTTTTAAATAAGGGAAGGGTTTTCATAGAGTTGCATGAGATTTTTACTATATCCCCAAGGAGGAAGGACGATTGGGATTGTTAGACATTGGTCGTCAAGATATTTCTCTTTGTGCCAAATGGATCAAATGAGTTCAAATGAACGATGGGAAGCCTGAAAAGTTCTTCTTTGTTTCATTATGGAAGGAGTGTTGTAGGCTCGAAAAACTTGGCACGTACTTGATTTTTAGATAATCTCATCATTCTTAAAGCCCGAGTGAAATTGGCTGGCTCATTTGTAGTTAAAATCATTTAGAAGGCTTGGGATAAGATCAAACATGGCTTAAATGGAATGGAGATGGTTTTAAAGAAGGGATTTCCATTAACTAGCAATCGCTTTATGGCTTCTAGTTAGTATTTTTCATAGTGTTCCTCTCGATGAATTCTCGTGGGTTTATTCCTTCAATTTCTAAAGATGAGGGATTCACATGATCCTTGATGTTTTTTGTAAACAATCTAAGAGATTGTTATCTTGGTTGGAAGACAAATCCAAATTGCAACTTGAAAACAATGATCAAGAATCTTGTGAGGAAATTCTTGAAGCTATCCATGTTGAGATGTTCCACAAATCCGATGAGATTTCTTCCTGGTAATGCTGGGAAGACTCAAAATGGTATCTTGAGATGCCTTTCCAGAACTACTTGCCTTGTAACAACTATGAATTATTATCACCAAAGAATCTCTACAATGGGTAAGCTCAATGAATGGTGTTCCATTCATTCATCCGCTCAAAGTTGTAGTTAAATGTTTTATATAGTCTAGAATGCCATTCTTGAGCCCAAGCTTGATCATTTTGCTTGGTGTTTTTTGTATTAAGGTCCTCTTCTTATTCATTTCCTTATTCATTTAGGGGTACCATAACCTATTTTCCCTTTTTGAGGTAACTCCGATACATTTATTCACCTTTGCTGATTTTGGTAGAAATATCAAATTGCATGTTTTTTTATTCATATTTTTCTCAAACCATTTAGGTTGGTAGCTTTCATATGAACAATATTTTATCAAGCGATTACCCTTTCTTTCATGTGTGTTTTACCTAATTTGAATTTCTTTCAAAGTGGAAATTATTTTTATTTGGAAAGAAAAAAATTTGACTTGTATTTTCTCATACTTTTATTTACTACAACCTTTTGGCTTATAAGAAAGTTATGATTGTTTTAAATGTGATATTGCATCTTCAGGTCTAATCCCAACAACTAATGTTGGAGATCACCCATATCCAGACCCTTTTGGATCATTGGGGTAATGCTCCTTTCACCATGGCTTGTGTTTCACCACCATTGTCATCTAAAGAGAGCACTTTGAGAGGAAGGGGATGTCGTTGAAGTCACTCTCATCGCCTCTCTCATAAATAAGTTGGGTGGGGTCCCCACCTCATTACCACCCTCCCTCACACTCTCATCATGGGGGATGGGGATCTCTACCTCCTCATTGTGATGACTGGGTATTTCCTTCTTCTAACAAGGTTCCCCAACTGGCATTGGCTATCTTGCTAATGTAGGATCAACCTCATGCACAAAATGAATGTGTATGGGAAACTAAAACTGCAACCACTTCTGGTTTGGATCCCATTGTTGAGGGGAAGGACCTTCCATATAGTAGTTGAATTGACCCTGATGATAAGGACCCTCCTTCGACCATCCTCTTTATTGTTTTTGCTTAATACTCTTATTTTCTAACTATTTTGTTAATTTTTTCTTTTTGTGAACTTGGTTCCTTGGCCACATATATGGCCTAGTCTACCAAATTATGTGGCATGCTTGCATACCACCTACATTTTTTGTGAATAGTTGTACTATTTTATTTTCTAATAATACAACCTCTATTTCATCAAAAAAATACACTTGTGCTCTTGATGCCTATCCAAAGAGATTCTCATGCATATATGACCAAAGTCAAGTCAATTTAGTTAACTTACAATTCACCTTGCATGTGAGATAAGTGTCTATGTACTTAAAGTACATTCTAATTAATTCTATATAATTTGTAAACACGAATCAACACGTTATCTAAAATTAGTCCTTCAGAGAAATAATATCTCCATGATACTAACATGGTTTTGAACCTCAATGCAGAATGTTTTTTTGTTGATATAAAAGTAATAAGATTTTTGCATTCTTTATACAATCACCTTCTAACTTCTTTTAATTGTGTGGTTTTATTGGTTTGGCTACCTAGCTAAAGGCTTCATTCAATTTTATAATTTTTTTACTTGTGGTTGCACATTGTGTTTTAATGCAATAGTATGAAATTATACATATTGAACATGTTCATCCACATGTGAATACCTTGGAAGCATGTGGGTATGTAGACCCATAAATGTTAATGTGTTGAACTTTTTTTCCTTCACAAAACCAAATCTATGAGGTTTTTTATAAGAATGTAAAGAAGGTAGTGTTCTCATGTAATTCACTTGATCAAACCCTAACTTAGAAGACATGAGAATGTATAACACATGTAACTATACACCTATCAAAACAATATCATCCACATAATGTAAACATACATCATCTATGATCACTCAAAATAAAATCAAACTAAACCATAAACATTGCATATAATTATCTACACTACACAGCTACACAAAAACCTTCTCTCATAAATTATCTCAAAGCAATGGTTACAATCATATGTCCATGCAAACTATGTGGTGTAAAAATAAAGGAAAATAAAAACAACTACCACTTGTGCACACAACTCATGTAATTTACTTTGTAAAACCCTAGCTTAGAGGACATGAGATTATATAACACATATAATTGTACACATATCAAAACAATGTCATCCACATAACGTAAATATACATAATCTATGATCACTCAAAATAAGATCAAACTAAACCATAAATAATACACATGATTGCCCACAGTACCCAAAGTTACACAAAACATTCTATAATACATTATCTCAAAGTATTAGTTACAATCATATATCCATGCATGCCATACATACATTGCAAAATAAAGGAAAACAAAAAAAATAGTACTTGTACACAACTCATGCACAAAGGCTAATTATTGTAATATAAAAATTAAGGGTTATGATCATTGAGATAAGTACTTCAATGTATATATTATGTGTTCATAATCAAAAGTATAGTCAAAATAGTAAAAATTTAGAGATCTCAAATCATGTGTTAATAAATCATGGAAATACACAAACTCTAGAAGCTAGATAAAGTAAGTTAGGGTTAGGGTTAGAGATATTTCATAGTTGCATAAGATCTAGAAGTGGAATATAGGAGTGAGACTATAGAATTGGGTTGTGCATAACATCATTAAGATGTTTACAAAATCAAAACTTCTGAAATAGAGCATAGAGTATAATTTTCAAATTTGGGCATAAATGAAAGGTGATTCTAAGCTTTGTGGCCAATTATGACCTTTGGTGATGTGATCTATAATTAGGTAAATAAAAAATTCTTCAACTATTTTGGTTGATACATGATCACTTGTAAACTTGGATGCTCCTACATTATACACCATGTGTGAGATTAAATTTGAGCACTGTTCTAATATTTGCGGCCTGAGTGGTAGAATCACCCTTTCATTCTTCAAGTAAGGATTTGGCATGCCTTATCACCACCCACTTTTTCTTTATCAATGTGCATGCTTTATCATCATGTCACACTTATGTGCATGTTTTGTCTTCACTAACATTTCCCACCATGTGGCTCCAGTGCATTCCCTTTTCCTCCTACATGAATGACTTCAGAATGTGAGTTTGTGCTTCCTTCTACACTTTCATAATATTTGATCTTCCATCATAGAACATCCCTTTATAAAAATGTCAAGGCCTTTCCAATAATACATCACATGCATCCATTGACAAGACATCACATATCTAAGAATATGTCAATCTTCATCTCGAACTCGCATTGTTCCTTCACAACACCTACATTTCCTTTCATTAACCAATTTACTATGTAAGGAATTATAAGCGGTTTGTGCTCCAATCACAACTTTTGTACAATCTCCATGAATACCAAATTGAATGTTCTTCTTCTTTCAGCTACTACTATGTAATATTTCCCCTAGTCTTTTACCTTATGCAAAAAATAAGTTACTTCTCATGGAGTAACTCATATTTTTCTCCCACAACCTTTAAGACCTTCCTTTCTACCATTAGGACTTCTCCTTTTCTTTGGTTCTTCTTCTATCTCATCACTTTCTTCTGTAAGCACAATATGTGTACTTGTAATCTTATTTTTCACATCATCCCTCTGCGGAAATTCATAGGCTTTGTGTCCTACTTCACCATATAAAAAACATGTCCCACTAAATATTCCATATTGATCTCTTCCTATCATGAAATCAGTTCGTCCCTTGTTCTTTTTCTCTTTCACACTTCTCACACACTCTTCATTCTTCTACTACTCAAGTATCACTAGTTCTTTGTCACTACGGGGCCTTTCTTTATTCTTATATGTATTCTTTCTACCCACCAATTTCTCCTCTACCGCAATGACATACTAGTATGCCTCTTATAATGTCTACATAAATGGCAAACTGATCTCATCTTGGATCATCCATTATTGTACATTGATGTACTATGTACCTACTCTTGATCCATCTCACTATGATCAACTTGAAATATGACCTTATAAAACTCCTCTTTGTACTCTTTCACACTCACCTCATTCTATCAAAAAATATACAACTTATTCAACAAATATAGCTCATTATCTAAAAGTACAAATTTCCCTTCAAGCTTCACAACGATGCACTTCGACTAAAATTCTTTCCATCACAACACTACATGACCCTTAAACATGGTTTATGTAATCTTCACTTTGTGTTCTTCTGTAATATAATAAAATTAAAAATATTCATCTATCTTTGTGAGCCAATCAATAAGCTCCCCTCATTCAAATCCCTAAAAAATAAGGAACATCCATTCACACTACACTACTAATTATTGACACAAACTTCAACATTCAGTCCTCCACATTATCTGTATATTCCTATATTGGAAATAATATTTATGTGTTTCCTTCAGGTTCTCTTTATGTTTAACTTGGTTTGTATTGTGGAACTTCTATGTAATCACCGCAAGTCTTCCAACTATGTTATTGATCACCACACTCATTTCTCCATCCTTTTAGGTGTTATCTTGCTTTGTAGAGCTTAGATTTATTATCACACACTCTATTGTTGGGGATAAACCATATAACAATGTTGCACAGATCTATAATCAGATAAAGCATGCAAACAATCAATGCGGAAATAACCAGAAGATAAAATAAATAAGAGAAAGATTACACTATATTTAACGTGGTTCACCCAGTGTGGGAGACATCCACAAAGAAAAGACCAATTTTTTTATTTAGTGCTTTATAGAGGAAATACAATGAAGATCTACTAGTCTTCAAAAACCTCTCTCGATGTTCAATACTCTTCCCTCACTTAGCTACACAATCTTGCTATCCAAAGGAAGCTTACATGCAAAACTAATTGCTATATCTCTTCTCACTAAACTTGCTTTGCTTTCATTGCACTCCAAACAATGCATACATGCACGTGTGTCTATTTTAGGAATCTTTTCTTTGATTTTTACAAATAATAAATCATATTTAAAACAAGTAGATTTATTCTATTTCTTGAACCCAAAAAATAAAAGTGTCGTTACACAGGTAACCGGCGGCGGTTACACCCTGACCAGCGCCAGTTACGCCCCGACCTAATCTACCTGACTGGACCGATGCTAGTTACACCTTAACTGACACTGGTTACTATCAAACCACTAACACTATAAAAGCAAGTTCTTACTGAAGAAATTTAGCTCCACAATCAACAATCTCCCACTTGGAGATCAATTGCTAGACACTGTGTTATGCATCACCATCCTTGGTTCCTTTTCCTTTTCTTGTTTCTTCCTCCCCAAATATTAAAACTTGAAAGACCAAAAAAAGTGGAGTGAAGCTCCAACTTACTCCCTTACCAATGGCTTCGTTAGCATATATGTAGGGTTATCATGCTGTATGGATTTTATCTAACTTCAGCTTTCCATCCTCCAATACCTTCCATATGAAGTGATACCTCAATTGAATGTGTTTCATTCTTGAATGAAATGTTGAGTTCTTTTCCAGATGGATCACGCTTTGACTATCACTATATAATCTACAATCCTCTTACTCCTTACCCAGCTCTTTCATGAATCTAATAATCCATATCGTCTCCTTGCAATCCTATTGCTTTTATAATAGCCAAAGCCACAAAATTCTGTAATCTTGAAATCCAGCTAACTATTGTACCACCTACTGTGAAAACATATCTAATAGTGCTCCTCCTGCCATCCAAATATCCAGCCATATCTGAATCAACATAGCCATGTAAAGAAGTATCTGACCCTCTATAGCATAACTCCATGCTGGATGTCCCTCTCAAATACTTGAGAATCCATTGGACTGCTTTCTAATGTTCTTTACCTGGATTAGCCATAAACCTGCTCACAACTCCCACTACCTGTCCAATGTCTGGTCTAGTACAAACCATGACATACATAAAACTTCCTACTATTGAAGCATAGGGAACATGTGCCATGTACTCAACCTCCTCTTGTGATGAATGACACTTATATTTTCTCAATTTAAAGTGTTCTAGCCATAGGTGTACTAACAGGTTTTGATTTTTGCATGTTAAACCTTTCCAACACCTTATTGATATAAGCTTCCTGAGACAAATACAGCTTCCTATTTTTTCTATCTCTGTGAATTTGCATGCCAAGGATTTTCTTTGCAGCTCCCAAATCCTTCATTGCAAATGTGTGAGCTAACCTTTCTTTAAGCTTACCAATGTCCTGCATACTAGATCCTACAATCAACATATCATCCACATACAATAACAAAATAACATAGCTCCCATTTTCAAGCCTTTTAAAATAAACACAATGGTCAGATTCACATCTCATAAAACCATGCTCATGCATAAATCTGTCAAATCTCAAATACCATTTCCTTGGGGCTTGCTTGAGCCCATATAGGCTCTTTTTCAATCTACACACAAGTTTCTCCTTACCCTTGACTTCATAACCAAGCGGACTGCTGCATATAAATTTCTTCCTCCAAATCACCATGAAGAAAATCTATCTTAACATCAAGTTGTTCTAAATGAAATATTCTATTGCAACCAAACTTAGAACAATATGAATAGAAGTCATCTTAACTACAGGAGAAAAAATATCATCAAAGTCAATACCTACTTTCTATGAAAATCCCTTTACCACAAGCCTTGCCTTGTACCTCTTCAGTCCACCTTCTTCTTCCTTGATCCTATAAACCCATTTGTTCTGAAGTGTTTTCTTACTTGCTGACAACTTGACCAAATCCCATGTTTGATTTTGTTCCAAGGAGTCCATCTCCTCATCCATGCCATGCTCCCACTGCTCATGGGTATCTTCCTGCATTGCTTCTTCAATTATTTATGGTTCACCACTATCAGTTAGTAATAAATAAGAAAGTGAAGGTGAGAATCTCTCTGGAGGTCTACTTACTCTTTATGACCTTCTCACTAAAATCTGAGGTGTCTGAGACTCATTCTGCACCTGTTGCACATTCGTGTCAATCTCTGTCAGTGACCGGTGCAGGATCACCTATAACAGACTGTGGTTCCTTTTCCTGACTGACCAACGGTCAGTTACTGGAACCCTTACCGACACCAATTTCTATCACTGTTTTCTTTGTTTTTGGTTCTACCAATCGACGCCAGTTAGCCTGACCAGCGGCGGTCTCTGTAGAACCGACGCTAGTGTCTGTGTAAGTCTGCTTTAGGTCTAAAAGTTGATTTTCCTTCAAAATATCCTCAACCTGTTCATGTTTAGGCACCAAAACCTGATCCTTGTACATTCTCTTTTCATTCCAATTAATGTCACGACTCCTAACAATCTTAGAATCTTCTAAATCCCAAAATTGATATCCGAAATCACCAGAGCCATAACCAATGAAAGTACATCTCTTAGACTTAGCATCCAACTTCTTTCTATTTTCTCTATCAACATGCACAAAATCTTCTGAGCCAAAAAATCTAAGAAAAAAACAATTTACCTCCTTTCTAGACCAAGCTTCTTCTAGTATTCCACCATCCAGTGCTGTTGAAGGCCCACGGTTTATCAAGTATACCGTTGTATCCACTTCTTCTTCCCAAAACTTCAAAGGCAAGCCTGACATGTATCCTCATGCTTCTAGCATGTTCCATGATTGTTCTATTCATTCTTTCTGTAACTCCATTCTCCTGTGGAGTTCTAGGAACCATTCTTTCTCTTCGTATTCCATTCTATGAACAATAATCATCAAAAGCCTTGATGTAGTACTCACCACCATTGTCAGATCTAAGGCACTTCAATTTTAAGTTTGTTTCATTTTCTACAAGGGCTTTCCATCTTTTAAAAGTTTCAAAAACATCATATTTACGCTTAATACAATAGATCCATACCTTCCTTATGGCATCATCAATGAAAGTCACATAATATTGGGATCCTCCAATAGAAGCTACCTGGGGTGGTCCCCACACATCTGAGTGTACAAGCTCCAATTTCTACTCCTTCTTTGTTGACCCAACCTTGAGAAATATCACTCTCTTTTTCTTTCCAAATATGCAGTGCTCACAAAATTCAAGATCTAATTGTTTCAAATATGACAACTTACCCTTTACCTTTAAGATCTGCATTCCTTTTTCACTCATATGGCCTAGTTGATTATGCCACATGTTTGCATTTGAATCTGTACTAGATAGCACAGAAAAGGAATCAGTAATACATGTAGACAAATATAAAGTTCCCACCTTCTTTCCTCTTGCCACAATAAGAGATCCCTTGGTAACCTTCCAAGAGTTGGCTATGAATGTAACCACGCATCTAGATTCACCAAGTTTCCCTTCAGATATTAGATTTCTTTTGAGGCTTGGCACATGCCTCACATCTTTCAATACCCATGGATTTCCATTATGCAACTTTAGATAAACATCACCTTTACCAGTAATATTGCATGGTTCATCATCACCTAAATAAACATGTCCAAAATCACCCTAAACATAATTTCTGAAATAACCCTTATTAGGGGTAGCATGGAAAGAAGCTCCAGAATCTAACACCCAAAATTCTAATCTATTATCCAAGGAGAGAATAAGGGCATCTTGCTTTACCTCACTTGCAACGTTTACCTCTTTACCTTTTTCTTTGTCTGATACATTCTCTTTGTTTTCCTTAGACCAACACTCCTTCTTTACGTGTCCTCTCTTTCCATAATTCCAGCAAAGTAAATCTCTGTACTTGGATCTAGATCTACCTTGTCTTGACTTTGATCTCCCATTCTTCTTTCTCTTGGATGATCTATCCTTAGATCTTCCCCTTCTTTCTACGGTTAAATCATTTCCATATGATGATTCTCCTAAGCTTTTCCTAAGTTTATTTCCTTATTAAGGATTACACTAACCACATCATCAAATTTCAAACCTTTAGAAGTCAGTTGTTTGTATTATACTAACAGCCATTACCAAATTATCTCAATTATCTGGAAAAGAGCATAAGAATAAAAGTTCTTTCACTTCATCATCAAATGGAATTTCTACCGATTTTAATTGATTAACAATAGACCAGAAATAATTCAAATGATTAGACACAGATCCACCTTCTTGCATCTTAGAATTAAACAATTTATTCATCAAATATACCTTATTCAAAGCACTCGGAGTTTCATACAAATTTGCTAAAGATATCACCAACTCTACCGTGGTTTTTGCATATGTAAAATTTGAAGCCACTAATGTTGTCAGGCTCAATCTTATAGATCCTAGAGCCTTTCTATCAAGAACCTTCCATTCTTCATATGTCATCAAACTTATCTTTCCTTGCTCATTCAATAGTAAGTGTAGATCTTTCTGATACAAATAATCCTCCACCTGCATCTTCCATAATTGATAATTGTGACCGTTAAATTTCTCTAATTGGTATTTACTATCTTCTACCATTGCTCTGCTCCCACTCAATTAGAAAACCCTCTGTGAGTAAATATTTTCAACACACAAAACCTTCAAACAAATCACGTATACCAGTTGTTAGGGATAAACCATATAACCGTGTTGCACATATCTATAATCAGATAAAGCATAAAAGCAATCAATACGGAAATAACCAGAAGAAAAAATAAATAAGAGAAAGATTACACCAAATTTAATGTGGTTACCCAGTGTGGGCTACATCCACCAAGAAACAACAAATATTAGTATTCAATGCTTTACAGAGGAAATACAATGAATATCTATTGTCTTCCAACACCTTTATTGATGTACAATGCTCTTCCCTCACTCAGCTACAAAATCTTGCTCTTCAAGGAACATACAACAAACTAACTACTATATTCTTCTCACCAAACTTACTTTACTTTCTTTACACTCCAAACAATGCATACATGCACGTGAATCTATTCTAGGCAGCTTATCTTTGCTTTACTAAACAATAAATCATCTTTTAAAACAAGTGATTTATTCTATTTTTCATCCCAAAAATAAAAGCATCGTGACATAGGTAACCGGCGGTGGTTACACCCTGACCGGCATCAGTTATGCCTGACCTAATCTATCTGACTAGACCAATGATGGTTATGCCTTAACCGATGCCGGTTACAGTAACATTTGTAAAGACAAGTTTCTTGTGAAGTAATTTAACTCCACACTCAACATCTATGAACCTATGTAGACCTTTCACTATATCTCCCTGGTTCTCTACCCACCTCACAATGTTGATAACTCAAATGTTAAACTCCCAAATTTGTGCCTCACTCTAATACCAAATGATTAATACGGGGTCCATGATTTTCACCCTTTTGAGGAGATAACAGACCGAGTTTTCTCCAAAATTACATAGTGGAGAAAAACTCGCAACATTTCAATAGTAACTCAACACCATATCGATAATGTATATTATAATAAATATATTTCATAATGATGGAGACTGATCACCAATGATACAACCTTGTAACTTGCACTAATACATTTGAGCTAACACCTATTCAACACCATCATTCCAATAGCAATGACTTTAGACTTACCCACAAGCCTCTGCATGGAAGAAACTTCCAACTCTATGATAATATGGTTTGAGCCTTAAGCTTGTATCCCCTCCTTTGTATGAGTTCTCTGCCACTTCAGAACCAAAAATTGGGAATTACCTCCCTAGGGAAATTGGGATTTTATCATATAGTCATCCAATGCCACAAACCAGACTCCTAACTAATATGAAATCATTATCTAAAGGATCCAATACAAACTAAAAGAACCATTACATTAATCAACCTTCTCAAGATTCATATATTCAATTGATCTTTTACTAATGCTTTGCAGATTTTAAACAACTTCATAGTCTTCTTCGACCTCAAATAATATGGTGCAACTTGTATAATGGTTTATGATACTTATGCAAATTGTGTAACAAACCAAATATTGCACAATATAATTATGCACAATACTAAAATTTCTCAATGGACTTGTGCACCACCCTGATTTAATAAAATTTGGGTTAAATTTGATTTCAAATTCACTAATATGATAAAACACAATAGAATACAAATGTTAGGCACTCTAATGATACAATATTGCAAGCAAATAGGAGAGATAGAAGACTTAGCTGATTTATGCTTATCCTAGAACATATTTGAATTGGAACAACTAATGAATAGGTTGGGAAAAGTCTCGTAAATGCTCGATATTAATTCTACACTTCCCAAATGGATCTGGAAATGGACACCTGGGTACTAGAGACCTCTTCTACGCATCGCTGACTGCACAAATACTCATAATTTGCTTTCTTCTGTGTCACTAGGTTCTCACACTTATTCATTGCTAATTACCTGATATCCACACTTGGATCATCAAGGGTACCTGTAACTTGCAACACAATCCCTAACTACATGTATAAGCTCAAAAACACATCAAATTGGATTTAAAATGCAATATGTGAAGTCAAACTTACTCCGACGATCACTAATGTAGGAGCATCTACTTCATCCTAAGTAAACTAGTTAGTGTGTGTGTTCGACTTAGCTTGTTGTTAGATTAAGAGTGTTGAGTGAGTGTCTTAGGTCTTGTGTCTTAATTGGTGTGTCTAATTAGTGTTAGGACTATTCCAATTTCTAATATGAACCTTCCCTCTAGAAGGAAGAATTAAAAAATTATATCCCATATGGTTGTAGTTTGGGCCATGAAGGCCTTGGAAGCCATTCCATGAAATTTTGAAATCGTAGTCCTCTTAGGGACTTGGTAATTCATCATGGTTGTGATGAAATCAATATGAAATCTCTAACCTCCATTATAGCTCACCAAAGTATGTAAGTAACTTGGCCTCATGTTCAAGGTAAATTTCTTAATGATGAGCTTGTAAGAAACTGAAATTTTCAAGGATCCAGATGTTTATACTTGCCCTGAGTAGTGAGTAGCATGTGGAGAGAGAGAATAATAATCTTATAAATGTTATAGTCCAGTGATGATTTGAGTCAGGGGAAGTTTCTTGACTTTTACTATGGTTGTTAGCATATTTTCATGTAGGGTGTGTGTGTGTATGTGCGTAAGTATAGTGTGTAATCACAAAAAAAGTTGTAATTTCCAATTACAAATGAATAGAAGTGAGCTCTATGTGTTTCCAAAGGTTATATATCTCCCTTCTATGTATTAGTTGGATAGAAACTATATTAGTTCGTGTACATTGGTTTCCTAGAAAAATGTATAGCATAAATCATACAAGAATTCAAACTACAGAGGAATTCTATGATCATTCAAGTAATATTGAAGTCATGGAAAGGATTTGGGGAGTGTAAGTAATATTTTAAATCCTTGGAATTTGAATAAGAAAGAAAAATAATCATAAAATCTAATAAATCCATCCTCTCGGTCGTCACAGATGGATTTGTCCTGAAGCTACGTTTTTGAGTGAAAATTTGACCAAACTCGCATTTTAACCAACGAAAAAATATTGAAATTTAGAACTAAACTCTATCTATGGGTCGCCAACCATTTGTAAAAAATAATAAAATCATTTCATCATGTTTGGAGGGATAATTTTGTACTAGAAAATTTTTCCAATCATGTTTAATATGTAACTCGGGTTTCTCTATTAAAAATCCACCTAATTTCAATTTTAACCAACGAAAGGTTCTAAGAATTGGAAGCAATCATCGTTGGGATGTTACGAGTTTTTCGCAAAAATAATTAGAGCCAATCACTTTGCATCCAAGAATAAATCCATGACATTTTTGTTATTTAGGGACAGTTGCACAAGGCAGAGGAATTGAGTGTTAACATTTTAGCCATTCCTAGCTATTGTAGAGGTCTGTCATCATCCTTATAACTCTAAGGAGTATGAGATAATTGAGAGAAATTTCTAGTAGTTGAAAGTGTTTATCTTGTTGAATACTTGTGATAGTTTGTGTGTAGATTTCCCTTATTTGGCTTAGGGATACCTGTCTTAGTATTACAGTCTTGTAAAGGGAGATCAATAAATTAGCAACCTTCCCCACAATGGATAATAGACCAATAGGAGAGCACATAGGTGTAATAATAAAAAGGGAGAGTAGCAGGATTCAAGAACCACCCTTGATAGTGAAATTTCAAAAGGAATGTTTACAAGAATAAGGTGAGTGCAATCATAAACCTATGAGTGAACAAGCCAACCATACTAAAAGAATATCTTCATCATTTTGGTATTAGAGCAAGTAAATCACTTGGAAGTTGAAAGGATAAGAAGTTGAGAAGTGAGACAAGTTGAAACAAGGAGGAATATGCCACCGAGGAGGAACCCAAAAGAAATAAGTAGGAGAGAGAGAGTAGCAATAGCAGCAGGAAAGAGAGTGAGTGGGTGAAATCATTCTTCAGGAGATAAACAATATGAGATAAGATGTTAGACTTGCAGCAATGGAGGCTAATTACAGGAGAGGAGTAGAGACAAGAGACTTGACTGACAGAGAGGAATAACCGGTTCCAAAACCATAAGAAGCAGAAGAATAGGAAAGATGCCCTGATGAAGTGACGTTGGAAATATTTTTGAAATTAGTGAAGAGTGAAGGATCTAAGCCTAAAATGGAGTTGTCAGACCATACAAGAATCTTGAATGGAGAAGAACTTCCTGATTAGATAACAATACTAGACAAGTATTTTGATTTTGAGAATGTACCTAAGGATTAACAAGTCAATTTTACTAGAACAAAGCTCAAGGTACATGCATCCATATGGTGGGATTATGTTCAGGAGGAGAGGAGGAAGAAGAACAAGCCCAAGATCAATTCATTGGACAAAATGGTCGCTAAACTCAGAGGTAAGTTTCTTCCAGCAGATTATATGACTAATTTTTATAGTCAGTTGTAAAATATGAGACCAAAAAGATATGGGGGTTAAGGAATACATAGAGGAATTTTATAAACTTGACATTAGATCAGGCCATATAGAAGATGACACTAAAAAATTAACAAGGTACTTGAATGGTCTAAGGTTTCAATTCCAATATGAAATCAGTGTAACTAGTCCTAGAATCCTAGAAGAGTGCTACCAACTTTCCTTGAAGGCTGAAGAAAAACTAAATAGGAGACACACTCAATAAAATAGAGGAAGAGGCAGAAGTTTCAGAGGTAGAGGACAACTTGGAGGAAGAGGACAAACATAGAGAAGTCAAGGTGAATCAAACCAATCTTAGCAAGAGCAATCTACAAATTTCAGAGGTGGATTTAGAGGAAGAATACCATACTTTAGAGGTGGATATGGAACTAGAGGAAGAGGAACAACATGCTTCAATGGAAGATGCTACAAATGTAACAAATTTGTAGGTCACAAGTCATGGGAGTGTTCTAAAGGGAAGCCTACACACAATACAAGAAATGAAGGCAAAACTTGGTTTGTGTAAGGTGGAGAAGAAGAGAGTGTTTTCTCACCTTCATTGGTAGAAGAACCAGAGGTAGGAGAATCTCTACTCATGAGAAGGATCCCTATTAAGACACCAAAAGACAAGGAACCACCTCAAAGGAAGTCATTTTTTAGAACAACATGCAAGAGTGAAGGTAAGTGTTGTGAATTATTCATAGATTTAGATAGCACAAATAATTTAGTTTCAATTGAAATGGTTAAAAAATTAGGTTTGAATAAGATACCACATCCCACACTATAAAAAGTTTCTTGGATAAACAATGGAAAACAAGTGCTTGTCAGTGAATAGTGTTGGGTTGATTTCCAAATTGGACGGTACAAGGATAGAGTGTTATGTGATGTTATATATATCAATGTATGTCATGTGCTGCTAGGAAGGCCTTGACAATATGACAGAAAAACTACTCATGATGGAAGAAGAAATTCTTACATTATAGAAAAATATGGGGTTAGTCACACTTTTCTACCCCTAAAATATGAAGAAGAGGAACAAAAAAAAAGGTTCTAGTGTGATTCTCATAGGAGAGGAGTTCTTAAGGACAATAGAAGAAGAAGAGATAGGCTTTGCAGTGGTACTAAAGCCTAGCAAATTTATAACAACTACAAGAATGGATGATTTACCTCAAGAAATATAGGCTATGCTAAGAATATGTTGATATAGTGGTTGATGAGCTACCAAAATTTTTTCCTCCTATGAGAGAGATAATTCATCATATAGATTTCATACCATGTGCTAGCTTGCCAAACAAAATAGCCTTTAAAATGACACAAAAGGAGAATGAAGAGATCAAGAAATGGGTGCAGGAGTTATTGGATAAGTGGTTGATTAGAGAAATTATTAGTCTTTGTGCAGTACCTACAATACTAGTGCCTAAGAAAGAAGGAGATTGGAGAATGTGCACAGATTCCAGATCCATCAAAAAAATTACTATCATGCATAGATTTCCTTTGCCTAGAATGGAAGATTTGATGGACTGTTTGTGTGGTGCAAGCTATTTTTCCAAAATAGATCTCAAGAGTGGTTACTATCAGATTAAGATCATGCAATGATATGAATGGAAAACAACATTTAAGACTAATGAAGGGTTGTATGCATGGCTTGTCATGCCATTTGGGCTTTCTAATGCACCTAGTACTTTCATGAGATTGATGAATGAGGTCCTCAAGCCATTCATAGGTAAGTTTGTGGTTTTTTACTTATATGATATCCCAATTTTAAGTTAAATTAGAGAGGAAGACATGCAACATTTGAATTTAGTATTGAAGAGACTTTAGGAAGAGAAATTATTAATTAATTTTAAAAAGTGTGAGTTCATGAAAACAGAGTTGTTATATCTAGGGTTTTTGATATCTAAAGGGGTGTTAAAGATGAATAATAACAAGGTCAAAGCAATCCTAGAGTGGCCAACACCCAAAACAATAGGTGAGGTGAGAAGCTTCCATGGTTTATCAAGTTTTTATAGAAAATTTTTCAGAAATTTTAGCTAGATATGTACACCTATTGTTGATACTTTTAGGGGTGATAAGAAGAAGTTTGTTTGGACTCAAGAAGCTGAAATAAATTTTCAATATTTGAAGCAAAGAGTGACTAAGAAACCGATTCTATATTTTTCATACTTTAACAAGGTCTTTCAAGTGGAATGTGATGCAACCATAGGGGTTGTTCTAAGTCAAGATGGAAAACCAATTGCCTATTTTAGTGAGAAACTTAATGAAACAAAGAGAAAATACTCATCCTATGATCTAGAGTTCTTTGCTATGGTGTAGGATTTGAAGAAGTAGAGGCATTATTTGTTTCCCAAGGAATTTATTTTGTACATAGATAATCATGCTTTATATTTCATCACCAATCAACCAAAACTCAGCCAAATACATGTCAAGTGGGTTGAATATCTACAAAATTTCACTTTTACCATCAAGCACAAAAAAGGTCAAAGCAACAAAGTAGTTGATGCTTTAAGCACAAGGGTGTTATTAGTGCATGAAGTTCAATTAGAGAGTGTGGGCATTGATTCTTTAAAATAGCTATATGAGGATGATGAAGACTTTAAGGAGATATATGCAGCATGTAAGCAGCCTATTATGTCAAAAAATTAGCACCCTAGGATTTTCACATTACAGATCCCTAGTTTTGACTAACATGGTATTGTCTCAAGATGTGGGACCATTGCAATTGAGACAAACCTCCAAAGAAGGTTAGTTCCTCTACCTATTCCTAATGCTACACTAATCTTAGGAAGGGAAATGCAACTATTCTAACACTAACCTAGATTTTTAAGGGACCAGGGAAGAGAGAGATGCATAAAATAAAATTCCTAAACTAAGGGAGGTGATAGCACCAAGAACAAGGGGAGTGGAGATATTCTAAGTGAGTGAAAATGGGGAGCGAACAGAGTAGGAGAGGGAAAACAAAAGTGCCACAGTCCAAAACAACATTTACATCTCCATCTTCGTGGGGCGCAAAAAAATTCAGGTCCTGTAAAGAGATCATAAACATACACAATATACCTACAAATATAATAGAAGGGAATAGAATGCAATAGAACTTGAGTTAGGGAAGGAAAATCCACAAAAAACAAATTTTATTGCTCAAAATGATACACAATCCATTACAATATAGGCACAAGGCACCAATCCTTTACAAAATGCTCAAATTTGAGGCTTGCAACTCATAACAGCTCTAGAATAATTTTGATAGAGTTCCTGTACATTACAGAATCTCTCCCCCTTAAAATGAGGTGAATTTTAAAATATATAGAAGAAGAGCCTCCAAATTGCCTCACCGACCGAAAAATTTCATTAAAGAGGTATGGGAAGCCATAGAAATTAGTACTTTTCTTAGCATAAGATAGTCATGTGTGTCATACCTCATTAAATTGGTAGTTGATTAACTCTGTACTGGTTACATTAATGTCTGGTTCATTCCTGCATCTAGTCGGTTGCATGTATTTTTACTCCCGGATGGTAGCATTATTTCTACCCTATCGACTGGTCACATTTCTTTCATTACTTACCATGTTGTTGATTGGTTGAATTAATGTAACCAGTTGGTAGCATGTTTTCCCTACTATCGGTGCCTTGTTCCATCATGGCATGAACTCTCTTTCCCACTACCAACTGATAGCACAAAATCTATTGTCATCCAGTAGCATATGTACTACTTCTACTGGTGACCTTGTTGTCACCTGAATGTTCTTTATCATTGCCTTTGTGCAACCAGGTAGACTAAAAATTGTACCATTTTAAAACCATTTCTACTGGTGGAGCTGGCCGACACTTGTCGTTACAACCATTGTCCCTCACTATGCTACATCTGCCTTGTTAGCATCTAAATATGCTACCGGTCATGCCCTTACATCATTTTTACCATCTATGACTTGTTATATCCCCGCTAACCATTGGTAACATCCTTCGATTACCGGTAGTGGTAGCCCAAAAACTCAGCTCAGCCCTTCACCACAATCGGCTCAGCTAGCCGCAGCTACCCTATAAATAAAAAAGTGTTGCATCCATCAACCACCGATACTTAGACCTGTTAAGTTGTCCATTTTGTTGGGGTGCAAAAAATGGATAACAACTGACAACTTGCAGGATGACCTATCTGCTAGATCTGAAAGACCAGTGACCCTAGGCATGGAGTCATTCTAATTGCTGAAAATAGTCTGACACTTGAGAATTCATTCTTTAAACCTTTCAAACATTGTCTAAGTCCTTCATTTCTAAAAACCTTGGGTTGGAGACTAGGTGTTTTAATACAAGACCCTGCCTGAAACTAAAAAGTGCAAGAGCAACAAATCACAACTATATACAAATAACAAAACCATATAGATCCCAAGTGGAACATGTAGAGAGTGCACAAGCACTTATTACAAAACAACCTACGCTACAATAAATAAATGTACTACCATAACTTAGAGGAAATATAAATCTAAACTAATATGTACATAAATGAAATTTAATTTTAGTAATAATGTTTTAAGTAGATTCCATTGACTAGAATATATAAATTCTTCTTCATCCAGCTTTGATAGCTAGAAAGCATTGTTAGTATTACAACATGAAATCAAGTAAGGACCACTCCATATTGCATCAAATTTGGAGTGTCTTCCTAGTTTGACTCTATATGCATCCCATTTTAGGACTAATTATCCTTATTTGAAGCTCCTATTTTTGGTATTTCTATCAAATCTCATCTTGATTTGAGCTTGGTCTTTCTCCATTTTTTTCATGGTTTTGTTCCTCAACTCCTCTAGCTCCATAAGCTCCACATACCTGATTTCCATGGCTTCAAACTCAAACAACTCCAACTGCTTGATAAGCTCCAAAGCTGGTAACTCTAGGGATATTTACAGCCTTGATTCCCTATCATAGACCAACCTGAAAGAAGAATAGCCAGTTGAATTCTTGGGAGTGATTCTATCATCCCAAAATGCTGATTTCAGTTTGGTATGCCAAGTCCTCTTATTATTATCTAGAGTTTTCCTTATAATCTTTAGCAAGTTCTTGTTTGTGGACCCAACTTGGCCATTACCCTGAGTATAATAATTTGAAGATGTGCTCAAATATATGTCATTCTTAACGACCCAATCAGATATCTTTGTCCCAAGAAAATACAAGGCATTATCTGATATTATAGTGGAAGGGACACCAAACCTTGTCACAATACCTTCATAAAAATCTAGAATGTTGGCTTCATTTTCTTCTTTGAGTGCAATTGCCTCTGTCCACTTAGTGAAGTAGTTTGTGGCTATGAGGATCCATTTGTGACCTAAGATAGAATTTGGGTTGATCACCCCAATAAAATATAACCCCCATTGCATTAATGGTTCATTTACAGAGATGGGGTGTAATGGGAGAGCTGCTAGCTTCTCTTTACCTGTGAAGAAGGCACACTTTGTACATTTCTTGATCCATGAGTGGAAATCATTGAAAAAATTAGGCCAATAGTAATCCACTTTCATGATTATAAGAGTTGTTGCTTTTGGGGCAAAGTGACTACATATTTATCCTTCATGAAACTCATGTAATACCCTCTCTATCTTCTCTATTTTGATGCATCTTAGGAGTACACCATTCACATCTCTTTTGAAAAGAATATTATCTACAAGCACGTATGGTATAGTTTGTAGCCTAAAATACCTTCTCTTGATCTTGCTAAAACCTTGAGGGATTTGACCTATTTGAAGGAAGTTTTCTATATTGTGAGTCCAATAAGGAATGGGCACACCATCTGTTGTTTGTCCTTGATCATTATATAACATCAAAATAGCTCCTTCTTCATCCCTTGACTCAACATGCTAATTGGAGGTTAACTACTCACAAAAACCCATACCCCTGACCAGCTTAGTTACCTTGATATCAATGTCATATTCCATGACCTTGGTTATCCAACCATGTCTTTTCTCATTAAGGTCCTTGGTTAAAAGAAAATATTTCACACCCACATGTGAAACTAGTAAATGAATTCTATTATTTGACACTAGATGCCTAAATTTATTTAGACTTCTTATCACAACAAGGAAATATTTTTCAATAAAAGAATACCTCACCTCATAATCCTCCAAGCTCTGACTAAATAAGGTAGTAGATTTCTACTCGATCCCTCATTTTTTTTCACCAAGATTGTAGAGATGGTGTCTAAACCACCAAAGGCATAGAGAATGAAGTCTTTGAAGAAGTTTGGATTGATGAGAGTTGGAGCTTGAGATATGGAGTGCTTGATAGCTTTGAAACTCTCCTTGCCCTCCATTGTCCACTTAAATGTCATACTCTTCTTTAACATCAATGTTAGTGGTTTGAAAAGATTAGAAAAAATAGGAACAAACCTCCTAACAAAATTGATTCTCCCCAAAAAAATTGGAGACCCTTCTTATAACTTGGTAATGGTAGAGCACAAATAGCTTCAATTCTTTCTGGATCAATTACTAACCCCTTCTTAGACATCATGTGGCCTAATGGCTTGCCTTCATGAGCTAGGAATATACACTTCTTCATATTTAGAGACACTATAAATCTCTTGCATCTTTGGAAGAACTTCCTGAGGTGATGGAGGTGGCTTGTTGCGTTCTTAGAAAATACAGTAATGTCATATAAGTACACAAGAACTATCTTGTTTACCAACCTATTGAATGCCATGTACATAACCCTTGGGAATGTATCTTTGGCATTTGATAACCCGAATGACATCTTCCTATAAGCATAAGTTCCCCATTTGGTGATGAACGTTGTTTTGAATTAATCCTCTTCTTTCACCATAATTTGATTGTAGCCCAAGTAGCCATTTAGGAGAGAGAACCTTTCTAAACTAGCTACTACCTACAATATTTAATCCATAGAAGGAAGTGGATAATGGTCATTGAGAGAAGCCTTGTTCAAGTCTCGAAAGTCTACACACAACCTGATTTCTCCGTTCCTTTTCCTGACCGACACCAGATTTGAAACCAAACTTGATTGATTGATCAGAAAGATGATGCTTGCCCCAATGAGCTTGTTCAGTTCCTTCTTCATGAGAGGCTCAATATGAGGGTTGACTACTCTTTTTTTATGTCTAATAGGCTTAGCTTCCGGATCCAGTTCAATAGTGTGTTGTGTTAACTTTAGATTAAATCCTCTCAATTCCTTGTAGCTCCAAGAAAAGACATCTAGGAATTCTTGGCAAAGTTGTATGAAAGCATATTTTTCTTGGTTACTAATTACTTTTCCAATTTGGAGTACTTTACTCTTTCTAACCGAAATGAGCTATGAATCTTCACCTTTTACCTGAATATTTTCCTTTTCCTTCTGGAATTTATCATTGGGATTGAATATTGAATCAAGGGTCACTAAACCTTTTGGAAGCTTACTTGTTCTCAGCTAGACTGTACTTGAACGTCATATTTCTGCTCCAATTTGTCATGATTTCTTGAAGATAAATCAGATTCCTCCTGCAAGAAATTGATGATTTTTTTATCACTTTCGAACACTTGCAAACTAGTGTTGTTATCCGGAACAGCTGGCCTCATGACCACTTTGATACAGGGCCAAGTTTGGTCCTTCTTAATATTCTCAATGACATCAAATGCTACTCCAATTGTTTTAAGCCTATCCACAGCCTCATTATTCTTCCTTAGAATGGAATCAACATAAAATGCCTCAAAGTATTCAATGAGGTCCCATACTCGGTTCTTATAACTCTTAAGGAGATCATTTTTTAGCAACATTAAGCCCTCTAATCTTATTTACAACTAATTCACTATCCCCAAAAACATGTAGATTATTAATACCTCTTTTCCTTGCCCAATGTAATCCATGGATTAATGTCTCATACTCAACTGTATTATTTGAGAAAATGAATTGAAACCTGAAAGAGGAGTAATATTTCATACCTTTGGGAGATATAAGCATTTCTCATCCCACTGTACCTTGGCTTCTCCTTGAACCATCGAAGAACATCTGTCGAAATTCATTATCATCTTCGTCATTTGTCTTGGTAATGCAATGAAGAGTTAAATTCTCCTTATGTAGATAATAAATGCCCAATTCAGCTTCCTTTATCTCTTTTTACAGGTCATAAGCATGCCTTTTGTGATCCCACTCATCAAGTGTTAAATCTAGAATGCATCCAACCTTAGTATCTGCTTCCTAAATGCTTGGGCAATCTTCTTGATTAAAGGTTGAATAGTTTGCATTGATTGGACTTGGCATATAAGGCTCAATGTGATAGTTGGAAATTGGCTTATATTGGATTGTATATTTAGCTCCATACTTCATTCTGAAGAGCATATGGGACCAATCAGTTGGCAAGTACCTACCAATTTTAGCTGTGAAATCCCTAGAAAAACATAGGGTAAAGAGTGGAGGTAAATCAATAACTGATATATCTTGTTGAACTATGACATTTAGGCATACATGCAATATTAGATTCAGATTCTTGATGATTCTGACGGTTCCCATTGTTGTTCCATCTAATTATACCACTCCTTTATAAATATACTCATACTTGAGGGCCAACTGATCTGAAATTTGTTCAAGCATCACCGAGTTGCTTGCTCCTGAATCAATCATGCAGTTGTGTAAATATTATCCCCAATAATCAAAGACACATAAAATGGTGGAGGCTTAAAATTTCTACTTGGTTGACCCTCCTTTTGTTGCACTGCATTAGTGAGGACCTTATCTTGATCTTTGGGTGACTCATTTGAGATGGGAAAGTTATCTATGGCTGCTTGCAAGAGATCCCTTTGGCCTGGAATTGTCAAATATTCCCACATAGAGATACTTACATTCGTTTTCTTCATGTGGTTAATGATGTTGAATGGATATGGGTTATCTTTCTATTTCCCTCTATTTGGCATTGCCTTTTCCTACACATGAGCTAATACAACTAGTGCTTTAGGCTGATTTTGTGAGCCTGGGACTAGATTTGAGCTACCAACTCCTTGGAGTGTGATGGGAGGTTGAGCATCACTTAAATTTGATGATTTCCATACTTCTATATTTTATTTCTTAGACCTTGTATTATTTGATACACCTTGAGAAGGAGCTTGATTTATTCCACAGAAATCCTCAGCTTACCAGTTCACAAACGTAGTCTCACTTGGAGGTACTTCTTGAGTAGCTACTTGTTGTTTATTTTCTTATTCATTTGTCTCTTGTGTAACCCTAACATTTTGTACCATTAGAGCCTAATTTATCATACCATTGAAATATGCTTCTTGATTATGGGGTTGGCCACAATGGAAACACCATTCACATTCTTGTGCAAGATTATTCTGGACTAGAACTAAGGCTCTTGATATTGAAGATGTATTAGGATTGTATGGTTGAAATGTTCTAGCAGCTGGGGGACGTCCTTGAATTTTGTTTGTAGCTTGAACATGGGGTATATTTGGTTGAGCTTGAGGCTGATAAGGTCTAAATTTCTGATATTTTTGTCTCTTGAGGGTCACCAACTCATTCCCTAGGTTCTACAATTGCTTAATAACTTCTTGGAGTTCAATTGAGGTGCTAGAAGAAGAGGTGGGAGATTCATTGGAGCTCTAATTTATTAGAGAGTAATAGGGGCTAACTCAGGTGTCTTGTTAGAACTAGGATTGCCCATTTCTAGATAAATATTCATAGGTGGCCTAGGTGTAAGTTTTTTGGATTGAATTAGGCAATTCTCAGCCTAGTAAGGTTATCCCTCCCATGGATTGTATCATAACAAATATATTAGAATTTAGAGCTTTAAGGAAATAGAAAAATTCACCTTCAATCATTGGTCTCACGAAAATTGGAATCCTATCCCACATTCTTTGGAATCTGAAATTGAAGTCAGACATTTTCTCATTTGGTGCTCTTTTGATGGTAGTCAACTACTCAAAAAGAGGTAGATTATCTCCCCTCTCTCCAAACTGATCACAGAGAGCCATGCATAGATCATTCCAGTTATAAATTGATGTTGATGTTAAGATTTTGAACCACTATAGATATTTTCCTTTAAAAGAATAAACAAGAAGTTTCACTACCACTTCCATATCAATAATCTCATGTATGGAACATAAATTTTTAATATCTTGAATATGATCAATTGGGGTTATATGATTCTCTCCGTTGAAGAATGCAATATTTTTTAATGTTGCCACCGGAATTGGATTTTTTGCATTAAGGGCAAGTGGAATATTACCTATGAAATTTGCAAATGAATTTGGTAGGTGGTTATGCAGTCATTCTGATTGATCTAAGAACTATAATGGATTAAAGAAACATCTTATCAGAGGGAGGTGTTGACAAGGCTCTGTTTGGTGGAGATGGAGATCTCTGAACTTTTCTTCCTCTACCTGGAGATAGTTGTAAGTATTCAAATATCCCTTATTATCTTGTCCTAAACCATGTTTGAATCCTTCTCATGAACTTAAACCACTAGCACTCTTGAAACCAGTTTATTTTCTAATCAGAGTCACCATATATGTTGTTGCAAAGCCTCAAAAATCTATAATTTTCACCAAGACACACACCTAATATTGATTAAAAAAATAGAAGCATTGACTTCTAGTCCCACAGGGCATGCCAAAATTGTTATGTCAAAAAAGTAGAACCCTAGGATTTGCACATTACAGATCCGTAATTTTGACTAAGATGGTATTGTCTCAAGGTGTAGGACCCTTGCAATTGAGAAAAAACTCTAGATAAGGTTAGTTCCTCTACCTATTCCTAATGCTACACTACTCCTAGGAAGGGAAATGTAACTATTCTAACACTAACCAAGATTTCCAAGGGACCAATGAAGAGAGAGATGCATAAAATCAAATTCATAAACTAAAGGAGGCAATATCACTAAGAACAAAGGGGTGGAGATATTATTAGTGAGTGAAAATGGTAAGTGAACAGAGTGGGAGAGGGAAAACAAAAGTGTCATAGTCCGAAACAACGTTTACATCTCCATCTTCGTGGGGAACAATAAATTTGGGTCTTGTAAAGAGACAGAAACATACACAAGATACCTGCAAGTGAAATAGATGGCAAAGAATGTAATACAATTTATCTAGGGCAAGAAAAGCCACAAAAACTAATTTTTTTACTTAAAATGATGCACAATCCATTACAATATAGGCACAAGGCACGAACCCTTTTACAAAATGCCCAAATTTGAGGCATGTAACTCACAATAGCTCTGGAACAATTTTGACAGAGTTCTTTTACATTACAGAATCTCTCCCCCTCAAAATGAGATGAAATTTATAATATATAGAATAAGGTCCTCGAAATTGCCTCACCAACCGACACATTTCATTAAAGAGGTATGGGAAACCATACAAATTTGGTACTTTGCTTACACAGGTAGTCATGGGCATCATACCTCATTAAACTGGTAGATGAACAACTATGTACTGCTTCGATTAATGTCTGGTATGTTCTTGCATCCAGTTGGTTGAATGTATTTTTACTCCCGAATGTTAGAATTATTTTTCCCTTATCATTCGGTCACATTCCTTGTTGTCGACCGATTACATTAATTCAACTAGTCGGTAGCATGTTTTCCCTACTACCGGCATCTTATTCCATCATGACGTGAACTCCCTTTCCTGCTACCATTTGGTAGCACAAAATCTATTGTCGGCTGGTAGTATCCATGCCACTACTACCAGTGACCTTGTTGCCTCCCGATTACTCTTTATCATCACCTTTGTGCAACCAGCCGGTAGCGCCAAAAATACTACCGGTTTGTAGCATTTTAAACCACTATCGGAACCAGAACTGTCGCCAACTAGGTCCCCCACTAAGCTACCAGCCGGTAGTATTCATACATGCTACTGGTTGGTAGCTTTTTGAGTGCTATTAGTGCCCCTACATCATTTTTCCTCTATAACTTACCATAAAACTGTCACTTTCCTACTACCGGTTGATAGCATATGTACCTACTACCAGCCAGTATCATATAAAATACTATCGATAGTTTCTTTTACCACCACTTTTCCCCAACCAATCGACTCAGCCCTTCACCGAGGTGAGCTGGAAACTCACGACCTACCCTTTAAATCACAAAGTGTTGCATCCATCAACCATCGACGCTCAGACCTGTTAAGTTGTCCATTTTGTAGGGATGCAAAAAATGGATAACACAGCCTACAAAGGTAAATAGTGAGTTATGGCTAGATTACCTTCTTTAGGATGGTTTTCTTTTTAAAGGACTGTAGCTATGTGTTCCTAGGAGCTCAATAAGGGAGAATATCATTAAGTAAAAGCATAGTGGGAGTATGACTAGTCATTTTAGCCTTAACAAGACACTAGATTAGCTTAGTAAACACTATTATTGGCTAAGGATGCAGAAAGATATGAGGAGATATGTGGAAAGATACACTACATGTCAAAGATCCAAAGGTAAGAGTAATAATTTTGGACTATACTAACCACTTCTTATACCCATTAGTCCTTGGGAATCAAATAATATGGGTTTTACCATGGGGCTACTAAAGACACAAAAGGGGTATGACTCAATTTATGTGGTTGTAGATAGATTTTCCAAGATTTCTCACTTTATCCCATACAAAACTATAAGTGATATTACTCATATTATTGATTTGTTGTTTAAAGACGTAGTTAGGCTACATGGACTTCCAATAAGTATAGTGTCAGATAGAGATACTAAGTTCTTAGGGAATTTTAGAGGACTTTAAGGAAGAAGTTGGGAACCAACCTCGGCTTTAGTTCGGCCTATCACCCACAAACTAATGGCCAAACAGAAGTGGTTAATAGAATCTTGTGGAAATCTCTTCAGATGTTTTTCAAAGGAATTAAAATGCTAACAATAATACCTTCTCCTTTGCATTCCATAGGAAACCTCAAAATGGCCTAGGAAACATGGATTGAGCCCTGATTTCGTGATATGTAGGTGCTTCTCTCAAAACAGAGCAAGGCCTTCCTGCAACAATGATCCACTTACTTTGCACCAAATGGATAAAAAGATTATGGATTTGGGGTGCTTCAAGATGAGGCTATGGGCATTAGGATGAGGTGGAAGGATGTTCTTTGCTTAATGGATGCAAGAACTTAGACAGGGCATTCAAGCTTATTCTTCGTGTCTTAAAGGGGAGGAGTAAGGTTGTATTTATAGCCTGAGGAAGTGATTAACTTAGAGTAATTTAAGTAATCATGTTTTGAAAGTGTGGGCAAGTTTAGGTGAATATGGACCATGAAGAATGGGTGAGGATTTAAATTGGATTTTTAATTCATAAGTGAAGGATTTTAGATGAGTGGGGACCACGAAGAGTGGGTGAGGATTCAATTTTAAATTGTTAATTCAATAGTAGAAAAACATGGAAAATAATGACATGTGGTAAGGATTAGGTTATTCTTAGATTTGAAATGGATAATTAATTAAATTATATTTGATTAATTCAAAGTGTTTTGTTTTGGGAAATGAGGTAGAGGAATTAATTGATTTAAGACAGATTTGAAATTAGGGTGTCTACATTTTCCCCTCTTTGGAAGGGTACTATGAAAGTAGTGTCCTTTCAAAGAAAGTAAACAAGATGGAGTGCATATGCCTCAAGTGGCAGGATCAAAGATTTTTGAAGAGATTATTCTTGAAGGATTTGTTCCCTTGATAAGAAGTTGTCAGAGGAACAAAAGAGAAAGCTTTCTTAAGAATTTGAACAAACTTTCACTTGTGAGAATGGGGGAAGAATTCAATCTACTTTTCTTAAGCAAAAAGTAGAGTGAATGTTTGTTGGAGAGAATAGAAGGTGGTGAGTGACAGATATCATGGTATCCTCTAAGACAAAAAAGTCGTGAGAAGATTTGATTATGGATGGATGTAATGATGCCTCCTTGAGAGGGCTGACAAGAATGGAATATAGGATAGAGCTCTCGAAAAAAGGAGAGATTAATTCTACGGAGAGGGGGATGATAATGGGGTGGAAGATAATGGAATGACCATATGACAAAAATGGAGAAAGGATTCAATCGGCATTGATTGCTAGGTGTGAGGGTGTGTAGGATGATGTAATGGGAAAGAGAAAAGGGAATGGACATGATTGGTGGTTGATTATGAGAAGAGCAAGAAAGGTGAAGGGTTATGGAGATAGAGGAGGGACAAAAAAGGAATGAAAGAGGTAGAAGAGAATAAGAGAGAGGGATGATATGGGAAGAAAGGAATGATGAAGGAAAAACAAGAAGAAGACAGGAAAAGGACAGAGCAGAGGGTGAAGTTATGAAATAGAGAGATGTGACATGTGAAGGAAGCAACAGAGATAATAAAGAGGGATGCATGAAAGTGAAATAAATGATAGAGATGAGAAAAGTAAGAAACAGGGAAAGATAAATAAGGAGGAGAAGACGAGGTGGGAGTAGGGGGTAAAATCGATGAAAATTTGAAAGAGAATGAAAGAAGAAGTAGAATGGAGAAAAAAAAGAAACTATGAGGGGCGAGGAAAGTGTGAAAAAGATAAGAGAAATGGGTACATAATGAATGAAAAGGTAGGGGTGGTAGAGAAAATGAGGGGTGGTCAAAAGAAACGTAAAAATTATGGGAGAGGAAAGGAGGATAGAGTGAATACAAGGAGAAGATTGAAGGAATCGGGTCTTCGTGAGGAAGACCAAGGAAAAGTATATGGAACAGACCATATGGAGATGCATGTGGAGGGTGGGATGATAAAAAGGATGGGACAACATTGAAGAGCCAAGTTATCGATGGGGAAGTAAGGAGGAAATGTGAGGTAAAAATGGGAAGAAGATGATATTGGTCAAGTGAAATAAGACGAGGGGTGGGAGAGAGAAGAGGATAACAAAGAAAATGATGTAGAAGGAAGGGAATACATAAAGGGGATAATAAGTGTAGAGTGAACAGTATGAGGAATGTAAAGGGAAGAAAAAGGGGAGGAATGACACATATTGGAAAAGATGTGGAGATGCATGAAATGAGGATACTAGGATTATAAGAAAATAGAAAAAGGATGTATGATGAAGACAACGAAGGGAAGATGGAGAGGTGGGGAAGAAGTGACAAGAAAGGGTAGGAGTGGGGGAAAAGAATGGGAGAGAAAAGAGAATGGGGGATAGAAGAGGCAATGTCAGTGAGGGGACGTTAGGGAAAGTCCACTCACAATAAGTGGTGGGGAAGGATGAGAGAAAAAATGAAGAAAGGGAGAAAGGTAATAAGGAATGGAAAGGGTAATTCCAATGAAGGGACGTTAGGGAAAGTCCACTAATAATAATTGGTGGGGAAGGATGAGAGAAAAAATTAATAAAGGGAGAAAGCTAATAAGGAATGGAAAGGGTAATGCCAACGAAGGGACGTTAGGGAAATCCCACTAACAATGAGTGGTGGGCCTAGGGGAAAGAAGGAATGAAGGGAAACTGTAGAAGGTCCAAGGGATTGAATGACCTCGTGCAAAGTGAGGATTGATGATTTTTAAGTAAAGTCTACTAACAATTATTAGCACGGGAATAGAAGATGATGATGAAAGAATGTTAGGGGAATGTTAACAACAATGGCGAGTAAGCGTGGGGGTAAATATGTGTGAGAATTTGAGAAGATGAGGTGGAAAGAGTAAAGAAAATGTGAGGGATGAGTTGGGACTAGGTGAAAACGAGGAGAGGATACGAAAGATGAGCACAAACAAGGTGAGGATGAAGAAACAACACATGAAAAGAATGGGAAGAAATGGTATGAAGGATTATGGATCAAGAAGGAAAAAATGGGAGAAAGGAACATGGTTAGAGGTGGAATATAGTAGACATACGTTGTGAGATGATATTTGGCGAAAGGATAATGGTAGGAGGAAAATGTGGTTGGAAGGAGAGACCAAGTGGAAGAAGTGATCAACAAATTAAACGAACAATGAGGTGAGGGAGAAGTTCAGAATGACGAGTTTAGCATAGGGAGGACCTTGATGTAAGATTTTCATGCAACAGAATTTGTTAAGTAAGATTTCCAAGCAAGCAACACTGGGGATGACAAGTGGGAAAGCGAGAAGTGGTGTTTACAAGAATGGAAGAGGAGGTGAGAGGATGTGATAATGGGGAATGTCAAGAAAAAGTGAAGAGTGAGGATGTGTAGTGATGGGGAAAGGAAAGAAGACAAATCATCCTTAAGCGCAACTCTTAAGTGAGATCACCATGCCATGTGAGTGGTTAAGTAATATTGCCAAGCAAAGGATGTGGTAGTGGTGGTAATAATATGCGATGATGGGGAATGAAGAGAAAGTATGGATTGTGAGAATGTAGAGTGATGGGCAAGTGCAAGATGACAGGTCATCCTTAATAGAGACTCTTAAGTAAGATCATCATGCCGCCGGAATGTTTAAGTAAGATCGCTAAATCGACATGGATGATATGCAAGGAGAAAGAAAAAATTGTATTGGGTACAGAGGTGGAATGGTTGGTTGAAGAATATGATCGTGATGAGAGGTGGGAGAAATAAGATGGGGGAAATATGATGGGAGGGGGGAAGGTCATAGCGTAGATCAATCTTAAGAGGGACTCTTAAGTAAGATTGTCATGTAGCAGGGATGGTTAAGTAGGATTGCCAAGCTGAATGAGAAGAAGATTATTGATAGAGTTGGTGGGATTAGGGTATGAAAAAATGGACTAAAGGGGAACCCTCAAGTGAATTTTCCGTACTACGAGAATTTGTAAGTAGGATGAAGAGTGAGGATGTGGAATGATGGGGAAAGGAAAGAAGACAGATCATCCTTAAGAGTGACTCTTAAGTGAGATCACCATGCCATGTGAGTGGTTAAGAATATAAGTGGTTAAGTAATATTGCCAAGTAAAGGATGTGGTAGCGGTGGTAATAATATGCGATGATGGGAATGAAGAGAAAGTATGGATGGTGAGAATGTATAGTGATGGGCAAGTGCAAGATGATAGGTCATGTCATGAACTTCACTTCACAAGTGCAAGATGATAGGTCATCCTTAAGAGAGATTCTTAAGTAAGATCGTCATGCCGCTGGACTGTTTAAGTAAGATCACCAAACCGACATGGATGATATGTAAGGAGAAAGAAAAAATTGTATTGACAAAATGCAGTGTATTAACAGCAAACACTGCAGCAAATAAACAACAATCAAAAGGTACAGGGGTGGAATGGGTTGGTTGAAGAATATGATCACGATGAGAGGTGGGAGAAATAAGATGGGGGAAATATGATGGGAGGGGGGAAGGTCATAGCGTAGATAAATCTTAAGAGGGACTCTTGTCAAGTAAGATTTTCATGTAGCAGGGATGGTTAAGTAGGATTGCCAAGCTAAAGAAGAAGAATATTATTGATAGAGTTGGTGGGATTAGGGTATGAAAATCAGCTCCAAATGGCCGTAAAACTTCCATGAAATGGACTGAAGGGGAACCCTCAAGTGAATTTTCCATACTACGAGAGTGTGTAAGTAGGATGACCATGCATAAGACAGATTTGGGGAAGGATGATAAAAGAGTGAGTGATGTATACCTAAGTGGAAGAGGAGACGAGAGGAGGTGATAACAAGGAAGAAATGAAACAAAGGAGTGTAACATGAATGGATGAAGGAATATAGTAGAGGGTGGAGAGTGTGAGGGGAATCCTTAATTGGGATGTGTTAATGTAAAATCATAGCACCCCCAAATGAGTTCTACAAGTCTGCTTTTCTAAGGTAGAGTCATTTGGTGTGATTGCGTAACATTAAACTTTCCCCAAGGTGTGGGGCCTTACAAAATGGGAAAGCTCTCCAGATTGAAGGTTGGTTCCTTATTCCTTTGTTTAGGTGCATATGTAGAAACTTGCAGAGGATCTATTCTTAATCCAAATCTAAACTTTACCAAGGAGACAGGGATAGAAGGAATACAGAAATTAAAACAAAGCTAAACTATAAGGTGATGCACCAAAGGAATGATGAAAACTTATTTTACTAATAGACATAAACCAACAAAATGCATACAATAAATAAGCACATATAGCCAGATATATAATGGGAGACCAAATGAAAGCAAAAGAGACAAGAGAGGGTCTAAAATCGATCACATAAGTGTTTTGGTTCTATGTATATTGATACAGTCCATTACAAAGTAGCCAAGAGGTGGAAATGTAATGCAATTTTGATGGTAGGCCTGAACCCCACAGATCCCTTTGCTAGAAGGAGGAGGGAGCCTGTAAAACAAATAATGTCCAACCCTTTACAATGAATCTTGCCCCTGTATTTATAGATTCAACCTGAAAGAAGAAGAGAGAGAGAAGCAAGAAGATCAGGTTGAAGTTCAACCACCATTGTTAATGCCTCTGATGAAATCTCCCCCCCAATCTATCTTTACTGTATCAATCCTTGGTTTTGCGCCTTGAAGGAAGAGGAAATGACGAAACAAATCAAATCTGATCTGGTTGTTGAGGTAAGAAGATCCCGCATTGAAATCTTGAAGACATTTCCTCTATTTTTCTTCACCTAACCTCCTCAAAATTAAAGTTTCAGACCTCCATGGCATGGGTGAGGCTAAGATCTTTCCAACAACATCAGATTTACAATATTTTGAGCCTGAGTTGAAAGACATGCCCCTTCGAAGTTTGTATCGGGTCCATACAGGAGGGCGGGAAAATAACTTGAAAAATGGGTCCCCTTTTGATATGGGACACATGGCATCCAGATTGGAACAAAAATCGGGCCTACGGACCTGCAATTTATCTTTTACCCCTTTCTTTTGATTCTCGCTTTGGCTTTGACTCGGGCCCAGATGCTGACTTTTTCCTTGGGCGGAGTTGCGGGCCATTTTACAAATTTTACCCCTTTTGAGATAAGGGGCAAAAAACCAACTTTTTCCTGATGGTCTGCTTTCCCCTGGGACACACGGCAATCTAGTGCTCATTTAGAAACCTTTTCTCTATTCACCCCTTGAAACAGTGCAAGACTGACACTTGGCATTCTCCACTTTGGCCTTTATACTTAGCCAATTTTTAAGCCTTTTTTGTCCATCTTTCGACTCTGTTTTCTATTATGCGGGATAATGGTCGATCCAATATTTGGCACAGGGGTGAAATATGGATAACAATTTGGCAACTCACAGGGGTATCTGCCTGCTAGATGAAAAGACCAATTGCCTTGTCATATCTGTTGGGCATGGAGTCATGAGTGATAGCTTGCTACTGATCTGAACTTTGAAAATTGACCCCTGGGCCGCTTGGAAACCCATTAGAACTGAAATTGATCTTGACCAAATGCCAAGTCCAAACACTTCATGAGAGAAACAAAACAAAACCACACTATATACAAAATTTGAAATCATACATGCTCCAAATGGAACATGCAGAGCGTGCAAAGCACTTAGGGGAAAAGTAATCTACACTATAGCAAGACAATGTGCATAAGCACTTAGGAGAAAGAGAAAACTAAACTAATATGTATAGGGTGAGAAATCCCCTTTTAATAGCAGTGTTTAAGATAGATCCCATTTATTAGAATCTGCAACTCTTCACCCTTCAATGTAAGACAATTGGAAAGCATTTCTACTTTTGCATCTTGTGATCATATAGGGGGCACTCTAGATGGTCTCAAATTTGGAATTCCTTCCTGGTTTTTCTCGATCTGCATCCCATTTCAAAACCAGGTCTCCTTCCTAAAAGGTCCTTGCCTTTGTCTTCTTGTCAAAGAATTTCTTGATTGAAGCCTAATTCTTCTCTATTGCTTGGAGAGCATGCTCTCTGGTTTCTTCTAATTCTATTAGCTCTGCATACCTAGCCTCCATTGGTCCAAATTCATACATCTCTAGTTGCTTCACGAGCTCCAATGCTGGCAACTCAAGTGATATAGGAAACACTGCCTCTTTCCCATAGACGAGCTTGAATGGAGAGCTGCCTATAGATCTCTTGGGAATTATTCTATCATCCCATAAGGCCGTTTTGAGCTTTGTGTGCCAGGTCTTCTGATTCTCATCAAGAGTTCTTCTTATGATCTTTAGTAGGTTCTTGTTTGTGGACTCAGCTTGGCCATTACCTTGAGGGTAATAGTTTGATGAAGTACTCAAATAAGTCCCATTCTTAAGGGTCTATCCTATGATCTTGGAACCTATAAATGCTAATGCATTGTCTGATATGATGGTGGCTGGCACTCCAAATCTGGTCACTATCCCTTCGTAGAAATCTAGGATACTAGACTCATTTGCTTCCTTGAGTGCCATTGCCTCGGTCCATTTGGTGAAATAATCCGTCGCTATCAGGATCCATTTGTGACCTTGGCTTGAGTTTGGATTGATTACTCCAATGAAGTCCAATCCGCATTACGTGAAAGGTTGTTCGACTGAGATTGGGTGTAATGGAAGTGTTGTTAGCCTTTCCTTGCCTTTGAAGAATGCACAATTCTTGCACCTTTTGATCCATGTGTAGTAGTCACTAAACACTCGGGGCCAATAATATCCTGCTTTCATGATTTTGAGTGTTGTCACTCTTGGAGCAAAATGGCCTCCAGCTGCTTCAACATGGAATTCTTGTAGCACACTCTCCACCTGATCTGTCTCAATGCATATCAGCAGAATGCCATTGATGTCCCTCTTGAACAAGACACCATCAATAAGAACATATGGGGATGGCTTGTAGCCTAAAATGCCTTCTTTTTTACTTTACTCATCCCATGAGGACACATGCCTATTCGAAGGAAGTGCACCATGTCTTGGGTCCAACAAGGAGCAGGTACATCATCTCTCCCTTCTTCTTGATCATCTTGTAGAACAAGAACAACCTCCTTTTCACTGTCTGTTTCATCTTGCTGACCTGAGGCTAGTTGTTCACATAACCCCTTCCCACAGACCAGCTTGGTGACCTGATCTTGATGTCATATTCCATGACACGAGTGAAACATCATGCATGCTTCTCATTCAGGAACTTGTTGAGAAGGAATTCTTTAACTCCCACATGGGAGACCAATAGTTGGATATTGTTGTTTGAAACCAAATGCTTAAACTTCTTCAATCCTCTGATTACCGCCAGGACTTACCTCTCAATGAAGGAGTACCTTACCTCATAATCTTCCAGACTCTAGCTAAAGAAAGAAATTGATTGTTCTGTAATTTCTTTATTCTGCTGCACCAAGATTGTAGAAATTGTGTCGCTACCCGCCAAAGGCATACAGTATGAAGTCTTTGGAAAAAAATGGGTTCACAAGAGTTGGGGCTTGTGATATGGCTTCTTTGATAGCCTCAAAAAATATTTTTCCTTCATTTTCCACCTGAATGGCTCTTCTTCAGCATCAACATTATTGGCTTAACAAGGGTAACAAAAACAAACCTGTGATTGATTTTTCCTAAGAAGCTTTGAAGAGCCTTCTTGTGACTTGGCAATGGCAATGCTCTTATTGCTTGAACTCTTTCTGGGTCAATTGCCAATCCTTCCTTCGATATAATATGGCCTAGAAGCTTGCCTTCATGGGCCAAGAATATGCATTTTTTGGGTTTCAGTGACACCCCAAAACTCCTGCATCGTTGGAACACCTACCTTAGATGGAAAAGGTGGTCTGCTGCATTCTTGGAAAACATTGTAATGTCATCCAGATACATCAACACTATTTTGTTAATCAACCCCTTGAATTCCATATCCATTGCTCTTTGAAAAGTGCCTCCAGTGTTGGATAATGGGAGCTATTTCGTAGTGAAATCTATTTTGAATTGATCATCTTCTTTCACCATGATCTGGTTGTACCCTGAGTAGCCATCTAGGAGGGAGAACCTTTCTAACCCAGATACTACTTGCAAGATCTACTCCATTGAAGGGAGTGGGTAGTGGTCTTTGAGGGAGGCTCTGTTCAAATCCCTGAAGTCAACACACAACATGATTTCTCTATTTTTTCTTTCTGACTGGGACCAAATTTGCAACCCAACTTGAGTGTTTAATTGGAAATATGATGATTGCCTCTATCAGCTTGTTCCATTCCTTCTTCATCAGAGGCTCAATATGTGGGTTGACTGGTCTCTACTTCTACTTCATGGGCTGAGCAGTTGGATCTAGTTCTATTGTGTGTTATGCTAGCTTTGGATTGAACCCCCTTAGGTTTTCATAACTCTAAGAAAACACATCAGGGAATTCTTGGCAAAGCTGTATGAATTCATAGCTTTCTTGTTTGGTGGCCACTTTGCCAATTTGAAGTGTTTTGTCTTCTCCAACTGGGATTGACTCTAAATATTCTCCTTTGATCTTCATATTAGCCTTCTCTTTTCTGAACTAGTCATTAGGATTGAAAATAGATTCTAGCGTCACTAATCCTTTGAGAAGTTTGTTTGTATGCAGCTGTACTATCTTATTCCCGTACTGCTACTCTAGTCTACTATGGTTTATAGCTAAGAATTCAGCTTATTCTTATAGAAAGTTAATGATTTTCTGATCATTCTCAAACACCTACTAGCATGTATTATTATCTGGCATTGCTAGCCTCACAACCACATGGATATGTGGTTGTTCTTTGTTCCTCTTGATGTTGTCAACCACATCAAATGTTGCTCCAACTGCTACAAGTCTATCAGCAGCTTCATTCTCCTTCCTGGGTATGGACACAATACTGAAGGCCTCGAAATCCTCCATGAGATCCCATATCCTACTCTTTTAATTTTTGAGCAGGTCATTTTTTACAGCATTAAGTCCTCTGCCTGATTGGAAACCAGTTCATTGTCACTGAATACTTGCAAGTTCTTGATTCCCAGATCCCTTGCCCAATGAAGACCTTAGACTAAAGCTTCATATTCAGTAGTGTTATTTAAGCAAGCAAACTGGAATCTGAAGGCCGAATAATATCTCATACCTTAAGGGGACACAATCATGGGTCCTCCTCTAGCTCCTTGTCTACTCCTTAAGCCATCAAAGAACAATTTTCATACCTCATTATCATCCTTGTATTCTTGCTTGATTAGGTCAGGAAGAGTTTGATTCTTTTCATGTAGATAGTATACACCTAGTTCAGATTCCTCCATCTCCTTATAGGGGTCAAGAGCATGTTTTTTGTTGGCCCACTCATCTAGGGTCAAGTCTGGGATACATCCCACCTTGGTATTTGTTTCATTAGTGTTTAGAAGGTCTTCTTGATCAAAAGCTGAGCAGTTGGCATTGATTGGGCTAGGCACATAGGATTCAATATGATAATCAGCAATAGGTTCAGATCTGATTATGGCCTTCACCCCATACCTTGTCCTAAAGAGCATATGTGACCAATCAACAGACAGGTAGCCTCCAATTTTGGCAGTGAAGTCTCTGGACAGACACAAAGCAAAATGTGGTGGCAGGTCTATGATTGACAAGTTTTGGCAAAATAGTCATATTAGGGCAAGCGTGTAGAGCGAGACTCATATCCTTGATAATTCCCACAGTGGTTACTACTGTCCCATCTAATTGGACTACTCCTCTAGAGATGACCTCATATTGGAGACCCAAATGATCAGCTATTTGTTTGGGCATCACAGAACTACTGGCCCCTAGAATCAATCATACAATTATGCACTAATTTGTCTCCAATAATCAGTGAGACATAGAAGGGAGGAGGTCTCAGGTTTTTACCTTGTTGTTCTCCATGGTTCCTCCTAGGTTGAACTGCATTGGCAAGCACTCTTTCTTGTTGATTAGGGGGTTGATTTGAACTTAACCAATTTTGCATAGTGGTCTACAACAAATCCCTCTACCCTGGAATGGCCAGTGAATACCATAGTGAAATGTTCACACTTTTCCTTTTCATCTACTCAATAATATTGAATGTGTTATCCTTTTGTTGCCCCTTCCTAGACACATTTCTTTCTTGCACATGGGCTGTTACAACCAGTGCTTGACTAGGTTTGGGAGGTGTCTTGGATTGGTTCTGTATGTTTGGAGTTACACTTGGAACACCAGGACCTTGTGGAGTGATGGAAGATTAAGGGTCACCTGAATTTAATGGCTGGCCCTCTCCAATACTTCTCTTTTTGGACCGTGTATTGGCAGCTACACTTTGAGAAGGGAACTGATTCATCCCACAGAAGTCTTCGGCCTACCAATTGAAAAGCATAGTCTCATTTGGGGGGCACCTTGTTGAGCTCCTTGTTATTGATATTCCTCTTGGCCAGGTTCTTGTGGCACCATATTGGTTTGCACCATCAAGGCCTGATTTAGAGCACCATTAAAGCATGTTGATTGGTTATGTGGCTAACTGCATGGAAAACACCAATCATATTCTTGTGCCATATTGTTCTGTGCAGGAACCAATGCCCTTGATGTTGAAGTTGTGTTTGGATCATAAGACCTGAAAGGTCTAGCAGCTTGGGGTTGTCCTTGGTTCTAGCTCTATTTTATAGTCTGAGGTGGTGGCCTATTTTGCTAATACTGGGGTCTAGCTTGATATTGAGCCTGGGGCTGGTATGGCTTGGAACTCTTAGCTTGTTATCTTTTGATGGTCACTAGCTCATTCCCAGAGTTTTGAAGTTGCTTCATCACCACTTCTTGAAACTCTTTAGAGGTATTAGATGATGAAGTGGAAGCTTCAACTGAGCTTTGACTCCTGGGGGTGGCTATAGGAGCTAATGTAGGCGCTTGGCTAGTATCTAGGCTTCCTAACTCAAGGTATAGAGGCATGGATGGCCCAAGAGTGATTTTGCTAGCTTGAATCAAATGGTTCTTAGCCCATATGGAGAGGCTATAGGCTACAGGTAATGTAGTGCCCCCCATTGACTGAATCATTAGAGAAATATCAGAATTTAAAGCCCTAAGAAAGAATAAGAAGGCACCTTCATTAGTGGGCTTTACTACTGTTGGAATCATATCCCAGGTCCGCTAGAATCTGAGGTTGAATTCTATCAGCTGCTCGTTCGGGGCTCTCTTGATTGTTGTTGGTTGCTCCAACAAAGACAAGTTATCACCTTTTTCCCCAAACTGATTGTGAAGGGTCATGCACAGCTGGTTCCAGTTCTGGATAGATCCTGCTTCAAGACTCCTGAACCATTGTGAAGCTTTCCCTTTGAATGAAGAGGCGAGCAGCTTGACTGCAATGTCCATCTCATGGATCTCGTGGATTGTATAGACATTTGTAATATCTTGGACATGGTCACTAGGAGAAGTTTGATTTTCCCTAGTGAAATGTGGGATGCTCTTTAATGTTGTACTTGAAACTGGGTTTTGTGCATTTAAGGTGAGTGGACTACTGTCGGTGAAGTTGACATATGGATTTGGTTGTGCCATTTTGATTGGCCTAAGATTCCTTGCAGACTAAAAGAAAGGCCTTGTAAGTGGAGGTGTTGACAAGGTTTTGCTTGGTGGAGAAGGAGACCTCTGAATTCTTCTTCCTCTCCTTTCTCTGCCTGGAGATAGATGCAAGTATTCAAATATTCCTTCTTTCCTTGCTCTAGACCGAGTTTTTCTCATGAATCTCCCAAGCTTGGGATGTTGAAACCAGTAGATTTTTTTCTTTTGGAGTCGTCAGATGAACAATTTTAAAACTTCTTAAAAGCCAGAATCATAGCAAGTGTACATCAATCCCTACTGTAATAAGATGGGGACTTCTTAGTCCCACCGGGGGTGCCAAAACTGTTAACGTGAAATCACATCACCCCTAAATGAGTTCTATATGTCTTCTTTTCTAAGGAAAAGTCATTTGGTGTGATTGCATAACTTTTAACTTTCCCCAAGGTGTGGAACCTTGCAAAATGGGAAAGCTCTCTAGATTGAAGGCCGGTTCCTTATTCCTCTATTTAGGTGCATACGTAGAAACTTGCAGAGGATCTATTCTTAATCCTAATCTAAAATTTACCAAGGAGATAGGGATAGAAGGAATACAGAAATTAAAACAAAGTTAAACTACAAGGTGATGCACTAAAGGAATGATGAACACTTATTTTGCTAATAGACACAAACCAACAAAATGCAAACAATAAACAAGCACAGATAGCTAGATATATAATGGGAGACCAGATGAAAGCAAAAGAGACAAGAGAGGGTCTAAAATCGATTACATTCGTGTTTTATTGCTCTGTAGATTGATACAGTCCATTACAAAGTAGCCAAGAGGTGGAAACGTAATGCAATTTTGATGGAAGGCTTAAACCCCACAGATCCCTTTGCTAGAAGGAGGAGGGATCCTGCAAAACAAAGAATGTCCAACCCTTTACAATGAATCCTGCCCCCGTATCTATAGATTTAACCTAAAAGAAGAAAAGAGAGAGAAGGGGGAAGAGCAGGTTGAACTTCAATCACTGTTATTAATGCCTCTGATGAAATCTCCCCCCCCCAAATCTGTCTTTATTATATCAATCCTTGGTTCGGTGCCTTGAAGGAAGAGGAAACGGTGAAATAGATCAAATTTGATTTGGTTGTTGAGGCAAGAAGATCCCACATTGAAAGCCCGAAGACATTTCCTCTATTTTTCTTAACCTAACCTCCTGAAAATTAAAGTTTCAGACCTCCATGCAATGGGTGAGGCCGAGATCTTTCCAACAGCATCAGATTTGTAATATTTCGAGCCCTGAGTCGAAAGATATGCCCCTTCGAAGTTTGTATTGGGTCCATACAGGAGGGCGGGAAAACAACTTGAAAAATGGGTCCCCTTTTGATATGGGACACATGGCAGCTAGATTGGAACAAAAATCGGGCCTACGGACCCGCAATTTATCTTTTGCCTCTTTCTTCTGATTCCCGCTTTGGCTTTGACTCGGGCCCAGATGCTGACTTTTTCCTTGGGCGGAGTTGCGGGCCATTTTGTAATTTTTACCCCTTTTGAGATAAGGGGCAAAAAACCAACTTTTTCCTGACGGTCCACTTCCTGGGACATGCGGCAGTTTGGTGCTCGTTTACAAACCTTTTCTCTATTCACCCCTTGAACAACGCCAGGCTAACACCTGGCATTCTCCGCTTTGGCCTTTATACTTAGCCAATTTTGAAGCCTTTTCTATCCATCTTTCGAATCTGTTTTCTGTTATGCGGGATCATGGTCGATCCAATATTTGGCTCGGGGGTAAAATATGGATAACAAGATGCTTGTGTGGTGAGAGTAATGATGCGAGAATGAGAATCATAAGAGGTGGAATGGGAAGATGTGTGTGGTGGTGATTGTTGTTTGATGAGAGGGGAGATAGTGGAGAAGCTTCTACAGCAGGAAAATCTTAGGGAGAGGGTAAACCTCCACCGAGGATCTCATATAGAAAGGGTTATTAAGTAAGATTGTCAAGCGAGAAGCAGAAGAGTGAAAGGAAAGAATACAAATGGGTGAGAGGGGATAAGAATGGTGAGAAGGGTAATATGCGGATAAGTGGCGGAGGAGTAGAAATGAGGAGTGAGGATGAATGGATAAAATACATGGTGATCTTAGTGGGGGAGGAGGAGTTGCTAGATAGTGAATGCTACTTGAGAAATATCTTCAAGTAGGAATTTCAAACTGCAACGGTGATCAATTAGGATTCCCAAACTAGAGAATGTATTATTACGGGTGAATGGATGGGGTGCAAAGTAAGATGTTGATCATGCAGAAAGATACTCATGTGACAAAAAGTATCTTAATTTTAATATAGCACATAACATGATGCATCGTTATATAAAAGATCAGGATGGCTAGACTGTAATATGCGTGATAGCATAGACAGGGGCCATCAAAAAGGTTTGATGCCCCAGTATGATATGTAAGTAGAAGAGAGCATAGATAGAGGCCATCAAGAAAATATGATGCCCCAGTATGATATGCAATCAGATAACACATGTATATTAGAGAGAACACCAAGATACATAAAATCAAGATGCCACATGTAATATATCAAGATAAAAGAAAGCAATTAATAACTTGTAACTAATAATACAACACAAGAACCAATAAACATGTCCAATGTGTTCCACAGTGAGGATTGATTGGAGGTTCCCCCAAGCAGGGGTAAAAGGACATAAAAAGGATTGGGTTATCGTCCTCAAACAAGGAAACAATGAGAGCCGGATTTTCCCTAAGCGAGGATTCATGCGAGGAGAAGTGGTTTGAATTTGATAGTCATAAGGTGATTGGAGCATTCGTTGGGGACAATAGTTCAAAGGATGAATTGTGTTGATTATTTTAGAGTTTTTTTGTGATTTTGTGGAGTTTACAATTTTTTTAGACTTTTTTATTTTATTTTTGCGTTTTGTGGATGCTTTTGGAATTTTGAAAAAATTTCAAATGTTTTTGGATTTTTAGAATTTTATACTTTTTTTTGGAGTTTTGGAGATTTTTCGATGTTTTTGGATTTTTGGGTTTTTATACTTTTTTTTTATATTTTCTAATGTTTTTAGATTTTTGGATTTTTTTCTAATGTTTTTGGATTTTTGACGATTTTCTAATGTTTTTGGATTCGTGATAATTTTCGAATGTTTTTGGATTTTTAGATTTTTACACTGTTGTTGGCAATTTATGGACCAGAATGCAGACTTATTTTGAGAGATGATAAACCAGGATATTGTCCATATGTACCGTGTTCCTCATGGTAACGCATGCTCTAAATAACACAAAAATTCTCATTCCATTGGCAGGATATGTTGGTGATGATATGATGAAAATAATTCCAGCTCCATTCTTGACTCCACACAACTAGTAAGATGTGAGGGCTCATCACTGAGAATCAAGAAAGACATAGGAGGTAGATAATGAATATAGAGAAAAATGCTAAGAACAATCCCTTTGTGACTCAATTATTCTTAACATCACTGAACCGGTTTCAAAAATGGCTTTTACTCTATGAGTCATGTGCTAGACTTAGACAGTTATGTGGGCTGATGATTGGTAAGATATGATGTGAAGGGATAGTTCTCTCTTCAATTAGGCATCTAAATTACTTCTTTGGGGATTCTATAATTGTAAGCACTATCAGATTTATAAGATTTTGTATTCTTGAAATAACTCCCTATGCCTTGCCCCATGCTACCAGTAATAAGTAAGGGCTCGTCACCGAAGGAAAAACATAGACGAGTAAATTCCTTTTTTGTCTTTTTCTTTTTTTAATGTTATTGAATTTTTTTTTGAATTTTTGAATGTTTTTTCAATATTTTTATGCTTTTTGAGAATCACCCTCTACACTTTTCTACATGCCACATGTAAGAGGCAAGGGTTTATCATCAAAGACAAGACGTAGATGAGTAACAGAACCTTCCTCCATTCCGAGTCTTACACTACCAGTAAGAAGTTTGGCCTCAACACCAAAGACTATGAAGGATGAAAGATGTGACAATGAATTATTCATAATTTATTGAATTGATGGAATTTTACAATAGTGCTTTGTTTTTTTTTGTGGGAAGGAATGTTTACCCCCAATCTCATCCCCACATGACTAGTAGGACGCGAGGGTTCAACACCGAAGACTGAGATGGACGATTAAACAAATCGGGTACAGAATTTTTGAGCTTTGTTATGAAAGAGAGAATGTATTTGAAGGGAATATGTTGCCATCAGTAAGCTTCTAAAAATGATCATAGGTGAAAGTGACTGAAAATGGGAGATATTATAAGAAGTATGACGCTCACAAACTTAATAGGATCTATATTAGCACCTGTCTCATGATGATAAATATGAAGATGTGATTTTGATAATGAAAATATCTGCCAATGGAAATGAATAACTTTAAATTATTTGGAGATAAGCTAGATAGAAGGAACAATGTACACGTTGTTGTTTCCCATAATAGTGAATGCCTCAAGGATAAAATTTCTTTAAATGAACTGCATTCATTGGTTCATCAAGTTCTTGACCATCTTCAGTGGCCAACTTATAGGCTCCAAAGCCAAATTTGGTTGTAATTACATAGGGTCCTAATCAATTAGGCTCAAATTTTCCTTTTTTTCTCACTTTTTAGTGGTATTCTTTTGATTTTCTTTTAAAATGAGGTCACTAATTTCAAATTCTTTAGGTCTTACCTTTTTATGATAACTACATTGCAATCGGTTTTGATAGACTTGAAGATGATTGAGGGCATTAAGTCATTTTTCATCGAGAAGCTCAAGCTCTTGAAGCCGTGATTGTCAGTGTTCATCCTCATTAATTACATCTTTAAGGGAGATTCTCAAGGATGGGAGTTCTATCTCAATAGGTAAAATGGCTTCATAACCAGAAACAAGAGAAAATGGGGTGGCTCCAGTAGGCATGCAGTAAGATGCACGGTAAGCCAAAAGAGGGGTAAATTTGAGTATGCCAATTACGTCCATGGGTGTTGACGATGATGGTTTGTATTATTTGGTTTGTTACTTCAGTTTTTCCATTAATTGATTGATTTGAGGATAGATTCACAATTAAAGATGGAAAAGGTTGCGTAAGGATATTCCTGGGTATATGTACCTCATAGAATTTATGCACATAGAAGTCTTTATAGGTGGGAATCATCAGTGATGAGATTCCTGCAAGATTGATCATTGATATCATAATAGACACAACAGGTTGCATTATCGCAAGTGTCCAAACTTGATGTGGTTTTGTTTCGACAACAAGGCTAGAGATGTTAGGTATAGGAGATAATATTGGAATAATAGAATGAAGCTCAATGGTACTTGTTGATGGAACCTCTTATTTAGTGTCTACAATAATATTAAGGGATGAAAGGGAGTCTTGAAGTGAGGTCAAGATCTTGTTAGATGTTGGAAGAATGGTGTTGTCCAAAACAAGTTCAATGTATGTTTAAACCAATGGAAGAAAAGTTGAAGAAGATATGAATTGGTTTGGAATTAGAGAGTCTTGAATTTTTTCATCACGATCTCATGGAATTTCAGTATGTATAGGAGTTTCAACAGTAGTCATATCTTCATTAAAAGTTGTGGTATTGGATATGTAATTGGTTACAAGAGTGTTGTCATCAAGTTCTACAGAGATGATGTTATCGTCAATTAAGTCTTGGACGTAATTATTAAATCTCACACATTTATCTGTGTGATGACCATCAATGTGATGAAAGTTGTAGTATGTGTTAGGTTTGTACAAACATGGCTTAGCTTCCCCTTTGGCAAAAGGGTTTTTATAATTGGATGTCTTATCAATTTAGTCTCTTTTAGTTGATGAAAAACACTAGAGAGACTTTCTCCAAGGGGGGTAAACTAACGTTAGACTTTACGCGAAGTGATGTCTTTGTTAGGTTGTATGATTGGATTTTTGGGTGATTTTCCACTGATTTGGGTAGCCATATGAGATATTTGTGTTGCCATCTTATTGATTTGTTCTAATATTTCATTGTGTGATGTTTTTTGTGAATTTATCGTGTTTAAAAGAGAGGGGGAACGAAGAAAGGTGTGATGAAGAACCCAACATATTCATTGTGATCTTTGTTTTGGCTTAATCGAGTTTTAACAAGGCTATAAGGAGTAAGCTTAAATAAGCTACTCGGGATAAATATGTGATAGCTCAAACAAGCTATAATGAAAATGGTTTAGATTTGGCTTAAACAAGCTTAACAGGTGACAATGTAAGGAGTACACTCAAGCAGGGTACTTGATACAAGTGGGATATAGCTCAAACAAGTTATGATGAATATGTTGATTGGTTTGGATTAAACAAGCTCTAGATTTTTGATAGGAAGAGTAACTCAAACAAGTGACTCAACATAGTTTTGAACTCAAAATGAGCTCTAAAGGGATTTTTGTCGGATGTAATTTTGATAAAATTTATAGTTGACAAAATAAGGAGTGAACTCAAACAAGTCTCCTAATGTCAGTTTGATATAGCTTGAAAACACACTATGGAGGATTGGCTGAAGCAAGCTAATGAAATTGGTGCAATTTTTTTGGTCTTCGTTGTTGGATTGCTTCAATGTTTTGCTTGGTATTGAATCAAACAAGAAATGTTTTTTTGGAACACGACTAGGATTTGAACTTTTACAATGAACACATTGATATCAACCAAGTTTTATGATAAGAGAAATGCTAAACTATTTTGTTTACAAACAACAAGCAGTCATGTGTATCAAATTGTTTTGGATCAAGAGGTAAATTCTTCGAGAATGATCAATGTTTCATGCAATCATCAAGTATGTTGTGGAATGATGGATGCAGACTCTTATCACTCCAAAAATATGTGTCCTCCGATATACCCTAGTCCTAATATACCTAATTATGTACGGGGAAAAAATTGATACGGGGAACCATTAGAGCATTGGAGGAGACTCACCAATTATTACTTGTCTACTTTAGAGTGAATCACCACGTCCAAGACAAGTTTTGTGAAAAGGTGGAGGGTAATGGGGGATAAATGTGTATGGTGTCCTTATAAATCCCCGAATATTTACAGGGACGATGCCCAGGCTTCATTGTTATAGCTATTTAGGCGCAACTTGCATGTTTCGCATGATAGCATTATCTGTAAATGAAGAGCACGGACGATGTAGATATCGAATGTTGTGATGAGACAATGTCTCAAATTGCAATGCAAATGCAAATGTTGTTGGTGCATGTTAGTCAAGTCCACATCACCAGTGTAGCATTGGTAGTGATGAAATCCACCTCTACTACGTGAAAAAATAATAATAATGATGTGATTATACGTAAGGTTATTTCCAACTTGAAATAAATTACTGGCAGAAAATGACAGCGTACCTGAGTGTTCTAATTTTTTTATTTCAGTAGTTTTCTTTGAATGGTGTTACTTTTACAGGATGTTTTCTTTTGTTTTGTGTTTTTGACAATATTCTAGTGACGTAGTCCAACAGAAAACAAATTAGTAGTTATCCTGCAGACAAAAATGTTAGAAAGAAAAATGATTGTGGTTGTTTTTTATTTCCAAATCGCTCAAAGGCCCAGGAAAAGAGCATACACATCCAACAATCGATTTAAAAAATAGAGCTAATTTAAATTATTTTAATTAAGCTACAAAAGGCCCCACTAGTATGAAATGTTGATTTAAATTTGAAAATTTGATTGGGGGTCCTGTAATGTTAGAACAAGAACTAAACAATTGCGACTGTTTCTAATTTTCCAGATCACTCAAAGGCGTAAGAAAAGAGCATATGCGGATACAATTGAGACAAAATTTGGCAAAAATGTGTATAATTATTGTATTTAATCATGATTTTGAAATAGCGATAATGATTATCTTCACAAAAAAGAAAAACGATGAAAGAAAAGTTGTAAAACGTTACCCAAAATGTCATCATGGAAAGTTGGAATGTAAGGCAATTTTTTTTGTTTTACGAAGCCCAGTGGCCTCTAATGTGCAAAAGACAACTGGGAATGAGTATGGTGAGATAGGTGCGAATAGGTCCTGTATTGGCGAAAAAGGTCCTGTAAGAAAATGATTAGTAGTTTGTACCTGCAAATAACGTTAATAGAATGATTACTAAAAATGATTAATTATAATTACGAAGTGAAAAATCAAAAAATTAAGTTGATAAAAGAAAATGTGGAGATTTTGAATGAGGACGTATAAGTTACAAAACACGATTAAGAATGAGCTTGAAAAAGAATCACGATAAGTGATAAATATTGTACGGGTGGTTAGAAAAGGGAATTAACATTGGTGATTTACGATTGGGAAGAACCACACAAAAAGGTACAAATTTCAAAAATCAAATTGTGAAAAACTTGGAAATGATTTGGTACAAAGTGATAAAAGGCAACTAAAAATAAATAATGATAAAAGACATAATTAAATAAGAGTGTTATTAAAATCATGATAAAGAGAACATTAGCAATAAAAATAACTCAAATCTACAGCGTGATGGTAGTGTGCACATGGTGGGTATGAATAAGCTCATATACGGCTATGAAGACGAAAATATGGACTTATATGGTAAGAAGGTGGATCGATATGATGAAAAGGTGGACTTAGACAAATATAAATGTGAGATGAAATGTGAACGTATCAACGGAATAGGTTAGGTGAAATATGTAATGGAAGAGGGTAGGTGATAAAAGGATATTGAATGAAGATATATCTATGAATGATAATTTTAGAAGTCAAAGTAACTATTCAAATCGATATTTGTTGGATAATGTTATGGGTGATGTTCGGAATTAGACTTGGTGGAGAAGATAGTAAATAACGTTCAAAGCTCTATTCAAAGTAACTAGTCGAAGCTGATAAATGTGATTAATAGTTTTTTGTATTGTAGTGGGTGGGGTTGAATGGGATGAGAGCTGAAGGGCTCGTGGAGGAAACGTGGATGTGGGTGGATGTGGATAATGTTTAACGGTTTGAGTTTGTTCACACATGGAACATCGATAGCATTTGAAGCACGAATGGTGGCTTAATAGTCCGAGGGCTCCCGTGCTCCTAATAGATGATATTATTCATGGAGACTAATGTAGCAGATCACAAACTCCCTCAATGTATGGTTCAACAAATAGACATCTAGCTTCTTCTGCGTGCAAAGCTTGTCTCCGCTCCTACACCACTGGTTGCACCAAATACAACCAAAAGAGAATAAATCATGGTAGGATTTATGACATGTTAACATAAATCTTTTGCAGACAAAGCTAGATATAAATTATTGGTAGAGATAATGTTTACTACAACTCTGTGAAATCTTGTGCCACATCAGTAGGTCTGTGTGAACATTGTTCGAATTTGAGGATTCTAATAAATACGGATTTAATCAACTTACATATTATATAATGTTACAATAAATATTTAAATAAACATTACATCATAACATAAGTAAATAAAGAAATACTTACAAGAAATAAATAACACAGGTGACACATTATTTATAGTGGAAAACCTCAATATGGTAAAAACCACTTTAAAAATAACCTTTTACTTCAAAGAACTTATTTTACATCCAATAAGTTCACCTCTTCCTTTAAAACTCTATTTACCAAGGGTAAAACCAAATCACTTGATTTGCATACCTTTGATATATTGCCCGAATATATCAAATGAGGACCTAAAGTCATTTTTTATATAAGGTGATCGGGTATGTCTCCTGACCCACCTTTTTAACCTAAACGGTTGACACATACACCTAGGTTTATAATATTTAATATTAGAAATATAATCATTTCATGATATTAAATATTTAACCTAAAGTATATACCTATGTTAGTATATTTAATAATAGAAATATAAATATTTCATATTATTAAATATTAACCTATATATTAGTGATGGACCCATATACATTAAAATTTGGTCAGACCACTTAATCATTATGTTCCAACACTCCCCCTTAATGTTAAGTGGGATAACATAGCATATGTCAATAGATTACCTTCCCGTGGTACACTACAGGATTTACAATCCTTAAACCATAGAGATTTTAGGCTAGCATATCAGTTGAAGGAATTATAACACCTTCATCATACTCAATTTATTTTTTGGTACAAAAGCATTTGGAATCCCAAAGATCATCTCATGATCAGTAACTAAATATGATTTGTGAGTTTTATATGTTCTCATAAAAGGTTATTGAACCTAAACATATAGGAGCCTTTTACAACCAAGCACCTCCTTAAGAATATGTTTGTATTGGATGTTTACAGTAAACTCAATAGCACTAAAGTGTTTACTGAAGACCTTCTTTAAGATCTTTATACACTTCTTTCTAAAAAGAAGCCGAGGAGGTATACATGTCTGAAGATCTTTTTACACTTGCCCGAAGGTCTTTTTTACACTTGCCCAAAGGTCTTTTACCAATGTCTGAAGGTCTTTTTACAAAAACCAAGTTCCATTAGGAGGTGGCATTGTCATGCACACTCCCCCTTAATGAAAACTCTGACAATCTAAAATTTTCACGAAATCGACAAAACTTTGCAGCACTCATGGACTTTTTGAAGATGTCAACCACCTGCTCTTCAGTCAACATGAACTTGAGATTTATCTCATCACTTTGTACCTTCTTACAGGTGAAACATATATGTATCTCAATATTCTTCATCCTCTGATGTTGAACAAGATTCTTAATCAAGAGTAATAAAAATCTGACCACCACATAGAAGAGAAATACTTCTTTTAGCTTCCATGTGTATCTCTACCAACAGTCATTGTAGCCACATGACTTCTTTACTTCTTCCATTGTACTTCTCTGCCTCAATAGAAGAAATTGAGACTGTTGATTATATTTGTTATTCCAAGTAATGGTTCCTACACCAAAAAACTTGAACATATATCCAATATATTTTATAACACAACATCAGTATGGTTAGAATCACTAGATCCATATAAGATAGCATTTTCATTCTTAGTATAATGTAACCCATAATTGATTGTTCCTTTCAAATATCTAATTTTTTTTTTACAAGATTCTAATTATCTCTAAAAAGGGTTCCTACATAAACCTTTAAGTAATTCTTACTGTATAGGAAATATCTGATCTAGTTATAGTTAGATAAATCAAACTATCAGTTAACATCCTATATAAAATAAGATCAATATTTATTTTAACTTCTATTGAAGTAGAAAATGGTTTATAATCAACCATAAGAAAAAATTTCAATACAATGGTTGCATATTGAAAAAAATAACAACAGAATGAAATACAGTCATAAAAATAACATGATGTGAGAGACTTAACTCATTCATTTCAAAGTACTACTTCAATTTCTATTTAATCCTATGAATTAAATCAGAATTTTCACCATACATAAGTAAATCAACATATATACATATAATGATAATACAAATTGAGTGGGAATTGCAAATAAGGCCCTAATAGTACTCATTTTAGCTACAGGAAATGTCTCAACATAATCAATACTAGGTTTTTGAGTGAAACCTCTAGTAACAAGTCTAGATTTATGTTTGTTAATGCTACCATCAGCATTATATTTTACTTTGTATATCCACCTAGACCTTATAATACTTTGCGGATCAGGTTCATACAAGGTAATTAATGTATGGTACATATGATGGTTTCTGTTCATTTTCCTAAGGTTAATAGGATTTGAACTTTTTAACATAGATTGAGCCCAATTTAATTTCTTATCTAGGAAGATAAGAGTTTCAGAAACATATATAGCATCAAAATATCATCATGACCATTTACTAAATCAGAATCAAAACCATCATTTAGAAACATTTAATGAAGTAACTTCAAGAGAAGAAGACAACACATGTAAACCTTCCAGCAGATTATATCTCCACATTTCATATAAGCTTCGATAATTAACATGTCTCTACCTTTCATGCCATAGTTTTGAATTATTCAAACTTTGAGATATAAAACAAGATGCAGAAGAGAAATCATCAAAAATATACTGACCATTTTTTTAAATTCATTCAGCTATTGTACTCTCATTACTATCCATGATATACCAAGTATCCTTCATGCATGGATTTTAGTTGTGTCCATACATCTTTCGGATGTTCAATATTACCAATGTGTAAAAGGTACTCATCGTTCACATTGCGTAGAATCATAGAAAAAGTCTCCTACATTCATTGCAAGAATGTATTCATGTTATCTACAGTCACTTGACGATCGGTGGGAGAAACCTCAAATCTAGAAAAAATCATCTAGAGTTTTCTTGCCATAAATTATGTTTTGACCTAAATGTTGTAGTTGGTTTCATTCAGGATCTGATTTTTGTCAAGACAGAAATAGTTAGACACTATTATTTTCTTAAACTTGTAAAACACGTCCCATTATAATAGACAATGTACCAAATAGTTATATGCATATTTATCGATAATAAAAACAACACTTTTAATAGAATCAGATCTAAATTTTATAGATCTAAAGCAACTATTTGATTATAACTAATTTTGTTATTACAATGCATATTAATTAACCTCCCATGATCAAAATAATAAACCACAATATAAAGGGCTCTGCATTATACCCCATAATGATATAAAAAATATTTTTGACTATATAGAAGTGAAGAAGAGACCCCTAAGAATGCATAATAACTTCAAATTTCTGAAGAAAAAAAATTAATCTAGATGAAAATCCAGCCAGCTTATATTTGACGTCTAAATGACCGTCATAATGACTTATTTTTTGGTTTGTCATGACGTTCATTTGACCGTCAATTTTAACACATTAAAAGTTTTCTAGAACCTACGAAGTTAAATTTTACGTTTAAATGACTGTCATATTGTCTTATGTTAAGTCTACTGTAATGGTCATTTGACCGTCAAAGTTAATGGAGCCAAAACTTGTTGTGTATTTCCAAAATGTGAAATTCTAGAATTTCTTCTTCTGTATAATATTAGGGAGGTTATATTTTAACACATTATAATAACCTATTATAATTTATAATGTATATGTGTGTATATATATATAAAGAGGTATATAGTTTATAGAATGTAAATAAAAAGCAACATATAATTCATAAAAATTATAAACTATAGTATTTTTTATTAAAAAAACACATAACCCTTATTAAAGGGTTTTAAAGGACATAGACCAGGTTAAAAGAATTTTACTAAGTGCAAGTAGATTTATGAGAGTATAAATTAACCTGCATATTTTACAGAGGAGACAAGTAATTTCACCCGACCAATGAAATAAATTGAAATCCCTATTTTCATGAACCTTGTCTCCTCCCTTCATTTACTCTTAATTTTACCCTACACACATTTAAAATTATGGAAAAATTGTAAAATATTTTATATAATTCCTACAAGCTAAAATTTTTAAAACTTTTATGTGGTTATAACTATCAATATTTTAATAAATATTTACCACACTTCACGTGGACCACCAATAAACTAGTTTTTTTTTAAAAAAAATCTCCATTTATACCTGAGAATTCCACATTTATACCTGAGATATTATCTCATTTTATTCTCCACTCCCACTCTTATATAAAAGAAAACATTTAAATAGGTTTATTTATATAGTTTTTATAAACTATAAGATATAAATGAATGGGACCGTTCCCTTACATGGATATATAAATGGTTAGGGACACATATTAGATTTTATTTAATAAGTATTAAGATTTAAAAAGTAATCCCTTCATGGTCAAGCAATAAACATGGCCCCCCTTCCTAAAAAAAAGTAAGCACTTAAGTTTTTTTTTTAAAACATATATAGACAAAATCTAATAAAATTTATATTTTAAGTGGTTTAAACTAACCATATATATAAAATATGATTCAAACTTAGGTTTGTTTCTTCTTTTTTAAACTATATATGCCTAGATTTATAAGTTCGGTTTAAATATGATTTGAACTTAGGCTTAGAATATAGTTTGTTGACTCTTCCCCCAATCCCATAAAATTTCAATATGGTTTAAGACTTTTAATATATAGTTTTTTTTCAAAACAATATCACTTTTAATATGATGTTTATACGATGGAAAAGTGACATGCGAGCAATGGGAATCTACAAGTACCTCTTCCTCGTACCCGACCTCCCGAGGTTGTGCCGAGATGGCCGGTGAATGTGGAATATAAATGGATACAGACAAACTAATCGGGTAATCTTATATCCTCAATACGCAATAATGGAATCTATGAATCTAAGGCAAAGAAGGCCCTCCTAACCTGAATTGGTGTAATGGTTTGTTCAGATATAATAGTTGTTCGGAGGCTCCAATCAATGTCGAGCTCTGCCGAGATCCTGTTTATTGGTTGTTGGATACATGGGAAGTGACCTGTGGGAGCTTCGTATATATCTCCAGACAAGGTCATGAAAATGGTGATAGGAGGTTTAGTGGATTTGTAGTGAACTATGGGTGGTTTTCTGGTCTAGTCCAGAAAATATTAGATTGATTGGCTTCTATATTTAATATGGAGAACTGCGTTATGATATCTGGCGGGAGTGGTGAGGATCTAAATACCAGTGTTCGTAAACCGGTATCAATACTTAACTGATTTGCAGGCCCATTGGGTTGTGGGACTTGGGGATCACAACCATGAGTTCATGGTTGTTGTGGACCTATTATGGTCATGTGAAGAATCAATCCCTTCTTCCGACTATCCAGTAATCATACGCCTTTTCAGCCTCTATGTTTAGAACTAGAAGTTGTATAATTTTCTCAGAATACCTTACAGGTGTTCTGGCAACTTGAATGCGTAAGCTAGTATCTATGTCAATGAGGAGGTCTCCTGCATCAGGTTGTGGAACTAAAGGATCGCAACCAAATACTTGTTCTCTTTCAAATCCTTGTACAGTCATTCAGATATTTTATCAAGGCAGTCTATAGTTAGGATGATTTGACCAAAATGTGTATGCCTTGTCGTCTTCGATATTTAACCCTCTCAGTTGTTCACTAATTTCTTGTAGGTTTGTCGTTGCTCGAAAGACCTGTATCCTAAGGTCTTGATCTATATCAGCTAATGTTGTGGGTAGATTTGGTTGAGGCACTATTGGTTCAAATATATATTCTCTAGGCTCTCTAGGTCCTGTGATTGTCATGCAAAATGATTCAACTTTTAACTAAGATTAATAAACTAATTATGAAAGATGTATCTACACTATGCATGTATTCTTCTATTTTTGTATTTTCGATGACGTATTTTAATGAAATTAAAGAGCAGCTACTCTAATATATTTAGAAAATGAACAACTAATCTAGTAACAGAATTAAAACAAACAAAGTAGCCTGGTGTGGCTATTTGCCTGTGTAGTTGTGATTTTATCCTAAATATCTAAGCAACTAATTATTTTAAATTGAAAGACTCTCGATCCTACCTCAGAAGTGAGGAATGAATCACAGTTTCTCAGAAACTATCAATCCCCATAGCTTCCCTGGCGATATCGAGAGTGAACTTTTGACTGAAATAAAATAATTCACTACTCTATTTGATACGTTGTAACTAGAACTTTGATAGCTCAAACCTGGCGTTTACAGAACAGTGGTAAATCTAGTTGTGTGTGACTTTGTCCCCTCAGTGTGATCTCCTCATTCCTTCATGTTCTCATGAATCTAGAAAAGTGTATATGATAGCATCAATAGAAGAAGGTATTCGAACAATGGCAGCTTTGGATATAGACCGAATACAATGTGAGTAGGAGAGGGATAGCGCAAGTGAACAGAGCTTGACTATGCAATTCCTAGTGGGATTTATTGTGGGAATACAACACAAATACACCGAGAGTTCTTGAAACTATCCTTTGTGATGAACAGAACCTGCAACTCTAATGGATTCCAATCTACAAATGAAACTACTTTACTCTAAACTCACTTGCATGGAACAACAATGAAGCAAGACTGAAACAAGAAGATCAAATGACCTCTAAACAGCAAAGAAAGACCAACAATGGAAGCAAAACATGAAACTATGGGAATTCTAATTGAGAAATTCAAAATACTGAATAATAGAATTTAGAAGGAGAGGGGCCATTTGTTTGAAAACAAGCTGGCTATTTATAGCAAATGCATTTACCAGAGGGTAACTCCCAATTGAACTCTTTTACTATAAACAAAGGGAAAACACTATTCATAGGGTGGCCAAAACATAAATGCAAAGAAAAGTAGCTGAAGAATGCGGGTAGAAATTGAAGATTTACATTTGACGTGATCGTCAGAACTTTCTGGAAAATGTGAACAGGACCGCCACCCTGTGCAGGGTGGTGGTTACGGGACCGCCGCCCTGTCCTGGGCGGCAGTCACGGGACCGCCACCCAGGTAGGGCGGTCTCATCACTGAAGACCAAAATGCAAGAAAAAGGGGGGAAGAGGGAAAAACAAAGCATGCAGAGGCCGAGTGAGGCATGTGGGATACAAACGTATACTTGGCAAGCTTTTCTGGATTTGAACACCTTGCAAGGAGACCTGTATCATCATTGGGGTATGTGTAACATCTTTCCGGCGGTGCAGTACCCTACAATTTTGGGTACGTACATATTGCCCCCTCGGAGAAGCATCTTAGCCATGAAGAGGCGTAAAACGGTGGATCCGAGTATGGCGGTCCCGAAATGGGGAGTTAGGAGTCATACCTGACATGACTGTGTCTCAGAAAGTTGCCATCCAAAATCCCGCTATCTATAAAATTAAAAAAAAGGACTCAAGTGCAGATAGATAAAATAAATTGAGAAATAAAACAAAATTGATATGAAATGAGGACTTACCATCTACATGGGGTTTAGAACTTACCTCTGTCGATGCTCCGACCCTGTGAAAGACATTCAAAATCAATTTTAAAAGGCTATATATATATATATAATGAACTCATTTCACTATTCATTTGCGTGGATTGATTTGATAGTTTTTGAGCTCTGGGACCCACGGTGATGGTTTTCGATGAGAGTATAGTCAAAACGTTCATGGTGAGATAGTGATCATGCCTCCGAGAGTGGAACATCGACCCGCGAAGTCTCAGGTTAGTTCTTCTCAATTTATTGTTTTTGAACCTAAAATGTAGAAATGATAAAATCTTTGTCTTGGGGGGGTATTTTTGAAAATACTAGTTTTAAATGAGTCTCTAGGGGGGGTGCCCATAGGGTAGGTCCTTATTTTAGTTAAAATGGTCTTTTGCTTATTTTTAGGATTTTTAGGGCTTTTGAGCCATTTGTGGGTTTCGGGACAGGACCGCTGCCCTGCACAGGGCGGCGGTTACGGGACCGCCACCTTAGAAGGTGGTAGTTACAGGAACCACCACTCTGCACAGGGTGGCGGTTCACGACAGAAAGTAAAAACAATGCTTTGCTTTACTTATTTTTGCATTTTTAGCACTTTTACATGTTTTTGATAGTTTTTCCAATCGGATTTTGATACTAACTTACTCCTTTTTTGTGTTTTTGGGTGTATGCAGAAGGAGGAGGAATACATTAGATGGAGCCAAGAGAGGGAGTGTGATTGGCTCCTAGCAGTGTTAGAGGCACTCACTCAGGCAGAGCGAGATACTCTTCAGAGGGCTGGCATTTGGAGGATTGCACAGGTCCCTCACATTGCACCTGCTAGTCACATACTATGTGACTTATTTTCATACTAGGATGCGGATCGGAACACCTTCTGATTGCCAGGAGTTAGGGGTGAGTGGACCATCACCCTGGAGGATGTTTACCATATACTAGGGGTTCTGATCCTTGGGCAGTGGCTGTCTCTTAAGATAGCAGTATCAAGATCTCAGGTGGTTCAGTGGGCCACCTATATGGGGGATGCAGTTGTTTTGATGGGGTCAAAGAAGGGGGTGAGGATCCACTCCATTGTTGAGTCAGACATTCCTGTGCTCCACAAGGCCATCATGGGCATCCTTGCTTCGAGATTGATTGGGGACAAGGGAGGGGACACCCTCTTATATTGTTGGGCCCCCATCATTACACAGATTGAGGGCCATGGACGTGTTTACACTTGGGGAGTAGACATCCTCGGGACCACCTACCATGATTTATACAGGGTGGTCCGACTACAGGGATAGTCACTGAGCCACCCCACTCTTGTCATGAGTTGGGTGTATGAGCATATCACTCCGTATGGGAGAGGTGTAGAGGTAGAGGATCCCGGGGCCGTCAGGGCAGTGAGGTGGACAGGGATGACCATTCTTAGAGCGCCTCACCAGCCAGTGGCCTCTTTGACCACTGCAGACATGGAGGCCACTCCTTATCAGGCCATGGTAGGGTTATGGGGAGAGGAGACTGTCACATTGATTGCTTGTCAGACTACCAGTCAGCTGGTAGACAGGGCACGGGGAAGTTGGAGATCCACCCCTTTGATAGAGTACCACAGTAGTTTGGCCTCCCCTATATTGACATGTTTCCTCCAGTGGGGCCAGTGTATAGATCTATTCGTGAGGCTCAGGGAGGTCCTAGAGGCCAAGGTTGGACTATTGTTACTCCTGGTGTTCCCATCGCATGGCCAGGAGGGTGGTACGTGCTCGAGGGGGAGCCAGTGCTCCTCAGGCACCTTTACTTCAGATTGCCACCGGTCCTGCCCATAGCAGCGATGAGCCCATTGACGTGGACTCTGAGTCTGAGGAGTTCACTGGGGGAGAGACAGAGGAGGAGACAGAGGAGATGGAGATCAGAGGGACGGGTGGGGAGGATGATAGTGATTCTGAGTGGCATGACACTCAGGATATCCTACGGGCCGAGAGGGTGGAGTGGAGCACAGAGAGGGTGACTCTGATCTCAGAGGAGTTTCTCTCTCAGGATTTAGGGGGAGATGGTGAGTCCGTCGCAGGCCATCACATTGCCCCAGATGTGAGAGAGGGATGCCAGTCAGCGGCAACATCAGTGGCAGGCGCGGATCCTAGAGACCCTTCCTGGAGGCTTGGAGATCTGAGTGAGTTGTCACTCTTCTCTTGACTTGGTTTTAGTTAGAATTGTCTTAGTTTTTGTTTATTCTTGGTTTTATTTTTGATCATTTTCTAACTTGTTTTCTCCTTTATTTGCAGCGACTGCTGATGAGTGGCGAGACTTGATTCACCGAGTATGCACAGATACCTTGTTGCTCCCCTCAGAGAAGACTCGTGCTGAGATTTCTGTGGACGTGGGGGAGCCTTCAGCAGCCGGTAGGCATACCGATGTTTTTTCCTCTATCTGGCAGGCGGCGAAGATCATGACTTCTCTCCATGCTGAGGTAGCTGGATATAGGACGGCCGAGTGCTTGATGAGGAGGAGTCATTCTCATAGTGAGACGGCAGCTACTAGCTGTGACCGTGAGCCCTCAGTGCATTCGAAGCACCGGCATAGCCAGAGTCCTAGACGTGGTCGTACGCCCTCTGAGGGATCCCATAGGGGTTGAGAGGCCATTTTTGTAGTGTTTTTTCAGATATTTATATGAGTGTTTTTGTACTTTTCGGGCTCATTGAGCATTTTGACCATGCCTAGTGCATGATGGCATTGTATATAAAACTTGATTATATATATATATATATATATATCTTTTTGGATCTAGACTTTTGGTGCCTAGAATTTTGTGACTTGTTTCCACATGTATACTAGATGTTTTTAGAGTACTTGTTTTCATGCTTTTTAGAATGTATGCAATGGATGACAAATGATAGTAAACAGAATGTTTTACTTTGTATGTTTTTGTAATACTGATATGAGATGATTAACATATTGTAGTATTGAACTTTTGAATTCTTTGGGCGATGTCTGTGATTTCTTCCTATGTTGGCAAAACGTGATGAATGTATAGTGATAAAGAGATGAACTTGCCCCAATCCCAACTCCACGCAACTAGTAAGATGTGAGGGATCAACACCAAGAGTTGAGGAAGGGCACAAATTGTATGAGTTTGACTGAATGGAATGATGAGAGACAGACAAACCAGTAACAGAAACCAAACTTAGACCTACACACTTACCCTACTCAGAACTACCACCAAGCTTAGAAGGCCACTTACTTTCTAGTTTATCTAGACTTAGATTTATAAATGGCAATCTGGTTGACAAAATCTGGTTTTGAGGATTTGATCTCTTTAGCATTTGGACATTTATTTTCTCTTAATATAATTTGATTTGTGCTTTTAGCATACCAAGATTTGTTAATTTGTGTGAATGGACCCCCCACACCCTACCTCATGCCACTAGTAAGAAGCATGGGTTTGTCACCAAAGGTGGGATATAGGCGAGTAAGGGCACTTCTTTCCTTTCCCAACCTCACACCACTAGTAAGAGATGTGGGCTTATCACCAAAGGTTGGTGGGGCAAAGAAGTGTGTAAAATAAAATATTTTGTTTTGCTTGGCACCTTTGATTCCATTTGATTTTTGACACTTCTGATCTGTGAATTTGGGATATCCTTTCTTTCAAAGAGACTTAAGAGGGATAGATGTGACACCAAGAAGCTTCTAGAACAGACCATAGGTAAGGACAACTTCACCTAGTAGAAAGAAAGAGCAAAACCAAGTATGCAGGCCTTGGTATGGTTTTCGTCAATACTTGTCTGTCAAACTTGATGAGAAGATTTGAAAATACTTGATGATGTTTGAAGAGATGTGATTTGAATGCTTTTGCCAATACTTTCAAAAATTTGTAATAAATTGCTTAAGAGTAAGTTCCTGGACTACAATTTTTATGAAATGAGTGGACAAAATGAAACAGCTAAATGACTAATGCAATGTAGGTAGCTATAATGTACAAGTGGTGATTCTGATGTCTTATGCGTAAAACCATTTAAGATGCAAGGAATTGACAGTTTCATTGAATTCCTCACCTTCTAGTGTGCACAAAAGATACACACCATTTCCATAGTCCTTCATGACTCGGTATGGGCCCAACCACTTGGGCCAGAACTTCCTTCCTTCACCAGTTTTCTTATCAATCTGGCTGTCTAGTCTTAGAACTAGATCTCCCTCATATATTTCTCACTCATAGACCTTTTTGTTATACTACCGACACATCCGGTCAGCATAGGCTCTGTGCCATTGTTCGGCATTTAGCCTGGCCTCGTCAAGGCTTTCCAGTTGAGAGAGGCATGCCTCCCTATAAGCTTCTTCATCCAAAATCCCTTGTAATGAGATGCAGAGACTGGGTATTTCAACCTCAAGTGGGAGAACTGCTTCTGCCCCGAATACCAACGAGAAAGGGGTTGCTCCTGTTGGTGTTCTTATTGAGGTTCGATGGGTCCACAAGGCCAGATATAGTTTTAAATGCCAATCTCACTTGTTCTCCTTGACTGTTTTGAGGAGAATAGCTTTTAATGTTTTGTTTGTTGCTTCAGCTTGCCCATTGGCTTGAGGGTAGTAAAGAGAGGCCGTGTGATGGTTTATTTTGAATTTGCTGCATAACTCACGGACCTCGTCATTTTTAAAGGACGTGCCATTATCTGAGATAATGACTTGTGGGACACCATACCTGCAAATGATTTGATTCAGAATGAATTTGGCAATTACCGAACCTGGTACTGTGGTGAGAGGCATGGCCTCCACCCATTTGGTAAAATATTCCATGGCTGTAATTATAAAATTATGGCCATCGGTTGATGAGGGAGAGAATTTCCCTATCAAGTCCAGACCCCACGTGGAGAAGGGCCACGGGGTCACTATTGGTTGCAGGGATTGTGCTGGCATGTGAATCTCGTGAGAGAATTCTTGGCATTTGTGGCACTTACGTACAAATTCCACTACATCATGTTCGAGAGTGGGCCAAAAATAGCCCATCCGATGTATTTTGTGAGTAGTGGCATGACCACCAAAGTGGCCTCCACATATCCCACTGTGGGATTCATGAAGAATCTTCTTGGATTCTTCTGTGTCGACGCATCTTAGAAGCATGTCGTCGAAGGCTTTACGATAGAGTACCTATTCTAAAACAACATATTTAGTGGTAATAATGCGTAACCACCTTCTTTGTTGTGATGTGGCACCTTCCAGGTATGTGTGGTCTATGATAAAATTGATGATATCAGTGTACCAGGGACATGTAGAGATGGGGGGCCTGGTTTCGACGAAGTATACACACTCATCAGGAAAGTCCAGATTTACCAGATCACCTCCATCTAGTGGATTGTCAGCTAACCAATCTGCAATGATTTGTCCCTTAACAAATTTTTGGTTTACGAATGTCAACTCAAATTCACCCATTAAGGTTATGAAACACCCAACCTTTTTAGATAAAGACCCTTGCGTGAGGAATGTTCGTAAATGATCTGTCTTTACAATGACCCTTGTTTCTTGGTTTAACATGTAATGTCTTAAACATTTTGTTGCAAAGACTATGGCAAGGCATTCTCTCTCTACCTATGTATAACGTGTTTCATAATCGAGCAACGTTCGGCTGATGAAATAGACCGCACGTTCTCATTTATCATTGTCTTCTTGAGCCAGCATGTAGGCTAGCGAGACATGAGTGGCTCGTGAGTATAGGATCAAAGGGCGGTCTGGTTTGGGAGGCATTAGCGTGGGTGGAGACAACAAGAAGCGTTTAACTACTTCAAAGGCCTCGTTGCATTCTTCAGTCCAATCAATGCTATAATCTTTCTTTAATAGATTGTTGATTGGATGAATGGAAAAACTTAAATCTGGGATGAACCTTCGGATTGCACTGAGCTTCCCAAGAAATGACCTGATTCCAGACTCGTCTGATGGTGGGATCATTTTGAGAACAACCCATATTTTGGCTGGATCAACATCAATCCCTCGTGAAGATATAATATAGCCCAGAAGTTTTCCTCCTGTCACACCAAACACACACTTCTCTGGGTTTAATGTGACACCATATTCAATTAATCGTGAGAGGATGATGCGAAGTACTTCTGGATGATCACAGTGCTTCTTGGCCTTGGCCAATAAGTCATCCACATAGGATTCCACAATTTTATGGATAAGATCATGGAATATGTATGTCATTTCCCGTTGATATGTAGCGCCAGCGTTCTTAAGACCAAATGGCATGACAGCGTAGCAATAAGTTCCCCAGGGAGTTATGAATGTAGTTTTGGCTTGATCCTGTTCAGATATTTTAATCTGATTATACCCTGAGAACCCATCCATGAGGGACAACAGTTCAAATCTAGTTGTTGCATCAACGATAATGTCAATGGATGGTAATGGGAAGTCATCCTTGGGACAAGCTTTGTTAATATCCTGAAAATCTATGCAAATGCGTATCTTCCCATTCTTTTTGAGAACAGGGATGATATTAGATACCCATTGTGAATAGTCAACGGGTTTGATGAATCCCACTTGGAGAAGTTTTATTACTTCCTCTTTTACCATGAGAGCCACTTTTGGCTTCATTGGTCTTGACTTCTGTTTAATTGGTTTTGCATCTGGTTTAGTGACAAGATTATGTACCACGATATGTGGTGCAATGCCCATCATTTCTTTATAGTTAAATGTGAAAGCCTTTTGATGTTCTTTGAGGATTTGGGTGTGTATTTCTATCTCCTCCGGAGTTAACGAGGATCCCAACTTCAAAATTTTTGGTTCTTCCTCCATTCCAATGTTTATGTCAATGGTTTCTTCTATTAAAGAAGTGTTACCTTCTTCAAATTCAGGTGGGGCTGGAGGTAGTTCCAAGCTTTCTCCATTTTCTATCTCGTAGATATCAAGATCCTTCTATGGAGGAGACTCTACCATGGGATTTCCAAAATAGGAAGAGGAATGTGGTATTAGGGAAAGATCCACTATGCGGTGAGCAAGGTGTAGCTCCGCATAGGCATTTAGATATTCGAGAGTGACTCTATCATTGTCAAAGTGATCCATGATAGAAAAATCATCCTCAGCTTCTCCATGAGTTAGGAGTGAGTTTGTTGGTATTTTACGCACTAATGGTTCAGTACGAAGTGATACTGTGAAATTTGTATCTTCCAACTCACTGTTTGGAGTGAAACGGGAAGCTGAGGTTGCTATTGAGTCTGCGAGAAGGTTCTACTCTCATGGGATTGCTTCAATTGATATGAAGTTAAATCCCTTGCTTAGATCTAATACCGTTGTTTTATAGAGTTGTAAATGCTCAGCCCTAGTTTCATATACCTCAGAGACTTGGTTTGCAACTAGTTGCGAGTCTCCTAGCACTCTAATGTTATCGACACCCATTCTTTTGGCTAGGATGAGGCCAAGGAGGAGAGCTTCGTACTCAGCCCCATTGTTTGTACATTCAAAGTTTAATTTAAAGGTGAAAGGTAGGATCTTTCCCTCAGGTGAAGTAAAGATCACTCCTGCCCCAGCTCCAAAGTGACATCTAGCTCCATCGAAGTGGAGAGTCCAATACTTGCTTGGAAAAATGGATGTTGGGATATTTGTCGTATCTATTTCTTTTGCTTCGGTTACTTCTACCATAAAAACTTCGTCTGATGGAAGAGAAGCAATTCCCAGGGTGCAGCTCATACCCATAGAATCAAATGGTAGGAGGATAGGTAAGTCTTTCTCTAACAACTCGACAATTTTTGCGGTAGTCCCTAGTGACACTGTTTCTATAACATTGGTCTCATTTTTGAGTGCTGGAATGTCCTTGGCTAGATTTGTAATTTCCAACTCTGTGGTGGGTATCAACTTCTCTTTTGGTTTTGAATTAATTGGTTTGATAAGTTGATTTGTTGGGAGTTCAAACTTGGAGTGAACGCCTGGTCTTTTCTTCAAATCAGCTAGGTGTATATCGAAGGGTTTTGGGTCACCTTGTGCCACAAATATTTTCCCTAAGTGTAGAAATCTTATTTCTTGGAATAACATGGAAGGGATTGCCTTCATGCGGTGTATCCATGGCCGACCAAGGATCATATTATAGTTGGTTTCCTGATCTATAATATAAAATTTGGTGAGGACCGTCTTGGGTCCTAAAGTGACTGGTAAAACTATGGTTCCAATTGAAGTGGCCTTGAGGCTATCATATCCTCTTAACGTATTTCGTGTTGTGGAACAGTTTGTCTCTCCATATCCTAACTTTTGAAGAAAAGTGAAGGGGACTATGTTAACTGCTGCCCCATCATCAATCATTGCGCATTTAACATAATTATTGTAAACCCATACTTGTAAATGTAAAGTTGGGTCACCTCTTCGTGTAATTTCAGCGTCTATTGGCATTTTGCTTATATCAAATATAAACTCAGTATCCCTATCTGGCTGCCCTGGAGGATAAACATCAAAGTCTACATGGTTTACTTGCATTTCCGGAGGAGGAGTGATGTTGATTAAATGACCAAGGCCTAATGCTTCTAAGAGGGCAGCCCTGTGGGTGGGAGAGTTCTTTAACAAATCCAAAAAGGAGATGTGAGAGAAGGTTTTAGTTAAGTCATTAATTAAATCATAGGCACCTATGGGTTTTACCAACGTTTGTTGAATGTTGTCTGGTTCCAATGGATAACTTGGAGTTGGTTGAGAAGAATAATCCCATGTTCTTGTTATGGTTTCTATGGGTAGCTCGGTGTCTAACTCCACCAGACCAACTATCTTGGTTTGGGGTCGAGTTCCTAGTTGGGGTGCGACTGGTGGATTTAATGAAGTTGAAGCTTCATGATCATTGTTTCCTGTTATAACACCCTTGTTTGTTCCATTAGGATCTAGCCTGTTATTGTTAGAATGGTTTGGGAGTGGATCATTAAAGATCTTGAGGGGTGCATTTTGAGGGGAAACTGCCCCTGTATAAGTGTTTGGCATGGGTACTACAGAATTTGCTAAAAACATATCTATAAAGAGTTGTTTTTGATCTTCTGGAAAATGCTGCATGAATTTATTGTAGTCACGACAAGTCCTAGTATCATGGCCTTGAATCTTGTGGAAGCCACAATACAAATTGGGATTATAATTTCGAGGCTGTTGATTTAAAACCTGTTGTGGCCCAAAATTCTGATAAGGTTGCTGGTTGTTAGAGTTAAAATTTTGAGGTTGTTGCCTTTGGTTTTGACTCTGATATCCAGTTGGGTTTTGATTTGGACCTTGTGTTTGGATTTTTCATTGTCGTTGTTGTTGTGTCATGGTGGATGATTAAAATCCACTGCGTTGATTGTTGGAGTAAAATTGTTATTTCGCTGATTATTAACAGGTGGCGAAATGTTTACAACATTTTCCCTTTTAACTTGGTCAGTTACTCCATCTGTTGTAACTCCGCAGTTCTTGTTAAGGATCTTAGGTCCTTGATTAGCGTTCCCGGTATTAGGATAGGCCGCGGTGTTTTGATTGGGAGTGGTTAATTTCCCATTTGTTCCATATGTCTTACGACCACTATCTATTGTTGCTTGGTCGATTCGGAGAGCACTCTCGAGTACTTCATCATAAGTTCTTAGTGGGAACTTCTGGACTTCTTCCTTTATCTCTCTATTGAGAGAATTAAGGAATAAATCACATAGTTCCATTTGATCCATGTTTGGAGCACTTGCTGATGAGTAGAGAACCGTATGCCATCTTTGAATAAAATGAGCAGCGGATTCATTATGTTCTTGTTTAATATGCAAGAATTCCCTAATTCCCGTTCTTAACAATTTGTTCATATCAAAAGCTTTGATGAACTCTGACACGAGTTGTTTAAATGAGTGTATCGAGGCTTCAGGTATTCTGTAATACCAATCAAGGGCAATACCTTCTAAGGTTTTAGGGAATATTTTAGCAACAACCCCGTCCCAAGGGAGTAATTCCCTTATGGTTGTGGCATAGGCCTTAATGTGTGCATTTGGATCCCCTTCCCCTTTATATTTGGGTAAATCGGGAAGAGGTCTTGGAAGCATAACACTTCATATGGTGAAGTCTAGGGGCTCTTTTAAATATTCTGAATAAGTCCCTACTGCATAGGCCTCGACCATCGATGGTGCTTGCTGAGGGGGTGGGGGTGGCAAGGTTTGTTGATATGGCATAGCATATGTATTTGTAGGGGCATAAGGGAATCCCTGTGGTTGAACGAACATCCCAGGAGAAGAGAACATGTCCCCTTGTGGTGACTTTGAATAAATGTTTAAGTAAGGAGGAGCATTGTTCTGGTATGGGTTGTTTGGTGCCAAGCCGGGAGGTGTCATGTTTTCAACTGGAGCGGCATTTGAAAATGCGGTCCTAGTTGGTGTTTGTTGTGGGTAATTATAAGATTTTGAGGAGGCATGCCTAACGTGCATGTTCCTGTAAGGAGGTCAACCTGACTGGGATGATGTGGAGGGTTGGGGATTCCTGCTTGCCCAAAATATGAATTTTGGTTTGCTTGAGCAAGTTCTAGCCCTCTAACCTTTTCAACTAAGGCTGAAATGACCTCTATTGGTGAAGACACAGTGCTTTTCCTTAATGGCATTTGTTGTATACCTTGAGGTTGTAAAGGGGTGTGATACCCTGCTATGAATTGATCATTACCCTGCCAAGCTTCACCGAGGGTATTTCCCATAGGTGGAGGAATGGGGGTGTTTTCTTGGAATAGGGTATCAGATTGTGTTTGTAAACTCCCTATAGGTGGATACATGTTTTGGAAACGTTGTTCACTTTTAGCATAGCATGCTAAGTACTCCTCATCCAAAAATGGGAGTGGATCTGACTGTCTACTGATCTGTGGTCTGAACAAGACCCGAGGAGATGAAGTGGATTCTCTAGTAAATGTCATATTATTAGAGCCTAAGGGCTCTGGTTGTTGTGTTTGTGCAAGCTGATCTAACTCCTCAATTCAGAACGAAGAACTAGAACTAGTTCTTTGAGGGGGAGTTTGAGATGACAAGTAATTACTTGAATAGTTATCAGCCCATGCAGAAAGTGAGGGTGATGGTTGTCTATTTGTTTGACTATAGCTTGCTTCAAGACCTAAGAGAGGTCTACCATATGCATCATATCCTGACATATTCGGGGGGTATATGAATACCCGCAGAATAATGGGAAAGAGCGAAGGTGGATGAAAGAAATGAAAAAAAGGGGAATATCTGTTTGTTCACGTCAGGTTCACCAATTTTGTACGATGGAAAAGTGACATGCGAGCATGGGAATCTACAAGTACCTCTTCCTCATACCCAACCTCCCGAGGTCATGCTGAGATGGCCGGTGAATGTGGAATATAAATGGATACAGACAAATTAATCGGGTAATCTTATATCCTCAATACGCAATAATGGAATCTGTGAATCTAAGGCAAAGAAGGCCCTCCTAACCTGAATTGGTGTAATGGTTTGTTCAGATATAATAGTTGTTCGGAGGCTCCAATCAATGTCGAGCTCTGCCGAGATCCTGTTTATTGGTTGTTGGATACGTGGGAAGTGACCTGTGGGAGCTTCGTATATATCTCCAGACAAGGTCATGAAAATGGTGATAGGAGGTTTAGTGGATTTGTAGTGAACTATGGGTGGTTTTCTGGTCTAGTCCAGAAAATATTAGATTGATTGGATTCTATATTTAATACGGAGAACTGCGTTATGATATCTGGCGGGAGTGGTGAGGATCTAAATACCAACGTTCGTAAACCGGTATCAATACTTAACTGATTTGCAGGCCCGTTGGGTTGTGGGACTTGGGGATCATAACCGTGAGTTCTTGGTTGTTGTGGACCTGTTATGGTCATGTGAAGAATCAATCCCTTCTTCCAAATATCCAGTAATCATACACCTTTTCATCCTCTATGTTTAGAACTAGAAGTTGTATAATTTTCTCAGAATACCTTACAGGTGTTCTGGCAACTTGAATGCGTAAGCTAGTATCTATGTCAACGAGAGGTCTCCTACGTCAGGGTGTGGAACTAAAGGATCACAACCAAATACTTGTTCTCTTTCGAATCCTTGCACAGTCATTCAGATATTTTATCAAGGTAGTCTATAGTTAGGATGATTTGACCAAAATGTGTATGCCTTGTCGTCTTCGATATTTAACCCTCTCAGTTGTTCACTAATTGCTTGTAGGTTTGTCGTTGCTCGAAAGACCTGTATCCTAAGGTCTTGATCTATATCAGCTAATGTTGTGGGTAGATTTGGTTGAGGCACTATTGGTTCAAATATATATTCTCTAGGCTCTCTAGGTCCTGTGATTGTCATGCAAAATGATTCAACTTTTAACTAAAATTAATAAACTAATTACGAAAGATGTATTTACACTATGCATGTATTCTTCTATTTTTGTATTTTTGATGAAGTATTTTAACAAAATTAAAGAGCAGATATTCTAATATATTTAGAAAATGAACAACTAATCTAGTAACAGAATTAAAACAAACAAAATAGCCTGGTGTGGCTATTTTCCTGTGCAGTTGTGATTTTATCCTAAATATCTAAGCAACTAATTATTTTAAATTGAAAGACTCTCGATCCTACCTCAGAAGTGAGGAATGAATCACAGTTTCTCAGAAACTATCAATCCCCACAGCTTCCCTGGCGATATCGAGAGTGAACTTTTGACTGAAATAAAATAATTCACTACTCTATTTGATACGTTGTAACTAGAACTTTGATAGCTCAAACCTGGCATTTACAGAACAGTGGTAAATCCAGTTGTGTGTGACTTTGTCCCCTCAGTGTGATCTCCTCATTCCTTCATGTTCTCATGAATCTAGAAAAGTGTGTATATGATAGCATCAACAGAAGAAGGTATTCGAACAATGGCAGCTTTGGATATAGACCGAATACAATGCGAGTAGGAGAGGGATAGCGCAAGTGAACAGAGCTTGACTATGTAATTCCTAGCGGGATTTATTGTGGGAATACAACACAAATACACCGAGAGTTCTTGAAACTATCCTTTGTGATGAACAGAACCTGCAACTCTAATGGATTCCAATCTACAAATGAAACTACTTTACTCTAAACTGACTTGCATGGAACAACAATGAAGCAAGACTGAAACAAGAAGATCAAATGACCTCTAAACAACAAAGGAAAACTAACAATGGAAGAAAAACATGAAACTATAGGAATTCTAATTGAGAAAATCAAAGACTGAATGATTAAACAGAAAAAGAGAGGGGCCTTTTATTTGAAAATAAGCTGGCTATTTATAGCAAATGCATTTACTAGAGGGTAACTCCCAATTGAACTCTTTTACTATAAACAAAGGGAAAACACTATTCACAGGGCGGCCAAAACATAAATGCAAAGCAAAGTAGCTGAAGAATGTGGGTAGAAATTGAAGATTTACATTTGACGCGATCATCAGAACTTTCTAGAAAATGTGAACAGGACCGCCGCCCTATGCAGGGCGGCGGTTACGGGACCATTGCCTTGTCCTAAGCGACGGTCATGGGACCGCCACCTAGGTAGGGCGGTGGTCTCGTCACTGAAGACCAAAATGCAAGGAAAAAGGGGGGCAGAGGGAAAAACAAAGCATGCGGAGGCCGAGCGAGGCATGCGGGATACAAACGTATACTTGGTGAGCTTTTCTGGATTCTGAACACCTTGCAAGGAGACTTGTATCATCATTGGGGTATGTGTAACATCTTTCCGGCGGTGTAGTACCCTACAAAAATAAAATACACAACATTTGATCTTAATTTATTTATTTACCTCGCTCTGATACCATGTTAGAATTTGAGGATTCTAATAAATATGGATTTAATCAACTTACATATTATATAATGTTACAATAAATATTTAAATAAAAATTACATCATAACATAAGTAAATAAATAAATACTTACAAGAAATAAATAACACAGGTGACACACTATTTATAGTGGAAAACCTCAATAGGGTAAAAACCTCTTTAAAATTAACATTTTACTTCAAAGAACTTATTTTACATCCAATAAGTTCACCTCCTTTAAAACTCTATTTACCAAGGGTAAAACCAAATCACTTGATTTGCATACCTTTGATATATTTCATGAATATATTAAATGAGGACCTAAAGTCTTTTTTATATAAGATGAATCGGGTATGTCTCATGACCCACCTTTTCAACTTAAACGGTTGACACATGCACTTAAGTTTATAATATTTAATATTAGAAAAATAATCATTTCATGATATTAAATATTTAACCTAAAGTATATACCTAGGTTAGCACATTTAATAATAGAAATATAAATATTTCATATTATTAAATATTAACCTATATATTAGTGATGGACCCATATATATTAAGGGTTAGCCAGACCACTTAATCATTATGTTCCAATAGACATATGTTATTACATGACCGAGCTAGTAGTTTGTGTTTTGAGATTGAATGGTGGTGGAGATCAGTGGAAAATCTCAAGGAAAAACACAATAACTGAGGTATGGAGATTGGTGGGAGCGGGAATGGGAGAATGGTCAATGTGGAAGGGGGAGAAGGGGTCAGCGTGGAAGGGAGATGTTGGGATCGGGGTAAGTTTGTATGTTAAGTGGGTTTGGCCACGGGAGATGTGTCGAAAGAGTGGGGAATAGATCTCAGGAGTCGAGGAATGGAGGGGATAGGGGGATTCAAGGGAAGTTAGATGAGAGGTCAGGAGGTGACTAGTATAGCTTGGTCGAGGAGTCGGATAGGGAAGATTGGAGGAGAGGGAGAGGTATTTATTGGGATAATGGTGTGTAGGGGATGCAATGTGGCTCGATGAAGGAGATACAACCAAGTGAGTTACGTGTGGAACCGGATGGGATTATGGAGGGAGCTCGGGTTAGAGCGGGTGAGCCAAGGAATCGGTCTTGGGAAGAATTATGAACAGCGGGGGTGTCCACGGGGATGGGTGTGGGGAGAAAGGTGAGGTGTGAGAGGTGTCTCGGGTGGGTTGTTGTGGGATGAGGGACGAGTTAGAATCAAAAGTGGGAGCTCGAGGGTGGAGGTAAGAATTTAGACAAGACTCGGCTCAGCCAAGGCCGAGTTGTAGGATATGATTTTTGGTGAAGTAGTGAGGATAGGTTTAGGATTTTTGTAATAAATTGTTTTTTTGTTATTTAATAATAAATACTTGTTTTTGTTTGTTTTTGTAGGTTCATACAAGGAATCACAGACTTAAATAATATAAACTAGAAAACTAGAAGAATACAAAATTTGTATAATGCGATTATTATGATGATGATTACAAACTCTAAATATCAAACCAAATTGAACAGAGACAACTTTAAAATAATTTAACAGATCTATTTCCTATGACAATAGAACTCATAGTGTGATTTTTTTTGGAAATCAAGATCTATAAAAAAAATGATGACCAATTTACTTTGTAAAACCAAAAAAAAAATTGGAGACCAAACTTAAAGTAACCTCTTCATACACCATAAGAATGCGAATACTTTTTCCACGACGATCCTCAAGTATCCAGATATGGTGATGGATTTTCTTCTTCTAAACATCAAGCATCGAGGAGATCAAAGACATGACAAGTATTGTAGGTTCATTGGTACTATAACATGTAAATGCACCACAAGACACCACACAACAAAAACACTACCCACAGTGTGAAAGTTAACCAAAGAAGGCCATAAGGCACAGAAAATGAGATAATAACAAACAATAATAAACAACAAATGGATAAAACCACTAATTGGGAAATCAATGGTAATAGATCAAAATCCACTGGGTGTGCTAGAATGTAAGCTAAGAAAAATGCACTACTAACAAGGAAGTAAAATACTAACAATAATACCTCCTCATTTGCGTTCTGTAACAAACCTCATAATGGGCTAGGAAACATGGATTGAGCCTTGATTGCATGATATGTAGGTGTTTTTCTCAAAACGAAGCAAGACCTTCCTGCAATAACGATCCACTTACTTTGCACCAAATAGATAAAAGGATTATGGATTTGGAGTGTTTCAAGATGAGGTCATTTGGGAAGAAGGATGTTCTTTGCTCAATGGATGTAAGAACTTAGAGATGTCATTCAAGCTTATTCTCTGTGTCTTAGAGGGGAGGGGTAAGGTTGTATTTATAGCATGAGGAAGTGATTAACTTAGAGTAATTTAAGTAATCATGGTTTGAAAATGTGGGAAAGATTAGGTGAGTGGGGACCACGAAGAATTGGTGAGGATTTGAATTGGATTTTTAATTCATAAGTGTAGGATTTTAGGTGAGTGGGGACCACAAAGAGTGGGTGAGGATTTGATTTTGAATTTTTAATTCAATAGTAGAAAAACATGGAGAATAATGACATGTGGTAAGGATAAGGTTATTCTTATATTTGAAATGGATAATTAATCAAATTATATTTGATTAATTCAAATTGTATTTTTTTGGGAAATGAGGTAGGGGAATTAATTGATTTAAAATAGATGTGAAATTAGGGTGTCTACAATTAGGCTACATGGACTTCTAGTAAGTATAGTGTCAGATAGAGATACTAAGTTTTTGGGGAATTTTTGGAGGACTTTATGGAAGAAGTTGAGAACTAACCTCGGCTTTAGTTCAACATATCACCCACAAACTAATGGCCAAACATAAGTGGTTAGTAGAATCTTGGGAAATCTCTTCAGATGTTTTTCAAAGGATCATCCAAAGTAGTGGGATGTTGTCTTACCTCAAGCAGAGTTTGCATATAATGATTCATTAAATAGTATTATTGGAAAAAGTCATTTTCAAGTGGTTTAGGGCATGTAGCCCAGAGGTATATTTGAACTAAGAGACATTAGAGATATGGACAAGGGAAGTGTTGAAGGAGAGGAATTTGTAGCAGTTATGCATGAGATTCATCAACAAGTAAGGAAGCATTTGCAAACAAGTGTGGAAAAGTACAAGCAATAGGAAAAATTGAGAAGAAGAGAGGTAAATTTTTAAGTTGGTGATCTTGTGATGGCATGTCTTAGGAAGATAATATTCCCTAAAGGGGAATATAACAAACTGAAAATGAAAAATATGGGTCCTTGCAAGGTGTTGAGGAAGTTTACAAACAATGCATATGAGCTAGAGTTTCCTAATGGGGCAAGAATATCTCCTATCTTCAATGTTTCAGATTTGTACCACTATAAGGGAGTTGAGGAAGGTGAAGACACAATGGAGGAAGCATCTATAACAACACAATAGTGGGTGCAACAGTTTCCTAAGGTACAAACTAAAAAAATTGAGTGCATTCTTGACAAGAAGGAACTCAAGAGGACTAGGGGAAATCAATACTTCCAATATCTCACCAAGTGGAGGAACAAGCCATTTGAGGAGGCAACATAGATGGCTGAAAGTTATATTTTACAGCAAGGAAAGAATTTGGAGGAGCTTCTCAATAGCAGACCTGAGGTCTTTTCTCTTTCTTGTGGAATATGATGCATGAGGATCTACTTCACCCTAAGTAAAGTAGTTAGTGTGTTTGTTCAACTTAGCTTGTTACTAGTTTAGGAGTGTTGAGTGGGTGTCTTAGGTCTTGTGTCTCAATTGTTGTGTCTAATTAGTGTTAGCACTACTCCAAATTTGAATATGGACCTTCCTCTAGAATGAAGAATTCAAAAATTGTATGTCATATGGTTGTAGTTTGGGCCAATAAGGCCTTGGAATCCATTCCATGAAATTGTGTAATTGTAGTCCTCTTTTATGAAATCTTTAACCTCCATTATAGCTCACAAAAGTATGTAAGTAGTTATCATCATGTTCAAGGTTAGTTTCTTAATGATGAGCTTATAAGAAGCTGAAATTTTCAAAGAGCCAAATGTTTGTACTTTCCTTGAGTAGTGAACAACATGTAGAGAGAGACAGTAATGTTCTTATAACTGTTAAAGGCCAGTGATGATTCGAATCAGGGGAAGTTTATGGATTTTTATCATGGTTTTTGTCATATTTGCATGTAGGGTGTGTGTGTGAAGATAAGTGTGTGTAATCACAAGAAAACTGTAATTTCGAATTACAAATGAATAGAAGTGAGCTCTCTGTGTTTCAAAAGGTTATATACCTCCATTCCATGTATTAGTTGGATATAAAATATATTAGTTCGTGTATAGTGGTTGCCCAGAAAAATGTATAAACCATACAAGAATTCAAACTGTAGAGGAATTCTAGGATTGTTCAAGAAATATTGAAGTCGTGGAAAGGATTTAGGGAGTGTAGGCAATATTTTAAAGCCTTAGAATTCAAAAAATAAATTAAAAAAATCATATAAACTAATAAATTCATCCTCTCGGTTATCATAGTTGGGTTTTTCTAAAGATAGGGTTTTTGAATGAAAAAATGGCCAAACTCACGTTTTAACCAACAAAAAATTCTTGAAATTTGGAGCTAAACTCAATCTAAGGGTCACAAACCATTTGTAAAAATAATCAAATTGTTTCATTGTGTGTGAAGGGAAAATTTTGTACCATAAATTTGTTCTAGTCGTGCTCAATCTACAACTCAGGTTTTTCTAATAAAAATCCATCTAATTAAAATTTTAACCAATGAAATGGTTTGAGAATTGATAGTAATCATTGTTAGGAGGTTACGAGGTTGTTACAAATATAATTAGAGCTAATCCCTTCGCATCCCAGAAGAAATCCATAACAGTCTTGTTTAACATAGTTGCAAAAGGCATGGGAATTGAGTGTTAGCATTTTATCCATTCCTAGCTACTGTGGAGGTATGTCATCATCCCTATAACTCTAAGGAGTATGAGAAAATTAGAGGAAGTGTCTAGTAGTTGAAATTGTTTATCCTACTGATTACTTGTGATATTGGGTGTGCAAGTTTCCCTTTTTATCTTAGGGATACATGTCCTAGTATTACAATCTTGTAAAGGGAGATCAATAAATTAGCAATCTTCCCCGCGATGGATAATAGACCAATAAGAGAGCACATAGGTGTAATAAGACAAAGGGAGGGCATCAGGACTCAAGAACCACCCTTGACAGTGAAATTTACAAAGGAAAGTTTACAAGAACAAGGTGAGTGAAATCATAAACCTAGGAGTGAACAAACCAACCATATGAAAAGACTCTCTGCATTAGTCACCTGATGAGTGAACTTATGACCGAGTGGTGCACTACATTCCAGACTTCATATAGTTCTTAATGCTTGTGTGTGAAATAGTAACCTGAGGTTTTCCTTGTGCTAATGATGCCAAGATAGTGGGCTATGGCTAGATAAAATGTAAATGTGTGAGATGGAATTCAACACTTCCCCTTCCTATGTAATGTATGCAGCCCAAACATGCAGCCCCTTTGATGGTAGTGATAGTATATAGATGATATTACCCCTTAGAATTTCTAGCCCATATAATGGTATGTATGTTGTGTATATATATGGATCTCTTGTTTGAATTATGACACTAGTGACATGACATGTCGACTAAGACCTTGAGATAAGGATAAGAAAACTAAAAAGGCCAACCACAAATATCAAAAATTCAAATAAGAACAGAGAGGACAAAAGCACCTAGAATGGACAGGATCGGCAGGTGCTAGTGTCCAAAATGGGTGCTATTGTGCTGGGATAAATGACGACAGATGTGAAAAGAGAGACAAATATGGATCCTTGTGATCTGACCAGAACTAGGGGTAGAAGTGACAGATGAGAGAGAGAGAGAGAGAGGCAATAAAAACAATCAAAAGTAACTTGATGAACAAGGGAGTGTGTCACTAGTGAATACTTTTCTTGCTTAAGATGAATGCATATAATAATGTACTTTATGACATAGTAAAATAGTAATTTGTGCATTATTTTGTGTCTACATTTTCCCCCCATTTATGTTATTTGAATAAAATTCAAGTAGTTTAAAGGAAGAAAGGAACATACCTATATAAAGTTTGGAGAAACTGAATTGCAAAAGTGCACGTAGAGTGTAGAAACTTTAGCATGGTGAACCATGGATCAATGTTTTGATCCATGTGGCATAAGTGGAGATAGCAAATCTTCGTAAGGAGCACTTGGAGAAACGTTGAAACGATTTGTAGAATTTGGATATTTTGAATTATTTCCAAAGGAGATTGAAGAGGTAGGGAGTGATCAATTACCAACCTAATTTTTTTTGTTTGAGTGGGAGGATTTTGGCTCCCTACAGCCATATGAAGATTGTTGGGGAGAGAGGTCTAGTTTTACTCTCCATCCATGACTACATCCCCAAAAGGTTCAACCACTCTAGATAGATAGAGACTAAATTTAGTTTTGATTTGTTTCGATTTAGTTCCGATTGAAATAATATTGAATGGCTTCCACATTAGGTCATTTGGAAATGATGATAATGTAGTATGACTTGTCGACACTAAAATTTTCCTCTGTAATTTCTATTTCATTAATGTATGTATTAGGAATAGGATGTTGTTAAGTGTAATTAGTAGTAGTGTCTGATAGAAGATAACGGCGCCGTCAGTACGGTGCCGCCAATAATGTGGAGTACGGTAACAATCAAAGTACAATAGGAATGTTGTAAAAAGTAAATATTTGTCGTAAGTGGTCCGGTAATGTTAAAATGTCAAAGTTGGGATAAGTAGAGAAGTAGGGTCTACATGATTAGTAATTAGAAATATTATATTGGTAATAAGGACAAGGAGTGAGGTCATAAATATTTTGTGTATTTTATTTGTAAAAAGTCTAAAAATGTGGAACCCATGTGAAATGATAAGGTTTATCTTATCTTAAAAGATAAGCTTACATGTACAGATAAGAGTTAAGGTATGGAATATGATTCGTCAGAGTGGATTTCTTATCCTATCTTAGAGATAAGATGGATAATACTGGAAGTTCTATAAATAAAGAGGCCACCCCCCTCATTTAGCATAGAAGGAAGTAGTGAGAAATATTGTATGAAGTGTGTAAAGGAAGCCATCAGTTTAAAGGTGTGTTGAAGAAGCCATTAAGAGGTGTAATTGTAAAGTTTCTCCCATAGTATTGGTGGAAGGCAAGTGAAGTAAATAACACTTGAAGTACCTCATGGGTGAGATTGTAATAATTTCATGTTAATATTATAATTTACTTTGATATTTCAGATTTTTCATCATTTTTTCTTATCATAGTCAATGGTATTCTTGTGTTATGGTTGTTGTTTTGTTTCGAATTGCTCATAAAGATAGTGTTACTAGTGCTGGATTGGTGATGACAGACTCCCAAGTTAGGTCATCTGGGAGAGATAGTAATGTAATGTAGTTCCCAAGCATATTAGGTCATTCGGGGGAATAGATTTGAAATAGTATAAAGTACTTAAATGTTGAATAGGGTGATTTGTTCCTTTGTTTGAATAAAATCAGAGAAAAATCGCAATGGTGATGTGTCAAGAGTATCGATTAATTACATTGGACCCTGAGAGGGGTCTAAGGTGATCCCGATATTATGCCCCCTTTCGAAAAAAGGGTGATGGGTGGAGAATCGAGCACTGAGCCGAAAGTAAAGTAGTAAAGAGGTAATAGTGAATAATAGATATTATAGAAGATGTTGTAAGATTGCATATAGGTTGATTAGTAGATGTGCTAGATTTTCATATATCAGTGTGCAATGTGTATAATACGTTGCTAGAAGAAATTTAGATCCGAATGGCACAAATGGCGAGAAAAACGGAGTTACGAAGCTTTAAAAATGAGCGGAACTGTGTAACGTGTATTAGTTGGAAAAGTAGGTGCAAATAGTGACTATAGTATATCATAAATAGGAATTACTATATATAGTAATATGGAAAAGTGAATAGTAATTTCATTTGTATTGAGATCAAGTTAAATTTGGAGCTCGGAGCTGTGAGGATGCCGTGTGTTAGAGTAGCAAGTTTGACTAGGTTCGAGAGAGTATTAGTGGTCATGGCTTCGCAGACGACTGATGAGTTGGTGAGTATGATTATTTTTGTATAATGTGGTGAAATTTGCCCATTTTGTTGATTTTTGTAAAATTTGAACTTTTATATTTTTTATGTGTTTTTGACATGGGCAGGAGTGGCTAGGGTGTTGACATTTTTTGGGACACTAGAACCCATTTCGAGGCGTTAGTGACCTATTTCAGGGCGCTTGTAACCTGCTCCTGGATGTTGGCATCCTAGAGGAGGGTTTTTGGCAGTGCTGTAAAATGTGTAGATTTTAAGTAATTTTGCACTATAATGTGATGTTTTGTAGTTTGTATGAGGGAATAATATGAAATTTTTGTTACATTTGTTGTGTTGTAGAGGGATATACATTCGAGGGAGTTATGCAGGGGTCGACATTTGAGCACATTGTTGACATTAGGGTTATCAAATGCAGAGTGAGATGTATTAGACCATGTCAGTCTGTGACACACTGCTAGATTTGGGGAGGTTCCCCATAATATGCCTATGTTAACTGCATTGTGTGATATATGGTGTGTCGATACATGTATATTTTGGTTGTCTACTGGTGAGATGAAAATGACCTGGAGGACGTATATTGTATATTATAGTTGTTGGTTGTAGAAGAGAGGGTACAGGTGATGAATCTAGTGGATGATCAAAGGAAGATGAGGGTAATGAGGTGGTATTTCATAAGGACACAAATACAAACAGTTACTCATATTAGTTTGGATGCTATATTGAGATATGGAGTTCCGTGATTGTGAAACTTTACTGCAGTGATTTTAGCTTCGTCAATGGCAGTAGAGGGTGGTAGAGTTGGTATACTGTACAAGATGTACAATACTTGTGACCGTATAGAGGAGTATTGGACAAGGTATACATGGGCATGATGTGTGTTGGCCCATTTGTACAAATATTTGTATAGATTCACCCAGGAGGATCATGGGGGTGGACTAGGATCCACCACATTGTTACATGTATGGATATATGAGCATATTGTGATATTAAGGCCACTTAGTGGGCCACGGGTTGAGTTGGCTAGGCCCAATATATTTATTGCGAGGTGGGTTGGTACCCATAGTAGGAGGATGGACACGACCACCTATTGGTTGATGCTAGATCGGATGGGTCTAGGGGGCATCACATGGAGATAGTATAAAGACTATGGAGGTTGGGAAGAGGATGGAGTAGAGTTGCAATGCATTTGACACACCATGTGGTTGGAGGACCAATTTTCAGGGCTGATAGAGTTATTCCAGGTAGAGTGTGTATCTAGACAGTTTTGTATGGCTTAGGATGTGCCCTTAGAGCCATATGTATGGGTGAGAGCTACTAGAGCATCGAGGCATCTAGGTCCTACATGAGCATAGTTAGTTCTTCCTGGTCCAGATGAGTCAGATGCGGTCACAGTGCCGAAACGGGTGGATGTTGTGGGATGTACCCATGTGTATAAAGAGTGGTGGGTAGCAAACCAATGGTTATTATTATTTATGGTTGTCATAGATGTAGCGGGCGTGCCAGCAGTAGGAGGAATACAGGGATAGGAACTTGCCCCTAATGGAGATGTTGCAGTAGTTGCACATGTAAAACATAATTAGTAGCTGTTGATATTCGTTAATTGTCACGTGTTGCTTGGTTGTTAGATATTACAAATATGTGTAGTAACTAATGTGTTGTTGTATGGCGACAGGTGATGCTTATTGGTCGTTGATTGTTGATTCACTGATACACACACTGACATAGAACATGCCTCCAGATGTGCTTGTGGGAGGTGGTATGCTAGAGCCAATGAATGTTATTGCGGGTGAGCATGCCCATCTATTCGAACCAGTGGCACTAGTGACAACCATGTGTATTGTGTTATTAAGCGAGCATGATGAGGCTTGTGTAGAAACTAAGCAGGCTAGTCAAGTTGTAGAAGGAGGAGCCTTGGCTCAGGATGTATTCGTAAGATATACGGAGCTATAGGGTTGATTCACAAAGCAATCGACCGATGTGGCGATACTACAGAGAGAGGTGGAGAGATATAGAGGCCACGACCAATGGTGTACATTGAGTGGTGAAGCATCTAGTTCTAGATCTCCTATGAATGTATATAGTGATAGTTAGGATGACATTAGATGTATATGGATGTAGTGATGCATGGGGGCTTGCCCCCCAACGATTGTATTTTTCAAACTATGATTTTTGACAAAATATATAGATAAACATGTTTAAGATATCATATGTGTTGTGCACTTGCATTGGTATATGATGTGATGTTTGGCATTTTATACTTTTGATTTGCTATATGTTGTATGCATTGTTGAAATGGTTGTCGTGATTGTTGAATAATTAAAACATATCGTGATGTGCAGATAATAGGTAAGTGGTGAATTGAAGATGATTTGTATGTGAATGAATAGTATAATGAATATGATAAAAATAATGTATGTATATGATGTAATGTGATAAAGTAGTGTGAATGGTAATGTGATCTAGATAGTATAAGAAATGATAATAATGATATGGTGATAGGTGTATAATGAGAAAGATGTAAGAGTGTGTAAGTAATAATGTGTAATGAAGATGAAAAGAGGAGGGGGGGAAGAGTGATGCCCCCAACGTATGTGTATGAAAATGAGGTTCATTTATATAAGACCCCTCAACAATTAAGAATGAGCCATAGATCAAGAGTGTGTCATCGGGAAATGGTTCGAGAGTATTTGCTAGAAAGATGAATCATTGAGCACAAGGAATGAAGAGTGAGTGAAGGGAGGTTAATTTTGTAACAAATCCCTCAATATTCATGTAAGAACCTTAAGAACATGAGTGTGTCATCAGGTAATAAGGTGATCATATGGGGATCACCTACCGAAGATGGAGAGGCCTGAAAGGGATGGTGGGATCATGTGAAGCAGTAACAACATGAGTGTAAGAGACAAACTAAATGTTAGATGAAATGGTGTTGAACATGGGTGGTGTAGTGGTGGGAAGCACAGATACTACTGGCTTAGGAAGCCAATGGGATGTAGTAGCACTGTGGGGAGGATGAGATGATGTAGCAATGGATGAGCTAGATGAAGGGTGTGGATAGATAATGATCTTAAGAGGTGGATGAATGAAAATTTTAGAAGTGAGTGGAGGAGACAAGTGAAAAACTATGGAAGAACACTTATTTGGAAGGGGAGAGAGAGACCTCTCATGAAAGTGAGAGCTGAAGGCAATGACACCTATATCTTCTCATTTTTGTAATTTATCATGTAGAGCACAACAATCATCGTCACGGTGGCCATTGATGTGATGAAAATTGAAATAAGGGTGATCGATCTGGTGATGCAAGATATGAGAAGGATGATGTTGATTACAAGGCAAGCGGATTCAATGCTTATCAAAAAAAGTATGTAAGACATCATGAGGCTTAGCAGCATATGGGAAGTACAATGGTTCATGAGGAGGAGGTCGAGAGGATTTAGGTGTAGGATGACACGGTGGAGGTGAAGGAAGAAATTTATGTGGAGGAGGAGATGGGGACCGTGGAGGACACTCAATAGATTGAAGAGGGGAAGAAGTAGTGGAAGAAGTAGAAGGAGATGAAATAACATGTGTTGCAATTAAATCTTACTCTAGATCAATAACTTTATAGCACAAAAGCGTAAAAGATTCACACATATCATACGATATGATTAAACTAAATACAAAATATAAAAGCCTAATATAAATGTTATTGCAGAAATAAATGAATAATAACTAAGTACAACAATAAATACCCAAGCAAATAAACAATAAATAATGAAACCCTAATGTGCAAAGAAAGGGTTAGAAGCCTTAGTTGGTTCACACAAAAATCTAGATTGGATGGAATCTCTGGCCGGATGAACAAAAAGGAAGAAGCGTCACACAAAAGCCCTGGAAAATGTAGATCTAGAGAGATAGGCTGGATTGGGGTGCCGGGAGAGGGATAGGAGCGCTCGTGGGCACCCTAGACTTGTGTCTGGGCGCTTGAGTTTGTGGAAATGCTCAGAAAACCTCCTATGAGGTGTTACAAGGTGTTCACCTTTAGTCACCTTTGATCACTTTGAGGTCGTACCAAGATCATCGAGGTCGCTGGAAACCTGCAAAAAAGAATGAACCTACAAAACCCTCAAATAGACATCAAATCCTAAAAATGAAAGATGCAAAATGAGGGGTCAGACTATCCTTAGTTGTCACAATGGTGAACTTACGACTAAGCATCGCACTACATCTCAGACCTAATGTAGTTTTGTGTGTGTGTGTGTGCAAAATTGTGCCCTAGGTTTCTCTTGTGTGTGTCACACTTGGATGACGAGCAAGTAGCTAGATGTAGAATGTGATAAATGTGTGCATAGAATAGAATGAACTTCCCTCCTATGAAGTGTGATGTAGAAAACCAACCCTTGTGTCCCTTGTGATGGTGTTAGATGGATGCAATAGATCTCTTAGATGGATTGATGGATGCAACCTTAGGTGGTGATAGTTAATGCTTACTGCTTGGTCCTTTATTATGATCACATAGCTTTATATTTATATGATTCCCTTGTTTGAATTTTGTAATTAACCTTGAAAAGTCTAACTACAAAAAGATAAGATTCTCAAACGGATAGAAAGGACCCAAAAAGTGTGAGTAAAGTATAAAGGGGATAGAGGCACTCAGAGGGGATGAGGGCGCATGACGTTGGTGTCTTGGCTGGGTGCTAGTGTCTAGGATGACAAATGCTGAAGAGTAAAAAGATAGACTGAGAAAATAAGGGTGTAATACTAAAAGTAGTAATAGAAAGGAAAACAAGGTGGCCAAATACATGGGTTAATTAGTACTTTTCTTACTTAGGAATCATATGAAAAGTAGTATGTAATCATGACTAAATAGTTATCCAAAGTGCGTGATTTTATGTCTACATTTGCCCCCACTTTATGTTGATGAGTGGAATGCTCAGTAACATAAAGTAGATAGAGATGCATATCTGATACCCATGTGGATCGATGATAAAAAAGCATGCCAAGGAACTAAACAAAGTGTAGAATGATAAAAATGTGAAGCATGGATACTAAGGAGGAGAAAGTGTAAAAAGTGATGAAAATGAACCTAGGGTGAAAATGCATGTGTAGATGACACAATGTGCATGTTGTTGATGTCAATGTCAATGTTAATGTGTCTGGTTGATGATGTTGATGTTGACTGTTGTTTCCCATACGGATGGACCTGCAAAAGATAAGATAAACAAGTATTCAAATATGCATGTATATGATAAAAAAATGTAAAAAGTGTGTAAGGCAAGTATGTAAATATGTTGAAAGTGTGAAAAACAAACAAGTGCACCTGATCCGTGATGAGGAAAGGGTGTAGAAATATATCATGTAGATGATGTCAATGCACGAGTTTTTTGGGAGATCTCACACCAATGAAATGGAAGAATTGTAGGGAGAATAGTTTGGTATCATCCTCCAACCTTTAATTTCTTCCCACAATGTAGAACACCATTTTAGATGGTGTGTATAAATGCATGTGCTAAGGATTGTATGCCCTGAAAAATCTGTTGTGTGTGAAGTTCTGTAGACTGTGTTGAACTACCAATCATTGTGTAATTGTCCCCTGGTTTTAGGATTCCAGGAAAGGTCGTTGTGCCAAGGACCCAAGTCTAATTCTGAGCCATGTCTGAAAGTATAAACTATGTTATATTGGTATTATGTTGTGTATAATGTTGTATGGGGTGAGTGATTCACCCAAATGATGCCCCCCTCATTTGGGATGCATACGACATCACTAAAGGAGTATGCGGCCCAAAATAGGACCAATTGTTCTGCTGAAATTATGCCCTATAGGAGGAAAGGAATGTGTTTGGTAGAAACCAAGGCACACACAAACAAAGTGGATAGGAAATAAATGTGAGTGCAACCCCTCATTTGGGAGCCCCCGCGCCCTTTGTTTTCCCCTCTTTTCCCTCTTTCCTTGGCCTCTTGCAAACGACATCACTAAAGCATGTATGCGGCCCAAAGTGTAAGTTAAGAAGACATTGTTCTGCTGAAGTTAAGACGTACAGTAAACACACAAGGAATGTGTTTGGTAGAAACCAAGGCACACACAAACAGGCAGTGCTGTTGTTTCACCCAAGTGGATAGGACGAATAAGTGGGTTGCAAACATGGGACACCACTCACAATGTTACAAGACAATCAAGGCCATTATAGCCACAAGCAATCATAGATAAATCAAGACATAGGGGAAAGTTAATCCTGTAAACGTAAGTAAACACACAAGAATACAACTCTTGTAATGACCAGCAAAAGCAAATAGTGGGTTAGCAAACCATGGGACACCACTCACAATAGTTACAAGTACAATCAAAATGTTGCACATTATAACACACCATTAGCATGTTAGAATAGATAAAAAGTATGTCAAAGTGTTTACATAGGGAAAATCCTGTAAATAATGACAAGCAAAAGCAAATAATGTATTAGAAAACCATGGAAGCAAATAGTCCTGTAAAAAAATGTTGCACATTAGAAGCACCCATTAGACATAGTTAGATAAGTATTATGCCAAACAGTCATGTTGTGTGTAATGTGATCTGTATAATCTCTGATCACAACTAGAAAGCAAGGCCATGAATGCACATGTGGGTATGATATAGCATAATGAACATACATGATATCTATCTAGCATGTGTAATCAAATTGGATGCCCCTAGAAGCCGCTATTGGACTAGTAATAAGTATTATGCCAAACATTCATGTTGTGTGTAATGGATCTGTGTAATCTCTGATCACAACTAGAAAGCAAGTGAATGCACATGTGGGTATGATATAGATAATGACATACAAGATATCTATCTAGCATGTGTAATAAAGTGAACATGTAAAAGCATAAGTAAAAAAGAGTAAATGTAAACCAAGATATGCACTATGTTGTGGATGAGATGAAATGGAATGCAGAGTGAATGATAGGGGCAACATGCCCCCTAAGTTGATGTGTATGTATGTAATGATGTTCATTTGTTTATGCCCCCTCAGCAGTCAAGAATGAATTGTAAATGAGATTGCATCATCGAGAAATGGTATGAATGATGTGTTGTCATGTATTAGAAAGAGTTGATGAGGTGAGCATGAAGGGTTGCATGTAGAATGATGATGTGTAGATGATATTGAATGTGACATAGGGATGATTGATCTTGAATTTGTAGAGTGGGGCACCAGAATATGTGATGATTTAGCCTAAAGTGTATATCACTAAATGGATGAGTAAGATTCTAACAAGTGTGATGATGTAGCATAAAGCGTTTAACACAAAATATATGGATAGGATGTTAGAAAGTGTGATGCTTTAGCACAAAGTGTATATCACAAAATGTATGAGTAGGATGCTAGAAGGCATGATGATTTATCACAAAGCATATATCACGAAATGTATAAGTAAGATGCTAGAAGGCGTGATGATTTAGCACAAAGTGTATATTATGAAATGTGTGAATAAGGTGATTGCTGAAAATGTCACATAATGTGATAAAAGGATTTACTTATTGATTTAGTGAAGATCAAGCAAAGAAAATGATGTAAGCATGATGAGGGAGTGAGGTTAAATTCAAAATTAGACCTTCAACAATTGAGTATGAACCATGGGACTAGAGTGCATCGTTGGGTAATGTTCACTGTATAAGTTAGATATAAGATGCGTAGAATAGTATGATATGCTAGGAGTATGTGTTAGAATGATGTAGATCGAACATGTATAGTATGTTGTAGGAAGATGCTACACTAGGAAGATGTGTTGTGAATGTGTCTAGTGTAGAAATGTGCAATGTGTATATTGTAGAGTGTGTAGTGTGTAGTGTAGAGTGTGTAATGTGTGAGTTTCATGGGTATAGGATTCCCTCAACAGCCAAGTGTGAACCAAAGCACAAGAGTGTGTCATTGGGAAATGACGATATAAGTGTATCAAGTGGTTCGAAAGTGCTTAGAAAAATGAATCATGAAGCGCGGATCATTAAGTGTGATAGGACATGCTAGAAACAATTGATAGTACTAGAAGGGGGGAGAATAAGTGTGATGCTCCCCAAGTGTGCCAATGATGTAGTGACATAAGAGGTACCATGTCATTTTGAGAGAGCATTTTCTGTGTCATGATAAGAGTGAGGGTCAACACAATGGTAGGCCGAAGCAATAGTAGGACCATGTGATGATGGCATAATTTGAAATGTGTCTTGGTCATCAGTAGGAGTAGTTGCTTTGAAAAAATGAATGGGAAACAAAAGTGGAATAGGATGGGGAGGAATCTTGAATGGTGGTAACTTTGGTGGGATTGATGAAGTTGTAGAAGACTTGATAGAAGAAAAAGGTGGACTGATTTTGAGAGGTGGTTGCGTACTTTGACTTGGTAATGCCATAGATGCCTTGAGAGGAGGGGATGTTATATTGATTTTGAGAGGTGGTTGCATAGGTGGTTATTGATTGTCCATAGAAAGAACCTTAGAAATTATGGCATGATGCTCATTAGACATAGACGAATCAAATTTAGGAACCCATTGAGATGTACCAATTAGAGAGGATGATGTAACATGACATTGTGCAATGAATGAGATAAAACCTTGATGCTCAAGATGTTTGATTCTTCGTTGTAAATCATAACAGTCATTGTCATTATGTCTATTAAATCGATGATAAGAGAAAATGGGAGACCTTGATATTTTGCTAGTCAGTAAGGAGGATATCCTTGAGTATACGGTAAAGTAATCGATTGATGACTAATGAGCTTAGTAAGAATGTCATGTTGCTTAGTATTGTGATCAAACATGAGAGGATCCGGTAATTGCAAGACTTGAGGCTCACTGATATGAGCACATGCAAAAGACATGGAATGCGAATGAGAAGAAGAAATGGCGTGAGCTTGAGAAGCATCCTTAAGATGTTGGATTTCAGATTTTAAAGATGTAATTATGGATTCCATAGCCTGAAATTTATTTTAAATAAAGAATGAAGAGCTTGAATAGATTTGCAAATAGATTGATTGAAATTAGAACCAAGAGATTCATCAGAAAGATGATCGAAGATAACATTGACTTGAGCAGGCAACATGTTGATAGACAAATACATAGTGTATAGGGTTTTATGGAGAGAATCTTTACAAGAGGGGTGCATTCAGAGGAATAGAAGCAAGGAGACTTGAGAAAGTGAATGAGCCATGAAAGAAGAAAAAATTGAGGATCTGAAGCGTGAAAGAGTCGGGTTCACCAAAATGATTAAGCCAAAAATGAAATATAAGAGCCTAATCTAAATGTTGTTGCAGCAATAAATGAATAATAACTAAGTACAACCATAAATACCCAAGCAACTAAGTAATAAATAATGAAACCCTAATGTGCAAAGAGAGGGTTAAAAGCCTTAGTTGATTCATAGCGAAATTTAGACTAGATCTAAGCTCTGATTAACTGAATAGAAAGGAAGAAGTGTCAAATATAATCCCTACAAAATGCAGATCTGGAGAGGGACAAGGGCACCCGTGGGCGTCCTAGACCTATTTCTGGGAGTCTAAGTCTGCGGAAATGCTCAAAAAACCTCCTCTGAGGTGTTGGAAGGTGTTCGCCTTTAGTCGCCTTTGATCACTCCAAGGTCACACCAAGATCACTAAGGTCACTGGAAACTTGCAATAAAGAATGAACCTACAAAACCCTAAAAAAGACAACAAATCCTAAAAAGAAAGATGTAAAATGAGGGGTCAAATTGTCCTCAGCTGTCACAATGGTGAACTTACGACTGAGCATTGCACTACATCTCAGACCCAATGTAGTTCTCTGTGTGTGTGTGTGTGTGAAAAATTGTGCCCTAGGTTACTCTTGTGCATGCCACAATTGGATAGCGAGCAAGTAGCTAGATGTAGAATGTAATAAATGTCTGCATGGAATAGAATAAACTTCCCTCCTATGAAGTGTGATGCAGAAAATCATCCCTTGTGTCCCTTGTGATGGTGCTAGATGGATGCAATGAAGCTCTTAGATGCCTTGATGGATGCAACCTTAGGTGGTAATAGCTAATGCTTAGTGCTTGGTCCTTTATTATAATCACATAGCTTTATCTTTATATTATTCCCTTGCTTGAATTTCGTAATTAACCCCAAAAAGGCTGACTACCAAAAATATAAGATGCTCAAACGAATAGAAAGGACCCAAAAAGTGTGAGTAAAGTACAAAGGGGGCATGGATGCCCCTAGGGGACAAGGGTACCTAGTGCTGACGCCCTGACTGAGCGCTGGTGTCCAGGATGACAAATTTCGAAGAGTAAAAAGGCAGACTGAGCAAGTAAGGGTGTAAAACCAAAATCAACAACATAAAGCAAAGCAAGGTGGCCAAATACATGGGTTGATTAGTACTTTTCTTACTTAGGAGTCATACGAATAGTAGTATGTAATCAAGACTAGGTAGTTACCCAAAGTGCGTGATTTTGTGGCTACACAATAGTTTTTCATTTTATGTAGGAATTAGCCATGACAAAAGATAAATTGCATTTCTAAAGCAATTGGATGAAATAATAATTGATGCATACAAGAATTAAAGTGTGTGATGTAATCTATGATGGGTTCTTTCTTTCCTTTATAAAAAGTAGGAAATTGATCATATGTAACTCTAGGACCATTTAACTATAAACCGTCTAAGAAAAACATCCTCCATATCACAGTGCGAGCTAATAGATCCATAAGGCAAATGAGTGTACCATTGAAGAGCATGATCAACCAGACTATGACGAAAATATTTTCGTAACAAGTGATCATTATAATAAGAATTCATAGCTAAACGATAATGCTTGAGATGTAAATAAGGATTGTTAATGCCATCAAAACATGTAAAGGTAGACATGATGAAATCCTTAGAGAAATTTGAATTGTGAATTTTTTTAGTGATTGCATTACCTAGAAGAGAATTATTATCAATAGAAGCATAATAGGCCTTTCTTTCTATAGTGAGGGAATGGAATTGCATTTGCAAATTACCGAAACCATGCATGAGGGATAAAATATCATGTAAGGAAATAGTAAAAGAAGTGAGAGGCACATTGAGAGGTTGGACTTTGCTATTATGAGTGATCATGGGGACTTGAGAAGGAGGAGTGGATGTGGAAGGAGGATAAGGAGGATAAGGAAGTGGGGGAGGAGGCGAAGAACATGGAGGCTCTATGGGAATGTTAGATGTAGACTCAAGAGTCGCAATGAGAGGAACACTAATGAAAGAAGAAGAATCATCATGAAGAATATTAGAAATAACCTTAGAAGCAGCAGAAAGAGGGGTGGTAAATTCACATTCAATAATCCTAATATAAGTAACATCCTCACAAACATGTTCATGATCAGACATATAATCCACACCACTATCAGTCAAATTTTCACAAGCAAGTAGTTTATCCAAAGTATCATCAACATATAAAGAATTAATAGGAGAATTAACATGAGATTTATCATTGCAATAATTGGAAACATTTTCAGAAATAAAAGAAAAATGAGACATAGCTTTACATTCATCTTGATTATTATTAGAAATATCATCATGCACATGTGCATTTGTAACCTTATAAGTAGATTTATTTGCATCTGTATAAGTAAAAATGTCACCAAACAAAGGATCTATAATGACATTATCATGCACTACAAGGGGAGAAGAAGAAGGTACAACAACATGGGTAAAGTTATGGATGATGATGATGGAAAACACGCATCATAACTTTGATCGTGAGAGAGCATGCAAATATGAGGGTTATCAGTGCTAATAGGAATGGTGTTTTGGTAAGAAAGAAGTTGTATGAATTTGTTATCAAAGTGAGAATTACAATAAATGCAATTAAGTTCAACTTGTACAACAACATTGTCAAGGATAGGTTGCACACTAATATGATCCATATCCTGCTTGGGAGAGGAGGATCGATTCTTAGCCATGAGGGTTTTGGGAATCCTAAGGCAAAGAGTTCGATTAAGGATGGGGTTCACCAAATGATTTGATAAAATTTGGATTAAATATAATTTCAGAGTCACTAATATGATAAAACACAATAGAATACAAATGCTAAGCACTCTAATGATATAATATTACAAGAAAATATGAGAGATAGAAGGCTTATTTGATTTACGCTTATCCCAAAATAGATCTGAACTGGAACAACTGATGAACAAGTTGGGCATAGTGTCATAAATGTTTGATATTAATTTTGCACTTCCCATACAGATTTGGACACAGGTGCCCTGGCTGCGGTGAGGACGCCTATGCGTTAGAGACCTCTTCTAGGCGTCGATGACTACATAAATACTCATAATTTGCTTTCTTTTATGTCGCTAAGGTTTCACACTTATTCACTGTTAATCACTTGATATTCACACTTAGATCACCGAGGGTACATATAACCTCCAACAAAAGCCCTAGCTACTTGCAAAAGCTCACAAACACATCAAATTGGAATGAAAATGCAATATGTGAAGTCAGACTAACCCTAACAATCACCTAATGAGTGAACTTACGAATGAGCGCCACACTACATTCCAAAATTAATGTAGTTCTTTGTGTTTGTGTGTGAAATAGTGTCCTTAGGTTACCCTCATGCTAATGATGCAAATATATCGGGTTATGGCTAGATAAAATTCAAATGTGTGAGATAGATCGAAACAATTCCCCTTCATGTGTAATGTATGTAGAGCATACAACCCAAAAACGTAGTCCTTTTGATGGTAGTGATAATATATAGATGAGATTGCCCCGTAGAATTACTAGCCCATATAATAGTATGTAGGTTGTGTATATATATGAATCTCTTGTTTGAATTTCGGTACCAATGATATGACATGTCGACTAAGACCTCGAGATAAGGATCAGAAAACTAAAAAGGTCGACCACAAATGTCAAAAATGCAAATAAGAACAAAGAGGATAGAAGCGCCCAGAATGGCTAGGAGCTTTAGTATCCAGAATGGGCGTTGGTGTCCTAGGATAAATGATGATAGATATGAAAAGGCAGCTAGACATCCCAATCCATTTGACCTGACCAAAATTGGATGTAGAAGTGACAGATGTGAGAGATAGAGAGAGACAACATAAACAATCAAAAGTGGATGAACAAGGGAGTGTATCACCAATGAATGTTTTTCTTTCTCAAGATCCATGCATATAACAACATACTTGATGGCATAGTAAAATAGTAATATATGCATGATTTTGCGTCTACACACCCACACAATAGAGAAATGAAAAACCAATACTCCACGGTCTATAGATAATGTACTCTTTCACTACGTAGTCCGCCAAAAACACAAAAATGTAAACACAACTAAACCTACGACTATTCAACTATTTTGGTTGATAAAGGATTCCTTGTGGACCCTAATTCTCCTGCATCATCTCCCACTACTACAAGCTCTAAGTTTGCTTCCTTAGCCACCAAGTGAACATTCATGTTTAAAACAATAGTGAAAAAGTTAATATTTAAGGAGTAATATTGAACAAGGGGGGTTCTAATGTTAAGGAAAAGGTCAAGTCAAACTCTTGACTTTGGGGCTTGTAGTGTTTGGCCTTGGCTCACTAGTTGTTAGGGCAACACACACTTTTAGCTTTAGGGAGATCAATATGCTATATAAATACTAAACTTGGTGGAGTTTTTTTAAAATTTATAATTGATAAAAGGAATTACCAGGGATAAGCCGCGACCTGGTGGGTGGGGAAGGCCTTTATAAATTATTTGGCTTGAGACAATAGAGCTGATCAAATAGTTGTGTATATAAAGGAAGGATATTGGATTTATAGCTTGAAAAAAGAAAGAAAGTGTTTTAAAAATATAATTCCAAAACCCTAAAAAGTGAATCCCAACCTTATTTTCTTTGGACTTGGCTTGGTTTATGCCTTTTCTCTTTCTACGTAATTTTTTTATATGCACCACTGAGCATATGTGGTGACTACCACTAGAAGAAAAAGCTATGGCTTTATAGGAACCAATTGAGGCTATTACACGTCTAAAAAAGTGCATGGGAGTGTGACTTAAATGCAACTCAATAATCAAGCTTTGGGTTTGGTGTGCAATGGTTTGTCAACTACCATGTGTGGGAGTTATGGTAGGGTCATGAACTTAAATAGTGGTAGAAGCTCATTGTTGGCTCCAATTTTTCTAATGTTTGAATGAGGATGGGCTCATGAATATTGGTAGAGGTGTAGCGAGAAACTTGCCAAACAATAGTTTCCCCACACAAAATTGTATGCACAATAAACTCAAGGTAACTTAGTCAAATTGGTCAAGTCTATCTTAACTTAATTAGGTCTTCCTTTAACGAGCTTAGATTTCAAGAGGGAACTTTGAATTCTACCAATGGTGAAAAGTGTGGGTGGATCTTGGGCTCACCTAGTGCATAAGACCCAACTCTCCTATGTTATAATAGCTCACTTACCTAGTAGAGTAAATCACTTACAAAGATCACAACTACTTCAACTTGTTCAGAGATCTCTACAAGAGCTTTGAGGCCCACACATATTTTTTTCAAAATTTTTATTTTTTAATATATTTGTATGCTCCTGCTTGTAGGAGCAACAAAAATACTTTTCTGGTAGTTTTTCGGAATAGGGTCAAAAATGGGGGCAAAGATGAAACTAAGAGTGAGGGAGCCTCGAGGCTCTTCCTCCTAGTTCTCTCTAGTTGTAAGCTCCTTAAAACCTCCTTAAATCTTGCTTAATCTCCCCAAACATAGAACATACCAGATTTGGATAATATAAGCTCACTACGATACCAGATGATAAAAACAAAAATGTACAAAGGAACTTAATTAGAGCTGCACAAAAAAATTGAACATTATATTAATAAAAACACATGCTGCATTATTTATAGATATTGGACAATAGAGTTACAAGTTATTTACAACATTGTAATAAGATTTCTACACATTTCAACAATTACCTAAAATAGATTGATGGGGATCGCAATAACATTTCCCTAATTAAACACAAAAATATGACTCACTGGATGAGTCAACAACCTAGTACAAACACAATATTGCTACTATGACACCTATTGATCACATTATTGGCATGTGCCTTATTGAGACTTAACATGAATTAAACTATAAAATAACAACTAAATTATTAATTCTATCAAAAACTATCTCTTATATTCCTTATGTGACTGTTATGAAATTTTTGCTAGCAGTGAATTTTGACTCTAAAGAAGCCCAAATTTATCATAGTTAGGATTATATCCAAGAGGGTTTGATATAGGATGTTTCTAATTCACGGGCTTGTAAAAATACTAGTCTTGTTCATAAATAATATCATCTCAATGTTTTAGAGCACTAACTACAAAGGAACCGTTTTTATATCCTACTATTCCATCTTTGAGGTAAGATGTGATTAACTTCCCAAGGCTAGCTACTTATTGGTGCATTACAAATTAGAGAAGGTTGAAGGTTTCTTATGGTTAGGTTTCACAAATAACTATGGAGTCTTCAATTATATATGAAGTTATGTGGAAGCTCAAGTTTATGTATATATGATTTCTATGAGCGTGTGATGATGGGTTGAATCCCATTTCCATTAAATAATTACTTGCAAGGAAAAAATGATAGATTTGGGCAAAAAACTTTGTGTTGTTACTTCTACTACCACTTTCTGCTCACTAAGATCCATAAAGGCCAAGGGTGAGATCATACGATGGACAATTATAAAAATCCATAAATTATTGAAGCAACTATGAAGCACGACCCTAGAAATAATTCTAATACCAGACGATATGAACCTTCCAACAAACACTAATATGGGACAATACAAAATAAACAATAAAATTAAAACAAAGAAAGTAAAATTGCATTGAATTAATATAATTGTATTATAAAGTATCACAACCCTCTTTGAGGGGGAAACCACCTTTGACCAATGCTCGATGCAAAATATTCAGTGAATGGATTTTCCTCTTACATATGCTCTTTATTCATACTATTTTATTCAAGACAACCACTACTTTTCCTTACATATGAGATAATTATAATTTAGCAATGAAATGGCTTAAAAATAGATTCATTCAAGATTTAATTAATAATATATAATACAAAGAAATATGTTAAGACAAATAGGTCCTAACAACATAAAAATGGTACAAATAACACATTAAAATTCCATAAATGGGGTGAAGGGATCATTTTTTTTAGATGGTTAAATGCTTTTGACAGGAGCTTAGAACCTAGGGATTGACGGGATCACACCCAAATACAAACATGAAAGAAAAACCAATAACCACAAAACCCAGCTAGACAAACCCACAAAATGAACTGGTAGCTACCGCTCTTCATATGGAGAGTAGTAACCAAGAAGGTTAGCGTATCGCCCCTTTTTGCCTTTTTTCTTCTTTACCTCTTGCCACTGACCCAGATTTGAAATTACCACCATTTGTATACTGTCAGGGTTCGTGGCACTATCAGGGATGGGCTCCTTCTTTGAGTCCGACTTATCTGACTTATTAGGAACATGACCATGCTTTACACCAGCTATTTCCTTCCTTTTTTCTTGTTGTTCTGCTCTTTCTTTTGAGTTAGATTGTCGGATTCCTCCTTAATTTGTCTCTTCTGCAACCTCACGATTTGTCGCAGTATATGAGCTATTCTAACCACTATTGGATGATGATTTCTTTTTCCTTTGAGTGCTCTTCCTTTTACCCATCAGGAAACTAGCCTGTAGATGACTCGTGGTTTTGCAAATGTGGCACCGAAAGGCCATATTCTCATAATCTAAAGATTGAACATGTTGAAAGTTTCCTACATTCAAAAGAATCTTGTCTGGAAAACCCTTGCTAAGGTCAATTTCTGCACATATTCTAGTAAAGGTTCATATCCTCGACGTTGTTCTAGACTGGTCAATTTTAATAAATCTACCCAGTGCATTGCCAATGTCCTCAAGGGCATACCAAAAATGCAATGGAAGGTTCGAAATCCGAACCCATACAAACATTTTAGTAACTGAAAGAGTGTTTGGATAAAAATCAAGAAATTAAGGTGTTAGAAACAAACCTACATTTCCCCAAAACCATGAACCATCCGAGATACAATTATGATACTCCTCCTTTTCAAACTGGACCACCAAAAATCCCTTGGAGCAAAAAGAGATTTCACAGTGTTTGGTCCAGTTTTTGAAAACCCACTGAGTTAAATCGGAGGTGGCCGACCACACTCCATTAAATCTACCAATAATAGCCATTTGACAGGGCTTTCAGATGTTCACCTGCAACGGTGTTATCCAAGTTTAGCATTGGCACCTCCTCAGCTAAATTATTGGACAACGTCCTTGAAGGAGCTAATTTTGGGAGAATCTTGATTAGGATACCCTTGACCTGCCTATCTATCGGTTTCAGTTCGACCTCCACCAGAAACTCCCCTGCTCGAGCTAACAAATGTCTCAAAAAATGACTTTAGAGACTCAATATTTGGAGATCGATTTGGGCTAGTCAAGCCCTGCTCCACCCTAGCCTTCAGTTCTATAACAAAGGCTACCTTAGCCTCCTTGCTAAGAGTTACAAACTCCCTAATGATGGCTGTATCCTTCCCACTGATGAATACACGGTTCCAAATCCCAATCACCTCAGCTTTGTGTTCGCCATTCCTTCCTGCATCTGATTTCAATGGAGAGTTGCTAGGGTTTCGCCCCAACTGCCCAACCATTTCCACCACTTCTTTCCATTCTTTGAATACCACTATCTCGTGCTCCATCGCTTCCCATTGCAGTGGAGGGATCATATTGCCCAATGTAAACCAATAACACCAACCGCGTGTATACATTGTTGACACTAAAGTACTTAACTAGTTTCATATCAAAATTATATATCTACAACTTGCCATGCATTCATTCTAGCACAATAAGTTATATACGACTAGGCCATGCATTCACTAGACCGCATGTTGAACATTGGTTATACTTAGTGTGTTGATAACACAATTTGTACAAGCATCCAAGGCCCTGATAATAATTGAGGGATAACACATGTCCCTGATTACATCCCCCACTTTTTCTAATCTTTATAAATTTTGTTTCTTGTTAGAGTTTGGAGGAGGAAGATAAGATTCTTAAAGATCTACAATGAATTTCAAGGCCATATGTGAGGTTTTTAGAGACCTTTAATATATTAATTGAGTAATCAAATTACATTTCACCCACACAATAGTTGTCAAATCTATATAGCTTGTTTTTGGAAAAGTATCTTGATAGTTATGGAGAGCAATCCCTATTCATTCTGGTTTTTTCTGGGTTAGGTTCACCTCATTGTCTAGATCTACTCTACATTCGACCTATTTTTAAAAATTGTCTTTAAATTTGAAACACAATAAGTATTCATGTCTTAAACCCACTTTTGTATATTATTACACTGAAAATTATTTATACATTTAAATCTAAGTTTACTCTCTTAAATGATTTTATTCAATGACATTTTTTTTGGTTGAGGTTACCTAGGGAGAGGGCCTTAGCCCTTTGTGGAATCACCAGCCCACACTGACAGTGGAACCATCTAAGGTTCGAAGTTTAAGCTCTCGGCTAGCCCACAGATTAAACCACATTATTGTGGTACCCTATCACTAGGGTACCAAACTGTCGGTAGTAGGCCGCCTTAACACATAGCTGAGATTTGAACCTTGGACCTCCCAATTACCAGGAGATCCAAGAACCGTTACACCACTACTCGTTCGATAAACGTGGTTATGTTTACCTCTCATGCCGCAATGCCAGGACATGCCTCGTTGCATTAAACACAGGATTCATGCTTGCCCCCGACCTCCATCGCATTGAACACCAAGCCGGTTTGACACCACGTCGAGAGCCACCTCTGCCACCAAAGCAGCTGACCCACCCGACACTGCCTAGCCAAGTAACGACGAGCTATAGAGGTGGCCAACCAAGGGATTTGAACCCGAGACCTCCAACATATAACACACATTCCCCACTACTAGGGTAAACCGAATGGTCTAAAAGTGGTTTTATCACCTCTCGTGTCGTAATGCCAAGACATGCCTCGTCGCATTGAACATAGGATTTGTGCCTTCCCCCAACCCCCGTCGTATTGAACACCAAGCCGACTTGGCACCATGTCAAGAGCCACCTCCACCACTGAAGCAGCTGACCCGCTTGGCACTGCCTAACTGAGTAACGACGAGCTATAGAGGTGGTCAGCTTGGGGGAATGGATCTCGAGACCTCCCACATATAACCCTCGTTATCCACTACTAGGGTAAACCAGACAGGGTTCAATGACAATATTATAAGTAAATATATTGTATTATGATTTAAAACTACTTTCCCATAAAACAAATGACATTTTCATTTGTCTTAATCAATTATATGTTCTCTAATTTTTAGAGATTTTAAGAGAGTAACCCTTTATAACATTTTAGTACCAACGAAGTGAACTCAATTAAAGTTATGAGACACTAATTAATACATAAATGGTAAATTAAATAAAAATGAATGTACAAGAAAATTGATACATATATTATTATCACAAGGTAAAGAGATCCACTTAATCGAAGTACTATATAAGTATGTATTATTTCAAATACAATTATAGATGTTCACAGGTTGATTTCAAACATTTTAGTATCAACAAAGTGACTCAATTTGACAAAAAACTTTACTTTTTAAAGCTACAAAACACTAATTCCTTCTTGAAAGTCAAAAAGAAGATTTGTTTTCCAATACTTTGATGTATTATTCAAATTTAATATTTGTCAATTTGAAAATCGTAAGTAAAATCCAAACTTCCCATGAGAAAGTTGGTAAAGTACTTAGATAAAAGTGAGTGCATAAAGAAAATTGATACATATATAATAATATAAAAGTAAAGAGATCCAATGTTATTTCAAATAATTCATAGATATATTTAATGTTTATATGTACGAATTTAATTCGACAAAATATTTACTTAAGATAACGTAACAAAAATTTCTTATTTGAATTTGACATTTTTTAATTTTAAATTTTATAATTAAAATTTTGAACTCTAAATTAAATAGAGTATAAAAACTTTTGATTGAAATTATGAACCAAATAAATAATAAATGTTTGGCTTTAATTAAACAACCATATAATTTTTTTGAAATTCAAATCACTATTCTCTCGCAAATTTTAATGAACAATATTTAAAATGATCAAAGTGTATTTAGAAAAATACACTGTACAATTAAAAATTAATTATTAAAGTGAAGTTTGATACATTCTTAAAAAAATACAAATTGAAAAAGTTTGGGCAAATCCAACAACATAAGTAAAGCAACATAAAGAATTTCTACAAAATTCAAATTGTCTGTATCAAAGTAGACAAAAACCAATGTGTGGGCCCACAAATTTTCCTGAAAATATTTATAACCAACCATATTGTCCCACATGGTCTCCATAAGGCGAATCTCGCCAAAGTTATCCTATCTTCAAATTAGACCCACGTTAACTTAACGTGAAATCAATCTATTAAATAAACTTTGGAAAGGAATTGTTAGACGCTAATTTAGCGGTCCCCCTATTTAATTTAGCTGTTCCCCACAAAGTTATCCGCGGTTTTGAAAACCGCCTGTTAGAAACCAGTCGGATTTGAAAAAACCGTTTTTTGCGTTTCAAGCCCCGAAGAACCGTTCCGAGGGTTTTTATTATTGTAGTGTCCGCCATGGCAATTCTATGCCATACAATGCTCGCGACCGGTGCACGGCCGGCTCCCTGCGGTGACAGGAAGCATAAAATTTACGCTATTGGGTATCCGAAAACCTAAAAATTGTTTGATTTGGGGAAGAATTCGGCCATGAACGACAAAATCAGGATCTGAAGCTTTAACCAGAATTTATTTCCCTGTATTGAAAGTCCCATTATTGCTATTATTATGCCTCTGAAAGGCATTATGAAGGGGGGCATCGGAAGCTTCTCCAGGCGGAGCTTTGAAGGGAAAAGGTTCTCCAGATCTCGTTCGCAGAGCGCTGCTGATGAGGATTCTCAGTACAAAGAGAAACGAAAGAGTGATGTTGATAACGTGGCTTTGCAGGGCAGTGTGTGGGGAAATATGCCGCCTGAGTTGGTGAGAGATGTTATTAAGAGAGTTGAGGAGAGTGAGAGCGGATGGCCTTGCAGGAAGTATGTGGTGGCCTGTGCTGGGGTATGTAGGACATGGAGGCAGGTTACAAAAGAGCTTGTCCAGGCACCGGAGATATCCGGAAAACTCTGTTTTCCCATTTCCTTGAAGCAGGTATGTAGCCTTTCTTTAATCCTTTAAAGAAAAAAATTGGAAGAGGAAAACAACTATAAATGTCTTACTGTATTGTTATTTGATTCATAACCATTTAGTGTCCCATTCATTTCTAATGGGTGATAATTTGGGTGGAGGAAAACAAGCAGAAACTTCAATATTTCTAGTATTTTTATTTGATTTATGGCTATTTAGTGTCTCTTTTTTCTTTATTTCAAGTGGGTGATGTTCTTATCCAATTGATTAAGCTTTATTTGTAAATGGGATCTTTGTGGCGTGCGGGGCGTTTTCTTAGAACGCTTATTATGATATTTTATATATTTTTGCGACTGCAAAATTACTTGGTTGTTATTGCACACCAAGGAAATCCAAAATGTACATATGTGAGTATGAAAAGAATCTGTCTTGTAAGCTATTCGGTGCCCTTTTCTTTTGTTTCAAATGAGTTATGTTTTCTCCGATAAAACGTCTAGTTTTTAGAAGTGGGTTGTGTGTGTTTTGCCTTTCTGCAATTGAAGCTGCTAGGGAGATTTTGATTGGATTCATCAATAATGTTTTTTTTTATTCGGTATACTTTGTGACTGCAAAATGCTATAGTGTCATTGGTATGGCGAGTGAATGACAAAATGTGATTACGTAAGTAGATAGTTGAAAATGCAGAAGTCTTTTTGGTAGGCTATACATTGATTGCTCTTCGTTTTGTTTCAAATGGTTTACGTTCTATCTGATTAAAGTTCCATTTTTCATACATGGGTTTTTTGTGTTTGCCCTTAATACAATCCATGTTTTCAGCAGATTTTGTTTATAAATATCTATAATGGTGATATGTATGGTTTTGTGACTGCAAATTGATAAGTTGTTAATGCGCAATAATTAAATAACAGAATGTGATCATGTAAGTAGATGGTTTTAACTAGCAAGCAACTGTGCCGTGCAAGAATGTAAGAATTTATTCATTGCCGCTTTTCTTTACTTTTAATTGGGTGAATAAAGATCCATTATTTGTACACGTTATCTTGTGTTTTGCCTTTTTACAATCAATGCTGTTAGTGGGATTTGTTAAGAATGATCAATAATGATACTTTTTACAGATTTGTGACTGCAAAATCGTTATTGTGCCACAAGTAATTGACAAAATGTAGTAATGTGAGTAGATGTTTCCAAGTAATATGCACTATGAGAATGCAAGAATCTGTTTTGTGGGGTATTCGGTGTACCTTTTCTTTGGTTTGGAATGGGTAATGTTTTTTCTGATTAAGGGTTCAGATTTTGTATGTGGAATGTTTATGTTTTGTCTCTTTGTATTCCGTGTTTCTAAGGATGCTTTGTTTAGAATAATCGATGATGATATTTTGAATGGTTTTGTGACAGCAAAATGATTTATTGTTATTGTGCATCGAGTAAATGACAATACATTATATAAGTAGACAGTTCCAACTAACTGCATAGTATGAAACTGTAAGAATCTGTTTTGTAGGCTATTCATTGCCCCTTCTCTTTTTCTCTTTCAAATGGGCGATATTTTTTCTGAGTAACTTTTTTTTTTACATGGGATCTTTGTAATTTCTAATTTCCCTTTTCATAATCAATGCTCTGTGTGGGATTTTGTTTATAATTATCTATAATGATCACTTTGTTTAGTTTTGTGACTACAAAACAATAAATATATAATGCATGGTAATTGGTAAGTAATTGGAAAATTGTAGTCATGTAACTGGGTAGTTTAAAGAAACTTAAAAACTCTGTTATGTAATTTCTCGTACCCAGATATAGTTGATTGCAGGACGTCAAGGTTGTTAGATGCATTCAATCTGGGTTGATTCCTTGTGAACAAACAATCATAGACTACCAATGTTGTGATTCTGACTTCAGATCATTGCTACTCGTACCTCTCTTTGACATCTCCCATGTGTTTATTCTATTGTTTATGCATGCACAGTGGTTTATGTCACATTCTGTTTCTTTTTTGTTCTCTGCTCAATGATCATATTTTGGGCTATCCAGGGACTTCAGCCCTCCAACCCTTTTAATTTTATAAACAATTCCTGTGGCCAAATATTCTTCTGCCTGCTAGCATGGTTTTCTAGGGTAGGTGTGTCAACTGGGGATGGCCCTTTCATTGCCACATGGATGGGGCATTCCAAGTTCAGGTGCATAACCTAGAAAACTGTGCTCGCAGGCAGATGAATGTTTTGGCATTTGGAATTTTTAATGAGGGTTGATGAGCTGAGAGCTGGTACCACTGCCTATACATACCTCCTCCTCTCTTCTTTCCCTGCAACATTCTGGAGTGCATAGCGGTGAACTCTGCTGCTATTCCCTTGAGAGGATTAAAATGGCTGAGTAACAGTAATTTGAGTGCCTATACTTTTCCTTTAACTGAAGTAAAAAATGAGGGTGTTGAAGTGAATGTTAGAGGGATTAGTTGAGGGAAAATAGCAATCTGGAAGAGCTTGCTATTAACAGACAGGTCGATATATATATTGTTAATTCATGGACGAGGGGCTCCTTGGAATGTTGTGGCCCCGTGATAAGGCACAATAATGGGCTAAGGGTCTAGCTGTGTTCTGTTGCTGCCAGGGAGCATGGTGAAGGTAATGGTGAGGACATTTCTGCTGCTTCTGTTTTTTACAACATGAACAATTTCATGTTCGGCCTAAATCAGCCCGTGAGTAATGATTGGAGAGCCTTCAGTGAGTGTATGCAAAGACTGGAGGATTTGCTTCAGCAATTGAGCTCTTTCATGGACTCCTTGAATAACCATCTCAGTAGGGTGGAGGGGACACACTGTGGTGTCTGTGAAATTCCCAGCATTATGGCACTTCCAGTAGATGTGGTTCTTGTGGCTGCTGTTCTGTCTGTGATGGAACTCATCACTAGTTGGCTGCTGTTTGTCTCTAGTCCTTCTTTTTCCTTACAGCTACAAATGTTTTATTTTGGCATGTACTATTTGCTGAGTTTTGGGGCTGTAGTCGCTGTAAGATATATCTCTGTTTAAAGCCCTGGGCCCTGGGGTGTGTATTCGCATTAGATATATATCTGTGTCTTGAAATGAGTTGGTTATGGAATGGGTGAAGTTTGTACGCTGCCCAAAAACGAGGTATATATGATTTAGCAAAAACACATATTCTGATAATAATTCTTAGTGTTAGCAGGGGCTGCTCCCCCCTAACTATGTGATGGATCAATCATATTATGTTAGTAGGTGCGGTGCACCGTGCGACCCATGGTCAACGTTCCACTTGCTTGTATAGTAGAGGTTTGCTCATGCCTATGCTTATAACTGCAGGATGGTAACAACCTTCCAACAGTTGATCATTGTCTCGAGTCCTTTCTTTGACTAATCATATTACACGTAATATTGACCTAAAAGTCCTAAAGGTGGTCATGCCCATACTCCTCCGGCTTTTACCAGCTTCCTTTGGCTGCACCATCTTGGCATCCATCCAGAACAAACACATTGTGTGTATAGGTAATAAAAAGGACTGTCACTAAAGCCGAGGAATGTACACCTAGATGAGGTAGCTAGAATTATGTGAAGCTAGACGAGGAATCTTGCATTTCCAACTCTTGAGAGCACTGGAGTGGAATCTTTTTACTGTAGCACTTTATTAAGCTTTCTTAACTGTCCATTTCTTAACATGACAAGGACTTTCATTCACGAGGGGATTCCGCTATCATGCTGGTATGAATCACAATTATCTTTATGCATGAGTAGAAATATTCTACAAGCTGGCCACCTGCCTTCACATGGCGACCCACTCAACCAACTTCCGAGTCAACTGCGATATCATCTACCATCTGGGCCATCTCATCTGGGCATGAATGGACCCTGATTAGAGTAGAGTAGTCTAGCCTAGAATGGTCTAGAGAGTCGCTGTTCGTGATCGACACAGCCCTCGAGCCTGCCTACTCTGCTCCATATAGATAGAAGGGCTGCGGGAGGAGGGGCATGAATGGACCCTGATTAGAGTAGAGTAGTCTAGCCTAGAATGGTCTAGAGAGTCGCTGTTCGTGATCGACACGGTCCTCGGGCCTGCCTACTCTGCTCCATATAGATAGAAGGGCTGCAGGAGGAGGGGCATGAATGGACTCCTGACTTGACCCCCCCATTCTCTCTGCCATGGAGGAGCCGAATGAAATGAAATTTTCATGTTCGGTTCTAAATTAGGTGTTAATCGACGCCGACTATTAACCCCTAGCCTTCCAAGCTAACAACGCGGGTTCGATTGCTGCTAACCGCCCATATTGCTTATTCAAAGCATTTTATTGTGGGCAGCATTTCATTCGAAATAAAATTTTGATGCCCTAGATGACATATCTATTCTTTCTCTTTCTTTCCCAAACATAATCGTGGATGAGCCTGGTGGACCTCCCCCAATATGATAAGATATAGAGAGGCCCTATCTCTCTATATGGGAACCAACCTATCGCCATATAGTGAGATGGGGTGGTGAGCCATTCATTCCAAATCGTTACATCAAAAATTAAATATAGATGGATCATGGCATACTAATCAAGTTGTACTAATCTGAAATCAAACATGTATCGTATCTCTCGTATACAAAAAATACAGGACAACGACATGTTATGATATCGTGCTGCCTTTGTTTTTTTCAAAAGATTGTATCAACATTGATTTCAATATTAACATATTGAAACAATATGCCTATTTCTATTATAAAATTTATTGGAATTTTGAATGGGCAGGGTTAATAAGGTCTGGCTGGACATTTCTAGGAGTAAGTGGGGTACTCCTGCTAGGACCTCTCCTAGCACCTAAAGCCGTGGAATGCCAGGCAGAAGAAAAGAATCTGGTAACATGAGCCTGTCTTGTGACCCAGCTTGCAGGCCATTATCAGGAGTTAGAAAGCCCGCAATGTTGAGATCAACAAGCACAGTGCCTAGAATAAGAGGAAGCAGGCCACGGTGTCCTAGCGGTGGTATGCAAGGACGGGTGCTATCTCACTGTTCTGTAAAGCGGAAGTCACTCATTGTGTGAGGGAGGGAACAGCAATTTTGAGCCATCAGACCAAAACAAATAATGTGTGTTCTGTGTTGCGTGATTAGAGTACAACATAAAAATCTCATGTGCTTCTGTGGATTCAATATTAGAATCTCACGATTAGAGTAAAACAAATCACTTGTGTTTTCAACATGTTGAATTCTGTAACCACAATGATGGATGGTATGTATACCCTGCGATTGGCTGCCCTTTGAAAACACTAGCTAGGTCCACACAGGATTCCTATATATATAAAAGAGATGGAGCATCTTGACCAGCCATCAAAATGGCCTGCGTCAAGGGTGCAAATTCACTTCTCGAAAGTGTGGAGAAAACAGGCACCATTGATGCAGGGGCTATTTTTAAAGCTGGTTAACTGCTCCTTAATGAGAGGGATATCTTTCTGTAGAATCCTCTGTTCAGGTGACTGACAAGAATGGTTCACGTGTCTTCAGTTCTCTGTATGACTGAGAAATTCTATTGCATGGCATTCTTTTGGGCGGCCCTTGTCCACTTCTAATTTCCAATCACTGTATGTGTTGGGTTCCATGTCCTGTTTAAGAGTTCATTGTCTTAATTTCCTATTCTATTTCTTGTAGTTATAATTCTCTAGTGAAGATTTGAAGTTGACAAAATGCTGAGTTGTATGCTATAAGAGTGTTTTGCTGAATCCTGTTACAACTATGTAATACTTGCAAATTATCTTATTTACTTGGTAGATTACTACTTTCTTGAATTTCCTTTTTCAACCTCAGATGGGCAAGATTGAACTGCTGGTGATATTCTTTGCATGATTTACTCTATTGATATTAGTTTGAGGCTTCTTTTGTACATTTCTTCATGTATAAGATTATCTTCTTTGGGGTGTAGCAACTGTTTCCTGCTTTTTGAGTAACACTGTTTTTACCTCTTCATTTGCAGCCTGGGTCAAAGGATAACCCTGTTCAGTGCTTTATCAAGCGGGACAGGGCTTCAAACACCTATTTATTGTATCTGGGACTGAGCCCAAGTAAGTTTTGAACTTTCTTATCTTCATATAATGATGGCCTGGACCTATTTATTGTCCGAGATAAGACTTTATCATAAGTTTGCATTGTAAAGCATGACAATTCTGATGGTACTGGTAAGTAGCATCACAGCAAAAGTTAGTTGCAGGAATTTGAATCTAAATGTCTAAGGAATTAGGAAATATATCCTATTTGCCTCTGAATGCATTTTATTTATTAGGAGTTTTTGGGTTGTGAAATTTTAGTTGACATGCATTGTATAATAATTTGTATTTAAATAAAACTCAAATATTTTTAGCTGATATATGATGTAGTCAAATGAAACCCAAATATGTTCCAGTTAGAAATAGTTAAAGAAGAACAAGAAGACAAAATCAAAAGAGAACCTTCCTGCAATATTCTCTTCATTCGGTATATGCATAATGTGCTGGTTTGAAAAGACCTTTCCCCTTCCCTTGTTTAGGGTTGCTTTGTTCTGTAATGGTGTTGGCAATTGGAGCATTAATGCATAACTTGTGAATCCTTATATTCAAGGTTATGGATAAACCAGAATATTGTAGTGTCTCGTGTCTTGAAAAATAAGTTTTTGAGCCTATCACTTTGGACACAAACGAAATGGCTAGTCAAATTCTCATCCCCAAACATTCTGTTGCAAAATCTTGGGAAAAATGGCTGGTATCTGTCTGTATACTGTATCAAACCTGTATAACTGATAATGTGTGTATGAACATTGAAGATGACAGACAAGGTCCAGCATATGGAAACCTGAATTTTGAGTTGTCTATTTGCAGCCCTTTCGGACACTGGCAAATTTCTTCTTGCTGCTCGGAAATTAAGGCGGACTACCGGTGCAGATTATATTATATCTCTTGATGCAGAGGACATGTCTAGGGGTAGCAATACCTATGTTGGTAAAGTGAGGTAAGGGTGATTCTAATTTATGTTTTATTTCTTGACTTTGGTGCTTTTACAGTGCTGTTTGTTATTTGCATGGACATTGCATGTGCCTTTCATAAAATTTGGTTTGAAGTCTTTGTACGTGTGTTGTATTCCATAGTTTTATGCTCTTGGCTGTGTAGAGGTTTTGTTCAGAACTATTAGTCATATGCACCATTTTCTCTTTGGTTATTGCAGGTCAAATTTTCTTGGTACTAAGTTTACAATATATGATAGCCAGCCACCTCATAGTGGTGCTGTTGCATCAACTAGTCGTGCGGGTCGACGAGTAGGATCAAAGCAAGTTTCTCCAAGAGTCCCAGCGGGTAGCTATAATGTTGCTCATATTACCTATGAGTTGAATGTTCTGGGGACTAGGGGTCCAAGGCGAATGCAATGCATCATGCATTCTATTCCAGCTTCCTCTACCCAACCAGGAGGAAGTGCTCCTACTCCCTCTGATTTATCACTAACGACTGTAGATCTTTCCCTTGGATCTCTTCCTTCCTTTGGATTCAAATCAGGCATCTCTGAAAACATGTCATTCTCGGAGCCCTTAGTCAGCAAGAATTTGAAAGAGGAACCATTGGTTTTGAAAAACAAGGCCCCAAGGTGGCACGACCAGCTTCAATGTTGGTGCTTGAATTTCCGGGGGCGCGTTACAGTGGCTTCTGTTAAGAATTTTCAGCTTGTTGCATCTCCTGAGCCCAACCAACCTATTTCTCAGAATGATCATGAAAAGGTTATACTCCAATTCGGAAAGGTTGGAAAGGACATGTTCACCATGGATTATCGTTACCCACTCTCAGCCTTTCAGGCTTTTGCTATATGTCTTAGTACTTTTGACACAAAGCTGGTTTGTGAGTGAGAGGGTATAAAATAATTCTTGTTCAGATCAATTTGGTGACGAATAGGTTCAGAATGATGCATTGCAGTTGCTTAGGTTCTTTAGTGGGTTGTAGCTATTTTGTGCAATCAATAGATTTGGTAGTTGTCATTGGTTCTAACAATTTTCTAGCACTCACAAGCTTTGTGATGTAGAAATAAGGTTTAGTAAGATAGACGCCTACAGCATTGAGTGATGAGTGTACGTCGCCATTACCATTGGTGTATGAGGTGCTGCCATTCAAATTTATATGGAGGTTTTTGTTGTATTGTACATGGCTGTACATATTTGTGCATATGCATTGGTTTCATGTCTTTTAACGAATGAGACAAGTGGCTCAAAGCTCTTCTGAATATTCAAATTAAAATGCATAATTGTTTTAACATCAAAGTAGTCATATTAAGGTTGTTTGGACTTCCAGTCTTTTGGCTACTTTGCCCATGTTAAATGTTTATATTGTGTAATGCCCATTGTATAGGTTATCCAAATGCCGGGAATGGAGATGATGTTTTAAGCTGGAAACTTTTTCAGTCTTTTCTCCCCTATTGTGAAAATATCTGGCTACAGATTTTGTTTATTGTTTACATTGGTCCTTAAAGAGTTGTTAGATTTTAGTTCCACACTATTACCTTCAGACAGAAAATCTTTTGTTATGCTGGTGAGCTGTCTATATAAATGCCTAGAATTTTGGAGTTTGTACTCTGAACTCTGCAGAGACTCTTGATATGTTGTGTAAAAATATCTTTGTTGTAGCTTGAATTGTAGTAAAGTAGCTTATGGCCACTGATTGTGTTATGTTAAATTGTGCAGCTACATTATTTTAATGTGTTCTACATTGTAGATGGAGGGGGGATAAGAAAAAATGGAATATTATTCATCATTTAAAAAAATCTTGAACGTTCTTAAATCCTAGCCGTGGAGTTGATCTGTAAGACCCTCCCCTTGAGCTTGCAAAACCTTTTGGCAGGATGTCTTAATTGTGCCCTCCTCCTCCCTGTCCGTGTCCCTGTCCTATTAACATTTTCAAATATGGTTCCAAGGTTTCCGAAAATACTTTTGGGCTTCCCTTTTTTTATGGAAATAATGTGAAGAAGCATGTGTCAAAATGGCCATTCTTTACCTCTTTCAACTCGGTGCTCTGTACATCGATTGAAAGAGAACAAATCTTTGATGGACTTCTATGTAAATCTGCTGACAACAATATATTATGATTCATGGGGTGGACTTGTAAGTAAATCTGTTGACAAAAGAATATATTACAAATCACGAGGTGGACTTGTATGTAAATCTGTCTACAAAAATATATATATTACAAATCATTGGATAGCTTTTTGTACTTGCCTACCATGTTACTTGATGGAGAGGAGGGTGGTGGACCAAGTTCTATTCACAAAAACAATGTTAGTTTTAAACTATAAGGTTTGCAGTTAGGAAGGCCTAGTAGCATGTGAGCATTTAAGAAGGAATCAATAGCATGTTAGTTTTTAATAACAACATCTCTTGTTATTAAAAACTAACATGCAATTGATTCCTTCTTAAATGTTCACATGCTACTAGGCCTTCCTAACTGCAAACCTTATAGTTTAGAACCCTTCACAGTGACTCTTGGCAATCTGAAAGTAGTTTTGGGCACCCTTTATCTTGTTTCAACTTCCTGAGAAGTTTTAGAGCCTAACTCTCAATAAAAACTCTCTTGTTATTAAAAATTAACATGCAATTGATTCCTTCTTAAATGTTCACATGCTACTAGGCCTTCCTAACTGCAAACCTTATAGTTTAGAACCCTTCACAGTGACTCTTGGCAATCTGAAAGTAGTTTTGGGCACCCTTTATCTTGTTTCAACTTCCTGAGAAGTTTTAGAGCCTAACTCTCAATAAAAACTCTTCAAATTACTCCTATGCTGTTTTCCTATAGCCCTCCTTGCAGCCCCGCTTCTGCCTAAACCTTATAGTTTAGAACAACTCACATATGATCCTGAAGAACGAGTTACATTTCTAGATACCCTTTATCATGCTTCTGCTTCATGCCAATTTTCATATTCCCTCTCTTCATACATTTCACATACTCACCTATCAACTCTTCAAAGTTTTCAAGGTTTTGGCTATTCACTTGGGTCACAGGGTTCTATACTCTCTTTAGACATCTTATAACAACTTCTTACCAACCCCTTTAAATGCTCAAACTCTTTCATTTCTAAACTCTTTATGTCCACTTTGTTGTTTTTCTTGTTCCATTGACCAAGGCAAAGGTCTAACTGTTTTCTCGATTCTTGGGTCTATATACTTAATATCCTTCTTAACCTCTTACACACTTCTTTCCACCTTTTATTAGTCGCTATTGATAAAATAAGACACCCTTTTAATAAACACCTTCAATCTTGAAAGCTAACTTATGACTGTCAAATGGAGACAAGATATGAGGACTATGTTTCTTATCTTGTAGGTATAAAACCTTGTGACTCTCTTCAAACCTTATATTTACCTTTCTTTAGTCTCTGACATAGGAAACACTCACAATGTGTTATAAAGCACTTGTGTTATAAGGTATTCTTGAGTTTTGCTTCTCTAGTTAACTTTGATTGTTACAAAATAGGGCAGCAGATTGTAACTTCTTAGTTGTCTCCTCTTTAAACACTTGAACTTCTTTCTCACATCCTCATTTATACCTTCATGGAATCTTCATTCATCTACTGTATAAGTTACAATAGGAGTTATAAAGGGAATCTTGTAATTTCATCAAACTTGCATCCAAACCCTCACAAATTTTAATAGATACAATCTGACTATGTTTCAAACTTTTAACCTATCAAAACTTATTCCCTTGTCTTGAAACTTCATACATACTTTTCTTAGCCCTAAAACTCTTTATCCTCCAAGTTACAACAAGAAACATTGAATAAGTTTGAAGTTATACTTAATATTGTCATTCAAAACCCTAGAATAGGGTATACAAGCTGAGAGGATTAAATTTAGAATTATTTTCACTTCCACAAGTTTTAAAGCTTCTCCAAGACTCTAGAAACTCTTGTACAACCATATAATCTTCCTTCAATGTTTTCCAAAGCTAAATTATAATACAGTCATAACAACATTGTATTATCTAAGTCTACCAGTTATAGACCTCTCTCAAGTTTTATTTGACATGATCATTCTTAAACACCAGATTATCATTTTAAATTATTCTTGATAGGACAAACACGACTTCTATAGTCATTTGGTTATACACACAAGCAACAATACAACTCACCTTATACATTACAGACCCTCTGTCCTCTATATGAATTTTGACTTTAATAATACTCAAACACCTTCACATCTATCCTTCACATGCTTCTTGAACCTGCACAACTCATAAAAACCTCCAACAACATTGTTATTCTATAAGCAACATGTAACATTCACCATTCATTCATTATGTATGGGCTCATAACATTCTCACAATCTCATTTCTCAAGAAATCCTTAACATTAATGATCTTCTTGACATAGTACAAGATTCTTGAGCTTCTCTAACCTCTGTGACAAGCTTCTTCCTTTTCTAAAACCCCTATCCTACATCCTTTATTCGAATGCTCCCTAAAATGATCGAATAAGAGTTACATCATGGAGTTAGATTTTCAAACCAAAGTAAGACTAAGCTAACATGGTTAACCCTACTTCATGGGTGAAGAACACCTCAACTTCATGACATGAGGTCTTTAGTCATCTTTTACATCATTTATTCAATCCTATGTTAACACCTAGGCCCTTAAACACTACATTTGGAAATTCAAATATTCAAAATGGTGGTTTTGGAGGGAAACTCCAAAATCCCTTTACTACAAATAAAAAGGGATCCAAATGGACTAGGATCCATCCCAAGACACCCAAGAAGACCACCTACACCTAATTCAAACCAAAATTTTGCTCTATACATGATGATGCTCCTGCACCATACTCCCCAAGTGGGAAGATTTGCACTCCTGCTTAAATGTATATCTTCTTTCTTTACTTCTAATTCCTTTTCTTCTTTGAATTGCCTCTTTTTTTGTTTTGTTTGAGCTCATCTTCAATCTTCACGGCTTTATCATTATCTTGTTTTGCTTGTCTTGTCTTCATCTTACTTCATTCTTTCTTTATTTTTCTCGTTCTCTTCTTCTTCATGTTTCAATCGTGTTTTTCCATCATCCTTTTGTTTCTTTTCATCTTTCACATTCACTTCTTGGTTTATACCTACACAAGCATAGCTCAAAGCAACATTAGATTGAAAGTAATGAGACAAACTTGTCTCCCTATTGACTTATTCCTTTCTCAACTCAGATTCTTCATTCTTTTGCTGATCATCCTCTATTATTTTGTCTTTATTTTGTTGTTCTTCATCACATTCTTCTTCCCTTTCTTTCTCTTGAATCTTCTCCATGTCATTATCTTCATTGTGTTCTCCATTGTTTATGGTTTCTATCATCAATTTCAAATCCTCCTCTATATCTTTAATCTTTGCTATCATCTCTTCATTTGTCATCTCCTTCTTTCTTATATTGTCTTTCAACTTGTTGTGGTGGCCATAAAAAAAGAAACGCTTCATCTTACTCACTTCTCTTCTCAACTCTCTCTTTCTTCTCTATTTCTTCTTCACAAGCAAGTCTTTTTCACCTTGCTCTTTCCAAGTACCTCACCCTAGGCCTTTCCCAGTCTTTTGGCACTTTTCTTCTTCTATTTCAACCTCCAAGTCTATTCCACCTTGGATTTCTTTTTCACTTCTTTCTATCTTCTTCTTCAAGCCTTCATGGCTATGGTTTCTTCTCATGTCACTTCATTTTCAAACTTTCACTTTCTTCTTTTTAAAAAGCTTTCTTCTTCAAAAGAGCAAACCTGCTCGTATACCAATTGATGCAGAGGAGGGTGGTGGACCAAGTTCTATTCACAAAAACAATGTTAGTTTTAATAACAAGAACATCAAAATATGCACTAGCTTAGGAACTTCAAAGAGCATTCAAGTACCAAATTTCAACTGAACAAATACATAGGGTTCATACACTTATTCCTGTCTTAAATTCATCAAATAAACATGATTAAAACATTCAAGAAGGAACAAGATTTGTTTCAACTTATTCACCCTTATAGCCATGTTCACATGCTACTAGTCCTTCCTAACTACAAACCTTATAGTTTAGAACTCTTCACAATGACTCTTGGAAAACTGAAAGTATTTTTGGTCACCCTTTATCTTGTTTCAGCTTCCTGAGAAATTTTAGAACCTAATTCTCAATAAAAACTATTCAAATTGCTCCTTTACTGTTACCCTATTAGCCCTCCTTGTAGCCCTGTTTCTGCCTAGACCATATAGTTTAGAACAACTCACATATGATCCTGAGAAACTAGTTACATTTCTATATCCTTTACCATGTTCCTGCCTCATTCCAATTTTCATAATCCCTCTCTTCATACATTTCACTCAACTCACCTATCACCTCTTTAATTAGCCCTATTACGTCTTTACTAGTTCTTTGTCTGAGTTTTCAAGGTTTTGGCTCTTCACTTGGGTCATAAGCTTATATACTCTCTTTAGAAAACTTATAACAACTTCTTACCAACCCCTTTCAATGCTCAAATGCTTCTTCATTTTTAAACTCTTCATGTCCACTTTATTTTTTTTTCTCGTTCCATTGGCCAAGGCAAAGGTTTGACTATTTTCTTGATTCTTGGGTCTATAGACTTAATATCCTTCCTTCTTAACCTCTTACACACTTCTTTCCACATTTTATCAGTCGCTATTGATAAAATAAGACACCTTTTTAATAAACAGCTCCAATCTTGAAAGCTAAGTTATGATTGTCAAATGGAGACAAGATACGAGGACTATGTTTCTTATCTTATAGGTATAAAACCTCATGGCTCTCTCTTCAAACCTTATATTTACCTTTCTCTAGTATTTGTTATATCAAACAATCAAAACATGTTATAAGGCACATGTGTTATAAGGTATTCTTGAGTTTTGCTTATCTAGTTAACTTTGACTGTTAGAAAACAGAGCAGTAGAATGTAACTTCTTGGTTTTCTCCTCCTTAAACACTTTAAATTCTTTCTCACATCCTCATTTACACCTTCATGGAACCTTTGTTCATATATTGTATAAGTTACAATAGGAGTTATAAAGGGAATCTTGTAATTTCATCAAACTTGCATTCAAATCCCCAAACAAGACTTAACATGTATAGTCAGATTGTGTTTCAAACTTTTAACCTATCAAACCTTATCCCCTTGTCTTGAAACTTCATAGATACTTTTCTTAGCCCTAACACTCTCTATCCTCCAAGTTATAACAAGAAACATTGGATACATTTCAAGTTATACTTGTCATTCAAAACCCTAGAATAGGGTATATACGCTGAGAGGATAAATTTTAGAATTAGTTTCACTTCCACAAGTTTTAAAGCTTCTCCAAGACTCTAGAAACTCCTATACAACCATATACTCTTCCTTCAATGTTTTCGAAATCTAAATTTGCCTTACCACTCCATTAAATCACTCTAACAATCATAAACATAGTCATAACAAGACTGTATTCTCTAACTCTACCAATTATAGACCCCTCTCAAGTTTTCTTTGACATGATCATTCGTAAACACAATATTATCATTTTAAATAATTCTTAACAAGGCAAAAATTGCTTCTACAATCATTTGGTTATACACACAAGAAACAATACAACTCACTCACCTTATACATTATAGACCCTTTTTCCTCTATATGAAATTTGACTTCAATAATACTCGAACACCTTCACATGCTTTTTGAACCTGCATAGCTCATATACATCTGCAACAACAATGTTATTCTATAAACAACATGTAACATTCATGATTCATTCATTATGCATGGGCTCATAACATTTTCACAATCTCATTTCTCAAAAATTCCTTCACATTAATGATCTTCTTGACATAGTACATGATTCTTGAGCTTCTCTAACCTCTATGACCACCTTCTTCCTCTTCTAACCAAGGTAAGACTAAGCCAACATGGGTAGCCCCACTTCATGGGTGAAGAACACCTCAACTTCATAACACGAGGTCCTTAGTCACCTTTTACATCATTTATTCAATCCTAAGTAAACACCTAGACCCCTAAACACAATATTTGGAAATTCAAATATTCAAAATGGTGGTTTTGGAGGGAAACTCCAAAATCCCTTTATTACAAACCCAAAAGGATCCAAATGGACTAGGATCCATCCCAAGACACCCAAGAATTCCACCTACACCTAATTCAAACCAATTTTTTTTAAAACCAAAATTTTGATTTATACATGATGATGCTCCTACATCATTACTACTTGCTTGCAATTCACAAATGCACTTATCAATGGAGTGCAATCTTGATACTAGTTATTAAAGGTCTATCAGAAGACATAGAAGGTGATATAAATGTTTTAATTTGTTAAAAGAGGCCAAATAACTATCTGAAAAACACCTAAAAATATCAATTTAGGGGCCCTTTCCTGGATTTTAGCATATTTTCCTCACAATTTTTCCGATTATATGGTGACAAATGGTGTCAATCTAGCTACACTAATGTGTAAATTTGAAAAATTATTTTTGGAAGAAAAAGGGCTCCAAACTCCACCATACGGGAAAGATATTATAATTTTTTGAGTGATCTTTAAAAGAATAAAGGAAAAACTTCATAGTGGCAGTGAAATTAACATCGAATTTAAGATCAAAATTAAAAGTGAATACAATCATGGACATCACAGCCCCTTATCACTCCTTGGATGCCGTTGTAGAATTCCTCTAGGCATAATCATGAGATTGTAGTCATTGTGGATTATTTGAAAAATTGAAGGAGGTTGTTTGATTGATTTTCATTTTCTAGCATCCGTTACTAGTATTTTCCTCGAAAATTAGTTGTCATTGTTGATGCAAGATGTCCACCTCAATTTGTTAAAAAAGTGGAATCTTATGCAATTATTTCCTTGAATTATATTTTAGATTAGTTGTAGTCTGAAGTACAAGTTTCAAATAACGAGTAAGAGAGGTGTCTAACTAGCAAAGATGAGGATTAGATATGTGGGTTTTAGGCTAAAGATGTAGCCAAGCCTGGAAACTTGGACTGGCCTTGATGGAGGGGGATTTGAGTGTTTAAATGACGTGGTATAACAACAACATTCTATGTCACATATCATCATTTTTTAGCACATTTGATGTCTTGTATCATTGTACAAGACTATTGCATAATAGATTTCAACTTGTAATTTGGATACAATGTCTATTGTTCTATTTGTTTCTCCTTGTTTCACAATAATCTTGTATGTTCTTTGGCCTATTATCATTTCGTATATGCTCCTGTGACTATAAATTTAACTTGTCAAGCGTGTTTGTCTACTGGGTTCTCCATAATCCTAAAATTAGTGGTATAAGAGAATACACACTTCATATTTCCATTTGAATCCGTATTTATTTGTATCCCTACCCATATGGCTACCCATGCGAGGTTGGATTACAAAAATATAGGGTTACAAACTATCATATTTTAGAGGAAGAGTGTTGGGAGAACGATCATATTTTTTCTCTGTCATAACACCTCCTCAAAATATGCTCCACTACTGCAGAAAAATGAACCAATTGCTACTTTCCTACTAGTCACAGAAAACCCCCATAAAACTGATAAGGATATGACTAATGTCTCATTGGCACCCACTTTACGATGTAAGGGTGAAAACTTGGTCAAATAGATTTTTTTTTTTAATAAGGTGGTCTTGATTGGATCCCAAGTTAGGTCATTTAGGAGGAAAGTTGATATTTTTGAAATAGAATTAGAAACAATGTATATTGATTCAACAATAGTATTTGATTGAATATGATTAATTTAAACTTGGTTTAGAAAATTGAATTGCCCCCAAATTATGTCATTTGAGAGTGAATTTTGAGAATCTGGGATAGTTTTTTGTTTGAAATAGATTGAAACTTATGATTTTGAGTGATAACTTCATAAGATTTGTATGTTTCTTCGTGATTGATTGGAAATAGAGTAGCAGTGTGCAATGCTGTTGTGCATGTTACATTGGATTTTTTCTCAATTTGTTCCAGGAGGGGTAATAGCCCAAAATGTTTTCCCCCCTTTTGGCAGAGAAGTGAGAAGCTAGTCATTGAACCATGAGCCAAAAGAAAATAGATTGATTGCTTGGAGATGAATTGGATAAGTATAGAATAGTATAGGTAGTGATGAATGAAACGTAAGTATAACATGAAACAAAGCCTAGGTAGGTGTGTTAGTGAATGTTCAATGTGGTAAACATGGAAAATATAGTTCTAATACTGTTAAAGGTGCTAGAAATAGATGAACAAAGCTTAAGACATGGGTCGAACAATGTCAAGGTATTAGTTTTCCTAGGATGAACTATAGTAACTTTAAGAATTGTGCTGGCATTAGAATTTACTAAAAATAGTAAGTTGGAAAAATTGAATAGTATTTTCATTTGTAACTCAAGCGATTATGATTTGAGCTTTGGGTTGTAATCATGTCATGTGCACAAGAGGTGATTCCGACTAGGTTCAAGAGGTCAATGGAGGAAATATCGACACAGACTACAGATCAATTGGTAAGTATGAATTTTTACAAGTAGACTAGGTTGTAGTATAGGTTTTTTTGGAATTTTTAGTGATTTTAGAATTTCTGAGAATCTGGACATTTCTGTCCAAGATAGAGATAGTGGGGCTTGTTTTTTCCTTTGGATGATACCATCTAGTTCCAGGAACTACCATCCAAGTAATAGCCAGTAGTGTCCAAGCTTCCGGATGGTTATGTCCTTAAGCTTAATTTTGTACTTATTTTGGTTGTTGATGAACTGTTGGTTGGTGGGGGTAATAATTTGTGGCCTTGTTGCTTGTTTGTGTTGTGCATTCACGTGAGTTTCACATAGGAAAGAATTTAACCACATTATTAGGACTAGGTCTAGAGGAGGATGAGTGGGATGTAATGGATCATGTATAGCTATAACACATTACTAGATTAGAGGAGGTGCACCATAATATGTATTTGATCACTAAAATTTGTGAGATATGGCGTGTAGATACATGTATTATTTGGCTACATTCTAGAGAGATTACGATTGCACTTGAGGACCTGTATCAAATATTGTGATTTCTAGTAGTAGGGGAGTAGTCTAGATGATGCCCCTAGGTGATACACAATAGTAGATGAGAACAAATAGGAGATATTTTATTAGGTCCCATGTACATGCCACATCATTATTTACCATGGAAGATATAGTGAGATCATGTGTTCTAAATTTGTGGAAATTTATTGCAATGGTGTTGGATTCATTTGTGGTAGTGGATGGAGGTGGAGTATCCATATCTTATAGGATACATGAGATTTGTGAGAGTATAGAGAAGCATGGTACTTGATATGCATGGAGTCTTTGTGTGTTGGCTCATTTGTATAGGGATTTGTATAGGTTCACACAAGAGAACCATGGTGGTGGGATTGGTGTTATTACACTATTACACATATGAACTTATGATCACTTTGTAGTGGTGAGGCCCTGTTGTCATGCAAATATGCAACATGGAAATTGGCAATTTCTGAGCATGACAACAATACCGTTATGCAAAAGTTTTCATGTTTTACCATTCCGAGGCACCCTGAGTCTAACTAGTCAGTCCACTGACCTCCCAGATGATTTTAATTCAGTCCCCTAGGTGATTTAGGGAAGTCAAGTCAACCTCTTAGGTGATTTTAGGAGTTCTTGGAAAATGTAAATTTCAGGCAGTTGTGGGAAGGGCTATCACTAGCCTTCCTAGGATTGGAGAAAACCCCTTGGAGTGGATCATAGGAGCCAAATAAATATGGAGGTGAATCAAATTCCTAGGAAAATCATGGAATTGATTTAGGAAGATTCATGAAGGATCTAGAGAAGTTGGGACAGTTTCACTAAAATCAGGCTTCACAGGCCTAAGTAGTGCACAGGCCAAAACAACTGCTGAGATTTTGAAGGCAATTATGGGAGATCTAGATGGAGTTAGGAGAAAAAAAAATTTCTTTAGAAATGGAATTCCAAGCCGTACAATATGGTGAAATTATTTTTCTCACAACACTTTAGCTCAATGGGTCTGCAAGCAGTTTTTCTCATGCACACGGGAGTACCAAATAAAAACTCTAAATTTTAGGGATCAAATAGAGGAATAAAGACCTAATATCACCACCATTGGATTCAGAAGGAAATTTACAGTCACAATCATATAAAATTTCATCAAAAACGTTCATCAAGAGCTCAAGTTATCACCGTTTCAAGTTGTCCTCTTGTTGTGAGTTCGAGAGTTAGTCAAATTTTGGAAGGACACATGTTAGCTCCAGGAGCCTGGTGGGATTTTTTGTCCCTCACATCCATCAAGGTTAGGGAAATCAAGGTCATGAAAATTCATCTAGCCCCCATAAGCCCTCTGGACCCTCATGCAACCTCCAGGATCGCTAGTTTAGCCCCCAGTTGCTTGCAGGAGCTCAAATCCTTCACTGTTGGATCGCTACCACATGTCATCGCCTGACGCATTGTGCAAAATGATGTCCCTCATGTCCCTTTAAGGTCAGGGACATAAAGGTTGGAAAAATGTGATCAGCCCCTAAGGAGACTTTTGGTCACCCATGTGACCAGCTTCCAACCCCTCAGTGCTTTAAAGCTACTTTTTTGGCTTTAATCCCCCGTCGTCGGATCTCTGCCACATGTCAAGTTGAGGTGCGTTGTGTAAATTGATATCCCTCACATCCATTTGAGGTGAGGGATGTCAAGGACATGAAAATGCACCCAACTCAAACTCAAAAATTTGAATTTTTTTCTAATTGTTTGACGCTTCTCACTGTCAGAAGAAAAGTTGAAGAGAACACCTCATTCCACCATTGTTGCTCCAAACCAGATCCACCATGGTAACAAAACCTTCCACTCCATAAATATGCACATGTTTCAAAGAATAGATTGATCAAAATATCTAGAGGAATGAATAATGAAAGAGAAGAGTGAAAGAATTCTTCAGAAACCTCCATTGCCATGAGACAAAGATTCAAACATATCTTGCAAGCCAGTGCATGAAACGAAGAACAATCTGTTGCTGAGTTCTCCAATATCAAAGGCCATTAAAAAATCACCTTCAAAACTCCCATTTTCAGCAAGGAATTCTCACAGAAAATAAATTTCACTTCTGGATCCACGAAGAACAAAGTTCAATTTCTTGTCAAACTGACAACCGGGTTGAAGATAAATTTTTCCAGTGAGAAAAGAAGCAAAAGCCTATCACAATGGAGTTGATTTCATCGCGAATGGAGAAAAAAACAATACCTGCAAATTTCAAGCTCCGTTAATGGCTGCCATGACACAGTAGTGGAAAAAATCAGCGAGCTACCTCTTCACTTCTCAAGGTTTGAGTGGGTGAAATTGCGAGAAAATTGGAGGGAATGATCATTGAAAAATCTAGTTTCGCGTGAACTAGTTTTTGCGCCATGAATTCCCTATTTTTTAGGGATACGAAGGACTGATTTTTCATTAGAGTTTTCCCCTTTCACATGAAGAAAAAATGTGAAAAAGGCAATGAGCTACCTCTTCACTTCTCAGGGTTCTAGTGGGTGAAATCACGTGAAAATTGGAGGCAATGATCGTTGAAAAATATATTTTTGCGTAAAATAATTTTCATGCCATGAAGTTCCTATTTTTTAGGGATATGAAGGGTTGGTGAAAATATCATTTTTCCACTTGTTCAGACGAAGGAATTACTCAAAATGTGGAGTGTGGAACCCCAAAATAAAACCCAGAGTTTTAAGAACTATTTTATTGCAATTTGACATCTGCGGTGAACTTACTAAAAATGGCATGCCTTCCTACATAGGGGTTTGTTACTTCGGGTAAGCCACCATTTAAAGAGGCTACAAAGAAGGTGGTGGACACAGAGGGAGTATCACAGGCAAAGTCATCAAAAAGGTCATCTCAGCTCGTAATTGACACTTACTAAAAATAGTAAGTGGTTCCACAAGCCCATGCTGTAAATAGCCAGTTGGTCCAAAAGGCGAGAGGAACACAATAAGAAGAAATAATTCAAGCTACCATAGCTAGTTGAGGTTGGGAAAAGCTGACTACGACACTTACTAAAAATAGTAAGTTGCATCATTTGCACTTACTAAAAATAACATGTTGTTCTCAAAAGACAAGTTTGGCACAATAAGGCATTGAGGGATAATCATTCAGGTCAATATCACCATTTGGGGTCCAGAAAGGAAAAATCTGATACTAAAGATAGTATTTTTTCCCTTCCAAATATGGTAAGTGTCAAGGAAACATGAATTTTAAATGCACATGTTGTTCTAGTTTCTCAGGTGTAATCAATCATGAAGAGATGGCGGGTTTTCATGCTTTGGAATGATCATCTCACATTACAAAGCAAGGAATCACAAGGCACATCATGTGAATTCATATTTGTCACTTAAGGAGCCAGGTGATTCAAAGAGAGTTGATCAGAATGACTTCAATAAGTCAAGGAGTTCATCAACCAAGGAGAGTCATCGTGGACATTGTGTGTGTTCATATCGAGCTTGCAAAGGTAAACCTCATAACAATGTTTCTGAACACTCATTCTACAGTCCAAGAGTTTGTGGTCATCACTAGATTGGGAAAATGATTCAAATTTATTCAAGGGAGTGATCTTCATCAGTGTCAAAGATCACCAGTGGAAGAAATGTTCTCTCAAATTTCATGACTGCATCAAGGCGTTCAAAGCATTTCATCACGAGAGGTGTTTTGCCTTCATCCCTTCCCTCTTCCTCTCTTTCCCTCTCTTATTTCTCTCTCCATTCTAATTCTTCATTATGCATCATTATTGTATTTCATCCTATTCACTTAAGTGACCTATTTTAAATTTGTAAAAAGTATTTTCTCAAAATTATAAGAGAAATACTTAATTCATGGAAAACGAAAGGTCACGAGTGGAATATGGAAACAAAGAGTCATGTGAGGGAGGTGAAAGGACAATTTAGATTTCTATAAATTGGGATGGCCTCTCCATTCCAAGGCATTCCATATTTTGGAAGAACTCTTACTATGTAGAATTATGATAGCTTGGTTAAAGCTTTATATTCATCACTACATATGGAATAAAAGCTACACTTCTTCTATTTCCCTTTCTTGTTTTTCCTATATTTCTCTCTTTCAAGCACTTTGCAAGCATATTTGATCCTGTATGGAATTAGAGAGGAACTTGGTGTCCTCGATAGATGAATTTAAAAACTTGGTGTCTTAATTCATTAGTCCCACTAGCTTAATTGTTCTTTCCTCTATATTGAAGGTTGAATCACTTCGGTTACTGGGTGTGAGCTCTGCAATCTACTCAATGCAGTAATATTCCTTACATAATTTCCCCCTCTTTACCTTTATCACTGTAATTTCCTCCCTTGTACCCCATACAAGCACTTTGCCATAGGTTCAGTAGAGTGTCCCTGTGTGATCCCTGAAAAATTTGGCCACCCACAACATTTAAATAGGATTAGGATTAGTTTACTTGCAATAATGGGAGCTGTACCATTCAATACAGAGGGGCGTAGCCCCGTTAACATTAGTGGAGGCACCTGATTTGTCTACTTGAATTTTTTTTTCACCAACATTTTTTGGCGACTCCACTGGGGAAATATTTGCTTAAGTGCACCCTAAAAAGATCTCTGCCAAAAAAAAATACAAAAAAAGTATATATTCAAAAACAAAAAAACAAAAATCAGATTCCAAAGGAAAATCATTTTTGAAGGTGAATCTATCAAGGAACAAACCCATGTCACATTCGTTTCCTGTACCATGAAGAAATTTCTAGATTGGAGTGAAGTACCAATAAGTGATGGTGAAGAAGAAGAAGAAGATGTCTGCCTGGGAAAGAAGATCATTGATCAGACATGGTTCCAGACTAGTGTTGTCAAAGGAAAGAAGAAATAACTTATCACCGATGAATATGAATGGATTCAAAGAAGACATAAGATAAGTTGTGAAGCTTGAGAATGTGCCAATTTCTTACAAGAGATGTACGGGCAACTTGAAGCGGCCCATTGCGAGGAAGAAGAAAAGGAGATCTGTCCTATAGAGGAAGATCCTGAAGAACATTCATACCATAAGGTTTTCATCCCTGGAAGGTTCTTGAATTCCACTGAAGAAAATCCTATCCTTGAGCCATTTGATGAAGACCAAATCAATATTCAAGAAGATGATGAAAGACAAGACCGTGCAAGATCCACTAAAGAAGATTTTTGCAATCTCGCACAACTCACTACAAAATTGAGAATGTTGTCCTTCTTCTATCATTCTCTAGATGAATTCATTGTATAGGATGATGAAGAAATGAATATTTTGAAAAGAGAATATGTGGAAAGGCTTCAAAGCATAATAGAAGGAAATTCTGACCCCGAAGTCTTTGATGAAATTTGGAGGTATGCTTTAGCTCTACAAAGAAGATATGAACATCTTGAAGCTACGCATCAAATGGTGGAAGAAAACGAGATGCACCCTATGGAAGAAGACCTGAATGGCTGCTCATACTATGAGGTTTTCATTCCTAGAAGATTATTGGATGCTCCTGAAGAATATGTTATCATGGAACCTTCTGATTAAAGCCAAAGAAACCTCATGGAGGAAGAAGTAGAAGACATGAAAATAGAATCACCATTCAATAATTCCATCTGGCTCGAGGCATAACCCATATGGGGAATAATATATTAAATAAAGGAAGATCCTTGCTGCATAATGGATGATCCAATACTCTCCAAAGACTCCACCAATGATGAAGAAGATGGCTAATTCAAAGTAAGCATGAATGATCTATTTTCAAGTTTTGATCTTTTAATTACTGATGAAATGAAGAGATGTAAAGAAGTGAAATAAAGTCACCCGACATCATGGTCTAAAGATGATGAATTCAAGATGGCCATAGATAATATTCCCTCCTATTTTGATTCTTCAAGTGATGTAGAAATGTTGCATGAAGAAATAGAGGAAGTCAAAGAATAAAACTCTCTTCTCAATGCAATCATGGATGATCGAATGGAAGAAGCCCACTCTCTTTTCAAGTTTGAGGAGAAAAGAAAATTTAAACACAACCTCTACTCACTTGGGGAGTAGAATCATCATCACGGTGAAAACAGATCCTTTCATCTTTCACCTGAGAAGATTTAATAATGGATGGTCAAGATGTAACTGAAAATTCTTCTCATACTGCTGCCCCAACACGGTTCTCTTCTTCTCACCAAGAAAAAGATGATATGGATTTTGAGCTTGAAGGAGTATTGTTCCCAAAAAGCATGGAATTTTTCTCTTTATCAGAAGGTGTCATGAATCAGGTGTGCCCGTGCTTGCAAGGAAGTGAATATTGGGCAACATAAAGCATGGAAGGGGTGAATGAGGATGTTTCAAATGAATCATGGGCCCATATGGATCATATTTTTAACCATCTCCTGGAGGCACAACACTAAGATTATTCCAATAAGGATTAATATGAATATATGGAAGACTCAGAATAACCATTAGTACAAGACATTTTGAAGGTTGCAGAAGAAACTAAATATCCTCAACTCAGCCTTGAAATCTTGACTCGGGCCATGGAAATACAAGACATATATGGGGCAATTCGTGCTCCTCTTTTTGATTCACCAATGTTTGATACTGAAATAGAGCCAATGGATGAACTTGATGAATTCCTCAATGCCTTGGTTGACGAGAATGGATGTCAAAACATGCCTTTTCCTTTCACACAATGTGAAGAGGTCCATGAGTGCAAAAGAAGGAATTTTTTGGAATCTTCTTTGAATATTATTAGTCTTGAAGAGAATGTCCTTTCCATGGAGGAAGATAATAAGGAAAATGTTGAGTTGATTTGCAAGAAACAAAGTGGGACATCCAAGGAAGTTCTTGAATGGGAAGAAAGTCAGATTGTTCTCACTCCTTCCAAGTGTTTTCCTGATATAAGAGATAATTTGAAGTTACAATTCAAATAAGATGAATATTTTCATGACATGATTAATTTTCCCACTCTTGAAGACATGGAAGAACGGTGTCACATGGTCGCAGGACGTAAAGCGAGAGCATCAAGGTACAAAAGTCTTGAGAAAGTGATGAAGTGTTCATTGGATGCAAGAAAATTTTTTGTGTAGTATGAGTATGAAGATGGAATTATGGACAACCTTATTCTTTTCAAGCCATGTAAAGCCATCACCAAAGCATGGTTTGATTAAATAATAGCTTTTTTACTTCAAAGGTCATACTTCAATCTACTATTTCATGATGACGTGTACTTTTCTCAACGTATGTGTATATCCTTTTCCCACCTCTACAAATTTCCCTCCCAATGTATATAACTTCTCTTTCTTGTTGTGTGTTGTTTTCCCCCTGGTCTATTTCCCTTCTGTTTGTTTGTTTGCACGCGTGTGTGTTCAATAAAGAAAGTTGTGTAGCCTATCTTTCTAGTGACTCCATAAAGCCCAATGGATAAGGCACTGGTCCACAAAGAAAATTGAGATTCTGGGATTCTCATGCCATTTATTCATTGTACTTAGTCCATACCATGTCCCCAATCCAGAGCCAACTATTGTCATGCAAATGTGCAACATGGAAATTGGCAATTTCTGAGCATGACAACGATGCTGCTGAGTCAAAATTTTCATGTTTTACTATTCTGAGGCACCTTGAGTGTATACAGTCATTCCAATGACCTCCCAAATGATGTTATCTTAGTCCCTTAGGTGATTTAGGGAAGTCAAGTCAACCCCCTAGGTGATTTTAGGAGTTCTTGGAAAATGTAAATTTCAAGCAGCTGTGGGAAGGGCTATCATTGGTCTTTCTAGGACTAGAGTAGACCCCCTAGAGTGGAGAATAGGAGACAAATAAATATGGAGGTGAATCAAATTCATATGAAAATCATGGAATTGATTTAGGAAGGATCTAGAGAAGTTGGGACAATTTCACTAAAATCAGGGTTCACTGGCCTAAGTAGTGCACATGCCAAAATAACTACTAAGCTTCTAAAGGTGATTTCAGGAGCCTTGGATGGAGTTAGGATAAAAACTAAAAATATTTTGAAAGTTAATTCCAAGCCCTACAAGATGGTGAAGTTATGTTTTTCACAACACTTTGGTGCAATGGGTTTGCAAGCATTTTTTCTCATACACACGTGGAGCACCAAATGAAAAATCTGATTTTTAGGGACCAAATAGAGGAATAAAGAGCTGACACCCCCACCAGTGGATTCATAAGGCCATTTCTAGTCATGATCATATGAAATTTCATCAAAAACGTCCATCGGGAACTCAAATTATCGCCGTTTCAAGTTGTCCTCTTATTGCGAGTTCAGGGGTTAGTCAAATTTTGATTGGAGAAAAAAACCAGACCTATAAATTCAAGCTCCATTAATGGCAGCTATGAAATAGTAGTGGAAAAAATAAGTGAGCTACCTCTTCACTTCTCAGGGTTCCAGTGGGTGAAATTGCGCGAAAATTGGAGGGAATGATCGTTGAAAAATATAGTTTCGCGTGAACTAGTTTTTGTGCCATGAAGTCACTATTTTTTAGGGATATGGAGGGCTGAGTTTTCATCAGAGTTCTGCCCTATCACATAAAGAAAAACTATGAAAAATGAAGCGAGCTACCTCTTCACTTCTTAGGGTTCCAATGGGTGAAATCACATGAAAATTGGAGGGAATGATAGTTGAAAAATCTAGTTTCACGTAAACTAGTTTTCGTGCCATGAAATCCCTATTTTTTTATGCATATGGAGGGCTATGTTTTTTTCAGTATTCTTCCACCACTGAATAAAATATCATTTTCCACTTGTTCAGATGAAGGAATTACTCAAAATGTGGAGTGTGGAACCCCAGAATAAAACCCAAAGTTTTAAGAACTATTTTTTTGCAATCTGACATCCACGCTGCACTTACTAAAAATAACATGCCTTCCTACATGTGGGTCTGTTACTTTGGGTAAGCCACCATTTGAAGAGTCTATGAAGAAAGTGGTGAACACAAAGTGAGTATCGTTGGAAAAGTCATCAAAAAGGTCATCTTGGTTCACAATTGACACTGACTATTGAGCAGGAAGAGTATGACACTAAGGAGAGGGCACACAAAAGATTCACGCATATGAACAAGGAAAATTTGAAGGCGTGGAAGGATAGGAAAGGAAACATGTGCTAGGAAAAGTTGATTTTGGACTCAACCATTTTCATGGTTACGGGCTATTTTTGGAGATAGTGTGGAGACTTACGTGACACACAAATGCTATTTTGGGGATGAGAATCTACTAAGCTGCATGCATGAGTTTGGGATGATAATAGGATTACTACTGCCAGTTAACTGTAGGATATCTATTATTAGTGCACTTATATGTGTGTATATTATTGTAAATGCGCATGGCTATTTTCAGCATGCGATCTATTTTGGGAAGTGCTTAAGTGGTGAAGGGAAAGTCCCCACCCCTATAAGTATGTATTAGTCTGTGTAGTTAGAGAGAGACACCGAGACACCGTGTATGAGTTATTGTAGAGTTATGTTGCGGAATTTGATGTGCGCATAAACTTATGGTAATGTTATATGATGTTAGAAGTTTCTATGATTTTTCAGTGTTTAATATAATGGAGTATATTGGGTGGATAAAGTGTTAACATGACTGTAATTGGTTCTTGTATGATCAATCTTGTCATAGTTATTGTTCAATTCATGATTCCTTAAGATCTAGATTTGGTTATGCACTATTGAATGGTTATGCTCTGTGGAATTTTTGTGCTTATTATGGTTCTGAATATGCTCTATCTTCAATACGTTAACGTCCTGCACAAGCAACTCTAAAGAGGGCCCTAATACCTTTATGCACTTTGGGTGAGCACTCAGGTCAGGCTGGGTGATGTGTCAACATGTCTGGGTTTTTTGTGGTGGATTCTAGGGTGCATCATTGGTTCCATTTCCAAGACCTCTTTTTCAGTTATTTTTAGGATGGTTCACGATGAAGATGTACCGGTTGACCCTAACAAGTGTTGAGGAGTGGATAAAAGATCTGGAAGAATAGTACACATGGAGGTTTAACATTAGATCTAAGTTTGACACACACGCTTGGGTGGAACAAAATTTGTATGAATGTTTGTATGAGAGCTTATTTTCTATTTTCTGGGTAGAAATGTATGAGTGACTGGTTGCTTATGTGTCTAAATGAAATTGGAGGTATCACACACTTGTCTGGACATAGGAAGAATTTCAGGCCCTGTATGATGCTAATTTGATTTGGACACACACTGTGGATACTTGGTTCCGTGGTGTTTTGAACAACTATATTCTGGAGTGCTCAATTTCCAATTATTCTTTCCTAGAGGTAGCTGATTTCCAATTTTTACATTATCCCAAGGGAACTTACTTGCAAGGCATTCCACTGGTGATCAAGATCTTGATGGTGACCCTGAACTTGGAAGAAAAAATGATGGCTAGCTAAACCCTACCACGCATGGGGCCAGGAGCAAGTTTGATGAACTATGGCAGACATAGTGGTAGAAAGGCAGAGAGAAGAAAGGAAGATTAAGTATAATGAGATGCGTAAAAGGGAGATGGAGAAGCAGCAGGATATTGCAGAGTGAATGGCGTTGAGGAGAGAGATGTCTCATGAAGGTTTTGGAGCTCCCTCAGAAAGTCTGGAGCTAGAGCATCTAGAACTCCCCCATTTGGGAAATCATGAAAAGGAACCCTCCTCGACCTCACAAGGGAGTGCGCTAGTAGAGATGACTTGGGCCATGGGTGCACATCCGAATATACCTGGCAACCTATCCCTTGCGCTTGGTTTTATAGTATCTAGTACATCTAATACTTAGCAAGCTAATTTAGGCATTAGGGAAGCATGAGCAAGTCACATAGAAAGTACATCCATGGTAGGGAAAACCTCTTCATTGTTGTTTAGAGGTACCTTTTCAGGTGCATCATCAATACAAAATTTGAACGCTCAAAATTTTGGACTCACTTCTGGGAGTAGTACCACCATGTAGACTGTAGGAGTTCAATTCAGTACTACTATTAGGACACAGGGAAGTACATCTTCTAGTTTACTTTGGGCTACAAGTGGAGGATCAAGGGGTATGGGTGGCTCTAGTTCTGGTGGATCTGGTGGTTTTGGAGGCAGAGGTAACACATGAGGTTCTAGATCAGGTGGGAAGGGTATGCAACAACCCAGAATATTTACATGGAGATGTATCTCCATCTTCTAGAGTATAGGGGCATAAAATATTTTTCTAAACACGTGCACATGTGTGAGATACTGTGGCGTGTAAAAGGGATCATAGATTCCAAGCACAAGGAAATTAAATTTACAACTACATTACAAGGACGCGCACACAGTTGGTACATGAAGTTTGATATTGATCAAACTTGTGTAGATTATTCAACATTAAAATATGCTTTCCTTAAAGAGTTCTATATCCTTGATTTTGAGTAGAAGAGTATAAGCTCGCTCAAGGATTGTTGAGTAAACAAAGTATGACACTAAGGAGAGGGCATGCAGAAGATTCACGCGTAGGAACAAGATGCATTTGAAGGCGTGGAAGGATAAGGAAAGAAACATGCCCCAAGATAAGCTAATTCAAGACTTAGCCATTTTTCATGGTTATGGGCTATTTTTGGAGATAGTGTGTGGAGCACACAATGGGATGGAGACTTGCGTGACATGAAAATGCTATTTTGAGGATGAGCGTCTACTAGGAACTACACATGAGTTCGAGATAATAATAGGATTACTTCTGCCAGTTAATTGTAGGAGATCTATTATTAACGCACTTACACGTGTGCATATTATTGTAAAGGTGCATGGCTATTTTTGGAATGCAACCTATTTTGGGGAGTGCATAAGCGGTGAAGGGAAAGTCCCCACCCCTATAAGTATGTATTAGTCTGTGTAGTTAGAGAGAGACACTATGTATGATCTATTGTGGAGTTATGCTGTCAGATCTGATACATGCATAAAATTATGATAGTATTTATTGTAAGAAGCTTATATATTTACTATGTTTAATATAATGAAGTGTATTGGCTGGATAAAGGTGTTAAACATGACTATAATTGGTTCTTGCATGGTTGATTTCTTTATGATCATCGTTTAATTCATGATTCTTTAAGAACTGGATCTGGAATATGCTCTGTGGAATGTTTATGGTTAGTTAGGGTTTTGGATGTATGTTTTATCTTCAACACATTGACATCTTGCACAAGCAACTCTAAAGAGGGGCCTGGTACCTTTACATGCTTCGGGTGAGTGCTCAGATTAGGATGAGTGATGTGCCAGTGCACCTGGGTTGTTCGTAGTGGATTCTAGGATGCATCATTAGTTCTATTTCTGGGACCCATTTTTCAGTATTTTTAGGATGGTTCACGATGAAGATGTACCAGTTGACTCTAGCAAGTGTTGAGGAGTGGATAAAAGATCTAGAAGAAGAGTATGCATGGAGGTTCAACATAGGATTTGAGTTTGATGTACACATGCGTGGGTGGAACAGAATTATGTGTGACTAGTTTGTATGAGAGATTTTGTCACTATGCCCGCTAGTAGACACCCACTATGAGTTTCATGAGTAACTTATGTTTAGTCTAAAAGTAATTGGATGGTATCACGCACTTGTCTTTAGAGTGTTAACGGAAGAAAGTTTCAAGGCCCTTTATGATGTTGATTAATGACTTTGGACAGGTGTTGTGGATACTTGGTAATTCCATGGTGTTATGAAGAAACTATAGTGTAATAGAATACTCACATTTCGACTTATTCTTTCCTGGAGGTAGCTAAGTTCCATTTTTTAAGATATCCTAGGGGACACTTACTTAGCTAAGGCGTTCTACTGGTGATAAAAATTTTAGGATTAAGGTGACCCTGAACTTGGAAATTAAATACCGATGGGTAGCTAAACCCCACCAGATGTGGGGGTAAAAGATTAGGTTTGATGAAAGATGGTAGACCTAGTGGCAGAAGGGAAGAGAGAAGAAAAATCATCATAGTAAAGTATAACTGAGGCACTCCCAGAGACTCGAGATAAATAAGAAGTGATATGTTGTAGAGTGAATGTTGTTGCGGAGAGAGATTACTCGTGAAGGATTTGGAGCTCATGCCAAAGGTGTGGAGCTAGAGAATTAGGAACTCCCCCATTTCGACAAGCATGAAAGGGAACCCCCCTTGGCCTCACATGGAAGTGTGCTAGCAGAGATTCACTTGGGTTCAAAGGCGTAGCATTTGAATCTACCTAGAAACCTCACCCTTGTGCTTGGTTTTCCAGTAAATGGTATGAAAAGTAGTCAACAAGATAATTTAGGAAGTGGGGGAGCATGAGTAAGTCATGTAGCAAGTACATCGATGACAGGGAAAACATCTTCATTGTTGTGTGGAGGTACCTTTTCAGGTGCATCATCTGTACAAAATTCAAGTTCACAGAATGGGCCGACGGGCCACTTCTGGGAGTGGTAACACTTCACAGACTATAGGGGTTCAGTTTATGTAGTCATTTTTACTCCTATCACAAAATTAAGAACCCCATGCATGCCGGCCTATCACCTAACAGCAAGTTTTTGAGCACTCACTAAAGCCACATGTGGGAGACTAAGTCTCTCAAATTTTCTTGTGAGTTTAGTGGGAAGCAGTTCATCTATTATTCACCCGTGCCTAAGAGTACGCTGCTAGGAATGACACGTTGAGACATACAAGAAGCCATAGCGGGGAGAGAATCAGGGAACGGCGGGGTGGCAGAGGTCCTTGCAGTCACTTCAGACCAAGGAGCTTTAAAGGGATAAATTCCATAACATGGTACTATACATAGAAAGAAAGATGCAACCATTCATTCCTAGCATGAGGGCGGGAGTGTAGAACTCATATGAATGAAATATACACAAAACCCATTTGCCATATACAATATCTATTTATCAACAAGTAACCTCAATATATTGCTATTGGTTCCGCCCCTACAGAGTGTCACAGGGAGTAGATTGTAGTCATGTGGCAACCACTGGATTGGATGTAGGTTAAGGGGGGTAATAGGGGAAATTTTAAAAATTTTCAACTCCAAAATGCTTAGCAAATTCCTTTCCTGAACTAGAATATCCACTCGCAACAATTCTGTAGAGCTTCGTTTACTCACTAGGGACCCATTATTACTTAATGTATATCCCTCCAAGGATGGATATATCTCTCTTTGTGTGTGTACATATCTTTTGCTCGGTAGAAAATTCGGTTTTGGGGAAAACGAGGACTTTCTTGGAAATATCTCGATGCAACTCTTTGCCTTGGAATAATTACCCTCAGATCCGTCGCCAAGTGTTGAATGTGGTAAATTTTATGCGAGCATGTTCCTTCAGGACTTTTAAGCTCTCCATTGGTAAATTTTCACTGATAATATTCTAGAAGATTCCATCTAGGGCATGCTCTTTCACTGGGCCACATGCCAAAAAGTCATGGCTAGCACTCTTATCCATGTGCAACCGATTTAGGATGCTTTTCACGAAGTTCATCCTTGGGTGCTGAAATTGGCTTCCAAGTCCTGAACCTCCTTTCAACAATGTCACGATAACTATTTGACTGCCTTAATCCTTTCTCTTATGCACTTTTACCTTGTGCACCATTCTATAACTTAGAGATCTCGTGTGCCTAAGCACCTTCATACTTGGTCAATATTCCAGGGGCCCAATTTTGATCACCCCACACTACTCAATGTTAATCTATCCTCGGAAACATTTGTATCTTGACCAAGTTGCGTTCTGATTTATATTTGAGCCAAGATGTAGACTTATACTTTACAAAATGAAGTAAAAGAACTGAAAGATTTCCAGAAACAAAGAATGAAGACTATGGGGGGGAGGACATGTAATTCAATAGGATAGGAAAGTCCTTTCGCATAACTAGCCTCTAACTGCTTTTCACTTCTTCGACCTCGCCCATTCAACTAAGAATGCTAATTTCATAGGTCTTCCCACTAATCATACTCATCTTCATCAAGGCATATTAGGCCAATTTCTTCTCATGTGTTCACTTCCAAAGTTAGAACATGTCCAAATAGCGTGATTTCGGTTACATGCGGAAATAAGATGCCAGCCTGACAACAGGTTGGCCTATGAAGAAAGATATTGCAATCCTTTATTGATTTCGAATACAACTTTACATCTTCCAATTTCTTGAATGCAATTAGCAGATTTCAAATTTCTTTCTTTCAAATGAACAAAGCAGAGTATATAAATCTGTCACATTTCAAATTTACAACTTTCATAGCTCACTACAAATGTCTTTCCATTACAAGATATTTACAAATTTCATCCACTTTAAAGTGGGAAAGGTTACAAAAGATTTTTTTTCTCAAGGTACTGTCAAAACTGTATTTTTCCATGCTCCAGAACAACAACATGCAACGTTCCCTTTTTCTTCCAATTTGATCACAACAAAAGTGGGGGAAAGTCAACGCTCTCCACCCAACCAAGACATCCAATGAAAGGAGAAGCCATCCTTCGTCATTGGCCCCCAAGCCCCAACCAAAAGGTAATAGGAAATGTATTTCAACTCATGGAAACAACAGGATTCCACAAAACATACACACAACATTATTTCAACATGCAAATTTCAAAGGTTAAAGCACAGTTCAACACAAGACAATAGTTTACAATTGCATTGAAACATTAAAATAGAACTTAGGCTTCATCATGCAAGCCAAAGGAGCAAGGACTATGGGGGAAGCTACTTATGCCTCCCAATGGGAATTGGGTATCCACCTATAACAAACCACCAATAAAATTCACCATACATTTCTTTATGCCCCCCACAATCCCTTCTTATGCCCTCCACAATTTTCCTTATGCCCCCCACAAAGTAAGAAATGCAGAGCTATTTCTTTTCCATGAGTGGATCCCAAACCTAAAATCCCTCCACAATAATCTAATGCCATTGACATTCCCTTATGCCCCCCACATGAATTCCCCATAGCCTCCTCCTACACCATTCCTATGACAGTCTACCCACAACCAATAAACACACAAAACATACTAAAACATTCACACAATACCAACACATTCATAAAGGAAAAGAGTATTTCAAGAGCCAAGCTCTTACCTCTCCATGATGGAGTTTTCTAAGTTCCAAAACAATAGTCTCTATTGCGAATGCAATCACTCCAAACAACCAAGCACAAACATGAATAGTCCTCCCAAAATTCCTCCAAAGTAAGATCTCCAATCAATGAGAAAATTCACCCCAAGGAAGCATTCCAAAGTTTCAACAACCCAAAACAAGGCAATGAGTTTGAATTTTATAGAAGAGGGAAGAGAAGAGGATGATGTGGATCCATGTAGAATTCCACATCACACATCCTCAACTCCAACACAAAAGTAAAATTTCATTCTCCAAAGCACAATAAAGAGATGGGTGAAAATATGACAATTTACTTACACACTTCAAACAACCCACACCCCAAAAGACTGAATTAAATAAAATGTAAGAAGAGTGCAATTAAAAATTACAACTTGACTTATAAAAATGCATTAAAAAGGTCTAAAATCAACCCTCCAACCATAGGTATGGTTGGTAAATAGAATGAAGAGGCATGAGACAAGTTTTACTTGTCCCACAAGCCTCCAAAAACAGCCTCCAAGGACAAATTCGAGTTTCCAACAAGGTGGAGTGTTTCATACTCCAAAAACTGACTTACTCAGCTCTTACACACACTTACACATCACTTACATATTTAATACTAAAGCTCTGTAATGAACTTCAATGAATATATTGAGGTTACTTGTTATCCCAATTTGATATGAATTATCAATGGGTTTAACAATATGTTTCATTCATATGAGTTCTCTTTCACAATTCAAAGCTACAAATGAATGGTTTCATCTTTCTTTCTATTATAGTATATGTTTTGGAATTTGTAATAAAGCACTCGGAACTGACAGTAACTGCAAGGATCTGGAGGCCGTTCTGAGCCCCTATGGTTCTTGTATGTCTTAAAGGTGATCTTTCCCATGGGAATACTCTTACACTAATCATAGATACATGCTTCCCACTACACAATCACATAAAAGAGTTGACATCGGTGACCTTGTTGCATGCCTCAGGTGAGCACTCAGCTTCCAATGTGGTTGATCAGGCCAATCGTGCAATGTTTGTTCTGATCCTTTTATGATAGGAAAACACAATATGACCTACATCTTGGCCTTGTGGCCATATGCTGAGACCTCCAAAATGAAGTTGTAGTGGGATATAACATGCATCATGATCTGTGTAAATGAGTAATGACAACATCATCAAAGTAATAACTATTGGAAAATGTTGTAATCGTGGTAATCAAGAACTGTATCATCATCGAATAATTTACATTTTCTAGGTTTACTCAAAATATAAGATACCCCATGTTCATGCAACGGCTATAATAGACCCATGTAGAAGATGAACACTCACCCACAGGCAATTTACAAAGTGTCTCCAACAATCATCATGCTTCATATGTGAGTCATAGTGGGAAGAATTATCTATGATTAAATGTCTAAGAGTCATACTAAATCAGGACTATAATAATGTCTATGATGACATCAACAGTATTAAGATCAATATAAAAAGGTGCCAAAGGGAAGTGGGCACTCCAAATCCTTTGCTAGTCACTCGGTCAGAACTGTACGAGTGGCTGGTTAACAGATTCCATAACGTATACTATAACAAAATTGAAAGTATCACAACCATTCATTCATGGCATGAAAGGAAGAATTTTAGAACTTATATGAATGAAATGATTTGATTTGGATACACACTGTGGATACTTCAGTTCCATGGTATTTATGAACAGGTATACCTCAATGAGTATTCATTGGTTCCACTTATAGAGTTTCACAGGAGGTAGCAGAGTTCCAACATTCATGTGCATCACCAGGACGGAACTGTACTTGCTAAGCTATTCCACTAGTGATAAAAATAACAACTCCATGCTTAGTACATCCTGAACCTGGAAGAAAAACCAATGAATAGCTAAACCACTCTCACACACATTCTAAGGAGAAGCTTGGCTTAAATCTGGCTAACCAATTATTCGGCTTATGTATATCCAGATGATATATATCTCTCTCTCTATTTACAATATAGGCATCCGAAAGGGAGATCAAGAAGCACTTGTATTTATCACTTGCCCAGAGCTGCCAACTTGCCTTTCCATGCCCTCATATCCATTTCCAAGTGTCAAGGATGTGGTCCTCCATGTAAGCATGTTCCTTGGAGGCCTGAGAATATAAAACTCCACTCCATCTGGAAAAGCATGATCTTCTATAAGATTCCATGCAGAGGGTAGAGATGACTTAGACCGCGGGCGCAACCTATCTGAATCTAGGCTGGCATCTTATCCCTTGCATTTGGTTTTCCAATATCTAGTACATCTAATAGTCATCGTGTTATTCCTTGGGCACTAGGGAAGCATTGGCTAAGTCACATGAACAAGTCCTTCCATGGTAGGGACGCACACTATTTGCTTCCTTAAGCCTTTCTCTTGCACACTTTTTCCTTGCACATGCCATTCTATAACTGGGATCCCAGCATCATAGAAGCTCCTTGGACTCACTTTTGATCAATATTACCACCACGTAGCCTGTAGCAGTTCAGTTTAGTACTACTATTGGGACATAGGGAAGTACATAGTTCTGGTCCACTTTCTAGCTACAAGTGGAGGATCGGGAGGTATAGGTGGTTCTAGTTCAGGTAGATCTAGTGGTTCTGGAGGTAGAGGTAACACATGAGGATTTGGATCAGGTGGGAAAGGTCCGCATCGAACCCCAAAATATTTAAATGAAGATGTCTCTGCGTCTTCAAGAGTATAGGGGCATAGAAGATGCTATTGAAAACATGCACATGTGTGAAATACTATGGGTGCAAAAAAGGGATCACGGCTTCTAAGCGTAAGGCAAGTCAATTTGCAACTACATTACATGGACGCACACACAGTTTGTACAAGAATTTTGAGCCATATCAGACTTGCATAGATTATGTAGCATTCAAATATGCATTCCTTAAAGAGTTATATATCCCTGAGTTTGAGCAGAAGAGTATAAGCGTGCTCAAGGATATTAAGAAAGACACTACTAAGAGTGTCAGAGAATATGATGCCCATTTCAAGAATCTGTGTATAAGCTTTCATATGATATTCATGTAAGCTATCATACATAATCGTTCGATGGAGGTGTGATTACAACTTTTAGAAGGGCACTGTCACATAAGACATACACTAATCTCTATGAAGCCCTTGAAGTAGGTTTACGTGTTGAGGCAGTTGGGAGCATAGAAACTGGGGTGAGCCCATTTTTGGAAGCATAGGTTGTAGATATGATAAAGAAGTTTGAGAAACTATTGGAAAATTCAGCACATGATACGCGCATGGGGATTTGGTATACATATTGTGAAGTAGAAGGGCACATCAAGGATAGTTTTCCCCACAGATTAGTGCATTTATTATTACTAGACTGTGAGATATGTCATTTGAACCATGATGCTGCGCTGTTGCCCACTATTGTAACGCGCAATAAGGAATAATGTCTCTTGCTATTGTAAAATTTACAGGTCCATGACTCATGATATAGAAGATTATCATCTAATTGGTCAGATCCATGTTGCTATAAATATTGGTGTACGATAGACAGGAGTATTAGATAACTCTAAAGGTAAGGGTGAGCATCAGGATCAGGATAAAAATTAAGTGTGTTATGATCGGAATGAGGGGCACTATGATGGAGGACATGGTAGAGTTCAAGTAGACCATGGTGGATTTAGAGGTCAAGGCTATGGTGGTGAATGAGGAGAATTAACTCATGGAACATGCTTTATGTGTGGATCACCTGACCACTATAGGTGCAAATGTTCTCAGAATATTACATGTTCTTTCTGTGGAAAGAATCATAGCTATGAGGAGTGTCTTGAACTTATACTGAGCATATTAGAAAGTATCATAAACAAGAAAACAAAGGTGCACATGGATGGTTAGGATACAACGCGCATGATGGAAAATTAGTGGATGCTAAAGTTGGCACCGGAAATCTAAGGCATTTCATATGAAAGATCACTACCCGTGCTGACAGCTGCACATGCCAGAGAGGCGTGTCATAGATAGAAGCATAGTATCACTAAGGAGGAGGTTTTACATGCTCGGTACCCAGATCCCACCCATCAGAAGGAAGTTTATCAGGAAACCATGGAGGTCCTTAGAAATCTTCAAGGTGAAATACAATGTTTAAAGGAGCAATCATAGAAGATGGAACAAAAGAAAGCACCAGAGACGGTCCAGTCAGATATGGATGACTTGAAGGAGGTATGCAAAATGTTGCGCCAGGAGAATATTATTACATTACTAGGGAGTTGGATAAAGGGAAACACTTCACACATTAATATTGATAATGGACGTCAGATCTTGCACATGCAAATATTACCCCTCATAGCTTAGATTACGAACAAGGAGATCACTCTGGATGTTTTTGTGGATGGATGGCTCTTGAGTAATATATTGATTGACACAGGAACATAGGTAAATGTGCTTACTTTAGATGCATGGGTACAGATGGGGAGACCTCCATTGCAACCATATTCTAATGTATTATTTATGGCTAATCGAACTAAGGCCACTCCCATCAGAGTTTTAAAAGATGCATCCATTACTATACAAGGGGCCAAGTTCACTGGGGATTTTGAGGTTTTAGCACTTGCAGAAGCATACAGTTTCCCAGATCTACTTGGACACCCTTGGTGCTACACAAATAATGTTGATCTATGGTTCAACAAGGGATATATAAGTTTTGAGAACAAGGAGGAAAGAGTTATTATCCCTTTAACAGATGGAAAATTTGTGCCTTATGTTGAGCCTTTGAGTGAGGAAGATCTGAATAGGATTTATGTACGTGCCATTCAGAACCCAGAAGTACTCGAGCAATCTAAGGAATGAATCCTCTAGTGGGAAGATGCACACTCTATTAGTGATACCAAAAGTATTACTTGTGATAACTAGGCTCATAGCACTTATGAGATGGTTGGGTCTGAAGTAAGGAGAACATTTGAATGGAAAAGAAAACCTCGTTGCATTAGGAGGATAGGTAACAAAATCTATACCTTGGTACACTGGGGAAGGGGACCCTATGGTATTCTTGTGCGCAATGGAGAAATAGTGGATTGACTAGTTAGAGAGAAGAATTATGCTAGCATATACCCTATGTGGGACAGTAGCGCGCTGGTGGGTGGTTCACAGGGATAATATTGTAGAATGGAATGAAGTCAAGGTTTCTCTTAAAACTCAGTTTTTCCAGGAGTAATGCACCAACTCAAATTTTCACATATCATGGTAATCTAATTATTCAGCACCACATCTAGTAGTGTGAGAGGATCTAGAAAGAGGGACAAGAAGATTTACTTCCTTCTCTATGTGTGCATAAACTTTATTCTACTTTATAAGGTTACAAACACGTTTGGTATGTATATGAAGAGTTACATGAACAAAATGGAAATTGGTAGGATTTTATTATAAGTATAGTCCAGAATTTTGACTACTTCTCTACAAAATCTCCATTAGAAGAGGCATTAAGGGTTATAAAGTGGTTAAATATGGGAGACAAAGAAAAGGAAGAAGAAATCATTCATGAGTTATTTGATGAGACACGAATTCAAGAGTGTACATTTGACTTAAGAAGACAGAGACATATGCCAGGATAGTTAAGAGCGCTTACTTTCAGAAAAGAAAAAGGGAATATGGTCTACATGGTGGATGATGAAGAAGTATAAGAACTAGGATATAGATCATTCAATAGGTGTGTGCACGAGGTATTGGATACGGTGTGGATAAGAACACACGTGTGCACTTATCATGAACCTATGAAGGATAAAAAAAATTGAATGTTGGCATAGATTCTGAACCTCAAGGAGGCAATAATTGGAGATTATTGGTCTAAATCTGAAGTGGTAAAAAATCATGTGGAGTTGCTCCGTGATTTTTTAGGATTTATTTCCTAGAGGATATAATGAAATGAAAGGAGTTCATGTATAATTAGGAGAAATGAATACTAATTTTAAGGAAGGTGTGCACCTGGTCAGGCAGAAGACCCTACATAGATGAACCCCTAACTTGCGTGATAAATGTTAAAGAATAAATTGACAATATGTTGTAATTTAGAATCATCAAGCCCCTGGATGAGTCAGAGTGGGTTGGCCCCAATCGTCATCAATCTAAATAAATATAATTGGATAGTAGGATCTATGTGGACTACAGGGAGTTGAATGTTGCATGTGTGACTGATCCTTTTCCTACGCCATTCACAGAGGAAATATTAGAAGGTGTTGCAGGGTGTGAAGTTTATTCCTTTATAGATGGATTCTCTGGGTATCATCATGTTAGGATTACACAGGGGGATCAAGAGAAAGACTGAATTTTCACTTCTGAATGGGGAATTTTTGCATATAATAAGATTCCGTTCAGACTGAAAAACGTGCACTTTTTGTATTTTCACGCGCATATTTGTTCAAACATACCAAGATTTTATTCACAACTTTTCTTGCAGGTTTACTTGAATGATTGGATGGTATATGGAGCTTGTTAAGGATCATTGGGACAATTTTCACTTAATGTTTGAAATATTTAGATAGTTAAGCATCTCTTTGAACATCAAAAAGTGTGTTTTTTCTACACATCTTAGAACTTTTTTATGGAATATTATCTATAAGGAAGGTTTACTAGTAGATCCAGCTAAAGTTACAGTTATTGTCGGCCCTAAAAGATCCTAACAGTTAGAGTAAGGTGTGAGGACTTTTGGGTCATACTAGGTATTATAGAAAATTTATCAAAGGATATGCTAAAGGTTTCCGTACCCTTGGAGGATTTACTCAAAGGAAAAGGGACATTCTATTGGGGGGAACCAAAATAGTAGCATGCATTTGAGGACATTGAAGGAGAGACTTACTACAGCGTCTATTTCTAACGTTTTCCCTCATGGAACCAACCGTTTCATGTACATGTGGATGCCTCTGGCATGGCTATTGGCATGGTGTTGGCTCAGCCTGGTGGAGGTAGTATTGATCATCCTATCTATTTTTCTACTAGAAATTTTATTCATGCAAGAGCATAATTATACAACTTACTGATAGTGCACAAATATTTGTCAATGATCCATGCGCTTCATAAATTCAGATAGTACCTTCTAGAAACACCACTTTGTATTCTATACCGATCAAATGGTATTGCAATACTCAGTAAACAATCCCGTTCTACATAAGGTGCACATATGTCGATGGGTACTCTTATTCCAAGAACTTAATTTTAAAGTTGTGGTAAAAACCATGGAAAATTAATTCTGGCCCAAATGATTTATAAACGAATACTATTCAGGGGAAGGACGCGCAAAACGATTGAAGATACAATGTTAGATGCATAGTTATATATGTTACATCGTGTGCCTTCAAAATTGGAGGATATTGTTGTTTTTCTACACACAGGTGTGGCACCAAAAGGACTAAAATCCTTATAAAAGAAATAACTTGCAATTCATGCAACACCTTTTATGTTGATCAGTGGTGACCTGTATAAGTTAGGCTGAGAAGAAGTACTATGCATGTGTATTAGAGAATGAATGCACAGACATCATGGAAGAGGCTCATGGTGGTATTACACATGGGCACTTTATAGGTGATGCCACTATACGCAAAATTATACTCGTTGGATTGTGGTGGGAGACACTGTATAAGGATTGTAAGGCATATTGCAAGGCACATGTTCACTATCAGTGCCTTGGAAAATGAGGAAAAAGAGATGAAATGCCTTTATGACCTATTCATAGTGTAGAGCTATTTGAGAAATGGGCTAGAGAATTTTTGGGTCCTATTTTTCTAGCCACTCATAGGACTGGATCATGCTACATCATCACTTACATAGATTATCTTACAAGGTGGGCAAAAGCAACACCTACCAAGGATTTTATAGCAGCTATAGTAGCCAAGTTCTTATGGGAAAATGTTCTTACAAGGTATGGATTCCCTTTGAGTTTGACCAGTGATAGTGGCACACATTTTTTGAAAGAGACAATTAGAATTCTATTGGATGATTTTGTGATTGCGACATCACAAGACTACACCCTATCAGTCCTCAAAAAAATGGGACTACTAAGGCCTTCAACAAGAATTTTTAGCCAGACATTGACTACAAATATGTGATTTTGGAAGGAAATATTGGGATGCTAAATTTTATGTCCTGTTTTGGGCATATAGAAAAACATACAAGAGGTTGAACAAGGCCACACCCTTTTAGTTGGTGTTTGGTGTAGAAGCAGTTCTTCCTATGGAATTCATGTTACCTTCTTTGTGTATTGTGTGTGTTGGAGGTCTAGACGATGAGAAAGCATTAGAAGAAAGAATTGATAAATTGATACAGTTGGATGAGAGGTCCACCATAGCACATTGGAGTCAAAATTAGGAAAAGGACAGGCAGAAGGAATAGCATGATAGGCACATCAAGGATGAAAATATTGAGATTGGAAAGATGGTGCTTCTTTATGATTTAAAGTTTCTATGCCATCCAAGCAAGCTTAAAGTGTATTGGTTATGACCATATGTTATCACTCATATACTTGAATCAGACGCTTACCAGCTAGATACACTTGATAGAATACAATTACTCGGTTACTTCAATGGGAGTAGGTTAAAGCCCTACTATAAATAAGTCTTCTTGGTGTTTGTAATAAGCTAGTATTGCCATTTAGAATAGGTTTTCCTTTCTGTATTTCCTTTAATGTATTTCTGTCTTCGTCGTTATGCTTTGTCAATTTAGTTTGGTGTTTTGTATAATAAACGCATTTACACGTTGGAAGCTAATTACCATTTGAAGTATTTTCATGTGCAGAGGACTACACATACTATTTGTGTGGGGTGGTTATTCACAACTGGGTACACATGAGAACAAAACTGTTATAGGTGCTAGTTAATTGTGGAAAGGAGTTGTTAGAAATTGGATATTGCTTCTAAAACATGACCATAGATGGAGATAAATCAGGGAACAATATAACATGAGGTAAGCAGTGGCTATGGAAACTACTAGGAGAAGGCGTAGTGGTGAGGTACTCCGGTGCATGAAGCGCACTAAAGAGAAGTCTATAGCCAAAAGTTAGGAAGGCGTGCTAGGAAGTGTTATAGCTAGGGGCTTCGAATGTGATGTACCACGTGGAGATTGTGCGCATGGTCAATTAATGAGAGTTACCTGTTGGTAGTGTGAAAGGTAGTACAATAAATGTGGTGTACCAAAATTTTTACATCACGCAGTCTTCTATGAGGGATGGGACGTAGATCCCATGGGGTTTATTGCCCTATGCCTTTGCAATCACAAGTGTTTCCAGTGAGCCTAATTGCGATAGATTTACTAATGCGAGAAACCCCATTGTCGAGACTGGCAATGTACATTAGTGTGGGGTAATGTTGAGTACCACACCCTCAGGAAGACATATGTGTATCACTAAGATAGAGGGCCTACATCGAGAAGCTTATCTCAGCATGTCAGGAACAAGGCACATCTTGAAACCACAGAAGGATAGGGAAGGAAACATGCACCCCCCACAAGTATGACCTTCGGGACTTAAGCCTATTTTTCATGAGAATAAAAAGCTATTTTTTGGAGAATGAGTTTGTGCATATCACACAATGGGATGAAGACTTCCACGACACACAAATTCTATTTTGGGGATGACGTAACTACTAAGCGCTATGCATGAGTCCTGGGATAATAATAGGATTATTACTTCCAGTTAGACTGTAGGAGATTTATTATTAACACACTTGCATGTGTGCATATTATTGATAAAGGTGCATTGGTTCATTTTCAGGCTGGACGCAACCTATTTTGGGAGAGTGGTGATAGGAAGTGAAGGGAAATTCCCCACTTCAGGCTATAAGTATGAGATTAGGACTCTGTATGCGGAGAGAGAGTACATGAAGAGCACCATTTTAACATGAGTTATTGTAGAAGAACATGAACTGTCAAGGCGTCTGGATGCGCGCATAAAATTATGGTAATGTTATATGATGTACAGACTCTCCCCTATATGTTTTACAGTGTTACATGATAATTTATTATATTGGATGGATAAGGTGTTAACATGACTTTAATGAGGTTCTTGTATGATCAATCTTGTAGATAGTTATTGTTTGGAATTCTAGTAGATTCCTTAAGATCTGGAGGATACTAGTTATGCACACATTGAATGGTTTATGCTCTGTGGAATGTTTATGTTTATTATGGTTGCAAAATATGATATATCTTCAACACAATGAACATCCTCGCGCACAAGAAACTACTCAGGACGACGAAGGTCCTAGTACCTTTATGCGCTATGACACTGAGTGCTCATCCCAGGCTGAGTGATGTGCCAGGAGCACAAGTGGAGAATATGCTGTGGTAGATTCTAGGCTATGCTGAGGACATTGGTTCCATTTTCAAGACCGTGCTTGTTTGCAAAGCATAGTTTTCAGGATGGAGTTATATGGGTGGGAGATGATGGACCCAAACATAACCACTATGCAAGTGTTCAGGAGTGGATAAAATATCCTGGTCCATGAAGAGTGACATGGATGAGCCAGGTTTAGCACTGGATACGAGGAGTCTTGTGTGTCACACACATGGGTGAAGAAGGCACCTCAGATCTATATGACATGTTTATATGAGAGCCCACTTTAATATCTTCCCGGTAGAACTAGGTACGAAGTGGCTGGTTGCTTATGGTATCTAAACGAAATTAGCATGGTATTGCACACTTTTCTATATGTAGGAGGCCATTATTAGAGCCCTACTATGATGCTGATATGATTTGGTACACAATGTTGTGGATAACTTGGTTCTGTGGTGTTTTTGAACAGGATATAATATCTAGAGTTGATCAATTTCCACTTATTCTGAAGCTGAGAGGTAGCTACATAATCTGAGTCCATTCTTATGTTATCCCAAGGGAACTTACTTGCAAGGCATTCCACTGGTGATCAAATCTTGGTCTTGACCCTGAACTTGGAAGAAAAATCGATGACTAGCTAAACTCCCACCACGCGCGGGGGGCAATGTAGTTTAGGTTTGGTGAAATATGGTGGACCTAGCGGCAGAAAGGTATGAGACTAAGAAAAGTGGCTTAAGTACATATGAAGCATGTGAGAGGGAGATGGAACAAGAAACAGGATATTACAGAGTGCGATGGCATTGAGGACAAAGATGGCTCCTAAAGGATTTGGACGCTCACACAAAAGGCATGGAGCCAGAGCTTATTCTGGAACTCCCCCATTTTTATGGAAAGCATGACAGGGATACCCTCCTCGGAGCTCATAAGGTAGCGTGCCAAGTAGAGACAACCCGGATGGCCACAAGCATGCATCTAAACACTACCTTAAAACCTAGCCCTTGCAGGATGATTTTCCAGTATCTAGTACATTCCAATAGTCAGTAAGCTAATTTGGGCAGTAGGGAAGTAGGAGTAAGTACTGCATAGAAAATTTTAGGAGATCCATGGTTAGGGGACTTGCATGTCTTCATATTATTATAAATGCGTATGGCTACCTTTTTAGGCACATAATCAACACAGAATTTGAGGAGTGCGTAGAATTTTGGACTCACTTCTAGGACTAAGTACCACCACTGCAAACTGTAGGATTTCAGTTTTAGTACTATTGTTGGGACACAAGGAAGTACATCTGTCTAGTCCGCTATTGTGGAGTTATAGGTGCCAGATATGATACAGGGGTATAGGTATGCTAATAGTTCTAGTAAGAAGCTGGTGTATTTATGGAGGTTAGAGGTGACACAAGAGGTGTCTCTGGGTCAGGTGGGAAGGTGTCCGCACCATGACCCCATAATATGGTTACATGAAGATGTCTCTACGTCTTCATAAAGTATCAGGGGCGTAAAATTCATGTTTCTTTAACATCTATGCATCATGTGTGAGATACTGTTTGGCACGCAAAAGGTTAGTCATGACTTCTTAGCACAAGGCAAGTTTTATCTTGCAACTACATTGACAAGGATGTGCACAAACAGTTGGTACAGAGAAGTTTGGTACCCTTGATCAAACTTTGCGATGAGATTATACAACATCAAAAACTGAGTGCTGTGTCAACGTGCCTAAAGAGTTATATCATCCTTGAATTTGAGCAGAAGAGTATAAGCACACTCGAGGATATTAAGCAGGGCACTACTAAGAGTGTTCGGGAGTATGATACCAATTTCAAAACACTTTTGTCTAAGCTTTCTTATGATATTCATGAAAGCCAGCATGCACAATGGTTCATTGGAGGTCTGATCACTACCTTTTAGAAGGGCGTTGTCACATAAGACCCACATTGATCCATGCACGAAGCACATGAAGCAGGTTTGTCCTGCCGAGGTAGTTGGAAGTGTAGACACTGGAGTCAGCCTGTTCTTGGAAGCACAAATTGTATCTATGGCAAAGTAGTTGGAGAAAACCATCGCCCAAATTTAACACATGAGATGTGCACATTGGGATTTGGTGTATAGGCTGTGAAGTGGAAGGGCACACCAAGGATAGATTGTCCCCACATGTCAATGCATGTTCATTATTTTTAGACTATGAGATATGTCATCTGAACCATGATGCCATCTGCTGCACATTATTTACAATGAGTGATAAGGAAGAATGTATCTTGCTATTGTAAAATTTACCAGTCCACGACTCAGAATACAAAAGACTGTAGGTTGATAAGGAAGAATGTATCTTGCTATTATAAAATTTACCAGTCCACGACTCACGATATGATGCTATAGATATTGGTGTGCGAAAGATAGGAGTATCAGATAACTCTAAGGGTAAAGGTGAGCACTAAGATCAGGATCAAAATAAAGTTCACTATGATCAGAATGAGGGACACTATAAAGGAAGATGTGGCAAAGGTCGACGATACCGTATGGTGGATTTCGGGGGTCGATGCTGTGGTCGTGGATGAGGTGAGTTTCCTTCGTGGAACATGATTTACATGTGGATCTCCTGACCCACTACAGGGTGTGAATTTCCTCATAATATTACTCATTCTTGTTGTGGAGAAAAGTCCATATCTATGAGGACTTCCCAGAACTATATTAGCATCTTAGCAAGAAGCATAAACAAGAAAACAAGGGCGCATGGATGGTTAGAACTACAGTGTGCTATGGGAAAATCAGTGGATGTCAAAGTTAGCACCGGAACCTAAGGTATTACCTATGAAGATTACTACACGCATTATGAAGTTGTGTGCACCAGAGAAGTGTTACAACAGATGCCTATCATCACTAACGAGGACGTTTTATCATGCAAGGTATACGGATCTTGTGCACGAGAAGGGAGGTTTATTAAGAGACCATGGAGGTACTCGGAAGTCTTTAGGGTGAAATATAGTGTTTAAAAGAGCAATCATGGAAGATGGAACAAAAGAAGGAAGCAGAGTCGGTCCAGTCAAATATTGATGACTTGAAGGATGTATGCAAAATCTTGCACCATGATAATATCATCCCATTACTAGGGAATCGACTAAAGGGAAACACTCCACGTGTGTAGGTATTGAGAATGGACGTCAGATCTTACATGCATATCTTCCCCGTCATATCTTAGATTACAACAAGGATATAACTCTGAATTTTTTTGTTAATCGATGGTTCTTGAGTAATTTATTGATTGAAACAGGCACGGAGGTAAATGTGCCTACTTTAGATGCATGGGTACAGATTGGGAGACCTTCATTACAACCATATTTTAATGTACTATTTATGGCTGATCAAACTAAGGCCACTCCTATTAGAGTGTTAAAAGATGCATCCATTACTCTACAAGGGGCCAAGTTCACTGGGGACTTTGAGGTTTTAGCACTTGCAGAAGCAAATAGTTTCCCAGCTCTACTTGGGTGCCCTTAGTGCTATGTAAATAATGCTGATGTATGGTTCAACAAGGGATATATAAGTTTTGAGAACAAGGAGGAAAGAGTAATTATCCCTTTAACAGATGGGAAATCTACACCTTATGTTGAGCCTTTGAGTGAGGAATATTTGAAAAAAATTTATGTACGCGCCATTCAGAACCCAGAAGTACTCGAGCCATAAGGAAGGAATCCTCCAGTGGGAAGATGCACAGTTTATTAGTGGTACCACAAGTATTTCTTGTGATGATTAGGCTCATGGAACTTATGATATGGTTGGGAACGAAGTAAGGAGCACATTTGCACAGAGAAGTAAACCTCATTGTATTAGGAGGATAGGTAACAACTTTGTCCCTCGGTACACTAGAGAAGGAGACCATACGGTATTCCTGTGTGCTATGAAGGAACAATGGAAAAACCAATTTGAATGAAGAAATATGTTAGCATATACCCTACGTGGGATAACAACGTGTTAGTGGATGGTTCACAGGGATAATATTGTAGAATGGAATGAAGTTAGTATTGCTCTAACAACTCATTTTTTCAGGAGCAATACACCTACTCAAATCTGCACATATAATGGTAATAAACCTATTCAACACCACATTCAACAATATGAGAGGCTCTGGATAGAGGGGCATGAAGCTTTACCGCCTTCCCTATGGGTGGAAAAGCTTTATTCCACTTTACAAGTCTACGCATGCACTTGATATGTATATGCAGAGCTACATAGAGATACTGGAACTTGGAAGGATTTGATTGCAGAAATGGTCCAGACTTTCAACTACTTCTCTACTAAACCTCTAATGGAAGAGGTACTAAGGGTTATAAAGCGCTTAACTATGGGAGATAGTGCAAAGGTGGAAGAACTCATTTAGGAGTTATTTTGTGAGATAGAATCAGGAGTGCACTTTGATAATGAATAAGAGACAGATGTTACGCTACTTAAGCGTGCTTTATTTAAGAAAGAAAAAGGAAAGATGGTCTACATAGTGGATGATGAGGAAGTAGAAGATATGGATATAGATTATTTAGTAGGTACGTGTGAGGTGTTAGACAGTATGGATAAAAAAAAATGTATGCCTATCATGAACCCATGAAGACAAAAAAAGTGAATATTGGTACGGATGCTGAACCTAAGGAGGCAATAATTGGGGATTATTGGTGAGACTATGAAGTGGAAAAAATCATTAAGTTACTACGTGATTTTCAGGACTTATTTCCTAGGGGCTACCATGAATTAAAAGGAGTGTATGAATCATTAGGATAGATAAAGATTGAGCTTAAGGAAGGTGTGCACCCAGTCAAGAAAAGACCCTACAGATTGAACCCTAACCTATGCATAAAAGTTAAGGAAGAAATTGAAAAGATGTTGAAATCTGACATCATCAAGCCCCTAGAAGAATCAGAGTGGGTGAGCCCCATGATCATCAGTATAAAGTAAAATGGTAGGATTATAATTTGTGTGGATTATAGGGAACTGAATGCTGCATGTGTGATTAATCCCTTTCCTACACCTTTCACAGAGGAGATATTAGAAGGCATTGCATGGAACGAAATCTATTATTTTATAGATGGATTCTCTGGGTATTATTAGGTCAGGATTGCATAGGAGGATCAAGAGAAAAAATTTCACCACTGAATGTGGAAGTTTTGCATATACTGTGATGCCATTTGGTCTGAAAAATATGCATGTTGTATTTTCACGCATAGTTGTTCAAGCATTCCAGGATTTTATTCACAACTTCTTACAGGTTTAATTGGATGATTAGACAGTGTAAGGACTTGTTAAGGATCATTGTGACAATTTACACTTAATGTTTGAAATATGTAGATAATTAAGCATCTCTTTAAACGTTAAAATGTGCGTGTTTGTTACACCTTTTGGCACTTTGTTAGGGCACATCATCTACAAGGAAGGTTTGTTGGTGGATCCAGTTAAGATTGCAATTATTGTAGGCCTAGAAGAGCCTACCAGTCTGAGTGAGGTACGTGGATTCTTGGGTCACACCGAGTATTATAGAAAATTTATCAAAGGATATGCTAAGATCGCCACACCCTTAGAAGAGTTACTAAAGGGGAAAGGGACATTCCTAGAGAACCGCAACAATGCACATTTGAGGCATTGAAGGAGAGACTTACTACAACGCCTATTCTACATTTTACCTCATGGAACCAGCCATTTCATGTACATGTGGACACCTCTGACATGACCATTGGTGCAGTGTTAGCTCAGTCTAGAGAAGGAATTATAAATCATCATATCTGTTTTGCTAGTAGAAAGTTGACTCCTACAGAGCAGAATTATACAACTACTAAGCGTGAAGCCTTGTCAATGATCTACACATTGCATAAATTTAGACAATACCTACTAGCAACACCATTTATATTTTATACCGATCATATGGCATTGAAATACTTGGTAAACAATCCCGTTTTACATAGGCGCATATGTCGATGGGTGCTCTTATTCCAAGAATTTGATTTCATAGTTGTGGTAAAACTAGGTAAAAGTAATTCTGGCCCAGACCATTTATCAAGAATTCAGTTAGGGGAGGATGCATAGACAATTGAAGATACAATGCTAGATGTACAATTATACAGGTTACAATGTGTGCCTTTGAAATTGTAAGATATTTCTGTCTTTTTACGTACATGTATGACACTAGAAGGAATAAAAGCCTTAGAGAAGAAACAACTTGAAATTTTCCCAACACCTTTTATGTTGATCAATGGTGACCTATAAATGCTAGGCCAAGATGAATTATTGCGCCGGTGTGTACTAGAGAACGAGTGCAAAGATATTATGGAAGAGGCTCATGGTGGTATTATAGGTGGGCACTATGCAGGTGACGCCACTGTGCGTAAGATTCTACTCATTGGATTATGGTGGGAGACCCTCTACAAATATTGTAAAGCATATTATAAGGCGTGTGATCACTTTCAATGCCTTGGTAAACCTGGGCAAAGAGATGAAATTCCTTTAAGACCTATTCCTAGTGTAGAGCCGTTTGAGAAATGGGCTATAGACTTTTTGGGTCCTATTTCACCAGCTACGCGTAGAACTGGATCACGCTACATCATCACTTGTACATATTATCTTACAAGGTGGGTAGAAGAAACACCTACCAAGGATTGTATAATAACTACAATAACCATGTTCTTATGGGAAAATGTTTTTACAAGGTATGGATTCCCGCTAAGCTTGACAAGTGATAGGGGTACACATTTTTTGAGACAACCAAGATACTATTGGATGAATTTATAATTGCACACCATAAGACTACACACTATCATCCTCAGGAAATTAGGATTACTGAGGCCTTCAACAAGATTTTGAGCCAGACATTGACAAAAATTTATGATGTTGGAAGGAAAGATTGGGATGATAAAGTTTTGCCATGCTTTGGGTGTATAGAACAATATATAAGAGGTTGAAAAGGGCCACACCCTTTCAGTTGGTGTTTGGCACAAAACAAGTTCTTTTTATGGAATTCATGTTACCTTCTTTATGTATTACACGTGCTAGAGGTCTAGCCGATGAACAAGCATTAGAAGAAATAATTGATACAGTTGGGTGAGAGGCATGCCATAGCATGTTGAAGTCAGAAGTAGGAAACGGCCAGGCATAAGGCATGACATGAAAAGCACATTACAGACAAAAATCTTGAGATGGGACAAATGGTGCTTCTTTATGATTCTAAGTTTCTGCGCCATCCAGACGAGCTTAAAGTGCATTGGTTGGGACCATATGTTATCACTCATATTCTTGAATCAGACACTTGTCAGTTAGAGATGCTTGATGGAATATGGTTACCTGATTACTTCAACGGGATGAGGCTGGAGCCCTACTATAAATAAGTCTTTTTGGTGTTTATAATAAGGAAGTGTTGCCATTTAGAATATGTTTTCATTTCTGTATTTCCTTTTTCGTTGCTATGTTTTGTCAATTTAATTTGGTGTTTTGTGTAATAAGCGCATTTTTGCATTGGAAGATAATTTCCATCTCAAGTATTTTTATGCGTAGAGGACTACACATACCATTGGTGTTAGGTGGTTATTCATAATTGGGTACACATGATAAAAAAACTATTATAGGTGCTAGTTAAGTGTGGAAAGGAGCTGTTAGAAAGGAGATTGCTCTAAAAGATGACCATAGATGGAGATAAATGAGGGATAAATATAACGAGAGGTAAGTAGTGGCCATGGAGACTACCAGGTGAAGGCACAATGGTGAGGTACTTGGGCGCATGGAAGCTAAAAGGAACGATAACTAGATCGTACCAAGCCAAGAACAAAGATGCTAATCAAACACCACGATCCATAAAATGAAATTAATTCACCAGAATAACTTTACATAAACCTTTGCAAATAAATGAACAACAATATCATATATTGTTATGGAACTCAATGAAATAAAATGAGATTGGACCTTGCTTATATAGGCAAGGAATAAAAATATAAGAACCAGTCAAGGTCATAGATCAAGCCATAAATCAATGAGGTAACTAGTCATCAACTAGAACTAGTCAAGACCATAGATTTATGAGAGAACTAGACATCAAGGATCTAGTCAATACCATAGATCAAGGAAAGAACTAGTCGATCCCATAGATCAAGGAAAGGAACTGTAGAAGGTAACAACTAGGGTAATATCTCCTAATATCTAAATAAGATAAAAGAAATATCCACACACATAAGTGGGTGAAGGATAAATGATAATAAAGGTAAAATAAAGTACCTAGGTGAACATGAGCTAAGGTAAATACCTACTCTAACACCCCCCTCAAGTGAAGCTAGGTGCCAAAATAGAAGTGGCATGTCCACAGTATGAGTCTCGACAACTGGGCCTAATGAGGTACTCATGTACAATAACTTGGAAAAAGAGATACTGTAAGGTACCAAAAACCAGTAACAATAAAGTAAAGAGAGTAAAAACCCGCTGTAAGGGATCCCAAGAATCTCGACTCAAAAAACTCGTACAATGCTGAAGAAGTTTTGTGTGCACTGTGGTTTGAATCCACTATTTGATCAAAAAACTAAAAAACAACTGACACCAGGCTTCACTAGAATAGCTCCATACAAGGAGACTATCAATGGAGTGATGTCGAAAGTACAATAAAAACACTAAACATAATTTGATCAACTGTTGTAAATAGGTGTGCCACGATCCAAGAACAATAACCAAAGCAACAAGGTAAGGACACAAACTCCAGAGTGTCACATTCCAAGAAAATTTTCACCAAGGTAACAAGGCAAGGACATGAAAACCGAAGAATTAGGATTAACACCACACCCTCCCATACTACTGAATGGGTGGAGTGATGCTACAAATCTGTTTGAGTTTCCCAAAATCAACTACTCAAACAATGAAAAAATAACACTGGAATTCACCAAAATAGATCCCCCATAAGAGATACTATCAACATGCCAAAAGTGTTAAAAATACAGATATAAAATCTCTCAACAAACAAGAGAGATACACTACACCTGCTAAAGAAAAATTCTCAAAACAAGAAGCATTATAATGCAGAAGGTATAGAAAGTGGAGAAAGAAGACGAATGGTGGAGGAACCACACATGTAGATTCCTCTCAACGAATGCCTATGTCGCCGCCATGAGTGATCAGATATCCACCCCAAATCAAAATGAATGGATGAAGAAGATGCCTTCATATGACTTGGTGCAAAATGCAAAATGGGTGCATGCAAAGGAACATCAGGATGTGTGTCAGGTTGATCATGTATGACAGCTGAAATCTCAGGTTTCTCAAGCCTGAGTGAAGGTGTAGAACTCATTTGTTACTCATGATCCTCAGAAAGAGTCGAGTGAACAAAAATAGGAGCTCTGTCAATGTGTGATCCCAATGAAGTATATGCTAAAAAATTAATGTCATGGCGAGAATTCCACTTAACATGTGTAATAGGGGAAACAATACCCTGTGAATGTCTTCTAATACCTCCACCAATGAAACCCATAGAATGGAACATGCGAGAATTGAATGCAGTGGTATACTTCTCAAAAGAGCCATACATATGAGCAGAAGTAGGATACACAACATGTGCTACTAGAATAGGCACATATGTGGAAGAACATGCAATAACTAGCCTCACAGGCTTAGGAGCCTCAAGATCAGTAACAGGCTCAAAGAATGACATATCAATGTTAGTGGGTAGAAGAGCAACAAATGCAAGTGGACTAGGAGCATGGATATGGTTGTCCACAATATGATGGTGATGTTGTAGGCTAGTAAATGTTTTCTACAGGGAGTGTATTAGTGTATCTTTATCATGAACGAGCGATTGTAGAAGAGAATTTCACTTCTTGAGCGATCTATTTTCTTCCACAAATTTTACAATATCCTCTTGAAGTCCACACACTTCAGAGAAAAGAATATCATTCTCATAATCCATGATAGATACAAGAATGCAACTCCCAAAAGTTTAGGACGTCGAGCTCAGTTGAAATTACGTCCACAATTGATTACAACACTCCTCCATATTTATAATTATAGTGTAATTCTCAAAATAAATATTTCCAATGAAAAGAGCATAAAAAATTAGCACTTTTGCAAAAAACGGCAGCTCAAAACTGAGTTACTGATCAAAAGATACAAGTTTTTCAATATTATGCCTCTACTATTTATTTTAGTTGCCACTAATATAGAATAAAATGTTCTTGCCTTCATCCACACAAATGAAATGAAAGGGGGCTGGAGTTAAGCACCTGCTAGTAGGAATTATAAGCTTTAAGTCCTCATATGACCATACCATATGACCAATAGCTAAGGGTCAAACAAATAAACAACAATATCATATATTATTATGGAACTCAATGAAATATAATGAGAATGGGCCTTTTATATAGGCAAGGAATAACAGAACTAGTCAAGGTTTCAAGCCATAAATCAAGGAAATAACTAGTCATCAAAGAACTTCAAGACCATAGATTTAGGAGAGAACTAGAGAACTAGATCCAGGATCTAGTCAATACCATAGATCAAGGAAAGAACTATACCTAACAACTAGATAATATCTCCTAATATCTAAATAAGATAAAAGAAATATCCAAACATAAGTGGGTGAGGATAAATTTAAATCTAAATTATGGTGAACCATAAAGGTAAACACCTACTCTAGTAGGTTCGCGTGGTGAAGAGAAGTCTGTAGACAAAAGGTAGGAAGGTACGCTAGAAGGTTATAACTAGGGCATTGTACCGTGCAAAGATTTTTAAAATGGCCAATTAATGAGAGGATTGTTGTTAGGTGAAGGAGCAATAAATGCACTAACATTTTGAAAATCTATATAAGGACGTGACATGAGTCGTCATTCTTCTTCACCTTTGTGATCACAAGTATTTGAGTGAGCGAAGTGTGACCAAGCAGCGAATTGGGTTGAGGTGCGAAGCGTTGTGAACATGAAGAGTAGAATTGTGTCCCCATGGGTGAAGGGTTTGAGCAAAGTAGAAGAGTTGATAAGAATCTTGGTTTCATAACGAGATAGGGTTTGAGTTTACTTGTTACAGAAAATAAAAGGTGGGATTTTTATGATGGCAATGAAGAAAACACCCACAACAGGCATGAAAGGAAAGAAGAAGGTAGAAGTTGAAGTTGAAATTGCTCCTGAGAGAAATTTTTCAGAGATGCAATACCCAGAAGGAGTAATAGTTAAACAAGAGTAGGATTCCCACATCTGTAAATGAAAAATAAGTGACTAGGGCACAACAAGGGAGAGTTTGGATGCTTTGATTGTTGAATAAGAAGGCCAACAAGTGCACCCATGGTGGAGGATATGCTAGTGTATGATGTCAAAAAGCTCGGGAAAAATTGACTACAAGTACAGGTAGGAGTTTATCAATTTTATGAGCTCCCATATTTTGGAAAATATAAACCCTTATACCAATGGCTTATGAGCCGAGTCCATGAGGACTTCTTTTATTTCACCAGATGAAGGGTTAGGATCATAGCAGCCCTGGTTTCAACACTAAAATGATTGAAGGGCACATAGGTAGACCTTGTTAGTGACTTGACTGATAAAGAAGTGGTCATAGAAACAAGAAAGGAGTTGGGGTATAACAAGGGTCCGAGCGGAATGGACATTGATAAACTGAAGAAGTTTCCTATGGTGTAGGTAGTTGCACATCTGCTCACCAAGTTGAATGACCAAGAGATATGGTCGTAGGTGAACACCATGTGGCTTCATATTGCAAATAAAATGTCTCAGGGAGTAGTATACAAATTAACAGGCTATATTACAGACACCATTTTTGAGGAAGCACACACATGATAAAAGAAAAGTTTTGGTGTTATCCTAATTTATCTTGTGTTCTTTGAAATTGGAGTGCCTGATGGGCCAAAGAACAAGATGTGGGAGTACCCCTTAGAAAAGAAGTCCCTCAAGGAGAGATTTGAAAAATATTTATGTGAAGGATCAATGAGTGGGCCATTTAAGCAGAGGGAAGAAATGTGGTATGACCGAATTCATGTGGCATTTGAGGAGGAGTGGCACATTCCCAAGGAGCTACCTTCGATAGTAGGAAAGGCAATACAATTCACGGTGTACCAACACTTCTGCATCACATGGTTTTCCATGAGGGATGGGACATGGAGCCCATGGTGCAAACTTACCCTATGCCTTCATAGCGCGCTACTTCCAGGCCACAGTTCACAAATTTACTGAAGCACATCGTCTGATCTTCAACATAGACAAGGTAGAATGTGACTACCACACCCTCAGAAAGACATGTGTATCCAGGCCAGACTGCCTACATTGAGAGGCTCATTTTAGACATCATAAGTATGAAGCCAATAAGCTTGGATATTGGGGACAGTGGAGCCGCGCTTGTATATCTTCAGCTTAAGCCTAAGCTGGAGAATAACAAGTATGTGGAGAATGAGTTCATGCTCCCAGAGCCATCTAAGGGAAAACATATAGTGGAGAATGTGCCAGCTCCAAAACCTGTAGTGACTATATAGGTAGATGAGGAGGAAGAAGAACACGAAGATAGTTTAGGATTGGATCATAGAGGCCGAAGGCAGCCCAAAGACAGAGTGGAGACTGAGCACGAGGATACTCCACCTTAGGTGCAAGAAGAAGACAAGGAATTAGACGTGGAAGCAGTCCATGAAGAGTGCCACTTTAAGAGGGTATTTAGAAGAACAAGGACCCAAGGTATGGGAACTCCAAATCCTATAAGAAGATCACCACGACTCTCCCCTCAGAAAGAGGAAACTGAGAAGAAGAGGAGAAAGCTAAAGCTGAATGAAGAGGTAGAGGAGTCTGTAGAGAGCACACCTAGGACCCTAGTGTAACCAGAAGATATGGAGGAGCCCAGAGATGAGGACATGAAGGATGAAGAGGAAGGGGTGAAGGAGGTAGAAGAATCAGAGCATGAGAAACCTCATGTGCATGATACTACTTAGGATGTCGAAGGGCCAAATCCAAACCTTGGTGCTCAGGTTCCTAAGGGGCCAAGAATAAAGAGAACAAGTGGAGAATACATTGTGTCAAGTATGGGCTATGTTGAGGACACAAGCAAAATTGTCAGCGCCCATTTTCAAAGCACAGTGGACCTGAAGGAGTTATATGGGTGGGAGTTGATGGACTAAGACATGGCCACTATGCATGTAAGGAAACAACTGTCCTTGTCCATGTAGACTCACATGGATGAGCCAAATTTTGATGTATACGAGGAGTATTTTGTGTCAAGAAGAGTGAAGAAGGGACCTCTGAGCAGGCACATGAATATAAAGCCCACTCTTATATCTGATGAGTAGGTGAAAAATGCCTTGGTGAAGGTATATACAGAGGTGGTGTGAAGGAATATTAATGAGGCTTCCATTATTAGAGTGCTACTTGAAGATAACAAGGAAAAAACTACAAAAATAGTGTTTCTGAAAGGAGAGAAGGATTTAGAGTAGAAAAAGAATGAGGCCTTCATCAACATGGCACAATAAATTGGTGACTATGTCCTGAAAGAAAGACTAGATATGGAGTCTAAGGTACCTAGGAATTTTCCTTTGGATATGCATTATGTGTGCACATTAGTTGATTTAGTGCTTGAAGATGGACCGATTCGAATGCCATCACCAAAGGATCCTGAACAAGAAGTAGAGAGAGCAAGGGATTCCATGGTTAGGAAGATTTCATCTTACAAGGCATTGCTCCAAACTTTACAAGATGAGCTAAAGAAAGTAGATCAAGCTTTCAACATATGTGCAGCACTAGAAGCAGCGATCAGAATCAGGACTATGATAGAGGATAATGAAGTTCTGAAGGCAATGAAGGATGAGACTTTAGGGCACACAGAAAGATTGACATTAGTAAAACATAAATGCGAAGCCCTTGCAAAAATATAAAACACAAATAAGGAGAGGCTAGATGAGATTGGAAAGCTCATAGCTCAAAAGATGGATCTTCTGGAGGGAAGGATATCTTCTCTGGCCAATGTTGTCCTAGTACCGTAGAATGAAAAGGAAGAGATAACCCAGGACGAGTTGGAAGCCATTGCCAAAAACATTCCAGAGAAGACAAGAACCGCACTGGATGACTGAAAAAAATTGGAGGCTGAGATTAAAATAGAATATCCAAAGTTGATCCTCCCAGTTGAAGTGGAGGGTACTGCAGAATATAAGTCTATTCTTTCTACAGTGATTATTTACATTCTTTCCATTCTTATTCTTTATTGTTTGGGACAATCAGGAGAAACCCCATTGTCAGGATGAAAATGTACGTTAGTGTGGGGTAATGTTGAGTATACAGATTATGACACTAAGGAGAGGGCACACAAAAGATTTGTGCGCAGGAACAAGGCACATTTGAAGGCATGAAAGGATAGGAAAGGAAACACACACCAGGACAAGCTGATTTGGGACTTAGCCATTTTCATGGTTACAAGATATTTTTGGAGATAGCATGTGGAGCACACAATGGGATGGAGACTTGCATGACACACAAATGATATTTTGGGGATGAGTTTCTACTAAGCACCATGCATGAGTTTGGGATAATAATAGGATTACTACTGCCAGTTAACTGTAGGAGATCTATTATTAGCGCACTTGCATGTGTGCATATTATTGTAAAGGTGCATGGATATTTTTAGCATGCAACCTATTTTGGGAAGTGCGTAAGTGGTGAAGGGAAATTCCCCACCCCTATAAGTATGTATTAGTCTGTGTAGTTAGAGAGAGACACCGAGACACTGTGTATGAGTTATTGTAGAGTTATGTTGCCAGATCTGATGCACACATAAACTTATGGTAATGTTATATGATGTAAGAAGTTTCTATGTTTTGCAGTGTTTAATATAATGGAGTATATTGGGTGGATAAAGTGTTAACATGACTGTAATTGGTTCTTGTATGATCAATCTTGTCATAGTTATTTTTCAATTCATGATTCCTTAAGATCTAGATCTGGTTATGCACTATTGAATGGTTATGCTCTGTGGAATATTTGTGCTTATTATGATTTTGAATATGCTCTATCTTCAATACGTTAATGTCCTACACAAGCAACTCTAAAGAGGGGCCTGGTACCTTTGCGTGCTTCAGGTGAGCACTCAGGTCAGGCTGGGTGGTGTGCCAATGCATCTGGGTCATTTGTGGTGGATTCTAGGCTACATCACTTACTAAAAATAGAAAGTGGTTCCAAAAGCCCCTGCTATAAATAGCCAGTTGGTCCAAAAGGTGAGAGGAACACAGTAAGAAGAAATAATTCAAGCTACCATAGCCAGTTGAGGTTGGGAAAAGATGACTACAACACTTAATAAAAATAGTAAGTTACCCCATGTGTACTTACTAAAATAACAAGTTGTTCTCAAAAGACCAGTTTGGCACAACGAGACATTGAGGGATAACCATTCAGGTTAATATCACCATTTGGGGTCCAGAAAGGCAAACTATGACACTTACTAAAGATAGAAGTCATACCTTCCAAATATGGTAAGTGTCAAGGAAACATGAATTTCAAGTGCACAGGTTGGTCTATTTTCTTAGGAGTAATCAATCATGAATAGATGGCGATTTTTTTTGGTTTGGAATGATCATCTCATATTACAAATCAGGGCATCACAAGTCACATCATGTGAATTCATCTTCGTCACTTAAGGAGCCAGGTGATTCAAAGAGAGTTGATCATAACAATTTCAATAAGTCAAGGAGTTCATCAACCAAGGATGGTCATCATGGGAATTTTATGTGTTCACCTCAAGCTTAGAGCGGTAAACATCATAATAGTGTTTCTAAACACTCATTCTATGTTCTGAGAGTTTGTGGTCATCACTAGATTGGGAAAACAATTCAAATTTATTCAAGGGAGTGATCTTAATCAATGTAGAAGATCACCAATGGCAGAAATCTTTGCTCAAAGTTCATGAATGCATCAAGGAATTCAAAGAATTTTGTCATAAAGGGTGTTTTCCCTTCATCCCTTCCCTCTTCCTCTCTTTCCCTCTCTTATTTCTCTCTCCATTCTAATTCTTCGTTGTGTGTTGTCATTTTATTTCATCTATTCACTTAAGTGACCTATTTTAAATTTGTAAAAAATATTTTCTCAAAATTATAAGAGAAATACTTAATTCATGGAAAACGAAAGGTCATGAGTGGAATATGGAAATGAAGAGTCATGTGAGGGAGGTGAAAGGAAAATTCAGATTGCTATAAATTGGGATGGCTTCTCCATTCCAAGGGATTCTAGATTTTGGAAGAACTATTACTTTGTAGCATTGTGATAGCTTGGTTGAAGCTTTGTATTCATCACTACACATGGAATACAAGCTACACTTCTTCTATTTCCCTTTCTAGTTTTTCCTCTATTTCTCTCTTTCATGCACTTTGCAAACATAGCTGATCCTGTATGGAATTGGAAAGGAACTTGGTGTCCTCGATAGATGAATTTAAAAACTTAGTTTCTTAATTAATTGGTCCCACTAGATTCATTGTTCTTTCCTCTATATTGAAGGTTGAACTACTGGGTGTGAGATTTACAATATAATCATGGCAGTAATATTCCTTGCATAATTTCCCCCTCTTTACCTTTATCACTGTAATTTCCTCCCTTGAATCCCCGTACAAGCACTTTGACATAGGTTCAGTGGAGTGTCCCTGTGTGATCCCCGACCAATTTGGCCACCCATAACATTTAAATAGGATTAGGATTAGTTTACTTTCAATAATGAGATCTTTACCATTCAATGTAGAGGGGTGTAGCCCTATGAACATTTGTGGAGGCACCTAATTTGTCTACCCAATTTATTTTTTCACCAACATGTCCCTAAGTTGGCCAAGAGTGGATTGGGTGTGGTTGGAAATCTTTATAACTAGGTGGTTTGGGTCGAAGAGTCGATGGTTTGATAACATGTCATATAGATCAATTTTAGATCATATGGGGCCATGTACAGTTATATAGAGGATGTACATGGATTATGGTGGATGGGTTGAGGATCATGTTCAGCTATTGTATATTCATCATATGATGTAGGTAGAGGACAAGTTCCCAGGAGTGGTTGAGATCTTCCAGTATGAGTAGGTTACATAGAAGTTTGGCATAACACAAGATGTGCCTCCTACACCATATATATGGCATCAATATATTTGGGAAATGTGGAGTATGGGGGTGAGGCTAGGTTTGATAGGATTGTAATTACAACCACCATCCGCAGATGAGGAAGATCCAAAGATATTTTTTATTTAGGTAGATGATGAATGGTGCACACCATATTACACCCAATGGTGGGCCGAGCACCAATGGGTGATATTATTTCTAGTGGTGGTAGATGATGCAAAGGAGCCACTAGATAGGCTTATGACATGAGAAGAGGGAGTAGGAGAGTAGGTATCTTCCCCCGAGGGTGATGTGATAGTGGCGGCAATTGCACAACGTAAGTATGAACTAGTGTGATTTGTATTTTTTACTTTGTATAATAACTTGATGATGACGTGCTAATATGATTTGTGTCTTACATGTGATGAGTATAAGAGGTTTATTGTGGACATTTCAAATCATGTTGACTTGCAACATGCTACTAGATATGCTTGTTGGAGGAGGAATTCTGGAGAGGGTGGATTACATCACTGATGAGCATGCCCATTTGTTCAATCCTGTAGCGGTGGCAGTATCCACATGTATAGTATTGTGATCAGATTAGGATGAGGCAAGGATAAAACTAGCTCAAGCAAGAGAGGTTTTTGGAGGAAGCAACATAGCAAAAGATATGTTCGAGATATATGTAGAGCTTCAGGGTTGCTATGTTGATGTGGTGGCTAAGGAAACGCCACTACAGGATCGGTTATAGGAGTAGCGCTCCTGAACACAGAGACAAAGATCTAGTTATGGGGCCTCAAGTTTGAGAGATCATATAGTGGCCTCTAGTAGTAGTAAGGATGATGTATGATGCATTTTGTAGTAGGAATCACCCCCTAGCTTTGTATATTAACTATATATATATATATATGATGAGACCATTTTTTTGATAAGATGATGATGTGTACTGTGTATTTGTATGAGTTGTTGATGGTTTGATTTTTATTTTTATTAAATTGATGATTGAGGATAGTATAGATATTGTGCTTTGTGATGACATCATAGTGTAGATTATTCATGTTGATAATATAGTGATGATAGTAGCATAGTTAAATATTGATAAACATTAACGTGGTATGGTGAGTGAATTGGGATTATAGTATAGATGATAACAATGGTGAAAATAACTAGAAAAAATTGATCACGCGTTTAAAGTGTAGTAACAAAAAGAAATAGTCAAAGAAAAATATGTCGGTGATCAGCCTTGTGGCACAAGAGAATGTGATTGATCAACATGGCGTGCGTAAAAAATAATGCAAGAGCATCATCATGTATAAATATTTTTTTTGGTTTTCAACAAATTTGGTTTGAATTAGGTGTAGGTGGTCTTCTTGGATGTCTTGGGTCAGATCCTAGTCCATTTGGATCCTTTTTGGCTTGTAATAACGAGGTTTTGGAATTTCTCTCTAAAACCACCTTTTCAAATATTTGAATTCTCCATGTTGTGTTTAGTGGTTTAGGGACTAGGTTATGAAGGGTATAAAGGTTCTAAAGATGTAAAATATCTCTTGTAACCGCAAAGACATATTCTCCACCCATGAAGTTAAGGTTACATATACTAACCTAGCTTTAACCATGGTATGGTGACCTAACTCCATGTTGTAACTAAATCCTTTTGGTAACTTAAAGGAAGTATTCAAATGAGGGAAAGTGAGAGGTGATAGAGAATATGGTTGAGAGGAGTAATAGAGGTGGTTAAAGAGATAAGAAGCTTAGGAATTGTATAAATCTTCATGAAAGATATTTGAATACAATATTCCATGAGATAAATTTGTAAATATATATGAGATCTTGTGTGTTTGATGAAAATTATTAGGTAATATTATGTATAGCTTAATGAGTGATATTCCTGGTGTAAGATACTGTACACGTTCAAGTGGAAGTTAAGGAGTTTGGAGATGACAGAATCAAAGAAAAAAAGGTGAGTGTTATCCAAGGTAAGAAAGTTTCCTGTTGTTGAATGATTAAATGAATTCAAGGGATTTGAACTGTGGGAGATAATATTTTCAATTTTTTAGGGATATGGAATGTTAAACAGGCACATATTCAGGTTTACATTTGTGGTTTTATGAACAAGAATCTAAAACTCAAGAATACTGTTACATAGTTTGTGTGAGGGCTAATAAAGCAATAATGGAAAGTATAATAAATGCTACAATAGTTAGTCATGTTTTAAAGGGATTTATAAGTTGTAGGAGGTCTTGTAGAAACTATCAGAGCTTTGACAAAGTGCATTAGGTCAAGAAAATAAAAATACTCTCAAAATATGTCCTCTTGAATTGTAAAACCCTACCTAGGGTTTATGAACGAAGAAAAGTGTATAATTTGTAATACCATCAATGAATCTTATTAAAACTTTTTAATTATGAGGAACATGGGTTAATGCATGTGTTGTAAAAGTTTCAAGAGGTAATATAATGATTTTCAGCCTTTAAGTGTGAAAACACTGTCATGACTATTATAGAACCCAATTTTAAGTGGTTGAATGAGGAAATAGGTGGAATAGTCAAGACAGTCTTGTATTTCCCTATTAGGAGTTATTAGTATGGTGAGCATAGACCTAAATAAGGTTAATACTTGATGAATGAGAGAAAAAAAGGTTCTAGAGGAGAAAATTGAAAATACAGTCTGTTACCCATGTCTTGTAATAATCAAGACAAGAAAAGAGGAGTGAAACTCATAAGGGGTGTAAAACATTAGTAAGACTCTTAATTTTTTTTTGAAACAAATATAAGTGGTTGTGATAAGACCTTAAGAAGTGGAAAATATGGTGGTATGAAGGAACCTTAAGATGATTGATGAAGAATATAGAAAAATACAGTTTATGTTGGGTTTCTAATATTAAGAAAGAAACTGCTTATTTATGAAACCCGCCAAAGACCATGTGTTTTTTGGTTTATAGATTATATTTAAAATATAAGTATTTTTGGACCTAATTGGTCATCTTTTAAGAGCGGATCACAAACACCCACCTTGTATGTAACAAGGTGATCTCATTGGAGATCGATTACATAGGTTATAACATGTATGCAAGCTATATGTGCGAGAAGATTACATATACATGAGGTGAATGAGGTAAAACACATGATAAAATGTATGAGGAAATTTGTAATTCCTTATTGAAGGTGTAACTTCATGTGAAAATATTGGGAGTGCTGGTTGAAAGTTTATTCTCAATAAAGATAAGTGATTTTTCATTGGGTGTTTTACCTTCCATGGTTTTCCCACTTATATCTTGCGTCAATGTGTTATTTACTTTCTTTCAATGATATTTACATGTTGTAATCTGTAATATAATTGTCTCGATCTATGGTTTTAATTACTACACTTCATAAACTATAATCTTTGACAATTTATATTTTGGATTTGTAATTTGTAACATTATTTATCTCGTAAATTTCCTAACACGGTATCAAAACTGGTGTTTATGCATGTGCAGGATAAACTGGGAATGTTTTTGATTTATATGTGTGAAGAAACTTGAATTTTTTCAAATATACGAAACCCTAGCTATTCCGCGACCGACTTCAAGCTTAAAAAGGTTCAAAAATCCAATTCCCACCAAAATAATGAGAATATTGAATGATTAGTTTTTCATATCTTGCTTGTGCATGAATTTTCAGCCCTCAATGTCATTTGTGTGCATAGATATGTGTTTTTTCACCATTTGCGTCCTTTTTCTAAGTTTATCAGGTCTTCACAGAAAATTATTGGTCTTTTATGGGGTTTTCAGTCTTCTACGACTTATTTAAATTATTCATGCCTTTTATAGTAGTTTTATAGATGTTGTGTGACTTATTTGAATATTTCGTGCTTTTTTTGGTTATACGCGGCCTTCCTCAGACTTTTTAGGCTTATGCATGTATTTTTTAGTGTTGCACAACTTTTCGAAGTCTTTTGTAGCCTTTTTTGACTTGTGCGTGTTTCATTGATCCGTGGGCTTGCCATTGTTCAAGTGGAATTAAAATTCCATTGAATTTTGGCTCATTCTGTGGGTTTGAGGTCCACATAAGGTTTTTCCTTTGAGACTGTCAAAATCATGACACGTTTCCCCATTGACTTGTGCTGACCCTGCGTCACATGTTTACCTTCTATTTGGCTACGAGGAGGTCCCACATATTTCCTTTTTCATTGCAGAATCTAAACATTATGCTCTACGGCTTATTCTATGGACTTGACGTCCACTCAATGCATCTCACAAGAAAGTGATGGAATGACACCACATGTCTTCTCTCTACCATTGATCTTGCACCATGTGTTCCTCTGTGTGATCGTCGTGTATCTACTGACATGTGACTCTTTCCTTGTCACATGGGTCCCATTGTTTTGTGGCTGTTGACCTAAGTATTCTACGGAACACCAAGTCTTCAAGCATCCATGGAACACTATTCCTTTGTTCTGCGGATTTCAAAATTTGAAAATTTAATAACTTTTTCTCTAGTGCATCACAACATTTTGTGACTAGTTTTTTGTGTTTTTTTTCCTTCCTTCTTCATTCTAATACTTTGTTTGGAATTTTTTTATCAAGTTATATGTTATTTTATTAAAAAATTTAATTCATAAGTTTATACTCTTTTTACCGCATCTTTTTGTAACTTTTGGAAAACCTGCATAAAACTATGTTTTTCAATCTTTGCTAAGTTTTCCTTAAAATGGATAGTTACTCTAGTTTTTCCATGGATAAATCACAAATTTTAAATGAATCTAATTATAGTAAATGGAGAATTAGGATTAAGGCTATCCTTATGCATGAAAAGCTATGGGATTTGGTTAGTGGTGTTGAGAAAAAATCCACTGGGAGACAAGCTACTCTTGAGAACCTTAGTGTTTTCTCTCAAAAATCCCAAGACGCTATGTCTATTTTATTGCAAAGTATCAAAGATGAGTTATTGTTACATATTGGACATATATAATCTCCAGTTAATGCATGTGATCAATTGCAAACTATGCATGAGGGTAACTACCTCTTTAAGATAATTAAGTTAATCATGGAATCGTTTACAACCCATATGAAAGTTGATGAAAAGGGTGTTAATTATTTAGCTAAGATTAAAGATATTAAATATCAATTAGATGGATGTAATTGTGAATTGTTTCATGATAAGTTTCTTTACTTCATTATTCAAATTGACATTCATGAAAAATTTACAAACTTCATCTCTATTATGAATTCTAAATATAAAAATGAAGTGATCTACCTGATTTAGACACGTTATCTTCTCTTATTATTCAAGAAGAGAGTGTCATGAAGAAATTTGACTCAAAAGATAATGTCTCTCAGGATTTATTTTCTCAAATTCATAAGTCTTCTAAAAATAAGTATATCACTAATTTGAAACAACAATTAAACTTTAGATCTAAATTTAAACACAATAGGAATAATTAGAAGTTTAAAGTAAAGTTTGATGGTACTTGTAATAAGTGTGGTAAATTTGGCCATAAAGAATTTGATTTTCATGCTCACTTGTCTCATAACAATCCTAAGAATAAGAACAAGAACAATAAAAGGAAGAAGAATAATAAAAATCAGAGGCATACTAATAACCAAGCCAATAATGCTGAGCACTCAATTTCCCTTTATACTGCTCTTTCAGCCTCCAATGATTGTGAATGGATCCTAGATAGTGGTGCATCCAGAAACATGACATATATGCATGATTTCCTTCATGATTGAAAGGAACGATAACCAGATCGTACCAAGCCAAGAACACAGATGCTAATCAAACACCACAATCAATAAGATGAAAGCAATTCACCATAATAGCTTTACATAAAACCTTTGCAAATAAATGAGCAACAATATCATATATTATAATGGAACTCAATGCAATACATTGAGAATGGGCCTTGCTTAAATAGGCAAGGAATAACAATCTAAGAACTAGTCAAGGTTATAGATCAAGCCATAAATCAAGGAAATAACTAGTCATCAAAGAACTAGTCAAGACCATAGATTTAGGAGAGAACTAGACATCAAAGATCTAGTCAATACCATAGATCAAGGAAAGAACTAGTCAATACCATAGATCAAGGAAAGAACTAGTCAATACCATAGATCAAGGAAAGAACTATACCTAACAACTAGATAATATCTAAATAATATAAAAGAAATATCCACACACATAAGTGGGTGAGGATAAATACAATAAAGGTAAATAAAGTACCTAGGTGAACATGAGCTAAGGTAAATATCTACTCTAACACCCCCCCTCAAGTGAAGCTAGGGGCCAAAATAGAAGTGGCATGTCCACAGTATGAGTCTCGGAAACTAGGCCTGATGAGGTACTCATGTACAATAACTGGGAAAAAAAGGGACACCGCAAGGTACCCAAAACCAGTAACAACAAAGTAAAGAGAGTAAAGACCCACTCCAAGGCATCCCAAAAAGCTCGAATCAAAAACTCATACAATGCTGAAGAAGTTTGGTGTGCACTATGGTTTGAATCCATTGCTCGATCACAAAACTCAAAAACAACTGACACTGGGCTCCACTAGAATAGCTCCATATAAGGAGACTGTCAACGGAGTGATGTCGAAAGTGCAAAAAAACACTAAACATAATTCGATCAATTGCTACAAATAGGTGTGCCACGATCCAAGAAAAAAAACCAAAGCAACAAGGCAAGGACACAAAATACAGAGTGTCACGATCCAAGAAAAGCCAAGGTAACAAGGCAAGGACACAAAACCCGAAGAATCAGGATCAACACCACACCCTCCCATACTATTGAATGGGTGGAGTGACGCTAAAAATCTATATGAGTTATCAAAACAACTACTCAAACACTAAAAAACTAACACTAAAAAAATAACACTAAAATGCACTAGAATAGATCCCCCACAAGAGATACTGTCAACATGTCAAAAGTGTTGAAAATACAGATACAAAATCTCTCAACAAACAAGAGAGATACACTACACCTGCTAAAGAAAAATGCTCAAAACAAGAAGAATCACAATGCATAAGGTATCAAAAGTGGAACAAGAGGCTGAATGGTGGAGGAGCCACGCCTGTAGAGTCCTCTCAATGAATGCCTATGTCGCCGCTACGAGTGATCAGATATCCACCCCAAATCAACACGGATGGATGAAGAAGATGCCTGCATATGACTTGGTGTAAAATGCACAATGGGTGCATGTAAAATAACATCAGAATGTGTGTCAGGTTGATCATGTCTGACAGTTGAAATCTCAGGTTTCTCAAGCTTGAGTGAAGGTGCAGAAATCATGTGTTTCTCATGATCCTCAGAAAGAGTCGAGCGAACAAAAAAGGAGCTCTGTCAATGCGTGATCCCAATGAAGTATCTGCTCGAAAACCAATGTCATGATGAGAATTCCACTTAACATGTGGAATAGAGGAAACAATACCCTGTGAATGTCTGCCAATGACTCCTCTAGTGAGACCCATAGAACGGAGCATGTGAGAAATGAATGCAGTGGTATGCTTCTTAAAAAATCCATGCAACTGAGAAGAAGTAGGATACACAACATGTGGTACTGTAATAGGCACAGATGTGGAAGAGCATGCAGTAACAAGCCTCACAGGTTTAGAAGTATCAAAAGCAGGTTCAGGCTCAAAGACTGGTAGATCAATGTCAATGGGTATAAGAGCAACATCTGCAAGTGGACTAGGAGCATGGATATGGTTGTCCACAATATGATGGTGATGTTGTAGGCTAGCAAGTTTGTTCTGCAGGGAGTGTATTATTGTATCCTTATCGTGAATGAGTGAATGTAGAAGATAATTTCACCAATATAATCTTGAAGTCCACATACTTTAGAGAAAAACATATCATCCTCAGAATCCATGATAGGTACAAACTGTAACTCCTAAAAATTTAGGACGTCGGGCTCAGCCGAAATTACATCCACAATTGATTACAACACTCCTCCATATTTGGCACTTTATAATTATAGTGCAAGTCACAAAATAAATAACTCCAATGGAAAGAGCATGAAAAAATAAGCACTTTTGTAAAAAATGGCACTCAAAACTGAGTTATCGATCAAAAGATACAAACTTTTTAATATTTTGCTCTGTTATTTATTTTTATTGCCACTGAAACAAAATAAATTGTTGTTTCCTTCACCACACAAATAAAATTAAAGGGGGGTGAATTTAAGCACCTACTAGTAGGAATCACAAGCTTTAAACCCTCATATGACCATACCATATTACCAAGGGCTAAGGATTTTAAATCCCTAGGTGATCTAGTGTACTTCTCTGTAACAACAGAAAACCACCAAAAATGACTGTCTATAGAAATGGCCAAGTTTACAATCGATCCTAGGGTTTTCATGCCTTCTGGATCTAATGAAAGCCTCTGTTTTCCATAAAAATGCATGCAACAGCAACATACGACCAAATCCCAAATATATGAATATACAATGAATTTATTTGCAAAATAAAGCTTACAGACGGATGTCAACAATAATCTCTCGCTCTGATACCATGAAAGGAACGATAACTAGATCATACCAAGCCAAGAACATAGATTCTAATCAAACACCACGATCAATAAGATGAAAGCAATTCACCATAATAACTTTACATAAAACCTTTGCAAACAAATGAGCAACAATATCATATATTATAATGGAACTCATTGCAATACATTGAGAATGGGACTTGCTTAAATAGGCAAGGAATAACAATCTAAGAACCAGTCAAGGTCGTAGATCAAGCCATAAATCAAGGAAATAACTAGTCATCAAAGAACTAGTCAAGACCATAGATTTACGAAAGAAAGAATTCTAGACATCAAGGATCTAGTCAATACCATAGATCAAGGAAAGAACTAGTCAATATCATAGATCAAGGAAATAACTATACCTAACAACTAGATAATATCTCCTAATATCTAAATAAGATAAAATAAATATCCACACACATAAGTGGGTGAGGATAAATACAATAAAGGTAAATAAAGTACCTAGGTGAACATGAGCTAAGGTAAATACCTACTCTAACAATGATACTATTGAATGTCATGATAACATTTATCTATGAGATAACTCTGTCATCAAGTATGAATGTTGTGGAAATATTAAGATTGGAAATGGAATAATTAGAAATTTTCTATTTGTTCCTAACTTAAGGAATAACCTTTTATCTTGCTCGGAATTAAATAAAGATGAATGTAAAGTTGTGTTATTGTAAGGTAAATGATATGTTAAAAATAAGCTTGGAAAAGTAATTTTTGTTGGTTTACAAATGAATGGACTATAGCTTTTTGATGGATTTGTTGTTGAATCTTGTCTTTCCACTTCTTCTTGTAATGTTGTTCAATTATGGTATGAAAGGATTAGGCATGTTAACTTTAAAATTTTGTATGTGATGTCCCGTCTTAACCTTGTTAAAATTCTTCCTAAGATAAAATTAGATCATGAATCTTGTGAAATTTTCTTGTGTGGTAAACAACATGTACAACCATTTCACAGACATCATTAGTCTAATTCCTCTTACTTGCTTGAGTTACTTTGTAGTGATGTTAGAGGTCCTTTGGAATCACCTTATCTTAGTGTTGATTTATATGTCATTAGTTTTATTGATGATTTCTCAAGAATGACATGGTCTTATTATATTAGGAAAAAATACGATGTATTATCTAAGTTTCAATAGTTTAAAGCCCTTATTGAAAAAAAGGCTGATTTGAAAATTAAAATAATCAGAATTGATAATGGAGGTGAGTATGTTAATAATAATTTTTTATGAGTTTTGTGTATCTTGTGGAATTCGAAGAGAATCAACAACACTCTATTCTTCTCAACAAAATGGCATAGCTGAAAGAAAGAATAGAACAACCTTAAAAATGGATAGAACCATGTTTCATGCTTCTAATGTGCCTAAATTTATATGGGATAAATAAATGAACATTGTTGTTCATATTCTAAATATAATTCCTACCAAATTAGTGCATTAAACCACACCTCATGAAGTATGGACTAAGAAAAAACATGATATATTTTATTTAAAGATATTTGGTGGCCCTACTTCTCTTCTTATTCGTAAAGTAAAAGGACAAAATCTTAATCCTACCTCTTACTCTTGCATTTTTGTTGGATATGGCAATAAAAAAAAAGGATTAAGAGTCTATGATTGAGTTAAACATGTGATTACAGAAAATAGGAATGTACATGTTCTTGAGAAACCTATTTGTAAATCTGCCACTCTTCCCTCTTCTGAGTGTCCTAAATCTAAAAATATTCTACAAAAATATTTTAAGTCTCCTTCTGATATGATGCATGTAGACATTGAGGGGGATTCTTCTCAATCCTTGACTCAATCTAGGATTCCTAAATGGGCCAAAAATATGGTTTCAAACTCTCAACCTAATTTGAGAAAGATGACCCGAAGTTAACATTTTTATCATGCCTTGTCAACGTTTTATGAGGTTAAACCTCAGTCTTTTGAAGAATCCAACCTAGATAGAAGATGGGTTGCATCTATGAAAGATGAATACAATGATCTAATCAAGAATCAAACTTGGTAATTAGTCCCCCTTCCTTTGTAAAAGAAACATTATAGGCTCTAGATGGTTGTATAAAATAAAAAATAACTCTATTGGTAAGATTGATAAATTAAAGACAAGATTAGTTGCTAGAGGGTTTACTCAAAAACCTGGTTTGGGTTATGTTGAAACCTTTTCTCTTGTTACCAAAATGAGCACTGTTAGAATTATTCTATCTTTAGTAGCTAAATATGGTTGGGAGATTTACCAAATGGATGTTAAAATGCATTTTTAAATGGTGAATTGAAAGAAGAAATTTATATGCATCAACCTAAAGGATTTGAAGAACCTGGAAAATAATTTTTTACATACAAACTTAAGAAAGATTTGTATGGTCTTAAGTAAGCTCATAGAGATTGGTATGTTAAGATAAATAATTTCTTTCATGAGCTTGGTTTTTATAACTGTTTTGTTGATAATATTTTATTTGTCAAGTATGAAAAAAATCATGTTATCATTATTGTCTTATATGTTGATGATATCTTGATTACTAATAGTGATAAGCATCAAAGAGAAGTTTAGAGAATGTTTTGAAATTATTGATTTAGGATTGTTAAATCATTTTATAGGCATGGTTATTTTTCAAAATCATAAATTTATTGTTGCATCACAATCTCAATATGTTTAGAACCTTCTCAAAAGGTTTAATATGATTGATTGTAGCCCTGTCTCTACTCCTATGGAATTTGGTATTAAATTAAATCCAAAACCTTTTTGTGATAAATTTAATCCTACTTTATATAGAAAACTCGTTAATGTTTAATTTATTTAACTATCATTAGACCTGATATATCATATGTAGTTGGAATTACTTCTAGATTCATGTAGGATCCTTATGTGGACCATTGGAAAATGGAAAAAATGATTCTAAGGTATCTCAAAGGTACAATCAATTATGTTATGTGTTATTCTTCCTGTGATAATGCACAATTATTTGGTTATTGTGATTCTAATCATGCCAATGATATTGTGGATAGAAAATCTACTTCTGGATATGTTTTCAAGTTAGGTGCATGTGTAATAACTTGGAGAAACAAGAAGAAACCAAAAATATCTATCTCTTCTATTGAAGTAGGGTATATAAGTGTTAAGGAAGCAACAAAAGAAGCCATGTCACTCAAAAGACTATTGGAATAACTTTATATGGGTGTTAAAGGAAGCACTCTTCTTCTATGTGACAACCAAAGTTGTATTTCTCTTATAAACAATCAAGACCATCATCAAATAACTAAGCATATTGAGATTCATGTGCACTTCATTTGGGAAAGAGTTCTCAATGGTGATACTGATATCAAGTTTTTTTCCACTGATGAGCATGTTACAATCATTTTTACTAAGCCCTTGGGTGCTACTAAGTTATGCAAGTTCCATGCTATGTTGGGAATTTTAGATATTAGCTCTTGTGATCATGTGGATGACGTTGATCTCCACCTCTGAATTAGTAGAGAATATGTTGTTTGGCTCTTATGATCATGTGAATGACGTTAATATTCACCTCTAAATCATCTGCGTTTTGGTCTTTCAGAGTTGCATTTGAGGGGGAAATAAGAAAATGACATGTTGCATGTTTTTTCTTGTGTAATGCCATCTCTTAACAAATTTAATGTGTCAACATGGATAATCCCGAGACTATTTCTATGTTTTTAAAGTAAAATTTCATGTATGTGAAGTTTACTTGTAATCCCCAACAAATCATTAGATATGTAGAGTTTTTTATCTCCGTAGTTTGATGTAAGTATTCATCCTTAATCATTTTATCTTGATAATTTGTAAATGTTCCTTTGTATTACAATTTTTATGGAATCCTTAGAACACTACTTTAAACGACGGAAAAATAATGTCTCTTGGATTCTCTAAAACCCACAATACATTCGTGGCTTGTATAAGTTCGTGGGACACTTCAGTAGTGTACTTTTGAGGTTAAAAATCCATGGGACTTTGCTGTAGTTTATCGCTGAACTAAAAACCTACAGTTTATTATTTTTTATGGCTTGTATAGTTCCGAGGGATATTACAGTAGTGTAATGTGTAGTTTAAAAACCCGTAGGACTCTGCTTCACTACACCACAAAACTACAAACCCGTGGAACAAGTGTTTTTTGAATGCTAGCCTAAATCATGCATTGATTTATAGATTATAAATCCTTTTGTACCAAAAGGTGACTTGGCATAAGGAACAAATGTTAACATACTTTTTCATCTTTCCATACTTAAAAATAAGGGGAAGTGTTGGGTTTATAATATTAAGCGAGAAATTGCTTATTTATGAAACCCGTCAAAGACCATGTGTTTTTGGTTTATATATTATATTTAAAATATAAGCATTCTTGAACTCAACGGGTCATCTTTTAAGAGTGGATCATGACCACCCACATTGTATATAATAAGGTGATCTCATTAGAGATCGGCTACACAGGTTGTAACATGTATGCAAGATATATGTGTGAGTAGATTAGAGATACATGAGACGAATGAGGTAAAACTCATGAGTGAATGTATGAGGTAGTTTGTAATTCCTTAGTGAAGGTGTAACTTCATGTGGAAATAGTGGGAGTGTTAGGTGAAAGCTTATTCTCAATAAAGATAAGTGATTTTTCAGTTGGTTTTTCACTTTCCATGGTTTTCCCACTTATATCTTATGTCACTGTGTCATTTACTTTCTATTCATGATATTTACATTCTATAATCTACAATATAATTATCTTAATCTATGGCTTTACTTATTGGACTTCATAAACTATAATCTTCGATAATTTATATTGTGGATCTATAATTTGTAACATTATTTATCCCATAAATTTCCTAACAGTTTATACCTAGTTTCACAATAGTCATAACTAGACTTAGTAAGTAAAGGGCCATAAGTGAAAATTTTATGTAAAAAGAATGGTCAAGGCATTGCGAAAGGTTGATTGCACATGCTTGGAGCTTTGAGAAGTGTGAAGCTAGTTTAAAACTCATAGTTTCTTTGACAATATTAGGATTAAATCTTTGAAATAGCTTAAGAAATCAATACAAACATCTGCCACAAGAAGATGGAATAAGGTATGTAGAAGGCATATAAAATATCTGAGGAAGGTTTTAGGGGTAAATTCCAAACTATTGAAAATTATTAAAAAGACTAGAAACCATATAAAATATTTGAAGACCTAATAAATACCTATAATGGCTAATGAAGGAAGTCATTAACGAGTTGGGTGAAGTGTGTGGATAATTGAGATAAGGAATTTGGTATGGAGAAAGTAATTGATAAAGGGTGTCTAAAAATGTAACTAGTTTCTCAGGATCATATGTGAGATGTCCTAAATTGTAATATTTTGAGCAAAACAAGGCTAATAGGAAAATGGTAAAGGAGTAATTTGAGAGTTTTCATTGGGAGTTAAGCTTCGAAACTTCTTAGGAAGATGAAAAAAAATAAAGGGTGTCTAAAAACACATTCAGATTGCTAGGATTCACTGTGAAATTTTCTAAAATACAAGGTTTACAGTAAAGATGAGGTAGTAGCTCTTAACAGGGTTATAAGGGTGAATAAGGTGAAACAAGTCTCAATTCCTTATTGGATATTATAACATGGAGTGCATAAAAATAATTATATTTATGACCATTAATCCTATGGAAATTGGAAAAGGGTTGGTTACGATTCTATCGTAACCTATAGGAGGAGGAGACTCATTATAAGGTAATCGAATCGACTTCTCATCAGTCAAAGTGTGTAAGATAACACGAGGCCTAGAAAAATCTAAAAATGATAATGGCTCATGCTTAGGAGGGGGAGTGAAGCGTGGTGGAGGTCTACAAAAATGGGATGAATGATCATGAGTATGTCTAGTAGGAGATGGAGAACATGAGGGTGGTACAATAGGAGGAATAGAATATGTACTAGGTGGGGAAGTAATAGAAGAACTTGAAGCATGTGTAACAAAATGTACATTAAGCATTTCTTGTTCTAAATGAATAAATTTAAGACAAAGAGATGTAAAAGATTCACATGTATCATATAATAAATTCTCTTTTAAAGGAAAAATAAATCCATGCAAAAATATATATTACATTTACAAATCAATAGGATGATAGAGTAAATGATGCATGCAAGATTTAAAATGTAATATATAATCAGTAATAGGTTCAATCATGCCTTGATGTAAAGAAGATAAACACTCAAATGTAACTTTAAATTCATTGTTAGAAATAAAATGTCTAAGAAATGCTTATTCCATATCAAGATACATATTAATAGATTGACTAGGAAAATGATGAAACCAATGTGAACAAATATCAGTAAGACTATCAGGAAATTATTTTAGAAGTAATATATCATTAGAATGTGAATCCATAACTAACTTAAAAGATTTAAGATGCATGTAAGGATTACATGTTCCATCAAAGAGTGTAAAAGTATGTATAGTAAAACCCTTAGGAAAAGGTGAGTTGTAAATATTCTTAAGATTATGATTATCATGAAGAGAATTAATATCAATACGAACATAATATGCCCTACTCTCAAGGGTAAGAGTATGAATTTTATTTTATAAATCAGCTACAACATGCATAAGAGAAAGGACTTGTTGTGGGGGGGGTGACATAAAAATTAAGAGGTTCATTAAGGGGTTATGTATTTCCATTATTAGTAGTCATAGGTACAATATTTGAGGTAATATTAGTATCAAGAAATGGATAACTATGGGTATGCACATTAGAAGAAGAACCAAGAGAAATATAATTTTGCACAATTTTATTAACAAGCTTAGTAAAATTAGGAATATAATCAACATGCACATTATCTTTATGATCATAATTATGGACATTATTTTTTGGAGTATCAAGAGTAGAAACACATGCATCATTAACCAAATTATGAGAAGAAATGTGAGTACTAACATTATTATGTTACACACCAGCAGTAGAGGAAGCAAGATATGTCTTTTTAGGCATATTATTCTATTGAAAAGCACCTTGTTGAGAAGAAAGAGAGGAATATCAACGTCATTATCAACAATTGTTGAAATCATGGGAATGGTAGTACAAAAGGATCAACCTTAATTATTTGTGCATAAGTAGGTGGAAAATGAATAGAGGAAGAAGCAAGGTTAGTACCATTTTGAATAACATCTGCAACATTGGTATGGGTATCACAGCATCATTAACAAGACTTTATTCATCTAAAAAATTAACCAAGTCCTCAACACATGTATCATTTGTAACAAGAGAAGTGATATCACTATCACTATCACAAGAACTAGTAGCCTCAATAGGAGGTATGAGTGAAACATCAAGATGAGGTTTTATAAGTTTTTTTATTAGAAAAGGAAAGTCTCATATAGGTCTAGTATGTTCCTTACTGTAAAAGTTAGCTTCTTCTTGGTCATTTGTAAAACAAGGTTGAAGACTAGTCATAGGAAGAGGATAATATTTGGGGGGAAGACATTTGGAAATACAATTACACAACATTTTTGGTAAACCCTTAGGAACATGCAAAGAAGACAAAAGGAAGGATCCTAGGGTTTGATCAATGGTGGGGTTTATCAAATTATTTAATAGAATTAAATCTTATATCAGAGTACTGAGATCATATAGATAATATATGAAACTTGCAAGATATGACATACAAATGGAAAGCAATTGTAATCAACAAGAGGAAGAGAGTGAATTAGTTGATAACTCGCTATCTATGTTGGATCTGGGCTGAAATAATGACTAAACATGTTGTATTTATGTTGTATATTCTTTGTCTAGAAAATAGTGATCTATAAATCATCTGGAAAGTAGCACCTAGAAGGGGACAGGACCACCCCGGGTGCTAGTATCTATACTAGGCGTTAGTGTCCTATAAATGAGTTTGGATATGATTTATTTAGGGTCTATTAATCTCTCCTTCAATTCAATCTCTTTGTCTCTCTGACTTCATTGTAGGGTTTCACTGTCACACATTAACATGTAAAACAAACCCTAACTACCTACACAATTCATATGCTTGAGTCAAAATAACCTCGGAAGTCAACCCAATGTGATTTTCACTGATCATTGTAATAAATTTTAGAATCAATGTAGTTTTGGTGTTTGTGTGATAGAATTATGTCCCTTGAAGCTAGGTTTCCCTTGTGTCAGTCACACTAAGATAACATGCTACAACTAATTTCCCCTAAGATAAATGTGTGTGATAGAATTTACAATTTTCCCTTCCTATGTAGTGAATGATGTATCTTAGATGTAATCCTTAAGTGTTGCTCTTTTTTGAAGTAGTAGATAGGAAGTAATAACTTGAATTACCCAACCCTTAGAGTGGTTAGTAGTTTGCGCACACACACACACATGAATTCTTTGTTTTAATTTCAACATAGTGACACCAAATGCCGACCCAAATAATGAAATAATAATTAGAAAAGACCTAATTATAAGTAGTAAGTGGAAAATTAGAAAATAAGACAAGATGGAAAAAAGTGCCTAAAAAAACACTAACACCTAGGCGCTGGTGTCCCTACTGGGCGGTATTGTCCTAAGGACAAGAGACAAAAACATGACCAGCAACAAGAACATGGATCCCTGTGACTCGACCAAAAATTATGTAAATCCATAAAACATAAGAGAATGTCACAATCAAATCCAATTGAAAGCAATAGAAGTACTACGAGAGGTGTCCCTAGTGTTTAATATTCTCACTTAGTAATCATGCATATAACAACATACTAAATGCATAATGTAATAGTAATAAGTGCATATTTTTGTGTCTACAATATCATTGAACAATCAAAATATATCAATATGACTAGAGAGTACATCCAAATATGATAAACAATGAGTAGGTGGTGGGAGTATTGTAACTCTTAAATATAGACCAATACCAAAGGTGGGTGCACCAAATGAATAAAACCTTCGTAACTGTAAATGAATATGATATTTTTTTGGTGGAAAAACCTTAGTAATGAAGGATCCCATGATATGGACTAGCATCATAATTTCAACTGTAAGGTTCAAAATTACAGGGATTACCCCCACAATCATTACAAAATTTATACATAAAAAAACAATGGATTTTAAGGCACATCATCCAAATTGCAAAGATAAGAATCAAGTTTTTAGGGGATTCCTAAATAACCATTTTTATTCCCTCTCAGACAAAAGAATTACTTTATATGTTTGATAAACTAATTATAGAAAAATAACTTCATACCAAGAAATAATAAGGCATATGATGACAACAATGGTGTTCAAGGGCACATGATAATGAAAATGCCTTCCATAACACATACAACCAACTACAAAATTTGTAGGAATCTGAGCCACCATAAGAGATAATGTTGTTATCAACCCCATTTCAAAAACAAGGCTCTTTAGATATATGCATTTTATTTTCTCTTCCATTCTGAATTCATCAGCTAATCTGGATATATGTATCTTCCACTCTAATCACTTTTTAATATGCAACGTCTTGTGTGTAGTGATGTGGGTATTATTATAAACTCTTGAGTTGAATTTCAAATTAATAAATTTTCTAATTGAATTTTATAATACAAGTTATTTACAACCAAATTCCATGAGCTCTACATCATTCTAAGCTCCTACATAACCAGAAAGAAATTATAAGAGTATTAAGCTACAAGAACCTTGCAAGCATTAACTCTAAAATGAGATCCTTAGAAAAATTCATACTAGACTAGTGAAAAATGATTTGAGAATAAGGTTTTCTCTTTATATGGGCTTGGAGGATGATGTAGAAGCTTAGAAAAAACTCACGCATAACCAGACATAAATTATAAGAGAACTAAGCTGCAACACCCTTGTAAGTGCTAACTTTAAAATGATAAAATGATCTCCCTAAAACAAAAGCATACCACACTGGTGGAAAATGATGTTCTGAGAAGAAGGTTTTATCTTTATAAAGGTTCGGAGGATGGTGTAAGCTCCCAAATATGCTCTTGAAATTTGTGTAGATAAGAAACATAAGGTATGTGAAATAAAGACAACACCTTTTCATAGTGACACTTACAAAAGGAAATATTATTTTGTCTCCCAATCTAATAAGGGAAAACATGAACATTTCGAATAATTTGAATTACAACTACTGTTAACCTTTCAATTTTAATAATAAATCTAAATGTGTAAGTAGTGTATAAATTTGATATAAAAAACACCAATTGTATTTGTTTATATCAATTTTCAAGATTTATATACAACCAAAAGAAAACTATTATTTATGTATTTATTTATTTCATGTGCAAGATAATACAAGTATCACATCATTTTGGATGTAGATTCCATATTAATTGTAGGTTTGATAAAAAACACACCAAATATAAAAGTGTTAAAGGAAATTAAGCCACCGTGCATTTATAAAAAATAACACATGGCACATTGAAAAATTGGATTTGCATTAAAAAATGAGAGATGTTAGTACTAATTCTCAATTTTTTGGGCCTAATAAGATATGCATTGAAATACACTCACATAAACATTAATGTAATTTAAGAACACATTTCAATTTTTATCAAGCATGGAATTACTACATATTGAATGCAAAAAAAAAAACTCATCTCTTCAACACAAAACCATACCTTCCATAGAAGTACAAATTTTGAAAGACAACCAATGACATGTAATTTGAGCTTCACTCAAGAGTGTTGTTGTTATAAAGAAGAAGAAACAAGAGTCAATGCTTTGAAGAGATATTAATAAAAAGTATATACTCTTGAGCTTCACTTAAGAGTGTTAATGTTGTTATCATTAACACTCACTTTCACTTGATGTAATAACGTCACACTTATCTCTTATTTGTCTACCAAATTAAATAGATTTGTGTTTATGTTTCCTTCTTTCGTGACTTGTGTCAAGAAATGTGAACTCTTTATAATCCTCAGCTACATTATTTAAATCCTCAATAATGACCTCATTTTGTTTCCTCTTTCAAGGTCACCTACTTATAGTAAACCATGGTCACATGTGAGTGCTCAAAGTTTCATCATTGTATAAAATCACATGATAAAGCATTGTAGTCCTCAAGACTCCTTTGAAACATCTACACACAATCTACAAAAGAAAAGATCTTATCAATGTCAGTTAGTAGTGCATTATGAAAGGATTTTAAAAAATCATAGGAGTGCCTCAACGCATGAATCACATAAGAATTATCAACTGAAATTCCATTCACAATAATAGAAACAAATTTTTGTAAAAAACGAAGAATTATCAAAAGCAAGAGCTAGGATTTAAAAATTAAAAAAACATATCACCCTCTACATTGAGTGGTTAGTGTGGTGTGGTATCCTCGTGTGTACTACTTTTCGTATCCTCCCCATCTTAAAACCCATATGCATTTACAAAAAGAGTCATTTTTTATAAATAAGGAAACATCGTCAAAGAAAGACCTACGTTTAAAAAATAAAACTAACATATCACCTTCTACATTGAGTGGTTGATGCAGTGTGGTGTCCTCATGTGTACTGCTTTTGTAGCCTCCCCACCATGAAATATGATGTAGGAGCATCAATAGGATGGTTTGGGAGTAGTCAAGTGGAGTCTAGGAGGTATTGAATGTAGACATATCATTTCCCTCTATAGTTTGTATTTCAAATATTTAAATATGTCCATATGCTTTAAATAAGCAAATTTGTGTGTATTAGGAAAAATTAGAAGTTATGGATAACCTAATGAGTGAGAAGTGGGGTATTGAGTATATTTACATGAGAAAGAAAGGATCTTCATGCTATCCTAACGTAGATAGGTTGTTAGAACAACTTGTTAAGCTGAGAAATTGTTTGTCTATCTTTAGGGGTGGTTGCAGGAAACCAAGAATAGCTTGGTATGGTATTCCAAACATAAAATTTGGGTTAATATATGTAATCTCTTGAAATAATGGTAGAAATAGGTGACATTAGACATGAATAAAGGAATTTGAGAATTTGCACCACTCCAATGTATCATTTTTGTGTCTATCCACTGTTTTCTTCATGCAAATAGTATAAGCTTTGCTCAGACCGAGAGCATGAAAAGGAACAATAGGCTAAAAGGATGTTTCAAGGGACTGTAATTGATGGGAAAGGAGGATAGGGACCTTAGGAGTCCTACTAATTTTTTTGAGATCATGACACTCAGTGTGGTTACCTGTAGACTGAGATTTTGTCTCTCAAGCTTAGATTAGGGAAAGGCCTATCTAAAATTATAACCATCAGAATTTGATGAAAATTTAAGGGGAGCTCTATCTAGATGGAATATAAGATTATGTAAAATATAAATTTCCAACTCACCTGTGTGAGGGATTTATGTAAATTTTATTAGACGAGACTATACATGTTCAGATTGAGGGAGAATTAGGATGCATGCATGGGTAAATGATTGAATCAAGTTCTAATTTTCATCATATAGCATGTTGGAGGTATGGAGAAAGTGTTTCAATCACTCCCTAGGTAAGATTAGATCCACAAGTATCACTGTTATAATTGTAGGGTAAGAAAAGACCAAAACAAGCCTAATTGGCATAAGACAATGAAAAATAAGTGTGATTCCATACAAGGGATCAAGGTATGAGGTTTTGGTGTAATTTAATACTCCATAAGGGTCATCAAATCCATCTAGAGTAGGTGACATTGTTATAGAGAAATTTGATTTTTGACAAGGGTTGCATGTTAGAAGACCTAGTAGGTCTTAAGAGATAATTTGAGAAGTGATCAAGTATGCAAAGGTTTGACTGAGCCAAAGGCCTAGACACCCCATAACAAGCTAGAAGAAGTGTTTTGAGGGTGTAAGAGTGTTTAAAACTCCTGGCTACATCATTTGAGTACTTTGATCTATGAAGTTATATAAGTTATAGTTGGAAATCAAGAGCCAAGGGGCCATGAACTAGGTTATGGACTATGGTTGCAGGATTATGGAGGTCTAGTCACTTAAAAGAAGGTTAGGATAATTATTTAGTATTTTGGAGTTATGGAAATCCTCTTCAGGCTATGAAGATGAAGCATGTGCATGAGAAGTGATGAAGTTTGAGAGGTATAGTAGACAAAATGGTGAAGCAAGAACAAGATGAAGCATATGGAAGGTAAGAGGTGTGATAATATCAGGTTGAAATCACAGATACATCAGATTTTCTTAGTGGATAACAATAGAAATAAATATAGCTTGAGTATAGTGGATTAAGTTAAAGACAAGGTGTAGTGTTCACAAAGAGGAGAGTGAGCTCAACATATATGGACTATGTTAAAAATAGGGATTGACTACCAATTCTAATTAAGGTATGAATTTCAAGTTTCCTTTACATATGCATGCTTAAGAATACATAGGTGAAATGTGCCTACAATATATCTATTGTGAATACCGTGATCTATACCAAAAGAACAATTAGCTAGATCCTCAGAGCAAGGGGAGATTTGACAGGATCATGCATGATTAAGATAAATTGTGACCTAATTTGTGAGAACTGTCAGAACTTAGAATACCTTTGCACCATTTTGGTATCAGATCCTAAATTAAAGTCTTAAAGAACATTAGAGTGATGATGGCACAATTGCACTCAAGGATGCAAACCAAGCAGAAAATCTTGCTTAGAGAAGTAATGGGACAGTTTCAGCAGATGAAGATATAAATGGAGAAGAGATTGGATACTCTCGAGCATCTTGTTAGAGAGAGAATGCCATTTTTAGAGTACATCAACAAGGAAGATTCTGCAAGCCATTCAAGGGAAGAATGCAGGTCTTCTAGACAAATTCAAGAAGGTATGCTTGTGTTTTGTGATATGAATACAAATAGAGATAGTTGTGTACATGATAGAAATGTAAATGCAAGTTATAATGATGTACAATTCCCTAAGAAAACTGAAAATGGGAAAGTATTCAGACTAGATCACTTATATTAGAGGAATGAGAGGATGAAGAGTGAATCTCTTTTGATGAAGAGATTTTTGGAGCAGCCAAGAGGCAAGAAGACATATTTAAGAAGACAAGACACATACATGATTTAGAGAAGGAACTTGTTCAAAACTAGATGCAAGTTAGGAGGCAAGGTATGTGATGTCATCATAAATGGAGGAAGTAAAAATAATGTGGTGTCAGAATGCATGGCGAAGAAGCTGGGATTGAGAAGACTTCCACATCCAAAGCCTTACTACATTTCATGGGTGAAACAAAGTCATAATATTTTGGTAAGTGAGCAAAGCATAGTTGATTTTCAAATCAGATCATATAGAGACACAACATTATGTGATGTTTTACCTATACATGTTTTCCAATTGCTCTTAGGTATATCTTGGTAATTTGACAGGCAAGCCAAGCATGATGGGAAGACAAATGTTTACAAATTCTATAAGGGTGGAGTTGATCATAGTCTCATACCCTTGAAGGGTGAAGCAAGTGATGAAATAGGAAGTGTCATGTTAATGACCATGAGGAAGTATTTGCATGAAACAATGCATCTGGTTAAGGAGATAAAGACAATGCCTCCTTGTGATGAGTTGTGGATGAGAAGAGAAGCACCAAGAAAGATGTTTGGTGACCAAGAATATGGTCACATGAAGAAGATGATAGTAGAGAGAGGTTATGGGAAAGGCAAAGAGATGGTGGATTAGAAATTACCACCTTGGAAAAATCACTAAGTTTGCTTGAATAGAAGAAAAAATAGGGCGGAAGAAACCATGAGAGAAGCTATTCATGGAGGTCAAGAGACCATTGAATCTTTCTAACTAACTCTATGTGGACATGTTTTGTATGCAGGTAAAACTCATAAAATGCTGATTTTTAGTGAAGATGTAGGTAAAATAAGTGATGAAGATGGTGCCAATGTAAGGAAAGAAGACCAACTTGGTCCTAGGTATGATGAAGAGGAAGGAGTGGATACTCTCATCTTGAGAGAAGAGTTGTAGAGGCTAGATGAGATGTTTGAGTCCATGAAAGACCAACATGCGGGTGAAGGATAATCAAGTGACCATGAAGAGCTCATGATGGAGGCTTATGAGGAAGACTAGGTCAAAAAGATAATGAATACTATGCAAACCAAAGAGTTTAAGGTCAAAGAAGATTGTGATCAAGGGAGTAAAGAGATATTCCTTTGAAGGCATATAAGGACAAAGAAGTTCCTCCACAAGAGGTCAAGCAAGCATGGAAGAAAGACAAGTACAATCAGTCCCCAACATTAAGCAAGAAGAAGAGAAAAACAATAATTTTTGTAAAAAAAAAAGATAGAGAATGCATGATAGAGAAGAGGAGTCAAGAACAAAAAAAGGTTGAAGGCATCTCAAGAAGAAGATAAGTGGCCAAGAAGAAGAAAACAAGGAGTAGCTTGATAAATAGAGCAAAGGATTTCACTAAATAATCTTGTGACTTCTTCAATTAATGGATGAATGGATTAACAAGTAGTGGTGGAATTGTTAATTCATTTACATTCAACCAAAACAACAAATGGAGTTATCCTCTTGAAGGAATAATACCAAATATTTCAGTGTATGTAGCAATTTCTAATCAGGAAATAGCATGGATCAGTTGTAAGTCATAAGAGGACATGCTCATATTTCTCAGTCTTAGAATCAATTGTGTGCAAGTAATATTCAAAATTACTTCCTTATGTTTTTAGGCACTCAAGATACTATGGAAAAAGGATACACAAGTATGGAAAGGAAAGAATTAATTCAAAATGTCTCAAATTACAGTGGACTATATTTTGGGCTAATGAGTACTTTGGCATGAATATTTGAGTGGAAGAGAAACTTTGTGATGCATGTAAGGAAACATGAGGCTGAAACTTGAAGAAATATAGGAAGAGACAGTAAGTCAAGAGGTGGAAATGGAACATGATTCCAAGGAAGGATTTGAACATGGAGTTGAAGTTGGAACCCAAGTTAAAGAAATGCCTTTCAACAAGAAACAACACTCTATACAGTTCTTAGTAGATGTCTATTTGCAAATGAAGAAAGGTAAAGCTAAGGTACAACAAAAATGTGGAGCTCAAGAGTACACTCAAATTCATGAGTGGGTTGTGCAAGTATTATTTAGAGTTAGGAAGGATAAGAAGGCAGGAAAGCTGAGATTGCACAAGAAGTACACAAAACACCAAAAGGGAAGAAAAGGGAAGATGCAAGAAGCTCGGTTTCTAAGCAAAACTAGACCAAGTATAGTCAAGACAATCAAAGGAGGGATTAAATCATATAATCTAGATGGCACTCAGTCAAGTAAGAACCTATGTGACAAGAGAACTATGGGAAATGAGACAAAAATATATAAGGTGAATAAAAAAAAGCAAGTAGACCCTAAGAATGAATAAAAGGAGTGTATGCAAGCTTGAAGAAGACACCTACAGCTGGAAAGGTAAGAAGAAAGCTAGAGAATGAGACTAAGAAGCATCATTTGAGCTAGAATCTCAATTTTCCTTCCAAGGGTAGAATGATGCAATAGCATCAATAGGATGGTTTGGGAGTATGGTCATTTTTTGGTTTGGATTCTAGGTGGTTTTAGGGTGTACGTCATACCATTTCCCTCCACATATGTTGTAGTTCAAATATTTAAATAATGTCCATATGCTGTGTAAAAAACCTAAAATAAATGCCTATTTTGTTACATGAATTCCAGTAGATATGGATAACCTAGTGAGTAAGAACTTAGAGATTGAGTATATTCCCATGTGAAAGAATTAGGATCTTCATGTTAAGCAAGATTTAGAGAGTTTGTTAGAAGGTCTTTTCTGAAGCTCAGAGAAGTGGTTGAATCTATCTTTAGGGAGTAGGTTGAGTAGGACACCAAGAGTATAGCTTGGTTTGAAGTGATTCCAAACATGAAATTATTGGTCTAATATATGAAAATTCCTTCATGGAAGAATGACAGATAGTCAGGGATAAACTAAGTAAAAAATGAATAAGTATCGAAGATGATGAAGGTGTCACCACTCTAATGTATCATTTTTGTAAGAATTATCTATATGTTTTATCCCATGCAAATAGTATACAGGGTTCTTGTACAGACCGAGAACATGAAGAAGGAATAGATAGCCTAAAAGGATGTTTCAAGGCTTTGTAGGTTGACTATGATGAATTTGAGTAGTTATAGGGCATCATCACAAGTCCTAATGAAAGTTTATTTTGAGGTCTTGAAACCTAATGTGGTTATCATTATAGGGACTGAGAATTTGTCTCATTCATGTCCCTTAAACAAGGGCTTGCTAAGATCTTGATATTGGTACCAAAAAATAACCATCATACATTTGATGAAAATTCTAATGGGAGCTTTGATGTTAGGTCCTAGTATTGGAGTCTATCAAATTTTAGATTTCAAACTCTACTAGTAAGGGTGGTTTCCTTGAGCCCTGCATTTCTAGGCATGCACTTCACCAGTCTAGACTACTACTACAGGGTTGTTTTTGATGGAGAATTATGATGTAGTTACAGGGTTAAGTAAATGATTGAATCATAGATATGACATGCTCCATCATACACCATGTAGGAAGGTATGTTTAGAAGTGTTTGTATGTCACCCCCAAGGTAACCTTAGATCCACAAGTCTCACTATCTATAGTTGTAGGGTAATAAAAGACCTAATTAGGCCTAAATTGCCCCTAGGATAGTTGACAAATGAAGTATAATTTCATACAAAGGAGTATGGTAATGAGACTTTGGACTCATGTTAGGGTACTCCATAAATGTTATTTGAATCCAGTCTATGACATAGGAGAGGTTATTATAGAGGTATATTGGAGATTCACTAACATTTGTATGCATGTTAGAAGGGCTACTAGGTCATTGAGAGCTAATTTGAGAAGTGACTCAAGAAACAATATGCAAAGGATATGGACTGAGTTCGGAGGTCTAGTCACCGCATAGCAAGCTAAAAACTAAGTGACTTTGATGAATTTAATGAGGGTGAATCAAAACCCCTAAGCTATAGTCATTGGGATTATTAACCCTTTTCTATTCTATTAAGGCATATAAGCTATGAATTGGAAGGGATAGTAGCCAAGGGACCATGAAGTTAGGGATGAAGACTATGAATGTAGAGGTATGGAGGTCTGGTCAGTTCAATATTGCAAGGATAGGTTTTTATAATAAAGGTAGAATGATCAGGAGCTAGGGGTTTTTGTCTAATGGAGCTATGAAGATGAATCATATGCATGGATAATTGGAGTATGAAGTTTGAGATTTATTGTAGGGTTTAATGAAGTAAGAAGCAGGTACATTACATAGAATGCATAGGTAAGGGACAGAGGTGTAAAAATCATAGGGGCAGGTTGAGAGGTCATAATGATTTCATCAGAGTTGCTTGGTGGAGAATAATAGAGAGAAATATAAGCTTTAGTAGAGTGGATCAAATGGTAAGATAAAGACAAGGTGTAGTGTTCACAAAGAGGAGAGTGATCTCAACATATGTGGACTATGTTAAACTAGGGAGTGGTTACCAATTCTAATTAATGTATGAATTTCATGTTTCATTTACATATCCATGCTTAAGAATACATAGGTGAAATATTCCTACAATATATCTATTTTGAATACCATGATCTATACCAAAAGAGTAGTTAGCTAGATCCTCAGAGCAAGGGGAGATTGGAAAGGATCATGCATGATTAAGATAAATTATGACCTACTTTGTGAGAACTGTGAGAACTTGGAGACCCTTGCACCAAAATCCGTGTGCATCTACAAGAATAAATATTTGCTTGTAAATAAGGACACACTGAAAAAATCTAGATACGCGCTTTAAAAACAAAAAAAAACATATCACCTATCACTTTGTGCACCGTTTGTATTGATTCACAACACCTTCAAAACATGGTTGTAAGTGTTTCCTTAGGAAACCCGCGGATAGTCAAAAAATAAAAATCAAGCCCAAATATCCTAACCAAATACTATTGGTCCATAGAGATTCAACTTCTTACCATGCATAACCCGGAAATAAGATGATATGTACATTAATGACTATCTGGTATTGTTCCCACCCTTTCAACATAATTTAATAGATCTCATTCCTTGTTTTGACTTATTAGGAAATCAGATACTTGTAACTTTGTTTTGTTTCTATAGAATGGCTAAACCTGAAACACCAAATTATAGAAAATCCAATCCATTCTCCTTGTACATTTTTTGGTTCAATCACACAAGTACATGGTATTCAAAAAATAATTATATGTTTCTATGGACACATTTGGATCTTGGTTTGTATGTATAAAGTTGTGATTTTTTTCACCCATATGGCTTCACAACAAAGAATGAAAATAACATAATGTGATTAGCACACAATGTTTACCACTATTATTGTTAATAATGTAAGTAATGTAGAAACACACAATCATAGAAATAAAATTTCAAACTAACCAATGAGGCCCCCATCTTACAACCATGTGTTCTTAAATTATTCCATAAACATTGTTTATTCCTTGAAAACCTCCATAAATTCATCAATGAGGAATATTTTCATTTCCTCACTCTTGGTGATCACGCACATGATGATTCACAGTTTCTCAAACATCTTCATCCCCACCTCCTTGTTTGTATACCTAATAATTAAAAAATCTTATCTACTAAGTTATTGAAATTTCACATTAGTTTGTGCAAAAATATGAAATAAAAAAAACCTATAAATATTCTTCAACCATTCCCTTTAAACATACCATATGTATAAGAGCACACGATATAAAATAATGGAAGAAAGAATGATGTGAAATACATAATTATTTATTTGGCATTGAGATGATAAGTGTTATGTACTAAAGTACACAAATATTTCTACTTGATTTCTTGTATTTTGGAAGATACATTGTTTGTGATGAATGCATTAACATGCCGTTCATTTTTCATATGTTTCCCCTGAAGTTGCACTTTAACCAAAAAAATTTAAATTTCTTCAACCTTATTACAAGATGAAACCACCTGTACAATAAGCACTTGAACCTCTTGCTTTTAAAAAACCAATCATGTGTGGAATTGGTACTGAGGGAGGCATGAAAAAATGGTTAGTATGCAAATGATAGAAATACCTAACTGAAAATAAGTAGTATGCTTATAGAGACAAAACAATCAACTTAAACCATATTTGTCTATTGAAAATGTGGAATTCATTAAAATAATGGAATTGTGGAAGTGGAAAACCATCATTTCATGCATTCATGGTGTCTAAAGACCCATGATGAAAGGCATATCACTCCCACATGGCCGCTGATAATAAAAAATGTTTTCCTCTCATTAACATGCCACGAGTTGATACTAGTGGCATCAAGTAGGTGTTTTAGAGATCAAATGCACATTACTCTCTTTCATTCATTCATCACATATTTCCTAATTATCCATTCATATCTTTTTTTAATCAACTTTTCCAACTTGGGATCCAAGTAATGTCTTTCCATTATTATGTTGACAAGAACGCCAAAAATGGCAAGATATGTAATATATTTGTTAGATTCCAATGATAAATCTGTAGAAAAAATAGTTCGTGAATTGTTGCTTGTGTCATTTTTTCCATGGAAAAAATCACCATTTATGTCATAAGGATGCAAAGCATTGTATATAATAATCACCATGTTTGGCCAACCAAACATAACCCTTACATTGAAATGGCATTGACAACCACATTTGTTAAAACCTCCTTACTATATGACCTGTCGGTAGTTTGTTCTCATTGTCATTGTGACCATAATTAGACTAGTAGATGTAACAATAAAATTGGTATTAGAGACAAATAAAAAAATATAGCACCATCAATTCTTTGTTGGAACATAATGATTAAGTGGTCTGGCTAACCCTTAATGTATATGGGTCCATCACTAATATATAGGTTAGTATTTAATAATATGAAATATTTATATCTCTATTATTAAATATGCTAACCTAGGTATATACTTTCGGTTGAATATTTAATATCATGAAATGATTATATTTCTAATATTAAATATTATAAACCTAGGTATATGTGTCAACCGATAAGGTTGAAAAGGTGGGTCAGGAGACATACCCGATCACCTAGTATAAAAAGGATTTTAGGTCCTCATTTGATATGTTCGAAAGAAATATCAAAGGTGAATATTATTTTACCCTTGTGATTAGGGTTGAAAGGAGGAGGTAAAAGTTACTGGATGTAAGTTTTGTTCTTGGAAAATAAAAGGTTATTTCAGAGTGGTTTTTACCCTATTTGGGCTTTTCCACTTTAAACATTGTGTCATTGTGTTCTTACTTTTGGTATGTATTTGTTAATTAATATGTTATTTAATTTTATTTATTACATTGCATAATGTTTAACATTTAATGTTTTATGGTTTATGTTAATATTTAAATGTGTTGATTGATTAAATTCGTAATAGTTAGAATCCTCTAAATTCTAACATGGTAACAAAGCCTACTTAGAGTTAAATAGGTTAGATCAAATAAATTCCTATTTACCCTATTTAATTCCTACGGGTTTTTTCAACCAACCCGAAAGGGGTATTTAAATTTTTTAGGTCCCCTTCTTTCATTTTTTGTGCAAAACATAAACTATTTTGGAAGATTTATGTGTGTGCATATGCGAGAAAGACTCTGGATTCCTACTTGCACGTGAATACCATTTACCAGGACCAAGTAAGTAGTTAAAATTTTTATATGACATATTTCATTATGGTTATATAGTTTCATGTGTGTACAGGTTGAATTATTTTTGGGGTAAATGAAGGAGACAAAGACCATGAAAATAGGGTTTTTAATTTTTTTCATTTGCCGGGTGATATCCCCTGTCTCCTTTGTAAATTTAATTTCATTTAAAGATTTTTTTAGCGGGGTGAAGTTTTTTTTTCTGATATTCAGTGTTTTTAAAATAAAATATAAATTTAACTTGAAAATATATATATGTACTATAGTTTATATTTTTATATAAACTATATAGTGTTTTCAAGATTTAAATCATAATATGTAGAAAATTTATATCTAGTTTCCGTTGATTAGAATTTATGAACAAATATCTTCAGGATCTATTCATATTTAAAAAAAAAGAAGATTAGAAAATTAGAAATCTGGGCTTAAATATAAAAACTATATTTTTACAGGGAGTGCAGACGATTTCATAAATCACTGACATTTTATTGTCTTTCATGACAATTAACTAGTCAGAACCCTAATTTTAAAAATATATATAATTGTTTTTTATTTGGTTGGATAATGAGACTAAAGAGCCAACGCTTGTCCCAAGTGCCGACGTTTTCCTATAGAAGCATGGGTGATTCATTGAATTGCTTGTGACTGCAGTAGGATGATCAAATTTTCCATTTTATATTTATTGCTTCTATAGATTTGAATCTACTATGATTTGTATCTAAATATATTTGATGAAAAAGTACAGTAATTTTTTTTGATAAATATATATCTAACTATGTGGTACATTATATACTGAGGTACATTTTACAGGTTCAGGAAAACAATGACGTCCAACTATTTATGTCTTGAAAAAACCCAGATCATGAATGGAACCAACTACAAAATTTGGAAGATTAGGGTAAAATCAGAACTTATGGCGAGGAAAATCTGGATGATTGTTTCTGGATCTAAGGTTGCTCCCACCAGTCATAAAAAAAATGTAGATAACATGAATGCATTCTCAGAACGAATGTAGGAGACTCTTTCCATGATTCTGCACAACGTGAACGATGAGTACCTTCTACACATTAGTAATATTGAGCATCTGAAAGAGGTATGGAAACAACTAGAATCCATGCATGAAGGTACACATTTATCTAAAATTATTAAATTAGTTTAAGAATTTCTTACAACTCCTATGAAAGGAGATGAAAAAGTAGTTAATTTCTTAGCCAAAATTAATAATATCAAAGCATAATTAGATGGATGCAATTGTGATTGAATTGGTGAAAAATTAATCTACTTTATTGTTTAGTTAAATATACATGAAATATTTAGGAATTTTATTTCTATCCTGAACTCTAAATATCAGAATGAAAATGATCTACCTGATTTAAGTACCTTGAGTTCACTTCTGATACATGAAGAACAAGTGATGATAAACTGTGACTCTAAGGAGAATGCCTCTCAAGCACTTATTGCTTAGAATTCAAAGTTCAAACCTCGTAAGCCCTTCTCAGATCATAAATTTAGATCGAAATCTTCTTTTGTTGATAAGAATTTTTTTTCTTCTGAACAATTGTGTGTTAGCTTTAGTGGTAAATGTCACAAATGTTGTAAATTTGGATATAAAAAGGAATATTTCAAATCTAAGAAACCTATCCATAAAAATAAAAAACAAACTGTTTCTTCTAAATACAATTTAAGGAAAAAGGATAGTTCTAATGATATTCCTAAAACTATTGCATTATATGCTATGTTGTATTCTTCCTCTAATTCTGAACAGATTCTAGATTTAGGTGCATCAAATCATATGACTGGTGTTTCAAATTCTTTGTTTAATGTTGTGAAAATCAATGAACGTGTGTATCTTGGCGATAACTCATCTTTAGAATCAATAGAGAAAAGAAAAGTAAAATTTGCTAATGGTGTGTTGAATAATGTTTTATTTGTTCCTAAGCTCAAAAATAACCTTTTATCATGTTCTCAATTAACTCATGATGGTTTGTCTATTTAAATTTTGAAAGATACTTAGTATATTAAAGATATTAATGATAGTATAATAACTAAAAGGATTCAAAGAAATGGTCTGTATATTTTTTATGATTTCTCTTCAGCATCTTATTTTGTTTCTCAAAGTTTGAATAATTCAAAAGTATGGCATGAAATTTTAGGACATGTTAATTACTGAAGTTTCTATGAAATGGCTAGATATAATATTGTGAAAGGTTTTCCTGTGTTTTCTTCTTCTCATGATGTGTGTGAAGGGTGTTTACACTCAAAACAAAGGCTAAACCCTTTCACTCACATCTTGAAGAGAGTTCCTTTTCCCCACTAGAACTTATTCACGTTGATGCTAAAGGATCTCTTGAAGTAGCTTCGTTAAATGGTTCTTTGTATGTTGTGACTTTTATTGATGATTTCACCAAGATGATTTGGTCATATTTTCTTAAAAATAAATCTAATGCACTTGGGAAATTTAAGGAATTTAAAGCACCTGTTGAAAAATCTTCAAATTATAAAATTAAGAGGATTAGAAAAAATAATGGGGGTGAATATGTTAGAAAAGATTTTGGAAATTTTTGTATTGATTGTGGTATTAAAATGGAATTAACTTCTCCTCATTATCCCTAATCAAATGGTTTTGTATAACGTAATAATATGAATTTTTTAGATATGTCTCGTACTATGCTTCATTCTACCGGTCTTCCCAATTTTTTGTGGGTAAAAGCAATGAACACAATAGTCTACATCATAAATAGGGTTCCCAAAAAAGCTATTCATCTTTTGACTCCTTTAGAAAAATGGTAAAAAAAAAAAACCTAATATTTCTCATCTAAAAGGTTTTGGTAGTCCTACTTCTTTATACATTCCTAAAAAGAAAAGAAAGAAACTTGATATGACTTCTTTTTATTGTTTTTTCATTGGATATGGTATTAACACTACAGGTCTAAGGATTTATGACCCTACAAAAAGGGAAGTAAGTGAAAACCACAATGTGGTGGTTTAGGAAAAATGTTTCTGTTCATTTGATAATGGTAAAGATGTTCATAACTATGTTAATATTTCTAATGATGGTTCTGATTATAATAATGAGAATATAGTAAATAGTCATGATGATGTTTCTTGTGTTAATGATATGGATAAATCCTCTATCTCCTTAGCTAAGAAACCAAAATGGGCTCAATCTATGTTAGAGAGTTCTAATCCTTTTGACCTTAGGAAAATGACTAGAAGTCATCATACCTACCATGCATTAATGACCTTGTATGAACCTGACCCGTAAAATTTTGAATAATTTTCTCGAGATGATAAATGGATCAATGTAATGAAGGCTGAATACAATTCTGTAATTCAAAATCAAACTTGGGATTTGGTTTCACCTCCAGAAAAAGAAGATAATGTTGATGGTAGTATTGACAAACATAAAGATAGACTTGTTGCTAGAGGTTTCACTCAGAAACCTGGTATTGATTATGTTGAGACATTTACTCCTGTAGCTAAAATGAATGTTGTCAGGGCCTTATTTGCAATTGCTACTTAGTTTGGGTGGGAAATCCGTCAAATGGATGTGAAAAATGTTTTTTTGAACAATGATTTAAAATAAGAACTTTACATGTCTCAACCTAAAGGATTTGAAGAAACTGGTAAAGAAAACTATGTTTGTAAGTTGAACAAATCCTTTTATGGTTTAAAGCAAGCTCCTAGAGCTTGGTATGTGAAAATTAATTCTTTCTTTAAACAGTTAGGATTTGTTAGTTGTTCTTTTGATAATGATCTATTCATTAAGAAAGAAGGATCACATATTATCAGTGTTTGTATATATGTTGATAATTTTCTTATGACTGGTGATAATCCTACTTTTATTTGTAGAATTAAAGAAACATTAAAACAATACTTTGAAATGATTGATTTAGGTATCTTACATCATTTTCTTGGCATGGTTGTATTTCAAGATAAACACTCTATTGTTGTTTCTCAATACAATATATAACCAATGTACTGATTTTTTTTAACATGATTGATTGTACACCAATTTCTACTCCTATGGAATTTGGAATGAAAATTGATAAAAAACCTGCTAGTGAAAAAAATGACCCTACTTTATATAGGCAGTTATTTGGTAGTTTGATTTATCTAACTATCACTAGACTAGATATTTCCTATATAGTAGGAATTACTTCCAGGTTTATGCAGGAACCTTATAGAGATTATTGGAATATTGCAAAAAAGATTCTTAGATATATTAAAGGAACAATAAATTATGGGTTGAATTATACTAAGAATGAAAATGCTAACTTATATGGATTTTGTGATTCTGATCATGCTGGTGATGTATTGGATAAAAAATCTACTTCTGGTTATGTGTTTAAATTTGGTGCAGGTGCCATTACTTGGTGCAGCAAAAAGTAGTCAACTATTTCTATCTCTTCAATAGGAGTTGAGTATAGAAGTGTAATGTAAACTACAAAAGAGGCTCTATGGCTGAAGAGGTTTTTCGATGAGATAAATATGAAGGATCTAGGAAGTGTTACTTTATTCTATGACAACCAAAGCACCATAGATCTTGCACATATTCTAGTAAAGCATCAGAGGACGAAGCACATTGAGATACATATACAATTCATCCGTGAAAAGGTACTAAGTGGTGAGATAAATCTCAAGTTCATGGCGAATGAAGAGTAGGTTGCTGACATCCTCACAAAGCCCCTGAGTGCTACAAAGTTTTGTCACTTTCGTGAAAATTTTGGATTGTTGAATTTTCCATTGAGGGGGAGTGTGCATGACAATTTCACCTCCTAATGGAACTTGGTTTTTGTAAAAGACCTTCGGGAAAGTGTAAAAAAGACCTTCAGACAAGTGTAAAAAGACTTTCGGGCATGTATACCTACTCGGCTTCTTTTTTAGAAAGAAATGTAGAAAGATCTTAAAGGCAGTATTTAGTAAACTCTTTAGTGCTATTGAGTTTCCTGGTAAACATCCACTACAAGCATATTATTAAGGAGGTCCTTGGTTATAAAAGGCTCCTATATGATTAGGTTCAATAACCTTTTATGAGAACTTGTGAGACTATGTAAAACTCACAAATCATACTTAGCCATTGATCATGGGATGATATTTGAGATTCCAAATCCTTTTGTACCAAAAGGTAACTTGATTATGATGAAGGTTTTATAATTCCTTCACCTGATATGCTAGCCTAAAACCTTTATGGTTTAAGGATTGTAAATCCTATAGTGTACCACAGGAAGGTATTCTATTGGCATATGTTATCAAACTTAACATTAAGGGGGAGTGTTGGAACATAATGATTAAGTGGTATGGCCAACCCTTAATGTATATGGGTCCAACACTAATATATAGGTTAATATTTATAAAATGAAATATTTATATTTATATTATTCAATATGCTAACCTAGGTATATACTTTTGGTTAAATATTTAATATCATGAAATGATTATATTTCTATTTATTAAATATTATAAACCTAGGTATATGTGTCAACCGATAAGGTTGAAAATGTGGGTCGGGAGACATACCCGATCACCTAATATAAATGGGACTTTAGATCCTCATTTGATATGTTTGAAAGAAATATCAAAGGTGAATATTATTTTACCCTTGTGATTAGGGTTGACAGGAGGAGTTGAAAGTTACTAGATGTAAGTTTGGTTCTTGAAAAATAAAAGGTGATTTCACAGTGCTTTTTACTTTATTTGGGGTTTTCCACTATAAACACTGTATCACTGTGTCCTTACTTTTGGTATGTATTTGTTAATTAATATGTTATTTAATTTTATTTATTACATTGCATAATGTTTAACATGATTAATGTATTTATGGTTTATGTTAATATTTAAATGTGTTGATTGATTAAATTCATAATAGTTAGAATCCTCTAAATTCTAACATTCTCAACACTACTATTATGGTGTTGTCAAAAAAATTGCAATATAATATGGTAAAATATGGTAGTTTGTATGTAATGGTATCTTTAGACACCATTTTCTTCTTGTAGAAAAATCTAGTCCTTGTGATATCAAACAAGCCTTCCCCTTTTATAAATGCATTGAGAGTATAGAGAGGATTTTTCACACAAATATTGACATCTCCATCATCTTCACCTTATAGTCACTAAATCATGCACTTAATATGTACATCTAACCTCTTATGCCATTTATATGTATGAAAACTAAGAAAAATAATTACTCATTAACACCTCTTTACTTTTATTTGACATAGTTTTTATCCTTTTCATCTTTGTTGCTTGTTGTTTCTAATTGACAACTTATAGTTTTGCATTCCATACAACATCCTACTCAACTTTGATTTCACTACCTGAACTTTTGAGCACCTTTTACAACACTTCCCATTAGGGAAAGGAGCGTCCGGGCGTTATTGTCCCATCTGGGCACCTTTGTCCTTTTTACCTCTTTTTTTGATCTTTCAAACGTTACTTCTTTCTTGTCTTGTTTTAACACTCTTGGTAATCATTTCACTTGTTCATGATGGAACTTAAGCAAATGAATCATATATGATACCATATATTATATGTCACATTTAATCTCATTAGGGGGAAAGCATTTAAGAGGAACATATTATTATAAGGAGCTAATATTTTCTATCTACTACAAAAAAGACTACATTTTGGCATGAGATACTTCACTGCATAAGAGGGTTTATTCTGAATTCCATACCTCACATTTTCATTTGGGATAAAGTAGTTATATCCCGCTATCTCTGTGTGCGACTGGTACTAGGGAAACCTAGCTCAAGGGAAACTATTCCAATCACACACACGTAAATAAGAAATACATTGAGTCTAAAATGTAGTGTAGTGCTCTATGAAAATCACATTTGGGTGACCGCTAAGGTCATTCCAACTTAAGAATATGCATATTTGTATTCATTTAATGTGCACTTGAGTATTATACTGGTAGCTAGGGTTTATTTTATAGGTACATATGTGACACATCGAACCTAGAGTGACCTACAGTGAACAAACAAGGACATGGAAAGAACCAAATCCTGGGTATTTTTGTAGACACCAAAACCTAGATCAGATACTAGTGCCTAGGCAGCCCTATCCCTATCCAGGAACTCCCATCCCTGAGATTTTTACTACCCATTTTATGATACAAAGTTTGCACATCCTAGAATCTACCATTCTATATCAATCTTTAGTCCAAAATTAGTTTAGACGTATAAATACAAGATGATTCATTCTACAAACCATATATCACTCTTTCTTACATTTCCTTTACTCGATCTTGCTTATTTATTGTTTTATCTATTTGATCAATAGTTTACTTATCTTAGATTTAATTTTATTAAATCATTTGGTGAACTCAACAACTATGTCCATGCCATAGATCTATTTCCCCTTTTCTTCTTCTTATGAGACCATGGATAATTCTTCTACTTTCATCCCCACCAGTGTCTATTCCCTGGACATCAACAGATTTAAATATATTCTTGTTACTATAGTTCCCTCTGTCAATGTTGTCACCACCCACTGTAATATGGTCCCTTTGCATCTTCCTATCTCTATCCCTCTTAATAAAACATTTATTCAAACTACTACTCCATCTAAAACCTATGATATCATTGAGAAATTAAATAATGCCCCAGCTAAGATATCTCTCTTTGATCTATTACACCAAGCTTTGGATTGTCCTTGTACCTTAGAGGCTTCCCTTCACTCTATTCAAATACAAAGTGATGATCCTCTAATAGATTTTACCTATCTCGTCGATTAGTTTAAACATATCAACAATTCTATCACATTTTCTGATGAGGACATTTCTCCTAAGTCTTTCATTGATTCTTCGTCTCTTCTTATCATGGATCACATTTAGGATTTCCATATCAAGATTGTGATTAAGATAAAATGTGAATTCATATGCCTAATTTTATTGTTATCATAACATTAGATGAATAACAATTAAGTACAAAAATTTACCCAAGCAAGCTAAGAAAGACAAAATAAAACCCTAAGTGCAAAGAAGAGGTAAGACAACTTAGTTGTTTCAATTTTTTTACTAGACTATGCCAAAGTTCTGAATAGATGAATAGAGAGGGAGGAGTATCATACAATGCCTCAGAAAAGTGTGCAAGCTGATGATCTACCTAGATTGGGGCACCTAGAAAGGGAAAGGGGCACTCGTGGGCACCCTAGGCCTTCTTCTAGGCTCCTGTGTCTAAAAAAATTCTCAGAAAACCTCCTTGAAGTGGTTACTAGTTATTTTTTGTTCACCTTTGGTCACTATGAGGTATCACAATGATCACCGAAGTCATTGGAAACACGCAATGAAATAATGACCTATAAAACCCTCAAAGAGACATCAAATCCTAAAAAATAAAGATGCAAAATGAGGGGTCAAACTATCCTCAGTTGTCACAATGGTGATCTTATGATTGAAAAATTCACCACATCTCAGACCTAGTTTAGTTTGGTGTGTGTGTGGAATTATGCCCTAGGTGGATCTTGTGAGTCTCACACTTGATAGCGAGAAAATAAGCTAGATGTAAAGAAATGTAATAAATGTGTACATAGAATATAATTAACTTCCCTCCTATGAAGTGTGTATGCAAAATAACAAGCCCTTGTGTCCCTTGGATGGTATGAGATGGATGCAATGGAGCTCTTAGATTCTTAATGGATAGAACATTAGGTGGCAATAACTAGTGCTTAGTGTTTGGTCCTTTATTATGATCACATAACTTTATATTTATATGATTTGCTTCCTTAAATTTCATAATTAACTCTGAAAAGGTCGACTACCAAAAATATAAGATGCTCAAATGGCTAGAAAGGATCCAAAAAATGTGAACAAAGTATACTGAGGTCAAGGGAACCCAGAGGGGATGAGAGCACCTGACGTTGATGTCCTGGCGTGGTGCTAGTGTCGAGGATGATAAATTTCTAGGTATAAAAAGGAAAAATGAGCAAGTAAGGGTGCACGACCAAAAGTGGCAATATAAAGAAAATAAAGGTGGCCAAAGACATGTGTTAATAATAATTTTCTTACTTATGAATCATATTTATAGTAGTATGCAACCATGACTAGATAATTACCCAAAGTGCGTGATTTTATGTTTATATTTGCCCCCACTTTATATTGGTTGGTGGAAAGCTTGGTAACATAAAGTAGATAGAGATTGGTACTTGATAACCATGTAGATTGATGTAGAAAGAGTGTCTAAAGAGACGAGACAAAGCATGGAGTGATAAAAGTGTGAAGCGTGGATGTTAAGGAGGAAAAAGAGTAAAAAGTGATGATGAAAATGACCCTTGGGCGGAAACGTGTGTGTGTATATGTCACGATGTGCCTATTTTTGATGTCGATGTTTGTTGATGTTCTTGTTGAATGATGTTGACTACAGCTTCCCATATAGATGAAACTGCAAAAGAGAAGAAAAAACAAGTATTCAAATACACATTTATATGTGTACAAATCATGTAAAGAAGTATGTAAAATGAAAAATGTGAAAAAGGAACATGTGCACCTGATCCATGATGAGGAATGAGTGTAGAAAGGATCCTATAGATGTCATAGAATACCAAGTTTTTTGGGTGATCTCACGCTAGTTGTGTCAGCTGCTAATTTTTGGGGCGATCTCACGTCAATGATATGGAAGAAGAGTAGGGATAGAATTTTGGTGTTATCCTCTATCCTTTAACTACCTCCTGTAATGTAGAACACCATTGCAGATGGTGTGTAAAATTTGAACAATTTGATCCAACATGAAAATGTGTAGTGCATGCATGTCGAAATGCTAAGGAATGTGCGCCCTGTAAAATCTGTTGTGTGAATTTCTGTAGAATGTGTTGAACTGCCAAATGCTATGTAACTGGCCCTAGTCACAATCATCTAAGAAGGGTCAAAAGCACTCATGCACTATTATCTTGGTCTGGGTGCTAGTGTTTGTGTTATACTAAGGACCCAAGTCTGATTCTGAGCCCTGTCTAATACTGACGACTGTGTTAGACTAGTACTGTGTTGTGCTGAACTATGATTGTATTATGTTGTATGGGGTGGCTGATTCACCAAAATTATGCCCCCCGTTTGGGGTGCATGCATCGATGAAGGAGTATGCGACCCAAAGGAGGACTGCGTGCTATGCTGAAATTGTGACCTAGAGGGGGAATGGAATGTGCTTGGTAGAAAACAATGCACATGCAAACAAAGTTGTTGGGAGACAAGTGTTAGTACAAAAAAATGCAAACATGCATTTATAAGATAAAATGTAAGCTAAGTAGACAATGTGTAAGCTAAGATGCAAAAAGACAACATAGACCATGAAAAGAGGGTTGCAAACATGGGACACCACTCACGATGTCGTAATAAAATCAATACTGACAAATCCAAAAGTAGACAATGTGCACACAAGAAAAAGGGAAAAGCTCACAAACAAGAGCATACAAAGAGAAAACAATGAGAAGAAATGTAACAGAAAACCATGGAAGTAGGTAGTCTTGCATAACAAAGGTTGCACATAAAGTACCCTTTAGAATGTAAAAAAGATAAAAAGTATGTCAAGGAGTCTATAATCCATAAAGTAATGTGTTATGAAACAAAATGAAACAATAACACCTGTAATGTATGAAAGTGGATGTCCCCAGGAGCCTCTGTGGGATTGGTAATAGGTACTATGCCAAACATTTGTGCTGCGTATATGGATCTGTAAAATCTATGATCACAACTAGAAAGGCAAGTGAATGTGTATGTGTGTATGATAAAGATAATGACATACAAGATATCTATCTAGAATGTGTAATAAAGTGTACATGTAAGAGCATAAGTAAGTAAGAGTAAATTCAACCAATATATGTAGTATGTTGTGGATGAGACGAAATGGAATGCAGTATGAATGATAGGAGCAGCGTGCCCCCCAAGTGGATGTGTATGTATGAGAAGAGGTTTATTTATTTATACCCCCTCAACAGTAAAAAATGAACCATAAACGAAAGTGTGTCATTGGTAAATGGTTTGAATTATGTGTATACTAGAAAGATGTGATCATCAAAGCACCAAGTGTAGAGTGTAAGTGCACAAGTGAACAAGTGAATGTGTGAGGGTGATGAGTTAGTGTGGTGAGTTCCATTTTGAAATGTATACCTACATCAGTTGAGTATGGATAGTGGAACTAGAGTGCATCATCGGGTCGTGAGTGCAATGCGTAGAAATAGATGTGACAAAGATATGTCGCTAATACGTAGATTAGATGTTGTGTAAAAGGAAATGAATGTGTGTGTGTTAAGAAATATTTTTTGAATGTGTAAAGCATTTTTTTGAAGGGATTTATTGCAAACACGTTGATTTTGTGATGTGTATTTTCTAATGTGTAATGTGTTATGTTGGTTGTGTGCAAGGGAGATGTATTATGTGATGCAGAGAAGGTATGACCTAAAAGTGCAGAATATGTAAGATGCTATAGATATGATGAGTGTGTGGTAGGTGGTGTTGAACATGCAAAAAGAGTGTTATTAGTAATACTTTGAGTGTGTAATATGTCTCGTTAGGTGTGCACTAGGAAGAATGCAGTGCAAGCACATTGATTTTATAGAGAGGAATATGTGTGAGAAATAAGATGATGCGTAATGTAGTGTGTAGTATGATGGGTAACATGTTTTTTTGTATAGGATGCCTTGAACAGTCAAGTGTGAAGTATGAGAGTGTGTCATCGGGTAATGACGATACTAGAGTGTGTCAAGATGCGTATATTGTATGTGAAAGTCTAGATGTGAAGTGATGAGAAAATAAGACAATTGTTGATGTTAGGGGGGATGAATAAGTGCGATTCCCCCCAAGTATGTGGTGATGAGAGTGATCAAATAATGTCATTGAATATGTCATCATTGTCATAATCAAAACTGAATGGTGAAGCATCAGAAACTTGATAAGTAATAGTATTTGTGTTATTAAGATGTATGTGTTTCACCTTAAGGTAATAAGACAAAATAGATAAGGGAAAAGTTCAAGGAGGAATACCTATGATTATGTAGATGTTGTGTGTGTGTAGAAGGTTTATCAAGCTAATTGTGAGAGCTTCCATTTGGCTAGGAGGAAATACCTGTATAAGAAACACAACAAGACCACCAAATGATATTAAATAGAAAATGATAGAGGACTACCTCATGAAGGATAGATCTGGGAAGCATGATGCTTCCTTGAATGATTGTCAACCCCCTGTTTAGAACAACTCAATGCAAGAAGAAATTATAAATGAATGAATCCTACTATAGTTGATAAGATTTAGGTATCTCCTATAACATACATTAAGTAAATTTAATCTAATAGGGAGATTTATGATTAAATATGAATGGCTAGTATGCTGGTTTAGGTATGCAAGTATGACAAAGGCTATAGGTGAGGTCTGGGAAAAGTTATGAAATATTCTGGGTTGTTTTATGAAGGTTATGAGCTCACTGTTAGAGGTAAAGTTACCAGTCAAAGAGACTGGTATCGATTAGGAGACCGATTCCGTTACTGGAAACTGATCGATGCTATTTGGTTAATCAGTGCTGGTAGGGGAAATATGGTGGAAATGCCAAAAAAGAGTGTTTTGGGCTCTTTGTGATTGCACATAGAGTCGAAGGGGTTCTAGAAGGATGGTATGATTTTGGTTAAGGCTCAGAAAGGGTGGTAAAGGTATTAGGATGAGTGAAATGGTTCAGGTTGATGGGATAGGTGGTAAACAGGTGAAAGGTGGTATTTAGGAAAGAGAAGGATCGGGTGAAAGATGTAAATCAAAGACTTAAGATCAAAATAAAAGATTAAAAAACAAGAACGAATTACTTATCTGGTAACCTGTAACTCTGAAGGTGATTGTTGGTTGAGGAGCATTTGTGAAAGATATGAGAATGTGTCCAGTGCCATGGTAATGGATCCTAGGTGCTCTGCTATGATGATCCAAAGTCGTGGATGAGATGATGGGATGCTTGTGAGGACATGATGGGTTCTGGTTCTTTGTCAGGTAGCTTTAGTGCTTGAGATTCTGAATGCCAAAGTGTGTGTGAGTGAATGAATTCAAGGAACCAGTTTAAAGAGTTAGAAAATATTATTTAAGGGAAATTGATGGTAGTTAGGGAACCGACACCGATCAAGGAATAACCGATGTCAGTTAGGGAGAAATAGTCCTTTTTTCTAAAAATAGCGTAATTACTCCCAGATTTGGCGTGAATGAAGTCTTAATTTAGGCCAGAAGTGGGAGTTAATGCTAAATGTAGTGGGAGAGAGGTTAGAGAGATAATAAGTCATTATGGTTTAGGGTTAGAACAAGTCCTAGTTGATTAGGGAGTCTGGGGACTTAGTCTTAGTCATTTAATGAGGTTGGAATAGGTCTAGGATGAGGTGGCTATTGATTTAATTAGAGTAATTAAATTAATAATAGTGTGAGGATGAGTATTAATTTAATTATAAGTTATCAAATTAATACCAATATGTGGAAGGGGGCCATGGTTAGGTCGATACATTGAATTGATAAGTTGAGAGGCGTTCAAGAGATTGTGACCCAAATTTGGTGTCTACATTTTCCCCTTTTCGTCACGTAACTTGTAGTGATAAGCGATGCTGAAAAAAATAGGAGGTAGTTTCTCCAGGTATGATTGAAGGTGAGGCTGCCCCAAGTATGGGTGGAGGTGATCCCCCTCAAACCAGGAATTGATAAAGTGAAAGGTTGGATTAGTGAGTGGTTTGATAAAGTGATGAATGAGGAAAAATGAGGTATAAGTGGGTTATAGGTAATGATGATATTAATGTGGGTAATAGGTGGGGGCATTCAAATGCGCACACACGTATAGAATGTGACAAGTTACTAGGCTGGAGAGTACAAAAAATCTACACTGTCAAAGGTTGATAGGTTTATCCAAATAAGGTTGATGTGATCCAGGTATTCAAGGTATAGGATATGGTCTTGAACAACAACTAGGATAGGTGCTGGAATGGACATTAGGTGTGTTCCAGAGAACCAAAAGGTATGGTCAAGATAAACATCACAATATTAGGCAAGTCAAGGTCAGTAGGCTAAACAACACGAGTAACATCATCGTAAGGTATAACAAGTAGGAAAATTTGAGTGTCAAATAGGCGGGTTGGGTTTGTGTGTTTAGGTAAGGCCAAGGGTAAGGCTAAGGTTTAGGAAAAAATGTTCCCCAAATGAAATAAAAAGGTGCAGGATAGGTAGGCAGATGGCAAGGTGAGCCACAAGGGCTTGGGTGTCGTTAGTATAACAAGAAAATTGCATATGGTGGATCTGAGGTGATAAAAGTAGACATAATGGGTTTAAGCATGGTGACCAATACCGGTCTAAGGTAAACCGATGCCGATAAGGTAACCAATGCCATTTAGCTACAACACAACCTGACCAATGTCAATTAAGCAAATTTGGTAATAAAACAAAAAACCCGCATTTTGAAAAGTTCATTTGGACTTTCAGATTTTTTGAAAATGACAGAGAGGATGAATTTGCACTTGTGACATGGGAGAAAATGATAGGGAAGTTTTCTAGGTTGAATTGGAGTGAGTTGAGTGGACCCATGAGATCTTTATGAGTGAGTTGAGTGGACCCATGAGGTTTCAGTCACTGTAAAAAGTGTCCAAGTCCTAAAAATGGAGGGTTAGATGTCAAAATAGAGAAAATGGAAGGGTAGGATAGATAGTGAAGTGAGGAGGTAGGGGTAGATAGATTAGGTGTATAAAATTATAGAATTAGGTGGGTTTTGGGGTGAATGTAGGTTTGAATGGTTGGGTCTTAATGTCTTAGATATGAAGTGGTTAGGCTAGGTAAGATATAGGGTAGGATAATAAATTGAGTAGAAGATAGATAGGTTAGGAAAATTATGTGTGGGATAGGGGTTGATTAGAAAAGGAAAGTTCTTGACAAGTGTGGTTAGTAATGATGTAGGCACAACATCAGATGACTATGCAGGAAGGGTACCATCGTTGTTGGTATGGATGTGAGCTAGTGTCACTGAGGAAGAGTGGGACCACACAAGAGATGTTGGGCTGATTGGTGTGAGGTGATACAGGCGTATCATTCGAGATCATAGTTTGATGGTTGTGCTCATCGATAGATGGGAATCAATGAACAATACCTTCCATCTTCCCATCGGTGAGATGACTATCACACTGGAGGACATGTATAAGATTTTATAGCTACCGATTGTGGGGGAGCCAGTATATCAGATTTCATCAGATGAGGTGATTGATCCTATGATCGCAATATTTGGGGATGCAGTGGGTGATATGACAGAGTACAATACTAGCATCAACTATAGAGATATGTACGCTGCACATCCTTAGGAGACCAGGTTGGTAGTATTGATTATGGTGATTATGGGATGTTATGCACTCCTTCAGAGGGTGGGAGATATCCACGAGCATTGATGGGGGTTTTATAAGACATGAGTGAGGAGTGGGTTTGTTTTTTGTTCATATTGACCTACTTGGTACAAATGTATAGGGAGATATGGGCCTACCAGAGGACACGATGGTATGGTGTCTATTATACCTACTTACTACATTTCTGGGCATATGAGCACATAGTTATTATGCACCCATAGGGACTTCTAAGATAGGATTGGCATCAGGGTATTCTAAGATATGGATGCAAGAGATGGGTGCCAATGGGGGCTCATTTGTGGGTAGAGGAGGTGGCACACGATGTGACCTATTATAGGTAGATGTTAGAGGGGATATATGCTATGAATATTGTGTGGTGACCATATGTGGATTTTCTATCTTATGGAGGTATATCAGAGGAGATGAGGGGCCTACAGTTGGTCATATGGATATAGGGGATGCGTGCCGGTGAACATGAGATGATTCCAGTGGATAGAGTCTGATGCTAGTTCGGGCTGCATCAGGACATGCCTCCACCATTTCCACAATATCATAGAAATGATGTGGAGAGACCTTTATCTTCACCACATCCAACATGACCAGTAGGGTAGGAGGAACATGTGTTAGATAGGTGGATAGATAAGGAATGTACCACTATTGCATACAAACAGTGGTGGGTAATGCAACTACAGACAACACCACCTCGGCCAGGCCAGCTAGATGTAGCCATAGTCATAGTTTAGAGGGATGCACTACAGGGTCAGGTCACTGCCTTATAGCTAAATTTCACATAGGAACATGCACACGTGTCCTCTCTATAGGAAGGTGGCTGGATTACAGGGAGAACTAGCTCAGGCAGAGGCCTAGGCTCTTACAAAGTCACCAGTAGGTTATGGGGGATAGGTATCAGCGTTGTAGGCACAAGTGACGGGGTTATAGGCCCAAATAGTAACCTCACAGGGGCAGTTAGTCACAACATAGGCACATGTGACTACATTACAGTTGCAGGTGGCTGCACATGCACCAGCTCAGGCACCCATACAGGAAGTAGTGAAACATGTACTAGTACATGAACTAGCACATGGACCAACTTTATTGGGATAGGGTCCACAAGTTGGGGTGAGAATGATGGATCCTCCCCAGGTTATAGTGATGGAAAGGTATTGAGATGTTGTGGCCAAGGCCAAGCATTATTAAGATAAGATTCTAGATGCTTGTCTTCATGTGATGTCATATGCCGAGCATAGGGCCCAACAAGAAGCCACCCAGATGACTAGCTCATGGACCTGAACTACTAGTAGCTCAGAGAGCCATCAGACGCACATGCATGGTAAGATAGAGGTGACGAGCGGGTGGAGACCAGCGTGAGATAAGGGTGTTGGAGAGATGATGAGTAGGTGAAGACCAAGGCTAGATGAGGGGACTAGAGAGAGCAATAGAAGTTCTGGCCCTTCACATGGGTGACAAGGACAATTTATGATTTTTATTTGTATTTTTGACATATATACCAGTTTACATGCTGAAGATGCGAGATTGCATATGAATTTTTTGAGATACTTATAGTTATTTATATTTGTGTATATATGTATTGATACACAAACATTCCCTTATATATATTTTATGATGAGATGAGATGTTTGGAATATATCTCCATTGTATTGCATTTATGGAAACATGATTTGATTGATGATGTTGTTTTGATTATAGTTCCATTATATTGATGTTATTGAAAGTATACTTTTAAGCAAGGTTGAGTCAGATATAGGCATGGTGGAGTACAATATAGGCATAATGGAGTCAGGTATAAGCATGGTAGAATCATGTATATGCATGGTTTGGTTTAATTTCCAAGTTATTAATATTATGGAAACTTAGATGTTTTAGGCATGGATGTGATGAAACAATGTGATTTCCATTTTATTGATGTCATGGAAACTTACTAAGAGGTTTGTTTAGGGGTGGAAATCATGAGGGAAAAGAGTGGCTGAACTAACCTCCAAGGGATCCATGCCCTCAGAGTGCTACCTACATAGCCCCGACGAAAGGGGTCTCAGGACGATGTAGTTCTCCCATAGGGTAGGGAAGAATAATAAGAAGTAGGTGAATAGGTTGGTGGTTTTAAATATGATTAAATGGGAAAGATAATTTAGGCATGGTTGTGTTTAGGTTGATTGGGTATGGTTGAATGTGAATGTGGGTGAAAGGATAAGAAATCCCATAAACCAGGTGTCGAAAGTATCATCCTGTGTAGAAGAATCAATAAGTGAGTAAAAGCGATGATGGGTAAAAGAGGTAAAAGTGCTCCACTAGTGGCAAGGACCATCATGAGCATACCAAAGATAGGTTTATGAACTTAAGCCCTGAAAGGCGTTTCATGATTGAACTCCCTAAAGGTGAAATAAGTTCCATGATCACAAAGTATTGCATGACACCACATCCCTTGAGTAGGTAGAAGAAAATAAAGGAAGGAAGGTGAGGTGGAGTGGTTTGTTTAGCATAACCTTGTTGTGAGATAGTGTGCCCCTTCTACAAGATACCCAAAACTAGGATAGACAAGTCCATTACCAAAAAGTTGTATGTTTCTTGATTTTTCATATTTTCATTTTGATTTTGTTTTATAGACTGATCGATATGGGAAGTCTATGTGGGATGAATATAATTTATCCTTGAGATCTTCATGAAGCTGATCGATGCGAGAAGCTCTAGAATATTTCTATTTTATTTTTATAGAAATAGTCTTCTTTTTGGATAGACTATGTATAATAGGGCTAGCCTTTTATAGTTATCCTTCGAGGGAGAAGTCTATTTATATCAGCAAGATAGAAAGATAGATGTTATTTTGAGGGATTCATCAATTTATAAGAAGTTTGACTCAAGGATTTGAATTTGAACATTCCATAATATGTTTATTATTTTGAACTTTGAGGTCACGAACAAGACTATAAAGGAGTACAGGCTTCTTTTATAAAGGAAAAACCATGACATGCAAAGGTTAACTATGGAAGAGAGGTTGTACGTGACAAACGACCATGGGATTCCATCCTGAAAAGGGTGAAAAGCATCCATGAGAATCATTCCATGAGTAGAGCCATGGTACTCATATTGAAGATAAGGCTGAATGGTCATGGATAATCACTCGATTTTATTTTAGTCATTGGTCTTTAAACAAGGTAGGTAGAAGGTGAAGGATGCTCAAGGGATGAGCGTGTAAGAGACAAAAGGTGATGTAGTACTTGACTTAATAATAGAATGGACAAAGATGCAAGGCATTAAGGGGTTCACGTTCAATTTTACCTTCGAGAGAAGCTAAACGATAAGCACCTGATCCATAAATATGTGTGAAAATGTAGGGTCCAAGTCAATTAAGAGAAAACTTGCCCCGTTTACTTTTCTCAGATTTTCTTACATGTTGATTTTCCTTTAGGATGAGGTCACTGAACTTAAAGTTTCATTCATGAACACGTTTGTCATAGGCATGCTTGATATGTTTTTGATATATTTGAAGGTGATCGAGAGCATTTAAATGACGTTCTTCTAATAACTCAAGCTGTGCCAAAGGGTCTTGGTGAAAATCATTGTCATTGAACATTTCTTTCAGTGATATACGAAGAGATGGGATTTTAACTTTGAGAGGTAGGCCGACCTCTATACCATAGACCAAAGAGAAAGGTGTGGCAGTTGTAGAGGTGCGAATACTAGTATGATAAGCCCATAAGGTGAAAGGAATATGCGTGTGCCAATCCTTACCAGTTTCGTCAACCAATTTCATAAGAATTTTGGTGAGAGTTTTGTTAGTTGATTTGGCTTGGCCATTTGTTTGAGGATAATAAGGCAAAGAAAAACTGAGTTGGATGTAAAAATGTCACATAGTTTGTGAAGGGTTTTATTTTTGAATTGCTTTCCATTGTCAGTGACAAGATGATGAGGAACACCAAAGTGATAAATGATGTGATGGTTGACGAATTGACATATTTTCTCGGCTTTGGTAGAAATGAGAGGTACAAACTCCACCCATTTAGTGTAATATTTGGTTGCTGTGATGATCCATTGATGACGTTGAGAATAAAGAGGGTTAATCTCTCCGATGAGATCCAAAACCCATTGAGAGAATGGCCAAAGGTCTTTAATGACCTGTAAGGCATGACTAAGGGTGTGGTGAAAATTAGCGTGTTGCTAACATTTCACGTAACGTTTGACATAGTCACAATAGTATTAGCTTAAGGTTTGCCAGTAGTAGCCGAGGTGAAGAATGCATTTAGCGATGATGAGGCCAATGAAATTACCTCGACAAATCCCATCATTAATCTCCTTGATGGTGTATGTGATTTCAAAACTTGTAAGGCATTATAGGAGGATACCATCAAAGCCATGTTTGTAGAGAAGACCCCCCATGATGATATAATGAGATACACTTTTGAGGAAGGATCGTTGTCCATTACGAGTGCGATCCAAAGGTAGAATTGAAAGGGAAAGGTACTTAACAAATTGCTTATACCAAATGTCACGTGGGCTGGTTTCAATTCTTCCCACATAGTTAATGTCTCAGAATAGATAAGATGGTTACTGCAAACATTGTATTGTGAAAAATATTTTGGAGTCCAAAGGTGAAGAAGGTATTTAAGAAGCAAGGAAGGCCATGATATCTGTGATTTTGTTAGTGGAACAGGGAGTGGTTTGAAGCTCATGATGATCAAAGGAAGTTAAAAGTATGTCGATGTGATGTTTATACTTTTGAAGTAACTCATTACGATACTGGTATAAACCATTGAATTGGTTCACAACTAGTTGGGATTCATCAAAAATATTAATGGATTTAACATCTAAAGCTATGGAGGTTTGAATACCTAACACGAGCGCTTTGTATTAGGTAATGTTATTAGTGCAAATCGAAATCGAGTTTGAAGGATAAAGGCATAGGTTCACCATTAAGAAGAATGAGTATAACCCCTACACTTCCTCCATGGTGACATTTTGATCCGTAAAATAATAATGTCATCTTATAGATGGTGTCATCTAAGGAAAGAGTGGTGATCAATTCATTATGAAAATCAAAGTTAGAGAATAGATTTCCGAAAAGAGGTGTGTCTGTAAGCTGATCTGCAATGGTTTGTCCCTTGACATAATTTTGATGGATGAATTTGAGATCTAAGTCTCCAAGGAGCATGAGCAAGCATGTGACACATTGGTGTTGTTAAGGTTTGGCATACATGTAATGCAAGGGATCAATATTGGTGATGAAAAATGTTTTGTGGTTGAGTAGCTAATGGTGAAGTTTGGTGGCAACAAAGACCAGGGCTAGGTAAAGTTTTTCCACATGAGTATATCTAGTCTCGTAGTCTAATAGAGTATGAATTATATAATAAAATTCTTTCTCCCTATTTTGTTTTTTCACGATGAGTGAGCTTGACACCCAAGGAATGGTTAGTGGCAGAAATGTAGAGGTAAAAGGGTTTTACATCTTTTGGTGGGATGAGTATGGGTGGTTGGAGGAGGTTTTTTTTAGGGTGTCAAAGGCTTTATGACACTCATCATCCCATTTGAAGATACATCCATTTTTAGAAGATGATTAAAGGGATGACATCGATCAAAATGTTGAGAAATAAATCTAGGAATAGATTCAAACTGGCCTTACAAAATATGAAGTTTTCGAAGGTTAGTAGGTGGTGGCATCTCAAGAATATCCTTGAATTTGGTGGGATTGACTTTGATGCCTCACAAATAAATGATGAAACCAAGGATTTTTCCAGAGAGAACGAAAAAGAAACACTTATTTGGTTGAAGGCATACACAATACTTGATGAGATGATCAAAGATGACTTTAAGAAATGTGAGGTGCTCGACGGGATGTTTGGACTTGATGAGAAGATCATTGACCTAATATTCCTATATATTATGCATGATCTCATGGAAGATATAGGTTATAGCTTATTGATATGTGGTGCTAATGTTTTTAAGGCCAAAGGGCATGGCATGGTAACAAAAAGTCTCCTAAGGGGTGATAAAGGTGGTTTTGTGTTGATCTTCCAAAGTGAGTAATATTTGATTATAACCTGAGAAATCATCCATGATTGATAGCATCTCATGGCTGGTGGTGAGATTGATAAGTTGGATGATACTAGGTAGAGGAAAGTCATCTTTAGGGAAATCCACGTTAAGGTCACAGAAATCCATGCAAATGTGGAGTCCCCCTTTTGCTTTAGTGACAGGAACAATGTTAGAGATCCATTGGGGATAATCAAAGGGTAGAATGAAAGAAACAGAAAGGATACCTTGGATTTATTTTTTCACAAGAAGGGAAATATGAGGACGCATTTTTTACAGTTTCTGTTTCACAGGTTTAGCATTGGGAATAGTTATGATATTGTGAACCACGATATTTGGGTCAATACTGGGCATATCAATATAAGACTAAGCAAATGTATTGTTATGATCTCGTAGGAAAGAGGTGAAAGCTTTCTATTCAGTCGAATCTAAAGATTGGCCTATATTTATAATGTGAGGGTCATCCTGAGTGTGAATGTTGATCTCGACGGTGGATTCATTCAACATGGTTTGTGTCTCAGATGGTAATGAGAGAGAGGTTAACTACATTTAGAAGTGGGATTTAACACTAAATGTAGTGAGATAGAGGTTAGAGAGATAATATGTCATTATGGTTTAGGGTTAGAACAAGTCCTAGTTGATTAGGGAGTCTGACGACTTAGTCATAGTAATTTAATGAGGTTGGAATAGGTCTAGGATGAGGTGGCCATTGATTTAATTAGAGTAATTAAATTAATAATAGTGTGAGGATGAGTATTAATTTAATTATAAGTGATTAAATTAATACCAATGTGTAGAAGGGGGTCATGGTTAGATAAATACGTCGAATTGATAAGTTGAGATGTGTTCAAGGGGTTGTGACCCAAATTTGGTGTCTATAATAGGATTTAGAGGTTTGTGAGATAAATGATGGAGTTGGAGAGTCTGGTTTTGGCTGTAGAGACTAACCTGAGTAAAACTAAATGCTTCAAATATCCTATGCTATCTAGCAAGGAGTGGAGGGTCATCCATGGAAAATCTAGGACCCTAAGAGAGATCATTATTTCAACCACTTGTTAGGTATTTTTTTTCTAAAATAGGGATTACTATACATTAACCATGAGTGGATATAAAAATATCTAAATGTATTTGGAACATCATTACAATTGTTAAAGATTAATGAAATTATGAATTGCATCGACCATTCATCAAAAGAAAACTCCTGTAAATATTTTTCAACATGGAAGAAGCATTGTTCTTATTTCTCATCAATTTGTTGTTCTACATCGAGAAAAAAATCATGCACCGTGAAACATATCACACTTCCGTATGAGTCCTTAATAATTGGATCTATAAGACAACATTTGGATAATAGATTAACAAATCTTTCTATTTTTTAGAGAGGATCATGTCCAATCACAAACCCTTCTACAAACCATAGCTTCCTCACATTTGGAGAAAAGATGACTTCATCTTCTGGGAAGGTATAGAGGTAAATAAAACATAATTTCCGAGAAATATCAAATTCCTCTAGAGCATCATAGCTCAATTTGTGCCTCTGCAAAATGTTTAATGTAAATTTCCATTCATTTGAGTGGGCGACATTTTCCATCGCATAACCTATCACTTTGGGAGATAAAATAAGGCCTCCATAATCCTTGCACACATGCCTCGTTGCTTCATGGTATTCCATGATAATTGTGCAGAAGAGCGTGGAATAAAACAAATATCAGCTATCATCCTCTCTTAATTATTTGAATTGGACGTTGGACGCATTTGGAAATCGTAACTATTCAATCACGTTCTTACTTCTAGAAGTTACAATGATGAGGTTTGAGTTGCGATGTGGAGAGATCATATGTATGCATAGATTAATTAACAAGGAGTTTGCACCAGTTTACCAAACATAAATTTCTTATGATATTTTGCCATGTTATCAACCACATGTGAAAACAAACAAAACTAATTCCCAACGAGTTTTAATATATAAAAAATTAGTGTAAAACTCAATATATTTCACAAACCTTCCACGCTTCCACAATGGGGAGTTTGACCAACAATATAGTCTATGCCAGCGGTTAATGTAGACGACCGTTTAGATGTTTTGTAATGGTTTTAGCCATAATATATTTACAAATATTCAATTTTTTTTTTGTCACATGTGATTTACAAATTTTAAGTATGAACATAATTTTGTAATAGATTTACATTTAAAATATACTAATATATTAACAATAGGTAAATATAAAAATAACAAATTGTTCTATATTTTATTAATAGTATAAAAATAACACTTTTTAATATTTTTGAAAGGTAATATTTGAAAATAACTACAAGTTCCAATGTCAATAAGTTTTATGGAAGCTAACTTTGAAATGTTAGATGAAAGATCATATTTTTGTTATTAAGATGTAGGAATTAGAGGTTTGTGTGAGCATTGATGGAGTTAGGGAGTTTTCTGTTGGCTGTAGAGACTAACCCGAGGAAAAATCAATCAGTTAAACACCCTATAATTTTTGGTAAGGAGTGGAGGGTAGTCCATGAAAAATACAACACCCTGAAAGAGATCATTATTTCAATCACATGTCAAGGATTTTTTGTGAAATAGGGATTATTCTGAATTAACTAGGAGTGGATATAACAAGATATGAATGTGTTTGGAACATCAATCCAACTATTAATGATCAATTAAATTCGAATGTGCATTGACCACTCATCATTAGGAAACTCCTATAAATATTTGCCAGCATAGAAGAAGCATTTCTCTTATTTCGCAAATTTTTTTTATGCTACATCGAGAAAAACATCATGCACCTTGAAACATATGACACTTCCATCTGAATCCTTAAGAAGTGGATCTATAAGAAAATGTTCAGCTAATACATTGATGAATCTTTCTACTCTTTAGAGAGGAAAGTGTCCAATCACAAACCCTTCTACAAATAGTAGCTTCCTCACATTTGGAGTAAATATGAATTCATCTTCTGGGAAGGCGGAGAGGTAGAGAAAACATAATTGCAAAGAAAGTTCAAAGTCCTCCAAAGTATCATAGCTCAACCTGCACCTCTGCAAAATATTCAATGAAAATTTCCATTCATTTAAGTGGGTGACATCTGCCATCGCCTGTCCTATCACTTTGAGAGTTAAAATTAGGCCTCCATACTCCCTATACACACGCCTCACTACTTCATGGTTGATTATCATGGGTGAAATTCCATGATAATTGTGTTGAAAATCATGGAAATAAAACAACGACAGCTATCATCCTCCCATAATTGTTCAAATTGGATGTAAGATGCATCTAGAAATTGTAATTGTTCAATCATATTATTTTCTAGAAGTGTAAATGATGAGGTTTAAGTCATAGTGTGGAGAGATCATAGGTATATATAGCTCAATTAACAAGGAGTTTGCACTAGTTTACCAAACATCATCTAAAAAAAATCAACCTTATTATCACCCAACCTCTCACTTACCCATATTTTCACATCCTCTTCCTATTTGCTCTGTAATATTTCAATTATTTGAATATATAATTGTTCAAAGACAAGGTCATTTTTGGGAGCATTGAAAGTGGGAGTTTTTGAAATGATAATATAAAGCATCAAGCTATCACTAGAAAAAAGAACATGTACCTGGCTGTTGTCGAACACATTTTTGAGCTATCACTAGAAAAAAGTCATGGTTGAAATGAAACCATCACTAATCAAGAGTTGATGACTGAGTATTTTATTTGCAACTGAATTAACATTCACCTTTGCAGTGGCCGATATCTTGAAGGCCCAACTCCCAACTTCCAACTCTATATAGCTGCACTCACAGCTTGGGTGTCTAGTTGGGATCTGATCTATTCTCTATATGGCATTTCAGAAATGCCCCTAAACATGGCTTGTTCTCTAGGGGATATATATATATATATATGTATATATATATATATATGTACATATATGTATATGTATATGTATAGATGTATGTATATATATATATAGAGGGTAGCTCAATGCAAACTCATCAGAAAATCGTTTCCATCCCACCCATATAGAGGGGGCAATAGGGGTGCATAAATGTTTCTATAGTCGACCTTAGCATGCTCTACTTGAATATTGAATACAAGGTCCAAAACCTAGCCTATCCCACATATAGATATTACTCTCTCCCTCTCTCTCTCTCTCTATAGATATATATCCCCTAGAGAACAAGCCATGTTCAGGGGCATTTCTGAAATTCCATATAGAGAATAGATCAGATCCCAACTAGACACCCAAGCTGTGAGTGTGGCTATATAGAATATATATACATATATACATATACATATATATGTATATATATATATACATACATATATATGTATATATATGTGTATATATGTGTGTGTGTATCCCCTAGAGAACAAGCCATGTTCAGGGGCATTTCTGAAATGCCATATAGAGAATAGATCAGATCCCAACTAGACACCCGAGCTATGAGAGTCTAGTTGGGATCTGATCTATTCTCTATATGGCATTTCAGAAATGCCCCTGAACATGGCTTGTTCTCTAGGGGATATAGCTCGGGTGTCACAGCTTGGGTGTCTAGTTGGGATCTGATCTATTCTCTATATGGAATTTCAGAAATGCCCCTGAACATGGCTTGTTCTCTAGGGGATACACACACACAAATATACACATATATATATACATACGTATGTATATATGTATATATATTCTATATAGCCACACTCACAGCTTGGGTGTCTAGTTGGGATTTGATCTATTCTCTATATGGAATTCTCTTCGCTCGTTCTCTCTCTCGCCGCTCAGAAATGCCCTTGAACATGGCTTGTTCTCTAGGGGATATATATCTAGAGAGAGAGAGAGAGAGAGAGAGAGAGAGAGAGAGAGAGAGAGAGAGAGAGAGAGAGAGAGAGAGAGAGGAATATCTATATGTGGGATAGGCTAGGTTTTGGACCTTGTATTCAATATTCAAGTAGAGCATGCTAAGGTCGACTATAGAAACATTTATGCACCCCTATTGCCCCCTCTATATGATCTATATATGGGTGGGCTGGAAACGATTTTCTGATGAGTTTGCATTGAGCTACCAGAAAAGTTGGTTGATGAAGGTAAGTTGGCTCATTGTGCTTGAAAAGATTCGTGGATTGAGGTTGAGGTTAAATTTATTGGTAAGTTCACATTCCTCATTGCATTGGTGAGAAAATTAGGAAATCGAAGTATTGTGACCGCAAAGCTACGTACATATTTATAATCAATATTTATTATCTTATGAATAATGAATGATAATATGTTTCTTAATTCCTTGGTATGTCAATTGTTAATTTTACAAAATAGTTAAAAACAATTATACAACCTAGACATTCCTTTTTCATAAAAATGTGTTGAGTGCATTCAATTTTACCGAGTGTATACATGGGACAAAAAGGTATACAACAATTTAACATATACCAGGTTTTAAATAGATAAAAAGATAATAATATGGACAAAACTCATAACACATCCATATTCTAATTACCGATATATAATATAGATCTTACAACAATATAATGTAGAAATATTATTACCCAAAAAATGCATTAATAATAACAATGTGAATTTCCTATTGATTTCTTGTTATTCACTTAGGTGATAATCATGTGATTATACTTGAAATTAATAAGAATTAAAGTGAATTAATAACACATATACTGAGGGAGAACATGAAAAAATGAAGCACGAGGATCATATCAGATGGCATGAACATCGAGCGTGGTGCAAACCGGTAACGTGATGAGGTTCTGTGAAGGAGCGAGCATCAACCATAATGTGTAGGAAAGGATTCAAAAAATGGGTAGAACCTTGTTAAGCTCAAAATCTCTCCACTCATCTCATAGATTGAAAGTGGTGTACATATAGAGGGTGTTAAGTAATCCCCAGTTCCTGAAATGATGACCTATTAAGTGGAGAGGGATAGTTACATTCCCTAAATTCGAAGTAACTCCTAATGACACTAATGACACATTGATGCGTAAGGGAATCTCATAATGACCATAAACAACACCTAGACCCATGACTTCACCTAAGTGATATGACATGCCACATGGCATGGAAAATAGATCACATTAACACCCCCTTCATCATAACTTAGGATGAGGCGGAAAGTTAGAAGAGAGAAATAGGTCCTAACACTGAATCTTGATGAGGAACCCGTTCTCAACAAGGATCTCAAGCTCTAGAGGAAAACCTAGTGGGGAAAAACATCTACCACAAGATAAAAACACACTCTATAGTCTAAGAAAGATACCAAAAATGGGTCTCGGCCACTGAGGAGCCTGATAAGGTACCCATGTATAAAAAAGAAATCTCTCGAAGAGATGAAAAAGAGAGAAAAATAGGGAGACACAGAAGATGCCATGGACGTATCTAAACTTTGCAACTCTAGGAAGTCTCCTACAAGAGTGTTGATGATGTGGTCCTTTGCATCTAGACTGAAGAAGAGCCACCCGCATCTAACTATGTGCATGCCCTTAGGAAGGACAAAAATAGAGTGCTGGAAATCTTCCCACTCCATGAAGGAAACCGAAAGTAGCAGCAGAAAGAACTCTAAGTCTGGTCTATAAAAGTATGATATAGGCCTAGAAAAGGAGCACCAAATAACCAAAGGTAATTCCACATGCATATAATTGTCAGAGTGAAGAAAAGGAACACCAACCGAAAGAATATCCAAGTGATGTGAAGGTAATGCAACAAACCCGACAAAAAAAGGATCCAAAAGCAAGGGTGAATCAATGAAGATCTCCTGAAGAGCGGAAGTGAACATATTCCCAAAAGGGGAAATACCAACAAAGGATATGATAAAATCCTTCAAAAAAATGAATAAGGATGAGGAACCTAAACTACATCACAAGTGGACTCTGCAAAGTGATAACCAAGGTCGGGTAGATACTCATCCTAGTGAGGGGGATGTACAAATAGAAGAGCGATGTCGGACAACTATAGGTCATCCATGCATGAAGGAAGAGGAGTGGAAGGGGTATCACACACTGAAAGTGGAAAGGAGGTTGGTGAAATGACTGTATGAGGTTGAGAATGGGTCTACTTGATGTTTGATGAGATGTGGGAAGTGTCAACACTCTCTGGAATAGGTGAGAGGAGGAGAGGATTCCTCTGTAGTACTCTTGGCATCAGAACTGGGAGCACAATCCTCATCATTAGAAGTAGAACCAAGTGAGTCTGTGTTAGCAAAAATACCATCACATGAATAATAAGAGGAGACAACTGGATAAACAAATGCAACAATGACAACAATATGTGAAGCGACTCCAAGAAAATATTGAAAGATGCTCCAAATACAGTTAAGAGGATCATATTTTTCCACATGAATATGGAGAGGTATGGTGATGGAAAACATCAAGTGACCAATGATATGGTCCGAGAAATTCCTCAAGATGATTAGAATCAGTGGGTGTAGGAACTAACCTAAGCAAGAAGTGTGTAAGACCCTCGTAGGTAAAGTAGTGTTCCATAAAAGCACACCATGATGTATAGTTCTCTCTCGTAAGAAGAAGTGGAAGAGGATGTAAAACAATCCTATGACGCTCGAGTATGGAAAGAAAATCCTCCATGATGTGTAAGAGGAAGTACAAAGTGCACAAGAAGAATGGTACACTAATAAAAGACATCAAACTCAGCCAATAAAGCATCTACAAGCAATACAAAACCTGAGAAGAATAGTGATAACCCCCTACTTTATAAGATAGTGCACGTGATTACAATAGGGTGCATTCATGTGACATCAGACAATTGACCACTCACCTTGTAGTAGGTGAAAAGTCATATGAGAGTAGAGGCCACAATGAAGTCCTAGTCAGAAGCAAAGGAACACACACAATCAAGCATAAAATTTGAAAAACAATACAAGGGTACATTGCTCAATGTGAAAGAAAATGCGTCTGACGTCACAAAAAATAAGGATCTCTTAGCGCAAGGCTGTGGTAGATGCGTCCACTAGTTACAGGAAAAGAGGAGCACTATAATGAACAAGCCAAAAAAGTGGCCTGGAAAGCCTAATAACCCTGAACAAGGAGCCTAGAAAAATACTCCTCCTCTGTACAATGAATTTTTATTTTTTTCCCCTTTACATGGTTATATAATGCTGAAAAAGGCGGGAAAAAGGAGAAAAAATAGAAAAAGGGTGAAAAAGGGAGTCTTGGGTCCCAAAGGGTAGGTAACTTGGCGAGATGAAGGGTGAATTGGGGTGGATGCGGTTCAGGGAGGACTCGGCGAGCCGAGTTGGCTTGGATCAACGAGGCGAGCTATGTAGAGGGTAATGATTCGAGTGGTCAATACACCGAGGAGGTTGTGTTAGGTAAAATTTTCAGAGGGAGGGATTGAGTTTACCAGGGGGATCCCGAGTTTCCATGAGATGGGTGGAGTCCATTGAACTGGTGCTAGCTAGTGAATGGGAGACAACGTGTTGGAACAGACAGACTATCTGTCAAGTGAGATGTCCAAGTTAGGGGCTCAAGGAGTGAACTGAATTAGCAGTTGACACGTCACTAAGGTGAGCTGGACGAAGAGCCCAAGCTGGGGGTCCTTGTGAGGAGATAGTGTAATGTGTCAACCAAAATATGAATGACGCTAGAGGGTCGAGTCAGGAGCATGTAGGTCTGGATGTAGGATGTGTTACCGGGGCAGGAGAAGGTAGGCTAAATGAGGTAACGAACTGAATGGTGAGAGCATGGCATAGGGAAGACCTGAATGCTGAGTGGGAATGGAAGGTGCACTAGAAAAATTCGAACTAGGAGTAGTCAGAGATGTGGAAAAGGCCAAAGGGGAACACTAGGGCTTAAACGCTGAGAAAATAACTAGCATGAACGAAGTAGCATGATGAGTGAAACATGGCATGAGTAGAGAATTCCAATAACAGAAAACAATGATGAATGCTTAGGTGCAAGGAAGGTCGAGCCAGGGCATGAAGGAAATAGGTGCTAGCTAGGGCTGGAACACAAGGGGAATAAGGATCAACAGAGGGTCAATAAGTACAATATAATGATAAAGAATAAAGGATAAACAAGTAATACAAAGGTCAAAAACCCATGAAAAATCGAAGATTTAATAAAACCTAATGCAAAGCATGAAAACAGACTGATTTACAATGATGCAAGGTAAGTTAAGGGAATGGCGAGTTGGGGGCATCTCAATTCCCAACTCGGTGAGTTGGGGCTGAGTTGGCCTTTGAGGTAGCTAGTACACTTCTAAAAAATCACACAACCAACACACAAAAAACTATGATATGAACCTTAAATGGAATCTCGAGACTGTAATAGACTCCAAAACACACATGCAAGGCCTATAAAATGGTGAACCCCTAAAACATAAACCATGAACAACCTGAATAAGGATGAAACCCCAAATATGTGTAAGTAGAGCACGGACAGAATAACCATTACAATGGACACTCAAGAAACCTGTATATCACGAACAAAAAATTGGAGAGAAGTGAACACTAAAGACTTGCATGGATCCACACAATGTGTACTTTGATACCATGAGGGAGAACATGAAAACAAAAAACACAAGGATCATGTGGGACATCGTGAACATCGAATGTGGTGTAAACCGGTAGTGTGACCAATTCCCTTGAAGGAGAGAGTATCAACCATAACATGCATGCAAGGATTCGAAAAAGGCGAAAAACCTTCCTAAGATCAAAATCTCTCCACTCATGATGAGTCCAGGGATATTTTTAGTGGTGAATATTCGTAATTTGGTGAATATTCCATTTTTGGAAAATTTGAAAAGGTGAATTTTTTAGAGTAGGTCAGTGTACTGTTCACCTAAAATTTCTAGTATAATTTTTTTTAGGAGTCGGCTTTGCCTACCATTGAAAACTACTCCTATATAAACCTAGATAATTCTCCTAGTAGTATACTAGTAACTTACTAAGGTACCATCCGAATTACTTGTAAATTACAAGTAGACAAAGTGTGGATCTAAGTCTCAGACTGGTTGTTTCATACTTGCAATAGGAAAGTGTCACTGACGCGCGACAAGGAAGATTTTCATTTCCAGATGAGCGAAAATATAGTGAAAACTAACGCACGACTCGAAGAAGGCGTTGACGCTTGACCTTATAGGGTTATTGATGGACGACTAGAGGGTAGTTGATATGCGATCGGAGGGTTATTGACAAGGACGACCAGAAATAACCATTGTTGATGCGTGAACCTAGAGGGTTGTTGAGCGTGCGGTAACTGAGAGAGTTACAGGTGATCCACACAATGAGTGTTGTTGATGAGTGACAAGGGGGTTGCAGACGGTAAAAAAAATGAAGCATTTGTTTGGTGTCATGTGACAACAAGGTTTTTTGTTGCACGACAGCAAACCTTGTTGTCGCCCAACACCAAAAAAATGTTGAGTGCTCCCCCTTAAGAAAATGACAGGCAAAAATTTGAATCTGAAATCCTAGAAAATTCACCTTTTTGATGAAATTGGTTCGAGGTATATTCCCTAGGGATTTTTCACCTCTAATTTGCCAGAGGCTTCTTAAAATGAACCCTCTCATCTCATAGATCAGAAGCAATGTACATATAGAGGGTGATGAGTAACCTTGAGTTCCTGCAATGATGACCTCTAAAGTGGAGAGGGGGAGTTATATTCCCTGAACGGGAACTAATTCCCAATGATGCACTGATGCGTAAGGGGATCTCATGATGACCCTAAAATGACACCTAGACTGATGACCTCACCTAAGTGAGATGACCTACCTTGTGGCATGGATAATGGCTCACACCAACATATACCATTGGACTGCAGGGCAAAGAGAAACATATATAATATATTACATACTTGTGTAATACATCCTAATGAAATAACAACAATAGTGCTAGATATTTGCTTTCTAGTGCGGCCTCTACATTCAAATCAAAATTAGAATTAGAAGACAACAACTTATCTTATTTATAGATTTAAATGTTAGGAATAAATAATGTTCAGGTGAGTATTAGTACTTCATTAAGTTAGCAATGTAAAGTGAGGTTGTTATTTAGTAAAATAACAACTCACCTATTAATTTAGTTTGTTTCAGGTATTAAACTAAGCATAGGGTTTGTTAGAAGATTGTTTGGCTTGACTCTTTATATTAAGGAGATTCCATAGCTTATATATTTTTATGGTGTTCTCATTTGGAATTGATCAATAAAGTAGAATTATTGTTGTGTTTGGCTTATCGTTCTCTCACATTTGGTATCAAAGCAACTGTGTCATGTCCTTGTGATGGAAGAATAGATTGTATTGAGGGGTGACTACTATTCATTACAGCCCCATATTATGCTTCCCATTTTGTCTTGTTAGTTGTTTCATTTCTTGTGAAAATTATTTATTTGCACTTAATTCTGCCTTCTTGAACATGTTCTCTTGATGCCACGAACGCCGGCTATAACCGACGATTATGTGAATCTATCTATTCATTTTGTCTATAAGATTTCAAAATATGGAGAACTTGCATTGATTCGAGGTTCTATTAGCAATATGGTTCCCAAGCTTGTCGATCTCACATTGATGAATGTATGCATGACTTCTACCATTTTTAACAGCTACACATATTTAGTCTATGTTGTGTTATCTCTCCAAATGGGTTCATTTTAGTTTCCAACTATGATCTTCAAGCATTATTTCTTCATTATCAAAATAATTTCAAAGATTGAGGAACAAATTTAGAATTGTAGGTTTGATTTTTTACTACATATTTAGGAAGTTGAAATTATAGTATATGATCATCTCCAAACTACTTCAATTACACCACAAAGCCTGTGGATTCCATACAAAGGCTCGGTGCATGAAAATCCATATCATATTGACATCAAATAGATCTCGAAATTTGATGGTCAATTAAGTTTTTCGCTTTTAGTCCTCTTACATTGGAAATCTCTGAGCATTCATTTTATTTTTTTGATCACAAAGTTTTTACTGAAGACAACGTGCTACCAATTTAAGAGAAGAGAGCCAGAGGGGTGTTATGATCATCCTATGTGGTGTCTTCTAATATCAAGGATCCAAAGATCCACCTATAACCAAGAACACGAGGTTCTCTAAACTTCCTAGTCCATATCTTAAGACTTTTCATTAAAGATTTTTGATTTTATTTATTATATATTCAGTGTGTAGGAGTTTTAGTATGTTTTTTTTGTGTCATTTTAATTTTATTCAATTCTCAAGAGATAATTTTATTGTATTTAAATTTGTACTCTCAAATTAATGTGTAAGAAGATACTTTGTGTCTAAAAATAATAGTCTTGTGTCATCTTGTTATTAAAAGAGTCATTTTTGTGTAATATAATCATCATCGTTGTTGTCAAGTGTCGTTAAAAAATTAAGGTTTATTTTTGTATTATATATACACAAATTCAAAATTGATTCGTATTTATGTCATTCGTTATCAAATTGTAAAAAGGGTTATTGTGTCAAATGAGTGTCGTCAATTTTCAAAGATTCAAAGTTTTATTTTCTCTAGTCATTTTTCATTAATTCCAATCTTTAATTGAAATTTGTAATATGCCATTATTTTTGTGTTTAGTATCATTAGAAATTCTATTGTCTCGAATCTCTCATTATAGCCATTGTGAATCTAAGTCAAAAGTGTCCTTGTCAATAACCAACTTAAACATGGTCACCTAACCATGGACCCCTTTCACCCCACATTAATAATTAATTTAATTATTTTAATTAAATTAAATATCCATCCTCACAATATCCATTATTTTATTACCTTAATTGACCTAATTTCCACCTCACCTAGACACCTCATCCAGCCACCTCACCCTAGACCTATTCTTGGCATGTTTCCATAACTAACAATAACTAAGTCTTACTTGCCTTAATGAGCTAAGATTTGGTCTAACCCTAAAATCAATGCCTAAGATTTCTCTAACCACATTCCCACTCATTAGAAGGGAAGCTTCCATTCTAATCCACGAGAACAAACCAACTTGGCCCAAGAAATAAGAGATATCTGTCGATTTTAGTAAACCTAGGGAATCCAACCTTAACTGACGTTGGTCACCCCTAAACTGACACCGGTCAACCTGAAACCATCGTCGATTACCATTTATTCACCTAAGGAACCTTTTTTTTAGGTTGGAACATTTTGAGAGAAAGAAGATGAGAAGAGAGATGCATGCAAGCAGAACCAGAGTCTTTTCACGCACCCAGACATCCATAGCCAGCACCAGGATAGATCCAGAAGCATTGGAACTCATGGTAACATTCCAGGAAGCATCACTATTGCACCAAGCTCCATTCCATCAACCAATCATCACCACCACCCAACCATTGGACATACAACATTGGTAAGTGTTTTTATCATTAATCATTTCCATTCTTATTCTACTCATAGAGTTGTTACCATTTCTATTATCATTCTTCTATTAACATTCCCATTCCTCTATAGCCTTCTTTCTGACAAACTCAAAAACCTCACCCACCCATTTATGATATCACCTATCTTGGCCCTTCGACCTCTCTGAGTGTTCTTATTATTCCCACACACCTTGTCATCCCCTTCTTTAGCCCCATCTAACCTCACCTAGACTCTACAATAAGATTTTCATTGAACTATTGTCATCCTACTGTACCGACATCAGTTACCCATAACTGTCATCAGTCTCCCTTAACCATCATCAGTTATACCCAACCGACATCGGTCTCTATGTTTTATACCCTACCTAAGAATAGAGCCAAACAACCTCCTACCAGTTGACCTAAACAACCTAGAATCACACCCTGACTAGTTCTCAGTACCTTGACAGTCACCTCATCCTTTAGATCCTACTATAGCCTAGCCTGTTGTGATTGGATTTTCTTATTGTACTTGAATGAGATACCTAAATCATATCAACTATAGTAGGAATTTACTTATTTCTTGAATTAATTTTTTTAAAAGTGGATTGACATCCATCTAGGAAGTATCACACTTCCCAGAACTAGCATACGCTAGGAAATCCACTGTCATATATCATTTAACTTCTCTTTTGTGGTCTTGTTTTCTATTACAGGTAGTTCCTCCTAGCCAAAAGGAAGCTCTCACAATTGGCATTGGGTCAAGAAGTCAGAACACACACATCAACCTCCAACCAACCCATTTAATAGGTATTCCTCCTATCCCATAACCCTTATCTATTTCGTCATTCAAAAACGTAAAGAAAATGGTGAAACATTTTGGCATGCCCGGTGGGACCCATCAGGGGTTCTATTGCATTTTCTTCATTCCTAGGTGAAAGTTGTGTGTTTATTTCCCTTAAAAGGCTTACACATTAATCTTCTCCTCTGGTAATCTTCTCTTCTTTCTAATTGCTCTAAAAGAAACATTTCTATTGGTGCATTTAAAAAGGAATCATTCTTCTTTCTTGCTTTTTACATTTAGTGAAAGAGCATACCCTCTCATATTCATAATTTTTCTTCATCGAACTTTATTTTTTCAATTTGGGCTTAAAATTTGTTGCATTACATTTTGATTTGTTGCATTTAGCTCACATTAAAATTAGGGCAACCTATATGCTGGAAGTCATGCCTAGCTGATGGTCAACACAAAGAATCATAGAAAGCACATTCTCTCTCTCTTTGTGTGTTACCAAACTACACAAAATTGAAATATACACATCTTTCTTAAACAACATCTTACCTAGGAACACCTGTCAGTGATCACACAATCCAATTGGCAGGTACTCCCCAGCTCATTACTTCTGTCGAGTCATTATCTCAGAGGATGGCCCGCCCCCACCATAACATACCTAAAACCTCTCCTTTTAGATATCCTTCTTCGTAGGAATCCTTCCTCACCAAAAACTCTATTCTAAATTCATGAGTCAGTCTTCTAAATAGTATAAGCTCAAAACATTAAAAATCAATTGTTAGGTACGTGTTTTTTAGTGTTTAATTGACATGTGTTTGAGGTGTGAGGATACGTCCCTCCATTTTTCCATTTTTTTGCCTTACACACTCCACAATCACAGTTGGAGTATTCTGACTTCTTATGAGTGTGTCAAGACTTCATTGCATCATCTCCAGACCTCTGGGTTGATTTATTTATCTCACTAAAATTCACAACAATCCATTTTTCTACATCTTTCCAATTTTCACAGTAACCAGCATCGGTTTTTCTTAACTGGCATCAGTTTTCTATTCTTTTGGGTTAAATTTCCTAAAGAACCCTTATTTCATTTTTCTTCACTGTCAGAGTTCCTGTGAGTCTCTGTACTCTCTCTGCTTTGATAAACAGTCATCATATAACTTGTTCATCTGACTGTCATCATTTTTTACCCACTTTGGTCAAAATTGTTCTTTTCTCACAGTAACCGACCTCGGTTACCCCTGAACCAACATCGGTCATCCTTAACCATGTCGGTTACCTTGTATCTAACATCTAGCTGATTCATTACCCAAATCCACCTATAGACACCTATTTTCTTCATCCCCACTACTCCATGTGTCATCTGCAGGATACAAAATCACCTGATATACATTAATTCACATGGTGTTGACTCGTAATCAAGCTAACGCTCTTATATTTCATGCAAGTTGTCAACCACTCCCACCTAGTCCTTCACCACCCTCTGTCCTGTCACCCATGGATCCAACCCTACCTACCACCATTTCCATAGGTGATGAGGAATTTTCATGACTCCTTGATCAGAATCCTGTGGCCTTACAGTTCTACCTTTCCCACTCTTCCACCTGGGACTCCTCAGGTCAGTTGATATATGGCATGCCTGTATCCATCTCTCCTGCCCTTATTCCCACTTCTACATCAGCCCCTAATAATGTGGTGTTACCTTCACCTGATTCACCCCCATTAGTTCCACAGCTAGGACCCATACTCACTATGACCGTATCAGTTGCACCCGTAGTATCTGTTGTCCCCTCATCGACCACCTAGACCATAACCCCATCCACACCCATTGTCTCACAAATACCCATTGCAACACAACCACCCATGGTGTTAGTGACCCCTACTCCATTCCAGAATCTTGTCCTCTCCATCCCACAAACACTTCCCCCAATCGCTACTAGAGTCACTACGACCATCCCACCTACATACACATACTATCAACAACCCCCTATCTCGTCTATCACCCATTCTGGATACATGCCCTCTATGTCAGTCCCCTATTCTCAACCTCCCTATTCGGCATCACCATACAATGGAATGTCACCTACATCACAGGTTCAATACTAGCCCCCTTATGCCACAGGAGGTGCCCTTCCATCACAACCTACCAATGACCTCATCAAATTGATGATGGAAAAGATGCAGACACTAGAAGCATCAGTTTCAGGCTCACGCAATTCTCTCACCTACGATGAAATCTATAATGAGCCCATTCATCCATCCATCCCTATTCACCCATACCCTGTACATTGGGAAATGCCAAAATTCAACTGTTTCAATAGTAAAGAAGACCCACAACAACATTTGTGGTCTTTCAAACATGGGTGTTACCTGATCACCCATGATGACGCTTTACTCCTACGGACCTTCCCGATGTCCCTGACAGGACCTGCATTGGAATGGTATAGTGGGCTACCAAGACACTCCATCTACTCATTTAATCAAGTAGCCCAAGCCTTCTTAGATCACTTCTCCATCAACATTGTTAAGAAGGTTACCATGACTGATCTTTATTCCACACGACAGTATGATGATGAGTCTATCACTGACTTTTTCTCTCACTGGCAGCCTAATTAACCAACTCACATTTCAATTACCTCAAACTGAACTCATAGAGTTGTTTACTCAGGCTTGTGCTAGACACATCTCACCAACCCTATAGGTGTAGACCTTTCACACTTTTGACGAGGCATTCACCATGGCACAAAAATTGGAAATTTGTGCTATCAAAGAGAAGAAAATTCAACTTCGTAACAAGAACATCACGTTCAAATCAAATGATGCTTCTTCATCTTTGAAACCCCAAAACACCTATTCAAAACCCAAAGGATCTTCCAACACCATAGTTCTCAAGGCTATCCCCCCTCATCAATCAAACCTAGCCAAACCTCCTTCTAATCTCTCTCTCATCCAAGCTTTCTAGTTTAGATGAGAACAATGAAAATACACTTCGATAGGAGAACCTTACTCTTTTGTTTTGGAAAATCTTTCAAGGTTGGTGTCATTACCCTTCCACCTATAAAACCACACACTAGTTTTGACCCTGAGCACCCCATGCCCACATGGTATAAAGAACATGAATTTTGCAACTATCATCGTGTCAAAGGTCATAGCGACAATAACTACATCACCTTCAAGAATATCATCCAAGAAATGTTAGACAATGGAGATCTAGTCTTGGATAGCCCGAATGCACCCGCTAACCAAAACCTACATATCTTCAAGAAGCCATTCCCTAATCATGCCCCATCTTCCAACCAAGCTGGTGACACGTCAAACAATGATAGCAATGTCCACGAGGTCCATGCTATTTTTGAGGACATACCAGTTGCTTCCCAATTGCCTCATGTTCCTTCCATAGATGAAATCTTAGCCCGAAGCTCCCCTACCTGCACAAGAACCTATTTCATCTACTCCTCCACCCACAGAGGAACCCCCTTCATTTTCTCCTTCACCCATGGAAGAGCCTATAATTAGCACACCACCTTTGACCCCTCAAATTTCTGAGCAGTTGTCAGTGACACCTCTCCTACTCATAGGAGATGCATGTCTGCCACCTACACCATCACAAGGAGATTCCACCTCATCTGGCCCATCCTCTCCTCTACCCATGGAGGATCCTATAGAATACCATTGCCTTTCGATGACCATTCACCATCGGACCTTCAAGATCCCACTGATCTACTTTTAGCTCTCTTACCCACAGAGTTTGAGGCTAGCCATTTCCCTGTATCTCAAACACATTTTACGGGGTTGCTACTCAATCCACATCAATTCCCACTTACAACAGTACCATTTTCATGCTTGACCAATCACCTGGACTATGTTGATAGAGCCTTACTTTGGGGATGCCTTCTACTTCCCGTTTCAACCCAAATGCAGCTGTCACTCACCGATACCTCCACTATCTATCCAAAAGTGTTTCAAGTGACCAAACCAAACACAACCATGACTATTGCAACACCTTCCACATCACCACCCATAGCCCAACTCACACCTCTTCCCATAACCCAACATACATCTACACCCAAACACCTACCCATGCCTATATCATCTCCCTTACCTAAACCTATCACTACCTTAGGGGTCATACCTACAGCTAGCCTTACTCACCCACCCATCAAATTAGATTTAGCCACATCTTCCAAAACTAACACTAAACTTACCCCAGCCCCTAAAAAGAAGACCCAACCTCCTAGGCCTCATACACCAACCTCACCTACCACACCATTATCACCTTCACCCCTTCTGTCCATCCTAGGACCTCACCCCTCGACCCTGGCCAAGCAACCTCTGTCCACCGGTAAACCAAGAATGCAACAACCCACCTCCTCATCACAAACCTCTAATATACCCAAGTGACCCACACAACTTCCGCCATCACCCGTACCCTTCTTACCACCCATACCTCCACTACCATCAATAACTTCTTCACTACCCATGACACTTTCTTCTCTTTCACTCACACCTTCTACCCAACCTCTACCACCCATCTCCGCAACACCTCAGTTACCCCCGTGGGTAACCCATCCTCTTCCACCATCTACTTTTCCCTCCACATCTCATACACCCATGTCACCTTTTCCCAAAAAGGGGAAACCTAAAGCTAAAAATCCACTACCCTCCAATAAGGTAGTTAAACCAACCAAACCTTCCATCGCCAGCTCTTCTACCATGCCCATACCCAAGCAGATGCAACCAAAACCTAAGACCACACCACACACCAAACTAGTAGACCAACCCACTCCCCCTCCTGTAAAGCCTCTTCCTCCACAATCAGCCATACCTGTACCCAAACCCACATTCACCTCCCATTGTGATCCACTAGCAGGGTCCTACGCCAAAATCTTAACCAATCTCCTTGAAACTTTTGTCATCACATTACCACCTCTTAGACCTTACGACCCACTCAAACCCAAACCAAAAGGGTTTGACGAAACTAAAATTTGTGCCTACCATCGTGTGCCAGGACACAATGTAGAGAACTATAAGGCTTTAAAAACCGCTCTTGTCCAATTGTGTCCTCCCGAAGAAAATTTTGATGATGACGATCTTCTTGATGAGGACCCCATTTCACCTTCACCAATTTCCACAGATATTCTCCCATTACCTACTCAGCGACCAAAATCTCCACCCCCAAAACTCTTTGATCCACCCCCAAGATTCGAGATTAACATGGTTCATATAAGAGAGTTGGCCAAACCACCACCCAAATGCCAATGCGCCCTACTCATTTCACAAGGATCATATCCCCCACTAGGGTTTTGTCCCTCATGTTGCTATACCTTCCATGACACACCCTCTTCATCCACCTCCCCTCAGATTAACATGATCAACATTGCCACCCGTGCTCAGAAAGACAAGGGTAAGGAAAAAGCAACTGGCCCATCAACCAACCCTGTACCCAACATACCATCTGCACCCATACCCAAAGTCACCATTCGAGGTCCTGCATATCCTATTTCCAATGGGGTCACACATCACACAATGCTAAAACAACTACACCAATCCCCCCTCAAAATGTCTTTATATGACCTCGTCCAAACCTCTGAGTCACATCGTCAAGCCCTCATGGAGGTCCTTCAATCTATTGAAGTTCTTACCAAATGACCCCACACCCATAGCCTCCATCATTACCCCTCACCATGTAGCCTCTCTCACTAGGTCATCACCTTCCTCTACACCTCCACCTACTCGCCAAGTAGCCACCTCATCTTTTCAGATGAAGAGATCACTCCCTTCCAGTCTGATGACCCCAACCCCACTCTTTTCATCTCCATCTTTATCGATAATATATGCATACAACACATTATGATCGATGGTGGTGCTAGCATTAACATCATCTCCTCCCATGCATATGACCAAATGCGAATACCTACCAATTACATGCATGGTAACCCAGTTATGTTGTGCTCCTTCAATGATGCCATGACCTCTACCCTAGGTACCATTGTTCTCCATGTCCGTGTGGGTCCCTGCACTGTCCCGGAACTTTTCTATGTCCTAGAAGGGGAGTTCCAATATAACTTATTTCTCAGCCGACCTTGGATCCATGCCATGGGTTGTGTCCCTTTGAATTTACACCGTTGCCTCAAATTTGAACACGAGGGACATAATTACACCATCCCTGCCAACCCGTCACCTTTCAAGACCTGTAACATGCTATACCAGCCCAATGATGTGCTTGTACCAGTCAAGGCATCTACCACTATCCCTACTTCACCTTCACCTACAAGCCCATCCACCAAAACTGCCACTACCTCTTTGCATCTAACCTTGCTATCCCCACTACTATTGTAGCCTCTACTGCTGACTCACCTGTTTCCCCATCATCTAGCGAGCCATCTATCCCCACTACCCACATACCGACTACTGATCCCTTAGAAGGTGTTTTTCAATGCCTCACTCTGGGGGAGTACCACCTATACAATATCGACACCTTCCTCACCCCACAAGAGTATGGGAACCTGTGCCAACACCCCAGTTATGACATCCACATCGGTGATGTTTTTCCTTATGGCCCTCCCCACCTTCACACTAATCTAACATATGGGGGACTTGATATGGCCACCTATAAACCTGAACCTCCATCCCAAACCCAACCATTTTCATCTGACCTACACTCCCTCACTAACCACCACTTCACTCACACTTTCCTCCACTGGTGCACATGGAAAGGATTTGGCTTCGAATTTTACAAACAGGGCCACCATACTGTCATTTCTTGTACCTCTCATAAACACAATGACCATAGTGGCATTGGTTTTGATGCTCCACCTTCCAAGAAGGTTCACATCGACCTCATCTAGGATGGGAAATATTCCCCATCTCATTCACCCACATTACCATCTTCACCCACGGAGTCCATAGATCCTGAATCTATTCCTCCTAACTTTTTTTTTCATAAACACCATTTCCTTGGGACCACTGACCTATCAACGTGATGGCGAAGCTCCCTCTTCTCTCCCATTCCTATATCCTGACATGATCGATGATGATACACCTTCTATTAACGTCATTCAATGTCAGGATGATGAGTCCATCCTCACCTACCTTGGTGCAGGAAGACTCTTATATTCATCAGTCATTACCCTCTGAGACGTGCAAACCATGTTGAATGAATCGACCATCGAAATCAACATTAACACTCAGGATGACCCACACATTCTAAAGATCAGCCAATCCTTAGACGCTACTGAATAGGAAGCCTTCACCTCTTTCCTTCGGGACCATAGCAATGTGTTTTCCTGGTCCTATGCCGATATGCCCGGTATTGACCCAAAAATTGTGGTCCACAATATTGTAACCATCCCTGATACCAAACCCATCAAACAAAAGCTGCAGAAAATGCATCCTCGCATTGCTCTTCTGGTCAAAGAAGAACTTCAGTGCCTTCTCTTGGTTTCCTTCATTCTACCCATTGATTATCCCCAATGGATTTCTAACATTGTTCCTATCACAAAGGTGATAGGGGGACTCCTCATTTGCATAGATTTCCATGACCTCAACCTCGCTTGTCCCAAAGATGATTTCCCACTACCAGGAATTGACCAACTAGTTGATCTCACCATTGGCCATGAAATGTTATCACTCATGGATGGTTTCTTGGGCTACAATCAAATATTACTAGCTCCAGAGGATCAACACAAGACTACCTTCATCACCCCTTGGGGGACCTTCTACTATCGAGTCATGCCTTTTGGCCTCAAAAACACTGGTGCTACATATCAGTGAGCCATGACTTACATCTTCCATGACATCATGCATCGCATACTGGAAGATTACGTAGATGATCTTCTGGCCAAATCTAAACATCGAACCAAACACTTGTCTATCCTTAAAGTCATCTTTGACTGACTCATCAAGTATTGTGTGCGTCTTCAACCAAAGAAGTGTGTCTTTGCGGTACTTTCTAGAAAACTCCTAGGTTTCATCATTTCTTTGCATGGCATAGAAGTCAATCCTGCTAAAGTCAAGGCCATTCTGGAAATGCCTCCACCCACTAATCTCCATCAACTTTGAAGCCTACAAGGAAAGTTGCAATCCATTCATCATTTTATCTCACAGCTTTCTGACCGTTGTCAACCATTCCATCATCTTCTCAAGAAAGACATGTCCTTCAAATGGGATGATGAATGTCATAAAGCCTTCAAAGCCTTAAAACAATACCTCCTTCAACCACCAGTGCTCATTCCTCCTAAGGATGATCAACCCTTTTATCTATATATTTCCACCACTGACCATTCTCTAGGTGTCATGCTCACTCATCACGACGAGCAACACAAAGAGAAAGTGGTTTATTACATAAGCCATACCCTTCTAGACTACGAAACTAGATATACCCACGCCAAAAAACTCTTCTTAGCCTTAGTTTTCATTCACCACCAAACTCCGCCATTACCTACTCAATCACAAAACCTTCGTCATTACTAATACTGACCCATTACACTATATGTATGCCAAACCCTATCAACATCAACGTGTCACATGTTGGCTTATGCTTCTTGCTGATCTTGACCTCGAGTTCATTCATCAAAAGTCCATTAAGGGCCAGGATATCACTGACCAACTAGCTGACGCACCTATTTCTAGGGATCAACCATCTAACTTCGACTTCCCAGATGAGTCTATAGCTACCCTTTCCCTGGATGAACCTGCTTACCAAATGACACTCTTCTTCGATGGCTCCAAGTGTCAGCGTGGGGGTGGGGCTGGTGTTATCCTCATTCCCCTTGAGGGTGAACCTATGCCTTTGTCTTTCAAACTCAATTTTGATTGTACAAACAATATTATTGGAATACGAAGCACTCGTATTGGGTCTCCAGGCTGCTATATGCCTTAGATGTTAAGACAATCAATATCTTTAGTGATTCTTAGTTAGTCATAAACCAAGTCAATGGTATATACCAGTGTCATAATGAGATTATTCAAAAGTATAAGCAGCACATAGACATACTTTTGACCACCTTTGACTGTTATACACTTCAAAACCACCCCACGTTCTACCAATAAATTTGTGGATACCATGGCCTGCTTGGCTTCTCAGATACTTGCTTCACCCACTGACTCTAAAATATTTGTCACCATACAAAGGCTACAATCACCCTCTTATTTACCTCATGAGGTCTACTCCATTGGAACCATTTCCCCTGACCCATGTGACCTTTGGTATAAGAAATATGTAGACTATCTTTCCCTTTCCATTTTACCCACTGATCTCACTCATAATGGACAACGTGCCTTTCTTAAAAGTGTCTCCCATTATGTCATCATGGGTGGTCTTCTTTACAAGTGCAGGCTTCGAACGAATTCTCTTACGATGCCTTACGAGTTCTGAAATTCCCTACACCATTAAGGAAGTCCACGATGGAATTTGTGGAGGTCACTTTAGTGGTTTAGCTATCACAAAATGCATCCTTCACCTAGGCTATTATTGGCCAAACCTAAACCATGACTGTTGTGATTATGTCAAACGTTGCATGAAATTCCAGCAACATGCTAATCTCCATCACACACCTAGTCATGCCTTGCAGGTCACACAAGACCTTTGGCCTTTCTCTCAATGGGGTTTGGATCTTGTCAGTGAGATCAACCCCCATTCTTCACAATGCCACCAATGGATCATAACCGCTACCGAATATTACACTAAATGGGTAGAGGCCATTCCTCTCATTTCTACAAAAGATGAGAAAATATGTGAATTCATCAACCATCACATCATTTGTCATTTTGGTGTTCCTCACCACCTTATCACTGATAATGGAAAACAATTCAAAAACAAAACCCTACGCAAACTATGTGACACTTTTGGCATCCAACTTAGTTTCTCATCACCTTATTACCCACAAACCAATGGTCAAGCTGAATCAACCAATAAAACCTTGAACAAAATTCTTATGAAGGTAGTCAATGATACTGGGAAAGATTGGCATACACACATCCCTTTCACCTTGTGGGCTTATCGTACTAGTATTCACACTTCGACAGCTGCCACACCCTTTTCTCTGGTCTATGGTACCGAGGTTGTCTTACCTCTCGAAGTCTAGATTCCATCTCTCTACATCTCACTACAAGACATGCTCAATGACAATGACTTTCACCAAGATCATTTGGCACAACTTGAGTTATTAGATGAATGCCATCTCAATGCTCTTGACCATCTCCAAATTTACCAAAAGCGTATCAAACATGCATATGAAAAACACATTCATGAACAAACCTTCCAGGTCGGTGACCTCGTCCTGAAAGAAAATCAACATGTAACTAAAGAAGAGAAAAGTAAATGGGGAAAATTTTCTCCTAATTGGCTTGGACCCTATATCGTTACCCATGCCTATGGATCAGGTGCTTATCATTTGTCTTCACTCGAAGGTAAACCCAAACCTGAGCCCCTTAATGCCTTGCATCTTCAACCATTTTATTGTTGATATCGAGTCCTATATCACTTTCTGTCAGTTGATCACTCATCCCTTGAGCATTGTTCACCTTCCATATTACCCATTTTTGAGGATCCACGACTCAAAAAGAATCATGTGATTCCCATCACCTTTCAGCCCTATCTTCAATATGAGTACCACAACTCTACTCATAGCATGATTCTCATGGATATTTTTTGTCTTCTTCAAGATGGAATCCCATGGTTGTTCATCACTCGAAACCACCTCTTTCATAGTTAATTTTTGTGTGCTACGGTCTTGTCTTCTAAACAAGAACCTAATCTTCCTCTATAGTCTTGTCCATGACTTAAATGTCCAAAAACAAAAAGGGATACAACTCCTTGAGTCAAACTTCTAGCAAAAGATGACTCCCTCAAAAGGGACATCTCTTCACTCTAATTCCACCACTATAAATAGACTACTCCCTTGAAGGAAAGCTATATAAAGTCATTACAAAAATGTAATAAATATCCAGAAGCTTCCCGCATCGATCAGCTTCATGAAGACCTCAAGGAGATAATATACTCATCCCATATAGACTTCCCACATCGATCAGTCTATTATAAACAAACAAATGAAGAAAAGGATGAAATTTTCATCATGGGCTTGCTTATTTTTTATTTTTGGTTTCTTGTTCTGAAAAACACGTTGTCGTACACTAAGTTACGCTCAATCACCCATTCTCACCTCCTTTCCTTTTTTTCCTAATTTCCTCTTTACTCAAGGGACTTGCCGCAAACGCGACACTTTGTGATTATGAAACTTTCTTCACCCTTAGACTGGTCCATTATGCAATGCCTTTAAGGTCTTATGTTCATGAGCCCCTCTTAGGTATGGTTGACTCATTAGGGTTCTTATCAATTAAGTGGCTCTTTTACCACCTCTTACCATTCACCTTCCTCATTACTTATTGATTATCCTATACAACACTAGATCATCGACACCTATATTTAAAAACAAACCATGCCTATGACCTAAACTCATGCCTATGACCTACATTCAATATGCCTAAACACCTATCAATCCATTTCTATACTTCATCACAATCTTCCCTAGCTTATGAGAGAACTACATCAACTTGAGGTCCCTTTTCACTGGGACTATGTAGGTAGCACTTCTGAGGGCATGGGGCCCTTAGAGGTTAGCTCAGCCACTCTTTACCCTAACCAATTCCCCCTTTCCCTTTCCTATTCACATTCTACCCTAGTTAGTTTCTATTTTATATCAATAGTTGGAAATTAAACCTAATAAACATCAACTCATACACATTTTATTACATCATCAAATTATCCATTTATCATTTTCACATTTCCATTATGGCACAAATTTGGAAATTAAAAACCATACCCAGTATATACATCAACATTTGTCTCTCATGTTACCAAAAACTTGGACATTAAATCGACCTAACTCAACCATGCCTACTCAACTATGCCTAAATCTCTCAATCATGCCTAAATCATCCTAACTCCACCATGCCTAAATCAACCTGACTCCACCATGCCTAAATCAACCTAACTCCATCATGCCTAAATCAACCATGCCTACAAAGTCCATCATCATGCCTAAACTTTTGACCTGACTCCATCATGTATTATATATGCAAGCCATAAAGGAAAGATAATTCTAAACAAACCTGACTCCACATGCCTAAACCAACCTAACTCTACCATGCCTAGATGACCTTGACTCTATCATGCCTAATCCACTTGATTTCCACATACACACACACACACACACACACACACACATGTATATATATTTTCTACAATGAAAATTAAAACAAGTACACCATCCATACTATAAATACCATCATCTATAAATCAAAAAGTCTATGTAAACATACATGTGAACATAGATATAAATAATAATCACAATCTCTCAAAATCTCTCATATACAGCCTCACCATCTTCGGCATGCAGGCTGGTATATGATCAAAAATAACAAAAAAATCTCATCTACATCCTCATCATCCTCATCATGTAGGTCGTTATACATATCAAAAATATGTCAAAAACATGGATTCACTGATCATCAATGATGAATAATCATCACCCCACCTGATGTCCATCTTTGTCTCATCAGTATCCTCTCTCTCCCCTCCAGTGGGGTGCCCTGCCAACCTCTCTCCACCTCACCCGATCTATCCTCTGATGGTCCAGTCACCTAGCACTGGCCTCTGTGCACTGGTAGTCTCACCCTGACCCTATCTTGAGGCTTGCCAACCCCCTGTACTCTCTACACTATGGGTACATGACCTGGTCCTCTCACTCGAGGCCTACTGTGCTCTATAATCCCCATAGGATAGAAAATCTATCCGTGCGGCCATCCTGATAATACCTGACCTCACCTAAGGCATCCCTCAACCTATCTATAGGTACTGTCTGTGGTGGTGTCATCGGCCTTGGCCCCTGTACCTATCTCTCGGGACCTTGTCCCACTGGTACCTATAAAGAGGGACCATGTCCCTATGCTTGTGCCTATCCTGAGGGACCCTGTCCCACCCATGCCTGTATCTGGGCCTGAAGGGCCATAACCTACGCATGTGCAATGGCCAACTAGCCCTGCAAACCTATAATCTATGCCTGTAGGGTGGCCACCTGTACCCCATCCCCATCTCCACCCTATGCTGGTACCTATCCCTGCGCTACCTGGGCCTGTAGAGTGGCCACTGTGCCTACAAAATAACAACCTGTGCCTCTGAACCTGTCAGCTACCCCTGCACTATCCCCAACTGTGTAATCAGGGTAGCCACCTACCCCTATAGGGCATCCCTCTACGCTATGATGGTGGTTAAATCTAGGCTGCCCCGGCCTCGGGGTACTACTCGTAAATGTGTGGCCCACCACTACCTGTATCTATCAGTCACCCCAGCATCATCAATCCGTTGGTCTATCACCTGCTCCTCCTGCCCTGTCAGCACTGTCAGCTGTGGTAGAGGTAGAGGCCTCTCCACATCATCCCTCCTATACTATGGGAAGGGAGGGAGGTATATCCTGAAGCAGCCCAAACCGCCATTTAACCCTCTCTATGGGTATCATCTTGTGCTCTCCTACACGTTGCCCCTCTATCCATCAGAGTAGCTATAGCTCCTGTAGCTCCTCTTTCATCTGCCCATATGATGGAAAACCCACATAGGGCCTCCAAATGATGTCCATGCCAGACAACCCCTCTAGCAATCACCTGTAATAGGCTACATCGTGTGTAGCTCTAGTAGCTCGATGCTCCCCAATCACATGTACCCATCGCCTGAAGCCCACCCGAACAAAACCTGGCTTGAATGCATCAGCCCGGGGCATACTAACTGGACACACACACACAATGTGCTCATATGCCCAACAATGAAGTAGGAAAGTACAACACAGGCTAAACCTCCATAGCCACCCATAAGCCCATAGCTCTCTGTACAACTATACCAGGAATGTGGGCACCCATGCAAAATGGGTCATGTCCTCCACCATGTCATGCAGAACCCCCATCAATGATCATGGGAATCTCCCACCCTCTACATCTGGTAGTGCAAAGCAGCAAAATACCTCCATCAACAACACTACCAACCTCATCTCCTCCAGATGGGCCCAATACATATCACCATAGCTCATACTGGCACTATGGAACCTCAACTCTGTCAGCCCCTCACCAAACACGGTCAACATCAACTCCTCAAAGGCCTCTGAGGAGATAGAATACACCTGCATCCCCACTATCGGTAGCCACAGGATCCTATACACATCCTCCAGGGTGACTGTGATCTCACCCATCGACAGATGGAAGGTATTGGTCATTGAGTCCCATCTGTCGATGAGAGTGACCATCAAACTCAGCTCCCAGACTACATGCTGGTAGTGTCTGACCCCAATCAGGCCAACCTCTACAACATGGTGCCAATCATCAGCTATCACACTCCCTCGTACCTCCACGAGCAAGGGAGGTACCCTATCTCTCATCCGTAGCTGGTCCCTGGCCTGCATTCAACCAATCACACACATTATTAAAACTTGATTTTACCCAACATTAACCTTCAACCCCTCCCTTCTTCCTAGCCCATCACCCTATCTATTTTACCTTTTCCCTAACCACTTTTTACCCTAGACCTCTATCCCTTTCACCCTAACTGGTTTACTCCTGACTATCACCGGTCCATTATAACCAACATCGGTTCCCCTCATACCTGACCGATGTCATGTGAAAAGACCGACGTCGGCCATACCTTGACCGGTGTCGGTCACTATTACCGCGCCCAAACCCAAAACCCCAATTTCCTTTACCTAATTTCTTTCCCATTTTCCCTATGAACCTACCCACACCTCACCTAAGTCCCTCCCCAACCCTCTTCCCCCTACCTCTGACCTTTCCCACCCCCTCTTTCATTCATTTAACCACAAATTTCAATTATTTTAACCTCCCTACCTCTACCCCTCTACATTTCCTTCTTCCTATATCAAATAACAATGAAAGGATTAGATCTTACCTCGTCTCGATGTCACCTCCATGGTGGCACATCTGGCCACTGTGTCGGTGGTCCACCCGAACCCTCTCCTACCTCTACCATGCCACAATCTCCCTCCAAACTCTCTACCAATCACCTCCCTCTACCTGATCTCGTGGACCCGTCTACCTGGCTCTCCTCTCCAACCAAATCTCTCCACCTCAGCTCAGTACAACCCCACGTACTTTCCTCTTGACAAGGCACAAAAGTATTGTGCTCTCGTCATTTTCACAAAAGCCAAAACCTACAAATGAATCTTTATTATACAGATTTTTCCTTTTTATATACCCACATCGACCTGATTTAGACCGACATCGGTCCTATGCCCTAGCACACCATGGTCGATTGTACCTAAACCGACATCGGTCATGTGCCCTAGCAAACTGTGGTCGGTTTACCTAGACCGTAAACAGTTCAGTATGACCGGAATCGGTTACCTGTCATACTCCTATCAAATACCCTTTCCCCATTTCTGACCAACATTTACCATTCCCATACCATTTGACCTTACCCACCCTTATCGCAACCTACCTCTAAGCCTACATTACCTATACTTGTCCTTAATTACATTTAGGGACTTGTTATTTTACCCATACCTCAAACCTACCCATGCCATGACCTAGCTACCTGACCTGGAACATTGTTAGTGACCTATGAACTCATGTGCTAGCTATACCTTGTGACACTGTTACCTGTGTTGTTTGACCTAATGACCTTACCTTGCCTATTGTTGTGCTGTTTATCCTGACCTACCCTTTGGTGTACCAGAACATACCTAAACGTTCCTGCACCTGACCTACATTGTGCTTCCACACCATATCCTATGCCTTGGATACCAAATCACTTCAACCTTGTTTGGATAAACCTATCGACCTTAGACGATGTAGAGTTTGCAAGCTCTTCAACCTGGCACTGTGTCGTAGTTTATAACGTGTGTGTGCGTTTGAACTGCCACTACCTTTGACCCTGAGCCCATTACCTGGATTACCTGTTTGGACCTCTACCCTTTCCCTCATTCACCCACATCTACACTCCTTTTCACCACATCCACCTTTTATCAAACCACTCACTGATTCTGTCTTCTACCTCACCAGTTCCTAGTTTGAGGGGGATCACCTTCACCCACACATGGGGCACCCACTTCTTATTTTTGTTAGCATCGCTTACCAATACAAGCTACGTGACAAAAAGGGGAAAATGTAGACACCTAAATTTGGTTACATTCCCCTTAGCCCCTGATCAGATAACCAACTTAAACATGGGCACCTAACCATGGCCCCCTTTCACCCCACATTAATAATTAATTTAATTAAATTAAATAAATACCCATCCTCACAATATCCATTATTTTATTACCTTAATTGACCTAATTTCCACCTCACCTAGACACCTCATCCAACCACCTCACCCTAGACCTATTCTTGGCATGTTTCCATAACTAACAATAACTAAGTCTTACTTGCCTTAATGAGCTAAGATTTGGTCTAACCCTAAAATCAATGCCTAAGATTTCTCTAACCACATTCCTACTCATTAGAAGGGAAGCTTCCATTCTAATCCGCAACAAAAAAACCAACTTGGCCCAAGAAATTAGAAATATCTGCCCATTTTAGTAAACCTAGGGAATCCCACCTTAACCGACGCCGTTCACCCCTAAACTAACGCTGGTCAACCTGAAACCATCATCGGTTACCATTTATTCACCTTAACAACCTTGTTTTTGAGGTTGGCACATTTTGAGAGCAAGAGGACAAGAAGAGAGTTGAATACAAGCAGAACCAGATTCTTTTCACACACCGAGACATCCATAGCCAACACCAGGACAGATCTAGAAGCATTGCCACTCATGGTAACATTCCACAAAGCATCACTATTGCACCAAGCTCCATTCCATCAACCGATCATCACCACCACCCAACCATTGGACCTGTAACATTGGTAAGTGTTTTTATCATTAATCATTTCCATTCTTATTCTACTCATAGAGTTGTTACCATTTATGTTATCATTCTTCTATTAACATTCCCATCCCTCCATAGCCTTCTTTCTGACAAACTCAAAAACCTCACCCACCCATTTATCATATCACCTATCCTGGCCCTTCCACCTCTCTGAGTGTTCTCTACACTCCCATAGACCTCACCATCCCCTTCTCTAGCCCCATCTAACCTCACCTAGACTCTACAATAAGGTTTTCATTGAACTACTGTCATCCTATTGTACTGATGCCGGTTACCCATAACCGTCGTTGGTTCCCTTAACCATTGTCAGTTATACCCAACCGACATCGGTATCTATGTTTTATACCCTGTGTTAAGAACAGAGCCAAACAACCTCCTACCTAATTGACCTAAACAACCCAGAATCAGACCCTGACCAGTCCCAGTACCTTAACACCTACCTCATCCTTCAGATCCAACTATAGCCTAGCCTGTTGTGATTGGATTTACCTATTGTACTTGAATGAGATACCTAAATCATATCAAATACAGTAGGAATTTACTTATTTCTCGCATTAATTTGTTTTAAACAGTGGATTGACAACCATCTAGGAAGTATCACACTTCCCGAAACTAGCATACACTAGGCAATCCACTGTCATATATCATTTAACTTCTCTTTTGTGGTCTTATTTTCTATTACAAGTAGTTCCTCCTAGCCAAAAGGAATTTCTCACATTTGACATTGGAGTCAAGAAGTCAGAATGCGCGCAACAACCATCCAACCAACCCATTTAACAGGTATTCCTACTAGCCCATAACCCTATCTGTTTCATCATTCAAAAACGTAATTTGAATCAGATAGGATTTGTTAGAAGATTATTTGGATTGTTTCCCTGACTAGTCCTAATACCTTGATAATCACCTCATCCTTTAGATCCAAATATAGAATAGCCTGTTGTGATTGGATTTACTTATTGTACTTGAATGAGATACCTAAATCATATCAACTACAGTAGGACTTTACTTATTTATCGCATTAATTTTTTTGAAGCAATGGATTGACAATCATCTAGGAAGTATCACACTTCCTGAAACTAGTGTTTTCATCAATCATCGTGGTTCCGACATGAAAGACACGTTTGCCAGCCACATTTATCATTCGCTTCACCCCACCAGCCTAAATGTATTTTTCAATAGACCAGAGCTTCAACCCGGCCAGTCCTAAAACTTTGTACATAGAAAAAGATAAAACTATAAAAGCCACTAACACCATACACCAAACAGAATCAAAACTATTTGATTGAATTATATATATATATATATATATATATATATATAGTTTTTAGTTCATTGACCAATCAGGGTAGCAAAAAGTTTGCAAAAAGTTAACAACAAAACCCCTAAAATCCAGTTTACAAAAAACAACACTAAGAAAGGAAGTCGTTAATTCTCCTTCTCATCACCCTTCATATATTTCTGTGTTCCCCATTTCTTCTTCTCATATCCTATTGTGTGCACATTGGGACCTTTAACCCTATTCTAAATCTTCCTCTTCTTATTTAAATTCTTCTCAATCCCACCTTTAGCCTTAACCCCTCGTTGTTTTTATCCTTCTCGTTTCGGTTGATATCATCATTCTTGAGGTAATTTCTCTTATAACTTATCTTTTATAGTTTTATGGGGAATAGTCTATTATAAACATGTCTTATGTTCTAAATAGTGGCGTCATAGTAGAAATTTCCTACAACATATTGCCTAGTATAGAGTCACATAAGTTTTTGCAACATAACAAAACTAATCAATAATAGTGTTTTTATGTTCTCTTACACTAACAACCTAAGTACAAAGATTTTTCGTGGTGCACATTAAACACCTTATTAATCCATGACGATGATAAAATTTTCTATCATCTTCAAAAGGAATTGATATGAATATCAAGCCTCTATTTTATGTTACTTGTAACACCTTGTACTACATGTAGCTAGTGAGAATACATTCATCCTTAGTTTTCCATAAAGCTTGGGTCCACATATGGTATTCAATGTGGAACTCCTTAACTTATAATTCCCACTTTTTCTTAAACTAGCGTGAAATCATAAACTTTTGGACTTAGATGCTAAACACTTGTAGAAAGTGCTAAAGGATAAAAATTTGAATTCGTAACATGTACTCTTGAGGGAACACATAAGTTGTCTTGAGTAGTTAAGGTAGGGAAATACATTGATTAAGATAAATGGTAAATCCTTTTCTAAATTAAGGTTCACGATCCACTGCTAGCTAAAGAAGCAATGACAACTATTGCTCATCAAGGAAGGAAAAATTATTTGTGTGTAAACATGACTGATTACATACTATTTTTAAGGACTTTGAGTTTCTTAGCCTTGCAACACTTGTGCATCTGTGTACAAGTGCATCAGTTTGTAGCATACCACACAACACTTTACCATCACACATGGTTTTTCAATTTTGCATCCACGAAAAAGTTCATTGTTACTCAATGGAACTTTTTAGGCTCCTGCCATATTAGAGAAATCATCATCATATAATATAATTTTAACCATTGCACTTGCAAGAAGATGAATTATTGCTTAGGAAAAATATGAAGTGTTTCATTATCATCCTCTTTTATTACCATAACCTCTTGTAATTTTTTTTTTGTAATAATCTATATATTTTAACATTTTTTAAAATTTAAGGGGATAAGTAATATCATCTCTAAATGTTAGCATGCCCAAATTATCTAACATTGAATGATCTTTTTTATTCTCATTCTAGTATAGCTATATCATTACGAAGTGGTTTCCCCTATCTCATCATGAGAATCCTCATTCTCAACCTTATTGAACATTGTACCTCATTATACCTTAACCCATTTTACCTTAAATAGAAGTTACACTATTTTAGAAATATATTTACATTCAAACATATATCCCAATTTACTACTTTAATGCTTTTCAATTGCATGTTCTTTAACTTGTAGTTTTCGATCAACATTGAACGGGCACCCTCCACATGGACATCTTATGCCTCACACTATTGCTTACCTTAATTTTTGTTCATATATATTTGGTAAATGTTTTAAAAAACCATTTCACCAAAATAATGTTTTTGAAATTAAAAAAACCAAAAAATCATATTGTAATTAATATTTATTGTTTACTAGTGACATTAACGTGACATGATCCTTGAAAATTAACACCAATTTTGCATTGTTAAATCCTTTACTTTGTAGTGGATAACCGTGAAAATCAACAAAAATTCAAGATGACAAAAATGACCTATTTGATCAAATTTGTGTCACCAATGTCAACGGTAATTTATTAAATTTGTGGTCCACACAACATTTGAAATAATTAAATTTTTCATTAATTTAGGCAAATGATAATGTCAAATGTTGGCGAAAACGATGCCCATTTCTGGAATTTATTATTATGCCAAAAGACGTCTTCCAAAGGGGATGGAGACCTCATTTGGATGACATGCAAGGCACTGATCAAAGGCATCAGTGGCAACGTGCGTTGACGTTCTATGACTAAGGTTGGATGCGGTTGATTTTTTCTAAACCACATCTATCTTTAGCATGTCCTCTCATGCCTGTAAAATTTAAGTCTTCAATGGTTGACTCCTTGTGCTTCCCCTAAGCTCGACATTCCCACAGTTACTTTCCTCACATATTTGGTGGAGAACATAGGTTACAGACATGAACACAATTCATTCTAGAACCCAACGACTAAGGATATCACAATACCACCACCTGGATTACCAACAACTGTTATCCTTGCAACAAAACCTTACTGAAAAAATTTCCATGGTGACAAAACCTATGAGGCTGGAGATCATGTACGGTCATGTGGGAAAGCCTCTGATGTTCTCCACTATTTTATTTTCTACGGTCTTACCCTTGATGTCATTTCTTGCCATCATTCTGGCAGTTATAAGCAACCATGGAGAGGCTTGACAGGTTGGTGGAATGTGTGGTGGTGGTGTTGGTTTATTATGTGACTATAGATGGGGAAAAAGAGGACTTGCAGAGGAATTCAGATGTGGCCAAGGAGAAGGCACAATAGGATAAGGAGTCTTTAGAGTCCTGGACTGATTGGGCCAAGGTGTAAGACCCAAAAATTTGACACACAAATACAATGGTAAAAATACCAGAATATTGTTTTTTGACTTACATTGCTAGAGACAAGACAACACAAGGGATTGCAGTAGATGAACTTAAAATCACATAATACACTTATACAAAACATCAAACCATATAGATAACATGATAACACCATATACATGTCAATGCCACACTTTCCCTAATGAACGAATACTAGTAATGACCCAACCATAAACAGACCCAAGGATTGGAAAATCCACAACACAACATTACCATGGTTACACCTTAGTTACGTTTAAAATTCCAAGAGCATTTTTCGTGCAAGGATAAATTATTATTTTCCACCTACATATTCTTAAATTCATTTAACATTCAACTTACAATACGAACACTTGATTTGGATCTTTCTCCCTTACGATAAATCTCCATAACTTAAATAATTATTTTCCATATTTCAAAATGCGTTTAGGATTTAAAGGAGATTTAAATTCAATATAAATCTTCCCATAAACATCCTTCCATCATGGTACCTTTATTTTTCTACTAGATGATATGGTTCAATACTTATTTGAGTCAATTCAACATTTTCACTTCATAAATTTTTATTTAGATATATACACTTAAGAACTTTTGTTTGCTTGAAAGTTTGATCTCACTAAGAGAAATTCATATTCTTTTTTTTACAACATAAGAATTCCTCGTTAAGTTATAAGGACTTTAAGTATGACAATATTCCTAACCAAAATCTCCTTAACTTTTATATTCTTTACACTTACATAACACTTTGGTCTCACTATTGGCATTGTTTTAGGACAATTGCAATTCAAATGACACACAATTTACACTTAGGGATTCATGATCACAAGGAGTGGTGACCCTGCACCTAACAACTCATTTCATCGCTATAAAAAACTCAAGTATTAATGCATATAACAAGACAACCCAAAAACTATATGCTTCTCAAATTTCTACCAAGAAACTATTTAAATCGGTTAGTAAAAGTCTCAAAAACATCAGATTATAATACAACATCTGCTAATAATATTTTTAAGTTTGATGATGTGGTTAGTATAATCTTGAATGAAGAAATTCGCAGGAAGAGTACAGAGGAATCATCATCTGGAAATGCTTTGAATGTAGAAATCAGGGGCAGGAAAAAGGAGAGATCTAAGAGTAAGAGTAATTGGAAATCAAAGTCAAGGGATATCAGATCTAAATCTAGAAGTAAGAGAATTACTTGTTGAAAATGTGAAAAGAAAGGACATGCAAAGAAAGATTGTTGGTCAAAGGATAAAGAGAACCAATAACCAGAAAAAAGGTAAAGAAGAAAATCTTGCTACATCAGAGTTAATGCAAGATGCTCTTATTCTTTATTTAGATAGTAGAATTGAATCATGAGTTTTAGATTCAGGAGCTTCTTTCCATGTAACCCCTAATAAGAGTTATTTCAGAAATTATGTCCAGGGAAATTTTGGGCATGTTTATTTGGGTGATGATGAACCTTGCAGTATTACTGGTAAAGGGGAAGTTCATCTAAAATTACAGAATGGAAATACATGGGTATTGAAAGATGTGAGGCATGTGCAAAGCCTTAGGAGGAATCTTATTTCTGCAGGGTAACTAGGTGAATCTGGTTACATGGTTACTTTTATAGGAGACTCTTGGAAAGTCACCAACGATTCTTTTGTTGTGGCAAGAGGCAAGAAGGTAGGAACATTATATTTATCTACTTGTATTATTGATTCCTTTTCTACATTATCTACTTCAGATTCAGATGCATGCATGTGGCATAACTGGTTGGGCCATATGAGTCAAAAAGGAATGCAAATCTTAAAGGTTAAGGGTAAGTTATCAAATTTGAAATATTTAGATCTTGATTTTTGTGAGCATTGTGTATTTGGAAAAAAAAAAGAGTGAGATTTCTCAAAGTTAGGGAAACTAAGAAGGAGCAGAAATTGGATCTTGTACACTCAGATGTGTGGGGACCAGCTCAGGTAGCTTCTCATGGAGGATCCCAATATTATGTCACTTTCATTGATGATGCTACAAGAAAAGTATGGGTTTATTGTATTAAATATAAATATGATGTTTTTGAGACTTTTAAAAGATGGAAAGCCCTTGTTGAGAATGAATCAAATTCTAAGTTAAAGTGCCTTAGATCTGACAATGGTGGTGAATACTGTAGTAAGAATTTCAATGATTATTATTCAGTGAATGGGATACGTAGAGAAATAATAGTTCCAAGAACATCACAGGAGAATGGTGTTGCAGAAAGAATGAACATGACAATCATAGAGCATGCTAGAAGTATGAGGATACATTCTGGACTACCCTTACAGTTTTGGGCAGAAGCAGTTGATACAATGGTTTATTTGATTAATCGTGGGCCTTCAAGTTCACTAGATAGAGGAATACCAGAGGAAGCTTGGACTAGAAATAAGGTAGATATTTATTTTCTTAAAGTTTTTGGTTCAGAAGATTTTGTGCATATTGATAAGGAAAATAGAAAAATGTTGGATGTAAAATCCAAGAGATGCACTTTCATTGGTTATGGATATGGTGATTTCAGATTCCATTTTTGGGATTTAGAGAATTCTAAAATTATTAGGAGTCGTGATGTTGAATGAAATGAAAAGAGAATATAAAGGGATAAAATTTTGGTACCCAAGAATGAATCAATTGAGAAGTTTGTGAATGAAAATAAAATCTCAGATTTAAAAGTATTACCTACAGGGTTACATAGTAACTAGTATCGGTTTACCCCTGACCGACATCGGTTAGTAGAACCGGTATAGGTTATAGAAGAGCCAAACGGGCATTAGTTAGCAGAACCACCATCAGTTAGAGGTGACCAAAGTCGGTCACTGTTAGATTTGGATACAAATGTCTAGGAGGTCTAGATTGAGCTTCCGGTACCCCAAAATCTTGTGAGAATGTCACAAAGGGTAAGTAAACCTCCATAAGGATTTACACCTTCTCTATTTTATTTATTATTGAATGATAATGGTGAACTAGAGAGCTTTGAAGAAGCAATGAAAGATAAGACCCATGTCTAGTGGGAGCATGACATGGATGAGGAGATGGACTCCTTGGAATATGACCAAACTTGAGATTTGGTTAAGTTGCTAGCAGGTAAGAGGACATTGCATAACAAGTGGGTTTACATGATTAAGAAAGAAGAGGGTGAACAGAAAAGATACAAGGCAATACTTGTAGTAAATGGATTTGCACAGAAATCAGGTATTGAATTTGGTGAAATATTTTTTCCTGTTGTTAAGATGACTTCTATTCGTATTGTATTGAGCTTAGTTTCTGTAGAGGATTTGCAATTAGAGCAAATAGATGTGAAGACGGATTTCCTTCATGGTGATTTGGATGAAGAGATTTATATGCAACAACCGCTTGGGTATGAAGTCAAGGGTAAGGAGAAATTAGTGTGCGGGTTGAAAAAGAGCCTATATGGGCTCAAGAAATCTCCAAGGCAATGGTACATGAGGTTTGATTATTTCAAGAAGCTTGAAAATGGGAGCTATATTATTTTGTTAATGTATGTGGATGATATGCTTATTATAGGATCTAGTATGCAAGACATTGGAGAGCTTAAGGGAAAGCTAGCTCACACATTTTCTATGAAGGATTTAGGAGCTGCAAAAAGAATCCTTAACATGCAGATACACAAAGAAATGAAAAATAAGAAATTGTATTTGTCTCGGGAGGATTATTTCTATAAGGTGTTAGAAAGGTTCAAGATACAGAATACAAAACATGTTAGTACACATATGGCTGGATATTTCAAATTGAGCAAGATCAATGTTCTTCATCACATGAGGAGGTCAAATACATGACACGAGTGCCATATTCTTCAGTAGTTGGGAGTCTCATGTATGATATGGTTTGTACTAGACTAGACATTACACAAGCAGTGGGAGTTGTGAGTAGATATATAGCCAATCCAGGTAAAGAGCATTGGAAAGAAGTCCAATGGATACTCAGGTATTTGAAAGGGACATCTAGCATGTAGTTATGTTATGGAGGTTTGGATATTTCATTATGTGGCTATGTTGATTCGGATATGGCTAGAGATCTGGATGGTAGAAGGAGCACTACTGGATATATTTTCATAGTAGGTGGGACGAAAGTTAGCTAGATTTCAATATTACATAATGTTGTAACTTTTTCTACTATAGAGGCAGAGTATGTTGCAACTACAGAGGCTAGCAAGGAGATGATATGGATTAGTAGGTTCATGGAAGAGTTGGGAAAGGAGCAAGATGATTGTAAACTGTTCAGTGACAGTCAGAGTACAATTCATTTGGAAAAGAACTCAACATTTCATTCGAGAATGAAACACATTCAGTTGAGGTATCACTTCATACGGAAGGTATTGGAGGATGGACAGTTGAATTTGGAAAATATTCATATGAGCGAGAACCCTGCGGATATGCTAACGAAGCCATTAGCAAAGGAGAAGTTGGAGCTACACTCCACTTTTGTTGGTCTTCGAATCTGAGACTTGAAGAGGAAGAAACAGAGCTAAGGATCTAAGAATGACGTTGTACAGGTATGGTACGGTAATTAATCTCCAAGTGGGAGATTGTTGAGTTGTGGAGCTCAATTACTTCAGTTTAGCATGTAATGTGAAACTTGCTAGAAAATACAGTAAAAGTCATTGATTAAAGGGAACTGACATCGGTTAGGCAAGGAGGAACCGACATCGGTTTGAGCTAACTGACATCGGTTACTTGTGTGAGGATGTTTTAATTGACTCTCAGGAATTGGATCTATTTTTATCATTAAAGTATATCTATTGATTGTAATTGCATGGCTAAGTGCCCTAAGTCTATAAATGACTATATAAGCATGAAAGCTAGGGTTTAGAATTAAGGATTAACAAGAATTAAGAATAACTTGCAAAAGTTAGTGAGAGAGAGAATTATTGGTGATAAAGCAAAATCTTGAGAGAAAGAAAGTACTGTATATCTGAGAGGTGTGGAAGAATGTAAATATTCATTGTATATCTTGTCAAATATTTGGATAATAGATTGGATTATTTCTTGGTGGACGTAGCCCATACTGGGTGAACCACGTTAAATCTGGTGTTGATTTATATTTCTTGTTTTGTATATTTCTTCTGGTAGAATATCCAATTTTATTTGCATGTATGCTTAGATCTGATATATTGTTTGTACAATCGATGTGCTAACCCCAACAAAAATTGCACTTTTTAAAGTGTTGAAAAACACCGTGCATTTTTCAACATGTCGAAAAACAGACCATGTTTTCCATCGGTTTGAAAAAATTCAACCCTTGTCCACCTGATAAGTAGTTGATGTGAATTGTACCATTACAACAAGGAGGAAATGCATTGCGGGTTGTACCTTGTTATAAACTGAATTGTGTTTTTCAAAGTGTTGAAAAACACCATGCGTTTTTAAATGTGGCAAAAATCACACCATGTTTTCCAGCACTTTGAAAAAATTCAACCCCTCTCCACCTGATAAGTATTTTATGTGAATTGCATCGTTACAACAAGGAGAAAATTAATTACGGGTTGGACCTTGTTATAAACTGAATTATGTTTTTCAAAGTGCTAAAAAACACCGTGTAATTTTCAATGTATCAAAAAACACACCATGTTTTCCATTAGTTTGAAAAATTTCAACCCTTGTCCACCTGATAAGTAGTTGATGTGAATTGCATTGTTATGAAAAGGAGGAAATTCATTGCGGGGTGCATCTTGTTATAAACCGAATTACATTTTTTAAAGTGCTGAAAAACACTGTGTTTTTCAACGTGTCGAAAAACATACCTTGTTTTCCATCGGTTTGAAAAAAATCAGCCATTGTCCACTTGATAAGTAGTTGATGTGAATTGCATCATTACAAGAAGGAGGAAATGCATTGCGGGTTGCACATTGTTATAAACTAAATTGCATTTTTCAAAGTACTAAAAAATACCATGCTTTTTTCAATGTGTCGAAAAAAACACCTTGTTTTGCAGCACTTTGAAAAACTTCAACCCTTTTCCACCTGATAAGTATTTGATGTGGATTACATCATTATAACAAGGAGGAAATGCATTTTAGGTTGCACCTTGTTATAAATCGAATTGTGTTTTTCAAAGTGTTGAAAAACATCGTGTGTTTTTCAACATGTCGAAAAACACACCCTATTTTGTAGCACTTTGAAAAAATTCAACTCTTGTCCACCTGATAAGTAGTTGATGTGGATTGCATCGTTACAACAAGGATGAAATGCATTGCAGGTTGCACCTTGTTATAAATCGAATTACGTTTTTTAGAGTGCTGAAAAATACCGTGTGTTTTTCAACGTGGTGAGAAACACACCCTGTTTTCCAGCACTTTGAAAAAATTCAACCCCTCTTCACCTGATAAGTAGTTTATGTGTATTAAATCATTACAATAAGGAGGAAATACATTGAGGTTTACACCTTGTTATAAAATGAATTGCATTTTTCAAAGTGTTGAAAAACACCGTGATTTTTCAAAGTGGCGAAAAACACACCGTGTTTTCCAGCACTTTGAAAAAATTCAACCCCTCTCCACCTGATAAGTAGTTGATGTGAATTGCATCATTACAAAAAGGAGGAAATTCATTGTGGGTTGCACCTTGTTATAAACCGAATTACATTTTTCAAAGTGCTGAAAAACACTGTGCATTTTTCAACGTGTCAAAAAACACACCTTATTTTCAATCGGTTCGAAAACATTTAACCCTTGTCCACCTGATAAGTATTTGATGTGGATTTTATCATTTACAACAAGGAGGAAATGCATTACATGGTTGCACCTTGTTATAAACCTAATTGTGTTTTTCAAAGTGCTAAAAAACAACGTGTGTTTTTCAAAGTGCTGAAAAACATCGCGTGTTTTTCAACGTGTCGAAAAGCACACCCTATTTTGCAACACTTTAAAAAACTTCAACCCTTTTCCACTTGATAAGTAGTTAATATGGATTACATCGTTATAAGAAGGAGGAAATGCATTGCGGGTTGCACCTTGTTATAATCCGAATTTCATTTTTCAGAGTGATGAAAAACATCATGCGTTTTTGAATGTGGTGAAAATCAAACCCCGTTTTCAAGCACTTTGAAAATTTTCAAACCCTCTCCAATTGATAAGTAGTTGATGTGGATTGCATCATTATAAAAAGTAGGAAATGCATCATGGGTTACACCTTGTTATAAACCAAATTGTTTTTTTCAAAGTAATGAAAAACACCGTGCATTTTTCAACGTGGCAAAAAACACACCCTATTTTCCAGCACCTTGAAAAAATTCAACCCTTCTCCACCTGATAATTATTTGATGTGAATTAAATTGTTACAACAAGGAGGAAATACATCATGGGTTGCACCTTGTCATATACCGAATTACATTTTTCAAAGTGTTGAAAAACACCATGTGTTTTTCAAGGTGTTGAAAAACACACCCCCGTTTTTCATCGGTTTGAAAAAAATCAACCCTTGTCCACCTGATAAGTAGTTGATGTATATTTCATCTTTACAACAAGGAGGAAATGCATTGTGGGTTTCACCTTTTTATAAACTGAATTACATTTTTCAAAGTGTTGAAAAACACAGTGCTTTTTTCAATGTGTTGAAAAACACACCTTATTTTGCAGCACTTTGAAAAACTTCAACCCTTGTCCACCTGATAAGTAGTTGATTTGGATTGCATCATTACAATAATGATGATTTGCATTGTGGGTTTCACCTTGTTATAAACCGAATTACATTTTTCAAAGTGCTGAAAAACACCGTGCATTTTTCAATGTGGCAAAAATCACACCATGTTTTCAAGCACTTTGAAAAATAATAAATGCCTATCAAATTGATAAGTAGTTTATGTGGATTGCATCATTATAAAAAGGAGGAAATGCATTGTGGGTTATACCTTGTCTATAAACCAAATTGCATTTTTCAGAGTGCTGAAAAACACCTTGCGGTTTTCAACGTGTCGAAAAACACACCTTGTTTTCCATCGATTTCAAAAAATTCAACCCCTCTTTACCTGATAAGTATTTTATGTGGATTAAATCATTGCAAAAATGAGGAAATGAATTGCATTTTTCATGTTGTTATAAAATGAATTACGTTTTTCAAAGTGTTGAAAAACACCGTGCATTTTTCAATGTGTCAAAAAACACACCCTGTTTTCCAGCACTTTGAAAAAATTCAACCCTTGTCCACCTGATAAGTAATTGATGTGGATTGCATCATTACAACAAGGATGAAATGCATTGTGGGTTGCACCTTGTTATAAACCGAATTGTGTTTTTCAAAGTGATGAAAAACACCGTGCATTTTTCAATGTGTCGAAAAACACACTTTGTTTTTCATCGCTTTGTAAAAATTAAGCCCCTCTACTCCTGATAATTATTTGATGTGGATTCAATTTTTACAACAAAGAGGAAATGTGCCATAGGTTGCACCTTGTTATAAACCGAATTGTGTTTTTCAAAGTGCTGAAAAACACTGTGCATTTTTCAACGTGGCGAAAATAACACACTCTGTATTTTCATCACTTTGGAAAAATTCAACCCCTCTCCACCCGATAATTATTTGATGTGGATTCAATGTTTCCAACAAGGATGAAATTCACCTCGGGTTGCACCTTGTTATAAACCGAATTGTGTTTTTCAAAGTGCTGAAAAACACAGTGCGTTTTTCAACGTGGCGAAAAACACACTTTGTTTTTCAGCCCTTGTCCACTTGATAATTACTTTATTTACTTTACATTGTTACATAAAGGTGGAACAAAATCACTGTTTATACCTTGTGGAAAACAATGGTTCATTTTTTAAAGTGTTGAAAAAGGTTTGTTTTTCAGCAGTTTGATAGTAGCAATAAAAATAGGATATGTTAATTTGTTACTGTTGATTACATCATTTCATCATAATTACATCAGATTTCTGTTTGTCAAAATATTTTCTACTATCCATATATTACATGAGCGGTTCTACATTGGCTAACACCAACAAACACTTTTTTAAATACACTAAAAATAATCAAAGAGCAGGTCAGTTGTACATGTTCCATATTTATGTATTTTAAATATACACAATCTACAATCTCATATACATGAATTTTAAATGTTTACAATTCTAATATAGGCCCACTCAACATGCCATGCATTTACTTTCCAAAGCTCAACCTGTTCATTCCATAAGATGAATCTCTCCGCATATCCATTGCATCTGCAAAAAAATGCATTAAATATTAGACAAGATATCAAAGGCTTTTTACCTTACATATAATAAATTAATGTATTGAAATTAAGGACATTCAATACACACCTTATGCAGACGCTAAATTGTTGAAAGATAAGAGGTGACGGGGAGATGTTTCAGCTGCATTTGAACCACCTGCAAAATAAATGATCAATATGTTAGTCTTCGCCTCCATAATTAAAATTTCTTGCGAATTCACAATCACACCAATAATTCAATGTTTTAACCTATAGGTTCCATTTGTGTGGTTTGTCTCCTCTTTGCACGATTTCCGTCAAGAAATTGGAAGCATTCGTAGTCTTCAACGCGATTGTTCAAATATTCTAGAATGACTAGCCTCTTAGTCACAGTGCGGTGGCATTTTTTACTCACACTAAACCATGGACGCATGCAGGTAGTGGCTGTCTCATTGACATCTCCTTTGAAAGCAACATACAACATATTTTATGCTTCTAGGTCTCTCCTAAACCTTTGAACACATTCAAAGAAGGTTTTTTCTTGTTCATCTATACTCAGTCGTGTATCGAAGACTGAATTCAAGAATTCTTTGGATGTGTGTTCCATAAAATCTGGATCTCTTTCTATCATCAAACCACCAGCCCCAACTATTTTAGGAGTGCCTGTGACATATAAGACATTATAGAAAGTTATTTATTTATACACTAGGTTTTTCAATATCATTGTACACATGAATACACAATGCCACCTAATCATAAATATGCATGACGAACATTATCATTAGCATCAATTAATTGATTGAATGCATTAAAAACTAACCATCAACTGTCAGTGAATATTGAGGTGGCGAGGAGGGGCCAAACCATAACATGCCATCATTTACAGTGCTTCTCTCTGCATAGGTATTGGCTGCTACACAAGAAATGAAAACAATTTCAACACGATGCTTTTTTCTTTACAACTTATGCTTAGCAATCTATATCACTACTTACCACATACGATGACATTGAATTACCTTCCACTTTTGTTGCTGGATATGATGAGGATGGGCCGTCTTGGAACGTGTCTTCATTTATCGTGCTTGTCTCAAAATAATTACTAGCTCCTGCACGTGAAAGGAAAATAATTTCAACAGGATAATTTTTTTCATTACAACTTATGCTTAGCAATCTATATCACTACTTACCACATACGATGACATTGAATTACCTTCCACTTCTGATGCTGGATATGGCAAGGAGGGGCCATCACGGAATGTGTCTTCATTTACCCTGCTTGTCTCCCCATAAGTATTGGCTCCTGCACGTGAAATGAAAATAATTTCAACACGATGCTTATTTCGTTATGAATCATGCTTAGTAATCTACATCGGTAACATATGATGGCATTGAATTACCTGTCACCTCTAGTGCTTCATATGATGACATCGACACATATTGCTTGCGAAAATCCATTTCCTTCAACACGTGCTTACATGTGTTTCCTATGATAGCCCAAGAAAATTCACATACGTCCAAGGCTCCACATTGCCTTAACAAATGCCATGTGCTTCTAGTTGTTTGGCTCATAACCCATAATTGATTGCAATCAAGCGTAATTGCAAGGCAATCTGTATCCAGAATACTCTTTTCTCTCTCAACCACTGTCAATAGTTTTATTTCTTTTATGAAATTGGTCAAGAAGCTGGATTTTTGCAACTTCCTCTTGTGTTTGTAAAATGGCTCCACCTTGTACACAAGTATGTAGAAAAAATAGTCCATCCAGTGAGTACATTTATTTTGTTTATCACACAAGTATCTAGTATGAAATTGTGTGAATGTTGAACCATTCTCTCACACATCCACGGTGTTTGCAACCCCATAATAAATGGAACAGTTGTTCCATTTGGGCGTTGATAGTAGAAAAATGTCTCTTTCTTCCGCATGCCATAAGTTCACGCTCATGGCATCATCAGCGTGCTTTTGAGACCTTCTACAGGGAACTCTTTTCCATGCATTCATCACGTCCTTTCTTGTCATGTATTCATCCCTCTTACTCGATATACCCACGTTGGATGGATCCTCTATATATTTATCTTACACCGTTTCTATAGTGACTCCCATTAACAAAATACTCTCGATATAAGTTTTGCATTCATTTCATAAGTACGGGGAAACATTTAGACAAGGATAATTAATGGTATTTTCGTTCCTCCCATGACAACACTCACCATTTACATCAAAACGAAATAGATTGTTGTATAATATTATGGCCACTGTCAGTCTCCCATAAAAAACCTTCACATTGAAATGACATTGGCAACCCCTTTTAATTATACACCTACTCACTTTTTCACTTGTCACTAGCTTACTTCTATTGTCGTCTGGACCATACGACCACCAATAGTTGCATTAAAAATGGTAACATCAAATGCTATACAAATGTTTATGAAAATACTGTACAAAAAAGAATTTTTTAGCAAAGGTCTGAACATGGAATAGGACTTGGTTGTATGTGGTTTAGGATTTTCTATATTTATTGACTTGTGATTTGTGTGGGCGAAGGTAGTCTCAATCCTTTCGTTAAAACCTTCCCCCTTTAGAAATGCCTGTAGTATTGCGAGCGGTATAGCGGCACAAATGTTGACGTTTGACTCATCCCCTATTGGTGTCCATTCTAGTTCATCATATGAAAACTGACTCTTTTCCTCTATAATCTCTTGGATAGGAAGATCGATCATGCTCTGCCATTTGGGCCTCCTTCCCATCCTAATAATTATTACATGTAGTTTTGCATCGTTAATGAAACAATTATTTCATACTTTTTGAAATAAATTTTGAGTTATGATTGATCATCATCAACATGAATACCATCTTAAATCATTGGAAGCATTTGAATTTTTGTCTAATTCAAAAGCCATGTGTATAAAAGATAGTATTGAAATGCAAGGAAAACAACAATTTATAGTACTGCCTACTGCTTCCAGTGCACAAGCATATTGAAATATGGTCATCTATAATGTGACAAAGAATGTGACATAATAAAATATAATGTGACAAAGACTGTTACAAAATTAATATTATTTCAAATACACTTATTCAATGTTGAGAGAAACTTCCATACAAAATATTATAATTAAACTTATAAATATAATTCACATTGTATAATAATATATTTTATGGTGCTTATTTTATTTATTAAATAATATTTTTCAAAAATGATTTATATAAAATAGAAATTATTACATTTAGCTAAAAACTATCGAAACAAGAACATGTTTATTTAAAATAGAAGTTACAAATAAAGAAAATTAAAATATTAACATATTAACATCTTTAATACACACACACACACACACACACACACACACACACACACACACACACACACACACACACACACACACACACACACACACACACACACATTTATACATGTCAAAATACAATAATAAAACAATAGTGAAATAATAATCATCGCAACACCCACATACCCTTTTTTTGAAAAAATTGAACTTTCAAACTAAAATTGAGGAATATAGATATTTCAGAATTTTCACACTTTTATTTGAATTTTAGAAATGGTGCTAAAATTTTGAATCGTAATAAAAATTATTTTCTATACATTCTGAACAACTAGTATTCATTGGCATACTGAACTATCTATAATATACATATAATTTATAAATTGTTAATAAATTGAGGACTATTTTTAGGAACACTTACAATTTTCAATCTTTTTATGTGAACACCCTTCATCTTCAGTTTATGCAGAAGCTCGTATTTTTGTATGTCTTCGTTTTACAAATAAGATCGGGAGAAATTAGGCACCTTGTATTCATATTCACTACACAAAAGAGTAACTAGTAAAAAATAGAAATATACAATTAACGTTAGTACGATACATGAAAAATCTAATATACGTCATCCAATATGATAAAATAACCACAAAATCAGAAAGCTAATATCCATGAAAAATTCAAGTATCAATAAATGTTAACGGCTATCCTTCACTCAAAATGTACCCTCCCATAATATCACAACTATCTATTGCAAAAGGGACGATTACGATATTATGGGAGGGTGCATTTCTGAGTGGAGGGTCAGCGGGTGACTTTAAAAACCTCTGCTCAACATAGTATACCACCCAACTATCGATGCATAATCCTAAGGGGAAAGAACTTTCATCACACAACAATTGTTGGGTGTATCGATGTGGCATCCTAATGGGCAAGCCCCTTCAACATGCACCAATTCCTGTCTTTGTAGAGGCACTTGCCCCCATATGCCAAATTGAGAGTCAGAGTATGATATCACATAATTTTCATAGCTTCAAATTACATCATACATTCACAGCATTACAATTACCAATATTTAACAACTAATTAAAAATATATATATATACAAATGATCTACACATTCACAATATTTACAACTATAATGCATCCAAGAAATCAAACTTTTCCTAATGTATTTAATTTAACACATATAAGAGCAATGAAATTACAACTAAGATCTCGAAGGTTACATGCATATTTAACTAATACCAACGTAATATCAACATAATTAGCTAGTCTCATACTAGTGATTAATAAACACAAATTGTAGAAATTACCGAATCATCTATCATTTATTAACAAATACATGAATACAATAATACCATAATAATAAACAAGTTCACACTATTATTTAATGTTTATTTACTAAACAAAATATTTGACCACGTCATTCATTTTGAAAAGATGCTTCCAAACAATTGTTCGATATATTTGTACTTAAGATAAAGTGTCATGTTATATTTATCCATGTGTATATCAAGAACATAGATTTATACCTATTTACAAAGTATTAGATAATAAATATGACATCAAATTTCTACCTTTTTTTAGAGTTTCAAATATATTAATTAATAATAATAATGAAAACTATAATTATTTTCTAAAGTTTAGGGTTCAAGATTTAGGGTTTAGGACTTCAGATTGAGGGTTTATCCTAAATAACATAATTAGGAAAATTTAACACTAATATGAAACCGTAAACAATCAAATGAAATCTTAAAAACTAATGTGATACCCTAAACACTGAAATATTGATATGACATTAAACACTAATGTGTCATCACCAATAACACATTTGGGACACACTATTCACTAATGCGACATCCTAAACATTGATATGACACCCTAAACACTATTACATGAGACCCTAAACAAGTTATAGAATCATGTAAAAACCCTAAAAATTCATACATATTCCTAGTCATAACTATCAAGTGCACAATGTGCCATATGAGATCTAGAATACATTCTAGACCATTATCCTCCCACATTCTAGTAAAATTCGATATATGCCCATACTCTATTTTTACTATCATTTGAAAAAGAAAAGGGGTTTGATACACATATTGTTGAGGTAATGTACTTTGGAGATATCTTAGAAAGAAAATCCTTATTGTTCAATATTCCCAATTTCAATAGTTACTTTTTTCAATGTCAATCCTAGTGTTTTGTAGGTAGTTAGAACACAATAGTTTTAAGGTATTTCACTTGTGCATGTCACATGACACTATAAGACATGAGCGGAATATCAATCACATGTTGAGCTAATGAAACTTATTTAAATTCGCTAACCATAGAACATGGCCTGTTAGGTTGTTTTGTGCCATCTTTCTACACCATTATCTTAGGCCATCCTCCATGCGTGCCCAAACAACTATGTAAATACTTTCCACAAGTGTATTTTTAGTGGATTTGTAATTTACACCATCTTAACATTCCAAGTTCTTAACATTCACTAAATTTGAAGCAAATTGTCATGTGTATAGTCTCATGGCTGTGATTTTGAAATTTTAGCATTAAGGGGCTTTGGTAGTAGTTTTTCCTTAATAGCATTCAATGTTAAAATCCAATAAAATTCTATGATAATAGCTAATAAATATTAATCTTAACATTTTTAGTCTTGCATTGTTCCATGATTGTTTCTTATAATTTGATTTTCCTTTAATCAAATTTTGTCACCACTATATGAAATACAATTTGTGCCACTATTTGGGTCATATTTTTTCTAGTAATTTTTTTTTTGTGTTTTCTGATACAATATTTTGTGAATTAGTATTATTTTTACAAGAAAAATGCGTCCTATACATGACAACATTGTACATTTTATAGCATCAAATATGAGTTAGGTTTATGAATGAATTACACTATAGTTATTGAGTCAGATTCAGGCCTCTACTAAATTACAAACATTATTTGAAAATGACATTGCAACATACATCTATTTACCTTGCACTTGGCAAGTTTCATCCTCTTCACCTCCAACTAAACAATGTTTTATCATTTGACCCAGTGCCACTTTTTCTACACAATCACTTGAAACATAAAAGTTTAAAACTGGGCAATAACCCACCTTTCCATGCTCATATTTTCACTTTTAATGTGGGAGCATAACATTCATGAGTAACTTTTGACCTAGGAGTCCATTTGAGTCACTTTCTTAAATGTAGATATTCAAAAGCTTGATTTAGTTGTAAGCAACACTAACAACTTAACACCAATTTGAAAAATTTTCATGTCCAAATGGAATCGTCTAGAGGCTTGTACTTGCAAATTAAATACTTTGGATTTTTTTAGAATCCTCCCAATTTGGTGTCCACGTGTCTATCTCGACTCGTTGACAAGTTTTGACTAAAAATACCTTATTATTCATCCTTATAATTTTCTTTCTCCCCACTTGCTGAAAATGAAAGCCTAATTTGGCGTGTATCCATATACCCTCATTGCGAGTGAGACGGTCTCGTAAGGAGACGAGAATTCAACTCTAGGTAGAAGCTAGATAAGGTATTTGACATGGGGGGTTCATTAACTAGGAAATATCCTAGCACATGAGTTCATATTGAGGTAATTAAAATTAATAAAAGTAAATTCAATATAATGGTAGACATGAGGGGGTGAAAGGGTTTAATTTATTAATATTTTGAATTAGGTATTGGGGGTAGGTTAGAGAGGTGGGTCAAATGAAAGGGAGGTTTAATTTTAATATAAAACTAAAACATTTGAACCCTAGTTTTTAAAACTATCTACCTTAAAATTGAAATTTAAGGAGTGTGGTCATAAATTTAAAGTATAAACTCTTCTTGGATAAAGAAATCTCAATTAAGAGATTCTTAACCAAGAAATAATAAGATGGTAGAAAACTAGGATTGAGTATGCTTTTGAAAACAAGTGATATTATTTCACCATCTTAATTATTTGAATAACTATTGATAAATGATTAAAGCTTAACATTTATAAGGTAATTGATAATAGGTCTTGAATGGATTCAAACTATCTTTCGAGAGAAAATGCATATTACAAAAATGAGTGAGAAATATGATATATTTTTCGTATAATATATTATGGTAGAAATAAAAAGGGGTAAATATAATTATCATGGAAAAATGGGTAAGTAAGGTACATGTAAAAAAATAGGCGGTATTTTCATTCTAATAATATAACGGGAGGGGGTATTATCAATTGAATAATTAAAGGTAAAAACTAGAATTAAGGGTATTATTTAATACCCTTCGAACGAACGTGTTATACCATAATTTTACTAAGTGAACCCCCTGTGGTATTTGAGTAGTAAAAGTTGATTCCTCTATATATTAAAATTGATAAAGACTTTACGCCAAGGATACAAAATACTTTCCCTAAAAACTAAAATAACAAATCAAACTTTTAAAATATATCTAAGATGTTGAGATAATGTAAAAAATCCCACTCCCTACACAAGTAAACACCAAAGTATTTTTGAAAATGTTCCAAATGTCAAAATGACTATAAACACCCGAATCCCCAACTATGCAATAACTAGAAATTACACATGAGTTGTAAAGTTCGCTATAAGGGATGCCAATGTTTGATTTGTTGATTTTATTTTTGACATAATATTTTCTTTTTGATATGTGTCACAACTTTTTGTTAAACAATTTTGTGTCCACATTGAAAATTTCAATTTTCATACCTCTAAAATCAATAATAATATAAGGAGAAAAAGACTAAATATATCATGTAAAATCCCACTTGTAAGCCTTATTATCACATAAACCATGTTTAAACTTTAATATGTATTTTGTGAGAAAATAACACAAACCATTTCTTCAATAGTTTGAAGAATTTTCTTTACAAAATTGAATAAGATGTATGAGAATTTTTTTTAGGAAGACTCAAACACCATTCTTATAATTCCGTAAAAATTAATCCTCTGTGTTTTTCAATGTGTTGAAAAACACGGTGTGTTTTCAACACAAAAAATCCACAATGTATTTTGTAACAATGTTTAAAAACACTAAAATTTTCAACACAATATACATTGTATACACAATTTATTTCTAATTAGTGTGTTTATTTCTAATTTTATACACAATATATTTGCAATTACCTATGTGGCAGAGTGTTAGTGTTGAATTAAAGTGGAGGAAAAGGAGCTCCGCTCAATATGATTAATCCACTAGAGGCCTTTGCTAACAGTCAGATTTTACGGGAATGTGGTTTGCCTCTGCTAACTGTTTGCATTTGAGGGTCAGGATGGGCAACCAGATGAACCGGTTTACGCGGGTAGATAGACTCACTTCCCAAAATGACGTTAATGCAACTTGAGCGGCGGTGATATAGAGGATGCCAGAGGATTTCAGGATTTGGCGGAAGATTTACGAGAGCTCCGGCACTGACACCAGCCTGACCAAACAGTCCTTTCCCTCCCACGTCATCCGAATACATGGTCATTGTATGTGCTGCATGCATGTTTTTAGGAGGAGTGCACCATACATGGGTGTAAAATGAGTGGAGGGTAGCCCTCTCCCTTGCTTGGTAGGAGTTGGTAAAATGAATGTTTGCAGTCCGTAAGACCTGTATGGTGACTGAAAAAACGTCATAGTCATCTATTTTATGGTTGATACATCATGTTCACAGGATACTGCACCGTCAAATAGTGTCAGAATATTTCAAGGAAAGATGTTAAATGGACAAGACATTGCTGAACATCAATGAAATCCATCGTTTGACCACTAATATGTGTCAGATGCATGCCAGTTGCCACATCAAACATACCTTTCCATGTCAAACCTACCTTTCTAAGAAAATGACCTAGATTCAATCGGTCAACGTCCATGTACTAAAAAATGACAAAGAACCGTTGATCTGCTATATCCACTGTCAAAATCCGTTGGGTTTATTTCACTTATAACATGCCTATCGACATAATTATGTGAAAAATTACATTGGTGGGAGGGCATGTACTGGATTTCTTCTTTGGATAAAAAATATGGCTCCATCATCTAACCTAAATGTTTGATGTAGTAACACCATGGGATACAATAAATTCTACATCGTCAAATAATCAATTTCTCAAGTTTATGAGCATTTTAATTTTCTTGAAAATTTATTTTGGATAAACTAGTTCTAAACCTGGAGGTTTTAGAAATTTTGAAAAGAAGAGAAGAATATTGATGTAGTTCATCTAATGATTCTCACCAAATTAGTGTTAGCATGGTTCAAAAATTGGTCGTAATCATCATTGCTTATTATAGAAATTGTCTATAACTACTCTACTTTTGTAGGATAAGGAGAACAATGGCAGTTTATTAACTATTTTCACAGTTGGTCAGTCAAAACACAAGTTCATTACTCACTAATGTCTTCAACTATATTTAGGATAATTATAGATGTGAATTTAATAGGCAATTATGTAAGTTATACTTGTATGTACATTGAAGCATTGATGAAATATATCTGACAATAATCACTGCCCATGGTAAATTTTGATGGAACTTTCCTACCACCTTTGGGCTATGGTTGCTATCTCCTTCACAAGTTGTTCATCTTATCCAGTCAAGTAGCATCCAAGTCTTCACAAGCTGCATGAATATAGATATCATGAAGGTGTCATGTAGCTAATGCTAGGGCAGTTGGCTATCTGTAGGCATTAAATAAGATATCCCATTCAATGCAAGAACAATATATACAGAGTTTTAAAACATGGTTGACAACCAAATATTCCCATGAATGGAAATTACAAAACTCTCTATACAAACAATATAAGTATCCAACATAATAATTTTAGATATTTACATCGAAATACATGTTTACAGGTATAAATATCGAGGGATATGACTACATATTGTAATTTCCACCATCCATATAATAGAACTTATAAACGATCATGTCAGTAATCTAAGTCTTGTATTAGGATTCTTTCTATCTTCCCAGGCATGACATGTGCGAGATCAGTTTGTCAAAGGATATCACGGGATCATACATTTTTGTCATCAGTGATGGAGCGGATGCTTTGTCTATCTGTTTTCTTTCGTTTTGTTCTGTTCAATAAAAGAACCAAAATCATATATACCTAAAAGAAACAATTCAAAAATAAATAACACTCACAGGTAGAGTTGTGCCATTGTAAGCTTTATTAGAGTTATCACTTGGTTCTCACCCCTCCTAGAAATTCTACAAGAAGCTCCAATTTTTCGTCTATAATTTCATGTAGAAATGGCATGTACGAGATCGGTTCATGAAAGGACATTTTGGTCATCAACAGTAGCACAAATGTTTTTTTTTTGTGTTTTTTCTCCCATCCTGTTCTATTCAATAAAGGAACCATAATCGATTAGACCTAAAAAAAATTCAAATGAAATAAATAAATAACACTCACATATAGATCCATGCAATCGTAAGCTTTATTCTAGTTTAACCCCTAATTCTCACCCCCCTTTGTAATTTCTACAAGAAGATTTGATTTTTGTCTATAATTGCTTACAGAATATGGATAAGCCTTTGCAATATTGCTCTAAATCTCTTCAAGCCCCAGACGTGTGTGGAGCCAAACTAGACCAAGTCGAAGGGGGCACAAACATCCCTTCTTACATTGCAAACCAAGTTAAGTAGCTAGAAAAATATTGAGGAAATTTGTAAACAACAAGCATACATATAACACAAGCGTTGAAAATGTAAACAACAATTATTTCCATCTACAATTATGATTGGCCACTCTTTACACTCTTAGATATCTCCAAAATATGTTCCCTCGATCCCTTGCACAACAAACTTGTAACAATTTTTTTACACATTTGAACTCTAATTTGAATTTGAATATTATTAATAAATTTTATATTTTTAATTATCAAATATTTCATGACTATACTTTGCAAGACATGAACTTCTTAAATGTAGACAAAACACATCATATCATAAATTAAGAAAATAAGCAACCTCTTTCCATCTATACTTTGCACAGTGCACTTTTATAGTTATATTAGTTCAAATCCCTCTTTTGAATGGAAAATAAAAATCACATTTCTCTCATTTGGCCAACCACTTGAAGAACCTAGCTATCAATGCTTTTTTGCGTGTCCTCTATTCTCATGTGTTTACTTGAGCTTGAAACTGGAAAGGGAAGTAAATCACTATGACTTATATTGTTCCTACCTAAATAATTTCTATGGTGTTCTCCACTTTTTCATCACAATCTAACTCGTATTAAATGCAATAAGTGTGGAAAACGCGGGTATTTAAGTCCCACGTTTTATTTAAAAATCCCTCTTTCAAATGACAAATAAAATACACCTTTCGCTCATATGGCCAACGACTAGAGTGGCTCAATTATCAATGGTTGTTTTATCATTACCTATTTAGATTGCATCTTCTTCTACCCCGTACATCCATTCCCCAACCGACCTCAATTATCAACAATTTTTCATGCATCAACTACTTCATTATAATTTCTCGAGCTTAAAAATGCAAATAATGCTTGCAAAGTGCTACAAGAAGCAAGCAGTGTGGTTGGATCTCAAATTGGGACCCTTATGAAGTCTCTGACATTTTTATTTTGGCCCCTTTAAGCTCACATTGCAATCACTTGAATAAATCCAATGCAATTATGATGATTAAGTGGGGCACATATGTTAGATATTATTTGGGAAGGAACAATATGTTCAATGGAATAGGTGAGGGGCATGCATATATATAATTTTCCATCTTTTAATTTACAAAAATCCATTCATGTATACATCTTACCTATAAAATTAAATTTCGTCCAATCAAAAACCTTGACGACATTAAATAAAAAACAACAAGCTTGCTTAACATATAAAAGACACCTTTCATTGATATGTCTAATTGATCTTGAAACTTAATTAACAATATTTGTTTGTGCACCATCTATTTTCCTACACTTACTTGATGATCTTACAACTTGAAGGGAGGCTACGACATGCTATAGAATGAAGCCATTCATCTTAGGTTAAATGCTTAAACTTTTCAAGTTTCCCAAAATTTTATTGTATCCTCTTTGTGAACTTGAAGTGCTTAAGTGGAGCATAGATGACATATACTACTTGGTAGGAACAATATGATATGTGGAAAACGTGTGGGGCTTGCAATCCACAACCTTAATCTACCTTTGAATCGTATGATCAATCGTTGGAAGGTGTTAATTATCAATACATGGACGTGCATCTTCTCCTTGGAATTACTTGACCTTACAAGTGGATACAGAGGCTAGAAAGTTCTACAACAAGTACTCATTGCGGTCAGGTTTTAAAGTTGGAACATGTTGAATTTTTCCTTTTTTATTTTTCCCCTCTAGATGTAAATTGCATGAATACTTATGTACCCTCATCATTAATGAAATTACTCCTCATCCTCATGTCCCTAATGTCTTGCGTACAAAAAACATTCATATTCCCCTTACTTTTACTTTTTCTCTAACTACCAAATAAATTCAACATATGCAAATTCAATCAAGTAGGGATAATTTTAGTGACGAATATTCGTAATATGTCGAAAATTTCATTTTATGAAAATTTGAAAAGGTGAATTATTCGGAGTGGGTCGGTGTCCTGTTCGCCTAAAATATATAGTATATTTTTTCTGGGGGGTCGGCTTCGCCTTCATTTGAAAACATCTCCTATAAAAACCTAGATGATTCACCGGGTAGTATACCTCAAGTAGCTTAACAAATTACCAATACTGTGAAATTTGAACTCGCATACCCTTAAGCACCAGAGATTCAGATTCCTGTTAGCCTGTGATTGCTGACGTGTGACAATAGCTATACTGACGTGCGACAGAGGAAGTGTTGACGCACGACTTGGGCAGTGTTGATGTAACGCCGCAAAGACGAATGAACGGCGACGACGAAGAACCAACTGACACAAACATACAACCCGAAAATGTGACTAATTTTTTTTTTTTTGAAGATCGAGATTAAGAGAACCAGTTTAGAAATGTAATACATTTAAATTGGGGCACTTGGCTATTGTGTCAAGGACAGGATGCTGGAAAAAAAAATAGAGTCTAGTTAGATCGCAAGGAGCCTCCCTAACGATCTTCTCGACACTAGCATCGTCGTCAGAGCTCGACATCATGAGCCAGTTATTATCCGAGGAGTCATCTAATCTTGGCGCTAAATGAACGTTAAGAGCATGCGTCGGTGAAAAATTTTAAGGCTACTTATTCTATTGACTAATAGGTTTACAATCCTTTCCTCTTCCCCTCTATTCCCCTTATGTTTTGTGGTATCTTCACTTTAGTAGAGTTACAATTTAGATACCATATATAAACATACATAATTAGTCAAATTTAACTTAATACTTATTGATAGCTTCACATCTATTTTCTCCTACATGATATTTATATTCATAGTTTGAAAATAGATTACATTGAAATGTTTGAATTTTTTTATTTTTTTTTCCTCTTTAAATCGATGCCTTAGGGATTCGACACAACATTTTTAATATATTTTTTATATTGTAAGTTTGCATAGCCAACAAGTACTTGCAAATGCACGACTCCATACCCTCAATAAACTAAAGAACGAACTTTAAAACCTAATTTATTTTCTTTTCCTAGTATTACATATTTCCTCTTAATCGCAGATTCGAAATTCAATTGAGAGATCCCAAACAAATCCATTTCGAATTAAAGTGGTGCCCTACCCATTATTTAACTATATAAAAAACAGTAGTAATTGTTCTACCCAAAGTTTTACATGCCGTAATTCTTTAGTTTCGGTAATAGTGACCTGGATAAAAGCTTTTTTTTTGAGTAAAATATTATTTGAGGTATCCGTTGTTGTCTTCTAGAGAAGCATGTTGTATGATACATTATATGAACCTATAAGATTAAAACTAAATTTGAAATTTATGGATAGGGGGTGGGTGGCTTTAATGGCCACCTGCCAAACGTTGAAAAACCATTCTATTGCGTGATGGACAACTCCTACTGAGTCCGCATACCTTCATTGATGGCAAGAAGGATTCGCGAATCTTGTGCCACCGTTTGGTCTGCCCACTGTGGTCGGCCTGCATTTATACTCTGCCCCATGCTGCGTAGGAGAAGTGTAGGTTCAAGATGTAGTTGCAGGCTAGAACAATAGGCATTTTTTTCCCAATCTACTCGCCCCTGGCCGCGCGAACTATCATGGAGGTTGTAGATGGAGGTTAGGCGGAGCTGTAGGCGGTGAAAATGGCGGCTAAGGACGAAGCTACAGCAAGAGAAAGAAGGCGTGCTACATCCACTTTCAACGGGTGCTGCGAGGAGTGCTCCTGGCGCGAGTCCTAGCCACGACATGCACAGAAGACGGCCGGGCAGAAAAGATAAAACAAACCACCCTTTTGAGCGCTTACACCAAGCAGGTTGTCCATTTATGTTGTTATCTATACAATATTGAATGCATCCTCAAATTCGGAATATGCCTCCAAGATTTTAATCAAAAATGATTAAGGGACAGTGAGGGCGCATTACGAGGAGAGATGAAGAAAATTTATCTCAACGATTCTCTATTGAGATCCTGCCTATCTTACGAGGTATTTCGAGGGGGAGAGTCTCACAGAGGTGGATCTGTTTCTTAACAGAATATTCTTGAAGTAGTTTGCTCTGCAAACTGGTGCGAATGCCTTAGTGTAGAGGTGGGTCGGTTTTACGTTAGAAAAAGCATAGAGAACAGTTGCTTTAAAAAAAAAGTTCATGCGTGGATCTGGTTGTAGACCTATTACGGCCATGCCGTAGGTTTTGCTTTAAATATATATTTAATATTATTCACTTGGCAACAGTTTACACCAGTATACTTTTGTTAACAATAAAGAAATATTGGTAGTATACTGTTATAGATAGAAATTTAATAATAGTGAATCCATTAGTTTTGTTAATACTTAAATATGAATAATATTTAGAATATCAGTTTCCCTATTGTTGAAATGTGGGTAAATAAACTTAGAACTTTTACTTAAAAATCTCTTTCTACATATTTTAATAGGGAATTTGTATGGGATCTCTAGTATATTTGATCTCTTTTCCCTTACTAATCTGCCAATAATTTTACAATGAGTTTTTTAAATGAAGATAAACATAATGGAACTAGGACATAAATTACTTCGTTAGCATAATGAAAACTATCTAAAAATTTAAGTCATTCCATTAACAATACAAGAATAGAAATATACTAATATTCCAATTTTTCAATACATCTTTTTAAGTAACAAAATGAAATTCAATACACATATATATTTTTGTAAATCCCCCAACGTTCCTCAAGAGGTTTTCAACAATATTTCCATTAAGTTTTAAAACAAGAGCTACTATCATTTCAACAAGATCAACACATTTGTAAGAGGTTCCAAGCCAAGTTAAAGGAGAATAAATAGATTGTCTTTCTTGTAACTTTTAATTCCATCCACATTACAACCTTACTAATGAAGTTCAAAACAACTTTCCTTCAAAAACTTGTTACAAAATTTTCTACTTCATGTGGAAACAAATTTACAATAATGGAAGCTAAAATACAAAGCAATATTACATTTTTCCTCCACTCAAGGTGGGTAGAAATACATGGTGTTTTCACATTGTCATCAACAAGGTTCCAATGCTCCAAATATCAACAAGGTGGCTCCTCCATAGTTGCTTGATTCACAACAAAATAAGGGGAGAGGCAACGCTCTCCTCCCAACCAAGGTACCTAATGGAGAAGAGAAGCCATCTTCTCCATTGGCCCCCGAGCCCCAACCACATCACAATAGGAGAAAATCCAACTCATGGCAACTACTAGCTTCCACATAACTTAACATAAAATTTCACATTCATTCCATAATCCTTCAAAACAAAATCAACATCTCAACAAGAGGGAAAGCAATCACAATAACAAGTCACAAGGCTTATCAAGAAAGCGATAAGAGTAAGACCTATGGGGAGGCCACTTATGCCTCCCAATGGGAATGAGTGCCACCTAAAAGCCTCCAATGCAAAACACAATACCCCTAACAACTCTTATGCCTCCCTCAAGTACCCCTTATCCCTCCATTCACTCTTATGCCTCCCTCAACTCTTATGGCTCCCTCAAAGTAAAACAAGAAGAAAATGCAAGCATTTCTCTTACAAGGTGGACACCCAACCCAAACTCCCTCCTCAAGAACATGATCTCTTATGCCTCCCTCAATTAAACTCCCCATAGTCTCCTCCCACTCCCAACTTAGGCATTCTATACCCATTCCCAACAAACATTGCAACAACAAAAATTCAACACAACATATGTACTCATTCATATAACAAAAGAAGAAAACATAATACAACAAAGGTGAAGCTCCTACCTTTCCATGGTAGAGCTTGTTCCAAGTATGAAGTCTCAAATCCCTCCAAAGATCAAGCAAGCATCCACAAGCTCCAACAAAATTCCCACAAGTATCAACAAGCTCCAAAAATCCACAAACTCTTTCCCAATTCCTCTCCTCTCCAAAATACAAAAGACCAAGAAAAAATGAAACTTCCAACCCCCAAAACAAACAAGAGGATCAAATAAATAAAGAAAAGAGAGGGAGGGATGATGTGGCTCCAAGTAGGATGCCACCTCCTTTTCCTCCACTCCACATCATTTGGCCAACATCAAATTCCAATGCACCATTAATAAGTGGTTGAAAGAAAGGCAAGCACCTCACACACTCCAACTAAGCCCACTCCCTCAAAGGACAAAATTAAATTTTGAAAGGAAGTGCAATTAATATTTTACCCTTTTATCCCCCCAAAACACCCAAAAGGCCCTAAATTTGTCCTTCCAACCCATAGGTAGGGTTGGCATGGGGTTTTAAGAGGTGTGGAACAAGTTTTACTTGTCCCACAAGCTTTGAAATTTATCCTCCAAGGCCAAATTCGAGTTTCCCATGTGGGGTAGAGTGTATTTATGCTCAAAACTCAAACACACATCATTCCACACAAAATCCAAAGGTAAATCAAGGTTAATAAATGTACTCTCTTTTGGTCACATCTTGTGATTAGTTTAGGAAAATTTTCAATTTAACTTATTTAAGACACTACAACCCATGACTAACAAAGGGGGGTAAACTCCAATCCAAAGAAATGTGAATAATAACATAAGCAAAAATTTCACTTACTAAAAGAAACACATACTAATATAGTAAAAAAAAAGGGAAGATTAAAACAAGGCAACACATGACCCCTAGGTCACAATTTTTACCTTTACCAAATGATTCTAACACACACACAATTTACTTGTTGCCATGGTGACCTTAGCTGGATTCTTCTCGAATTCTGATGTGGTTGGTCTCCACTCCCCAGTTTTGTTGTGAATATAATATACTTGCAGAACAGAAAATACCTCCTTCGGCCTATTGGCCGCATTAAAACATTCATGCCAAATATACAATATAATCTACAATAAATGACACCTGATTTACTATCATTTGTGAAAGTACGATATCACTTAACACTTTCTAGCACATTTCTATTCCACATTTCAGTTATGTCAAAATGATCATCACATTAGTCCAATTATCAAGTTCTACTCAAAATGATTAAACATATCACATGTCATAATTAAAGATAAATAACTCTGTCAAAAGTATGCAGATATCATCATCAAATGTCCATCAGTAAACTATATGCATCATATAAATATCAAATCAATAACAATCCAATGTCTATGATATCTACTATCATGCTAAAACAAGAAGTCATAATAATCCAAAAGTGAAGTAATCAGTCTCGAAAATGACAAAACAAAATGAGTGTCGAAGGGAAGTGGGCACTACACAAAGGACGACTCATCACATACCACATCTTAGACTCTCGTAGATCTTCTTCGTCTCAGGAAGTCACATGAGACGATATGCCTTTGAGGTAGCACTATACCTAGAAGCAATGTAGCATCCTCCCAAGTAGTCTTTGTAGTCGATCTTCTTACCTGTCTCATTGGATCTGGAACATGATCAATATATCTACAGTACAAGGCCAAGGGTCCTGCACTCTATATGATGAATACGAAGGTTTACGACCAGTCACATACCTCTTCCGATGTCTTGTTCCTGCAATGATCGGTCCAATGGGTAGCCCGGTTGATAAGGATACACTGCTGTCTGGATCTGCTTTTGCCCAGAAACGTGATCCTCCAACTTGGACGGTCGAGAGCATAGCAAGGTGAGCCATGCTCCATGACAGTCCTGTTGTGGTGCTCGGAAATCGGTCTAAGTTCTGTTGGGGACCCACAAACCTAGGGTGCAAGCTCAGAACTGTTGCCATGAATGGATATGGCTACTTCAGGTATGCTAGGAAATTCTTTGAGATGATGATTCCCCCCCTCGATGCCTAAGCGGAGGAGAAGAAGAGGCTTCCCAGACTACCTGGTGGCTATGTTGGTCTGCATAGGTTTGGAAATCTATGCAAGTGCCTCCTGTAATCTCTGTCTGATCCGAAGGAAACCTTCTACCCACATTTTCCGTGAGTAATCATGCAATGGCCCGAGCTGAAACCCTGTACGCAAAACCTATGGCAAGCTAGTTGGCAGGGGTCCTGCACAGATCGGTGTGAACGACCTGATAGATGCTCTGTAAGGAGCCATGCCTATAGAGCTCTGTTTGAATGGACCTCTATGTTGTTTTCCCGCAAGACATCCTGAGCAAACAGGTACAGGAATGGGAGAGTGGAGGAAGCCCATCTCAACTGATGATCCTTCACGCACATGAGCTGATGCAGAGCCCTGGCAGAATCTAATTCACCATATCGAAATGTGCCATCTGTCTCAGTGTGATAAGTTCTCTGCCAAATTGATCCTCGTCCTGAGAGAGCATACTGCTAGATGAAGTGACCGCATCTAGTGCAAATAGGACGGCCCTGTCAGAAAGGGTCGCGGTGAGTAAATGACTGACTCTCCCCTGGGAAATCCCATGCAGGATCTTGACCCCTTTCTCAACAAAGAATACTCATGCCTGCATTCGACTGGTTGTATAAGTTGACTTCACTAGAGACAAATAAGCTACCTTTGTCAAGTCAACCACTGTTAACATGATAGTGTCTTTGTGAGTGTACATCTCGACGTAGTTAACCCAACAATGGAATGATGACATGGACCAATCCTTGTGTGCAATACTTCTCATTCCGGTATTGTCTGCAGGATGGTGATCTGCCAGCTGGATGTTGATGCTCGGCCTTCACCCTCTGGCACTCTAGAGTAGCGTGGAACACACTTCTTATTGCCAGTCATGTGTCCAAATTCGCTCTCCAATCAATTACAACTGTCTCAGGGTGGCATGCATCTTCTTCACCCCGGGATGCGAAGTCTGAATAAGGTGCTACGATGAGCCTCTGTCAGAATGAGTCGTATCTCAAGTACCTCTTCATCGGAGGTGGTAACATATATGCTGAGCAGCTAATGTCTGAGAAGACCTTCTGCCTCTGAATTACGAGCATGACATCAAGATTTCTTGGAATCTCCCCACCCAACGAAGTGCTCTCTTCGCCAGAGTCAATGTCCATACTCTGCGACCGTTGTAAGGTAGACAACTGTCCTGAGCAAGTCGTGCTGCAAGTATCCGTACTCCGCAAATCTGTGCCCACTGAGGTGGCCATAGCCACATGTCTCCGCCTACTCAAGTGAATTATGCAACCACATTCTGGGGTGGCCGCTGTGGTGGCCGCTATGAAGATGGCTGCTCTCCATGCTCATTCTGATTCTGGTAACTCCATCCAATGTCCCTTGCCGAGGCTTATGTTTTTGGGCTGCGTGATGAGAGGTGGCTTGTCTTCGAAGGCTTCTTGATCACATCCTGCAGTGTAAATCTTCCGGCCAAGGAGATAATGTCTCCAGGGTTGCACTAAGGCATGTACCACTCCTGTTGAGCTCATTGTCAACGTGGATGGATCAATGTGAGCTGATAACCTTTGAGTTTGCGAGAGCTCAAAGGGGTGAGCGGGACTAGTAACTCTGTCGTCCACTGCATTCACACGAGTGCAGAGAGTTTTGCACGTAACTCAAGGAAGCATCTGCCGTAAACGAAGAACTTCTACCCTGAGGATCTGGCACCATCATGAATAGGTGCTCATCGTGAGGAATTCCTTCAATTGTACTGAAGGCCTACTCAACTTCTGTCTGATCCAGAAAAAATTCTTAACTTTCTGTAGAAGGTACATGAATGCGCTGCACAATGCCTGAGAAGAAGCGGTTGCTTCCCGAATGTATGGCTGCCCGTAATACCTCTACTAGACCCAGGAAGCTACTCACCTCGGTGATGAGCATTAGCAGGTGTCGTCCAGTCCATGCCGGCTTGAATATTTTTCCAACAGATCAACGTCTGTGGGAGGGGTGTCTTTGCCAGAGACATGATGTGGCCCAAATACTGCATCCTCAGAATTGAAAGAATCGTCTGCATTTCTCCAATTTTCCATGCGGTGAAATTTGGCCCTGTTTGCGAAGACACTTGAAGAACCGGATAGCGAATATTTTTGTCATGCAGACATCACGTGTGCGTGAATAAACTCAGAAAATGTCATTTTATTTAAGATTTAGCACGAAGCGATCAAGGAATGGTCCTGAATACTCCATTCATCAAACTGATAAACACTGCGGGGGCATGTCGTCAAACCGAAAGGGCTACTATAGGCTCGTGAACAGTCGTAGACGCCGACATCTCCTACGAAATGGGCTAACTTCTGATTATCGCGTCTCCGCAATCCTGAGCATCATAACCACCCTAACTCAAGATCTATCTTAGCATGAAAATTGTAGCCCCCTTCATCTGATCAAATCGAATCATCAAAACGTGGAAGGGGGGTAACGATTCCAACATCGTTACTTTATTCAGCTGCACGGTAGTCAATCTCGTCAACCGAAGAGATCCATCCTTCTTCAGTGTTAGAAAGATGTAGCTCGTTGCATCCCAAGGCAAAGATACAGCCCAGTGGTGTCTTCAGGCCTTTCATTCAGAAGGCCCAAATATTTGGTGCATTGAGCTCACATAACTCAGGAGTAGTCATCCGATGTGAGTGCTGAAAACTGATAGACATCTACACCCACACACTAGTTCTATATGGAATTTGCGAACTCTTCTTACACGTATAGGAGGTAACCCCGGTAGCTCCCCTGGGAACACATTAGTAAACTCTCATAAGATGGGATGGTCATACGAGGCAAGGTCCTCTCGATTCTTCCTCTGATCTGTCCACTGACCGTAATAGCAAACAACTGGAAACCCCGTAGCACACAGCTTGCTGTAAGCTCCACGCAGCGGAGCCATAGCTGTGAATGGATACGGCCCTCCTAACTCTTGATATCACTAACTCTACTCTAAGCTCATCTCCCAGGCAGAGACCTCTAGTCTCTATGGGAACAATCCACTCTAGCTCAGGTTCAGCGGACAACAAATCCATGCCTAAAAAATCTCCATGCACAGCAAGCATCCTACACAGGAAGGTTCCAACACAACAAAAAATAATGGTCCGCGCACAACGTCACTAGCAACTCCCACTACACACTCCTTGACTAGAGGACGTCTACACGCACTCTGTGGCCTCCACACGCCAGGTTCTTCTTCAGTCTCCACGCTACGTAGGCCTTGCTTCTTCAGTCTGCCACTAGCTCTACAACGCTCTACCAATGAAGGATGCTGCAATATAATGATTCAGTATAACCAGCTATGTTTGATAATACAATAGAGCAAGCCTGGAAATACCACCAACACTAGGCTGTCGTCTCAGATCATAGAGCTCTGACGGCAAAAATCAGTTACATAACTGTTTATTAAACAAATGTTTACAAAAATGTATCTACTTGCGCTAATAGTCTAGACTAGCATGCACTTATTAAGCCAGTGAAAGCAGGCGTGATAGTGAGGCTGATTTAACTTGATAATAATAATTCCTCCTGGACGCTTTCCTTCTTCCTTCCCTGGCCGCGTGAGGAGTAATGGATGGAAAATATTATTTTCCTTTGTTAAACATAGTAAGCGTGCCTGTTTCTTTTGGACTTGATACCCATGGATGAGGGCCTGTTAACACAAAATTATGGACGTGGTTTTTATTTGTTGTTTCCTGAGGCATTTGAATGGTGATTTCAAGAAGGTCACTGTTTTCATTTTCTGGCTTTTACGCACAGCTACAAGCGAGTGAAGTAGGTGTGTTTCAATGTAACGACCCTTTAAAATTCACGCACAAGAACAACACAGTAAAAGAGCTAGGACATAATTTTATTTTATTTGACTTGGCTTGATAGATAATACGACACTACAACTTAAGTCTCTCCATCAGGGAATACAACCAACTAGGTACATGCACTAATATTCTCACTTTTCACGGACCCACATCTCTTTTACAGATAAACATGAGGCACACACTTAAGGACACACTGGTTCATCTAACTTATGCTAATTTTCCACAAACACGAGTCTTCCCACAGAAGGTTTCCATTAGAATCATGTTTTAAAGCAAGTAAGTGCTAACATGTCAACAAGATCTTTACTTACTCCTATGAGGTTCCAATCCATGATAAAGGCGAGTCTAAAGTTCATGTCTTTCTTTGAAGAATTTAATTCCATCCTACCTTGTTAAGGTTAATAATGACAGTGTAAATAAAATTATTGGATGGTCAAGAGGTTGCTTACAACATTTTCCACTTGATGTGGGAACATTATTACAATAATGGAAGCTAAAATAGGAAGCATAATTACACTTTTCCTCCACTCAAGGCTGGGTAAACTTCATCAAACTGGTTTCAGCGTTGTGCTTTTAACACATGTTCCAATGTTTTACCCTGTTTACAAGGTGGCTCATCCATTTTGATTTTATTTTATTTTTACAGTACATGATAAGTCTAGAGGCAATGGATCTCATCCCAACCAAGATACTTATTAGTGGTCAAGAGAAGCCATCCTCTACATTGGGGTTCAAGAGTCCCAACCAGAAATATTATGGGTTGAAAATCCAACTCATGGAAACTACAAGCTTCAACATAACTCAACATAACATTTCACATGCATTTCATAATTCCTTCAAAACAAGAGAATCTACAACACAACAAGAGGGTAAAACAATCACAACAACAAGTCACAAGGCTTACCAAGAAAGCCACAAGAGTAAGACATATGGGGAAGCCACTTATACCTCCCAATGGGAATGGGTGCAACCTAAAAATCCTCCAATGCGAAACACAATACCCCAAACAACTCTTATGCCTCCCTCAAGTACCCCTTATCCCTCCATCCACTCTTATGCCTCCCTCAACTCTTATGGCTGCCTCAAAGTAAAAACAAGAAGAAAATGCAAGCATTTCTCTTACAAGGTGGGCACCCAACCCAAGCTCCCTTCTCAAGCAAATGATCTCTTATGCCTCCCTCAAATAAGCTCCCCATAGTCTCCTCTCACTCCCCAACTTAGACATTCTAACCCATTCCTAATAAGCCTTTCAAACAACAACATTCAACACAACACAAAAAAGAATACATTCCCATGACAAAAAGGAAAACATAATGCATACAAAGGGGAAGCTCCTACCTTTCCATGGTAGAGTTTGCTCCAAGTATGAAGTCTCAAATCCCTTCAAAGAATCAAGCAATCATCCAAAAGCTCCAACAAAGTTCTCACAAGTTTCCAGAAGCTCCAAAAATTCACAAGCTTCTTCTAAATCCTCTCCTCTCCAAAATACACAAGACAAAAAAATGAAAACTTCCAACCCCCAAAACAAACAAGAGGCTAAAATAAATAGAGAAAGGAGAGGGATGGATGATGTGGCTCCAAGTAGGATGCCACCTCCCTTTTCCCTCCACTCCACATCATTTGGTCAACATAAAATTCCAATGCACCATTAATAAGTGGTTGAAAGAGAGGCGAGCAACTTGCACACTCCAACTAAGCCCACTCCCCCAAAGGAAAAAATTAAATTTGAAAGAAAGTGCAATTAATATTTTACCCTTTTATCCCCCCACAACACCTAAAAGGCCCTAAATTTTTCCTTCCAACCCATAGGTAGGGTTGGCATGGGGTTTAAGATGTGTGGGACAAGTTTTACTTGTCCCACAAGCTTTGAAATTTGGCCTCCAAGGCCAAATTCGAGTTTCCCATGTGGGGTAGAGTGTATTTATGCTCAAAACTCAAACACACATCATTCCACACAAAATCCAAAGGTAATTCAAGGTTAATAAATTAACTCTCTTTTGGTCACATCTTGTGATTAGTTTAGGACAATTTTCAATTTAACTTATTTAAGACACTACAATCCATGACTAACAAAGGGGGTAAACACCAATCCAAATAAATGTGAATAATAACATAAGCAAAAATTTCACTTACTAAAAGAAACACATACTAATATAGTAAAAAAAAGGGGAAGATTAAAACAAGGCATCACATGACCCCTAGGTCACAATTTTTCCCTTTACCAAATGATTCTAACACACACAAAATTTACTTGTTGCCATGGTGTCCTTAGCTGGATTCTTCTCGAATTCCGATGTGGTTGGTCTCCACTCCCCAGTATTGTTGTGAATATAATATACCTGCAGAACAGAAAATACCTCCTTCAGCCTGTTGGCCGCATTAAAACATTCATGCCAAATATACAATATAATCTAAAATAAATGACACATGATTTACTATCATTTACGCAAGTACGATATCACTTAACACTTTCTAGCACATTTCTATTCCACATTTCAGTTATGTCAAAACGATCATCACATTAGTCCAATTATCAAGTTCTACTCAAAATGATTAAACATATCACATGTCATTATTAAAGATAAATAACTCTGTCAAAATTATACAGATATCGTAATCAAATGTCCACCAGTTAAACCATATGCATCATATAAAGATCAAATCAATAACAATCCAATGTCTATGATATCTACTAGCATGCTAAATCAAGAAGCCATAATAATCCATAGTGAAGTAATCAGTCTCGAAAACAACAAAACAAAATGGTGTCGAAGGGAAGTGGGCATTACAGTTGACGCGCGACAGAGGAAGTGTTGACGTGCGACTTGGGCAGTGGTGACGCGCGACAGAGGAAGTGTTGACGCGCGACAGAGGAAGTGTTGACGCGTGACTTGGGCAGTGGTGACGCGCGACAGAGGAGGTGTTGACGCACGACAGAGGAAGTGTTGACGCGCGACAAGGGCAGTGTTGACGCGCGACAGTATATTCAGACAGTGGACGCGCGACAGGAAATGGGTTGTTGACGCGAGACAAGTGCAGAGTTGACACGTGAGAAAGACCTCAGACACGAAGATTTTTAATGAGAAAGCAGAGGTCAGAGGCTGCAGACGCGCGATAGGAGATTTTGCTGTCGCGCGTCAAGAAAATGCAGTGACGCGTGTCAACAAACCTTAGTGACGCGCGTCAACAACCTTGTTGACGCACGTCACCGAGGTCTGTTGACGTGCGTCACTGAGGGTGTTGTGCGCGTCACTGCATTTTCTTGACGCGCGACAACAAAATCTCCTATCGCGCGTCTGTAGCCTTCTGTCGCACCACTTGACAATTAGGTGAAATTTTTTCATACAACCCCCAAAAAATTCGCCTTCCCGCGAAACCAGTTCCGGGGATATTCACCAGGTATTCTCCACCTCCGATTTCCAAGAGGTCTCTTAAAATGAACCCTGCAATCAAGTACTGACCTCGACAACATTTTTCATCCGTTTCTTGCATTTTCATATATCTCCCTCTACATTTTCACCAATGTTTACCACAAGATGGGTTTAATCATTTTTATGATTACCAAACATGTATTGCTTTTCATATTTCGTATATTTTCACATTGTCTCCTCACTTGTTCTTTCCTTTCCATCCACTTCTCCACCCTCAAATACCATTTTCTACACCCGTCTTCCTTTTCCTTTACTTCTCTTCATTTGGTTTCGCTTCTGCATTATATCCCTTTCGACATTCATGTCGTACATTTCATGTACGATTGCTAGTATTTAATATCAATTTTTTCATGGAAGTCCGGTAGATGTTGTCAATGTTGACCGATTCAAAAATGATGTTTTGAAATGGACACTCATTGAGAAGCAAACCAAACCTTGACCATTGGTGCCTTAGTGGCATTTAACCAATTCAACACTTAAAACTCGATGTGATTTGAAGGTGGGTTTTTTATTTAATCTAAAGTTTGTATGTTAGGTGTACAAAATTTTATGTTTAGTTACGAAGGTAGAAGGGTTTCAATATTATCAAATTTGTCTGGAGCACGATCCTAACCTCATCCCTTTTTACTTATTATTTCCTTAAATTTATATTTTACTCAATAGCTAGGCAACACCTTTTACACCATCATACGTGCACTATTGGACTACAACATGTTTAATACAATGGATCCATTTTCAACAACTTAAACCAAGAAAAATAAAAAATCTATTCAGTAGAAAGTTAGGTAGCTAGGTAGGTTATTGACTAATATAAGCAAACAAAATTTCTATTGGTATATGGTTTGAAAAGGTTTATTCTCTTTCACCTTTCCTAGTTAATAATTTTGATCACAGTTACCATTTATGTCAAAATTAATATGTTGGCATTGGAAGAGCCTATCCATCACGTGAGATTACGTGATTTAGGTTGACTGACAAAAAATTATTTTCCATTAATCGTCGTTACATCACCATCGGTTTTAATAGAAAACATAACAACGTAATGTGTTTTGTACACATTATATTATCTTTTCTATTAAAACTGTTAACATGGTTGTACGTCATATCATTTCAAAATTGAACATTCACCTAAATGGTAGGATGTGGACATTGTGAAGGGAAGGTCATGGGGTCGAAGATAGACATCAACAATATTTTTTAGTTGGTTCATAGTCAATGGACAATCTATTGAAAAGAATGCACACCATATCATTTTAAAAATGAATGCCCATTGGAATGGTAAAATGTTGGTAGTGGACATTGTAAAGGGAATGTCTATTAAAAAAATACGCACCATATCATTTCAAAATTGATGGCACACTTGAATGGTAAAATGTGGGTTATGGGATTTATGAAAGGGAGGTGTGTTAAAGGGAATGTACGGTAGCCTATATCATTTTCGAGTCCGTGATTGAATAGGCTCAGCATTTGGCATTGACCGGTTGTTAAAGATATGAGCCATTTACCACTGTTTAGTATTAAAATATATCTATTCGACCTAAATGCAAGTGCGGCCACAAACGTGTATGGAATTTCGGAGCATCCTTTCTGTTCTCGTGCGATGCAGTGTCCGGATCCATGTCAGGAATGGAAACGTTCAAACAACGAAGCTTGTTTTCGAGGATTCGACGACCGCGTGAATGGACTGTGACTGAATCGTCTTCCTCCATAGGGATTTCCGTGCAGAATCCAGCTTTGATCACGCTGTGTGCTCGTTGTCATGCAGAGACTTCGTCCTCCTCGGAGGGGAATTACCAAGAAAACCAGGCCAGGCTTGATGCATCGATCAACCCTTCTTACCATGTTTTCATCAATCATCGTGGTCCCGACGTGAAAGACACGCTTGCCAGCCACATCTATTATTCGCTTCACTCCACCGGCCTAAATGTATTTTTCGATAGGCCGGAGCTTCAACCCGGCCAGAGATTACACCCTGCAATAGCGGAAGCAATTCGCACATCTTCTGTTCACATTGCGATTTTGTCCCCAAAATATGCGGAATCGCCTTGGTGCTTGGATGAGCTCTGTCTAATGCTGGAAAGTGGTGCAAAGATTATCCCCGTGTTTTATCACGTTTGTCCTGCCGATCTTATGCGGCTACAGAAAAGTGAAGGAATTTACGCAGGTGCATTCCTGGAATTAGCAGAGAAGACAGACGGAAACAGAAAGAGATATGAACCAGAAACTCTTCGGCGATGGAGAGATGGGCTAACAGAAGTATCCAAAATTTCAGGGTTGGATTTGTCCGCAAGATTCAACGGGTAAGACTCTATATGCTCACTGCATTCGAACTGGTGAAGGATAAAATTTATAAGAAATTCGTTGCTAAAATAGAGTTATTCACAAAATTTGTACTCAGTAATTTCAGATTTTAAGGTATATTACAATAAATTATATTTTTTTTTTATTTTTTTGGATAGAACATGGACCCATTATAATAGATACTGAGCAAGTTTACAAACTGAATTAGTGAGCAGTTTCAGTTAAGTAGTTATGAGTAAGGGTCATAGTTACCAATAGACAAATTTGACAATCAAAATCAGCAAACAATTTTACCAATACACAAAAACTTGAAATCCAAAATTTAATTGGATGTTTCAAAACCTAGAGTCTGCATTATACTAGTAGATGTCTTAAAACTACTCTCAAACATTATTCCCCCTCCCCCCCCCCACACACACATATATATAAGAAAGTAAGTATCCATAATTAAATTTAAACTTATATTTAAATGTTTATTTTATGTATATATTGGTTGGTTGGATAAAAAGTAGATGAATGCTTTTCATCTGGACTTGAACTTATATTTAAATGTTTATTTTATGTATATACTGGTTGAATGTACACATTAACTAATCAAATTCATGAATCTAAACAAGTTTTTCCAATAACTTTGTTTTTGTGGAAATTTAAATTTAATAGATAAAAAATAGATGAATGCTTTTCAACTTGACTTGAACTTATATTCAAATGTTTATTTTATGTACATATTGGTTGAATGTACATATTGACTGATAAAATTCATAAATCTGAATAAAAAAATTTCCAGCTACTTTTTTGTTTGTCTAAATATAAATTTAATGGATAAAAATTAGATGAATGCCTTTCAACTTGACTTGAACTTATATTTAAATGTTTATTTTATGTACATACTAATTGAATGTACATATTGACTGATAAAATTCATGAATCTGAACAAAGTTTTTCCAACTACTTTGTTTTCGTGGAAATTTAAATTTAATCGATAAGAATTAGATAAATGCTTTTCAAATTGACTTGAACTTATATTTAAATGCTTATTTTATGTACATATTAACTGATAAAATTTATGAATCTGAACAAAGTTTTTTCAGTTATTTTTTTTTGGCTAAATTTAAATTTAATAGATAAAAATTAGATGAAAGTTTTTCAACTTAACTTGAACTTATATTTAAATGTTTATTGTATATACATAATAGTTGAATTTACATATTGACTGATAAAATTCATGAATCTGAACAAAATTTTAACAACTTTTGTTTTTTTTAAATCAAAATTTAAATTTAATTCTTGTTTTCCAACTACTTTATCTTCGCCGAAGTTTGAATTTAAACGAATGCTTTTCAACTTACGAAATGTTTTTGTTTCAAATGAAAATATTAGGGACGAGGGAAAGCTTGTGCACACCATAGTCGGACTCGTCGTGGAGCACTTAAGAAAGGAGCGGAAGAATGCTGTTACAGAAGTGGTTGGACTAGAAGACAGACTGGAGGATTTGAAGTACTTCCTGGGGAGAATTAGAAAACAGAGAGACAACGATCCGATTATTGTAGGAGTTGTTGGACCTGCGGGATCCGGCAAAACAACCGTGGCGGAAGAGTTCTATTATCGGCAGCTCGGATATTTCGACAGGTCCAGTTTATTATTCGGCGTAAGAAAAGCATCCGAGCGATATGGATTGCCAAGTTTGCAGAAGCAGCTGTTGAAGGACCTAACGCGTGATCCTTTAGAAGAAATCAGCAATGTAAGCCAGGGCAGAGAGATTCTTGCAGATCGTATTAAACGCCTATGTCACGAGAGATCTTTGAATTTTCTCATTGTTATTGATGACGTTGATAATCGAGATCAATTAGATGCTCTTCTGCTCAACGAGCAGGTTTTGGGACCTGGAAGTTTGGTAATAGTCACATCCCTTAATAAGGCCATTCTAAAACTTTCAGGAATTTCTGTATACTATGAAATCAAACCCTTGGGTCTGGAGGACGCTCGAGAGCTCCTTTGTAGCAGCGCCTTCCGCCAACCAAAACCGATCCCTGAATTACAAGATTTGGTGGAAACAGTGTTAAGCAAGTGTGGCGGCTCGCCCAAAGTTCTGCAGGTCATCGGCGGAAATCTGCATTTGTATGGCACAAATAATAAAGACAACTGGGAGGACGAATTGGCGACGATCTACGATATACCCGAAATAATCAGAGATAGCTACGATGTTCTTGGAGAAGAGGAGAAACAGATATTTCTAGATATTGCTTGCTTTTTTGTGGGAATGGAAAAGAATTCTGCCATTCGGATATGGGGTGGATCAGGATGGAGAGGCGCCCGTGCTCTTCAGAAGTTAGAGTACATGTGCCTTGTTCAGATCGATGACAATAATCGGCTAATGATGCAGAACTATCTTTGTGACTTAGGACGACATGTAGCAGATCAGCAGCTTCACAATTGTCCAGAGCTTCCCTTTCGTCTATGGCGTCCAGATGATACCACAAAATTTCTTGATCAACTGCTACCACCGCTGCCGGTATGTACCTTTTACGAGCTTTTGATGATTTTTGGGGATTCAGCTGTATGTTCTATCAGTAATGGTTTACATGAATCCATCTCTTACCGGTACAAAAGGTTCTTGATGTTCAGTGCGGTGAAGTACAGGGGATCTCTCAAAGTCACTTAGCTTCACGTGGTGAAGCATCGAGATTTCTTGGGAGGTCAGCCATGTTAATATATTTGTGAGAGATGGGTCCTTGTAAATCACTGGAATAATAAGATATGATTTTTCAATATTCAACTTGTAGAGATAGGAAATGGAACGTAAAAATGTAATAGAAATAGATAATTGAAACTTAATTCGATATTATTTTTCAAGTTTTAACTGCCTAATTTTGAAGAATGAATCCATCTCTTACTAGTATGAAAGGTTCATTTGGTATTCATGTTCTTCGAGAGTTCTCTCAAAGTCACTTATCAATTCATTTAAGTTATTACGTGCACATCAAGATTTCTTGGGAAGTCAGCCATCTTAATATTATTTGTGAGAGATAGGTTCCTCTAAATTACAAAAAATATATGGAATAATGTAATTTGGTTGGAAATTAGGCAGTTAAATCTTGGAAAATAATATTGAATTTGGTTTCACTCTTCTATTTCCATTTCATTCTTAAACTCCATTTCCTAATTTTACAAGTTGAATATTGAAAAATCATATCTCATAATTAAAAAGGTACATAAATGGTATGTTCCTTTTATGAGGTTTTGATTATTTTTGGGGATTCAACTATATGTTGTATGAGAAGTGGTTTACAGGAATCCATCGCTTACTAGTATGAAAATTTCTCGACGGTCAGAGGGGTGAAGTTCATAGGTTCTCTCAAAATCATTTTATCTACTCATTTAAGTTATATAATGCTCACACGTTGAAGCGTCAAGATTTCTTGGGGGGTCTGACGCCATCTTCATATTATTTGTGAGAGATGGGTTCTTGTAAATCACTTAAAATATATGGAATAATGTAAATTGGTTTGAAATTGGACAGTTAAATCTGAAAAAATAATATTAAATTAATTTTCATTTTTCTATTTCCATTTCATTTTCACACTCCATTTCCTGATTTTAAAAGTTGAATCTTGAAAAATCACATCTCATAATTTGATACACTGCAAAACTCTTGCACATTCGAAGTTCGGAAAAAATGCATTTGTTTTCATTATTTATCATTTTTTTTTCATATTTTAACGTCCAGGAACACACAAGAATTAGGGGAATCGTGGAGACTTCAGGAAGATACAACCAGCAATTCGGAAGGAAAGAGTTGAAAACAAACACCTCACCTCCTGTCAAAATAGAGCTCCTGGATGTTGAGGGTGATTTTCTTTATGCTGCTTTTAGCAATCGTTTGACAGATTTGGGATGGTTTCGTTGGAAAGGTTGTCCTCACACATCACTTCCTGACTTGGAAATGAACTTCTTACGAGTCTTAGAGGTTGTGTATGGGAGTCTTCAAACATTGTGGGATCATGCCTTAAAGGTAGTACAATTTTACATGAGGGTATACTTGTTTATTACATTTTTATTTTAATTTTTTGAAGGTCGGGGATTAATGTCAAAATAATTTGCCAACACTGCAGCCTCCTACACAATTGAGAGAGTTGAATGTTATAGAGTGCAGGGAATTTATTTCAATTCCACCATCAATAGGTCTCCTAAAACAGTTGGAGAAGATGACATTGAAGGCCACCATCCGTCTCCAATCTTTGCCACTAGAGTTCTGTGAACTAAAAGCTTTGAAACACTTGGAGCTAAGCCATTGTGAGGGCCTGACATCTTTGCCAGATCATTTTGGGCAATTGATCAATCTGCAGCACATAGACTTATCTTGTTGTCAAACTTTGTCTCAACTGCCACTGTCTTTCTGTCAGCTAAGAAAACTGAAAATTCTGGACCTTCGAGATTGTAAGAACCTTGTGATCGAACCAAATATATTTGGGGATATTACAACCATTGAGGAGCTGAACTTTGAAGGTTGTGAGAAGCTGCGGCAGGTCCCAATTCATTTGGTATGTCAAAGGTCTATGAAGAAGCTAAATCTTCTTGGTACCAACTTGCAAGAAATACCAGAGAATATTGATCAATTGGAAAAATTGGAGCATCTAACCATAGAAAGCCCTTTCCTGAGGAGTGTACCCTCTTCGCTCGGGAATCTCCGTTACCTGAACCTCCTTGTGCTGTTTAACTGCCCGCAGCTGACCAAACATCCTCAGTTTATAGGACACTTGGGTCTTTCACATGTTTCTCCAATGCAAAATGAGGTGGGGACGGAGCATATGACTTATTGTGTTTACCGTTCCCAAATCCATACACGACTGGAATAACAAATGCTTGGGTGAGGCAGGGTCGATAAGGAATATCGATCCTAACTGTTGAATTTCATTGTTATATACCTGTATTTTTTATTTTTTAGTTGTAGTGTATATTAAATATCTCTTTCAAAGGTTGCACATGTTTTGAGAGATTCTTTGGTCAATTGTATTTAAATATCATACGTGTTCCCGAATATCACTTTTAAAAGTTGCACATGTTTTGAGAGATTCTTTAGTCAATTGTATTTAAATATCATGCGTGTAGAAGTTTTTGGTGGCCAGTTGACTTACAATTAACAAAAAATATTATTAGCAATTGCACATGAGTTGCAAATTACATCGGAGAGGATAATAATGTTATGTTTTTGGAGTTACAAATTGTGATGAAATATATGTTATTTTAAATTGTTTTAAGTTTGTGTTATGAGGAGGACGCTGGAATATATATAGTACAACTACAACATCTGAAAAAAAAAAAAAAGTTCTTATTAAACTTTGGTGAATGTCCAAGCCCTGTTTAGAAGCTCCTTTTTTGCATAGGGTGCCATCATGCTAGAAAAAGAGTGGACACATGTTGGTTGTATTAGGTGAAAGAATGTCAATATTTGACTAACATTGAAGATTTCACATGCCATGTTTGAATCTCCCATTGTGAAATGTGTCACTCACTATTATAAATCATTGAGACTCGCCTAATTGGTTCCATAGTCACTCTCCTCGCCCATGACACTAACATTTATGAGCTTGACATAAGGTATAACATCGAATTACATTCACATTTATGACCAAATCAAGTTTTTTATTAAAGAATGGTGTTGACAACTCCTAATTTCAAAGAGGCTCTCTTAGCTCTGCATTTTCTAAAATGCTAGACGAGGAAAAACTCTACACCAACACCTATTGCTGCCATAAAACATACATACAAAGTTGAGATGCATAAGAAAATCCTTAAATATATCTATCTCAATGGCAATATGTTATCTAGATTGATCCCAAACAGCAAAGGGAAGAAAATCCTTGAAAATATCTATCTCAATGACAATATGTTATCTAGATTGATCCCGAATAGCATAGGGAAACTCAACAATCTCAAAACGCTCAATTTGAACATGAACCAGTTATACGGAAGGATACCTCCAGAAATTGGACAATGTGCACTTCTTGAGGATCTTCATCTGTGTTGTAACAATCTTTCTAGCACTATCCCTTTAGAAGTTGCTAACCTCCGAAATTTGAATTCCTTTTTAGATTTGTCTATGAACACATTAATAGGCCCGGTGCCTCTTGAAATTGGAGGAAAGAAAATGTTACAAGTCATAGATCTCTCTGTACTAAATAAGCTCTCTAGGAGCATCCTCACCCAAATTACAGGCTTAGTAGGCGTGCAATATCTGAATCTCTCTCACAATCATCTGACCAGCCTCCTTCCATCAGCAATCAGGTAGAAAATTTCAATCCTCACGTCTTCAAATTTGTTTCACAATAATATTATAGGGTCGATTTGTCCCTCCATCTCCAAGCTTGACATGCTTGAACTCTTACATGTTTCCTATAATAATTTGACAGGGTCGAATCCCATGTTCGGGCGTCTTCAAGAAAATGAACATGTCATCTTTTCTCAGAAATTGGGGACTATGTGGTAATTGTTCAGTCTTGGTAGCCAATTCAACATTTACAAACAAGCACCACAGTTCGACAAAGAAGAAGATCAACACTCATTGGTGTATTTGCAACATTTTATTTTACCGGGCTGGGGTTTTGGATAATATACACATGCATTCTGCTAAAAAGATTGCGCCCCTTATTTCTATCCGCTTTTGTAAAAACAACAGGGGATATAAAGATCTTGATGGAAGAACTAAAAAGAGCGACCGAATACTTCAGCCGCAGTAATTTAATTGGTTTTGATAGCTATGGCTATGTTTACAGAGGCTTTTTACCCAATGGTGAAAAAATTGCGAAGAAGGTGTTCACAGATTCGAACTCTAAACGGGAGGAGAGAAGCTTCCTCAGAGAATGCAAGAATTTGGGAAAAATTTGGCATCGCAATCTAGTAAATATTTTAACTTCGTGTTCGACACTGAAGGTCAAAGTTGTGGTTCTGCCGTTCATGGCAAACGAAAGCTTGGATAAAAATTATGCTTGCCGAGAAAGATCTTGCCAGAATTTGACATTTTCCAACAGGGCTCTCTTCGTAGAGAACACCTCCAGTGAATAAGGTAATAACACTTTGCATTGTTATTTAGTCTTTCACGTGTTTATCCAATGCATAATAAAGAGATCACCGAGGATATATCATATTTTGTTTATCATTCCCAAATTTCCATATGTGAATGGGAAACAATGTAGACAACATACCCAAAATGACCCCATGCTAGATTTCTCCCTAGCATTGACCTCATTTTGAGTTCTTTGATTGACAAGCTATATATTTTTTCGGAATGTCTCATCCTAGCTATTCATTTTATTCAAAACCAATGACCTAGTCGTGTTTACCAATTTTGAATTGTTAACAATGCCTTAGGGTTTACAACAATGATGAACAACCGTTTTGGCTAATATTTTGTTGTCCATTCCATGAATGAGTCCTTTCGAAAATTTTCGACCTCTCTCAAAATTATTCAAGTTCTCTATCATGCTTTTATCTTATTATCTCATTACACTCAGATTTTTATTGCTACTATCGACCAATTATTGGCAAAATTTGTGTTTTAAGTTTTTTAATCCTAATGGCCTAAGTATGTTAAACTATGTCAAATTTTAGATCATGAAGAAACAAAGATAATATTATAAATTTGAATATAATAAATGTGGTAAATTAGGAATGGATAATGCGATCATTGAAATGGATAAGAACATTTAGTGAACACCCTACCTTGACATGTGTATGTGGCTCATTAATAGAAAACTTAGAAGATAAAATCAAACTATGAATCATTATGGAAATGTGCTCAAGAAATTCTACTATAAATCATATATTTTTGGGGCATTATTGAAATTAAGGGCATTATCAGTCTTCTTCTCTATTTCCGTGGGATATGATTGGTGATTTTGATTCTATACTTTGCTTCCTGATAATTTCTTTTCTCCCTATTAAAGTCTTTTTCTCATCATGATAGCCTAGAAATTGACCTACACTTTTCTTTGTCCCTGATATGTGAAAATGACTTTCATATTATTGCACAAGTGTGTAAATGTCTACGTATAACTCATCTCTTTAATATTTTTCTCAAAACCATAGAAATACTTGAAAGCATTACACTAAATACCAATTTGGAATGAGGGATTATATAGTTTTGTGCAACAATAATTCCCATGCGAGACAAATTATGGCCCTAATCTCTCCCCCTCTACATGCTCAATTAATGCAAAAATATGAATCCATCTCTTAGGAGAAAAGAACATGACAATAACAACTTGTTTAATGGAAAGCTTAGAATAGGTTTCGAAAAATCGGCCTTCTCTTGGAATGATCTCTTGATAGCTCTTTAGTGTGATAGAGTTAAGTTTTAGATGTTGATGAGATGTTCTCCCTTCTCCCTAAATGACCTCTAAGGTTTTATTTTTATAGGCGTATCTAGGTTGATTTATCCTGCGAGTCAACCCCAAATTTGAACCTAGGCCAACCATTAAAAAGTTTTGAATTGGAGGAATTAATTATTGGTGATATGGATCATGAGGGTACTCGTGATAGGATTTTAGCATATACTTTTCATTGGAAGAATTAATTATTGCTGATATGGATCATGAGGGTACTCGTGATAGGCACGACAAAAACTATTTGTTATATGAGTTGTAATTTACAATTAATAAATCTAAACCATTTATTATTTAAGCAATCACAATCATGTAAATCACTTGAATATTTATTATTTAAGAGATTATATATCATATAAACGAAGCCATACCAAATTATAGTCGCTTCAACATGCTTTTATTTTATAGTCTCTTCAATTTCACACAAATCAAAGTCATACAAAATTATAGTCACTTAGAATTTTATTTATGTGAAAATGTTATGTTCACAATTTTTATTATTATTTTATTTATTTTTGGTGGTGAGGGGATTGTGTTGAAAGTTAATAGTAAATTTTTTTTTTTTTATAGATGTAGAGTATTAATTATAATTTCTTTTTTCTTTAACTTCATGAATCTTTGTTCACAAATTTTCGTTCTATCATAGTTTTAAACCTTCAAAAGTGTTACACATATATAAATAGGAAAAAGTGGTTAAATATGCACTCAAACAACAAAGATGCATTATCCAACATAAGTACTAGGGGAGAGGGGCCAATAGGTGAACAAGGTCCAACAGTTGATATGAGTATTGATCACACAATACCCAATAGTTGTCATAGTACTATGTAGTAGTTTTTTTTTTTGACATAATAATTATGTATAGTAGCAAATCACATCATGACATGTAAGACCTCTCACCCATGCACAAGTACAAAAAAGTCAATTTTCAACCAATTTCATCCATATTCAAGTATTGGTTTCCACCATGGTTGTAGTGTAACTCAAGTTTAGTATTTTAAATCAATTCAAAATATGGGTTTCCCTCCAATTGAACATTCCAAATAAAAAATATAAGCTAATACAAATCTAAACTACATATTAGTGAAAAAATTACAATCTCATATGATAAAAAATTTATTTTATAGACCCCTTAACTTAGGGTGTACCACTACTGGCCCCTCTCCCCTAGTGTAGAGGCTCACCAAAGACTAGTTCAGGGGCTTTGACATCAACTATAAAAAGTCAAACTTTTAAGCTTGACAAGGCATTTAGCCACATCAGATTTTATATTAATTCTTTATATATAATATTCAAACATTAGCGAGAGTTACCCTTCCACAACTTGAATTTATGATGTGCTGAGGCTAAGAGAAATTGAGGGAAAACACAATTTTCTCGTAGCCTCTTCCCAATTGGGTCTTATTATAAGCGGTTAACAATTAACATAGTGGCATTCTAGATTCAATGTTAATTCTATACATATTTTTTAGTAAAAGATAATTCTAGGTCTAATACCTTTTTTTAGCAAAATAATCTCTTTAACTAAATATAATTATATGTTAGTTAATAAAAGATACCTAAGTATATATGATTTAACTTTAAATATAAATCATTAAGTATAATATTCATTATAATTTTTAAATATAAAATAGATTTAAAATTTGCATTCAAAATAATTATATTAATTGTTTCCTCACTACATTTTATGAAGGTAAAAATTTGGAATTAATATATAATGATTTCTAGAGTTTGATTAATATTCCATTTGAAAGGGTAACTAAAATAAAATTTGATCCCCTAAATTCTCATTTATATACATAAGTAAAAATATTGACTAATCATAACCAACATACAAAATGGTGGGGTATACTCTCCTCCAATCACAAAATATTTAAATAATAATAATAATATTAAAAAATTGATTGGTGGAGAGAAATAGAACCCACCTATTTATGAATGATGGATTTCTGCCATAATAATGGAAAGCAACAAAAATACTGAATATTGATGTAACCAATAAGAGCAACATTTTGTTAGCCCCCACATAAAACAAGCGTTACACCACTAAAAAGAAAATAATTTTGTTCAAAACAATATTAATAGACCCGAATCAATTTACAAAAGGTTTCAAACTTGAGATCTGTCATTCCCAAACACATAAACCTAGCCAACTCATTGTTGGATGAACATATGATAAAGAGACTTTCCTTTAAAATCATCACAAAAAAGAAGGTACCGGGATATGAGCTTTCTTCTCATATCTGTAAACGCTCTTCACCCTGGTTTCTAAGTTCAATGTTTTCCTTTGCCGCTTCCTTCAGAACCTGTGGTGCATTTACAGATAAATGTTGCAACAACCCCAATGAGTCGGGTAAATGTGTGAGGCTTGTACAAAATTCAATATTCAGAGTTCGCAGATCCGACATAAAACCCAGGGAAACAGGTAATGATTTTAAAAAAGGGCTTCCTACTTGCAGAGTTTCCATGTTAGTCAATAACCCCATTTCATTGGGTAGCTCTTCTATGCTTTTACCGACCAAATTCAAGCTCCTCAGAGATGCCTGAAATGGAACTTGAGTGGGCAGCACTTCAAGCTTTTTACAGTCTTGAAAATTCAAATATTGGAGTGTCGTGATTTTTCCTAAGAAGTATGGTGGAATCGCCAGGTTGATACAACCTTGCAAATCTAAATTCTGAAGTTTTAACAAATGTTTAAAAGAGCAAGGCAATTCCTTTAATTCACTGCAAAAAGCGAGCTCTAAATGTTGCAAGTTTGTCAAGCTCGCAAAATGTGTGGGGAGCGATGTGAATATCATACACCATCGTAGAGTAAGGCGTTTTAAGGAGTGTAGATGGCAAAACTCTTCTGGTAGGGCCTTCAAACTAGTGTTTGGCCTACCATCTACCACAATTGTTTGAAGGTGCTGCAGCTTTCCTATAGATTCGGGAAACTTCTGAATGCTGCTTAGAACATTCAACTCTCTCAACTGCATAGGTTGCTGCAATTCACAAAAAAAAATATAAGTATAACAAAGGAATATTAAAAAACATTTCTCCACTTTCTAGCCCATAATATTTTTAGATAAATGTTTAATAACCTATTTCAAAACACCTTGACTTATTCATATAGGAATATTTAGGGTGATTCAAACATAAAAACTGCCTTCAAAGGTTGTTCAAGGAGCACTTCTCTTTATTTAATAAATAAAGAAACATGGTTTTTCTTCTTTTTTTTGCTGATAAAGATTGTGTGTTTACCAGATAGAAATTGAAATTGAAATTTGTGTTTAAAGATTGTGTATGTTTGTCTTCTTAGACAATCTATCCAAGTCAGGTACATTGATATTTATATAGTAATTTATTTTGACTTTGGGTCAACATACTATCAACGTGACAACTGCACACGGTCTTTTAGAATTGTCTCTATTGTTGTATTTAAAGATCATGCACATTTATACATTGGGTAGCCCATTAACCTATAGTTGGGGAGGATTAGTAACAATGTCTTACATTCCTATTGACCCATAACTTTCATAAGGCATTGTTATATATATATAGTAATCGATTTGAGGTCAACGTACTGCCCAACATGCACTAGACATAGATAATGTAAAACTCATTCTATTTATTTGAAAGAAAATATTATTTTAACTTTTTGAAAGATATGCACATATGTATGGTATCCATATTAAGATGGGATTCACATGTATTAAAACATTAATTAACCGCTAATTATTATGTTGATAGGTGTTTTACAATGATAGCAAGGTTGGATTGTGATGGTGTGTGTATAAGGTTTTATTTTTCTATATTAAATTTGACATCCATTTGACTGTCACAAAATAATCTTGACCATAAAATTAACTTTTAATGGAGTGTTACTTATATTTTTTAATTTTATTACTTTTAAAAATCGATAAAAAAACAATTAGTATTTTGATCATACAATAGAGTTTAAGGCTCTTTTTTGATATTGGTAAAATCCAAAATAAAATATTTGAAATTGATATATATTGACTTTTTTTAAATAGATGTATTTAAGATATTTATACTAGCTATAAAATTAATGAGATGCAATTGTTGTATTAATAAAATAATGATTAAATATGAATCATTTATTATATTGATAGGTGTTCTACAATGACAAACAAAGGGTAGGATGTGATAGTATGACAGTGTAAGGTTTTAATTTCTATATTAAATTTGAAGCTTATTTGACTCTTAGAAGGTAATTTTGAACATAAATTTTATGTATGCTCAATTATCACTTAAAGATTATTTTTAATCTTTTGAACTTTGAAAATTCAATAAAAAAATATTATCTTCATCATACCATTGAGTTAGAAGCCCTTTATTTTCTTATAAATATTTATTTATTATTCTATGAGAAATATAAACAAAATTAATAGAATTACTTATCAATATATCATATATAATTTTTTTTTAAAAAATTGTTTAAATTAATATCTATATATTTTTAAAATAGATATGTTTAAGATATTTATACTAGGCATCTCTGCGACCATAGAATGTTGCATAGAATTAATAAGATACTTCCTTAGATTATTTTAAGTTTCCAAGCAAGTCTTCCATGATCGCTAAACATTTACAGAAAAATCACTCTGACAGAGTATATGATACTTACTAAGATATCGATGGGTAGATCCGGTGCTCTTCCATTGACTTGAAGAAACCTGAGCTCCTCAAATTGTCCATTGCATTTTCCTTGCAGAATTGTCAAGTCTTCTATAGCAAATACTCGAAGAGATTTACTCATTGCATATAAGTTTTCTGTCGATATATGAATTGGACTCTTGTAATTCCTCCCTTTCAGCCACACTCCTTTTGTCTGGCGGAGTACCTAGTTGAAATTCAAAAGCACTCTGAGATTTTCTTATTTCTATTTTTCAATATATGTAACTTATACGATGTTTGAGATCTTTAAAATACCTCATCTTTCTCCAATGCAAGAGAAATTTCTTCCACGCTTGTGAATCGGTTCTGTTTTGATGCATTTCGACCAGCTGCTAAAAGAAGACCATGAATACTTAGCCTCTCTTCTTTCCTTGTGCATGTGTCTGCTTTTATTATTCTCTGGATCAGGTTTCCATCTTCTAGACTTTCTAATTCCTCCTTTCCCACAATGCATGCAACTTTCTCCCATTCCCAATCATGGAAATAGGAGCATATGTCCAGGAATGCCTCATGAACATTTGAATCGTCGTAAGCCGATAATAAATTAAAAATGTTAAAAATGTGTTCCTTATCCTCACTGAACGCCTCTCCACCTTGTAGCCAATCAACTACTCTGTCATAAGCTTTAATTTTATCATTTTGTTGGCCCAGATAATCTCCTATCACCTGCAAAAAGAGAGGAGAGCAACTGCAGTGCTTTGCAATCTCATTGGCTTGCTCGTGACTCTGATTTAATATGGAGTCGGTGTCCATTCTCCTGCTCAAGATATGAAGAGCTGCGTCGAGAGGAAGGGATTCAATAGGGTAAATTTTACAAGGTTTAATCCCGCACTTTTCTATTACTGAACAGACATTTCTGTTTCTAGCCGTTAGAAGCATGCGGAATTTTTTGGGACTTGTTATATTCATGGGTAGAAGCTTTTCAAGATGCTCTTTCCTCAGGATGCTGTCGATGTATATAAAAACAGTTTCCTTTTCCATAACGGCTTTCAGATCTTGCTCGTCACTTTCAAACAAAATCGAGCTTGTTTTTGTTCTATTGAAGTCATCCAAAATCTGAGATTGCAACTCCTCTATCTGGGGCTCTGTTTCCTTTTTTTCTGTAAGAGTAACTTTTGAGTATTTCCAACCTTGGAGATTCAAGCGCGCATACACAGCATCCGCCAATGTAGTTTTTCCTGCTCCCTCCATTCCATATACAATTACTGACACGGCAGGGTTTTCATTTTCCCACTCGAGCAGTTCAGTCACTTTAGTAATCTGTTGCTCTATGCCAACTGTTATCAGAAAACAATTCAGCATTTCAAAAACAGAAAGTTGAATTTGTTAAATATAAACAGAAATAACTTAGTTGTTACCTGGGTCACTGGCGCCGCTCTGCAAATCATTTTTAATATAGTGTCTCTTTTGTAAATAAAGCATCTTACTCCACATTTTATCCATTAGCAAGAAAATTTTTGCAAGCTCCCGTCGATCCTTTGAAACATTCTGTGAACTTCAGATCACAATTAAAAGACGCATTAATTGAATGGGTATAGCAGGCTTGTACTTTGTTATATATGTAATCAAAATACATTTTTTGCTAAATATAAACTATGCTAACGCAAAATAAGCGTATAGTGCATTCTGGATTTTCTTAGAGATTGCGTGAGAGAATACATCACGGACACTTGAAATTTCAGAGCTATCCCTTTGGTAAGATTAGTTATTAGTATAAATGTCTTATGGAACCGAAATAAAATAAAATATAAAGACAAGGAAAGGAAAGGAAATGTAAAAGTGGCTACGGCAAATTTAGAAACAACCATATCAAAAGGTTGCTTCCTATTAAATCTTGATAAAAAAAACAAGGCGAGGAAAGAAGTTATTCTCTAGGGGAACTCATTGTTGAAGTCATGTTTCTAATAGTGAAGGTTAAACAAATTTCTTAAAAAAAGAACCGAACATCTCTAGTCCTCGTAAGCCATGGAATTCTAGAGAAATATACAAGTCTCTATAAATATGAAAGAATTTCCTTAGATTTTATTGTAAGAAGATCGTCTATGATTGTTGATTCTAAACTCTAAAAAATAAATTTGACAAATATGATATTCTTAAGAAATATAATGGTGTCTCTATGTAGAGGTGATGTGAAAAAACTTTGAACTATGCCAAAGGAACCCCTAAGCTGCAAGATAACTAGAGTCAAGTGTAGCATGGGGTTGGATAAGCTCCTCCTATTAGTGTAGATATATGTATTGTAGTAATGTTGAATCTTTGAAGAAAGAGGCCGACAAGAAACCAACAATTTGAACCAAAGGTGGGTTCTAAGACCTCATCTTTGATACCCATATGTATCTCCCTTTTGGATATATTTGGTGCAACACTTGCAAAATTATGTGGAGAAAATTTGTCGATGTCCATACTTACAAAACATGGTATAGTGGAAGCCCTGGCATACCAACAATATTTAATCCCGCATTTTAATGGCTACATATAGGATTTGAAGGCCTAAGATGGGTGCATAAAGAAATTACTAAAAGAGTTAGTCATATGTCTAAGCTTATGTCTCATAGTCACCATTTGAAAGATCATAGGTGCAATGATTGAGCCTCTACAAAAGTAAGCGAGATATATTTAGCATGGAGATGCTTGCATAATGTGGAGGTAAACACTCTTTGAATTCCCTAAGATAATTCCCCCATGTTTCAACCTCTTATAGAAGAGTACATGTTGCAAGTGAATGGAGGAGGAAAATATTTATCTAAATATATTGAAATTGAATTCAAAAGCATAGTCTCAAGAGGGGTGAGGGAAACATACCCTTTGCTTAGTCTAGACTCAATATCTGGTGACAAACTGAAGTGTATTCCAAGAAAAAGGACCCCTAGATATACATATGAAGAGATTATCTTAACACTCCAACCTTTAAATATATGGACAACTTGTTTGGCATTATTATATATAATATTAAAAGCGATACCTTTTATTTTTTATAGACTTACCTACAGGCCACGTATGTATCATGAAAGGATGCTAATATATGTAATAGTATGTGGATACATTCCTCTAAGTGGGACATCAAAATGATGTTGTTTGCAAATAGAGTAAACAAATATAGACTTTATACAACAAACATGGTCACATCTGTCTAGACAATTTGATAAGATTTCATCATGTTTTAATATACTTGCAGACTAAAACATGTAGGGACAATTGGAAAACCTACTTAATCCCAATCATAGTTTATACCCCCTTTGTCTCACCACAATTTGTGTGCACTAAGCCAACAATGGACTAATAAAGTGGCATACCTAATGATATAAAAAATTCAAGAAGAATCAAATCTCAAAGTACTGAATGGCAATGAACTATGTTGAAGGCTTTATCAAATTCTTCGAAGAAACAATAGGACTTGTGCCATTTAGCCATGGCTTCCTCAATTATAGAGGTCACAATGAAAATAGGATCACAGGTGCGCTGACTCATCCTAAAAATTTTGTGCCTTAGCTCTTATTTTTTAGTTTTAGCCTATGTAGCATTATGGATGTATAAAGAAATAACAAATATTTTTGTAAGTGTTGGCCAATCATGATGCTTAGATAGTTACAAGGATCATTTTAATCTCCATATTTGTAAATTAGGTGGATGATGAGGTTAGTCCAAGATGAAGGAAAGTCTAAGATACAATATAATTAAAAAATCTGCTTGATAGAGAGCTACACTTCTCGAATGTGCTTAAAATATTACACTTTAATAGTATATACATCTTGAGCTTTATTAGGATTGAGTATAAGGGTGGTGCCATGGAGAATAAGAATATCAATAAAGATATGATAATTAATAAGCTGAGGGTTGAAATATTTACAAGGTTGGTTAGTCATATTGTAAAGGCTAGAGGCATGGCCATACTAATTCGAAAGATCAAATATAACACAATTAATTTATTTTTTGGAAAGAAATACCCGCCAAACATTTAGGGGTGAATTTAAGATGATTTAGGGGTGAATTTAAGATGATGGATAATGACTTTAGGCTTGTTTTCTAGATAGTTTTATTTTTTACTTCTAAGGATACTTCCATTGGATTAGATTTTTACTTCTATGTTTATATTTGTATCCGGATCCTTTTCCATGATAGACTTGGTTAGCCTATGGATATTCCTATAATTAAAGTCAAACCAAGTTGGTTTATGTGGGTAACAACCAACATTAAGTTTGTGGGTTATATGGATCAAATGGGGAAAACCCTACAATGCTGAAAAAAATATGAATTTGGTGAAGAAACAAGTATGCTCATCTAGAATATGGATGACATGGCCTAAAATGACCCAATGAATCATGTTTTGAGGATATTAATGTACTCTTCATCTCATTGGTGGTCAAAATGGAGTGTGGTAGAATGGTGGGGTTAAACAATGCTAGAAACAATACGTGGAGAGCTAAACGATAGTATAAAAGAACCAAAGAGAGTCACTAGAAGATTAAATCTAAAGGTTTGAGATCTCCAATAGAAAAGTACTACTAGTAATAATGCTATCCACATTTGAAGAACTTTGGTCAAAAGGGTGACGATTGAAACCTCCCAAGATAAACTAGATAAACCTATTGAGGACCACCAAGCCATGTGAATTTCCCAAACTTATCAAGTGTGTGTTTCCCATATGATGATATTATTTTATCTAAATAATTACATTGAAAGTGTTCACTATGTATGACACCTAATTAAGAATATAAGATCTAAATAGATGTCAATATCTATTTAGAGCATTACATGCAATCAATCACCAATCAAGTATATCTATCTATCTTTCTTTTTCCTTTTGCCTTTTTTTTTTAGATCCACAAATAGAAGATCACATATATTAAAATTGCATATGGTAAAGGGGAAGGGTTGGGGGGAATATTACGCCAGAGAATAGCTTCCTATAAAGACCTCTTGTCAAAGATACAAATGAGAGTACTCCAACTGTATGAAAGGGGCCAAGTGGTGCATCGGCCTAGCCTAAGAAAGTTTCCAAGTGTTTTTTCATCTGTCTCGAGAGTTTCTGTGAAGAATATTAAATCCATAGTGTGGAGTGATTAGAGGTAAATCTATTCTGTGCCATTCCGTAATTAAAAAAATTGTAGAAGTAAATCAATTACGCACCTTTTAAGTGTTTTCCTTCTCTTTTGTAAATATAAGATAAGAATGGCCCCGCTTCCTATTAAACATGTAGATTTCATTACTGTTTTTTCCATCTCTAAATCGATTATTTCAGATTTCAATATCAGGTCGTTCGTCTTCTTGGTCCAATTATTTATCTCCTTGGCCAAATTATTCATAGAGTTGAGAACCTCCAAGCACCCAACCTTGTTGCTAATATTAAGTGATTCCAACCTTTGTATTGCTGTAGCCACCAGTAAGAATCCGGCACGAGCCCAATGAACATTTTGAACATCATTCCACACAGTTTCAGTTGTACTCTTTTTATCTTTATAGTACGCCAATATCTGCTACACGCAAACTTGATATGTTATAACATCAAAATAAGAAGAGAAACATTAATAACGATTGTATGACCTAAACATCATATAAAAAAATTAATCCAGATCTACAAAAACAATCCAGATATGCAAAATTCTTTGTGAATTTTCAATGATCCATTGCATTACTTCCTGTGAGTGGCATAAATTCAGATTATTTTTTGTTGATGAATCATGTATGTTGATTCAATACGCGTAGATCAAAAATACCTACAAATCAGAATACTTTATATTGTAACTACGACCTATCTAGATGTTTTCTCAACATTTGTACCTGGTTGGCAATTATTTTGACATGTTTCGATACGGCATCCGAAAATTTGGATGCAGAGGGCAAACCAGCTTTCACCCTTGCAATATCACTTGTCCCCTGTGACAAGAAAATGTAAATCGTCAACAGATTAAAAAATATTCAAACAGTTAAACAAAACTTAGAAAATTGACCGGTCAATACCAAATTTATGTTGTATTGAGCCAATAAATTGTCAATACTGCAAACCAATTCGTCCAGATCGAAATCCTGTGCATCTCTGACATAATTGATTATTTGCTCAATGAGTTGCTGAGGGGCAACAAAATATGATAACGAAGCAGAAGATTTTGTGGAAGATATGGCCATGTTGTCTATGTGGTTATAGATATACAGAAATTGCAGATGATCGAAAAATGAAGACTAATGGGTATGATGCAGTTCTCAGGGAAAACCTCTGGCGTGAGGTTTCTTTTTTGTGTTGGATTATTTAACCATGGATGGGAACTTCAGGTTTGAATTGTAGACTTGATTGGCAAGTCACCATCTTGACTCTAACCCGTGACTTATCAGTGTGGGTACTTTTAGGCCCTGTGCAGTTGAGCCACAACTTATTGATTTATATCGATTGTCGGTATCTCTACATTACAACATGTATTGAGTTATATATGATGCAAAAGCATTACAACATGTAGATTGTTGGTATTTTTACATATGTTTTTGTATAAACTAGATTAGTGTGAATCTTACAGTTAAGTAATTATGGGTAAACGGCATCCACATCATTGAAATCAGTTAGGGTAGTTAGGAGCAAGGGGTATCCACACCATCAAAATCACCCAGAATGTAATCTTGGGCTCTATGCGTATGTTTTTATACAAATTAAATAACGGAGTACCATTAGCTAAACAGTAGTTAGGAGCAAGGGGTATCCACACCATCAAAATCACCCAGAATGTAATCTTGGGCTCTATGCGTATGTTTTTATACAAATTAAATAACGGAGTACCATTAGCTAAACAACTCCAGGTAAGGAGGATCCACGCAGTCAAAATCACCCAAGACACAATCCTAACCTCAATTGTTTCACTCTCATATCAAAATGTCAGACCTTTACATTCAGCTGCAAAAATTAATCCTTAATAAATTCTATGGAAACCAAACTTTACCAATAAACCAAACTATAATTACAAATAATATTTTAATAATTGTACTTGTGCTTTGTAAAACTGTCACATTAAAGGTAGAGCAACTTGCATACAAGCCAAATGATATAGGTACCATCTGTTCGATCATTGTCGAGTTGTTTTTGTATTATTGTTGTCTCGCTGATAAAGATTTATTCCAAACACGGTAAGTACATACCTACTCTCGGAAATTTAGTCGTTTCTTTGAATTGAAGAGTAGATCCCGCAGACTACGTCAATATTTTTTTTAATAATGATTATTCATTCATTAGTGCCCTTCAAATTCTAGAAAGCTCACGGTTTTTGGAACTTACAAGGTAATTAGTTATGGTCTACCAAAAATATTCCCTTTCGTATGACTCGGAAAAATCTGAAATTTTAGATATGCGTAAAGTAATGACCATCAAATTTAATCTAAAAATCTAATTTAATTACAATGATATCCATGATGTTGGCTTATTTGGCTTCGGACATTTAGTTTAAACTCGGTAATTTTGCACTATATGTTGATGTTGAGGGTTTAATATGTGTTGTTCCATGTGGGGTTGATCAATGACCCCTGTCTTATATTAGAGCTTCACTTTTTGAAGATGAAAGTTGCTAGATATTTGTTAATATCTGCAAATTACAAAGAACAACAATGTACTAGCTATTTGTAAAGATAATGATATATTTTCTAGTTTTACTTAAATATAGTCATATTGTCATCAAATTTAATTTGGAGCCTCATGTTTATAATATATTTATTATTTGCCAATGGAAATACTTATTTTTCATAGGAACTAATTAACTACGAGTTGCACCAATTGTTGTAAAGACATTTCAATAGAGAATAAGAGCCACTTAGTAGAGAGTTCTTGGCTTATAATTTAGGCAAATGTTGGAATTGGTTTGCAGTAATTGGAGGGTATCATAAATATTATTGGGCTTGAAGATGTGATTCTTCTATCAACGAACATCAAGGTTTTCAACGAGTTAAAGATCCATGTTAATTAAGTTGCACACTAAAATGTAGATGTCTAAATTGCATGTGCAACTAAGACTATGAAAATTTTGTTTGATATGTCGTCCTTATGATCACTAATTAATGTTATAAAAAAAATGATGAATTAGGAAACTCAAAGAGTGAAGAGGGTATATTTTATAGTAGCGATCAAGTGGAGAAACCCTAGCTAGTTATTTCTTTACAAGATAGAGAATGTTGCAGCTTTTCGTACACCTATGTCCCGAGTCTCATATTGCAATCCATTAGCAATCTAGGAAGGATATCTTGATTGTTTTGCACATTTATTGCATTTTATCGGTCTACCACTCTTCCCTTAGGGTAATGTTAACAAGAAAAATTATTAATAGTCATCTCTTTGGCTCATGCATCATTTTATATAGGTATTGTCGGTGGAGCTTTGGAAAATCATGGCACCGAAGAAGGAATATAATTTTGCCTCAATGGTCTTCCACAAGGTACTAGGTCTAACCTAGAAACCCCTTTGCTTGATGATAGGCTTGATTTACCTGAATTTGATAAAATATGTAGTTAGTTTGAATATTTCAACCTTGTTGGGTATTTTGTTGGCCTAGTACCCCCCAAAAAGCTTTCTTAAACAATGGGTTAATAACCATTGGTAGCGCCATGGTTTTAAGCTAGAGGGGGTCCAAAATCTACCTAAAGGTATTTTCCTATTTTGTTTTAACAACGACGAGCATTGTAAAGCCATCGTTAACCACAACCCATGGTTTATTCACAACACAATGGTTGTATTTTCTCATCAAACAAGAGAATTCTAAATTTCTAATCAAGCCAAACTCAAAATCCCTATTTCGATAAAACTCCTTGGTCTTCCTCTCTCCCTTTGGGAATTTTTGGAACAACTCATTGAACCCTTAGGGTTTTTGATTTGTCCCAAATTACGCAAGTTTTATTTAGCTCACCCACATAAATGTGTTTGTATTGAAATAGACATGTCTAAAGACCTTAAGGAAACCATTGATATCTAGATTGGTGACTGTTAGTTCTCCCAATGTGTGTTTTACGTTAATGTCCCCAACACTTACTTTCATTATCAAGCCTTCAATCATATGATTTGGGAATGCCTTTTAATGGATGTTACCTAATAGACCCCTCAAGATAATATTATAGTCACTAAATCATGCACTTACTATATACATATAACATCTAAATACTTCATTTATATGCATGATTCCTAAGAAAGAGAATTAATCATTAAGTTGCACACTAAAATGTAGATGTCTAAATTGCATGTGCAACTAAGACTATGAAAAATTTGTTTGATATGTCATCCTTATGATCACTAATTAATGTTATAAAAAAACATGATGAATTAGGAAACTCAAAGAGTGAAGAGGGTATATTTTATAGTAGCGATCAAGTGGAGAAACCCTAGCTAGTTATTTCTTTACAAGATAGAGAATGTTGCAGCTTTTCGTACACCTATGTCCCGAGTCTCATATTGTTAATCCATTAGCAATCTAGGAAGGATATCTTGATTGTTTTGCACATTTATTGCAGTTTATCGGTCTACCACTCTTCCCTTGGGGTAATGTTAACAAGAAAAATTATTAATAGTCATCTCTTTGGCTCATGCATCATTTTATATAGGTATTGTCGGTGGAGCTTTGGAAAATCATGGCACCGAAGAAGGAAAATAATTTTGCCTCAAAGGTCTTCCACAAGGTACTAGGTCTAACCTAGAAACCCCTTTGCTTGATGATAGGCTTGATTTACCTGAATTTGATAAAATATGTAGTTGGTTTGAATATTTCAACCTTGTTGGGTATTTTGTTGGCCTAGTACCCCCAAAAATCTTTCTTAAACAATGGGTTCATAACCATTGATAGGCCATGATGTCAAGCTAGAGGGGGTCCAAAACCTAACCAAAGGTTTTTTCCTATTTTGTTTTAACAACGATGAGCATTGTAAAGCCATCGTCAACCACAACCGCATGGTTTATTCACAACACAATGGTTGTATTTTCTCATCAAACAAGAGAATTCTAAATTTCTGATCAAGCCAAACTCAAAATCCCTGTTTCGATAAAACTCTGTGGTCTTCCTCTCTCCCTTTGGGAATTTTTTGAACAACTCATTGAACCCTTAGGGTTTTTGATTTGTCCCAAATTACACAAGTTTGATTTAGCTCACCCACATAAATGTGCTTGTATTGAAATAGACATGTCTAAAGACCTTAAGGAAACCATTGATATCTAGATTGGTGACTGTTAGTTCTCCCAATGTGTGTTTTACGTTAATGTCCCCAACACTTACTTTCATTATCAAGCCTTCAATCATATGATTTGGGAATGCCTTTTAATGGATGTTACCCAATAGACCCCTTAAGATAAGATTATAGTCACTAAATCATGCACTTACTATATACATATAACATCTAAATACTTCATTTATATGCATGATTCCTAAGAAAGAGAATTACTCATTAACACCTCTTTAATTTTCTTTGACATTGATTTTATCCTTTTCATCTTTATTGCACTTATTGTTCTTGATTGAAAACTTAAGCTCTGATTTTACTGTCTGACCTTTTGAGTACCATGTATAGGACCACCTATTAGGAATAGAAGTATTTGAGCGCTATTGTCCTCTCCAGGCGTATGTGTCCTCTTTGCTTCTTTTTATGATATTTCAAATGTTATTTCTTTCTTACCTTCTTCTACCCCTATTTTTTGGCCTTTTACTTGTTTATGACAAAAATTAAACAAGGGAATCATGTGTGTGTGTGCTCGCGTGCACGCACATGTCTTAATCAATCTCATTAGGGGGGGCAAGAATTCAAGAGGAACATACTACTACAAGGAGATAATATTTTCTATCTACTACATGAAAGACTAGATTTTGACACTACATATGAGGGTTTATTCTCAATTCCATACCACACATTTACATTTGGGACAAAGTATTTATAGCCCGTTATCTCTTTATGTGACTAGAAGTAGAGAATCCTAGCTCAAGGGACACTATTTCAATCAAACACACAAGAACTACATAAATTCTGAAATTTGGTGCAACGCTCGATCGGTGATAATCATATTGGGGTGAATGCCGAGGTCAACTTGACTCAAGAATATGCATAGTTTTATTCATCTAATGTGTGCTTGAGTAATGTGCATGTATCTAGGATTTTATTTTGTAAGTACAAGTGGGATACAATGAATCCGATGTGACCTATGGGTAAGTGCACTAATCTGGGGGGCCAAAAAGTAGATAAAATCAGAAAATAGGAAAACCGCGTACATGTTTTATTTTTCTTGGTGTGGTTAAGTAGAATATTTCTTTTGTTATTTCCTTATGTTTATATTATTTCTTATACTTCAAATTTATTTCAGTAAATATAAGAAATTAGGGTCACTCTACACCTGATGGAAGTGGTCTCATAGCTCCAATAGCTATAATCTAGAAGATAGTTTTTCAAAATCCAATCTGGTCAATACTTACTATTTTTCAGGATTTTAGCAAGGACCTAAAGCTTTCATACATATATATTGTAGTTGGTCTTTGTTTTAGGAAAACGTATAGATTTTTTTAAGGTTTTTTGACCTTCCAGATTGGATTTTGGCCCTACCACTGCTCGAATTGGTACCAATTTCAAAATTTTGTCCATAATTCACTTTAGTGACCATAAATCAACTCTCCGATGCTTGTCTACTTATTACTGAAAAGAGGTCCTCACTTTTTCAGTAAAGTAATGTTACCTCTTCCTCTCGAAGTTTAAATTCTTTCTTTTCACGTATCTCTTCATGAATTCATCTCTAATGAAGATTTATCATCAAGAGCATCTATCACAACTTGATTTGTTAGACAAACGCCACCTTTTCACTCTTGAGCATCATCACATTTATCAATAAATCCTCAAGCGTGCTTACAACAAGAACCTCAAATAACGTGACTTTAATGTTGGTGACCTTGTTGTTATATAAATTCATAAAGTTACTACTTTGGAGAGGAGCCAATGTGGAAAGTTCACCCCCAATTGGATTAGACCATACATTGTTACACATAAGTATGGGTCGGGAGCCTATCGTTTGGCCTCCTTGATGGTAAAATGGAAGTGGAACCACTTAATGCATTGCACTTACGAGTATATTAACAATAGTGTAGAATGTCTGTTACATGGCATGAAGCACCATCATCCTTATGATCTTCTTTGTACATACCTGGATGTCAAACTGGAACAATTTCCACTAGACATTCGATCCTCCAAATTTTTGAAGTCCCCATGAGTGACAATGTTATCCCTCACACCTGAATGAACTGGTCTCACATTTGAAAACTTGAACTTCATGGTTTTGAGAGCATTTTCCACATTTGCAAGAAACACTTACTATATCTGGCAAGGGTAACTTACTATTTTTAGCAAGTTTTAGAATCTACTTCTTTGAACTCCAACTGATGATGCCAACTTGAATGTTCAACTCCCTGTACACTCCCTTTATGAAATCTAATTTTTGAAACAACTTACTATTTATATCAAGTGCCTACAAGATAACTTACTTTTCTTAGTAAGTGATGGTTTTGGGCCGAGACAACCGCACTGATGAGTTTTCGTTGCATTACTTTCATTGTATACATATTATGTCTTTTCTTGGGTTGCTCCTCTGAGGTGGCTTATTAAAAATGGAAGACAACCATATAGGGGAGTTACTATTTTTAGTAAATGGTGAATTTTTCCATTTTTTGGAACCAACTGATTGATCTAACCTCTTTTTCTTCCTTAGTGCACATTATTTCCTTCGTAACTTCTTCTGATGGTGACTTACCCAGAATATCATCCACCCATGTAGGAAGACTTCTATTTTTATTAAGTGGGTCTTTGGTACTTGGATTGTGATGGAATGAAGGTTTATGATATAGGTTTTTCCCAATAGTACCCCTTTGAAATCTCAACTTCACTCAATTGCTGGTTTAAGAAATTTTAAATTTCAATTTTTTTTGTTGTGGGAAGAGAGGATTTTTCCATTGGAAAAAAATCCAAGGCATGGATGAGAAAAATTATTTTGGATCCTTCAAGGTTCATGTAAGACTAAAATATTGGAAAAAATGACATCTTGATCCACTGAGTGGTTTGCGAGATATGATCAGTTCTTTGTCGAATGACTTCGAGGGTTTTTCTAGAAAAAATATTATTTTTTACACCATTTTTATATGTTATTTTTGCAATTTTTTGTGTTTTTAATGTTTTGGATGAATGAGGATTGCATGGAGTAGATCAAGTGTGAAAAAATTGGTTTCTCAATTTGGAGAAAATTTTGGCGGAGTTTCGGCAGCATTCTGAGGCATGGGGGAAAAAATGGCCAAAAACATGCTAAATGTTGTATTTATAGGCATGATATGCAAAGGGTAGGGATGGGGTGCATTTTTCTGTCCCTTTCATTCCTTTGCTAAAGGGACAAAGGGGACATAAAATTCTACCTTATTTTGGTGTGGACAAGAGGCACATTTTTACTCGTTGAGCAACTTGTGTGAGGGGAGTTGAATTTGAGCACATGGGGGCTAGTTTGTGGTCACATGGAGAACTAGAAGACAAAAAAGGGCAAGGCACATTTTTTTGTCCCTTTTCCCCTTTTCTAAAGGGACAAAGGGAACATGAATTTACACCCTATTCTAGTGATGACACTTGGCAAGCATGTTAGGTAGGTGAGTACACAGGTCAAACTTGGTCAACGTGGGCTAATGGATGAGTTCTTGGTCACATCGGTGACCTAGGGGATAAAAAAGGGTTGGGAGAATTTTAATGTCCCTTTCATACCTTTGAAAAGAGACGTAAGGGACATGAAATTATGCATTAACCACAATATGCCACGTGTCCTTCTTGAAAAAGGCTAAGTATGAGAAACCGCACCTTGGGACCAACTTGCGAAGATAATATCTTGGGCTACCGGATGAATTTTGGGGTGAAATGTTATTTTATTACACCTAAAAACAACCCCATGAGTACATTGGTGATGGTCTCAAGATCCAATTTTGACTATAAAGCCTCCAAATTTCCCCTTCTTTCTCAGGATCACTTGTTGTGTGCTAGAAGAATAAGTTGCCTAGAGCAATGCACGAGGTTTCAAGAAGTCCCATTTTGTCCACCATGGAGGGCATTGAAAATTATTTCCTTTGAAATTTGTTTGGTCTTTCAAATCATTACAATGCTCCTATAATTATGATTTGAAGCTTAGGTCTCTATTCACCGTGTGTGCTCGTTCAGGCCTGAAATCCGCTTCTGGTGAATTTTCTCCAACACCTCTGAATATTCCTTGAATGTTTCAAAATAATGTTACTAATGTTCCTAGCACTTTAATATTCCTCCAAAATTAGTATTTCTCTTCTGATCAGCTTATAGGGGTAGTGCATTAGTCCTATGAAGGCTGATGGTAGCCCTTCCCAAAACTGATGGAATACTTGAATGTTCCAGAAGGCCCTAAATCACCTAGGGGGATTGATTTTGTTTTCCTAAATCACCTAGGGGAATACATGACATTCAATTTGAGATTATTTAGACAGACATGATAAGACTAGTGATTGGGGATAGACTGACCTAGGGGTGTCTTGGGAAGGTATGAACTTTGAAAAGTTTTGACACTGTGGTATCGTTGTCAGGCTTGGAAATTGGAAATTTTCTTGTTGCACATTTGCACGAAAACAAGTAGGATCTAGCTTGGGGAAATGTTATGGAATGAGTGCATTAGGATATGTCATGAGAAATCATTGGAATCTCAATTTACGATACGTTGAACAGTGCCTTATCCATTGTGCTTTACAAGAGTTACATACAACTTGCAACATGAGATAGCTTGAAAGGAAGAAAAAAAACTCAAAACGACAAAAGGAAACACATGATACAAAAAGGCAAAAAAAACACAATGGGAAGGGAAACACACACCACACGAAGAAGGGAAACACACAAAATAATGCCTAAAAATTACCTATGGTACAAGGTGGGGGAAAACCCACTTTCACTGAATAAATTTCCTTTTTAAGAGTTACCCCCAAAGAGGTAACACCGAATAGATGATGTTTCGCAAAGCCGTTGACGGGTTCCATAGGAAGTAGCCTCATCTCCTCAAATGCTTATGAAAGTCCATGTGATGTGCATGATTGTCTAGGTGTACTTTGTAGGTTTGAGCCTACATGAGCTCCTTGACGCTCATGCCTTTGTCTAAAAAGATTCCCTTTCCTTCATGCTCTTTGAAACTTAGTTTCAGAGTGCTCAGCTGCCTTCCATGCTTCATCCATTTATGCTAATATTTTGTTGAACATCTCATGATCATCCCAGGGATCATTCTTGTTTGAAGTTGTTCACATCTTCTGATCTCTTTTCATCCCTGCATTCACGTTCTTCATATCTTGGCTTGCTAGGGCCATAAGTATTGAATTAAGAGGTGGAGACTCATAGCTATGAGGATCTCCTGAATGTCTCAAATGCCACTTTTAAAATATCTTGTCATTGAATCCTTATCTTGACAGGGTCATGGCTAAAGCTAAGTCTTTGAGACTTAGCTTGGGATGTGTTGTTTCCATATCCGAAATCATGTTCTTTATTGGAAGAATATCCCAAAGTGATGGGATCCAAGTTGACTTTGAACACTACTCCTGAATGTTGCAAACAATTATCCTTCAATGTGAGTTTCATCTCCACATCTTCCTTACTATCTTCAGTTATGGCAAAGGTGTTGTCTTAAAATTTGGAGATAACCAAAGGAGGTTTAAGAACTTTCCTTCTTTTACATTCACGAAATTCTTCACACAATGTGGAAGAAAAAGACATGTTTTCGATTTCATGTTTGTCATTGAGGAAGTTATCCAACTACTCCATCCTCACATAAAAAAATGGTGTATCAAATTAAGGAGTGCAAATTAATTCATACATGTCTTATATCTCCATTTCCCGAGTCAAGAGTTTAAGGCTAAGTTAAGGATTTTAAGTTTCTTTCACAACTTTTAAAATATCTTGCACAGATGGTTCTTCCAGATTCATCATAGATTCATTTTCATTTCTAATGAAAGAGTCTCTACATTGTGCCTATAAGATATGGTTAAAAATTTGATCCATATGATCCCATGATTTATTAAAAGCAAATCCATTCGCTTCTTCCATGATTTTTTCCCCCCAAGATTTACTTTCATGTAGGTGCGAACATCTTTGATTCATGACACCTTCTGACAAGGAGAAGAGGTCCATGCTTTGTGGGAATGACACTCCTTTGAGCTCAAAATCCATATCATCCTCATGATAATCATCTTGCTCCTTGGTTTTAAGAAAGAAATTTGCCTCTTCCATATATTAATCCATCATTGAATCGGGAAGAGAATTTGATTTCTCAAATGTTTCTATCTCTTCATTCAACATTTCCACGCCACTTGAAGAATAAAAATAAGAGGGTAGATCATCCATGACCATATCGAATTCATCATCTTCAGTCCATGAGGCTGGGTAGATTTCTTTCACTTCTTCACATATCTCCATCCTTTCTTTAATTAAAAAATCAAAAATTGAAAGAGGATTATCCATGATTACCTCAAGATCAATATCTTGTACTTCCTCATCGTTAGTGGAGTCTTCAAAAAGCATCAAATCATCCATTATGCAATATGAATTTTCCTCTATTGAATATGTTACTCTTTTGATGATCTTTCTTTCATGAAAGAATGAATTGGTGAATGATGGTTCCATATCTATGTATTTCTCAGTAAGGAAGGGAAAATTTTCATATTTCTAATGTGTGGAAATAGTTTCCTATCCCGTTACCTTGAAAAAAGATGTTCACCCTTGGATCATTTGATTTTTGTACTGCTTATTTCATCTTACGCATTGGCATAAGATTTTTCATCTCCACTTTCATAGGTATGGTTGTAGAGGACCAGTCCATTTTGATTTCACCACTTAAATCCCTGCAAAATATTTTGCCTAGGAGCATGCCAAACAAAGCTAGAATGTCAACTACGAAAATAGTGAGAAGCACTTTCATCTATGGGAAGTCTGCTAGAGCAACTTGAGCATCCTTTATCCTATCCACCAATGGAACTTCTTTGGATTCTATTGAATAGCAACAGTCATTTTCACATGTTAAGGTAAGTCCTAAGGAATTCACAACTTTCATGGGCATCACATTGTAAGAGGCTCCGGAATCTACTATAAATTTGTTGAGTTGGTAGCCTTTGACTAAGAGGGATAGGTAGAAAGCTTATACCTTTTTTGTCTTAGATGCGCTAAGTTATAACATGTTCTGGGCTGGTGTGTATGGGGTAGGGAGATGGATTTTAGCACTAGGGTTTGTGACATGAGGCTTTTGGGTGCCACTTCAGACAGTGTGAACAAACCTCTCAAACTGGGCAGGGTGCGTCTGCAAATACTCCATCTTTGTGATTTGAAATTTAGTTCTATTTACATGTTCAACATATTCAAAAAGAGATGTGGGGAGCATAGACAATGTTCCAGGAACAATAGTTGTTTTGCATTATGGGGATGATGCTACCTTAGGATCTTGAGTTTATTTGATGTGTGTGGTAGCGGGTTTAGAAGGAGAGGGAGAAGCTAGTTTTTCTTGAGCCTTAGTAGGTTTAGCATGGGTAGCGTTTGATAAAGGATTATGTTTAGAAATAGATTTTGAAGTAGAGGTAGTACCAGAGGACTTACTTGGTGTGGTAAATGACTTCTTGATTTTTAGTGGGTCTGGTTTCTCCTTGGATGAGTCAAATGATGCTGGAAGCGGTGATCCTCTACTAATGATCATATATTTTGGAATTTATGCAGGGATGTCTTCTTTATTTTTCTTCATTGTAACTATTGAGGGTGAAGCTTATTTATTTGATTGTGCATGAGTGAAGACTGTGCATGAAAAGATTGCATTTCCTTCATCATATTTTTCTTCATATCCTTTAAAATACTCAATAAGGCCATCTTTCATGTCACCGTTAACTTCTTCAACATCAAGGTAGTCTCCATCATCACCCTCTTCTTCTTACTCTTTTGGTTCATCAGTGTCACATGGGTAATTAACCGACGGTGCTTCAAGAGAAAGCCTACTGGGAGGCAGGGTGATTCTCGACCAATTCATAGGATTCGTCTCCCTGGGAACACTCTACATGGTGATTTGAGAAATTTGTTTCTTCAAGGAAACTATGTCATTGTCCATCTTCTGAATCATAGGATTGGTGAGAGTTGACTTTGAGTTCTGGCCTTTTTGTTTTCCATTACTACCTCTGGTGGCAAGACACTAATGAAGAATGTTTTCATATTTTTTTAGGAGGCATGACATCTCAGGGATCCTTCTGATTATCTTGTTATATTTTTCAATAAAATATATCATTAATTCAGAAGCTTCTATCTTCATTTGCACTAACTTGACCAGAAGATCCTGACAATATTCTATAGTCACGAACCTATGCTCAATTCTACTTCTTATGTCTTCCTAGTAAGTGATAGACATTAGGAGTAGCATATAGAACCATTCAGTATCTTCTCCTGTAGTGATTCCATACATATTTGGATAGACACGTCCTTGTGTTCTACACCCAATAAACTGCAAGTAGTGATGAATGTTACTACATGATCCTTAGGGAGTTAGGAACCAGCTCATCTGAATTTTGGGAAGGTCTTCCTTGAACCTCATGGCAGTTCATGGAGTGGTTGCTGAAGTGAAAGTGGGTAGGTATTCCAACCCCATGTTACATTCAGCCTACATTATTCATGGTCTTCCATCACATTCTTGATTCTGGCTTTTAACATTTCTAAGCCACAATTTCAGTTGCTTCTCTTACGTCTTCTTCGGCTTGATTTCTTTCAATACCGAATTGGTTGGGCCAACTTTGGTATACTGCTATGTATGGGCTGGATGTACCTGTTGAATTCCATGTCTCCTATCTCTACCCAATCCAAAACTCCTCAAAAGTTTCCTCTCTGCATACCCTATGTTTGCCTAGTCCTATATTGTCGATGTGCATGGTTCTAATACTGTCATTGGGTGTGTGGCGGAGGTCTTGGATCTAACTATGGAGACTTGAATCATCCTCTAGGTGGTGGTGTTGTACCCCGTGTTCTCTGATCCTAGAAGTACTGTAACCTCTCTTGAAACTTATCCCTAGTCCCATCTATGTGCTCTTGGGCCTTGCTCTTGTTCTCCTCAGCTAAGTAGGACTCCTCCACGGCCTTCTCAAGTGTCGGAGGAGATAACATCCTGGAAGCCCTAGCCAAGTCTGCATTTAATCCCCAAATAAACCTATTGACATATAATTTATCATCCTGAAGATAATAAACATACTACAATAAATTTATAAATTGACTCTCATACTGTGCCACCAGGCCTGAGACCTATCAAAGACCATGGAACTCATTTATCCTCCTCTAAACAAAGTGTTTAGACATATATTGGGCTCTAAAATGCTCCCCAAAAAACTCCTAAGTCACCGAGTATCTAGTCAAATGGAGCTTTCTCTCCTCATTCCTCCACCAAATGCTTGTTGCGTCCCAGAGGAGGTGAATAAAAAACCTAGCCTTGACGTTGCTCTCATATAAGTGAAGTCAAAAGTAACTATCAAGGTTTAGGAGCCATGACTTGGCCCCAAATCCATCTGTGGTTCCACTGTACATGGGTGGATGTAGATGACGAAGATCTCTAATAACACTTCCTATATCACGCTCATGAAGATGATGTCCAACCATCCCCACATTTGGTGAATGTGGTCATCCCTCATGTAGCAGTCCCTATATGCTATGAGAGTGGATCTGACGAAGAGAGGCCACTCTCTCAAAGTGAATGGAGGGGCTACAGAACACAGATCGCCTCTAAGTGTCCTACTGAAGTGGCTTCGAGTGTGCGCCATCGTCTTGTGATGTATCCTCTCCTAGATGGTCAATTTCATCTACTAGCTCATCGTGTGTGGGAAGAAACTGCTACAAAACTCCCATCATCTTTTGTAACACCTCTAATAGTTTTGGTCCTAACTTAGGTGTACGCGGCTTGGGTGTAGGTGACCTACATCCCAAACCCCTAACAGATTGACGTCTCGTACCACATGGAGACATCCTGTGAATAAAAGGAAGGAAAGGTTTATGATTTTTTGTGAGGTAGTAGAAACGAGCGAATAGCTTATGTTTATTAATGTAGCCATTATTAATTTATTTACAATCCACAGAGCATTGAGTGTTGTAAACCCTAGATCTAATACCAAATGTAATGCCCCATATTTGACACGACCCAAACCAAATACATACATTAAAAACAATAGTAATTTTTAAAATATATTTAAAATATATTTATTATTATAATTTCTTAACTATGGCTGAAACTATAGCCAACAATAATTTTCTTCTCCCTTATAAATATGTGAAACTAAACAAAGATGACTATTAATTATATTTAAGATCAATATAAATTTAAATAAACAAGGGTGGTTATTAATTAAATTAAAAAACAAGGGTGGTTATTAATTAAATTAAAAACCAACACATGTAGGAACACGTAGGGTGAGCTTTACTTAGGACCCTAATTAAATATCTAGCCTAAAGGTCTTTAAAAAATGCCAAAATAAACTCTTATTTAAAAACCCTTTAGTATTAATATTATTCACAAAATAGGTGAGGAGAGAAAGAAGAAAATAATTAATAATAACTTAATGATCTAGATTTTAAAAGGGAAGTCAAAAGCGATTAGAATGAAAGGTAGACTAATTTTGGGCCCTTGGATTGATTAAATTTACACCCTTGATTTTAGGGAAATGGTATGAAGACCGAAATTTATTTTTGGCTTGCTTAATTATTTTCTTTCATTCGTATCTCTCATTCTTTTTTTCTATCGCCTTTACACGGGTCAACTATACGGCTCAAGGAAGAATGGAGGTTTTGTTGAATTTTCTACTACTCAAGGCGGCCATAGATGGAAGATTTCTCTTTTTTTATCTTTTGATTCTATAGGTGCACATGTGCTTCTATGGAGAAGGAAATATTATAGATTTGGGTTTTCCATACATACCCATTATCAACTTATGAAGGAGGAGGATGATTTTTATTTTGCTGGAGGAATTTATATGTGGAGGGGAAAAAAAACTTTTGCATAGCATATTTATAAATATATCCCTAAATTATTTTGTTGTCATCTTTTTGTTTTCATAAACCCGGGGTTATATATATATATATATATATATATATATATATATATATATATACAAACAATGTCGTGCAGGGCTTGGGAGTGGCTGCGGCGGTTTACATATAGGCTTCGGCACAGGTTTAAGGGAGGGCCATGGTGGGCCGTGGCGTGGCCACTGTGTATAGGCGCGAAGGAGGGGGTAGGTTGTTGTGGTGTGGCATAGCTACACCAAAAATGTTTGTGATGTGGCTCTGCCACACCAAATCCATTCAATGGCAAGGGGAGGGGCAGGTCGCAACCCGACCATGACCTGTCCCTCTTTAAAATTTATTTTTATATTATTTTCCTTTTTATTGGATTCTATATGTATGAAGCTATGAAGCAATAATGTGTGTGTGTGTGTGTGTGTGTGTGTGTGTGTGTGTGTGTGTGTGTGTGTGTGTGTGTATCCACATATGTATATGAGTTTTTTTTAAAAGAGTAAATTTATTTCATAGTCCTTTGACTGTATATTATTGACATTCATAAATATAAAAAACAAATATATATGTGTGTGTGTGTGTGTGTACATACATACATACATACATACATATATGTATGTATGTATGTATGTATGTATGTATGTACACACACACACACACATATATATTTGTTTTTTATATTTATGAATGTCAATAATATACAGTCAAAGGACTATGAAATAAATTTACTCTTTTAAAAAAAACTCATATACATATGTGGATATATATATAGCAAGCACATCTTATTTCACTCTACCTTTAGTGATAAATAAATGACATTTTTTTAATTTATGATAAAAGGTTTTTTGAAGGGGATCCTACGTAGGTTATAAAAGGTTGGAGCCCAGATATTCAGAGAAGGTGCATACAAATAAAGAACCAAACATAGTGAAGAAGGATCAACACAAAAATGAATAAGGGAGCTGCAAAACAACAAAAAGAGAAAAAAAAAACCCAGCGAGACAAAAGTGGAACAAGAACAAAACAACAAAATGTCATTAGGATGCGGAAGTAGATTTTTTTCTTCTTCTTGTTTTGAACCTTTTCTACCCATTAGAATCTTCCTCTATAGGAAGAACAATTTCAATTCCATCAATCGGTCAATATTTGTATTTTGTGATGGGAGAGCACGTCTCCTTTACCACTTCATGAGTTTTTGGTTTGGGATTTTTGATCCTCATAGTTTCGTCAGTGGACAACCCCTTAGGGATCATTGGAATAATGGGTTGCGGGGTCTCAACAACCAGTTACATACTATTATCCTATGAGGATCTCTTTTCCAAGCAGGGCGATGATAAATCGGGAACCAAGTTAGAGGGGGTGCAAATTGTATAATGGTCAGGTAGAGAGTTTTTCCACCATATGGGTTTAGATCCAGTGTGCTTAGGTCATTCACAATCAATGATCACGTGCCCTATTTTGAAACATATGTGGCACCGAAAAGGCACACCTTCAAAGTTAATCTTTTAGACCCATGGTTTGTCTCTTAGCAAGAGGTTGATCTCAGGGGGGAGGTCTTGAGTGAGGTCCATGTATATCAGTAAGTGATCAAAATTAGTATGGAAATGCTTAGAACTATTTTCATCATATTTAACATACTCCCCTAGCCTATTGGTTATGGTTTCAAAACAATGTTCATTGCAGAGCTATATGGGCAATCTTGGGAGTCTAACCCAAATGAGATGAAATTGAAAGGAGGATTTTGAAGCATCAAAGGTAGGGTAGTAAGGTTTGATCATGAGACTGTGTTACCCCCAAATCTAATATTTTCTGTCTATAATGTCCTTGTCTTCAGCATATTCGAAAAAAAATAATGTTTAAATCTCTAGAGCATGGGTAGAGCTCCACTTTACCTTTAATTTTTGGACTCCATCTTTAGGTTATCCATTCGTTTAGATGGGAAAGCTTTGGCCAAAAGTCTTTGAAGTGGAAGATGAGGGTTATTCTAAAAATATTTTCCTCTGAATCCCGTACTATGTCAAACATGTTCTCATCAAAAACAATAGAGGGGGAAGTACCAGGCTTCAAGGGAGGAGCCCTTTGAGAAGATCCTTTAGCTACCTTTACAAAATGCATGCCTCTTCCTCCTGCAGAGGTTCCTTTATTGTCAAGTCCTCTACTGCCCTCAGATCCAACCTTTCTAGTGACCCCATCTCCAACGACTACAATATCGGTTGCAATAGAAGAATGACCTTGTTTCTCCTTGCTCGAAAAATAGTCACTGACACCTGACACCATAGGACCATGACCACCCTGAGAGGAGGAAACATGTGGATCTCATGTTCTAGATCCACAATTTCCTGCACCGCTAATATGAGCCTTGAGGTCACCGCTATCGCAACTGGTTTTAATAGAACCATTGCATCGCTTAGGGTTCGCTGAGGAGAGTTGATTAGGGCTCAGTATAGTGGGCTCGGAATGACATAGATTTTAGTATAAATAAATGACATTTCATATAAAACATACATCACCCTTTTTAAACTAACAAGAAGGGTTCATTTCTGTAACAATAAAATATAGCTGCCTAAAACTTAAATATGAAAATGTATTGTTTCTTTTTTTTTTTTGAAAATATAATAGGAAAATAGATAAAACATGTTGATTTTCCTAAGTCATTCCTTCAAATAATATTTTTATTATTTCCTTATTTCAACATGATACAGATACACTTTAAAAATAAAAACAAAGAGACTTATCACATACATTTTTCTTTTCATTTGTAAGGTAAAATATATATTTCCTTCATGTGAAGTGAGGATAAACTATAAGTCTTCTTATTTGAATCCCATAAAGCAATACAAGAATAAAATTCTTTATTACAACTCCAACTAAAACTCATATTCGAATTATAACACTTTAAAATTATAACAAGATCACCATAACCATTATAACACTTTAAAATTCAAGTGCACAAGCCTCCCCAAAATGGGGAACAACATTCCCAAAATTTTAAACTTTTCTCCTTCTTCCTCCTAACCAATTTTATAAGCTTCCACTCCATATGAAAGTCTTCAATGCACAAGAGAAAGAGGCCCAGTTTCCACACAACAAAATGGCATCATCACATGCCATCTCCACAAATGGAGGACATGCTAGCCTCCCTCTAATACCATAGCCTCCCTCTAATACCATGAGAGAGAGAGAGAGAAAATGAAGGCCTCAAAATTTCACATGTATGGGGAAGACAAAGGGTGATAACACACACATAATCCAATAAAAATCAACCATAAGAAACAAAAAAACAAAAGAGGATAACTCCATGTTTCATAAATGGGAAAGAGTGGAAAGAATCCCATTATAAGCCATATTATGATCCAACCACAAGAACACCTAAATAATCTCCAAACCTTGAAACTCCTTATCACTCCATCGCAAACACCAAGCCTCTTCCTTGTAAGGATTTTCAAACCAAGCATGGTTTCCTTATCAAGGATGGAAGATAAAATTCAAACCATATGAACTGTCATCTTCCACATCAAACCATATGAGGGGAGGAAATAATAGAAATACCATCATGGATTTCCCATCAAACCATATGGTGTAAGAGGGGGTTTCCTCCCTCTTCCCCTACCCTTAAAATCCACCTCAAATAGGATGGACAGAGAAAATAAAAGAAAAAATATTTACTAAGCACCCACAATAAATATGTAAGCTTTCAATATTCAAACAACCATTTTTTTCCTATACAAAATATTATATAGAAAATAAAAACAAGAGGTATGAAGGCCTACCTCAAACTTAAGCTATCCAACTCCAAGAACAAGCCAAGCTCTCCCAAGCTTCAAGCTTCAAGCTCTATCCAACTCCAAAAGTAAAAATGAGATACAAAAGTCCATACCCCTCTCCAAGAGGAGGTATTAAAAGAAGAATCAATAAAAATCCTTCACAAATGAGAGGGTGACATGTATCACCCATCTCATTCTCTAACACAAGATTGCAAAAATCCCATTAAACATAAGGCATATGCACAAATATGGGGGGCCAAAAAGAGGACACAAATCCTATTTCAAGAAAAAAACAAGCGTTTTTGGTTAAAGTGTGAGTGCGTTACTAATATTTAGGTTTGGTTGTTAGCAAGCTTAAAACATGTATGCGTTATAATGCGCTCCCGTTCTTTTTTATTATGTAGTGTATGTTCTTGAGGCGTGCTTATATTTTCTTGATGCATGTGCATGTTTGTTATGTGGTGTATGTGCTTGAGTGCATTTGGTTCAATTGCGAGCGCGTTACTAATTATTAGGTTTGGTTGTTACCAAGCCTGAAACGTGAGAATGTTATAATGGGCTCGTGTTCCTGTCTATTATGTGGTGTATGTGTTTGAGGCATGCTTCTATTTTATTATGTCTTATAATTTAAATTTATTTAAGTAAATATAAGATGTTAGGGTCACTCTGCACCTTATGGAACTAGTCTCACAACTCCATTTGTCACAGTTTAGAAGATAGTTTTTCATATTCTAATCCGGTCAGTACATAGGTATTTTTCAAGATTTCAACATTCAACCTTAAAAAATTTAGGGTTTAAATTATACAATCAATATCTATTTTGTGAAATAATATAGGCATTGTTTAAGTTTTGGGGCCTTTTGGATTGGTTATTGATATTTTTCATCACGAGGTCTATGAAGGATCTGAAACATCATGACGAAAATGGGTTCAATTATAAAAATCATGAGGTGTTCCTCAAGGCTTCCTTCATTCTCTTAGTGTTATCCCCATGTCAAGAATTTCCTCTAGTTCTATTTTTCGGTCCAACTCTACCCTGACTAGATCAATTAGGTTTTTTTCCTCAACTAAGAAGCTTCAAATCTAGGCACCTTTCAATCTATTCCTCTCTTCTGAGATAGTATTATCATTCCATCATGTTCTCAGACAACTAAACCACCTATTTCACTCATCTGGTTGCTCAACATTCATCTAAATAATCCTCTCACTTACCTTTACCAAAATTTCCCTTACATTTCACAAGAGAAAAGTTCAATGGTCACTTGTTGGTTTTTCTACTCGGTAAAGTCTTCATGCAAGCTAAAAGCATCCCTAAACACCCTTCTTAATCTCAAGGAGGTATGACAAGTTTGGTTAGCATATATCCACTTGTATGAGGTTCTGTAGGAGAGGTATTCATAATTATGGGAGGCTTTAAGGAGTTGAATCCACTGTGCCACAATAATAATTGTATTCTCATGAATAAACCTGAAGGTGATTTGACAATCTCAAAAATGCACTTATCATAAAATGGAAAATAATCCAACTAATAACAATTAATCATCAATAAATAAATATGTGGCAGGAAAATCAAAGTTTACAATGTGCTACCTCCAAATTACAAATTCCATTTCATTTAAATTTTCTTCAAGAAAGGTTGGCGGAAATGAACTCACCATTTTCTTCACGCTTTTAGAGGTCCAGAATGTTAGTTTAACCCAAATTTGGCAAATATAGAGAATTTGGAAAGTCAAATTGCATTTTTAAAAATAAGCTCAAAGTGAAGGAATGAATTTTGTAAGTTATTCCAGTCAAATTTATTTTCTTTTTTTTATTAATACCTGCTAAAACTAGCCTTGTTATTGCATCTTGATAAAAACAAGTTCCTAGGAGCCAAGGGAGATTTTAAACTTATCACACAAGCATGGGGAGTTCTCTCCGATAATACCAAAAAGGATAACTATGATGAAAAAGCCAATAAGGGCACTACCCCACCCTCCACCAACCAAATTCCACAAGCACTGCCACTACCATTGGCATTTCCAACTATCTAAATGGGAATAATTATTGAAGTATGGATTCCTTTCCTGAAACTTCCATATTTGATGACAATGACCAAAACTAGAACTTGAAACAGAAATAGGACCAGGAACACGACCTAGACCAGGATCTAGAGTGGCAATTTGAGAGGATTTCTAAGGTTAAATTTTATTTCCCAAGATACATTAATCCAATGTTTGAGAATGTTTCTCTAGATGTAATAGCATTATGATTCAGACACTCGATGATTCTTGAATTTCAAATCCTGCCACAGACCCCAGTAGTTCTTGATCTTTGGATATAGGGAGACATCGTTACTTGGCTTCCATTTATAATGATAGAGATATTTGTAAATTTGTGTTATGAAATCTAAATTTGTATGCATTTCAAGTTGTTTGGAAATCACATCACTCCCTTCACTAGGATTAATGAATACTCCTATCTTTTTGAAGGAACATTTGAAAACATTCATGGCTTTATCATAGAAGGAATTATCAATGAATAGAAGGTCACTAAGCCATAGGCCAACTAACTCCCATTCAAAACTAAACAAGAAAGAGTCACTAGGAAATTGATAACCCCAGTGTGTTCCTAGCCATTCCCATGTTGTTATGATTATTTTTTACAAGAAGACTCAATGATGATTCTAGGCACGAGACTAGGAAATATGGTCCTAATATTTTCATGCCCTCCTAGTCGAGTAGTCGGAAGCCATATTAGTCTTCTTGATACTTAGTACTAATTACCCATGAAATCTAATTCTCTAGATTTCATTTGCTTTGATAATCTTCCACGTCATACTGGATAGCTAATTTGACATGGTAGGTGCCCTATTCGATGTCGATTCATCGAATATGAATATGATCCTCGAGATTCGACCCTCATCCAACCATAATATCAGTACAAACTCCTTTGTTGGTAATGTTACACGGTTAAGGGTTGAGTATTTAGGGTTTAAGGTTTATGGTTTAGGGATGTTAGGGATCAATGTTTAGGGTTTAGGATTCATGGTTTATGGTTTATGGTTTACGGTTTACTATTTAGTGTTTAGTGTTTATGGTTTAGGGTTAAGGGATCAATGTTTAGGGTTTAGGGTTTAGGGATCAGGGGTTAGTGTTTTGGGGAAAAAACAATCTAATGATATTAATCTTCTGCACTTGATCTTCAATCTACAGTAGTGATTACAAACTAAAAACTACTCTTGATCTTCTGCACTATAAGGATAAAAAAAAATCATATATTATGCATCTCTTCCAAACCTGTTTCTCCTAATATATACTTGCACTATTGAATGTCAATTTCTTCACACTTTGAAACAAATTTCACATTTCTCATATTTCCATGTATGGTATTATTGAAGCCAAGAAGACCCATTGGAAGCTGGAAAAAATAACCACATTCTCATGTTCACATTAAAGATTTACTTTGATACATGTTCATATTCAAATGAAACTCTTCTTCCTTGAAAGTGTCTGGTTTGTCTCACTAACTCGGTAAGGATTATGCATACTCCAGAAACTTCACATTTCCCTCCTTCAAAATATTAGTAGATGAAAGTCCTCAAATTGTGATGTCTCTCTTTGAATTTTATGCCTACAAAGTAGATGAACCCTTTTCAGTTTAATTCTCTCTATCAATACTAATAAGAATGGGTAAGAAATAATCATTACAATGAGTGAAATAGTTCCCATGCGATGGGAAAAAGAAGATAGTTATATTGGGTCTACTTGTACAACTACCTTGTTTATGAGGGGTGAGACAAGTAACTAAACGGATATGACATCTACCTTGTGCCTTACAATGCATTTTACACATCTATGCCAAACATGTTTCTCCCCACATATACTTGTGCTCTTGGATGCCAATTTATTCACACTCTGAAACAAATTTCACATTTCTCATATTTCCATGTATGGTATTATGCAATCCTGGATGACCCATTGTAAGTTAGAAATAATAACCACATGCTCATTTTCACATTCATGATTCACTTTGATACATGTTCATATTAAAAATATCCTTTTATTCCTTAAAAGTGTTTGGTTTTTCTCAGTAATGGTGTCCCACTATATCCCATGATCAAGGACTATTGGGGTCTGTGGCAGGATTGGAAATTCAAGAATCATCAAGTGTGTGAATTAGAATGTCATTGTATCTAGAGAAACATTTTCAAATATGGAAGTAATGCATCTTGGAAAATAAAATTGAAGCTTAGAAATCCTCTAAAATTTCCAACTTACACAAGCACTGGGCATATCAAGCTCTATTCTTCGAATGAAATATTCATTCCCGATAACTTGCAACTGAAATAATTATTCAAAAGAGATTTAAAAATGATCAAATTTACTTGGTATCCTAATATGTCAAACCCAAAACTACCACAAGAATTATTATTCTCAATTTCGGGTTTAGGGTTTAACCTTTAGGGCCCATGGTTTGTCGACACTAAAATTTTCCTCCGTAGTTTCTATTTCATTAATGTATGTATTAGGAATAGGATGTTGTTAAGTATAATTAGTAGTAGCATCCGATAGAAGATAATGGCACTGCCAGTACGACGCCACCAATAATGTATAGTACGGTAATAGTCAAAAGTACAATAGGAATGTTGTGGTAAAAAGTAAATATTTGTCGTAAGTGGTCTGGTAATGTTAAAATGTCAAAGTTTGAGTAAGTAGAGAAGTAGGGTCTACATGATTAGGAATTAGAAATATTATATTGGTAATAAGGACAAGGAGTGAGTTCATAAATATTTTGTGTATTTTATTTGTAAAAAGTCTAAAAATGTGGAACCCATGTGAAATGATAAGGTTTATCTTATCTTAAAAGATAAGCTGACATGTACAGATAAGAGTTAAGGTATGGAATATGATTCGTCAGAGTGGATTTCTTATCCTATCTTAGAGATAAGATGGATAAGCCTGGAAGTTATATAAATAAAGAGGACACCCCCCTCATTTAGCATAGAAGGAAGTAGTGAGAAATATTGTATGAAGTGTGTAAAGGAAGCCATCAGTTTAAAGGTGTGTTGAAGAATCCATTAAGAGGTGTAATTGTAAAGTTTCTCCCATAGTCTTGGTGAAAGGCAAGTGAAGTCAATAACACTTGAAGTACCTCATGGGTGAGATTGTAACAATTTCATGTTAATATTATAATTTACTCTGATATTTAAGATTTATCATCATTCCTTCTTATCATAGTCTATGGTATTCTTGTGTTATGTTGTTGTTGTGTTTCTAGATTACATCCACCAAACTAAAGGCTGTGCATGGTAAATAATCATAGCACGAGGAGTTCCCAGTAAAGAATTATCATAGTGCCGGATTGGTGATGACATTTTGGTTCTGTTGCCAGGACCATTCCTCGTTGGTAGATTTTCTGGAGAGATATTTCCACTTAGTCAAAAATCATTTGGAGGGTAACCTTGTTTTTACTGTGCATAGTAGTTACCATGGTAAAGTCATTTTTGCCGTGAATAGTATTTACCGCAGTAAAGTCACTTTTTATCGTGAATAGTATTTACCGCAGTAAAGTCACTTTTTATCGTGAATAGTATTTACCGTAGTAAAGTCACTTTTTATCGTGAATAGTGTTTACCATAGTAAAGTCAGTTTTTACCGCAATAAGTCAAGTTTTACCATAGTTTACCGTGGTCATTTCTATTTTCTATTATAGTGATTTCAATTATTTGTGCACATAAGTCTTGTTGATTGTACTTTTGGGTTGGTATTTCACTGTGGTTACTTTTGAAAATGGGGAAGATTCCTGTTTTTTCAGCCCAATCTAATGAAGATGCTTCCTCTTTCATTCAAGAGTTTAAACGATCTTGTATTTGTAATGGCCTTATAAGAAGGGAACAATGGACTGCATTTTTTCCTACCTTTTTGGATGGTTTAGCCCTTAGGTGGTTTGAAACACTAGGTGATAATGTGAAAAACTCATGGGATTTATTAACTGAAAGTTTTCTTGAAGAATTTGGTGAACAAAAGAGATATGCAGATCTCATGATCGATATCACAAAGCTATCCCAAGGAGAGAAGGAGAAGATAAGGGATTATCATGCTCGTGTTCTAGAGCTAAGGAGGAAGCTCGATGCCCAAATCCAGAAGGAAGGATTAGCGGATGGGTTGATGAATGGCATGGATAATCTCCTATGTAAGCACTTCATTCTTGGGATGAAGCCAGAGATTAGACAACGAGTGAAGTATGACCTCCCAGCTACCATTGAACAAGCAAAGGAGATTGCAAGAAGGCAAGAAGAGAGCATGGAAGAGGAGCCTAAAGAAATTGTTGCTAAAGTAGAGCCTACACCAGCCCCTTTGGTCCAGAATCCACAACCACTCTCAGTGAGCACAAATCTTTCTCCTAGTACATCTATTGAGTATGAAGATCTGCTTAGGAAGATGGGCTAGTTAACTATTAATCTTCTTCAAGGAAAGGAATTTACTTCTCAGGGAAGAGATAGAGGTCCAAAAAGAAATATTTCTCAAATTGTATGTTATGGTTGTTATAAAAAGGGTCATTATAAGTATAATTGTCCAAATAGAGCTTCTACATCTGGTAAAGGAGATAATGATAAAGGAAAAGAACCTGTGAATTCTGTTGATGTAGTAGATAAGAGCATAAATAATGAAGTAGATGTGTTTGTAACAAAAGAAAGAAACAAAAAAATAATCAAGATGGAAATAATCCTAAGAAGATGAAAGGAAAAACTACTAAGAAACATAGGAGAAGAAAGTTGGGTGTGCAGGATTTTTTGATTTCACAGGGGCAAGGACCATACTCCATCTTGGAAGATCTGTCCAAAAGGCCTGCAAATATTACATATGGTCAACTCTTGGCTATGTCTTCTGAGAAGAGGTGGGAGCTGCGAAGTGGACTCAATGCTCGAAGAAGGAAGGAGGTTGAGGTCCCTGTTTTGGAGGCAGAGGCGGATCCCTATGCTCCACAAGCTGAGGTATTATGTAATGGTATTTCAATTCATGATGTCTTAGTTGATGGAGGTGCTGCAGTTAATGTAATGACCGAGTATGTAATGAATATGTTGGGTTTAAAAATTGATCGCCCTTCAACACTTATGTTAAGGTCATTAAATAAGGGAAAAACTAAACCAGGAGGTGTAGTTTCAAATGTGGCAATATCTGTTATGGGTGTTGTATGTGTGGTAGACTTTCAGGTGATGAAAAATGGTACTGTTGCGTACCCAATGTTGCTAGGAAGACCATGGCTAAGTAGAGTTCATGCAAGAAACTACTGGAATGAAGGCTTCATGACACTTGGACGTGGTAGAGAGAGGGTGAAGATAAACGTGATCCCTCGACATCATAAGGCAGAACCTGTGGATTCAAGTGATGAAACTGATGATTAAACATCCTCTGATTACTCTAGTACCAGTGAAGTGGACACTGAAGATGAAGAAAGTGAGGTTGATGTTTCAGTCATGGATATCCTTCCAGTCACACCGACTCATGACCCCATAAAATTATCTGAAGAATAAGTTGATGATCGTCTCCAAAAAATAAAGATTGGTGATGCTGTGATGGAGAGTGAGAAAGAATCCTACCTCCAGCTCTTTCGAAGGTACATACACATATTCACTTTTGATTACAAGGAACTCCGTCAAGTAAGTTGGGTAGAACATTCTATTGAGCTGGTAGATGGTGCTAAGCCCATAAAGCAAATGCCATATAGAATGAATCCTAATTTCTCCAAGACTGTAAAAGAAGAAATAGATAAGTTGCTTGATGCAGGATTCATATTTGTTGTGGAGAATTCAGAATGGGTTTCTCCCATTGTGATCTCAATAAAAAAGAATGGGAAGCTACGCATTTGTGTTGATTACAGGAATCTCAATAAGGCAACAAAGAAGGATCATTACCCTCTTCCATTCTCAGATCAGATCTTGGACGAAGTAGCTAGCCAGGAGTGTTATAGTTTTGCTGATGGATATAGCAGATACAACCAAGTCCGTATAGCGAAAGATCAGCTGAAGACCATGTTCACCACTCCTTGGGGAACATTTTCTTATAGAGTTATGCCTTTTGGGTTGTGTAATGCTCTAGCAACATTCCAGCGTTTGATGAATAGGGTGTTCGAACCTTACATTGGGAACTTCATCAGAGTATTTCTGGATGATTTTTGCATCTATGGGAGTAAGATGGACCACTATGCACCAGATGGAGACATCATTTCAAAGGTTAGATGAAGCACAAGCCTCACTAAACCCTACAAAGTGTGTCTTTGGATGTTCTAAAGGCGTTTTGTTAGGGCATGTTGTATCCATAGATGGTATTGGTACTGATCCTGATAAAGTTTCAAAAATCAAAGAGTTTACCATTTCCTATGAATAGAAGTAAGTTGAGATCATTTTTAGGCCATGTGGGTTACTATAGAAGGTTCATCAAGAATTTCTCAAAGATTGCACAGCCACTAACCCAGTTCTTGAAGAAGGATGTTACTTATGAACTAGGAAATAAGGCGCATGAAGCTTTTGGACAACTGAAGGAAGCCCTGGTGTCTTCACCTGTTTTAAAGAATCCAAATTGGAGCAAGACATTCATTGTGTACACTGATGCCTCAGATGCAACACTAGGAAGTACTTTGAGCCAAAAGGATGAAAATGGGAATGAACATCCAGTTTACTTTGGGAGCGGACAAATGAGCAGTGCTGAGGTAAATTATACTGTAACTGAAAAAGAGGCTCTAGCTATCATTTTTGCTGTAAAGAAGTTTAGAAATTACTTGCTAGGGCAGAAATTTATAGTTGTAACAGATCATCAGGCTCTAAAATATATTTTCAATAAGCCTAACCCATCAGGGAGGATAGCAAGATGGATAATTTTGCTACAAGAATTTGAATTTGATATTATAGATAGGCCAGGAAAGAAGCATGTCAATGCAGATGCACTCTCTCGAGCCTATGATGGTTTAGGATCATCTTGTGATGATGATGATTTCCCCGATGCAGCATTGTTCTCCCTTGACACAATCCCTAGTGAATACATAGATATTTGGAATTATCTGAATGAATTCAAGTTTCCTGATGGTGCCAATGCAAAGACTAAGAGAAAGATTACTCAAGCCAGTCGTCCATATTCTATTCTGCATGGAGTATTATTTCGAATAGGACCTGATGGACAGTACAAGAGGGCAGTTGGACGTGATCAAGGGAAGGAGCTGCTAGAAGAATTCCACAATGGTACATGTGGAGGGCACTTCTCTGGACAACTTACAGCAAGAAGGATCTTGGATGCAGGTTATCACTGGCCCACTCTTTTTAAAGATTGTTATAATTATTGTAAGACATGTGATATTTTTCAAACACATGGTAACCGTAAGACTTCATCAGCTCCATTATGCCCTATTCTTCCACTTGGTCCCTTTGAAAAGTGGGGAATAGACATTGTAGGTCCACTTCCAACTACCTCACGCCAAAATAAGTATATTGTAGTTGCCACAGATTATTTAACCAAGTGGGTTGAAGCTAGGCCATTGAAAACAACTTCTATGGATGAAGTGGCAAGGTTCATATATGAACGCATTGTCACCAGATTTGGTTGTCCATTAGAAATTGTAACAGATCAAGGAATCCACTTCATTAATGAGGTGGTAGAAGCCCTAGTCAATAAGTTTTCTATTAAGCACAGGAAGGAAACAACATACAAGCCAAGCACAAATGGACAGGTGGAACGAACAAATTTTGTGTTGTGTCAAATTCTAGCAAAAGATGCAGCCTTACAGGTACATAAATGGGATAAGAGGATTCATGCAGCATTGTGGGCATATAGGGCAACATCAAAGTCAGCAACAGGATACTCCCCATTTCAGTTGGCTTATGGCATTGATCCAGTTCTTCCTATTGAGTTTGATATTCCCACGGTCAGAGTTATGAAAAATGAAAGGATGGATGAAAGTGATTCAGTAAAAGAAAGGTTGGTACATCTTCATTTGCTAGAGGAAATGAGGGAAATAACTAAGGATACAAGCTATAAGAATAAAATGAAGCAGAAGGAATACTTTGATCAAAAGATCCGGTGGTCTCCATTTCATGTGAATGACTTGGTTCTAGTATATGATTCCAGATACAAAAAAAGAAGACAGAGAAAATTTCTTCCAAAATGGATGGGGCCCTACAAAATAGCAGCTGTGCATGAAAATGGTACGTACCGACTGGAGGAATTGGATGGCACTCCCATTACGAAATGGGTCAACCATGACAAGTTGAATATTTTCCAAGCACCAGAATAGTCTACTCCGAGGACGGAGTAGAAGCTAGGAAGGGGGAAGATGTCGACACTAAAATTTTCCTCCGTAATTTCTATTTCATTAATGTATGTATTAGGAATAGGATGTTGTTAAGTATAATTAGTAGTAGCGTCCGATAGAAGATAACGGCGCTGTCAGTACGGTGCCGCCAATAATGTAGAGTACGGTAATAGTCAAAGTACAATAGGAATGTTGTAAAAAGTAAATATTTGTCGTAAGTGGTCCGGTAATGTTAAAATGTCAAAGTTTGGGTAAGTAGAGAAGTAGGGTCTACATGATTAGGAATTAGAAATATTATATTGGTAATAAGGACAAGGAGTGAGGTCATAAATATTTTGTGTATTTTATTTGTAAAATGTCTAAAAATGTGGAACCCATGTGAAATGATAAGGTTTATCTTATCTTAAAAGATAATCTTACATGTAAAGATAAGAGTTAAGGTATGGAATATGATTCGTCTGAGTGGATTTCTTATCCTATCTTAGAGATAAGATGGATAAGCCTGGAGAGTTCTATAAATAGAGAGGCCACCCCCCTCATTTAGCATAGAAGGAAGTAGTGAGAAATATTGTAAGAAGTGTGTGAAGGAAGCCATCAGTTTAAAGGTGTGTTGAAGAAGCCATTAAGAGGTGTAATTGTAAAGTTTCTCCCATAGTCTTTGGTGAAAGGCAAGTGAATTCAATAACACTTGAAGTACCTCATGGGTGAGATTGTAACAATTTCATGTTAATATTATAATTTACTTTGATATTTCAGATTTATCATCATTCCTTCTTATCATAGTCTATGGTATTCTTGTGTTATGTTGTTGTTGTGTTTCTAGATTCCATCCACCAAACTAAAAGCTGTGCATTAAGTAAATAATCATAGCACGAGGAGTTCCTGGTGAAGAATTATCATAGTGCCGGATTGTGTGATGATAGTGTCATAGACTCTCTATCCAAGGATTCTTTACCCATAATTTATATGAATCTTATTGTTAGGTTCCCTTTTACCCAGATGATTTTTGAAAAGATCCTGTAAGTATCACCTATAGCAGTAAGGCACGAGTTATTCCAAATTAGTAATGGTATTTATAGAATAAAGAACCCAAATAGAGGATCAGCAATATGAATAGGTGTCTGCTTAGAGGATCAGAAGATGGATATCGGGGCCTTATTATGACCCAATGTTCACCCCAAAACCAAATAGCGTGTCATATATTTGAATCACCTGTCTTTAAGAGGTTTTAAGAGAGCAATGAGTGTCAATCATTTAGCTTAGGGATCAAAGATCAATATTACCTTTGATCATTTCCCTCCATCTTTGATAAATCCACTCATGGAGCTGAGATAGCTTAGGCAAGAACTTGTGAAATCTACAAATGAGACCAAGCTGGGAGAGATTCACCTCCTCCTTAATAAACGTTTTTCAGCGTATCCCACACACATGCATATATATATATAGATATATATGATATATATATAATGATAAAGGTTTTTTTGACTAGGGTCCTACCCAAGAGCAATAATTCCTGAAGCCCAAATACAACAATTAAAACCAAAAGAAATAAGATCGAAATAATCTGTCATGCAATATCCAACATATGCGTAACACAAAAAATAAAGAACTACAAACAACCCAAAACTAAAGAATGCGTTCAAAGAGTTAAATGAGATGGTACTGGTTGCAGTTCAGACATGAGAGAAAGAATGTTTTTTTATATTTTCTTGATTGCACTCTATCTTAACCACTCTTATAATTAACATTCATCGAACAAGAATAATGTGTTAACACTCATGTGTCTTGATACTTTATAAATTATCAAATAAATACTCCTCATATACCCAGACCTTCACAAAAATAGAGAATACTTAAGCTTTTCACATGTCATAACAGAGTCCTTTTTTCTTCCAAAAAGTGTGCACTACATCCTTTGGTTCCAAACACCCAAGCTTATTAATGGTAAGCACCACTTACAAAATGCCAGATGCTAGACAATAATAACAATCCCCACAATCCTCATCATATTTGACCTCAGTGTCAATGACAAATTAATCAATATCAATGACAAATTCATCCTCCAAAACAAAAAAAAATCAACAAGATCTACTTCAAATTCATGCGTCATATTAGAAAGAGTCGTACCATGACACACCTTCCCTTCATCAAATCTAGCATTACTAGCAACATTCGGGTGGGTTGGATCTCTAACATGGTATAAAGGAGGAACATTCCCTTCACTGTAGATATAAGCTCTCCAATACATCGTCAAAAATCTTCGAGATGCAGTGCTGTAAGCACTCTGTAACTAAAATGCAAGACCCTATACAACCTACAATACCCTTCATCAAATCATCAACTCATTATCCTACCTTCCGCTAGAAATCCATGTGAGAATCCCAACACTCTTGAATGTTCACTAATCAAAGTGGTCAACTTATCATTCTACCCCAATCCACGCCACAAAGTTGACAAGGTACATTCCTTCGTCATAGGATCAGGAATTTCTTCCCTAGTTACTCGCGTGAACAGGGGAACTAGGAGTAAGATGGGAAGCATGTGATTTTTTTCCATTCTTGACACAAGGCCCCCCACAAATACCCACGATAATTGTATAGTATAGAATCTACCTAGCTTGGTACAGAAAAGTGTGATATGGTGTGATTTCAGCTATATGACCTAACCCTTTGTTCCTTGAAATCCCATGGGACAGATGTTTGGAGATGAACTATTTCTCTTCTTAAGAGATGGAACCCGATGCTACATTCGACATGATTGGAAATCCTGGCCACCACCAATACTGAGACTCTAGCCGACAATTGATTGGGATTAATACATGAGGAGCTCACCCAACGCTTTGGATATCCCCATAAGAAAATATTTGATCCTAGAACTCACTAATGTTAGGGAAGATTTTGGAGAGCCTTGACCCATTTAGGAAAGGCACAAGGCATTCATTTTTTTTAAATCTTGCACCCGAGAGCCATCTATAGAGATGAAGAATAGTTTTACCGAAGAACCAGGGTCCACCACTTAAAGCTCTATGGAATTCCTCCTCAACTCTAAACTAAAAAAAACCATTTGAAATGGAAACCACCTCAACTAGCGGTCTCCATTTTCTCCTTACCTAGGCTCTAATAGAATCAATATTTGGCCACATCCAGCAAAGCTACCAATAAAATCTAAACCATACCTCTTTTTTTCCATGTCCACCAGAGTTTTTTGGTACTAACATTTCAAGGGCCATCTGTTCCCAAGTCATAGGAGGACCGGATATTGACACATATTTTTCACCAGAAACTTGGTCAACCCATGAAAGGCACTCCCCTTTATGTCTTCCCCTAGTTTCCCCTACTTCCCCGAACCCAATGGACCAAGATCTTGAGCAGGGTTAGTTCACTACCTCTCATGGGATTCAAATAATCTCCTCCATCCAGAATTGATGAGAAAGTAGAGTGTATAATATATTCATATATTCACAAAATATAGAGAGATATTTTGATTTGATTCGAAATCTAAGCATTTTTTTATTTCACATAACTATACATTGTAAAAATATGCATTGGGGTAAGTGCACCAAGTTGATGGATAAATATAGGGTCATCTGTGGACATCATATTGCAAAAAAACAGCAAAATCTAAACTTGTAGGGATTATTATCAATATGCGCACTCAAAATTAGAAAAATTTATATAAATATGAATCGTAGCATTCGGAATCTAGTTTCTAAAATACTAATTTAAAAAAAAAACGGACAAGTTTAGCTATATTAAACACTTAAAATTATATGACTTAGGTTTTTTTTTTTTGAAAAAACTTATAAGATTGTAGTCCGTTTGCCCGCATTTTGGATGACCAAATCTTGTTTTTTTTTTTTTTCCTTTGGTGAAATGTTAGATGTAGTTGTCTATCTTGGGATGGATTTTATTTTGTATTTTTTTCAGCAATATTTTTTTTTAATGATTTTTTCCGTGAAAGTGGTCTGAAAATATTTAGAAAATGGAGCGCTTTCCGTTTGCCCGCCATAACTATATCAAAAAATATTGAAATCAATATATATGTTTTTTTAATGTGTATAGAATTTTTCCATGCTTGGGATGGTATAATTTTTATCACATTTTGATAAGTGAAACAAAAATTAACAGTCTTAAAACGTAGACATGAACATTCACGGGAAAAAATGTCTTAAAGACCTATTGTTAGTAAAAAATTATAAAATGATATTTATCTTATTCTATTCACTTTAAAATCAATATTTTTACAAAGCTAACAGTCTCCCCTACGTGAGTGGCACCATTTTTGTGAAATGTTTTCAGTTTTTTAGCATGGTTCAAGTCTTTGGAAGAGAAGATTTGAGGTTTTTTGACCTTTTTACACTTCATAATGACCTTCCATAGCTTTGGTTGGGGAAAAAACAAAGATTTTCCTGAGGCTTAGGGTTAGATTTGATGATAGCAATAGATCCGCGATCGCGGTTTATAAAAATACCGTGATCACAAGTTTTATAACAAGAACCGTGATCGCGCTTTATAAACCACGCTTGCGCAGTTTTATAAAGCGCGTTCGCGGTTCTATAAATCATATTTACACACATCCCAATGTTCGAATTACCATCTGATTTTTACTCTCTGACCTTATCGTACGAATTACTATGAAATTATTTCTTTTTCTACACGTTTTTCTTATCACCGGAAGGAAAAAATCATGGGAGACAAGAAATGAAGTCAAAAAAGGAAGTCATTAAGTAAAAAAACACCAAACGAATTAGAGGCAAAAAAAATTAAAAATGCTGAGCGAATGCGGAAACTTCGTGAATCAAGAAGAGGTTCATCTTCAACCCCAACTATTGTAAGAAATGAAGAACCAGGTAATGTTTCTACTGTCAATGTTGAAGTTGAATTAAATACTCGTGATGAAGATGTTTTTACTGTCAATGTTGAAGAAGAATTAAATACTCATGATGTAGAAAATGTTGAAATTGAAGGAGACAATGAAAATGTGAATAAGGAAATTCATGTTGAAACTGTAGACAAACAAAATTTGACAAAAACACCTCCTAGGATTTTACATAAGAAACCTAATTATTTTATTGAAATTGATGAAAAAATTTTGAAACCAATGTCTGACAAACTTTCTGAATGACAAATCAGAAGAAAAAGCCACTGAAATTTGGGATAATCATTTTGAAATTTTAAATGATTCCCAAAGATGTCAGTTGTTGGTTAGTTTGATGAAATTGATTAAAATGAGACCTACATTAAACACCTTAGGATTGACAACATCTAATAAATGTGGTCAAACCTCTACAATTGTTGAAAACCTTCATGATGCATATCACACTGTTGGTGTCAAGAGACGCACTAGGGATAGTAATATTGTGCGTCGTGTACTTGCTACTAGTGTTGTAAGTGAATCAATAAAAAAATAATGTTTGATTACGCAAACAAGTCAAATGTTGCAAGTTAATCGAAAAACTCTAATGAAAGCAATTGAAAGACGTAATATCCTTCAATCACTCAATAACACTGATTTTTGGGTATTTTCTGCTAGAGCACCACGTAAGGACAAAAATAATTCTGATGCTATAAGAGAATTTGTTATTAAATTTTGGCATGATAACACTAGAGTTTCACCTAATACAAGAGATGTTATAAAATGGAGAGTTGGTTCTACTAATCGTGAACCACATCCAAAGCATTTCTTAGATATGACTCAAACTCAATTTTTTCGTAAGTTTGAACAAGAGAATCTGGAAATTAAAATTAGTCAATGTTTTTTTGAAATGTTGAAACCATTCTATGTGAAAATCAACCATGCTCGCACCACTTGTTGTTGTAGGCAACATGTTGAATTTGCGATGCATTATGCTAAATTTTTACGTATTCGTTCTAATTTTCATTCTGAAACTATGTTATCAGAATGTGGTGTTCAAGTTTCACCAATATCTTCTAGGGATTTCATTCCTATGATATTTTTGGAAAAAGAAGTTGGAAATTTTTTTTATAGTCAGGATTGTTTAGATGGAAGTTGTAGTACATGCGGCGGATTACCTAAATTGGAAAGTTACATCCATGAGAAAATTGAAGGTACAATAGGACATAATTTAGTTGAGTTTGATAAATATAAATCAGTTGCATACTAGTTGAAAGATGGAAAAGAGTCTAAATGGTGTGAGCTAGTTACAGAACAAATGCCTGTTTTTCAATTTATGAGAAAATTTAAGGATGAAATTGTTTATGAGTATGCTAGGCATACACATAGAGCTCGATGGTTGGATGAACAATTCAAGATATGCAAAGACACATTTCCTATTGGTACTATTGTTTCAGTGGTTGATTTTGCAGAGAATTACACATTGCAACCACAAATGGAGGTTCAATCACAATATTACAACTCAGTACAAGTTGCCATTTTTGTGCATATAGAATTTATACATTCTCCTGATAGTACAAAGAATGATCAAAAAAATTTAAGAGAGTACCACTTTTATATCAGTGATGATCGTACTCATTCTACTGAATTTGTGCAAGGGTGTTTCCAGTTATTTTATGGAAACTTGTCTGATAGGGACATCCACTTCAAACAACATTATATATGGTCAGATAATTACACGTATTAGTTTAAGAATGCACGAATGTTTTATTGGATGAGCAAGATGCACGTCAAGATGGGTGTGCAACATATTTGGAGTTTCACTGAGGTTGGACATGGAAAAGGAGAGCATGACGGTGCAGGGGCATGTGTGAAAAGAGATCTTGCAAGAGAAGAGTTGAAGTACAAAGATGGTGCTAAATTGAAAGATGCAAAGAGCATAGTGGAATGGTGTATTGACAACATGGCCCGAGGTTCTCAAGAAAATTCCACAGTTTGCAGATATTTTTGGTTGATAGAGGAACAAAAAATTGCTAACTATGAGGATTGTATGACACTCACTGGGTCCAGTGATATGCACTCATTTTGTAGCTCAGACGCTACTTCATGGGCCACATGGACAAGAAAGTTGACATGTTTTTGTGCATCTTATATCAAATTTTTCACTGTTGAGTGTGATTCACAAGAATGGGTGGATGGATGGATTTATAGGCCTCTAACTCTGCTTCCTAGTTATCAACCTCCACAAGCATTACGACTTGTTTCTGCAGATGAAGTTGTAACATCCAAGGACTTTGACAAAATTTTGATTTTGGTGCGACAAGGTATTTATGGTTATTTACAATTTTTGTATTGAGTTATGTCTATTGAAATTTTAATATGTACAATTTAAATTTGAGTTAAAACCTTTTTTTTATAGGACATGTGTTTGTAGTTATTGCAACAGAAGACAATGAATAAGGAAAATACTATTTCTTATGTCATTGCATCGAGGAAAGAAAGAAGTTGACTTATCTTGTTATATATGGCGAAGATAGTGAGTACCCTACAGGGTCAGTGGTAGTTACTGGAACTTGGCTTCGACCGTATCCATTAAAAAAATCCTCTGTTTGGGTGTTTGAAGAATTTGAGACACACAAGAAAATACTCTTATATTCACATCTAGTTCTAGCGACAAATATTTAGTTATATAGATATCAAGGAAGGCCTAATAACAAGATTCTTTGGAAGGTTTGAGAGTCAGATCATGAAGCAATCTTGTCTTCTATTTAGAGTAGATCTGATCCTAATGGTTCATTGGAATGAATTTACAATGCTCATGTCTGGTATATATAATTTCTTTGGTATATATAAATTTGTTAGTTAGATAAATTTAAGTTCATATATTTTATTAAATTTGTGTATTTTTGTATATATCTAGTATGGTTTTGATTTTAAACTTAAATTTCTTTGAATACCACTTTTATGTGTAGCTTAGTGATGCCAGAAAATATTCCACCTTTATGTGGTTGGCACTGTTAGTAGATAATTGTAAATTCTTGAAGCTAAGAGAAGATTTCATTGTTTTATTAACAATGATTTATTTACCTGTGGAGGGGGTTCTTAGCTCCAGAGGAGGTAGCCCAGAATCACCTGGAGCTTAGAGAACCAAAATGACACCTCCTCAAGTGTTTACAAGACCATCCCTACATGTGTGCATAGTTGGTTTGGTGCCACAACCCACTATTTACAAAATATACCGTTTGACAGCCTTACACTGGCTCAAACTGCACTATTTCATGCATTTGCAAATAATAGGGTAGCGAGAACACTAATTGGACAAGGAAAAACCTAAGATAGGATATTTTAGAGGGTCCCTATGCTGAGATTTAGGATCATACGAGATGTCTCTAGGTGCCACGGAGTGTGCGTAGTCGCCCGTCAAAGTTGAACGATTTTTCGGTCTCAGGGCTCTTAAGGGACTACGCCTGAATGAGGTGGCCCAGAAGCAACGATGTTGTCACACACCAAAATGACACCTCCTCTAGCATTCACCTAGCCACTTAAATGTTTCGACACAGTCGGTTTGGTGCTACAACCCGCCGTTTGCAAAGTATACCATTTGACAGCCTTACACTATCTCAAACTGCACTATTTCGTGCGTTTACAAACAATAGGGCAGCAAGAGCACCGATTGGAGAAGGAAAAAACTAGGACAAGATATTGTAGAGGGTCCCTACACTGAGGTGTAGGACCACACGAGATGTCTCTAAGTTCCACAGAGTGCGCGTAGTCACCCGTCGAAGTTGAACGATGTTTTGGTCACATGGCTCTTAAGGGACTACGCCCGAACGAGGTAGCCTGGAAGCAACGACATTATTGCACACCAAAACGAAACCTCCTCTAGCATTCACCTAGCCACAAAGATGTGTCGGCATAGTTGGTTTGGTGCCATGACCCATCATTTGTAAAATATAGCGTTTGACAACCTTACATTGTCTCAAACTGTATTATTTGGCACATGTTTGCAAACAATAGGGCAGCGAGATCACTGATTGAAGAAGGAAAAAACTGAGATGAGCTATTTTAGAGGGTACCTATGTTAATTTGTAGGATTAGACGAGACATCTCTAGGTGCCACAGAGTGCACATAGTCACCCATCGAAGTTGAACGATGTTTTGGTCACAGGGCTCTTAAGGGACTACGCCCGAACGAGGTAGCTCGGAACCAATGATGTTGTCATGCATCAAAACGATGCCTCCTATAGTGTTCACCTAGCCACCCAGATGTTTTGGTGCAATCAGTTCGGTGTCACGACCCACCGTTTGCAAAATATACCATTTGAACAGCTTTACATTGTCTCAAACTGCACTATTTCACACGTTTTGCAAACAATAGGGCAACGAGAGCACCGATTAGAGAAGGAATAAACGAAGATATACTATTATAGAGGATCCCTATGTCGAGGTGTAGGATTAGATGAGGTGTATCTAGGTGCCATGGAGTGCGTGTAGTCACACGTTGAAGTTGAACAATTTTTTTGTCTTAGGGCTCTTAAGGGACTACACCTAAACGAGGTAGCCCGGAAGCAATGACATTATCATGCACAAAAATGATGCCTCCTCTAGTGTTCACCTGGCCACCTGAATGTGTCAGCATAGTCAGTTTGGTGCCACGACCCACCGTTTGCAAAATATACCATTTGACAACCTTACACTATCTCAAACTGCACTATTTTGCGTGTTTACAAACAATAGGGCAGCGAGAGCACTGATTAGAGAAGGAAAAAACCGAGACAAGATATTGTAGAGGGTCCCTATGCCAAGGTGTAGGATCACACGAGACATTTCTAGGTGCCACAGAGTGTGTGTAGTCACCTGTCGAAGTTGAACTATGTTTTGGTCTCAGGGCTCTTAAGGGACTACGCCTGAACGAGGTAGCCTGGAAGAAATGACATTGTTACACACCAAAAAGATGCCTCCTCTAGCATTCAACTAGCCACCTAGAAATTTTTGTGTAGTTGGTTTGGTGCCATGACCCACCGTTTATAAAATATATTGTTTGACAGCCTTACACTATCTCAAACTACACTATTTGGCACGTTTACAAATAATAGGGCAGCAAGAGCACCGATTGGAGAAGGAAAAAAGTGAGACATATTATTGTATAGGGTCTCTACACTAAGGTGTAGGATCAAACGAGATGTCTCTAGGTGCCACAGAGTCTGCGTAGTCACTCGTCAAAGTTGAATGATGTTTTGGTCTCGGGGCTCTTAAGGGACTATGCCCGAACGAGGTAGCCCAGAAGCAATGACGTTGTTGCGCACCAAAACAAAACATCCTATAGCATTCACTTGGCCACCCGAATGTGTTGGCATAGTCTAGTTGGTGCCATGACCCACCGTTTGCAAAATATAGCATTTGATAGCCTTATATTGTCTCAAACTACACTATTTCGCACATTTGCAAACAATAAGGCGGTGAGACTACCGATTAGAGAAGGAAAAAACTGAGACACAATATTATAGAGGGTCCCTACACTAAGGTTTAGGATCAAACGAGACATCCTTAGGTGCCACAAAGTCCGCGTAGTCACCCGTCAAAGTTGACAGCCTTACACTTTTTTGGTCTCGGGGCTCTTAAGGGAATATGCCCGAACGAAGTAGCTTGGAAGCAATGACGTTGTCACACACCGAAACAACACCTCCTCTAGCATTCACCTAGCCACTTGAATGTGTCAGCATAGTCAGTTTGGTGCCACGACCCACAGTTTACAAAATATACCATTTGACAGCCTTACATTGTCTCAAACTGCACTATTTGGCACGTTTACAAACAATAGGGTAGTGAGAGCACCGATTGGAGAAGGAAAAAATAGAGGGTCCAAGAAAATATACGATATTTCCTTAGAGGGTCACTACGCTAATGTTTAGGATTGCACGAGATGTCTCTAGGTGCCACAAAGTGTGCATAGTCACCCGTCGAAGTTAAATCATGTTTTGGTCTCAGGGCTCTTAAGGGTCTACGCCCAAACAAGGTACCCCAAAAGAAATGACGTTGTTGCACACCAAAAAGATACCTCCTCTAGAATTCACCTAGCCACCTAGACATGTTTTGGCATAGTCAGTTTGGTGCCATTACCCACCGTTTGCAAAATATATTGTTTGATAGCCTTACATTGTCTCAAACTACACTATTTGGTGCATTTGCAAACAATAGGGCAGCAAGAGCACCGATTGGAGAAGGAAAAAACTGAGACAGACTATTGTAGAGGGTCCCTACACTGAGGTGTAGGATTAGACAAGACATCTCTAGGTGACATGGAGTCTTCATAGTCACCCGTCAAAGTTGAATGATGTTTTGGTCTCCAGGCTCTTAAGGGACTACGCCTAAACGAGGTAGCCCGGAAGCAATGACATTGTCGCGCACCAAAACGACACCTCCTATAGCATTCACTTGGCCACCTAGACATGTCAGCTCATTTTTTTTAGTGCCATGACTCACCTTTTGCAAAATATAGCATTTTACAGCCTTATATTGTCTCAAACTACACTATTTCACGCATTTACAAACAATAGGGCAGCGAGATTACCGATTGGAGAAGTAAAAAACCGAGATAGGCTTTTGCAAAAGGTCCCTACACTAAAGTGTAGGATCAGATGAGACATCCTTAGGTGCCACGGAGTCCACGTAGTCACCCGTAAATTGAAAAAAAAAATGATCTCAGGGCTCTTAAGGGACTATGCCCGAACGAAGTAGCCCGGAAGCAACGGCATTGTCGCACAATGAAATGAAGCCTCATCTAGCATTATCCTAGCCACCCAGACATTTTTGCGTAGTTGGTTTGGTGCCACGATGTCCCGAGGAATGACTTCTCACTACTCACCTCCGTTCATTTCCTAGGACTGCCTAGAAAAGGTAGTTTGTAAACATTTATACCACTAAGGCTCAAGGAATGCCAGGAAGGCTCCGGATCGGGTGGTCCGACACCAATCCAAGCCTCCCTAGAGCCCGTCATGATGTGAATTATTTGACAATATATATTACATACATATTTATGTGTTCTTATCTAAATTGATATGTTGTAACATATGTACAAACATCCTAAATAAATATGTAAAGAATGTTCACAAATTCCAAGTGATATATCATTTTAAAATTCATTGAAGAACCTTGAAATTTTTTCAAATACCTTGGAACGGTAAGGAAGTGAATTATTTGACAAACCCCCTCACAAAAATGTGTATTTTGGACTAGAAGGATTGCAGGGTATACAAAAAATGGGGTTTTTTAAATGTGTGCTTAAATACAAAAACGTATAGGACTTAATAGGGAAGTGAATCTACTTACGCTAATCAAATCATGTGTAACTTCTTTGTTGATTAGCATAGCACCAAATTATAAAGAGATATTAAGGTGTATCTATTGATCAATGGGATAAGCCCTATTCATGGGATAATCTCTAAAACAATACATATTTAAATGCTTTCCTTAATTTCTTAACAATTGTACCATGTAATGTTGCACCATAGTAACATTATATTCATATATGTTGCACCATATTTTTTTAATTTTAAATCAAACATACATATAGAACTAATATACATAGAACATACATACATAGAAGGATATCATGTGCAATGAAATCGAATCAAACATAGAAGTAATATCGTTATGAAAACCAACACATGGATATATAAGGTATTAAACTAAGTGTGTTGGATGCACGTCTCTGAAAATATAAGTTCATAACATGTGTACATCTTGAACTAAGTGTGTTGGATGCACTTCTCTGAAAATATAAGTTCATAACATGTGTACATCTCGAACTAAGTGTGCCATACATATAGGACCACATGCGGTCGCATAAGGCTATATTCACAATGGACTATATAAAGAATCATGAACTAGGACCAGATGGCCCATATATATATCTATGTACACCCATGTCCTATGAATCTAATCATGAAACATCTTCCCTTTCTTCGCCCTGCTAGAAGTAGCATGTCCACGACCTGGGGATGTAGTGGAGGGAAATGTCACTATGGATTTCATCCGTGTGGTCCTAGGTGTCTCTAAGCAGACCTGCACATTCATAAACAATAATTTTTAACACCCAGATTTTTAAAATACATTCAAAATTTAGAAACTTATAATATAGTTAAAATGCATGTGAAATCTTACCACAATGTCATGATCCCTATCAATTTGTCATTGACGCGTCACAGGGACAACAGTAGACTCACGAGGGGTAAGCTACATATAAATAATTAAATTTAAAATTAAATATTTCATGTACAAAATTTGACATTGTAGATTTAAGTAATAAGAAATAATTCCTCCAAAATTTAACAAATTTGAAAAATTATACCTCAGTTAGTGGATCTGCAGATGTTATGGCAGTATCCACTATAGCCTCCATAATCTGCATATATGGAGGAGTCTCTCTGGCAGTCATAAGCTATACAAAAAACATGTACAAATCAATATTAATCTACATGACTGCCACATAACAAACCCAAAGCATAATCCACATGAACTTCCACAATTAGAAACAAAGTGTAAAGAGGAATTAACCTGCGTAAAATTCACATGAGGCGTGCCATTAGCCTCAGTTCCCAGAGTAGATAATGACCCGCCAGGATCTTGCGTATAAAAGACAAACGTATATTAATATGTACATGTATAGGTGAAACATTATAATAATAAAAGTGCACAATCAAATGAAATTTGAAATTTAAGTCCAACTTGAAACTTACGTTTGTAACACACCCAGCTCCAATAGCTAGCATGTCGATGTCGGATGTTTCCTTCACCAGCTCTTGCTATTTAAAATAAAATAAAAAATTAGTTTTTACATGTATGTACATGACGTACAATCAAATACATATATATTAAAATCTCAAACATGAATTAAATTATTATATATATATATATATATATATATATTAAATATTTATTTGACATTTACCTGTGAAAGACTAAGATCCTTTGCACCAGTTCCAAAAACATCCGCCATCATCTCATATAGAGAAAAGAAATCATGTGATCCAACAAATGATGTATCAACCACAGTGCATATCGGAACCACATGATCCACAGTGGTGTGGTGCGCTAGAACTGGCACCTCCACCAACATCACCAGATGCAATCTGGTCACTATGTTGGGTCAGAGTGTCAGTGAGCTCCCTCAATGCATGTAGTGTGTCAATCTCCACAACCTCTTTCACTATAGGAGGGATAACTGAAGGTAGTGGGGGTTTTGGGGCATAGGGGATCCTTGGTTGACCTACACATGCACCAGGTCTACTCTGTGTAGAGCCACCTCCTAGCCCATAAAACTCAGAAAAGTCAAAATAATTTGGGACCTCATTAAGCACAAACTCACAATATAATTTCTTCAAAAATAGAGAGGAACCTCATTGTTGTTGCATGGTGGATAATCAAAAATCATCCACCTTCGGTCCCAAACATTGTTCTTGATTCGGTCATCATGGCACCAATGGATTGGGAACCGTTGGCAAGTATTTACGGGGGCATTGGTTCTTAGGTTGGTAAATAATGCACAAATGTGGTCTTTTCCAAAAAAATGTTTTTTACGACCGCATGGGAAAATTTATCTACATACCACCGCCTACAATCATCTCTAAAGGTATTCAATCTGTCTATTTGGTTGGTTGCATATTCAACTTCACCGATCAATGTTTGCAATGTGTTGGCTAAAGTCATGCGGGACGGATATGTGGCATGATTTTGTCTTATATTCTGAATAAGGTTCTCAATGACAATTTTATTTTGTCATATTCTTCCAACAATATCAACTTGTGTTCCTATTGGTTTTGTGGGGACAAAAGGAGCCACTGGAGGCAAATCTATGTTTGGAGGAGGGTTTTGAGGAATGTTTTGAGGGTTTGAGGATTTTTATGAGGGTTTGCCAAGAACTGATTTTGACAGTTTGTAAAACCCATGATCACAAAAAATGAGCTAAAATGCAAACAAATTGATCAAAATCAAGGGCTTACCTCTTTTTCTTGGCGGCATGGTTAAAACTATTGTGATCCATAAGTATGAAGAGTAATTTTTAGGGGATAGTCAAAGTGCGAGTGCCAAAGGTTTAGGAGAAATCACAGTTGGAAAGGAAAAATGGAGGGAAAATGAGGAGTTGTGGGTCTATGTTTTTGTCTCAGAGGACTCATGATCACAGTTTGAAAACCACGAGCGTAGTTTTAAACTATGCTCGTGGTTTTAGGTTCAAAAATCACCGAACCTATAAAAAACAAAAGCGTGAGCGCAGTTTAGAAATCGTGATCGCGGTACCTAAATTTTGGGTTTTTATGTCCACTTCATTGTCCACCAACTTACTGCACTTACCCAATAGTTTAGAAACTAGATTCTGAGCTCTACGATACTTATTCTTATCACTTTTTCAAATGTTAAGGATAGGCATGTCAAATTATTCAATGAAGTTCAGGTTTCGCTGACTTTATGAAAAATTTGTCCCTTTTTGACCCCCTTTTGGTCCCCCATTTCCATGCACTTACCCCATAAAACAAAACACATTTAGGAAGAAAACTCCCAAATTTCCTAAAATGTCAATAATCCAACATACTTCAAATTTTGAGATAACACACAAATCAATCACAATTACAAGATGGTGACAAGATTAGGGTCAAATGGGAGAGAAAATCTCATTTGACCTTGAAAAGAGGCCCCCTACCCATAGGTAGGGTCCAAGTAGTCCATTTCAGTGTAAGGGAGACCCCTAATGTGAAAGAGGCCCTTACAAATGCCACATTTAGCCTAAATTTAAGATTGGGTAAAGTTGATCAAAGGAAGAGGTGGTGGTGCCCACCTAAATGATGATTAGGTGGTCCTAAACCACTAACAACAAGCTTACTAACATAATAATATCACTAATGCATGTGGCGACCATTAGGCCCTTAAACTAGTTTAGTACAAGGCTTAACAAATTAAAACAACAAAGGTAAATTAGGAAATCAATAAGGATGTCCAAATATGAATACACCACATGCACAAGGTCAAACAAGGGTCATGCATGGCTAAAGGTCTCGACCCAGTCAACCACTTATGCAACTTGAGGTGTAACTTTGATACCTCCGTTCTCCTATGTGACCTGAAATTTGTACACTCAATTCACACAGTAAACATAAGTGATTGATACAATAAATTATAGAAAGAATAACAATATATCAATAACTAAACCAATCATGAATATTCATTCTAACTATACAACAATCAATATCAAAATGAGATAACTATACTTTAACAACATGCATCCACAATAAATCAAGACATAAGATTTATCTAGTTTATCGCATGATAACATCCAATTTACCATTATCAACCAATGATATCAGAGCACACAATAACATGAACAACCATCTATCATATATCAAATAAAACTAATTGTATCACATCTTGCTGGTATCCATAATAATATAAGTGCAAGAAACTAGGATGAAAGTCATAATGCTAGATTAGCACTACGTGCCCTAAACAACACATGTGTCACCAAATAGTCCATAATGAGACCACATAATATCAATATTGTGCTAAATAAATTTCTATAAATCTATTAAATGAATGACTCAACAAATGAAATGATGCAAGAAAGAGGTTAGCACTAGAAAATTCAGAATAAAAATATTATCACGATGACTATAAAAACCAAGACAACGATTTGTGAAAATGTTTTCTTAATAAAGGCTTATTGGAAAAAATATCAAAGATGAAAATTTGAAGGACGAAGATGAGTGTAGTAATCAACATGTTTATCTGAATTTAAATTTCCATTGACATATAGAACATTTAAAAAACAAAAAAACAAAATAAATGTAACGATTACTTATAGGGAAAAGAGATGAAAATGTGTGATGTGAAAGTATCTTGCAAAAAAAGGTTGCTAGATCTCATATCTGTCCCTAAAAAACTCAATTTTCTTTGTGTAGGATGTAATGAAAAATGTTTCTTCCCTTTCATACAACACATAACTATGTTTTTTGATCATCCTCCAATCTTCTAATCCATTTTATTTGTATATGTTCCGTTGTGATTTACACACTTGCATTTTGTAAAGACTATTGAGACCATAAAGAGAAAGTTATAATACAATAGGTTAAAGATATTGAAAAAAATAGAGTTTGCGATAGAATTTGACAGAAGTATAGTTATCAATAGATTTTAATGGTTTTATAGTTCCATCTTCTAGAAATTGATGGTTGGATAATGAAAATGTTGTCCTATTAAAGTTATAGGAAATAATTCTACCCAAAGGGATTGATAGATTTTGACAGGGTCTCTCACCATAAGAAGTATCTAGTGTAAAAATATTAGTAGAGAGTAAAAATAACTACAATTCTCTTACATTTGATAATTATTTGCAATTCAGGAATAGCCCACCATGGAACTTGGCTATAAAGATATATGTATAGAAAAAATAATAATTTTATACATCGAATGAATTAATGTAGTCATAATAATTAAGATTAATTCTTAACACATAAGAATTAAATTTTCATATTACTATGCTTCTTCACTAAAGAGATCGGGTTAATTAACATGTATCTAAGATGATGTCAACTATTTATTAGGTTTTACATTCCATATTATTTCTTAAATTGTCAATATTGTTTGAGAAGAGAGATGTCTCTGAGATTATCAAAACATTTTGAATGGATAAATAATAAATGGAAATGGAACCATTGTGATTCATTTATTCATCTCTATGAATTTGATCCAATCAATGGAAAGTCTAGAATTAAGATGTGTTTTGTTTTAAACTCATTCCAATAAATTTATAGAAGTGAGAGAATGTCAGAATTCAAGAAGAAAAACAGGGAGGAATACCTGTTACTGACACTAGGAGAGTGGTGTTTGCAATCCGTGGATGAGGTGGAATGCAATCTTGAAGAGATTAAAAGGAAAAAGAAACCTAGATATCTGGGATGTTGCACATCTTTTGGATGGATGGGTGGATAGCCTCGGCTATGGATATAAGTGTGTTCAAGACAACAAGCCCTGCATGGGCCACATGTTAGTGATTACAACTAAGGAATGCCAACATCATAAGTTACCCTACCACATCATCTCTATTTTACATTAGGCACAATAATTTATTGATACTGATTTTCAATTCACTTTCTCTGGATGGAAAATTCAATCCATGTATGTACGACGAAATTGAATTTTAGGGGTGAATTAAGGCTTTTGAGTGCCTTATGCAATATTTGGAGCATACACTCCGTCTCCCCCTTCTAGTTGTTTGTACACCTGTATTTTTCTCTTAAACCATAAATTGTCAATGCCAAAACACTGGAAAAATGAGCTCAGCGTATAATATTTGTAGTGACACGACATGTAATTTGCAAATACATTAGGAATGTAGGTGAATTTAATTAGCTGGTTAATAACAATTAAATAGAAGCAATAAATTTTGACAATTCATTCTTAAGGTAGACAGGTCCTTGCATGCAACACCTGATACATAAATTACAAAAGAAAAATATAAATCAGAACATTCTGACATTTTTCAATTCAATTAAAGCCTACAACTGCATATGAAAATAAACCATCAATATAAAACTAACCTTAATTCCTTTGCATTTAATTTTACTTTTACTTAGCTCATTTTCTTTACTAGGACTACCTATTCAAATCGACATATATATCTTATCTGAATAAATTAATATTATTTTACAGACTTTCATAAAAAACAATACATGGGGAAAAATATGAAAGCATAATTTGTACTTAGTAGAGAAAATGAAGAAATATACAGGGGTACCTAATATAATTACATAAATTAGGATTGTGGGAGGATGATGGAAAGAAGAACTAACATTGAAAATATGACAATAAGAGTGGCAATGGAATTAACAAGCATGGCCTATGAACTAAAGCAATTCAGGTTGCCTCCCAACTCTTCAAAAGTAAGCGTCTCTAGAAATCTTGTCTCCACTACTGCTATTACTGTTGCATACAAAAACACCCCAAATAACAAGTGCCAAGGAGCCATTGCCCTTTTCCTCTACGATGCTCCTAGGTACAATAAAACCATCTAATTACAATACATGTTTATATGTTTTCATTTAATAATGGTTATATTTATCCAACCTGAAATAGTTTAACAACTGACCTATCACCTAAGACAACTCCTCTAATGCCCCTACTCTTCTTGTGCCCTAGGAAACTACTTAGGTTTCCTAGGGCATGAAACACCCCTATTGCCTTGTGCAATTTAAGGGAAAAAATACGCTCTATCATTATCCACTGACGATGAAATAATTGAAGTCATGAAATTTGTGATATACAACTTTACGGTGTTTAGTATTAACCAAAAAGTTGTTCCCAATTAAATTAGGAGCATCCATCACTATGTTACCATCTCCTCCATTATAATTTCCAAAATAAATATGTAGTTTTCATTAGGGGAGAATTAAGGATTTTGAGCACCCTAAGAAATACTTGGAGCATATCCCCCCTCCTCCTTTTAGTTGTTCGTACACTTGCATTTTTGTGTTAAATCGTTAATTGTCAATGCCGAAACACTAGAAAAATGAGATCACCGTATAATATCTATAGTGACATGACACGCAGTCTAAAGATACATTAGGAATGCTAGTGAATTTAATTGGCTAGTTAATAATAATTAAATAGAAGCATTAAAATTTGAGAAGGCATTCTTAAGGTAGATAGGTCCCTGTGTGCAACATCTGATACATAAATTACGAAAGCAAAATATAAGTCAGAACTGACTGACATTTTTTAATTCAATTAAATCTTGCAACTGCATATGACAATAAACCATCAATATAGAACTAACCTTAATGCCTTTACATTTGCTTTTACTTTTACTTATCTCGTTTGCTTTAGTAGGACTACATATTTAAATCGACATATATATCTTATCTGAATAAATTTATATTATTGTACATAATTTCATAAAATTCAATACATGGGAAAAAATATGAAAGAATAATCCATGCTTAGTAGATAAAATGAATAAATATGCAGGGGTACCTAATATAATGACATAAATTAGGATCGTGGGAGGATGATGGAAAGAAGCAACAACATTGAAAATATGAGAATAAGACTGGAAGTGGAGTTGAAAAGCATGATGGCCTATGAACTGAAGCAATTCAAGCCACCTCCCAACTCTTCAAATGTAAGCTTCTCCAACAATCTTGTCTCCACTGCTGCTATTAGCATTGCATACAGAAACACCCCAAACAACAAGTGCCAAGGAGACAACCTCGCCCTTTTCCTCTTCGATGCTCCCTTGTACAATACAACATACAACCATCTATTTACAATATATATGTATATGTTTTCAATCAAGATACCTAAGATACATAAGATATTTATGCTCCCTTGTACAATACATATACATAGCACCTTTTCCTATTCTAGTTGCATAAAGAACCTTCACATTGATAATCGGGGGAGTACTTCAACAATGAGTTTTCTAAATTTTTGGCAACTCAAGGCATTATTCACCAACATTTTGTACCTTATACTCCACAACAAAATGGCTCCTAAGATAGCTCCTCTAATGTCTCTTTCTCTTCTTGCACCCTAGAAAACTACCTATGTTTCCTAGGGCATGAAACACCCCTAGTTTTCACTATATTTTCTTACTCTTGGTATCTAAATAAAGGAGATAAATGCTACCGAGTGTTTTGATAGTATTATAGTAAATGAATATCATCCACAACTACAAATAGGGAGGTAGAAGTCAGGTTTTATGATTATAAGAGTAGGTATTCCTCATGTAGAGGACATGAAGGATCATGAAGTGAATAATAATGGAGTAGTTTTGTATGAAGCTTTTGAGAACGGAATATTTATGCTTGTTTTTGGTTGTTTACATCTAAATCTCATAAGTTATTTGAGTTTTGAAATTGTGTGATTGATTTTGAGTTTGTAGAATGAAAAAATCCATGTTATTAACCTTGGGATGATATTGATATGAAAGTTGACATATGCCTTGTTTTGGCGTGTGAAATGCAGGTGAACCGATTCGAACCAATCACCACTTACAGATAGTTATCTTATAGATTTTGGTGCTTCTCATCACATGACTTCTTCCAAGGAGTCTTTTGTATCTCTAGATCTAAGTTCTAATTCTAAATTTGAGGTTGGAGATTCTTCCTTTCTTTCTATTAAAGAAAAAGGTGACATACACCTTGATGATGGAAATATCCAATATGCACTATATGTTCCTAAGATTAGAAAAAAATTACTTTCTATGTATCAAATTTTTCATTCTAATCAAGGAAAAACAATGACCTTTACACCACATGGGGAAAAAGTATGAAAATTTTTGGAGCCTCATTCACTTGTTACTCAAGGTATTGTTTATAATAGTTCTATACTATATCACTTTAAGGGTTTTGATGATACTTCCTCTATAGGGATAGGATTGGTTTCTCATGCAGATTCAGAGAGTAAGCTTTGTCATGAAAGATTTGGACATCTCAACTACATATATTTTAAGGAGTTGAACACTCATGGTATGGTCACTGTTATTCCTAGAGTTTATTGTCTTGAGGGAGTTTTTCATGGTTGTGCATTAGGGAGACAACACCAAGATCCATTTCCTAAGAATTTGTCTAAGAGAGCTTCTTCACCACTTGAGCTTGTGCATAGTGACTTGATGATTTTTCCTACCCCCTCTTTCAATGGACCTAAGTATGCACGTAACTTTATTGATAATTTCTTGAGGCGTACTTGGGTTTATTTTCTTAAGTAAAAAATTGATGTTTTTTCACACTTCAAATTATTCAAGGCTTTGGTCGAGAAACAATATTCTAGTTGCATAAAGAACCTTCACACTGATAATGGGGGGGGTACTTCAACAATAAGTTTTATGAATTTTTGGTAACTCAAGGCATTATTCACCAACATTCTGTACCTCATACTCCACAATAAAATGTCTTAGCATAATGGAAGAATTGAACTTTGAGGGAAATGGATAACTCCATGATGCATTCTATAGATTTACCTCCTATCTACTGGGAAAAAGTAGTTAATTGTTCTAACTACATTCAAAATTGTACACCACACAGAGCACTTGAGATTTTGACTCCAGAGGAATCTTGGTCTAACACTAAGCCAGATGTCTCATTTTGTTGAGTCTTTGGGAGCCATGTTTGGGCCTTTGTGCCTAAGAATAAAAGGAAATCCTTGGATAAGAAGAGTAAACCATTGAAATTTGTAGGGTATTGTGAGGACATGAGAGCTTATCGACTTTTAGATTCTGATACTCATGAGGTTCTTTTTTGAATACATGTTTAGTTTGATGAGAACTTCACTCCTCATGATTCTTCATCTTCTTCCATGCCTACTTATTCTTTTCTATCTCATCTTGAGGATAATTTATTTGAGGAGGTTTATGAGGAGGTTACAGATGTTGATGAGGATCATATTCCCACTGATGTTATCACTATGTCTAAGTGGGCTTGTACTACAGTTTTTGAGGCATCACCTTTTATACAGGATATTCCACCCACTAGGCATCATCACACACATTTTATAGGTTCTAGACTTCTGTGTTAGGAAGTTTTTAAGGATCCAAAATCTTTTTCAAAGGCTCATGGAATACAAGAGTGGGATGATATGATGGTGGCTGATTATTATTCTTTGATAAGAATCATACCTAGGATTCGGTATATCTTCCTAAAGAAAGAAATATGGTTAGGTGTAAGTGGGTATACCAAACCAAATGCGTAACTGATGGGTCCATTGAAAAGTATAAGGATCATATTTTTGTAAAGGGTTTCTCACAAGTTAAAGGTATTGACTACTCTAAAAAATTTACACCCATTGCTAATATGGATTTTTTAAACCTTGTACTTTCTATTGTTGCATCACTGGTGTGGCTCATATACTAGATGGACATGAAGAGTTCCTTCTTACATGGAGATTTACAACGAGTTAGAAAATTATTTGGCTTTGACAGTTATTGACAGAGTTTGGATTCCCACAAGATTCACCGACTATACTTTGGTGTTAAAAACAAAGTGCAATTCATATTTCTCGCAACCTTATTGAGCACTAGCAGACCAAGCATATTGAGATACACATACACTTCATTCGTCAGCACATTTAGAATGGAGTTCTTTTCTTGGAGTACATTCCTACTTAGCAGTAGGTTGTGGACATCTTTAAAAAACCTTTTGCATCACCTCACTACCTTGAGTTGCGTGGCATGCTTGGGGTTTTTGAACTTATTCTTGGGGGTGTTTGTGAGAACATCTTCCTTCTTATTCTTCTTTCTCTTTCCTTCTTTCAGGATTCTTTCCTACTTTTGGTTCGATATTTGTTCATGGATATATTACACACGAGTACCTACTTAGGCCTTGTTGCTAGGAATCATATTGTGGATATGCCACTTTTATTTTGGGCCCCTAGCTTCACTTGAGGGGGGGTGTTAGAGTAGGTATTTACCTTAGCTCATGTTTACCTAGGTACTTTATTTACCTTTATTGTATTTATCCACACCCACCTATGTGTGTGGATATTTAGTTTATTTTATTTAGATATTAGGGAGATATTTCCTACTTGTTAGGTATAGTTCTTTCCTTGATCTATGGTATTGACTAGATCTTTGATGACTAGTTCTTTCCTTGATTTATGGATTAAAATATGACCTTGATTGGTTCTTAGATTGATATTACTTTCCTATATAATCAAGGCCCATTATCAGTGTATTTCATTGAGTTCCATAATAATATATATGATATTGTTGCTCATTTTTTTGCAAAGGTTTATGTCAATTTATTCTGGTGAATTACTTTCATTTTATTGAGCGTGGTGTTTGGTTAGCATTTGAGTTGGCTTGGTACGATTTTTTATCAATCCTTTTAGTTTTAAGGAGTTAGTTTATGAAATTTGTAGGGTAGTTAATAGAGAACACTTTACTAGTGGGTTTTCAAGGGTTTAGTTATTTGAATATATTTTAATGAGATATGAATGTTATAAAGTTTCTCTAATCTGTTGGCACAAAAAAAAGTAGTTTTGACAAAGTGTAAGCAAGTTAGTGAGAGTTTGAGTTGGAGTCTCTTTTGGTGAATTTTATTGAGACTTATAACATTTTTTTGAGTGAAAGACAAGGTAATAGGTGGTGGAGATGCTACAAGGAGATGGAAAAGCAAAGTTGCATGGTTTAGAGCAGAGACTAGCAAAGAAGGATCACAATTGAGCAATATTTTAAAGTAGAGTTAAAAAATTGAATATTTATATTGCAATATGTTTAAGGATCCCTTATATTTTTTGTTAATCAACAATTGATAGGGATGATTATCCGGTTATGGAAGGAGGATCATTTAATTAACTCATCACAAGCTAAATACATGTAAACTTTCTAGCTCTTTTCTTATTGATTCTACAAGGCCACCTATGCTTTAGCCCTTATGTAGTGAACTTGTTTAAATATTCTTAGTGTAATTTAAGTAGATGGTCCATTTATAGATGGGAAACTATTTATCTTAATCATATTGGTATCAGATCCTAGAATAACATGTAGAATTGAGTGTCGCCTTTCTTCAAGAAAGTGGATTTTAAATGTAAGTCCTCTTGTCTATGTGGTACAGTTTATATTGTAAAGTGCACTAAAAGTTAAGTAAAGTGCCCAAAGTGGGGTTCTTGATCGATTAGGTGTAATTTCAGAAGGGGTCTTGGATATGGTTGATATTTCTTCTTTGGCATTCATGCATGATTTTTTTAAGAGTGAAGTTGATAAGAAAATAGAAACACCAAAATATCTTCTTTGTAAATTTTATCGAACACGATGCTTATTTTTACGTAGACATTTGTTTTTTTTGTTTTTTTTTCATTTTTTGGTTGACTTGGGACAAATGAAATTTTCTATCTATGGTAGATGCAATTCATCCTCCTTTAAGATTATTCTTATGACATGAGCTTTATGAGTCTATTAAGATCCCTCAACACCTCTAACTTGTGGGAAGAACAAGAGGTGAGAGAGATAATGATGTTAGGCATTTGAGCAAATGAAATGAGTTTTTGAGAGATTAACTGACTGGAAATAAAATGCAAATTCATCAGTGAAGTTTTGACTAAAGGAGAAAGACACTACCTGGTTTGAGGAAAAACATGGTTAGGTTGATATTTTTTTAGGTCACTCATCAACATTTCAAGGAAGATAGCAAAGGAAGAAGACAAGATGAAAATGATGAAATTGAAGACAAATCAACAAGAGAGAGAAGAAATCAGTGATGAGATCATACTTGCAGCAGTTAATGTTGGGGAATCCCACTGTTTCTTCTCCTCATATGTGGAAACATAAATTTCAGTCTTCCTGTACATCAATCAAGAACTTCTAGAGCAATGATATACAAACTAGTTGATTGTTCATTTGAGGACATGTTGAAGTTTCCTGTTCTCCTGACTTATCTTGTTGATAAGATGTAAGAGAATCCTCTTAGAGAGGACAATGACTTGAAGATATGTCCAATGTTTGAGGCACATAATTCTATTGTCATTTAATATAAGTTTGTATTCCTATGTCATCTCATTGAATGTGCTAGGATATGATTATAGAGGAATGTGGCACCTCCACCATCACTTATTTCAGAGCTCAAATGGATAGAAAAGACACCTTTAGACCTAATCCTTATATGGTAATTCGAGACCCTCATTTGATGAATTTGCATCACAGATCACATATGTCTTTTGGATATCACCTCATTGGCACACATGAAGCTGAGGAAAATTAATGGAACCTTGGTGTATATTAGCCTAGAAGTTGGAAGGATGTTGGTGTGTCATAATTGTCACAAAGAGTGACATATTAGCTATATTGAATAAGGTAAAGTGTAAACCCTTTTTCTCATCACAGATGAATCTTCAAGTCTCAACAATAGGTTTTAAGGTTCTAATAGGAAAATTGGAAGAGTATTAAAGAATAAAAATAGTCCTATGAATGAATCTAAGGCCAAAAAGGTGATGCCTCTAAGCTTGAGGTAAAGAAACAATACCCTAAATCTGTCAAGGAAAATGAGTATCAAAGTGTTGTGATGGAAAATCCAGTTTCATTTATCAGTCAAGGTGAAGTGCTTCCTAAGGCTAACAAGGATAAAAGTTTAGAATATGTGAAAGAGAAAGAAACAGTGAAAACTAAGGGAGATTCAATCTCTTTCAAGTTACCAAATTGTGTTGACAAGATCAAGAAGGAAGCAATCAGATTTGTCAAGCCTAGTTCAAGTCATGAAGGACTACTAGCCCTAATTGAGAAAGAGAAAGTTAATGAAGAGCTTTATAAGTATCCAACTGATCTCCATTCAGAATATGAATGATTTTCAGGTGAAATTGCTATTCCAAAAGGATCATCTAATATCTCAAAGGATAAAAAGGGAGAAGATGGAATCTTTGAGGTCATCTAATGCTTATATATTGTTTTAGTGACCTAATGAGCTTTGTGTGTCTTCTATAAGCTTCTAGAATACATTCATTTGAAAAAGGAAGCATTGATGTTGATAATATGATATCCTAGATGCTATTTTAGTCTCATCAAGGTATGTGTCTTCAGCTCATCCATTCTTGTGTTGAAAAATGTGTTGTTTCAGTCAAAATTTTGTGTTGTGAATTCTGCTCTAAAGTAAAGTTGTGTTGGTTTGATCATTCATAATCTCATATTGTCAAAGGTTGTTGTGGACTGTGGTCTAGTTATTAGAAGTAGAATCAAGCCTGCCATGTATTTTATGTCCCATGATGATCAAGTGTTTTAAAATATGTTTATGGTCAGTAGTGTCAAGTAAATATTGTCTAAGTTACTTCGCAAGTTGTAGGTCTATGTTGCTATTGGTCATAGTATTCAGCATTCATGAGGTATTTTTTGTGTCAAGGTATGAGTTTACATCAGTCTAGAGAGTATGATCTATGTCATTTATTAATTCTATCATGTCTTGAACATGAATTATTCCAAAATGAAATAAATCTATTTTGATGAGGTATATCTGGTATGGTCAATCCATTTTATGATCATGAAATGCTCACAAAAGAGTCATGGTTCAAATATACTATGAAGAGGTATGATAATACTATGTTTTTGTTTTGATTTTGATGTATTTCTTGTCAGTATGGTTTGAAGTACTTTATTTTAAATCCTCTCAATAGTCATGGTGGTCCTCAAGTATGATGTGTCTCTAAGCAAACACATGTATCTATTCTATAACCTTGATTTGGTGTTTTATGGTCTATTGGAAGAATGAATTGTTTCTCGGTCCCTTGACTCACATTTCATATAGAGTGATAAGTTTGATCATGTATTTTCAAAGTTGCAAGAACAAGTGCATAATCCCAAGGGGAGTTAGGTTTCATGTGAATCTTGAAGCTGTGATCTAATGTCAGGGATATGTTTTTAAGGTATGAGGTATTATCAATCCTGCAAGTAGGTTGACATGGAATGAAGGCATGCTAGTTTCATAAGAAGTAAGAATCTATGAAATGTTTCTCCAAAACAAGATGGTCTGCTCATTACCTCTAGAAGGCAAGTCAAACCCCAATCTTGTGCTATGACAAGGTCTAAGGATGAAGGAATGAGGGCATGTCTCTATTCATATTTGTCAAATACCTTGATTGTTTTCACAGTATGTAATTATGATTACAAAAAAATTTCAAGGTCTATGTCTCTGGTCTAAGTTTGATGAAGAAAAAGCAAAGTGCGCTTATAAAGTAAGAGTACTATGGTACAGATATACAAGAGAGGGTTTAGAAGTTTGATAAATTAATAATCATCCCAATTGAAATTGTGATTGTTTCTTGTATCTAGCTATGAATATAAGCAATGTTGAGCATATGACAGGGTTGAGGGAGTGAAAAAGAGGAGTTCCTCAGTTGGTAAACTTGGTTACAAGTCTAAGAATGAACAGTTGAGGTATTAATAGATTCATACTATCTAAAAGACCTATGTCAGTTGGTTTAAATTTATCTTTATCAAGATCAGGTGCATAATAATCTCAAAAGAATATTACTTTCTCTAAAAGCTTGATGACCATCATGTACTCAGATATGATGAAAAAGTTATTTTAGAAAAAAATAAGGAATATGAAGGTATGTCTTGAGATATTTTTGGTGAGAAATGGGTTGCATACTATGATCATAAAGTGAGAAGGTGAGTATCATCTCAAGGGGAGATGAACCAAATTATGAGGTGAAGAAGTTAGAGAGTATGTCTCTTAGAGTTTCAAGGTCTGTTACAGTCTTGATCAGATGAAACAAATTTATCTATGTAGTTAAGATTGAAAGAATGTTTCAAGGTATGGGTATGTGGAGCATCTAAAGGATTGTACGTTAAGAAAAAATAAAGAAAGGGTTTGCATGCTTGCATAGATTGAACCAAGACATCATAATCTGTAGTATAAGAAGGTATGACCAAGTCATGAGTGTTGGCATGTTGTGATTTAGTTTTTATCATTGATGTAAAATCCCATTAATGACAAATTGGATGATGGATTGGAGTCAGATGATGCTCAAAGTGATGATGATATGAATTTTTAGGTATGTTCTTGGTTTCATAAGTTAATTCTATGAAAATTATTTTTCCTTGTAACTTTCAGGTGACATAGCTAGCCTAGATGATGGCGCATGGTGGCATGAGCTTCTTGATAGCTTGAGGAGTATGTTGGTAGCATGGAGAGAGTGTGCACTTAAATGAGTTACATGGTACAGGTACAGGTTCAAGACCAAGTTTCAGGTGCTTGTCTGGACCAGGTATGGGTGCTAGGAGGAATGAGAATGAGTTATAAAGCTATCTAGCCTCATTAAACCTTGCAAGGATGTTATATAAGCTATTCCATGTATTTTAGGACCTTTTAGAGAGTTTCTATAGCTAGTTATGATGTTATTTCAGTTGACCTTAGCCTAGACCATACAAAACCCTAAGGGATAGTCATGCAAATGAGATGGGCTAGAGAGATGGAGAGATATATGATCTTTCTAATGGTATAATTTTTGTCTCATGATAATGATATTTGATGGGTCATCCAGGTCAGTTTGTGGAGATGAAGGTTTCTTGGTTTTCAGGAAAAGACTATGTTTGCTGAAATATTAAATTGTTTGAAGCATGAGATGATTGATTTTATGTTTTTTACCACCTAAAAGTGAAGGATGAATTTTTTTCCTAGTGAAGGCCTTTGCAGGTCTTGAAAGTTTCAACAAGGGTACAAACTAATTGAGTTTACAAAACTTTTTGGGCAGCTTGTTTTGGTGAAGTGTAAAGTTTTTTTGGTTTGATTATATGGATGTTTCAAGAGGTATAACTTGCTTATATGTGTTTTAAAGGTTTTGAGGTTTCCATAGAGTGGTAACATGCCATATTTGAGATTATCTTGGGTGATCTTGAGACCCAAAGGTGAAATCATTGTGCTAGAAGTGAATGTTTATGAAGGATATGAGCCAATGGGCCCATTTAATCAAATATTTGATTGGTTAAAGTAAATGTGTGACCATGTATGATGATTTAATTATATGTTACTCATTTATGGTGAATCAGGAATCTTAACTAAGCATTGTTTTGGCATGAGTGGATTTTTCTCATCGTAGTGATGGCGTTTTGAGGATTTTTGGTGCATGATGGATGGTTTTAGGCATGGCCAACCTACATGGGTCATATGTGAATGTTTTAATGATTCATATGGGATGCTTTGAAGTTTGTATGGTCGAACTAAAGGATCTAAACTGACCTCTTTTGAATTTGAATCAAGGAGAGCTTATAAAAGTGATGTTTTGGGTGTTATTTTGCACTAGTTGAGTGTGCATGAAAAATATAACCTAGGTGTGAGAGTTTTACAGGTTTGCATGCATGTTATGAGAGATGATAAAGTGTGTGACAGGTTCAAGAATTATAGAAAGAGTGTGTGTAAGGGTTTGTTGAATTTATAAGTGAAGATAGTGCAAGTGTGTGCAAGTTTGAAGACCTAGGGTTGTTGGGGCATAAATAATAGATTAGATATATTCATAATAAGGTGATTGAGTGGTTTATTATTCATCTTGGGGGTTATATACTCCTTATGGAGTTGGTGCTTCATAAAAATATAGGTTTGTGCTCTACTAAATTAGGGGTTAATGTTCCTTGTGAGATTGGTGCCTCACGAAATTTGAAACATGTTAATATTTTTTTTTTCACTGGGTTTTATTCCCCATAATGGTTTCCCACTCATATCTTATGTTATTGTGGTTATTCACTTTTTCATAGTTAATTTCATGTATGTTATTTTATTATGTGCACACACTAATGGTTTGATAAGTGGTTTTTTAAATAAGTAATCTGCAATTATATTGTTTTGTAAGGACTGATTCACCCCCCTCAGTGCATTATTGTAGTCATTCATTTACCCTTAATAACTTTACTAACCCGAAGCGCGCCAACCTTTCACCCAGCAAGTGTTGGGTGCTCACCCAAGGCACGTGCGGGCACCAAGCCCCTCCTTTATATGAGCTTTGTGAAACAGTTCCCTAATTAATGGAGGATGATTTGTAGAAGCAGAATTACGTTCACTTATTTAAAGAGGTAGAAAATGAAACTAATAGATCTAACATTGGTGCATCACAAAATGCTAAACAACATTGCAAGAAGCATAATAAACTGAATCTGAGCCATGATAAGTAAAATGACATAAGGGTCTACACCCTTAAGTGAAATATACTGAACGAACCCAAAGATATATTGATTTAACATAGTCCAGGTAGTCACAATATAGTCAAAAGGGGTCATTTCAGACCATATACAGTAAATGACAGGGACTTAATTCCCACAAATCCTTCCCAATATGATATCTTAACTATATTTTTCCCATTTTAACCCTTATTACAGATACTAGTGCCATACAAAGGTTTATGACATCCCTTACAACCCTTAGCAGTACATGATCTAAACCAGAGCATTACTACAACACCTTATTACTCTACTTCTTATTCTCTATGAGTTCCCTCTGTCTCTCATCATCTCTTGCATTCTATCTTTTTCTATCTGTTCATCCCTCTTCTCTCTTATTATTCTTTCCTCTAGTTATAGCATCTCTTTTTATACAATCAACACCCATCACCATTCCTTCTTTCCTAGACAGATCATGTGCCAAGTGTCGATGTGGTCCTCCATTAGTGAATTCTTATACTTTTGCAAACCCTCCACTCTCTATAATGATGTCTTCTAGGAATATTCCCTCCATGGAATATCCTTGTCTTGACCTCCAAGGTTCCAGGATGGCACCTTATCCAATCATCATGCCTAGTCGGGTCTTCATGTTTTTCCTCAAGTTCTTCTAGAATGCCAAATATGGCTAAGTCCTTTGAACCCATGTTTTTCCTTCCGCACGTGCCCTGGTTTCACTTAAACCCTTCATAAACCTGTTTGTCTCGTTTGATTTCCCCTGAGTGACCTTATTCTCACTAATCGTTTACGCATATACCCTTTAGTACTTAGCCATTATTTCAGGGCCCAACATCACCCCACACTAAGCATGTTCTCCATCCTCGGGAACATCCCAATTCTTCAAAGAATAAGGAATAGTGGGACAGAGACAATTGAATAAATAATGAAATAATGGAATAGTCTACTACTATTGTAGGAGGAGTGGGAATTCCTTCCTCACTGTTTCCTCAATCTTTTCCTAGGAATCCACCTCACCCTGAGCTTGCTGAAGTAGGTCACCCACTAGAGTACTCACCTCATCAAAACTCAATACATTTCTCTTAGCATTCATCATGTCTACAATTACTTCTAGCTTCTTGCTAAGATTGTCTAGCGTGTCCATTCTGTGGGTGACTTGGGGATATAGATCCTTAAGCCGATTCTTAATAGAACCCTGCAAGGTCTCGATTACTTCCAATTTTTTCTCAACTTTGGCTAGGATCTTATCCCACTCTGCCATGTCTCCTTTTTTCTTCTCTTGAAATTACTTCATATCCACCTCATGCATAGAAAATAGTATGCTTGCTACCCTATCTCTATCAGCAAAATTATCATAAACAACCTCATCCATTTGTGCGGAGATCTTCAGATTGGAAAGGAGCTCAGAGTACCGAGTAACTATCTCCCCAATCTTCAGTTTATCTTCCTTATTCTGGCATGCCAATGCCTCTTCTGGTGGTTCTAATGTGAGAGGTTGCCTCTCCATGGTGAGGATGCAGGTTAGGTCTTCCAAGCATTGCATGGTTGACTGTTATTTTTGTTTAGGCTGGGCTAGGTCTGGATGACTCAAGATTATGATGTCTAAAATAGTTTCTATCTTCTTATGAATCTCTCACACCTTTTCCTTCTCCTCCCTTAATTCACACCTTAATTGTGTGCTGATTAGATCCTCCTACTTTAGCTCCTTGTCTTTTTCAATGATCTCTTCTTTTTTATTTTCAAGCTCTTCTTCCAGGACCCTTACTATGTCATTTCTCCCAAAGATCCTTTCCTCAACCTCCAAAAATACCTAGTTGAGTGTGTTAGAAACTTGCACATTTGATAGTTTTTGAGCATTCAAAAAAGGGTTTCATCCCTTGGTATCTGGTATCCGGTATCTTCATCAACACCTCACGTTTGACCTCAAATTTGGGATTATCAATGTGGGACTAAAAATCCCAAGATAACATCTTCCATGTGCATGGGTATGCACCATCTTCATTGAAAGAAGACCATACAAGGAGTTGGTTTGAAGGTAAGGTACTTTGGAAACACACACGCAATACCTTACTTGGATCATTGATGTAGGTCATCCCTTGTTCTTGCACCAATACCATACCCTTCCCTCCTATGTGCGTTGCCTTTGGGTAGCTTACCGCCATGATGGGATCTCCACCCATGCTTCCATACTCCTTTTCTACTCTCTCTCTTCCCTCTGTCTCCTTGAGAACTTCTTCGGCATTGTACTCCACCTCCACCAAGTCTTTTATGATACCTTCCACCCCCCTTTCTACGGAATCCTCTATCTTCTCCTTGGTCAAGCTTGGAGTCCTTTGATCCTTCATATTGACCTCCTGACTTCCCTTATTTCCATGAGTTACTCCTTCATCCCCATCCTTCTCTTCATTTCCCTCCTCCTTAGACCCATGTACATCATACATAGGATAGTCCTAGGCCTCATCATGCTCTTCATCATCCCCATTTCCATTTTCAACCTCCATCCTCTCTATTTCTTTCGAATCAACCTTTTCTGTTACTCTTTGTTTCTTCCTAATTGGTGATTCTGACATAGGAGACTATTCTTTTTATTCCTCTCTAAGTGACTTATTTATTTTCGGCGACTCTTCTTTTCAAGGAGGCTTCTCTTTCTCTAGCACCTCTTTCTCAGGTGTCTTCTCTTTTTCTTCTGCGGGGGACTTCTTCCTCCAGGTATAGGTGCTTGACCTTACGCCCGACTCCTGCATGACTACAAATTCCACTATCTGTGTACTTGGTGCCTTTTTCTCAAAGGCCTCCTCTCTCTCCATTTTCCTCAGTGTGGCCTTCTTCCTTTTGGTGGGGTCTTCTGGGATAGAGACATCATTTTAAATGTAAGGGCCCTTCTTGTACTTTGGCCTTATACATAGGTATACCCTTGTTGTGGTCCTCCCAGCAACATGAAATTTTACTGGCTTGACCATATGTATGCAATTGGAGACATATTTCTCCACATAGGCATGCTTCTTTGGATATATCAATGTCTTACGTACCTCATGGTAATCTCTATCTACCGTACTGAGGTAAAAGCTTAGTTTCTTTGCCTCTTTGAATCTATTGACTCCGGATTGGAAGTATTGTGTTGTGAAGGAGAATGGAAATTTGCACTAGGGACCCTTAGCGCCATCTACTAGAGTAAACCTTCCAATGCAAAAATTTTGGTATACGGTGAATTCAGCTTCACCTTGCAGTAAAATAAGTAATTGCTCAGATATCCTCCACTCTGTTCCGAATGCGTCACGCATCCGCTTATACCATTTTTCTAGGTGCATCTTGTGGATGACCGTCATTGTGTCGCAAGTGTACTTCTAAAATATTTTGGAATGGTAGGGGTTCTCATCTGGGTACTCCCATACAAATTTATCTAGCCCATCAGGAACTCCAATCTTTGAGAAGACAATGGTAAGGAGTACATTGCCAAACAAAATCTTTTCTCCATCACGCATAGCATTGATGATTTCTTCTGTTATGAACACCGAGAGGTTATAGATGGTTCCCTCCGAGATCTTCTGGTAAACATTCAACCAAGCCTTGTTGATATGCATCTATCTCTCCTGTCCATTTAGTTTTGTGACCAAGCGTGTGGCCATCCTCATTACAGGGTCGAAAATCATAGAGATGTCAAAGTATTACGACCCCTTCTTGTAGTCATAGTCTTCAATAGTATTATTAATGGCCTCCTTATCGTCAAAGTCATCATCAAATGATTCTCCCTTGTAGGTAAGACCAAAAATTTAGAGATCAGTTGGGGATTTATCTGCATCCTGCATCCAACAAAGTAGAAATGATCTTCATGTACATGCAAAATTAACCAATGGTACAGTCACTCAGGATTTCTAAAATAGGGCAACTCATTGAGTTGTAATAACCTAGCCTTCTCCATCTTCACCTTTACCTCATCATCATAGATTAAAATTCCATCTGGTGTCCTTTTATCTTTAGGGAGAACCATTTCTAATGCCATCTCATTCTCTATGGTTCTCATTTGATGGTTGTAGTCACTGATGACCATCTTTCTTATGTGAGACACCCATTCGTTTCCAAGCAATAAAAAATCTGGGTATTTCATCTCCGTGTACCATTCCTCGTTGAAACTGGTGGAAATAGTTTGTTTCCCTTTGCGCTTTCCCTTATTTGGTGAAATGGTTGTTGTTTTCCTTGGTGCCATTTCTCTGTCAGGTCACTAAAAGTTCTTTCTTCCTTATGATCATGGCTCTGCTCAATTTTTTGGATTTACCATTTCACAATAATCCCTTCAATCATGTGCCCTAGCTGTGAAACCCTAACCTAGAAAACCCTTCCTTCCACAAGACAATGTATTCACTTGTGGGATTCAAAAAATCCTATAACACTCTCCCCCTTGCCAGTGTACTATTTTTCTACCCCAGTTCACTGAAAAAACTAGCTATGCACTCAAATCTTCGTAACCCTTTTTTTGCACAATGTTTCCTTAAGGATGCCCTAGTTCACACGAGATCTTCGATATCACAAATGTAAGGTAAAAAATAATGTACCCCGACCTTCTACTTATATATTTGTTCCTATTTTCCACAATAAATTCCATGCCACCTACCATCGTACCTTTGCAGTAAAGGCATATTTATCTTCTAAATCCAACCTTCAACGCTTTTATCCCCGCGCCCAATCCTGCACGAAAAACCTCTACAACCTTTTAGCGCATAGAAACTCTTACTGATGGAAGATCCTTACGCACATGCTTGCAATGCCAAAGGCATTTCTTCTATCCTTTGTAATGAAATTACTTGTATAATTCAGATCATGAGTAGAAATATAACACCAAATAACACAATATTCTGGAATAATGATCTCAATATGCAATTAGAATAGCTTCACCACTTAGAGGGGGCAGCCTCCAAACCATACAATAATACTCAAATGCTCCAATGATGATAAAATACTACCTACTAACCTCTATATATACTATTCTTATGCTATGGCCAACACCGAGGCCGACCCACTAATGAAAATATAACATATATGAAAGAGATACATAATGATAAGAAGTTATGATAGCCACAAGTTGGCTATATACATCCAATATAAGATATATGATTAAGGGCATAGCATGCCCCTCCCCTTCAAAGAAACATTGTCCCCAATGTTGATAAGATTTGGATGTTGCTGCAGGAAATTTGCATCCTCCCAAGTTGCATCTTCATTGTCTAGATTTTTCCACTTGATCAAATAATCAGTGATGACCCTTGTCCTCAACCGCTTAGTTCGTGTCTAAAGGATGCATTTTGGTTCCAGGATGATTTTTCCCTCTTCATCAAGCTCGGGTAACACTGTCTGGGTTGATATTGTCTGTCCAATTACCTTCTTTAGGCAAGATACATGGAAGACTAGATGAATTCGAGTAGCTGGAGGAAGTTCCAGTTTGTATGCTACATTGCCAATTTTCTATAACACTTGATAAGGATCATAATACTTAGGTGAAAGCTTGTTATCCTTTTTTTGTTGTTTTAAGGACATTTGCTTATATGGTTGTAAATGCACAAAAAACCAATCACCAACTTCAAAATGTCTTTCACTGTGATGTTGGTCTGCCTACTGCTTCATGCGGTGTTGTGACATGGCCAAATTCTCCCTGAGACTAGAAAGTACCTCTTGTTGGTGTTGAATATGTTCTTCAACTGCTTGAACCTTTGGATGGACTCTCAAAGATGAAGTGATAGATGGTGGATGGTACCCATATAATGCCAAAAAAGGAGACATTTTAGATGAAGTATGAAAGGAGGTGTTATACCACCATTCTACCAATGGTAACCATTGGACCCATCTCACTTGCTTATCTGATGTAAAACAACGAAGATATCCCTCCAAGCACTTGTTTACCACCTCTGTTTTCCCATCAGACTGGGGATGATAAGAGGAACTACGAGCTAGTTGTGTGCCCAAGCATGAGAACAAGTCAGTCCAAAAATTACTAGTAAAGATAGGGTCTTGATCACTTACTATAATCTTTGGTGTCCCATGTAGCTTCTGAATTGTATCCCTGAAGGCTGTTGCTATTGTACTCGCAAAAAATGGATGTGATAAAGCACAAAAATGGGCATATTTGCTGAGTCTATCCACCACCACCATGATTAAATTTTTACCTTATGATTTAAGCAATCCTGTGATGAAGTCCATAGACACCTCTTCCCACCTTTGGCTAGGAATAGATAGAGGTTGTAAAATACCTGGGGACTTAATTGTTTCGCCCTTATTTTGTTGACAAACCATGAATTTTGCCACAAAATTTTGGACATCTCCTTTTAGCCCTTCCTAGAAAAAATCATGCTTGATTCGATGATAAGTCGTTAAGAAGCCAGAATGACCCCCTACTAGAGAAGCATGGAGCTCAGATAGAACCCTATTTTTAAGGATTGAATTCTTACATAGATATAATCTATCTTTATACCATAAAACATCTCCTTTCCATAAAAAAATTTCTGACATGTTTGGATCTTGTTGGAGATTTTGAATGAGATTTTGTGTACCTGGGTCATTTTTCCATTCAAACCTTGCATCCTCTATCCAATCCTCCTATAATACAGATATGACACACAACAATATCTAGGCAGATTCATCCTTCCGAGATAAAGCATCAACAACTACATTCTCTTTCCCTTTCTTGTATATTATCTCAAAATCATACCCCAACATTTTTGAGACCCATTTCTATTGTTCTTCTGATGATAAATGTTGCTCTAAGAAATATTTCAAACTATCATGATCTGTCTTTACTTTGAAATGTCGTACCATTAGATATGGTCTTCACTGTTTCACTGCATGAAGTATTGCTAACATTTATTTCTCATAAACTGGTTTAGAGATATTCTTACCTTTGAATTGGAGGCTCTCAAAGGCAATGGGTCACCCTTCTTGCATGAGTACTGCCCCCATACCATACCCTGAAGCATCACATTCAACAATGAATGTTTTTGAAAAATTTGGGGTGGATAGAACTGGAGTGGTGCACATGGCCTACTTCAACTTCTCAAAGGCCATAGTAGCTTGCTCATTCCAATGGAAAGAGTCCTTCTTCAATAAAGTTGTGAGTGGTGCTGTGATGCTGCCATAATTCCTTACAAATCTACGATAATAACCTGTAATCCCCAAAACTCCTCGAAGATTTTTTAGGGTTTTGGGAACCTTCCATTCAAGCATGACTTTTATCTTGTTAGGATCCACTTTAACACCTTCATAAGAGACAATATGACCCAGATATTCAACCTCCTTGACACCGAAAGAACACTTAGAAGGATTTGCATAAAGTTGATGTTTTTCAAGAGTTTCCAACACCTTATTTACATGATGCAGGTGTTCCTCCCATGTTTTACTATAAATTAATATATCATCAAAGAACACTAAAACAAACTTTTGAAGAAATGGATTAAAGATGAAATTCATCAAGATTTGAAATGTAGAGGGTGCATTTGTTAGTCCAAAAGGCATTACAAAGAACTCATAGTGTCCTTCATGTGTCCTGAAGGCTGTTTTATGAATATCTTCATCCTTGATTCTAATTTGATGATATCCAGAATGAAGATCAATTTTTGTAAAGTAAACAACACCATGTAACTCATCTAGCAAATCATCAATTACAGGAATAGGAAACTTATCTTTAACTATGTACTTATTGAGTTCCCTGTAATCTAGACACATGCGCCAATTGTCATATTTTTTCCATACCATCACTACAAGAGAAGAGTAAGCACTTTGACTATGATGAATAAGTCCCACTTCTAACATCTCTTGAACTATCTTCTCAATCTCATTCTTTTGCATATAGGGGTACCTATAAGGTCTGATGTTGGGTGGTTGACTCCATGGTACTAGCTGGATGCCATGGTCATGGTCTCTTTTCAGAGGCAAACCCTTGGGAATTTCTCCAAAAACCCCTGAGTGCTCATCTATAACTGCTTGCATATCTGTGGGTATAAATGTATTGGAATGATGTGCTTCTAATGAAAATAGTTGTGCTACAAACCTTTCTGCACCCTTTCTAAGAAATTTTTGCATCTGATGAGAACTTACCATATGTGGGGACTTTGCTCTTAGTCCTTTTAGTTTAAAATTCCTCCCTTCTGACTGAAATTGCATGAAAAACTCTTGGAAATTCATTTCAATGGTTCCCAAGGTGGTAAGCCACTGAACTCCTAACACAATGTCTGCTCCTCCCATGGCAATGCCATACATATTGCTAGTTAGCAAGTAATCTCCCATGACGAGATTAATGTTTTGGAATTTTCCTGAATAACTAATAGTTTTCCCATCAGTCATCATGACTTGACATTCTGGAGCTGGATAAACAAAGCAGTTCAAGCGTACTGCTAACTTATGATTGGTGAAATTGTGAGTACTTCCTGAATCAATCAACACTTTTACCCTCTATTTTTTTAAGAATCTAACTACTTTGAGAGTTTGGGGAGTACTAATACCAGAAATTGCATGGCATGATATTGTTGGTTGGGGATCTCCTAATTCATCCTCTGGCTCTACCTCTTCATATTCTTCATTTTCTTCTTCTTGAGTAGGTCCCTCAATGTAGAACTTCTTTTCCACACACTTATGTCCTGGTCCAAATTTGTTGTCACAATTAAAACATAAACCTTTGGCTCTCTTTTCTTCAATTTTTTGAGTTGTCAGTCTCATTGGCTTAGGGAATGATGGTGGAAGGGTGCTACGATCTCTGATAGTACTGACAATTTGTTTCCGACTTGAAAGAAATTTTTGCTCTGCCTTATGTGCCATGATCATAGAGTCTGAAACCTTATGAGGATTAAACATACACACCTCAGTCTCAATTTGTTCTTTAAGACCCCCAAGAAATAAGTCATTCAAATTATCTTCAGGAATATTTTCCACCCGTAAGGAAAGGTTTTGGAATTGATGGATGTAATCTTTGACTATTCCTGTTTGTCTGAGCTTTGCTAATTGGCTGAAATAATTCTCTAACACACTAGAACTATAGTGCAATTGTAACTCTTCGGTGAATATTGTCTATGTAACATTGAGGCTACTCTTTTTCCTTTGAGCACATAACCATTGATACCAAATGAATTGGTCAGGTTCAAGATACAACAATGCCATGGTAACCTTTTGTCCCAATGGAATCTGATGAAGATCAAAGAAATTCTCCATCTGGTTAATCCAATTGAGTGGATCCTTTCCATCAAACTTACGCATTTCCACTTTTGGAAGCATGTTACAGGCTTGTAGAGTGTTTGTATTTGGATTGGTCATGTTTGCAGATCCACCTTAGCTAGTTTGTTTATTACTTTGACCTAAAGATCCACCATGGTTAATATGAGTATGATTGAGTTGTGGCTCATTAGGAAAGATATGATGAACCATGATATTGTAGCTAAATTTTTGAATGAAATCCTCGAATCATTGTCCAATCTTTTCTACATCTTCTTTGCTGGCCACTCTACCTTCGAGGTTTTATAACTCTAACTCAAGATAATTGACCTTATGGTCAGTTGAAGTAAACCCTAACCCTGAGGACTCTGTAGATACCCCTTTTGACTCTCAATCCTCAAATATTATCTCATCCTTATCAGGTGTTTTACCCGGAGTGATGGGATTGTTTTTGCCTCTTGTCGAAGGCTCAACGATGATGCCCCAAAATGATAAGATTTAAGGATCAAGGTCGAAATTTAGGGTTTTAGATTTCAATAGGAATTCGACAAAATTTTATAAAACTCAAAGAACAAAATCAAACTAATTTTTAATATTCTTTCTGGAAATGTAAATAACTTTGAAAAATTCCACAAATTGCATGCTATGTAGCCGAATTATGAAAAAACATAAAACCGCTATAATGTTTGCAAAACAAGTCAAAAATTATTAAAATTTTGAGGGAAGCTTACTTGACTAATTTCACCGTACCAAATTTTTTTTTTTAGAAAAATTCGCTACTGATGTTGAGATATGGACGAACCTTCAAAATTAGGGTTTGACGTAGTGTTGGCCGAGTTCAAGCTCTGATACCACTTGTAATGAAATTACTTGTATAATTCAGATCATGAGAAGAAATATAACACCAAATAACACAATATTCTAGAATAATGATCTCAATATGTAATTATAATAGCTTCGCCACTTCGAGGGGGCAACCTCCAAACCATACAATAATACTAAAATGCTCCAATGATAATAAACTACTACCTACTAACCTCTATATATACTATTCCTATGCTATGGAAAACACCAAGGCCGACCCACTAATAAAAATATAACATATATGAAATAGATACATAATGATAAGAAGTTATGATAGCCACAAGTTGGCTATATACATCCAATATAAGATATATGATTAAGGGCGTAACATCCTTACCCTGATTTTTGACATCATCTACCTCATGTTGTTCCTGCACTTCTCACCCTTATACGTGGTTTTTGTAAAGTATTCCTTATACCAAACTCCTTATTTTCACCTTTTCTACATGCACTCTTCCAAACTACAAACTTTTTATCCTTCAATATGGGCCATCGAAACACAGCTTCTACTACTCGCTTCCATTATTTGTCACATCATTCCACTCCACACAAAAATAGATGCACAGTCCTCTACGCATATAATATTTTTGAAAATATTAGGTGGCTACTAGCACACAACATGCATACAACAAACAAAAATAAAGGGAACAAACAACGAGAAGGTGGAAACACAAAGAAAGGAAATACATTAAGGGAAATCCTAGGCTAAATGGTAGTACTACCTTATTTTCAAACACAAGGAAGACTTATTTATAGTAGGGCTTCAACCTACTCCCATTGAAATGGCCTGGTAACCATGTTCCATCCAGACCTTGTAATTGGAAAGTGCCCTAATCAAATATATATGATACAATGTATGGGCCTATCCAATGGAATTTTAATTTCCTAGGATGGAACAAAAACTTGGAGTCATACAATAGAACCATCGACCCAACCTCAAACAATTTGTTCTTGATGTGTCTATCATGCCATGCCTTCTACCTAGATTTTTCTATTTTTTGATTCCAATGTGCAATATCCCACCTCTCATTTAACTACATTAACTTATCAATCCTCTCCTCAAGATATTTTTCATCAGCTAACCCTCCTGTATGTGCTATACGTAGTGATGGTATCATGAATTTGATAGGTAACACTACTTCCATGCCAAACACCAATTGAAAAGGTGTGGCCTTCTTCAGTCTTTTATAAGTAGTCCGGTATGACCATAACACAACATAAACTTTATCATCACAATCCTTTCTTCCCACATCAAAAATCTTGGTTAACATGTGATTCATAATTTTTTTAAACACCTCAGCAATTCCATTAGCTTGTGGGTGATAAGGGTAGTCTTGTGATGGGATACCATGAATTCTACCAACAAGATTTTGACTATCTCATTCAAGAAATGGGTACCCCTATCACTTTTTAAAATTATAAGACATCCATATCTACTGATTATATTTTCCCATAAGAGCCTAGTTGTTGTTGTCATTTTTAAATACTTTGTAGGTTTTACCTTTGCCCACCTCGTTAAGTAGTCATTACAGGTAATGATATAGTGCAAACCATTCCTTCGTGCTATAGGTGAAATTTGTCCTATAAAGTCAATTTCTCACTTCTCAAATGGTTATGTGCTAGATATTGGTCTCAAGGGCATCTCATCTCTTCTTCCTAGTTTTTTAAGGAACTGGCAATGGTCACAGGCCTTGCAAACCTCAATACAATCCTTTTAAACCATTTCCCACCAAAAACCTACTAGAAGGATCTTGCACGTGGTTACATTCCTTGCATAGTGTCCTCATGCAATCTCACCATGTGCTTCCTCTATGATTGTAACATGTTCGTTCTCTAACACAAACTGACACAAAACCTCATCATGACCTAGCTTATATAAGTCTCCACTAATTAACATATAGGTTGTGGCGCATATTGCTAATTGTTTTCTTTCCAAAGTCCTTATTCCTTCCTATGCCGCCCCCATCTTGATAAATACAAAAATATCTTCCAAGTCTGAGGTTGTGTACCGCAATCTAAATAGTTACACATATGGCATTGTATCCTCAATGCTCTGCGTATCCTCCCTTGAGTCAATCCTTGATAAATGGTTGGGTCTAAAATTACTCTTATCTGGTTTTACAAAAATTATAAACTCAAACTCTTGAAATAATAAGACCCATCGACATATGTGCCCTTATAAAATGGGCTTGTTCACTAAGTAATTCAATGCCATGTGGTCTGTGTAGAAGATAAAGGGTGTTGCTAGTAGATACTACCTGAATTTATGCAGCATGTAGATCATGGAAAATGCTTCACTCTCAGTAGTAGTATAGATCTTCTCTGCTGGTGTTAAATTCCTACTAAAAAACACAAGAGGTGGTCAACAATTACTTCTCCAGGTTGTGCTAAGATTTCCCAAATCGCCATCCCCGAAGCATCAACTTGTACATGGAATGGCTTGTCCCAAAAAGGAAAGCATAATATGGGCATAATGATAAGCTTATCCTTCAATGTATCAAATGCCATCTTCTGCACCTCTCCCCAGTGAAATGCACTTTTGTGTTTTAGTAACTCCTCCAATGGCATGGTGATCTTGACATAACCCTTAATAAATTTATGGTAATACCCCGTATGCCCAAGTAATCCACACATTGCACTTTGGCTGGTAGGTTCCCTCAATCCCACAATAACGAAAACTTTGGATGGATCCACCAGCAAGCCTTCTTTACATATGATATGCCCCAAAAGGGTCCCAAATGGGGTAACAAAAGCACATTTCTTAATGTTGAGGGATATCCTCAACTACTGACATCTTTCAAAAATCAGCCTCAGATTGTCACAATGATCCCTTGCTAGCCCATATACCGTTCAATCATCAAGGTAGACTTGAAGAAACTTATGGATGAAGTCTTGAAATGCCTACACCATAATGCGCGAGAATGCATCAGGCACATTATTTAGCCCAAAAGGCATGACTGTGTAGACAAAGCTTCCCAAATTAGTGGTGAAAGTTGTCTTTTCTTAGTCTTCCTTTGCAATTCTCACTTTATGATACACCAAGAATCCTTCTATGAAAGAATAGATCTCACGTCTAGCTACTCCTTCCAGGATTTCCTCGGTGAAGGGGGTTGGAAAAGGGTCAATAACACATAATGCATTTAAATCCTTGTAATCAACACATATTCTTATCATCCCATCCTTCTTAATGTTGATGACCATCGGACTTATCCATTCTAATTCTTCAACAACCTCAATGATGTCTGATGTAATAGTCTTGTCGATTTCCTCCTTGACCTTGACGTGAAGATTCTAATTCATTTGTAAGGTCTCTTTTGAATTAGGTGCACACATTCCTTTAACTTGATTTTAATTTCCCCCAAGGAGTGCTGAACACCTTTAAGCTCATGTTACCCACGTAGAAATAAGTCTTGAAACTCATGTAATAGATTAATGATCTTCAAAACCTCCTTTTCAGACCAATAGTCTCCAATAGTAGCTTCCTTAGGTTCATCCTCCAAACCAATGCTAACCTTATTGGTTTTTAGGGGTTCATGGTAGGAGCATGCTTCCTCATCAACGCTATCCATAAATTTGTGTGTACCTTCAGTATGGTTAACATCCGAATTTTCTATTTCTTCACCTTTGATCACGTAGATCAATTCCTTTCTCTTTCTCCATGCATGCACACTCAAGCTGCATCTCCTCTGCTTCTTCCTCATCAAAGCACGCTTCTAAACTAGGTTCACCTAATAATTCCAGTATTTTATCCTCTGTCATTTCTCTATCTCCCATCGTTAGGTGCTTAACAACATGCAACGCCTCATCCACTAATGGTTTGGTACTTCGATATTCAAAAGCTTGAAGGAGGTCAGACATTAGATCCTACCATTTTCTTGTCTGACAGAACATCTCTGAATGAGTGTACCATGTGTATGAACAACCTTGTAAGGTGGAATACAACTGATGCACCCATAAAGAAGGTGGTAAGGCTTTTGTACCTTCTGTCTAGGCCTTCTCACATGCTTGGACGTGAAATGAGGCAGGTTCCTTCCCATGATAGTCTTGTATGATAGTGGGTACATTTCTCTAGGAAAACCTAATAGAGAACGTGATTCTCACTTCGTGCCATTCTAGAAGGCTATCATGATGTGTCGCCCACCAACGTGCTATGATCCTGAGCTAGGTATAACTAAGCATCCTTCTCCTTTCGATCTCACTTCTTCACCAGGTCTCCATTTCTTGTAAGAAAACATAAGGGTTGGCCCTTCCAGAATAACTTGACAACTTCTTTCCTCCTTGGTGCTTGACTGAGCATGCCTTTATTACTCTCATCACCGAGCCTCTTAATTGCCTTATGAACAACTCATATTTCTTGTGCACCCAATTGTCACAAGCCAAACTGGTTGTATCACTTATAGATTTAACGTCTTTGCACTGAATAACGCCCTACTTTATTGGCTACACAATTTCAGGGTCCTGAATTGTGTGTCCATAAATCCAAACTAGGCATTCTTATTTTAAAGGTTTAATATGGGGTGCTGAATTCCCATCCATTAAAGGAATGATAACCCATTCCTCTTTGTTCTCAAAACTTATATACCCCTTATTGAAATATAAGTCAACATTGTTCTTATAGCACCGAGGGCAGCTAAGTAATGCCAGAAAGTTGTCCAATTCAGCAAGTGCTAAGACTTCAAAGTCTCCAGTGAATTTCTCCCCTTGGATAGTGATATCAACATCCTTTAAAACACCAATGGGCATTGCCTTTGTCTTATTGGCCATATACATCACATTTGAAGATGGATGTAATGGGGGCCTTCCCATTTGATTACAGGTGTCCAAGGTGAGAACATTGATTTCCATGCCCATTCCTAGTTTTGATATTTCTTAGGATCCATCCATCAACAACTACATTCAAGGTAATCTCCTTATCATAGTCGAGGCTATGGGGAGTAAGGTTAACATGTAAAACCTACCTCTCTCAATTTTCTTCAGTGTTTGGTGTCTTATTCCTAAACCATTCTCCTAATAGAGGAATAATATTCTCTTTCCTCAACATTTTTCATACCTCCTTAAAATCATCTAGATCCTTCTATGGATCCTCGACACTCTTCTTCTTCTCTAAATTTTGGGATTTCTCCTTCAGAAATTGAATTTCCCCTTGAAGACTCATGATTACGTCCATGGTTTCTTGATAGACTTCTTTCTGATGCGTAGGGTATGAATACTTCCCATACACCACCTCTTCTCTTGTAATCAATGTTTTCTTCCTTGGTATCTCTCTGGCGCGCGTAGCCTCAGCTCGTGTCATCACTAGTATAGGTTCTAATTCTGAATCACGTGCCACCCTTGGCATCCATTGTGAATTATAATTCTTTATGCTTACCATTCTGGCACCTTTGTCTTTTCGTTGTTACTAGCTCATATGCTCAAATAGATCTGGGAACTCCTCATACTTGTGATTCTTTCCACATTAAGAGCATTATAACATATCAGGGAACTCGTACTTATAGTGCTCCGTAGACCCACAGTTGTAACAAGTTCCACATGAGAACTCACTTCTTCCACCTCTGTGGTTTCCATGACCTTGAAATCCTCCACAATAACCTCTTCCATGAGCTCCTCCATTTACACATCCCTCATAGTGATGATCATCGTTCTTAGAATTGTTTGCAATGTTGGTCTGGCACACACCAATATCAATGAAATCATGTATCTAGTCAATCAATCTACAATACTTAGTATCATGAGTATTAGAGGTACAAAATTTTCATTAAGAAGACACATTCTTGTAGATCGCGCACTGCAGTAGCAAAAACCTAATTACATCATGATCTCCATGGAAAATCTCATAGAAGACCATCATGGATCATATCGATCTCTGAGGACAATTATCCTTTGTGTGCCCATCTACCTCACAATATGTGTACCATAAGCCACTGCGAGTCTCATGTGCCAAGTTCCTAGATAGCTTCTCCAACTGCTTTTCCATTACAGTAATTTGAGCTTCAAGAAAAGGGCTAACAATGATATCCACGCTTCCAACAACCTCAGTGTGCAGGGAAGCCTCCAAGGCCTCACACGGGTCTATGAAGGTATTTTATGAAAGAGATCTCTTGAAAGGTGTTATCAACCCTCCAACAAACCACTGAACATGCTGAGAATGATGAATATCATAAGATAGTTTTGATAAGAGGGTCTTAAAACACGTGTCATATTCCTACACACTCTCTGCCATACCTTGTTGAATCTCCTTCAGCATTCTAATTCTCTTCTTTTAAAACTTAGGGATATGAATTACAACTAAGAAGGCACTCCATAACCTAGTGTAATCTACCATGGTCTGGTGTGGGTCATACATCCGGTACCAACTATGCGCATATCCTTGCAACGTTGTTGTAAACTAAATTACCTTTCGTTTTGGGATAGTGACCCTCTTTGTGCACCATAGTAATTACCTTATGTACATTCTCTATAGCATCCTCAACACCTTTATAATCTAGTAGATGCAAATACATTTCGTAAAATAATTGCTAAGGTGGTTTTGGCCTATGTCCACCTGATCTAGAACCTTGATTCTCTTCAGTGTTGACTCTACCATTAGATCCACTAGATCCACTAGTGCGTATCCCTCCTCATCCACCAGATCCTCTAGATCTATCAGGTCCACCAAGTCCAATAGTTCCTATTCCACCAAATCCACCTCCTGTAGCTCGTAAAGACCCTGAAGTGGTTGTTCCTTGTGTCCCCACTATCGTGTTGAACTACACGCCAACAATTTATGATATTACACCACTACCAGATGCGTGTCCTATGCTACTTATAGATGTGATACCCAAGCTTTGTGTACCCATACTTTTCCCAAATTTCTCTCCAGACAATATACCTCCAAACATAGAAAATGATTATGTAGCCATAGATGTGACAAATGAAAAGTTATATCTTTTAGGTGCTGATCGGTCACTTCCACCAATACTAACTGGTTTAGCAATACTTATCTTTGGATTTGGAAAACTAAATGCGAGGGGTTGGTCACCAGGCGGATCCAGATGCACATCGACAACTCTTCGTTCCCCAAGTGATGAAATATCATCAGAAGCTGAAGGGGTCTCTCTCTCACACTTGCCAAGATGGGGTAGCAAATATTGCTCAGTCTCCATGTCCTCTTCATGAGCTTCAATTCCTTCCCACAACATCTGCCTCCATAAATACATCACTCCTACAACTTCGCATTGTTTATCTAACTCCCTCTCATGAGATTCACTATACTTGAGTCATCTCTCTTCCCTCTCCTTTTCAGCCGCAAGGTCCGCCATATTTCTCCACCCTAGCTTCCTCACCTAGCACTCAAAAGAATCTTAGCTAACCATGGGAAATGATTCTAAACTAAGTGTAATGATCAGGATCTTTATAGATAAAGGGATAACATGCAAGAAAGATCTTCTTGGCTACCTCAAGAACTCAAACTCAACAATCTCATGATAGGAATACGTAGAAATCACGTACTCCAAGGTGTAACTGGTCAACACTCTACTCCATCAATGATCAACAACACGTGTCCAAGTAAGTTCAGTATCATGTAACCTCTTATACTCATCTCTGGTCCATATGCGAGGTCTATAGTACCAACTTGATCTAGATGCATACGCCAAAATCCATTCATATAAATCCATTGTGAAACAACATAATAAGGTATCATACACCTCATGATATAGATTCTCTTATACCCATTTATGTGTATCAAACTCGAGTCTAGTACTAAATCTCTAAGTGAACTCATCCTCCGTGCTTTTAAGCCATGCTTCAACACTGTCCAAGGTCAAGTTCTCTGTCATCGTGCACCATTCTCTCAACAACTTCAAAAAGAGGTCCCGATAATGGAACCAAGATGTAGTCATTCATTTACCCTTAATAACTTTACTAACCCCAAGCATGCTGACCTATCACCCAGCGGGAACTGGGTGCTCACCTGAGGCACACGCGGGTGCCGAGACCCTCCTTTATGTGATCTTTTTGAGACGATGCTACCATTAATGGAGGATTATTTACATAAGTAGAATTACATTCACTTATTTAAAGAGGTAGAAAATGCAACTGGCAGATCTAACATTGGTGCATCACAAAAAGCTAAAGAACATTGCAAGAAGCATAATAAACTGAATCTGAGTCATGATAAGTCAAATGACATGAGGGTTTACACCCTTAAGAAAAATATACAGAATGAACCTAAAGATATATTGATTTAACATAGTCCAGGTAGCCACAATACAGTCAAAAGTGGTCATCTCAGACCATATACAGTAATGACAGGGACTTAATTCCCATAAATCCTTCCTCATATGATATCCTAACTATAGTTTTCCCATTTTAACCCTTATTATAAATCCTAGTGCCATACAGAGGTTTATGACATCCCTTATAACCCTTAGCACTTTGTGCTCTAAACCCTAGCATTACTGAAACACCTTGTTACTTTTCTTCTTATTCTCTATGTGTTCCCTCTATCTCCCATCATCTCTTGAATTCTATATTTTTCTATCTCTTTGTCCCTCGTCTCTCTTATTATTATTTCCTCTAGCCCAAGCATCTCTTTTTATAGGATCATCACCCAATGCCATGCCTTCTTTCATGGAAAAATTACGTGTCAAGTGTCAATGTGGTCATCCATTGGTGAATGCTTATCCTTTTGCAAACACTCCACTCTCTATAATTATGTCTTATAGGAATATTCCCTAAGTGGAATATCCTTTTCTAGGATGACACCTTATCCACTCATCACGCCTATTCATGTCTTCACATTTTTCGTCAAGTTCCTCTAGAATTCCAAATATGGCTAATTCCTTTGAACCAGTGTTCTACATTCTTCTCGCGCCCTGGTTTCACTTAAAATCTTCTTAAACCCCTTTTTCCTATGTGTTTTCCCCTGAGTGCCGATATTCTCACTGATCTTGTGCATGCACGCCCTTTGGTATTTAGCAAATATTTCAGGGCCCAACAATTATGCTTCTAACAATTGGTATCATAACAGGTCCTTTTGGAGAAGTTTGATCAATTGAAAGGAGATCCTTTGAAACAAAAAAATGGTGAGTTAGTAGAGTGGTTTCTCTACTAGCAAGGAACCACTATTTTATAGAAAAAACTATGTTTTTTGGTGTTTGAGAATGAATACTCATATCATGTCTCTAGGATTTGATGTTTGAAAAAATGTGGAAAATGCTTATACTACTCTTACGAATCCTCCTACTAGTACTATAGACAAGAAGGAATGTAATGATAATTAAAAGGCCTTTAATGCTATCATATGTGGTCTTGGATAATCTGATATGGGAAAGGTAATGCATTGCAAGTTAGAAAACGAAGCATGGGATAAAATTCAAGTGTTGTTTGAAGGTGACTCAAAGGTAAAACTTTCTAAGCTTCAAACTTTTAGAAATCAATTTAAGAGTCTTAAGATGAATGGTGACGAGTCTATTGTTGAATATCTTCTTAGATTTTCCAAGGTTATCAATAGCATGAAAGGGTTAGGAGAAGATGTGAATGAAGAAGTAGTTAAAAATATTTTGAGATCCCTAACTCCTAGGTTTGATTCTAAAGTATCTATTATTAAAGAAGAAAAGGATTTGACTACTTTGAAGATGAACCAGTTACATGGATCTTTAACTACATATGAAATGAGGATAGGTGATTCTAAACCACCCAAGAGAGAGGTTGATTTAAAATCTTAAATGAAGACCAAATGCAAAAAGGAAATAGAGGATGTTGCCCGTGAAATTGATTATGAAGAACTCTTTGCAATGATGGGTAGAATATTTAATCTTTGATTTGGAAAGTATAGAGGTAAAATTCCATTCAAGTGTTTCAATTGTGGTGAAGTAGGCCATTTTTATGCTAAGTGTCCTCATAGGCATGAAAAAAATGGATATAAAACTCCTGAGGATGATCATAATAAGAATAATCATAAGTTAAACAAAGGTAAAAAGAACTTTAAGATATTTGACTACAAGAAGAAGGGAGAAAGAATATTTTATTCAAATGAAGATGATGAATTGTCTGATGTTAGTAGTGGTGTTTCAGATTTTGAATCTGAATCAGATCATGAGGATGTAGGAAATGAGGTATTGTTCATGACCAATGATGCAATAAGGTATTCTAGTGATGGATCTTCTTTATTAGGTTATTTTATATTAGGTTATTGTAGCTACTCTGATGAAGATGAAGAGGATGTCAAATATGATCTTGAGGGCATCCGAAGAGAGTTAAAACATGCTAAGAAAGAGAATGATAAGTTGAGTTTTTAGGTCAAGGAGTATGAAAAAAAGATTCATAAGATAGAGAAAAGTCCAAGTATGAATCTGTTGGTTGGATTTTTGCCACTAAATATGCCCAATGGAAGTATGAAAAAATTCACAACAGTTAGGGAAATTCACCTTTTGACAGGGTGGAATTTCCTTTGCTTTGTGAGAGGGGAAATTCCCTTGTATGATGTTATTTTTTGTATTTTTGGTGCTTTTAACCAGAAATCACCAAAGGGTGGAAAAATTGAGAAATCAAAAAGAGAAAGTGAGAATGAGAAGCGAGAGAAAACAAAATCCCATAGGTGTTAGGCAAGATGGAAAAATATGAGACACAAAGTTCTAGAAAAAATTATTATCAAGGCCACACCAGTCCTTCTTGGTAGTACAATATTGCATTACAAGGTTGGTTGGATGAGAAATATGATAACACTTCTATCTAGATAAATACATATAATGGGCATGGAATCTAGGAAGCACAGAGTCTTCACCTCCTCCAGAACATACTGATATGTCATAAAGTCCACATACTCTAACATCCAACACAAAGTCTGATCACCTGAGAATAAGGAATACTATGAAGGAAAAAAATATCAATAATTCAATTACAAGAAGATTAACAGATTTTGCAATTGGAACTATTAACATAGTAGCATAAAAAGCATTGTATTCTTTTGAGGGAAAAGTCCATGCACAAAAAGTTATAGTATCTGGATCCAAAAACATCCAATATGATAGAAGAACACCCCAAAAGAGTTTTGGAATGATAAATATGAGATAGGAACCCCTTTTTACAATTACATCATAGCCTTATATAGCCATTATTTTCCAAGAATTAGTTATGAAACTGCTAGATTAATCTTTAACCCCAATCCCAACCTCAAGTTGAATTAACTTGATTTACATGTTACATTACAATTTATAGATATATAATATTTAATTAATTTGGAAAACAGATTAATTAAATAAATTTCAATTTGGTGAACACTTGGATGAGGATTGAAATTATGCTTCATGTTGTCCCATGACTTGTGGTTGGAGAGAATGATGCCCATGCCTCTTAATTGTGCTTTCAACCACCATTAAATCGTCATTCTGAACCGAGTTTATTTTCTATAAAATTCTCCAGTAAATCTACATTAATTCATGATTTTATTATTTTTGTGCATAGATTTTTAAGCTACGATTCCAATGAGCATTGATTTATGTGCTTTCTTTGATAATTTCTCAAGTTATGAGCTTCCAAGTGCAGGGGACTATTTTGGTTTGCACATGCTTACTTGATTGTTATGAGATTGTGAATTAAATTTAGGCAGTTGAAAATGACCTTTAAAATATTTTCTTTCACTCCAAAGTTTTACATCATGATTTGAAATGTTTAGGGAAAAAATGGTGAGGGTCACCTGAGTTTTTTAATCATTTTGTATTTGAAAAGGGATGGGATAAATTTTATGTTTTAAATTATTTATACTTGTCCATCTCAGCCAACTAGGTCGAGATGGCAACCGATCTACATTTTCCATACTATATTTCGGATGTTGAGCCCTTCTATCAACTAGAATCCATGTCGTAATGCTAATCACCCTACTTTGCATTGGGATTTTCCATGGCCACTACACACATATCCTTTTTGGTCATGTTGGCCTCCACCTCCATGATCTTCCTTTCTGGGTTTCTACGTTGCATGGTTGAATGTAAATCGGGATTTATATTTTTTATTCCACCACCTCAGGGATTTCACATTACTTTCGCGGCTGATGTGAATGCATCGGGTTTTAGCCAAAAAACTTACCCATGGGCCACTTGGGCTCTCAAATACTAACTTCTCCACATTATGTTGAAATGCCCATGTCAGGCCCACATCAGTTCTTTGAACCCTCTTTGACTCCACCATGAGTTATTTGTGTCGTTGACCCCTTAATCACTCGTGTGATTTCTCTACTGCGTCGAGTTCAAAGATTTTGTACACAACTAGTCTAAATGCATTTGGGCCATGTGGAACATTTTTTCCTAAGTTAGCCATAACTTTCTCCCTTTAGTGATCTAACCCCACCATCCAAGCTCGGCCTTTGTGATATTTCCTCACCATTACTTGATACTAGTTTTAACAACTCACCCCTCTATCCAATGTTCAATGATAACTCACCAGAGGCTATGCCTTGAATAGTTCAGCTCGGTGCTCATAGTTTTGGCTCAATATTCATCATTGATTAGCTCCACCACTTCAACGAGAAGTCCTGAATAGCTCGGTTCTATGTCTAAATAACCTTTCGAATTCCCTTTTATCCAAAGTGACTCAATCTAAGGTGTACAAATCTACCAAGGTGTTGGATAAGCACCTTAATTCCATAGCTAGACATATAGTTCGACTCAGGGTTCAGTCACATTATCCATCACCATCATGATTTTAAAAAAAAAAACACTTTTCTATAGAACCAGAAAACCTGGTTAGCTAAGAAATAGCTCACCTTGATCTTTTGTGAGCCTAGCTCCTTCATTCAAATGAATCAATTCCGATATGAGCTCGATCCCTTATTCCCCGACGTCGATCTTCAATGTGATAATTGAATGACTCGACTTATATCATCTTATTCAACTACCAAACAACTCAAACCCTGGTAATGACTTTGTTTTGCTTGTTGGAATAACCTCACTCCTCTGTGCTTGTGAACTGGGTGATTGATACAAGCAAGTCGACTTCAAGCTCTAGCTCTGTAGGATTCACCAAGTCTCCATAGGAATGGCTCATTTACTACGAAATGGCTTGGCCATGCAAAATGACTTGGGTCTCCACCCATAGGCTTCATAGCTTGGTTGAATGACCTAGTTCCTTTGCAGAACCCAAAAAAACTTTCTTTACAACATATAACTCAACCCTTGATTCATAGAGCACTTCACTATTCATTTCAACCAGCTCAACCTTATTCCTTTTCCCAAAGGTTCTATTCTCTTAAACTTCAAGCAGCTCATCCTCCTTTATATCAACTCAACTGACTGGTTTTCTTATTTCACTACTCTCACTATCTCGATAGGCATTCAAAATAGCTATGATCAGCTTGATCCATGCAAGAAATGATCCCAATAATATGATTTGAACTCGGTTTTCAAATAGATGAGATATTCCTATAAAAACTCAATTTGTATTAAGAATGGGCTCATTTCCTTAATGTATAGCTTGATGTGTTACATTGGACATCATGAACAAGTAACTTAGTCTTCCACCATATGATCTCGGTGTGATGGATTGTTCTTGAAGGTATCTTGGTTTGCTTCAATGTATCTCATCCAAGGGCACAAAACATAACTTGTATCCCTTATCAATCATGCCTCTATCTTATTATAATTGGAGTGATTGGAGGTGTTTACAAAATAATGTTCTTGATTTTTCCATTGTTTCTTGAAGGTGGGCCTCTTGAAATATCTGTAACATAGGTATTTAACCAAAATAAATTTATTTTTTTTGAAAATTTGCACCATTATGGAATGGGTGACAATAGCTGGCTCTTTCTAGGGACATGTCTTGGATTAAGTACCACACAAACAAATCATAAGTTGAATTCCAGAATCTTTGAAAATAGACCAGTGCCTTATCCATTGGAACAAGGTTTAATACAAGGAGACTTCCTCTCAATTCACAGCTGCACCAATGCACATAGACACACAAAAGGAACATGAAGAGAAAGAAACCAAAACTAGGAAATTATGTACAGAGAAGAAAGAGGATATTTATAGGGAAGGAAACAAACTGTAAAAAATTTACACAATTCCAGAGACATACTGAGAGAAATAGGTACATTTGTGAAAAAACACACTAAAATTTTGAGGCACCCATGGATTGAAAATGATTATATGAGTATACCAAAATAGTACATGATTGCTGTGTGGCTTGAAAAGGAACACATAAGTAAGTAGACCATCAACATAGTGATACTCCATGCTAAAACTATTCGGTTCCTGTGAAGAGATGAATGTCAACCTAAAAATTATCTTCTTCTGATAATGAGAAGGTGGAGGGATAGTGTCACACAAAATATTTTACGACCCTACATTGCTTCCATAATAATTTTTGTACACTGCTAAACTTGGATAAATGGATTCCTAAGAAAATCCAATCTTTATAGCACTAACTTCCTATTTCAATGACGGGCTAAAAATATCTTTTTGAAGATTGTAACTATCATCATTACATATCTCATTAGGAACACACACTTGCTTCATATTTTACTTGTAACCATCTTCATGAGGAATTTGGAAAAAGGTATTGGATGATTTACCATTGTCATTTTGTACAATTTCTACCCTGTCCCTGAAAAACACACCTATTGCTTTTAAAAAATTAACATCCTTGCTTCCTGGTTCTAGATGGTCTTGACTTTTAAACACAAGATGTATTATTAATTTATATTCATGATTAGCAGGGAAATTAAAGACTGTTAGATTTGGTAAAAAATGATCAACAAAATCATCCTCTTCCTCTTTCCCGCATTCCTAAGAATATGCTGAAACATGACTGGCATAATTGTGAAGAAAAGATTCTAGGAAAGGATTTCCATTTTGTATATGTTCTAAGGAACTACAAAAAGGCTCCGGCATGTTGATTTCATTAGAAAATATGATAGGTTGACTTCTTACTTCATTAAATTTATTTTATTTAGGTTCAGACACTTGTTTGTTGTTAAAACAACTCAAATCAACAAGAGGGTTATCATCAGTGATTTGTGTTTCACTATCTTGAAATTATTCCAACATAAGAGAAAAATCAGCTTTGTCCTTGTTTTCATGACGCACTTCAACTGCCACCAACATAATATCACTTCTTTCAAACTAAGGACATTCAATCCCAACACATGATATATCCTATATGAAATCTATTTCAGGATGAAATGGAGCCTCAAGTTGTTTTTCATCTTCATCATTTGCAAGAATATTAAATTGGTATGTATCAGGTGGAGAAATAATAAGAAATTCATTGGTCGATTTGAGGTAGAATTGAGGAATAAATACCTTGTAATATGGAGAATCATCATGAGTAGCTTCTAGAACTTCAATGTTTTCCTCTTCATTACAAAGTTTCTCAAATTCGTTGACTAATTGTTCTTCATATTGTTTTTCCTCCTCACGTTCCCGTAGTTTCCTGTATTTTCTTTGCACCTCTCTCATCAACTGTATGGATTTTTTTTTATCATCTACAGTTGCTATTTTCATCTTCTTTCCTTTCTCAACACTCTCTTGATATTTAAACCACAAATATTTGATCATTGGGTCATCACACGCACAAATTTGTTCCAATCTATTTTTCCTTTCTTGCATTGTTAGTTTCTTTTTTGGAGATGGTACAGATGCAATAGTGGTTTCCTTTTTGCATATAGAACATTAACAAATTATGGAAGTATTTTTATTACTTTTCTATCTTCAACAAGTTGTAGTAGCATTTATGAAATTATTTTTGGATTTATACCTTGTGTAGAAATTCTTCAGAAACTGGACCTGTTCTGGATTGACTGGAGCTTGAAAATTTTGAATAGGGATATCTCCATCTCCATCTCCATCACTATCACTATCAATTTTTTGTGTATACCAATATGTGTTTTTCATTTCACCTTCATTCCTGGGAAGGTTCCTAGTTTGAGGGAATGAACGTGACAAAAGTTTGATCCCTAGCAGAGTTGCCAAAAACTGTTGGTAGGATTTTTTTCCACTAAATATTCCCTATGGAAGTATGCAAACATCAACAACAGTTAGGGAAATCCACCTTTTGACAGTGTGGATGTTCCTCTTCTTTGTGAGAGGTGAAGTTACCTCATTTGATGTTATTTTTTGTATTTTTGGTGCTTTTAAATAGAAAACATAAAAGGGTGGAAAATTTGAGAAATGAAAAAGAGAAAGTGAGAATGAGAAGGGAGAGAAAAAAAACCCCGTAGGTGTTAGGAAAGACAGAAAAATTTGAGACACACAGTTCTACAAATCTATCTTTTCAAGGACACACCATTCCTTCTTGGTCATATAATATTTCCTTACAAGGTTGGTTGGATGAGAAATAGGAGAATAATTCTATCTTGCTAAATGCATACAATGGGAATGCAATCTAGGAAGCAAAAAGTCTTCATCTCCTTCATAACATACTGATATGGCACAAAGTCCACATAACTTGACATCCAACATAAAGTCTAATCACCTAACCATCAATCATACTATGAAGGAACAATAATATCAATGATTCAATTACAAGTAGATTAACATATTTTGTAATTGGAACTACTAACACAGTAGCATAAAAAGCATTGTATTCTTTTGAGGTAAAAGTCCATACACACAAAGTTACAACAACCTAATCCAACAACATCTAATAGGATAGAAGAAATCCCCAAAAGAGTTTTAGAATGAGAAAGATGAGAGAGGAACCCCTTTTTACAATTACATCATAGCCTTATATATGCATTATTTTCCAAGAATAAGTTATGAAACTAATCGATTAATCTTTAACCCCAATCCCAACCTCAAATTGAATTAACTTGAGTTACATGTTACATTATAATTTACATATTTATAATATTTAATTTATTTGGAAAATAAATTATTTAAATAAATTTCAATTTGGTGAACACTTGGATGAGTATTGCACTTTTGCTTCATGTTGTCCCATGAACTACAATTGGAGAGAATGATGCCCATGCCTCTTAATTATGATTTCAATCACCATTAAACAATCATTCTGAACCGAGTTTTTTTTTTAATTCTTTAGAAAATCTGCATCAATTCCTAATTTTATTTTTTCATGTGTGTATATTTTAGAGCTATGATTCCAATGAGCATTTATTTGTGTGCTTTCGTTGAGAATTTCTCAAGTTATGAGCTTTCGAGTGTAGGGAACTATTTTGGTGTGCACATGCTTGCTTGATTGTTACAGGATTGTGAATTAAATTTAGGTTGTTAGAAATGATGTTTCAAATATTTTATTTCACTCCAAAGTTTTACATCACGATTTGAAATGTTTGGGGCAAAAAATGGTGAGGGCCACCCGATTTTCTTAATCATTTTGTATTTGAAAAGGGATGGGATAAATTTAATGTTTTAAATTATTTATACTTGACCATCTTGGCCAACTAGGAAAAGAAGGAAACTGATCTGTATTGCCCATACACTATTTCAGATGTTGAGCCCTTCTATCAAGAAAACTCCATGTCATAATGTTAATTTACCTCATTAGCATTGGGCTTGTCCATGACTACTACACACCTAACCTATTCAGTCAAGTTGGCATCCACCTTAATGATCTTCCTTGTCAGATTTCTATGTTGCATGGTGTTGGGCCTCAGAATATTGGCTAAGTATAGGAAGGCATGCATGACAAGATTTTTTGGAGGGTTTAGTAAAACCCACAGCGCACGCACTGGGAAAAGTAAAGGTTTTCGAGGCTTAGCCATATTCAGAATTCCTAGCAGCACACGAGAAAAGCGTGACCTGACTAAGCATGCGGAGTGCATAAGGTGCCAGCCTAGAAACTTGGTGGTCAAGGAAGGAATATTCCATGCGATGGAAGAATATAAAAAGATATCATTACAGAGAGTGGAGATATCAGATGGGAAGAAGCATGATCCATTGAAGGACCACATGGACACTTGGCAATCGATCTATTACTTCATGAAGGTATGGCTGTGGATGCTAAAGCTATATATAGAGATGCTCAGGTAGAAGGAAGAGGACTGGATTTTTGAGAAAAGTGTGTGGTCACTGGCATCACATAGTAATTGAAGAGGTGAAGCTCTGCAGAAATAGTAATGGGTTCTATGGATTCTCATTAGGAGGACTGTAGGAGAGATGGCATATCTAGAGGCATGGGTCGGTGATCATTTTTGTAACATGGGAAACATAGTTAGGATTTTTTATGCATGAGTCTTATCTATATTGATACATTGGTATGTTATGGCTTTAAGGAATGTAATGTGGTTACTGAACTAAGTTATAATGAGTAATATATGGTTCTTTTCTAAATGTACATTATTAATGGGTGTAAACCCTAAGTGCATCTTCTATATATTATGAATAAGATATGTTATCTATTTGATATTTATCTTGTTACTTGAATGAACAAATTAAAATAATAACCCATCCTAATCTCTCAGAATGAATGCATGGTTATTTTCCTCTTTACATCTAAGTCTCTGTTATAAGTAATGTATTCTCACAGGACTCATATAAAGGAGGGGCTCGGTACCTGCGTGTGCCTCGGGTGAGCACCCAGTACCTACTGGGTGATAGGGTGATGCACATGGGATTAGACTATTGTTCTAAGGGCTTAAAATGACTACATCTTGGTTCCATTGTTGGGACCTCTTTTCGAAGTTGTTATGAGAAATGGATACATCTACATCTTGGTTCCATTAATGTGTGATGACTGTGCACCTGACCTATGAGAGTGTTGAAGCATGGTTTAAGAGAACGGAGGATGAGTTTGCTAAAATATTTAGTACTGGACCATATTTTAATGCACGTAAATGGGTAGAAGAGCACCTGTACCATGATTTGTATGAAACTTTCTTCTGTTGCTTTCTAATAGAATTATATGAATGGCTTTCAGCATATGCATCCAAATCAAAATGGTACTATAGATCGTGCGTGTGGACCCAAGATGATTACCAAAGGCTGCAGGATGTGGATCTGACTTGGACACATGTTGTCGATCACTGGTGGAAAGGAGTGCTAACCAGTTATACTCTAGAATACACCATTTCTACGTATTCTTGTCCAGAGGTTTCCGAGTTTGAGTTCCTAAGAGAACCCAGAGGATCATTCTTATGAGCTATCCCATTGGCTATGAAGATCTTGATCATTACATTAAGTTTGGAGGTATTTCCTATGGTTGGCTAAGCTTCTCTGAGCACTGGGCGAGGAAGCTAGGGTGGAGGAAGATGGCAGACATTGTGGCTGAAAAGGAAAGGGAAGAGAGATGACTCAAGTATAGTGAAGCTCGTGAAAGGGAGATGGCTAGACAACATGAGGTTACATGTGTGATGGATCTATGGAGGTCAACATTATGAGAAGGAGTTGAGGTTCACGCAGAGGATGTGGAACTTGAGCAGTATATGCTACCCCATCTAGGAAAGCATGGGAGAGAAGCCCCTTCAGCCTATGATGAGAGTTTTTGGCATGGAGAAAGGAGATCCATTGGCATGCATCTGAACCCACCTAGTGACCAACCCCTGGTGCTTAGTTTTCCAGATCAAGAGGTAAGTATTGTTAATCAAGTTGGTATCAGAGGGAGTAACCGATCTGTGCTTAGGAGATATAATTTATCATTTAGGACATCTATGGCTGCACAAACCATCCTCATATTTGGAGGAATTTTTGGACAAGATGCAAATATAAATTTTTTGGCTATCACATCTGGGAGTGGCGTGGGACACATGACTGACAACGGGGAAATATCACAAACCATCGGCATGCAGTTTAGTGAGATGTTGGGGACATTAGGAAAAACCACTTCAGGCCATTTGTTGGCTACAGGAGGTGGATCTGGTGGTGTAGGGGTCAGAGGACCTAGTGGACCTAGCAGATCTAGAGGATCTGGTGGGTCAAGAGGGACATGACCTAGTGGGTCTAGTGGATCTGGTGGCAGAGGAAACACATGAGGAAACCAAGGTTTTGGGTCAGGTGGAAAAGGACCTCAACCACCCCTGTAAGTATTTTTTGAGATGTCTTTGCACCTACCCAACTACAGAGGCATTGAGGATGCTACATAGCATGTGCACAAGTGTGAATTTCTATGACACACGAAGGGGATCACTACCCTAGAGTGAAAGGTAAGTCAGTTTACAACAACATTATAGGGGCACACGCATAGCTAGTACCACAAGTATGACCCCCATCATACAGTTGTGGATTACACTACATTGAAAAATTCCTTCCTATTAGATTTCCATATCCTTGAGTTCAAGAATAAGAGCATCAACACTATGAAGGAGATCCAATAAGGAATGGGAGAGAGTGTGCGAGAAAATGATGCACAGATTCAAAATATCTTATCAAAACTATCCTATGACATACACCCTTCTCAGCACGCTCAATGGTTTATTGGGGAATTGATAACACCGTTTAGAAGGGAACTGTCACACAAGATTTTCACAGACCCGCGCGAGGATTTGGAGGCTACCCTGCAAACTGAGGCTGTTAGGAGCATGGATATTAGTGTTATCCATTTTCTTAAGGCTCAAATTACTGTAATGGCCAAGCAGTTGGAAAAGCTATTTGAAAATTTATCTCATGAGGTTCATAGTGTTCTTTGGTGCATAAACTATGAAGTGGAGGGGCATACAAAGGATTGTTTCCCTTAGAAAGTCGGTATGCACCATGGTGGTAGACTGTGAGATTTTTCATGGGGATCATGATGCAAGTAGATTTCCTCTACTACAACATGTGCAATCCATGAAGAATTTTTCTTGCTATTGTAAGATGTATACCTCTACGACCCATGATACTAAGGATTACAGGCTGATTGGCCATATTCATGATGTTATTGATCTTGGTATGTGCCAGACTAGTCTTGCAAGAAGTTCCAAGGATGATGATCACTGCTATGAAGGGTGAAAATAGAAGGAGTGTGTGGAAGAGGTTTTTGCAAAGGATTTCATGATCACAGTAACTGCAGTAGGGGAAGAAGTGAGTTCTCGTGAGGAACCTGTTATAATTGTGGTTCTATAAAGCATTATAAGTGTGAATGTCTTGATCTTTTGTAGTGATCCTGGTGGTGAATGAAACATAAGTACGAAGAGCGCCCTAATTTTTTTGAGCACATGAGCCAATAAACCGAAAAGATAAATTCACTGGGATGGTGAGCATAAATAAGGCCAACCCACAGTGGATGCCAAGAGTGGTGCGTGAGTCCAGGATTAACACCTGTGTTAGTGACGACACGAGAAGATGGAGTGTGTGCAAGGGAGATGCCAAGATAAAAACTATTTGTTAGGGAAGAAGTGGTAAATGGGAAGTATCCAGACCCTTCTCATCAGAAATAGGTATATCAAGAGACTACGGATGTGATTTGGGGATTACAAGGAGAGATCCAATGTATAAAGGAGTAATCAAGGAAGTTAGAGCAAAGGAAGAATGTTGAGGCTCCAAAGAAGGATCTGGATGAGGTCACAGAAGTGTGTAAAAAATTAAGGTAGCATAATATCATTCCCTTACTAGGAGAATGGTTACAGGAGAAGGTACCATGCACCAAGAGAGAGCACAAAAGGAAATTTCTACATGCCAACCTTCCTCCTCACAACCTTGTTTATGATAAAGAGATCGCATTGAATGCAGTTGTCGATGGTTGTCTTCTGAGCAATATCCTCATTGAAACATGAGCGGAGGTAAATGTTCTCACACTAGATGCTTGGCATAAAGTGGGAAGGCCTACATTAAAGCCATATTTGAATGTGTTCTATATGGAAAACAAAGACAAAATCAATGCCTATTGTCTTAAAGGATGTGGTTATCACTATTCAAGGGGCCAAGTTCACTAGAAATTTTGAAGTCTTGGTCCTCGTTGAGGTGGATAATTTTCTAGTGCTACTTGGGCACCCTTGGTGTTATAAAAATAATACTGACCTATGGTTTAACATGGGGTATATTAGTTTCAAGAACAAGGAAGAAAGGGTGATCATCCCTTTAAGAGATGGGAAGTCATCACCCTATACTTAGCCCTTAAGAGAGGAATTCCTCGACATAATCTATGTGCATTCCATCAGAGACCCTAAGATAATTCATCCTATAGAAGGATTTATCTAGTTTGAGGATGCTCAGTCGATGAGTGATACAACTAGCATAGCATGTGAAAATTGGGAACACATGACTTATGAGTTAATTGGGTGATAATTGAGAGGATCTGTAATAAGGGTGACAAAGGCACACTCAATCAAGTGCATGGAAAGGAAGATTCTACCAAGCTACTTCAGAGGAGCAATCCCTGATGATTTCTTGTGAGAAATGGAGGCTTAGTGGAAAAATGAAGATGAAAGGAGAAGTATGTTTAGTTATAACTTGTTCGGGACTACAACACATTGGTGGAAAACACATCACGAGAGTCTCCTAGAGTGGCACAAGGTAATAGTCACATTTTCTGTAAAGTTTTCTAGAAGAAATGCGCCCACTATTATCCAAGACTACCATGGCAAAGAGCCCACCTCTTCCCATATCCAAACATGTGAGAAGGCCTAAATGGAAGGCACAGAAGCTTTACCACCTTCATTATGGGTGGATAAGTTATATTCCACCTTACAGGGTTGTGTGCGCGCATGGTAAATTCACTCTGAGACACGTCATCAGACATAGAATTGGTAGGAGTTAATGGTTGATCTCATTCAATATTTTGAGTACTAGAGTACCAAGCCATAAATGGATAAGGCATTCCAAGTTGTCAAGTGCCTTACAATGGTAGATAGTTCTATGGTAGAAGATAGGCTATTGGAGTGTCTAGGTGAACCTAGTTTGGAGACACATTTTAATGAAGAAGAATCAGAAGAGATACAACTTGAGTGCGTATGCATTGAAAAGGAAAAAGGAAAGATGGTGTATGTAGTATATGGTGAAGAAATGGAAAGTCTGGATGTTAACCATTTTAAAGGTATGCATGAATTCATATATAGCGTGATGACCAAGCATGCACCTACATTGAGCCATTAAAAACAAAGAAGGTTAACATTGGGACAGAGACAAAACCTAAGGAAGCTATCACTAGAGATTATTGGTCAGAGGAAGAGGTTTCAAAAATCTTTTGATCTGTTGCACGAGTTTGAGGATCTATTCCCACATTGGTATAATGAGCTCAAAGTCATTCACCATTCCTTGGGGGGAGATGAGGATCTAGTTTAAGGAAGGTGCACGCCCGATTCGGAAGATACCCTATCGGATGAATCTGAACTTGCACGTAAGAGTCAAGGAGGTGATAGACAAGATGATAGTATCAGGTACCATTGAGGTTGTGGAGGAATCAAAATGGGTAAGCCCAATGGTGATAAGTGTTAAGAAGGATGAAATGATAAGGATCTATGTTGACTACAGAGACGTGAACGCATGGGTGTTTAATTGACCCTTTTCCAACCCCATTCACTTAAGAGATTTTAGAAGGATTATCCGGGCACGAGGTCTATTATTTCATGGATGGGTTCTCTAGGTATCACAAGGTCAGGATTGTAAAGAAAGACTAGAGAAAGAAAAATTTCACTGCTGAGTGGGGAAGATTTACCTAAACTTTCATGGCTTTTGGATTGAAGAATGTTCCTAGTGTGTTCTCATGCATCATGGTACAAGAATTTCAGGAATTTATCTATAAGTTTCTTTAAGTCTACTTGGATTACTGGATGTTGTATGGGCTAGTGAAAGACCATTGTGAAAATTTGAGACTAATGTTTGAGATATTTTGGTAGTTGAGGATATCCCTCAACATTAAGAAATGTGTCTTTGTTACTCCATTTGGAACCATGTTAGTGGATCCCACCAAAGTTGTTATTGTGGGATTGACAGAGCTTATTAGTCAAAGTGCAATGCATGGATTTCTTGGGTATATGGGGTACTACAGAAATTTCATCAAAGGATATGCCAAGATCACCATGCCCTTAGAAGAGTTTCTTAAGCACAAGAGTGCCTTTCAATGGGGGGAAGCATAGAAGAAGGTGTTTGACACTTTGAAGGATACGTTCGTTACTGCGCCCATACTACATTTCCCTTCCTAGGATAAGCCCTTCCATGTACATATTGATTCCTCAATAATAACCATTTGATCACTAATAGCACAACCTGGTGAGGGGATTGTTGATCACCCTCTTTGTTTCGCAAGTCAAAATTTGACACCAATAGAATATAATTACACAACTATTGAGCGTGAGGCACTATGAATGATTTACATGCTGCATAAGTTCAGGCAGTATCGGCTGGCAACACCTTTTATATTCTACACAGATCTCATGGCACTAAATTATTTTGTTAATAATCTTGTTTTTCAAGGGCGCATATGTCGTTGGGTCCTGTTGTTTCAAGAATTTGAGTTTTCAGTTGTGGTAAAACCAGGAAAATAGTAATTCAGGACCTGACCACTTATCAAGGATTGACTTGGAGAGAGGACGTGTAGAGCATTAAGGACACCATGTCAAACACGCAACTATTTATATTGCAGCACATGCCCTCAAACTTATAGGATATTACAGAGTTCTTTAAAACATGTATAACACCAAACGGGAAGAAGGCTTTGGAGAGAAAATAGTTAGCTACTACACAACGCCCTACATGTTGATTAGTGGAGATCTGTATAATTTAGGTTGTGATGAGGTTTAGTGCCAATGTGTACTAGAATATGAGCATGTGGAGATTATGGAGGATGCACATGTTGGGATTGCAAGAAGGAACTATGCAGGAAACACAATCGCATGAGAAATTATACTCGCAAGGATTTGGTGGGAAAGTATTTACCAGGATCGTATTGATTTTTTCAAGGCTTGTGACCACTGCCAACACCTTGGAAAACCTGAAAGGAGGGATGAAATTCCCTTGAGACCTATAGCCAACACAGAGCCATTTGAAAAATGGGCAATCGACTTTGTAGGACTAATTTCACCTGTTGTGCGAAGGACTGGCTTGCATTACATCATCACTTGCACTGATTACTTGACAAGATGGGAAGAGGTAGCACCTATAAGAGATTTCACTGTAGTGACAACTGCTAGATTTTTATGGGAAAACATAATCAGTAGGTATGGATGTCCTTTGAGCTTGACTAGTGATAGGGGTACACATTTTCTAAATGAAACGGTTAGGATTCTGTTAGCAGAGTTTATGGTGGCCCATCACAAGACTACCCCCTATCATCCTCAGGAAAATGAAACTGTTGAGGAATTCAACAACATACTGAGTCACACGTTGACCAATATTTTTGATGTTGGAAGACAAGACTGGGATGAAAAAGTATCAACCATTTTATGGGCATACATGACAACCTACAAAAGGTTGAACAAGGCCACACCGTTTCAATTGGTGTTTGGCGCAGAGGTTGTTTTTCCAGTTGAATTCATGTTACCATCACTATGTATAGTGTGCGTAGGAGGATTGGCTGATTAAAAAATACTTAAGGAAAGGATAGATAAGTTTGTGCAGTTAGATGAGAGATGATGACTTGCTAGATGGATTCAGAAGACTGAAAAAGGCCAAACAAAAGGCATGAATGATCGTCATATAAACATCAAGTAGTTTGAGGTTGGGTAGATGGTTTTGTTGTATGATTCCAAGTTTTTGCGCCATCCTGGGAAGTTGAAAGTCCATTGGTTGGGCCCTTACATCATCTCGTACATCCTTGATTCAGGTGCATGTCAGTTACAAGCACTAGATGGGACGAGGTTACCTGGTCATTTCAATGGAAGTAGGCTAAATCCATATTATAAATAAGTCTTCCTTGTGTTTTTAAATAAGGTAGTATTTCCAGTTAGCTTAGGATTTCCCTTTATGTATTTCCTTTCCTTGTGTTTCCCTTTATCGTTGCTTCTTCCTTTATTTTTGTTCTGTTTTATGCCTTGTGCACCAGTAACCACTTATTAATTTCAGAAGATTGTGTATGTGCAAAGAGGACCACGTATCTAATTTAGTGTGGGGTGAAGTAATGTGGAGTAGTGCGAAGTGCGATATAAGATGGTAATAAAAGTTGTGGCAAAAGGCCTAGATGAAAGGATTAAAGGTGCAAGAGATAGAAGAAAACACGTGGAAATGGTGGATAAGAAGTTTGGTGTCAAGATAGCTTAAAATAAGTACAAAGGATAAGAAGTGTAGGAACAACATGAGGTAGGCAAAGGAAAAAATCAGGTCAAGGAAAAAAGAAGTTCCTTCAGCACTGCAGGAGCGCATGTGTCTTCTGTCAGTTAGGAATCTTTTGCATGCCAGAATGTTGTGGGCACATAGGTTAAGGGCGCTGGGAAAGGGCCACGTAGGTTTGGGCACGAAAGAAACTTAATGTCTTTAGTGGAAAAATCCACATTTAATGCTAATTACATTGGTAGGTGGTGTAGCATTTATTTTTGTAAAAGAGGAAAAAACTATAAGTATGAAGTTGAGAACATTATTATTTACCTTGCTATTACAAGACTGAAGAGCTCTTGCGAACTAGGGAATCCGCAAAGAAATATTTTTATGAGGAAGGAATCATACAGATCTGAGTAGGTGACTAGGGTTGATCTGCAAACCAAAGTGGAAAGAGTAAATGAGTGTAGGGAAGAAATTTGAGTGGAATACATTGTCTTGTGGAATAATTTCTCCAAGTTAAGGTTCTACAGCTAGGGCACGAAGATAAAAGCATTCTTTCACAGAGTTGAGCCACAGGATTGAGAAGAGATAGAAAGCAGAGCAAGGACGATGAGTTTAGGGTTTGACCTAAAAGTAAAAATGGCACCAAAGAAGGAAACCACTTCACTAAAGAAGAAGGGAAAGGGAAAGCAAATGACTGCAATAATTTTTAATGAGGAGTGGTATGCTGAGATGTAGTACTCAAATGGAGTATTGTTGGGGAAAGAATGGGTATCGCATGTTAGGAATATTTCCATGAGTGACTACAACCATCGCACGAGTACCAAAAAAAGGATATGGTTTTGGAACTTGTTCATACAACTGATACAAGGACACCAGAAGGGATGTCGATCTACAATGATGAAGTAAAGGTGAAGTTGGGTAAGGTTAGGCTACTGTAACTATATGAGTTTCCCTATTTTGGCAAGCCTAAGATGTTATACTAATAGTTAATGTCATGCGTGCACGAGGACCAATTATATTTTGTGGGATGTAAAATACGCATAGCCTCTTAGCTCATATCAAAGTTCACTAGCTTGGTTTGCAAAGGAGACTCCATAAATGACGACTTAGATGATAAGGAGGCAATCAAGGAAACTGTGGAGGCCTATGAATACAAGAAGGTGTCAAGTTACGTTGATATTGTAGATATCCCTGACCCTGTAATGAGGATGGCTGCATGCACTTGGTTACAAATATGAATGGTCAAGAAAGGTGGACCCAAGTTAACAAGGTATGGTTAAACATATGTCAGAAGATCTCAGCAGGAACCATTTACAACTTGTCTGCCTACATTGTTGATGAGATCATTAGTAGTGCACAGGAAGGAGAAAAGATAATGTTCAGAAACATTCTCCTCACCATCATCTTCTCAAAGATTGGAGTGCCTGATGGGCTAGAGAATTTCATATGGGAGTACCCAAAAGAGGATCCCTCACCTGTGAAGAGATTTGAGAAATATACCTCTGACACCATGATGGCCACTCACAAGGTGCGCTTAGAGAAATGGTACAAGTGAATGTGTGATACTTTCAGAGTAGGGTGGAGGATACCTGAGAAACTTCTTGTGCTTGTAGATGAAGAGGCTGAGTTTGTTGTACATCATCACTTCTGCATCAGAAGATTCACTTTGATGGATGGGACTAAGAGTCTATGGTACAAGTTGTCATTTTTCTTCACCATGCAATAATTCCAAGTAGGGGTCAACCATTTTAAGGAGGAAAAAATACTAAGGTTAAAACCTTAGTGAGGTATACCAGGACCACTGCGAGCTACGTTGAAAGCTTGTATATCCTGAATAATCGTGCATATGTGGAGAAGTATGTCTCCCACGAAGTACAAATGATGAAGCCATTGATGGTGCCAATTGCCAGGAAGACTGAAACAAGGGTATACTTACACATCATGATGAATTTTTAAAAGGGTGCCTACCTACAGAATGATGTCTCCATTCCTGAGGACCCCACAGTAAGGAATAAGGTATACACCAAAGAAAAGGGAAAGAGAAGTGTAGGAGAATAAGGAACCTAGTGTGCAGAAACCAAAATATTTGGGCATACCAGAAGAAAGTACTAAGATAAGCACTTACGTGCATATAAATAAGTCTCTATAGTTAGAGAGAATACCCTAGAAGAGGAGGCACCAGAGCAAGAGAAGCCTCCCATAAGAGAAGAGTCGTTAAGGAGGGATTCACTCACTGAAGAAGAGAGAGGGAAGAGTCTCTTATACTAGAATCACCAGTTAGGAAGAAACAGAAGCTGGTGTGGAGGACCAGACTTAGAGTAAATGTAGGACTTGGAGGCCTACAGGGGTGAGAGGGACGATGATGAGGATGAAGAAGTTTAGAATCATCCCGTGTATGATATACATTATTTGGAAGAAGAAGGAAGTGAACAGAAGAATGGAAAGGAGGAAGTAAATGCTCAATGAAAAGGGGTTACGTTGATATTATAGATATCCCTGAAGAAGTAAGCACGAGAGATGGACCCAAGAGGACCAGAAGATCTCAAAGCCTCACCAAGGAACAAATACAGGAAGAGGATATGGAGAGAGAAGTGGATGGGCTAGAGAATTTCATTATACCCAAAGAGTTAGTAGAGATTTGAGGAGGTAGAGCACGATATATAAGAAGACACATCACCAAGGATGAAATCCTCAAGGAGATAGAAGAGGAGAGCATTACGAAAAGGAGTATGAAGAGAGCATTGGGGTATGGAATACCGGAGACCATAGCCTAGTAGTAAGATTTCCAAAGGATACGGGAATAGGGTGAAAGAGCGTAGTTGTAGCACATGGGCAAGGAATGGGTCACATCAATGATCTAAGCAAGGTGTTATGCACATGCTTCTAGAGCACTGTTCTAATAAAATAACTCCTGTCCATGCCCTAATTTGATGTAGATGGAGCATATCCATGAACCAGGAAGATGTTATCATCGGCATTTGAGTCCCACATTGATGAGCCTGAGTTTGAAGTAAACCAAGGGGCATTGATGAAAATTTCAAAGACAAAAGGGATAAACCCCTTGGTGAATGCTCAGCGGTTCTTAGATGAGAAAGTATGTAATGCACTCATCAAATTTTTAGTTGAGATTGAGGTTAGACGTTTTGGAAGGAATGATAGGGTGAGATTCCTAGAGGCAAAATGGGAGAAGGAGCTTCTCGAGAGAAGAAAGGACTTGAAGCAAGAAGAGCTAATCAACACACATCTAAGGCATGAACTAAAAGAGGAGAAGGCAAGGGTGTGTGAAGTACACAAGAAAATTGAAATGATTACAGATGTTATTGTGTTAAAGCATCATGACCTAGCGCCACCTGAGAAAAAATATGAATCAACCTTACAATTCCTAGAGGATTTGACTTGTATCCTCACAACGAAGAGGTAACCACTCACCTTAGAATCCACAGAAGAGGTGTTGGCATGCCAAGAAAGGGAGGACAAGATAAAGGTGGTAGAAATCATTTCTTGGTATACCAAACACCTCACCGATGTAAAGGCCACCATGCAAGTTGCTGAGGCCCCTTATGATAATTACACTGATAGGGATAGGGTAGAAAGCATTTTAGTTGCTACACATGAAGCGGAGATGAAAAAATTTCAAGATAAGAATAAAGGGAATAGAGAAGAGAGGGATAAGATCCTGGCCAAAGTGGATAATAAATCAAAATATATCAAGACTTTGCGGGGCTCGATCAAAAATTGGTTGAAAGAGTTATATCCCCAGATCACCTGTAGAATAGACACACTTAATGACCTTAGAAACCAACTAGAGGGTATTGTTGATATGATGAGTGCCAAAGGGGAGGAGATAAGTTTTGAGAAGCTAAGCACCCTAGTAGGTGACCTCTGTCAGCATGCACAGAGTGAGGTAGATTTCTGGGAGAAGCTCAAGGTAGATATTGGGAAGGATTTCCCTCTCCTCCTTCAACAATAAACAATTTCCCCATTGTTTAATTATTCATTCCTCATTCCTCGTTCCTTTATTGTTTATTCCAAACTATTCAAAGTCTGTCATTCTTTATTATTTGAATGGAAGTGTTCCCGATGATAGAGAACAATCTTAGTATGGGGTGATGTTGGGCCTCAGAATATTGGCTAAGTACAAGAAGGTATGTTGGCGCATAGGACCTATATGAAGAAGGGCACATGGGGTGAAGGCACGAAGGACAAGGGTTTTAGGAGGGTTTAATAAAACCCATGGTGGGTGTGCTAGGAAAAGAAAAGGGTTTTGAGACTTAGCCATATTTGGCATTCCTAGTAGCACACGAGAAAAGTGTTACCCGATTGAGCATGCAGAATGGATAAGGTGTCATCCTAGAAACTTGGTGGTCAAGGAAGGAATATTCCATGTGATGGAAGGATCTAGAAAGACATCATTGCAGAGAGTGGAGAGCTTAGATGGGAAGAAGCATTCTCCATTGAAGGACCACATGGACACTTTGCAACTGATCTATTACTTCAGGAAGGCATGGCAGTGGATGCTAAAGCTATATATAGAGATGCTCCGGTATAAGAAAGAGATATATTTTTGAGAAAAGTGTGTGGTTGCTAGCATCACATAGTGATTGAAGAGGTGAATCTCTATAAAAATAGTAATGGGTTCTATGGATTCTCATTAGGAGGATTGTTAGAGAGATGGTATATCTATAGGGATGGGTCTTTGATCATTTTTGTAACATGGGAGCATAGTTAGGATTTCTGATGCATGAGTCTTATCTGCATTGATACATTGGCCCGTTATGGCCTTAAGGAATGTAATGTGGTTACTGAAATACATTCTAATGAGGAATCTATGGTTCTGTTCTAAATATACATTGTTCATGGGTGTAAAATCTAGTGCATCTTCTTTATATTATGAATCAGATTTGTTAGTTGTTTGATATTTCTCTTGTTACATGAATGGACGTATTAAAATAATAACCCATCCTAAACTCTCAGAATGAATGCATGGTTCTTTTCCTCTTTGCATCTAAGTCTTTGTCATAATTAATGTATTCTCACAAGACTCACATAAAGGAGGGGATCATCCCCCATGAGTGCTTTGGGTGAGCACCCAGCACCCACTAGGTGATAGGATGGTGTGCATGGGATTATCCTATTGTTCTAATTGCTTAAAAATGACTAGACATGGTTAAATGCAAATCAGGATTTATCTTCTTTATTCTACCACCTCAGGGATTTCACATTACTTTTTCCACCAATGTGGATGCATTGGGTTTTAACCACACAACTTACCCATGGGCCACTCAAGCTTTCAAATACTAACTTCTCTACATTATGCTGCAATTTCCATGTCAGACCCACATCAGTTCTTTGAACCTGCTTTGACCCCGCCATGGGCTAGTTGTGTCATTGAACCCTGACTCACCAACATGATTCATTTTCTATGCCGAGTTTGGAGATTTTGTGCACAACCTATCCAAATGCATTTGGCTAATCTAGAAATTTTTTCCACATCTTAGCGAGAACTTGATCCCTTTAGCATTCCGACCCCGCCATATGAGCTCACTCTTTGTGATATTGCCTCAACATTACTTGATACTAGTTTTAATAACTCACCCCCTTATCAAATGTTGAATTATAACTGGCCAGAGGCTCTGCCTCGAATAGTTCAACCCCGTTCTCATGGTTTGGGCTGAGTATTAGACATTAATTAGCTCATTCACTTCGATGAACAATGCTCAATAATTTGGTTTTATGTCCAAACAACCATTCAAATTCCCTTTCATCTGGAGTGGCTTGGTCTAAGGTGTAAAAATCTACCAAGGTGGTTGATAACCACCTTGATGCCATAACCTGACATATAGTTTGACTCAGGGTTCAGTCACATTATCCATCACCATCATGCTTTTTCAAACAAACAACTCATCTGTAGAACTAGATAACTTGGTTAGCTAAGAAATAGCTCACCTTTATCTTTTGTGAGCCTAGATCCTTCGTTCAAATGAATTAGTTCTGATATGAGCTCGATCACTTATTCCCTGGCACTAGTCTTTAATGTGATACTTGAATGACTTGACTTATACCAATTCGTTCAACCATCAAACAACTTGACCCATGATAATGAATTGGTTATTCTTGTTGGAATAACCTTACTCCTTTGCACCTGTAAAGTGGGAAATTGATCTAATCAAGTCGAGTTCGAGCTCCAACTCTACAGGATTCACCAAGTCTCCATAGGAATGGTTCATTTACTATGGAATGACTTGGCCATGCAAAAGGACTTGGGTCTCCACCCATAGGCTCCGTGGCTTGGTTTAACAACCTACTTCCTTTACAGAACCTGAACCAACTTGCTTTGTAAAATAGAACTCATCCCTTGATTCATAGATCGATTCGACGTTCATTTTAACCAGCTCAGCATTATTCCTTTACCTGATGGTTTTCTTCACTTAAACTTCAAGCAACTCGTACTCCTTTATATTAACGTGGCTGACTTGTTTTCTTAGTTCACTCCTCTCACTAGCTCAATGGGTATTCTAAATAGCTTTGAGAAAATCAATCCATGTAATAAATGGGCCCATTAATATGATTTGAACTCTATTTTTAACTAGATGAGATCTTCCTATAACATCTTGGTTTCTATTAAGAATGGGTTCATTTCCTTAATGTATATCTCAATGTGTTACATTGGACATCATGAACCAGTAACTTGGTCTTCCACCATATGAGCTCGGTATGATGAATAGATCTTGAAGGTAGCTTGGTTTGCTTCAATGTAGCTGAGCCAGGGGCACAAAACACAACTTTTATCCATTCTCAATCATGCCTCTAGCCTATTACAACTGGAGTGCTTGGAGGTGTTTACGGAAAAATGTTTTTGATTTTTCCATTTTTTCCTTAAGGTGGTCCTCTGAAAATATCCAAAACATAGGTATCATACCCAAAAAATAATAATAATTTTTTAAAATTTGCACCATTCTGGAATGGGTGACAACAAAATCAAGAAAGAAAAATGAGGCAATCAAATTGTTAGAAGAGAATGTAAAGTATCGTTTCTTAAGTTTACATGATAAATAAAGTGTTTGCTCAAAATTTGAAGAATATATAGATTTAATAAGTGTTGAGTTGTTATAGGTTAGAAAGAAGACTATGTCCTTTCAGAAGTTTGAGAAAAGTGTCGATGGTCTAGATGATATTATTGGTGAACAAAGACAAATAGGTGATAGAGCTAGTTTTGGTTTCAAAGAGGAATCAAAAGGAAAGGAATTGAAAAAAGATGACCTGATTCCAATCAAGAAAGTAGGTGAACCTATCATCAAGGAATAAAATAATAAGGTACTCATCATGGACAATGAGAAGACTAAGCCTATTAGGAAACCTAATGCCTCAAGGTATGAAAGAAATTTCAATGGATATTGTTATACTTGTAATGCATTTGGTCATAGGGAAAAATAGTGTAGAAGGTCTTCTAGAGATACTCATCCATGGAGAGACAATAGGAGTGAGCAAGCTAATAATTTGGTGTGTTAAAATTGTAATGAGGTAGGTCATGTTGCTAGTTTTTTCTTGAATGATCCACCTAGAAGTGTTGAGGGCTATAAAGTAAATAGTTATGTGGTATGTTACAACTATAATTGAGTTTTTCATGTTGTAATAAACTAATATCATGGCTACTCAAGGTAATAACAAAGTTTTTAAGGTTCTAATATGCAAGAGAGAAGCTTTCAAAGGTCTAGGATGCATAATAACAGTCAATGAAGAACTTGGGAGACTAGAAGAAAAAATGGTGTCTCATTAAGAGAAAGTGTTGATGGAAAATAGGGTATGAATTATAGACCATATCTGAAACAAAGTGATGGAGGATATTCTTGGGTGCCCAAGAAGGTTTGGGACCTTCTTAGGTCTCTCTTCTAGATCCTCCATGGTGTTATATGCCTCTATTATGCTTCTTAGAGGTATATCACTTCATATGAAGCATTGGAGTTAGGGGGAGCTATCTAGGTATGTGTTTATCTCCTCCATGATGTCAAGGTATTCCATTTCAAGTCCTTAATCATATTTTTGTGGTTCTATATGGTTGACCAAGCTATGAATGTCAAAATCTAAGTTTGGTTGTCTTTTGGTGTGTATGTCTGTGCTCTTGAAGTCTATAACTTCCTTATCATAGTTTTTTTTCAATTTACAATGAATCAGTGTGTGTAAGGGTCATTTTTATGTCCCAAAGGATTTATATTATGCCATTACATCCACGTGAAGTGTCTTCTTGTAGTATGAGTATGTGACTAGTATTGTTGTTAAGTATAAAGGTCTGTGGTATCTTAAGGAGTCCATTATGAGTCATGAATGAAGTTTCATATCTTAGTCATAAGATATTAGTGCATGAGTCAAATTTTTCTAAGAGTATGTGATGTATGTGAAGCTATGAAATGTTCTCAAAATGTTGTTTGAAGTCATAGCGGTCTATTAGTGCTTACATGATCATTGGGTGGACTGTTTTGTCTTTTAGAGTTGTATGAGTCTTAAGGTGATGAGTCACAAGTCTCAGTGATTTCTTTATCAAAGTGGAAAGTATTATAATGTCTCAAAATGAGTTTTAAATTGTGATGACTTGATCATACCATCTTGACAAGGAAGATTGGTGCAGTGTTTTTGAAGGAATGTTGAGGATAAATAAGGTGAGTTCAAGAAGGAAACTGTTCATATTTATTATTCACTTCAAGAATAATCAAGAAATTATGAGAGTGCTAATAAAAAGTAGATTAAAAAATTTGAGGTCATAATAATAAAATTATATGCATCTTGAGTTGGTTTTTCATTGACTGGGTTTCAAGTGTTCTTATGAAGCAGTATTAAGGGAAAGTTGAGTTTGAAGGTGCAAATGGTGGACTCCAAAGCCAAAATTTTGTACAAATCATATAGACAATGATTAATTTGAGATTCAAGTGGTTTTAGACCCTGAAAAAGTCCAAATTTCTTATAATTCATGACAATTATTAGAGTTGACAGTAAGAGATCTAGGAGACCTAATTTGATAGAGATGGAATGAAAAACTAGGAAAATATCCTCTGACATCAGGCTTCAAGGTTTATGAAGGAGTTATTATGGTCAAATAGGTATCCAAAAATGGTATGGTTATCTTATTAAAGTAAATAAATTGAAATCTAGGTGTTATTTTTAATTGATCCAAGGCTAGTAGATTGTGTGTGATATTGGTGACGTGAAGGTGGTGTAGTGAAATTTTGATGATTCTCAGAAATCTTCAATCATGAACAAGGTTATAAAATAGTAACATGGATCCTTGAAGGGGATTATGGGTAAGTTATGATGTGTTTGATTCATTGGTGCATTGTGTACAATGTCTTGTCCAACTACAGGCCTGTAGATCATCAGTGGGTGAATTCTGAGAATTATTAATGCTTATACTTGACTATACATGACCTGAGATAGTGTCAAAATATAATAAGAGTGTTCCTATAGTTCTAATTCATTCAAATGAAGAACTAACAATAAAAAGGGTTTGAAGATATAAGGAAAATTGTGCTCATAGATTCTATTTTATACGAGAATGTAAAATAGGCATAGTATGAAACATCTACATGTATGAGGTGTATTGAGAAGTTTTTGAAATTATATAGTTTATCTAGAAAGTGTATGTTCCACAAAAATAAGCTATTGAGGTGTCTAGTTTTCCTCGTCTATGAAGAAGGTGATTGGTGACTGTGTGATGAAAGTATAGAGGTTTGAGCTAAGCATCTACAGGTGTTTGTGTCTCTATGGAACAAGTAATAATGTCTTGAATTTCTCTATGAAACGATAGAAGGGTATATTCATCTCATGAATGCAAGAAAAAATTCCATAGACTATCAAATGTAAGGTAAGATGTAGGTTACAAATTTTGAGGTGTAAGACATCAATAGTGATGTTACAGTACTAAACGTGGATCAAATTATGACTATAGGTATGTAAGTGTTACTTACGTTAGGGGGAGTACGTAATGTCTTAGTCTAAGTCTCTTAAGTGTTATAGATGGATTCAAGTTATTCTTAACATAATTCAATGGTTTGTGAACAAATGAAAAGCTTCAAGGGCATGATTGATATGTGACTATACATGTACTGTAGCATAATACCATGAACGATGACTATGCTACAGGTCTGTAGGTGCTGAAGATCACCAAGATAGGGAGCATTAGTCCTTACTTCTAGAAGGTTATCTATAGGTACTTGGAGGAATGCATGGTGCACGGTTATGATTTGTATTGTTTCCTATCAATGGTAACAAACATTTCCTAGGTTTAAAATTAGCAAGGATCTGGATCCATGAATGTGACTTCAAAAAGACTGAAAAGAATGGTTTAAGATTGGGCCAAAAGTGGTTGAATGTCTTCTCCAAGGCAAGGAAATCTTGGTAAAGAAGCCAGGTTTTTGTATTTCTAATCAAGATTTGGATGAAGTTTTGAGTCTAGGGGGAGTTGTGAGATACAATGTCATGAGTGTGTATAATGTTCTAGAGTTCTATCAAAGTGGGGTTTTGAAAGTTCCACTAGAAATGTACTAAAGTATCATTTCAGGGATGTCAGTCCTTGAGAAGTATTTAGAGGTTACATATGGTAGTTTCAAGACAAACCTTTTTTATGTCTTGACAAGTTGAGTCAAGCCCAAGAATTCAAGGTAATGTGGTGAAATTTTAGCTGAATTTAAATCATTGTTGGAATGGTAATCATGTTGTATGCAATTCTAGTTCATAGGTCTGTTACAGTGGTCTCTTTATAGGCTGAAATAGAGTTTGGATGTGAAATGACAAGTTTTTCATGTTTAGAAAGTGGATGATGATAATAAATCTCAAAGTATAGGAATAATAATGTTTCCTTCATTATTATTAGTGTGTGAGATAGCTCAAGAACAAAGTGTATGGAAGATGTTTTTTAGTGCTATATCATCATTTTTGTGCATGTGTGTATGTGTGTGTAATATGATGTTCACCATGGGGAGTACTATGTTTCCATGTTTAGACAATGAAGCCAAAATCAGTAGGTTTTGAGAGAAATTTCAAGTTTGTGAGGTAGAATTAAGACTTTGGTTGATCTTTCAAACCAAATGGTGATAAAATGAAGCTATTGAAGGTAAAGTATAATGCATGTATCAAGTATATTTTGTCATTAATGTAAAAAAGGGGAGAAGTTGAAGAGGTTTTCCATCAATGACAAAGGGGGAGACTTGTTGGCATGTTGTGACTTTAGGTTTTTTCATTTATGTAAAATCCCATTAATGTACAAAGAGGATGAAAGAGTGGAGTTAGATGATGCTCAGAGTGATGATGGTGACATGGTTTTTTAGGTATGTTCATGATTGCATGAGTTGATTTAATTAGAATTTCTTGTTCTAGCAAGCCTCGATTAGGTGATCTAGCTAGTCTAGGTGATGGTGCATAGTGGTATGAGAGTTTCTTGGTAGCATGAGGAGAATTTTGGATCTGCATGGAGAGAATTTTTGGGTGAATTCTTGGGCACTCACATTATTTTTAGGGTACAGATACGAGGTTTCAGACTAAGTTTTAAGTGCTCATCTAGACTAGGTCTAGTTGCTAGGAGGTATGATATTGAGTTGTGGAGACAAGTGAGCTCATGTATGAATGTATTTAGTTGTTTAATGATGTAACATAATAATGTTAGGGAATTTTGGATAGTTTCTATGATGAGTTACGAGGTTGTTTTAGTTGACCCTAGCTTAAACCATGTAAAACCCCATGGACTACCTATGGAAGACTAAGATGGGATATAAATATGGAGATATATTTGTGACACGGTGATTATTGGAGATGTTATTAAGGATGTGTCATGAGGTTGTGGAGAAAATTTTCATGTTTGCATGATGATGAATTTGTCAAGTATATAGTCAGTTTTGGTGAAACATGGTCCAAGAAGAAGGGTCATTTCTAGCTCGAATTGCATCTTCTCATGCTCACCCCCTGAATTGTGTGGCTTGAATGGGACCTTGTGGATTTCATGGTATTTTTATCAAATTGAATCTATAATTTTTTCATAAAAATAATGATTGTCATTTCATTGTCACATTTTTACTGAACAAATGTTAATAAGGTAAACAACTTTTTTTGTGCTTGAACCCCTAACTCAAAAGCAGTAGGACATAAAATGATCCTAAGATGGCTAGAATTTATTTATAGGGTATATATGATGATTTTATCATGTAGAGGACTGCTACAGGTTTCCAAAAATGTTATGGTAGAGATTCTGGTGATGAGCATGGACCCCACTCAAATGGAAGCTAATTCTGAAGAAGTTGTTCAGTTTGGGACAAGGCTGTCTAAATTATTTACAATACTAAATGGACATATATGTTGATTATGTGAGTTTTTATTGTTTTACATGATGGTTTTAGGTCATGGTGATGTAGCTAAAAGGTTAAGTGTTCTCTATTTTTGTTGATTGGTCAAAGGGTAGTTTTGGGGTAGTTTCAGGTAGTTTGCAGAGATGAGCTTAGTTGAAGGCCTTCCTCTTAGAGTTCGAAGGAGTTAAAATATATTCCTAAAATAGGATCTAGAGATATATCCAATGGTATAATTTTTTTCTCATGATGATGATATTTTATGTGTCATACAAACCAGTTTGTGGAGATGAAGGTTTCTTGTGTTTTAGAATTGAATTGCTTTTGCTGAAAGATTGAGTTGATTGGAGTATGAGATGAATTATATGATGATTTAAACTACATGGAGAGTGAAGGGGGATGATATTTTTTCATAGTTAAGGAATTTTAGGTATTAAAAATGATAATAAAGGTGTAAATGAGTTGAGTTTTCAAAAATGGTTTTGGACAGCTTATTTTGGTGAAGAGGAAAGTTGTTGTGGTTTGAACCAGTGAATGTTTCAAGGATTTTTGCATGCTTATAAGTGTCCTAAAGAATTTTTTAATTCCATAAAATTGTCACATGACATATTTGAGGTGTTATAGGGTGATCTTGAGGCCTAAATGTGAAGATATGTTAGTGGAAACAACTATTTTGTGAAGGATATGAGCAAGTGGGCCCATATTTTGAAATATTTGATTGGTACAAGGAAATATGTGACCATTATTGATGCTTAAATGTTATATTTAACATTGGTGATTTTTAGAGCTTAAATAATCATTGTTTTGTGATTAGAGGATTTTTTTAATCCTAGTGATGGGGTTTTGAGGATTTTTGTGCAAGGTGAGGGGTTTTGAGCATGGCCAACCTACAAGGGTCATTTTTAATGTTTTAATGTTTCATATGGTATTTTTAAAAGTTTTTTATGTTTTAACAAAAGGAGGGAAATCAGCCTCTTTTTAATTTTAATCAAGGAGAGCTTATAAAAGTGATGTTTTATGTGTTATTTTTCTCTAGTTGAGTGAGTATAAAAAGTAAGACCTAAGTGTGAGATATTTTCAAGTAAAAAGGCATGTGTTGAGAGATGAGAGAGTGTATGAAAGGTTTAATAATTACTTAAGTGTGTGTGAAAAGGTATTAAGTATTGAGAAGTGAAGTTAGTGCAAATTTGTGTAAGTTTGAAGACTTAGGGTTTGAAGGAGAACAAGCTGAATACGTGATCTGAAATCAGTTGTGGCAGCAACAATACATCGGATATATTCATCGTAAGGTTTTTTAAATGGTTATTTATCATCTTGGGGTGTTTTATCCTCCTTGTGGAGTTGGTGCTTCACAAAACTAAGGGTTGGTGTTCTACTAAACTAGGGGTTGGTGATCCTTGTGGGGATGGTGCCTCACTAAATTTTAAACATATCAATATAAAGATTTTTTTTTAGTGGGTCTTATTTCCCTTGATGTTTTCCCACTTATATCTTGTGTTATTGTGTTTATTTTCTTGTTCATTGTTGATTGCATGTATGTTATTAGATGATGTGCACACATTAATGGTTAGATAAGTGGTTTGTGATTTAAATAAGTAATCTGAAATTAAATTTGGTTTTTAAGGACTGATTCTGTTAGGAAATATATCTTAGTGCTCCATTTGTATGTACGGGTGAATAATAATTACATGTGTAATTATTATTATGGTAAATTAGTGAAAGTACATTTACTATGTAAATGTAAATAGTAAATGTAAAATGTGGTTAGTATGTGGTAAGTTAGTAAGTTAGAATAATAAAACAATTAATATTGTTTTATTATTATATTGGTGAGAGGTTGAAACCATATGGGTGTATGGTTGTATATGAAGACAAATGTTGTTGTAAGGATTGTTATTTTACATCTCCTATCTAATGAAATAGTGAATGAATAATAAAAATATAATATAGAGTTTTTGATTTCAATTATTGTTTGTAGCTATTTCATAGATTCTTTGTATTAGATCAGATTAATTTCTACATTTGGTACCAGAGCAGGTTAAATCTGTCTCGAAGATGATCTTGTAACTTTTGTTTCGTGATCTGAGTTTCTCCAAAATTTTGTGCGTGGAACGATCTGTTATACAGGAAGCTACAGGAGAAATTTCAGCATAACCCAGTTTGTAGTTTGGGAGAAACGTGAAATTTACTATACAGCACATTGATCACTGTTGTTTTTTGAAGAAATCAGAGAATCAAAGGTAATTCAAATCTACATTCAATTTTTTTTGGATATTTAGATTCAGTAAAATGGATACACCATTAGATAAATTTAATGGGCTGAACTTCCATACATGGAGGGTAAAAATCTAGATGCAGTTAATGAATAAAAATCTATGGAGGATAGTAGATGGAAAAGAAAAAAAACCTACAGATGTAAGCAAAATTGTAGAATGGGAAACTAGAGATGAAAAAATAACAGATAAAATTGACTATAACTATGAAGAATTTCTATACTAAGTGAATTTCTTGGAGGAAGGAGGCACAGGAGGTTGGAGGTCATTCAGCGACCTCTCGTCAGTCACCAACGACGGGGCCGTATTAGCTATGGTGATTATTTTTTTATACAGTGTGTTCTTGTTGTTTCTTTATATTTCTGGCAAAGTGTTTGGTTGCAGTGTTCCTATTGTAGTTTGCAAAATAAAGGAAATTTCACATTGAGGGGGGAACATGATCTCAATGTTCTATTTCTAGTTTTCTACATTTCTGGTACTTTCTATATATGAGCAGCAGATTTCAGCATAATTTCCTATGTTATTCCCTGCAGTGAGATGTTATGAGGGCTAATAATAATACTTGGCATATCATGATGTGGTTGTAGGTAAACCACTTGAAAACCTTCATTTTTGGTTTGTGGTACACCACTTGTAAAACCACCATTTTCGGTTGTTGGTAAACCCTATGCAAAACCATCACCCTTTTGGTTTGTGGTACACCACTTGTAAAACCACCATTTTCGGTTGTTGGTAAACCCTATGCAAAACCATCAACCTTTTTGGTTTATGGTAAACCAATTGCAAAACCATCATTTTTGGTTTATGGTCAACCCTATGAAAAACCATCTATTAGGTTTATGATCATCCTGTAAAATCATCAGATCATGAGCAGGTGCAAGTATAAGGCAGGTTTTCCCCATGTTCGCACTAAGGGGGGGAATGTTAGGAAATATATCTTAGTGCTCCATTTGTATGTACGGGTGAATAATAATTACATGTGTAATTATTATTATGGTAAATTAGTGAAAGTACATTTACTATGTAAATGTAAATAGTAAATGTAAAATGTGGTTAGTATGTGGTAAGTTAGTAAGTTAGAATAATAAAACAATTAGTATTGTTTTATTATTATATTGGTGAGAGGTTGAAACCATATGGGTGTATGGTTGTATATGAAGACAAATGTTGTTGTAAGGATTGTTATTTTACATCTCCTATATAATGGAGTGTAATAATAAAAAAATATAATATAGAGTTGTTGATTTCAATTATTGTCTATAGCTATTTCATAGATTCTTTGTATTAGATCAGATTAATTTCTACAGATTCACCCCCACTCAGTCTTTTTTGCTTCCAACAATAGGAACACAAAAGTAATGCACTAAGGAAAAACAAATGCACGAGGAAGGGAATGACAGGAGACTTGCAAGGATGCAAGGAAATTATGAAATAACACAATGAGTGAATGGAAGTTTGTAGCATGGAGGAAAGCATGGAAGAAGAATTAGGAAATGAAAAATCATGAAGTCTTACAGATATGAAAGATAATATTGTGGGTGCGTGCGAGAGGATGCGTGATATATGGGATAGAAGAAACAAGAATGAAAATGGAGAAGACTTGAAAAATGGAAATGGAGGAATGTGAGTGGTAAAACATGTGTAGAATAAGGTAAAGGAACAAAAAGGAAGAAATAAAAGAACATTATTGTGTGTGAGGGAACTACAACCATAGGAACTACACCAAAGGAGAATACAAAAGTGATCGTAGCCAAAAAACATGATGCCAAATCCAGAATGAAACAGTAAGTTTATAAAAGGGTTATTTTGGATAACAGGTTCATATTGATGTAAGATGTCCTTTGGAAGTTCCTTCTCTAGGATGGGCCTTGTATTTTGTTATTTTTATTGATGATTTCTCAAGAATGACTTGGTATTATTACATTAAGAAATTTTTTGATGTCCTATCTAAGTTTCAAGAATTTAAATCCTTGGTTGAGAACATGGATATTCTAAAAACTTAAAAGGATCAGAATTGATAATAGATGTGATTATGTTAAAAAAAAATTTCATGAGCTTTATGTATCTAATATAATTCACAGGGAGCTAACCACTCCTTATTGTCCTTAACAAAATGGCATAGATGAAAGGAATAATAGAACCATCATAGAAATGGATAGGACTATGCTTCATGCCTTTAATGTATCTAAGTTTCTATGGGATGAAGCTATGAACACTATTGTTCATATCTTTAATAGAATTAATACCAAAGCTTTATATCAAGCCACACCTCATAAAGTATGGACTAAGAATTTTTTTATATCTCTCATTTAAATATATTCGACAACCCAACATCTCTTCTCATTTCTAAAGTTAATGGATAAAACATTATTCTACTTCCTAATCATGCATTTTTGTTGGGTACTATGGTAAAACACTAGGATAAAGAGTCTATGATCTAGTTAAGCATGTGATTGTAGAAAATAGGAATTTGTATGTTCTTGAGAAACCTTTTTGTAAATCTGATCCTTCCTTATATAATATGGAAAACAAATTAACAAGAGACATATCATCCTTATTCTGACATGATATATGTAGAGATTGAGGGGGAGTTCTCTCAATCTTTGTCTCATTGAACATTTCCTAAGCAGGCTAAAAATATGGTTTTAAATTATCAGCTTGATGATTTGTAAAATATGACCCAAATTTAACATTATTATCATGCCTTATCAACTATTTATGAGGTTGAACCTCAATATTTTGAAGACTCCAACTTAGATGAAAGATGAATTACAACCATGAAAGCTGAATAAAATGATCTACTCAAGAATCAAAGTTGGTAATTAGTCCCCCTTCCTCCTAAAATAAGCATTGTAGGGTCTAGATGGTTGTATAAAATTAAATATATGTTTGCTGGTAAGATTGAAAAATTTAAGGCTAGATTAGTTACTAGAAGGTTTATTCAAAAATATGGTTTGGATTACGTTGAAACATTTTACCCTATTTTAAAAATGAGCATTGTTAGAATTCTTCTATGTCTAGCTACTCAACATGGTTGGGAGATTCACTAAATGGCTTTGAAAAATTCAAATTTCAAATGGTGACTTGAAATAAGAAATCTATATGCATCAACCTAAAGGATTTGAGGAACCTGGAAATGAATTATATGTTTGTAAACTTAAGAAATATTTGCACAATATTACACAAGCTCTTAGATCTTGGTATGCTAATATAAATACTTTCTTTCAAGAGCTTAGTTTTGATAACTCTTTTCGTTAAAACTGAAATTAGACATGTTGTTATCATTGTCTTGTATATTGATAATATCTTGATTACTAGTAGTGATAATAATTTAATTCTTAAAATCAAAGAGAAATTAAGACAATGGTTTGAAATAATTGATTTCGGATTGTTAAATAATTTACTAGTCATGGTTATTTGTCATTCACAAATATATTATTACATCTTAATCAAAATATGATACTAATCTTATTAAAATATTTAATATGATTGATTGTAAGCTTGTCTCCATTCCTATGGAAGTTGGTGTTAAATTAGATCCAAAACCTTCTTGTGATAAATTTAATCCTACTTTATAAAAGGAACGATAACCATATCGTACCAAGTTAAGAACTCTGATTCTAATCAAACACCATGATCAATAATATAAAATTAATTCACCAGAATAACTTTAATAAAACCTTTGCAAAAAAATGAGCAACAATATCATATATTATTATGGAACTCAATGAAATACAATGAGAATGAATAACAATCTAAGAACCAATCAAGGTCATAGATCAAGCCATAAATCAAGGAAAGAACTAGTCATCAAAGAAATAGTCAAGTCTATAGATTTAGGAAAGAACCGGTCATCAAGAATCTAGTCAATACCATAGATCAAGGAAATAACTCTACCTAATAACTAGATAATATCTCCTAATATCTAAATAAGATAAAATAAATATCTACACACATAAGTGGGTGAGGATAAATACAATAAAGGTAAATAAAATACTTAGGTGAACATGAGCTAAGGTAAATAACTACTCTAACACCCCTCTCAAGTGAAGATAGGGGCCAAAATAGAAGTGGCATGTCCATAGTATGAGTCCCAGTAACTAGGCCTAATAAGGTACTCATGTAGAATATATCCATGAAAAAAATTGGAACTAAAAGAAGGAATGAATCGTGCTAGAAGGAAAAAGAAAGAATAAGAAGGAAGATGTTCTCACGAACACCCCCAAGAAAAAATTTTGAAACCCCAAGCATTCCACGTAACTCAATGTAGTGAGGTGATGAAAAATTATTCATAAAGATGTCTACAACTTGTTGCTGAGTTGGAATGTACTATAAGCAAAGAAATCCATCTTGAATGTGTTGACGAATGAAGTGGATGTGTATATCAATATGCTTGGTCCACTAGTGTTCAACTAGGTTGCGAGAAATTTGAATAGAACTTTGGTTGTCACACCACAATATAGTTGGTGAATCTTGTGGGAATCCAAACTTTGTCAATAACTATTGAAGCAAAAGAATCTACTGACTCATTGTAACTGTTGCCATGTACTCTACCTCAAAAGATGAAAGTGCAATAGCCTGTTGCTTTTTGTACACACCAAAAAATGGAGAAGAACCAAGAAAAAAAAGATAGCTAAAAGTGGAACTCATATCATCAATAGAACCTTCCCAATTTGAATATGTATAGCCAACCAACTGAGTAGAACCCCTAGTGTAGTGTAGGACAAAGTGGGAAGTTTCCTGTAAATAGCGTAAAATAATTTTAGTAGCCTTTCAACGACTACTATTAGGAGAATTTGCAAACCGAGATACAATCTCTACTGCAAATGAAATATCAGGGTGAGTATGGGTCAAGTCCATGAGACTTCCAACCAATTTCTTATACAATGTAAGATCAAAAAGTGGAGTGGTACATGTGGAAGTAAGAGTAACCCCAGACTGAAAATGAGATGGACTTGGCTTGCAATCAACCATATCAAAGCACTTTCAAAGATCATGGATGTACTTTCGCTGACTCAAATGAATCCCTGAATTTGTCTAAGAAATATGCAATCCAAGGAAATAATGCAATAACTCAATATATGTCATGTCAAACTATGTAGAAAGAGCCCTATGAATAGTCTAGATGTGGGAAGAAGAGCTTCCAGTAAATAAGAAATCATCAACATACAAGACAAGTATCACAATATCTTCACCAACATGCTAGACATACATTGTATGATCGGAGTGGAAAATAATAAAACCAGTAGATAGAAGAAAAGAATCCATATTCTCATACCAAGCCCGAGGGGCTTGTTTGATAATGTAGAGAGACCTTCGAAACCTACAAACAAGATAAGAATCCTGAAAAAATCTAACAGGTTGCTCTATGCATATTTCCTCTTGTAAATTTCCATGTAAGAAGGAACTATTCATGTCCATCTAGTATATGGGCCACCCCTGTGATGTAGCAATAACAAGTACAAGGCGTACATAATCCATCTTGGAAATGGGTGAAAAAGTCTCATAGTAATCAATACCTTTAACTTTCTAAAAAATCCTTTGCAACAAGATGAGCCTTATACTTGTCAATGGACCCATCAGCTATGTATTTGATTCCATATACCCACTTACGCCTAACCATCTTTCTTCCTTTAGGAAGAGATACCAAATCCTAAGTATGATTCTTCATCAAAGAAGAAAACTTAGCTGCAATCGCATCATCCCACTCCTATATCCCATGATCCTGTGAAAAAGATTGTGGATCCTCAAAAAATGCCCTACTCAAAAATTCAGAACCTGTAGAATGTGCGTGATGATTCCTAGTGGGTAGAAGATCTTGTATGAAAGGTGTTGCTTCATAAACTATAGTACGAGCCCATTTAGGCATAGTGACAATATCAGTGGGAATAGGATCCTAAATGACATCTATAACCTCCTCATCAAGCTCCTCAAAAAAATGATCCTCAAGATGAGATGAAGAAGGAGGAGGCATGGAAGAAGATGAAGAATCATGAGGAGTGAAGCCCTCATCAAACTAAAAATATGTTCAGAACCGAACGTCACGAGTATCAGGATCTAAAAGTCGATAAGCTCTCATGTCCTCACAATACCCTACAAAGATCAAGGGTTTTCTCTTCTTATTGAAAGCTTTCCTTTTCTTCTTTGGAAAAAAGGCCCAAGCACGGCTCCTAAATACTCCAAAAATGAGACATCTGGTTTAGTGTTGGACCAAGCTTCTTCTAGAGTCAAATGCTCAAGTGCTCTCTGTGGTGTGTGATTCTGAATGTAGTTAGCACAATTAATTACTTCTACCTATAAGATAGGATGTAAATATCTAGAATGCATCATACAATTATCCATTTCCTTCAAAGTTATATTCTTCCGTTCTACTAAGCCATTATGTTTTGGAGTATGAGGAGCATAATGCTGGTGAATAAATGTCTTGAGTTGCCAAAAATTTAGAAAAATCATTGCTGAAGTAATCCCCCCCATTATTAGTACAAAGGTTCTTTATGCAACTAGAATATTGTTTCTCGACCAAAGCCTTGAAGAATTTGATGTGTGAAAAAACATCACTTTTGTACTTGAGAAAATAAACCCAAGTATGCCTCAAGAAATTATCAATAAATGTAAATGCATACTTAGGTCCATTGAAAGAGGGGGTAGGAAAAACCATCAAGTCACTATGCACAAGCTCAAGTGGTGAAGAAGTTTTCTTAGACAAATTCTTAGGAAAATGATCTTTGTGTTGTTTACCTAATGCACAACCATGAAAAACTTCCTCAAGACAAGAAAATCTAGGAAAACCATCTACCATACCATGAGTGCTCAACTCCTTCAAATATATGTACTTGAGATGTCTAAATCTTTAATGCCAAAGCTTACTTTTTGAATCTACATGAGAAACCAATCTTGTACCTATATAGTAAGTGTCATCAAAACTCTCAAAGTAATACAGTCTAGAACTATGAGCAACAATACCTTGAGCAACAAGTGAATGAGGCTCCAACAAATTTTGTACTTCTATCCCATGTGGTGTAAAATTCACTATTTTTTCTTGACCATAATGAAAAATTTGATATACATAAAGAAAATTTGTTGTGATGTTAAGAACATATAGTATATCTTAGATACTACCACCATCAAGGTGTATATCACCTTTTCCCTCAACAAAAAGAAATAAATAATCTCCAACCTCAATTTTGGAAGTAGAACTCAAACCTAGAGAAACAAAAGAATCCTTGGAAGAAGTCATGTGATGAGAATCACCAGAATCAATCACCCAATTGTCTACAGGTGGCGAATGATATCTCCTAACAACATTAATTACCTTTCCATGCTGATTAGAAAGAGGTGGAGTGGAGATAGATTTTTTTGTTTCTTGACTACATCCTCTAAGGCTTGCATTCACTTATAACACCTATTTTCTTCATGACCAATACCCCCACAAAAAGAGAATGAAAGGCTATAATTATTCTTGGATTTAGAAGACTCCTTGAGTTTAGAGTTGTTTTCTTTGGGTTTAGGATCATTTTTAGATAGAGAAGGGGTGGATTTAGTTTTACTTTTTGGTTTTACCTTTTCCTTAGGATTAGATGCAAATAATTCCTTTTGAGAGGTAGAAGACTCAAGGTGAGACAATTTGGATTCTTCCCTAGTAATTCTTTCAAAAAATGTTTCTAATTCAGGCATTTTGAATGTTTCACCTAAGACATCCATGCTAGAGAAAAAGGTAGAAGAAAAAATTTGGAATGGTACTCTCAACTTAGATAGAATCAATTAAACACACTCTTCATCTTTCTTATCTCTTCCACTCCTCTTCAATTGTTTCACCAAATGATTGAACTTGGTAATATAGTTTATAATTGTTGGAAAATATTTAGGTTTAAGAGAGGTGATCTAAATTTCAAGTTGCATAACTCTCTTATGATCCACCTTACCAAATAAATATTCCAATTTCTCCCATATTTTGAAAGGAGAGTCACAATTTTCTAAAATAAACAAAAGAATGTCACTTACATAAGTTCCTATCAAACCCATACATTCATCAAATTTGCACTGGTACTGAAATTTCTCATATTCTCTAGTGAAAACTAGTTGTTCTTAAGAAGTTAAAGCCCATAATCCTTTCCACTTAATTATTATTTCCATTTTTAGTTTCCATGTGTTGTAATTATGTGTTATTAATGGCTCAATGTGATCTAATGCAGAAGTAGATGCCATTCTTAAAAAATCACCAAAAGAAATGCAAGAACCAAGTAATGCAACAAGACCCCCAAGAAATGCAATAAAATACCCCCCAGATTTTGGTAATTTACAATGAGTGCGTGTTACAATATGGAACTTAATAATTATAGTGATATTCTCAAAATAAATATTTCCAATAGAAATATCACAAAAAAACAAGCACTTTTGCAAAAAATGGCACTCAAATCTGAGTTGTCGATCAAAAGATATAAACTTTACAAGTTTATGCTTTGTTATTAATTTTAGTTGCCACTAAAAAAAAATAAAATGCTCTTATCTTCACCACATAAATAAATGAAAGAGGACCAGAGTTAAACACCTAATATTAGGAATCACAAGCTTTAAGCCCTCATATGACCATACCATATGACCAAGGGCTAAGGATTTTAATGGGATAATGCATATTCTAACACTTTATATAGAAAACTTATTGGTAGTTTGATTTATTTAACTATTATTAGGCCAAATATATCCTATGTAGTTGGAATTGTTTCTAGATTCATGCATGATCCTTATGAGGACCATTGGAAAATAGAAAAAAATATTATAAGGTATATAAATGTATAATCAATTATTGTTTGTGTTATTCTTCTTCAAATAATGAAAATTTATCTAGTTATTTTGATTCTAACAATGCTGGTGATATTGTAGATAGAAACTCTACTTCTTGATTTGTTTTCAAGTTGGCCACAAGTTTAATAATTTGGAGTAGCAAGAAGCAACAAATAGTATTTATCTCTTCTACTGAAGTAGAGTATAAAAGTGATATGGAAGTAGAAAAGGAAACTATGTGGCTCAAAATACTATTGGAAAAACTTCACGTGGGTTTCAAAGGAATAACACTTCTTCTATGTGACAACCAAATTTGTATTGATCTTGCAAATAATTCAATCCAACATCAAAGAACCAAGTATATTGAGATCAATATGTTCTTCTTCTGGGAGAAATTTATCAATGGTGACATAGATCTCAAGTTTTGTTCTACTGAAGAGAAGGTTGCAGAAATTTTTACCAAGCCCTTGTGTGCTCCAAAGTTCTACAAATTTCATGCTATGTTGGGAATTTCAGCTAGTAGCTCTTATGATCATGTGAATGACATTGATCTTCACCTTTGAATCATATGCGTTTTGGCCTTTCATAGCTTCACTTGAGGGGGAAATAAAAAATGAACATGTTGCATGTTTTTTCTTGTGCAATGCCATCTCATAACAACCTGATTGTGTCAAATTAGATACTTTCTAGACTATTTCCATATTGTTTATGTAAATTTTCATGTTATGTGCAGTTTAATTTTAATCCCTAGAGAAGCATTATATATGAGAGGTTTTTTGTTTTATAAAAACTCCATGAGCTTATGTAATACTTCGTCCTTAATCACTTTATCTTGAGAAACTGGTTTGTTCCAATGTACCATAATTTTTACAAAACCCATGGGACACTTGCTTTGTGTTATGGCTTCCTAAATTCCATAGATCACTAAAGCAATGTACCATGTATTTTCCAAAACCTACATCAAAATTTCAGTTCTTTGCGGATTTATCAAACCCACAATATACTGTGATAGTGTACCATGGAGTTACAAACCCTACGAAACACTACAATAGTGTATCACAGAGTTGTAAAATTTTTGGGACAATGTGGTAGTGCACCATGGAGTTGAAAAAAATGTAGGACACTGTTGAAGTGCATCAAGGAACTATAAATCCCATATAATACTTGCATTTGGTTTGTGGTTTGTTTAATTATGTGAAATACTACAATAGTGAACTGCAACATGATGTAGTATATTACATAGCTAAAAATACATATAACAATTTTTTTTGCTATATGCTAGTCTAAATCACTTGATGATTTATGGATTGTAATTGCTTTTGTACCAAAAGTTGACTTGGCATGTATTTTTTCAAACAAAACCTTTTTTTGACATGGAAAGGTAAATTTACATGTTTCCCTATGTTAGCGAAATAATTTGTCGCTAGGACAAATTAGTTAATTTTCACCAATGCTCTAGGAAACTTTCCCTCCTACATGAAAGGGGAGGATCCCTTATTGTATGTGAATAAAAAAAACTTTTTGGTTGACCAATAGGTTGGGAATCCAATAGACACACTCCACTGCACCTACAAAAAATGCTCTATAATTTTGTGCAATGGAGGAATTTGCAAGCTAGGTGAAGTATTTGGAGTGATAATTTAGAGAGAGGATTAATATTACAACTAGGTTGAGTCAGATTATTACAAGTATTAACTAAAGATATATCAACACACAATTAGAAATAATAACTACTCTATTAATTATATCAGTACAAAGTAAACTATGAGCATAAAATCTCATTAATTCATTCATCCAAAAAAACTAAAGCACCCTTCTTGATTGACATGTTTACAAATCCATAAAATGTGAGAGATGAAACATTTAGGAAGAAAAATAGAAGCATTATATTTTCTTATTCTTTGTAGTTATCTACTCATGGATTCATAAAATTGACACCCCCTTGAAGTGAGGAAGTCACTACAATATATAGATTTCAAAAAGACTCTTCACCTACCCCCATGTATCTTTTAAATTGTGACTCCTTGCATTCCTAGGAAATAAATTAATTCCCCTTTTTATTAATTGAGGGAAACTTATTATAATTTTCAACTATAGTCACATCTTAATGAATAAGACAAGAATGAATAAGAAGAAAATAAAAATTGTAACCCCCCAATGAAGAAATAAAATGTAAAATAAGAGAGGAAGGGGGGTGGGGATGAGAGAAAGGAGAGAAGATAGCTACTTGGATGAAGACGATGCTAAATTTTCTAATGCAAATTCCTCTGGTGATGAACTCTTAGAAAGTTCTTCTAGAGAGATCTTGATCCATTTGAATTCCTTGTTATACCGAGCCGCTGTAGTCATAACCTTCTTTGTTATATGACTAAATTCCTAAAGCTTTTAAAAAACATTAAATACTTTTAGATTTGTTAAATATCAAGCTTGGTTAAGAAAAAATATTGTAATAAGATATTGATGTAATGAAAATCCATACAAATTTAATAAAGATTCTTAATTTATTATGGAAGGGTGTGAAACCATTGTGATGGTTCATAACTACCAATAGAGTCTTATAAAAGGCATGCAAATTATTCTGAAAGGGGCAGAATTTAATGGTACTTGTGATTATAAGAGAAAATTAATATTGAGTCTTTGGAAGTAAATTGCAAGGATGGCTAGGTACACACAAGTGGTGGGTAAGGGAGAGGGGCACCAACAGTGTCCTAACCATGGGTACAATGTATAACCTTGGATGATCATAGCTAGGGAAAGGTGAACACACGGGGTGTATAGCACACTCCTCTCATAGTGTGGCCATAGTCTGGTGTATTTTTCTTGTGTCTCTACATTGGAATTTTGATGCAACCTAGAATTCAGTGATACAAATCCAATAACACCCTAGACGCACTGGCACATCACTCAGCTTAGACTGAGTGCTCACCTGAAGCACGCAAAGGTACCAATTCCCTCTTTAGGGTTGCTATTACAGGATGCTAGCATGATGAAGACTTAACACATATAGCTTCATTACTAGCACATCATTTTACAGAGCATACCCGATCTATATCTAAGGGAGAACAAAACTAAATATTAACCATGATGAGATAAAAAACATACTAGATTCAAATACACATAGAACTAACACTTAGAGTCAACCAATATCCTCCATTATATCAAATGCAATAATTATATAGAAGCTTCATTAAAATATCAGTAGTATGCGCGTAGCAACATAATCTCTCTTTGTATACACACACATCTATATCTCTATATATGTCAATCCCTTTACTACATAGTTTAATACATACTTATGAGGGTGGGGACTTTCCCTTCACCACTTATTTATTCCCAAAATAGGTCGCATGATATTATTAGCCACACATCATCACAAAAATAGCCTCACATGCAAGTGCACTAACAATAGACTATTGGTAGTTAATTTGCAACAGTAGATCTATTTTTGGCATGTGTCCATACAAAGTGCTTTGTAACCGATCCTCCAAAAATAGCCAATGCACGGTGCACATGTCTCTACCTTGTTTGTGTACTCTTCACACCATCTCTAAAAATATACCTTCATGAGCGAAAATGGATAAGTCTTGAAATCTGAACTTCTGCTCCACGTGCATGTTCTCCCTATCTGTTTGTGCCTTTAAATATGACCTACTTTCCCATGCAGAATTCTTGTGTGCTTTCTGTCAAGTGTTCTCTGATCAACATTAACCCACACTAATTTGATTTTCACCCTGAAAATGGTTATCTCCACAATGAATCAAAGAATAGAAGAATGGAAAGAATTTGGATGACATGAAATAATGTTTTTAGCCTGCAGTTTCTGCCTCTGTAACCTAAAAAATTAATTCAGGATATTCCTGCTTTATCTTGGCTTCCAAGGTCTTCCACTCAACGAGTGCTTCCTCTGTTTTCTCTGGAATTTCCACAGCAATGGAATCTAATTCATCCTTCATAATCTCTCCTTTATCATTCTGCAAGACCAACATAATGTTGGACATTACAGTCATCCTTCCCTCTAGAAAATCCATCCTTTGTGTAATGAGCTTCCCAAGACTCTCTAGCTGATGTTTGTGTGGTTCTTGGGATTCTACCAGGGCCTCATGCTTCTTCTTAACCATTGCTAACCTCTCTGCATAGCCCAATGTATCATCCTTCATCACTTTCTAGACCTCATTATTCTCCTCCAGGGTTTTTTTGTTGATGAGCACCTCTAGAGCTGTACAGATGTTCAAGGCTTGGTCTGCCTTTGCTAGTTCTTCCTTCAGTGCTTGCAGTAGTCCTTCATATGATGTGATATTTCATATCACTAAATCCTTTTCTTGCTCTATCTCTTGTGCTGGATACTTTGGCATTGGCATGCGCATAGGTTCATCTTTAAGCACTAGGTCAACCAATGTATCTACATAGTGTATCGCCAAAAGAAACGTCTTTGGTACCTTTGGCTCTAAGTATGGCCTAGCCCTTACAACATTATCACCAATTTCCTTTGTGATGATGATAAATACATCGTTATTATTCTGTGCTAAGTATCTTTCTTACGTTAGGCACGTTATTTCCCCATATTTAGTTTTGATCTCTTCCCTTAGTGCCCTAATTGTGGCAGCCTTGTCCATATTCCACCTCGCCACCTCTTTTGAGACTTTGACCAATGCATTACTCACCTATTCATCTGACATAAAAGTAGGATTTAATATCATGTGTCTATCCTAAGGTGTCTTTTTCAACCTCCTCGATACGCATGACTCCTCACACACATCAAAATCTGGTTCATCCATGTGCGTGTGCATTGACCATGATAATTGCTTCCTTGTGTGCATTGTTGCCATATCTTCATCCATTAATTCCCAGCCATATACGTCTTTTGTGTTAGTGTGCTCTAGAAATGGGTGCATACAATTTTACCTGTATCCTCTGCATAACCCATGTCTAGTGGAATGTGTTCCCCACTTTTTCTTCTTGATCTTAGCTGCTTAGGAATTTGAGCTTCCAGATTTGGAACTTGTGTTTCTATGTCTTGAGTAGTCTCGATAGTTGTCTCATCTATTCTCTTTTCTTCCTCTTCTCCTTCCTTCATTCCTTCATCTCGTTGTTCTTCTATGTTCTCTGGAGGTGTAGGATAATTAGGCATTTTTTCCTCTAACTCTTCCACTTCCTCATTCAATTTTAGTTTCCTTATCCTTTTTGCGGTTTCCTCCTTCTATGGAGAGAGTTTGAGTGATTTGTGCATTGTTTGCGGAGTAGCACCTTGGGTCCTTGTTCTCACGAACACTCTCTTAAATATGTGTTCTCCTTATAATGCATCCAAGTCCTCATCACCCCCCTCTTGTGGGTGAGGTGGTGTAGTTGCACACTCATCTTCATCCTTATTCATAGGATGTCTTCTACCTCTATGTTCCAAACCACCACTATCTTCACGCTCATCCTCCTCATCCAATACCTCAATTGTCTCTATGGGATTAGGAACTGGAAATTTATCCATGGTATGCTTACTCCTCGGTGGTTCTAGAAGTGAGAAATCATCTTCCACATACTTGTTATTCTCCAACTTGGGCTTCCTCCAACATCTCCCACAACAAAATTTACTAGTTTAATGCTCAATACATCTAAAATGAGCCTTTCAATATATGTACCCTGTCCTGGATACACATATTTCTTCCTCAGTGTATGGTAGTAACAATCTACCTTGTCCGCATTGAACGTTAGGCATCACACATCTGAGAAAATATGTACTAACACATAGAAGTACCTTGTTGTGAAGGCATATGGTAGCTTACACCAAGGGCTCCATGCTCCATCCCTCATGGTGAACCATGCTATGTAAAAATGTTGGTATATAGTGAACTAAACTACCTTTCCAACCACCGAAGGAAAGTCCTTGGGGATGCGCCATTCTTCTTCAAAGGCCACACAGAGCCTATCATACCATTTCTTAGCCATTTTCTTGACTTGTTTTGTCATGGATCCTTCACACAAGTTCTTTTTGAAGCATTCTGTAGGTGACTTGTGCTCCATGGGATACTCCCATATCTTCTCTTTTGGTCCATTAGGTACTCTGATCTCCATGAACACCAGCAATAACATAAAAGCTCCAAAGCTGATCTTTCCTTCTATACATACTTCCTCAATGATAGTTTTTACAATGTAACATGAAATGTTGTAGACCACCCCATTGGACATATTTTTAGTAATGTGCAACCACATGGTGTTCACTTGTGACCATCTTGCCTAGTCATTTAGCTTCGTAACAAGATGTGTTACTACTTGCACAATTGGATACTACTTCAGTTTATCTATGTCCATGCCACGTGGACCCTTTGTGTACCCCAGCTCCTTTATGGTCTCCAAGATTGCATCCTTTTCTCTTAAATCATCTCTCAAATATTATCATGTGCCCTTCAATCCTGTTATCGTGGAGATTAGTGTGGCTGAAATTCTGGCTCTACATCCTACAAAGTAGAAAAAATCTTCGTGCACTCTGCTCATGAGCTACTGGTACAAGGGATCATATTTCTCAAAGTAAGGGAACTCATATAGATGGTAAAATCCAATCTTCTTCAAGATCTTCTCACCAACATTGTTATACACCTGCATGTCTTCCGTTGTGCATTTATTCGTCTGTGTATTCAACAAGGAATCAAGATCCTTCTTATTTTCTACGGTATGGTGGTTGTACTCACTCACGTTGCTTCTTCTTATGTGAGAATCCCACTCCTGGCCTACGATGGCCCCTTCTGGATATTGCATTTCAGAAAAATTACTTTCGGGAGCCATCTCCTCTTCTTCTACGACCACCTTATTCTTTCCCTTCACTCCTATTGTAACTAGTTTCTTGGGTGCCTTTTTTACCTTTCAATCCTTTGTAGATACTCACCTCTTGAATTCTGTAATGTGTGAATCAAAATCTAGCTCAATTCAACATGCCCTAGGTGAAATCACGTGCCCTCATTCCTCTATGTCACCTTGCTTCACTCAAACTCTTTACCACCAGAGACACAAGCTCTTTATGTACACAGATCTCTTCGTCACAACTAGTTACACACCTCTTGTACCTCAATTCAATCACTCAGCTCTTTGTACTTAGCTCTTGTTTAAATACTCTTAATGGCAATGGTAAAAATGAACTCACATCCCATCCTTATATAGATTTTCAAATTTTTGATGCATTCATTTCTCCTTCACCTACCAAATATCCTCTCATTAATTGACCAATTCCATTCTTTCCGCGCGGTACATCTTCACATCCCAGCTATAACCTTCTAGCACATAGCCCTACCCTCTGGTCATAGACTTCTCTTCAGCATGCTTCCTTACACCTGAGTACCTCATCACTACACCTTCTTCTGGTAGTTATTATATCCTCTTCTTACCTCACGTTACATTGTCCCTTCATTCATCTCTATCTTTGGTCACTTTTTAGAAGCAATCCTTTGACTTGAAAAGCACCTATAGAAGCTTATTCCTTTCACCTTTCAATTCCCACAATCTTGTACCTGGCTATTGACAACCACCCCACACTAAAAGTATGTATAGTCCTCTGCACATAAACATGCTCCATATAGTAATTAGCTTCATGAAGGAAACACATTAAAGGAATGTAGAATTGAAAACCTAATCTAAATGGAAATACTGCCTTATTACAAACACCAAGAAGACTTATTTATAGTAGGGCTTCAACCTACTTCCGTTAAAGTAAACGGGTATTCGTGTTCCATCAAGTGCTTCTAACTAGCAAGCACCTATTTCAAGGATATAAGTGATAACATACAGCCTCAACTAGTGTAGCTTAAGTTTTCATGGATGGCACAAGCACTTAGAGTCATAGATAAGTACCATTTTTCCAATCTCAAACTTCTTGTCCCTTATGTTTCTATCATGCCATGCTTTCTACCTGGCCTTTTCTTTCTTTTGACTCTAACGTGATATGGCTCGTTGCTCTATGAACATGAATCCAACACTCTGATAATATTTCACCGGGAACTCCTCGTGCTATGATTATTTTAGTAATGCACAACTTTTGGTTTGGTGGTAGTAATCTAGAAACACAACAACAAACATAACACAAGAATACCACAGACTATGACAAAAAAAAGAATGATGACAAATATGAAATACAACTGTAAAATATATTATTAACATGGAATTATTACAATCTCACCCATGAATTACTCCAAGTGTTACCAACTCCACTTGATTCCAACAATGGTTATGGGAGAAACTTCACAATTACTCCTCTTGATGACTTCCTTAACACACCTTCACAAAGAATCCTTTATTCATAAAATAATTATTACAACTTTGCTCTATGATAAATGAGAGGGGATGGCCTCTCTATTTATAGGAATTCAGGCTTATCCACCCTATCTCTAAGATAGGATAGGAAATATCTTCCGGCCAATCATATTCCATGCCTAAACTCTTTCCTTTACATGTAGGCTTATCTTCTAAGATAAGATAAACCTTATCATCTCACATGGGTTCCACCTTTTTAGACTTTTCTACAAATAAAATACACAAAATATTTATGACATCACTCCTTGTCCTTATTACAAATATAATATTTCTAATTCCTAATCATGTAGACCCTACTTCTCTACTTACCCCAACTTTGACATTTTAACATTACCGGACCACTTACGACAAATATTTACTTTTTACCACAACATTCCTTTTGTACTTTGACTGTTACCATACTCTACTTTATTGGCGGCACCGTACTGACGGCGCCGTTATCTTCTATTGGATGTCACTACTAATTATACTTAACAACATCTTATTCCTAATACATACATTAATAAAATAGAAATTACGGAGGAAAATTTTAATGTCAACATTTTCCCCCTTCCTAGCTTCTACTCCGTCCTCGGAGTAGACTCTTATGGACATTCTGAAGCTGGTGCCTAGAAAATCTTTAACTTGTCATGGTTGACCCATTTCATAATGGGAGTACCATCCAATTCCTCCAGTTGATATGTACCATTTTCATGCACAACTGCTATTTTGTAGGGCCCCATCCATTTGGGAAGAAATTTTCTCTACCTTCTTTTTTTTGTATCTGGAATCATATACTAGAACCAAGTCATTCACATGAAATGGAGACCAATGGATATTTTGATCAAAGTATTCCTTCTGCTTCATTTTCTTCTTATAGCTTATATCCTTCACTATTTCCCTCATTTCCTCTAGCAAATGAAGATGCACCAACCTTTCTTTTACTGAATCACTTTCATCCATCCTTTCATTTTTCATAACTCTCATAGTGGGAATATCAAACTCAATAGGAAGAACTGGATCAATGCCATAAGCCAACTGAAATGGGGAGTATCTTGTTGTTGACTTTGATGTTGCCCTATATGCCCACAATGCTGCATGAATCCTTTTATCCCACTTATGTACCTGCAAGGCTGCATCTTTTGCTAGAATTTGACATAACACAAAATTTGTTTGTTCCACCTGTCCATTTGTGCTTGGCTTGTATGTTGTTGCCTTCCTGTGCTTAATAGAAAACTTGTTGACTAGGGCTTCTACCACCTCATTAATGAAGTGGCTTCCTTGATCTGTTACAATTTCTAATGGGCAACCAAATCTAGTGACAATGCGTTCATATATGAACCTTGCCACTTCATCCATGGAAGTTGTTTTCAATGGCCTAGCTTCAACCCACTTGGTTAAATAATCTGTGGCAACTACAATATACTTATTTTGGCATGGGGTAGTTAGAAGTGGACCTACAATATCTATTCCCCACTTTTCAAAGGGACCAAGTGGAAGAATAGGGCATAATGGAGCTGATGAAGTCTTACGGTTACCATGTGTTTGAAAAATATCACATGTCTTACAATAATTATAACAATCTCTAAAAAGAGTGGGCCAGTGATAACCTGCATCCAAGATCCTTCTTGTTGTAAGTTGTCCAGAGAAGTGTCCTCCACATGTACCATTGTGGAATTCTTCTATCAGCTCCTTCCCTTGATCACGTCCAACTACCCTCTTGTACTGTCCATCAGGTCCTATTCGAAATAATACTCCATGCAAAATAGAATATGGACGACTGGCTTGAGTAATCTTCCTCTTAGTCTTTGCATTGGCACCATCAGGAAACTTGAATTCATTCAGATAATTCCAAATATCTATGTATTCACTAGGGATTGTGTCAAGGGATAACAATGCTGCATCTGGGAAATCATCATCATCACAAGATGAACCTAAACCATCATAGGCTCGAGAGAGTGCATCTGCATTGACATGCTTCTTTCCTGGCCTATCTATAATATCAAATTCAAATTCTTGTAGCAAAATTATCCATCTTGCTATCCTCTCTGATGGGTTAGGATTATTTACAATATATTTTAGAGCCTGATGATCTGTTACAACTATAAATTTCTTCCCTAGCAAGTAATTTCTAAACTTCTTTACAGCAAAAATGATAGCTAGAGCCTCTTTTTCAGTTACAGTATAATTTACCTCAGCACTGCTCATTTGTCTGCTCCCAAAGTAAACTAGATGATCATTCCCATTTTCATCCTTTTGGCTCAGAGTACTTCCTAGTGCTGCATCTGAGGCATCAGTATACACAATGAATGGTTTTCTCCAATCTGGATTCTTTAAAACAGGTGAAGACACCAAAGCTTCCTTCAGTTGTTCAAAAGCTTCATGCGCCTTATTTCCTGGTTCATAAGTAACATCCTTCTTCAAGAACTGGGTTAGTGGCTGTGCAATCTTTGAGAAATTCTTGATGAACCTTCTATAGTAACCCACATGGCCTAAAAATGATCTCAACTTACTTCTATTAATAGGAAATGGTAACTCTTTGATTTTTGAAACTTTATCAGGATCAGTACCAATACCATCTCTGGATACAACATGCCCTAACAAAACACCTTTAGAACATCCAAAGACACACTTTGTAGGGTTTAGTGAGGCTTGTGCTTCATCTAACCTTTGAAATGTTGTCTCCATCTGGTGCAGGTGGTCCATCTTGCTCCCATAGATGTAAAAATCATCCAGAAATACTCTGATGAAGTTCCCAATGTAGGGTTCAAACACCCTATTCATCAAGCGTTGGAACGTTGCTGGAGCATTACACAACCCAAAAGGCATAACTCTATAAGAAAATGTTCCCCAAGGAGTGGTGAACGTGGTCTTCAGCTGATCTTTCTCTGCTATACGAACTTGGTTGTATCCTACTATATCCATCAGCAAAACTATAGCACTCCTGGCCAGCTACTTCATCCAAGATCTGATCTGAGAATGGAAGAGGGTAATGATCCTTCTTTGTTGCCTTGTTGAGCTTCCTATAATCAACACAAATGTGTAGTTTCCCATTCTTTTTTATTGAGATCACAATGGGAGAAACCCATTCTGAATTCTCCACAGCAAATATGAATCCTGCATCAAGCAACTTATCTATTTCTTCTTTTACAGTCTTGGAAAAATTAGGATTCATTCTATATGGCATTTGCTTTATGGGCTTAGCACCATCTACCAGCTCAATAGAATGTTCTACCCAACTTACTTGACGGAAGTTCCTTGTAATCAAAAGTGAATAGGTGTATGTACCTTCAAAAGAGATGGAGGTAGGATTCCTTCTCACTCTCCATCAAAGCATCACCAATCTTTATTTGTTGGAGACGATCAACAATTTCTTCTTCAGATAATCTTATGGGTTCATGAGTTGGTGTGACTGGAAGGATATCCATGACCGAAACATCAACCTCACTTTCTTCATCTTCTATGTCCACTTCACTGGTACTAGAGTAATCAGAGGATGTCCAATCATCAGTTTCATCACTTGAATCCACAGGTTCTACCTTATGATGCCTGAGGGATCACGTTTATCTTCACCCTCTCTCTGCCACATCCAAGTGTCATGAAGCCTTCATTCCAGTAGTTTCTTGCATGAACTCTCCTTAGCCATGGCCTTCCCAACAACATTGGGTATGCAACAGTACCATTTTTCATCACCTGAAAGTCTACCACACATACAACACCCATAACAGATATTGCCACATTTGAAACAACACCTTCTGGTTTAGTTTTTCCCTTATTTAATGACCTTAACATAAGTGTTGAGGGGCGATCAATTTTTAAACTTAACATATTCATTACAGACTCGGTCATTACATTAACTGCAACACCTCCATCAACTAAGACATCATGAATTGAAATACCATTACATAATACCTCAGCTTGTGGAGCGTAGGGATCCGCCTCTGCCTCCAAAACAGGTACCTCAACCTCCTTACTTCGTCGAGCATTGAGTCCACTTCGCAGCTCCCACCTCTTCTCAGAAGACATAGCCAGAAGTTGACCATATGTAATATTTGCAGGCCTTTTGGATAGATCTTCTAAGATGGAGTATGGTCCTTGTCCCTGTGAAATTAGAAAATCCTGCACACCCAACTTTCTTCTCCTATGTTTCTTACTAGTTTCTCCTTTCATCTTCTTAGGATCATTTCCATCTTGGTTATCTTTTTCTTTCTTTCTTTTTGTTACAAACACATCTTCTTCATTATTTATGCTCCTATCTACTACATCAAAAGAATTCACAGGTGCTTTTCCTTTATCATTATCTCTTGTACCAGATGTAGAAGCTCTATCTGGACAATTATACTTATAATGACCCTTTTTATGACAACCATAACATACAACTTCAGTTATATTTATTTTTGGACCTCTATCTCCTCCCTGAGAACTAAATTCCTTTCCTTGAAGAAGATTAATAGTTAACTGACCCATCTTCTTGAGCAGATCTTCATACTCAGTAGATGTACTAGGGAAAATATTTGTGCTCACCGAGAGTGGTTGTGGATTTTGGACCAAAGGTGTTGGTGTAGGCTCTACCTTAGCAGTAATTTCTTTGGGCTCCTCTTCCATGCTTTCTTCTTTCCTTCTTGCAATCTCCTTTGCTTGTTCAATGGTAGTTGGGCAGTCATACTTCACTCATTGTCTGATCTCTGGCTTCATCCCAAGAATGAAGTGCTTACAGAGGAGATTATCCACACCATTCATCAACCCATCTGCTAATCCTTCCTTCCAGATCTGGGCATCGAGCTTCCTCCTTAGCTCTAGAACATGAGCATGATAATCTCTTATCTTCTCCTTCTCTCCTTGGGCTAGCTTTGTGATCTCGATCATGAGATCTACATATTTCTGTTGTTCACCAAATTCTTCAAGAAAACTTTCAGTTAATAAATCCCATGAGTTTTTCACATTATCACCTAGTGTTTCAAACCACCTAAGTGCTGAACCATCCAAAAAGGTAGGAAAAAATTCAGTCCATTGTTCCCTTCTTATGAGGCCATTACAAATGCAAGATCGTTTAAACTCTTGAATGAAAGAGGAAGCATCTTCATTAGATTGGGCTGAAAAAATAGGAATCTTCCCCATTTTTAAATGTAACCACAGTGAAATACCAACTCACAAGTATAATCAGTAAGACTTATGTGCACAAATAATTGGACTCACTATAATAGAAAGTGACTTTACACCTTTCTACAGTAAAATAGGAATGACCACGGTAATCTTACATTTACTATGGTAAAACTTAACTTACTATGGTAAAAACTGACTTTACTGTGGTAAACACTATTTACGGTAAAAATGAAGTTACTGGGGTAAACACTATTCACAATAAAAAATGAAGTTACTGTGGTAAATACTATTCACAGTAAAAAGTAAAGTTACTGTGGTAAATACTATTCATGGTAAAAAGTGACTTTACCATGGTAACTACTAGGCACAATAAAAACAAGGTTACCCTCCTATTGATTTATGACTAAGTGGGAATATCTCTCCAGAAAATCCACCAACGAGGAATGGTCCCAGCAATGGAACCAAAATGTGAACACCAATCCGGCACTCTGATAATATTTCACTCAGGAACTCCTCGTGCTATGATTATTTACTAATGCACAATTTTTGGTTTGGTGGTATGTAATCTAGAAACACAACAACAAACATAACACAAGAATACCATAGACTATGATAAAAAAAAGAATGATGAAAAATCTAGAAATATAGGTGTAAATTATAATATCAACATGAAATTGTTACAATCTCACCCATGAATTATTCCAAGTGTTACCAACTCCACTTGATTCCAACAATGGTTATGGGAGAAACTTCACAATTACTCCTCTTGATGACTTCCTTAACACACCTTCACAAAGAATCCTTTATTCATAAAATAATTATTACAACTTTTCTCTATGATAAATGAGAGGGGATGGCCTCTCTATTTATAGGAATTCAGGCTTATCCACCCTATCTCTAAGATAGGATAGGAAATCTCTTCCATGCCAATCATATTCCATGCCTAAACTCTTTCCTTTACATGTAGGCTTATCTTCTAAGATAAGATAAACCTTATCATCTCACATGGGTTCCACCTTTTTAGACTTTTCTACAAATAAAATACACAAAATATTTATGACATCACTCCTTGTCCTTATTACAAATATAATATTTCTAATTCCTAATCATGTAGACCCTACTTCTCTACTTACCCCAACTTTGACATTTTAACATTACCGGACCACTTACGACAAATATTTACTTTTTACCACAACATTCCTTTTGTACTTTGATTGTTACCGTACTCTATTTTATTGGCGGCACCGTACTGATGGCGTCTTATCTTCTATTGGACGCCACTACTAATTATACTTAACAACATCCTATTCCTAATACATACATTAATAAAATAGAAATTACAGAGGAAAATTTTAATGTTGGGTGTAGTCTTATGGTGTGCAATCATGAACTCAACTAATAAAATTCTGATTGTCTCATTAAGAAAATGTGTGCCCCTATCACTAGTCAAACTTAAAGGACATCCATACCTTGTAATAATATTTTCCCATAGAAACTGGGTTGTTGTAGCTGCTGTATAGTCCTTGGTAGGTGTTGCTTCTTCCCATCTTGTCAGAAATTCTATGCAAGTTATGATGTAGCATGATCCAGTTTTGTGCGCAACTAGTGAAATAGGACCCAAAAAATCTATATCCCATTTCTCAAATGGTTCTACACTAGTAATAGGTCTTAGAGGTATTTATCTCATTGACCTAGTTTTCTAATACGTTGACAATGATCACATGACTTACAAAATTCCTTAAAATATTTATAGAGGGTCTCCCACCATAATCCAGTGAGTAGAATCTTGCGCGTTGTGGCATCACTGACATAGTGGCCACCTACAATTCCTCCATGAGCTTCTTCCATAATACCCGTGCACTCATGTTCCAATACACAATGGCGCAATACTTCATCTCGGCCCAATTTGTACAAGTCACCACTGATTAACATATAATGTGTGGTGTGTATAGCAAGCTATTTCTTCTCCAAATATTTCATTCCTTCTAGTTCCATCCATATCCGTAGAAAGACATAAATGTCCTCTAGTTCTGATGACATGTATTGTAACTTGTATAAATGTGTATCTGGAATGGTATCCTCAATTGCCTGTGCTTCTTCTCCTGACTATATTCTTGATAGATGGCCTGGTCTAGAATTAATTTTTCCTGGTTTTACAACAACTGTGAAATCAAATTCTTGAAATAAGATCACCCATTGACATATGCACCCTTGTAAAACAGGTTTATTTACCAAATCCTTCAATGCCATGTGATCTGTATAAAAGATGAATGGTGTAGCTAGTAGGTACTGGCGGAATTTATGCAACACATAGATCATTGACAAAGCTTCGTGCACTGTAGTTGTGTAATTCTATTATGCAGGAGTTAACTTTCTACTAGCAAAGAAGATAGGATGATATATAATACCTTCCCTAGGTTGAGCCAACAATGTGCCAATGGCCATGCCAGAGGCATCAACATGTACATGAAATGGTGGGTCCCATAAAGGAAAATGCAGAATAGGCATGGTAGGAAGTTTCTCCATTAATGTCTTGAATGTGTGTTGCTACTGTTCTCCCCAGTAGAACGTACCTTTCCCTTTCAGTAACTCTTCTAATGGTGCAACAACTTTGGCATAACCTTTGATAATTTTTTTGTAATATCCTATATGACCCAAAAATATGTGCACCTCACTTTTACTGGTAGGCTCCCTTAGGCCTATAATGACTGCAACCTTTGTAGGATCAACCAACAAACCCTGCTTGCAGATTATGTGACCTAAAAGTATCCCAAATGGTGTAGAAAATATGAACTTCTTGATGTTCAAAGAGATGCTCAAATATCTACACCTTTCAAACAGTAAGCGAAGATTGTCATAGTGATCCTTAACTAATCCATACACAGTCCAATTGTCTGATTATACCTATAACAAGTTGTGAATAAATTCCTTGAATGCTTGGACAACTATGCGCAAAAATATAACAGGTGCATTTTTTAGACCAAAGGGCATTACAGTATAGGTGAAGCTACCCCATTCAGTAGTAAATGCAGTCTATTCTTGATCCTCCTATGCAATCCTAACTTGATGATACCCAGAGAACCCATCTATAAACGAATATATTTCGCGCCCTATAACTCCTTCTAGTATTTCCTTAGTGAATGACATAGGGAATGGATCAGTTACACATGCAACATTCAGCTCCTTGTAGTCCACACATATTCTAATCTGTCCATCCTTCTTGATACTGATCACCATTAGAATAACCAATTCTGAATCATCAAGGTGCTTGATAATCCTAGACTTCAACATGTTATCAATCTCTTCTTTTACCTTTTCACCCAAGTTGGGGTTAATCCTGTAGGGTCTCTTTCTAACTAGGCACACTCCCTCTTTAATCTTTATCTTCATCTCCCCTAACGATTCATGAATGCCTTTAAGTTCATGGTACCCCCTAGGAAATAAGTCTTGGCAATCCCTTAGTAGCTCTATGATTTTTACCACTTCAGAGTTTGACCAAAAGTCTTTAATTATGGCTTCCTTAGGCTCAGTATCTGTTCAAATATTCACCCACTTTACCTTCATAGGTTCATGATAGGTGAGTGTGGTCTTATCCACACTATCTAATACCTCACACCTCCCTATTGAATGGTTTACATCCAGATCATCTACTTCTTCATCATCCACTAAGTAGACCATTTTCCTTTCTCTTTCTCAAGGCAAGCACATTGAAGCAATGTTGCATCGGCCTCTGGTTCATCATCAAGATGTGATCCTAATTCTTCTTTATCTAATAACTCTAAAAGGATTTCTTCAACTTTGGAACTATCCCCCATAGTTAAGCAGTTGATAAATTTTAATGCTTCTTCCACCAGAGGCTTTGTAGAGAAGAATTCAAATGTCTGGGCCATTCCTATAATTAAATTTTACCAATTTCTAGTTTCTTGATGGAGTTCTGCATATACATACCAAGCACGTGTGCAACCTTGTAAAGTGAAATAAAACTGGTGCACCTATAGTGAAGGTGGTAAAGCTTCCTTCCCTTCTATCTAGAGTCTCTCACACTTATGAACGTGGTGCTGAACAGGTTGATTACCGTGATGAGTGCTTTTTTGAGTAGGTGCATTTCTCCTGAAGAATATAGTAGTAAGAGCAATCCCAATTTCATTCTATCTGACAAGATCATCCCTATGGGATACCCACCAGCATGTTGTTGTCCCACGTAGTGCATATGCTAGTATATTTCCTCTTTCCAGTGGGTCGATCCATTTTTCTTCCATGGTGCGTAGGAATACCATGTGATCCCCTTCTCCTTTATAACAAGGTACCGATTTGTTACCTATCCTCTTGACATAACACAGTTTTGTGCCTCAAGGAAATATGCACTTTACTTTGTGCCCTACCAACTCATTAGTTCCGTGAGCCCAATTATTAGAAGAAACACTTGTATTATCGCTAATATACTGTGCATCCTCCCATTGAATTAGTCCTTATTTGGTTGGTTTAATCATCTCTATATATCTAATGGTGCGTACATAAATTATATTTAGATCTTCTTCACTTAAGGGCTCAACATAGGGCATGAAATTTCCATCTGTTAAAGGGATAATAAATCTTTCCTCTTTGTTTTCAAAACTGATACAACACTTGTTGAACTGAAGATCAACATTATTTGTACAACATCAAGGACCCCCCAATAGAGCTGGGAAGCTATCTGATTGTGCCAACACTAAAACTTCAAAGTCTCTAGTGAACTTGGCTCCTTGTATGGTAATGGATGCATCCTTCAAAACTCCTATGGGAGTGGCCTTAGTTCGATTAGCCATGAATAATACATTAGAGGATGGATGCAATGGGGGTCTTCCCATTTATACCCATTCATCCAAGGTAATAACATTGACTTCCACACCTGTATCAATCAATATATTACTTAATAGCCACCCATACACAACATCATTCAGAGTGATTTCCTTGTCATAATCTAGGCTATGAGGGGGAAGATTCGCACACAGGATCTGTTGTCTAGTCTTGGTACTTACGCACAGAGTGTTTCCTTTTAACCAACTTCCTAATAGTGGAATGATGTTATCCTTGCAAAACATTTTACACACTTCTCTCAAGTCATCTATATCAGTTTGGAACATTTATGATGCTTTCTTTTACTCCTTTAAGTATTGTATCTCACCCTAAAGATTCCTTATAACTTCCATGGTTTCCTGATAAATCTCCTTCTGATTGGTAGGATCTGGGTACCATGCATGAAGAACCTCATCTTTAGTGATCGTAGGCTTCTTTTGCAATGCTTCCCTGGCACGTGGTTCCTTAGCGCGTGTCGTGATCTTCACTTGTAGTGCCTTGGATTCTTCTTCCATCTCGGGCATCCATTGATTGTCAACAACGTGTTGTATCCTAACCATCCATGCTCCTTTGTTTTCCTATTTATGTTACTTACTCAGATGTTCATATAAGTTCGGGTACTCTTCATAGCTATGGTTCTTTCCACATAAAGAACATGTAATATTTTGAGGACATTCGCGCCTATAGTAGTTAGGAGATCTGCATGTATAACATGTCCCATAAGGAAACTCACTTCTTCCACCACCATGGCCTCATCCTCAGAATCCACCGCGGTATCCTCGACCTCTACCATGACCTCCTTCAAAACACCTTTCATTTTGATCATAGTGCACCTGATTGTGCTCCCAGTCTTGTTGCTCATTCTTTCCCTTAGAGTTATCTAAAACTCATGTCTGGTATACACCAATATCTATAGCATTATGGATCTGTCCAATCAACCGATAGTCTTTTGTGTCATGAGTCGTGGACTTACAGATTTTACAGTAGCTTGAAATGTTCTTCCTTATCATGCATTGTAATAATGGGAAATGGATAACATCATGGTTTAAAAGGAATATTTCACAATCTACCAGCAATGAGCGTACTATTCTGTGAGGACAACTTTCTTTTGTGTGACCTTCTACTTCACAATTTGTGCACCAAATCCTTATGCGCATCTCATGTGCTGAATTTGCTAATAATTTCTCCAACTGTTTTGCCATAGCTGTGATTTGTGCTTCTAAAAATGGGCTCACCCCAATATCTATGCTTCAAACTACCTTAGCGCACATGGCTGCTTCAAGTGCTTCGTACCGATCAGTGTATGTCTTATGTGATAATACCCTCCTAAAATGGGTAATCAGGCCCCCAATGAACCATTGTGCATGCTAGCTTGGATGTATGTCATAAGAAAGCTTAGCTAACAATGTTTTAAACCATGCATCATACTCTCTAACACTTTTGGTATTACCTTGCTTAATATCATTAAGTGCACTTATACTCTTCTTCTCAAACTCAGGGATGTGAAACTCTTTAAGCAATGCATCTTTTAAAGCTATATAGTCTACGTAAGTCTTATCAAGGTCAAAATTTCTATACCAGCTATATGCATGCCATTGTAACGTAGTAGAAAATTAGCTTTCCCTACACTTAGAAGCCATGATTCCTTTTTCACACTACATTATTTCACACATATGCACATGTTCTGTAGCATCTTGTATGCCCCTATACTCTGGAAGACAAAGAGACATATCCATGTAAATATTCAAGGGTTGGTGTGGACCTTGTCCACCTGATCCAGAACATCCTATGTTTCCTTTGCCTCCAGAACCACTAAATCCACCTGAACTAGAGCTACCTATGCCTCCTGATCCCAAACATATAGCTAGGGTCGGACCAAAAGATGTACTTCCCTGTGTTTGAATAGTAGTACTAAACTATACCCCGAAAGTCTGCGAAGCGTTACTACTCCCAGAGGTTAATTCAAAAAATTGGCACACTTGTATTTTGTGCTGATGATATGCCTAAAAAGGAACTTCCATATAACAATAAAGTATTTTATGCTGCCATCGTTGTGCCACTTATAAGACTTGCTCCTACTCTTCCACTTCTTGAACTAGCTTCTTGACTACTTGTTGTACTAGATGCTAAAAAACCCAATGCAAGGGCAAGGTTTCCAGGTGCATTCAGATGCGCACCCATGGCCTAGGTAGTCTCTGTTGGCATGCTTCTGTGTGAGGCCAAGGGGGGATCCCTATTATGATTTCCTAGATGGGTGAGTTCCTAATGCTCTGGCTCCACATCTTCTACATGAGCTTCAAATCCTTCATGATCCATCTCTCTCCTCAACTCCATACTTTCTGCAACATTACGCTACTTCTCTATCTCCCTCTCGCGTGTCTCATTATACTCAAGCTACCTTTCCTCCCTCTTCCTTTATGCCACTAGGTTTACCATCTTTCACTAAACCCGCTCTTACCCCCATAAATGATGAGGTTTAGTTAGCCATCGGTTTACTCTCCAGATTCAAATTTAACATCAGGATCTTGATTGACAGTGGAATGCCTTGTAGGTAAGCTCCCCTTGGATATTGTAAAAACTAGAATTTAGCTACCTCTAGACATGAATAAGTTCAAATTGAGTATTTTAAGATATAAATGTTCAAGACACCATGGAAACACATATCCACAGCTCAAGTGCAAATTAGATCAGCATCATAAAGGGCCTGGAATTCTTCCTACATCTAGATAAGTGCGCAATACCTCCAATTCCTCTTAGATGCATAAGCAATCAGCCACTCGTACAATTCTACTAGAAAGATAGCAAAAAATCTCTCATATAAACTGTCATACAGATTTTGTTCCACCCACACATGTACGTTAAACTCAGATTCAGTACTGAATCACCATTCATATTCTTCTTCTAGATTGTGTATCCATTCTTCAACACTTGCTAAGGTCAACCAGTACGTCTTCATCGTGAACCATCCTGAAAACAACTGAAAAAGAGGTCCCGGCAATGAAACCAATGATGCAGCCTAAAATTCAATGATACAAATCCAATAAGACCTTAGAAACGCTTCCACATCACTCATCCTAGACTAAACGCTCACCCAAAGTGTGCAAAGGTACCAGGTCGCTCTTTAGGGTTGTTGCAAGATGTTATCATGATGAAGACTTAACACATATAGTTCCATTACTAACACATCATTTTACAGAGTATACAAGATCTATCTCTAAGGGAGAACATAACTAAATATTAACCATGATGAGATCAAAAACATACTAGATTCAGATACACACAGAACTAACACTTAGATTCAGCCAATATCCTCCATTATATCAAATGCAATATGTATACAGAAGCTTCATTACAATATCAGTAGTATGCGAGTAGAAACATAATCTCTCTATATATGCACACACATCTATATCTCTGTATATGTCAATCCCTTTACTACAGAGTTTACTACATACTTATAAGGGTGGGGAATTTCCCTTCACCACTTATCTATTCCCAAAATAGGTCGCATGCTATTATTAGCCACACGCCACCACAAAATTCGCCACACATGTAAGTGCGCTAACAATAGACTACTAGTAGTTAACTGATAGTAGTAGATCTATTTTTAGCCTATGTCCATGTAAAATTCTTTATATCCAATGCTTCAAAAATAGCCAATGCGTGGTGCACACATCTCTGCCTTGTTTGTGTGCTCTGCACGCTATCTCTAAAAATAGACCTTCATGAGCGAAAACGGCTAAGTCCCAAAAACTGAACTTCTGCTCCACGTACGTGTTCTCCATATCCATTCAGGCCTTTGAATATGACTAGATTTCCCACGTGGACTTCTTGTGTGCTTTCTATCAAGTGTTCTCTGATCAACAAATTTGGTATTAGAATTCTTGATTTCTATTGTAGATGAGTTTCCTCTCTGTAAAAGATATGTAAACATCTATAAAAGCTCTATAAATATTTTTATAAATTTAAGGGAATGAAGTTTATTCTTCTGTTTATTATAATAAACATGAAAATAAATGTATTTTGTCCATTTTTCTATGCATAACTTGTAAAATATGTGTTTGTATTACCATAAGTAGTGAATTGTAGTAATCAATTAATAAAATGCGTACTATTGAATATGTATGTTTGTTTTAAAGGAAATTTGTTTTTAAATAATATAGAATAAGACTGTGTGTATGAAATTAATCATATTTAAATGTATATTCTTTCATTTTAATGGTGTTTTAGACTAAATTATTTTTTTCCTATCTAACAATCATGTTTGCTATATTTCTATCATTTCTATGTCTTGGACCTGAAAGTCCCCTTAATTGTGGTAAATTATATGTTTCTAAGTCCACCTTGACACAATGCAATATATAATATTGTAAAGTTCAAGCCAATTAAAGTGCTCCACATGTCATTCATTATGTCAAATTTTGCTAGATATCCGTTCCTTTTGTGAATTCTTAGCTAATAAAAAAGACCCATGTGTCATTGACTTGTCAACTTACTGACCATTGTGAAGGTTCGACCAATAAGATAACGACAAATATCTTCATAATCTCAGGCCCTTGTAAGTCTCTTTTGAGTTTCATGAAGTATGATCTAATTATATCATTCCACGTTCTTCATAGATTCACAATTTTTCTAATTGATATTTGTTTAATGTGAAACCCGAACCAATAAAATTACGCCAAGTCTTATCGTTTTTTGTGATGTTAATCTTGTGTCAGTTACAACATTGTTAACCCTAATATTTAGTCACTTTCTTCGTAATTTTCATTTTTGTCAACTTTGTCAGAATACAAACCAATAGAACGTATCTACATTATGTCACATAGCATATTCCTTTGGTAGAGCCATACAAGTTTGTGAAATAGTGAACCATTTACTTAAAGCCACATATGTATGGACTTCATAGTGACAGACCCTTGATAATAAATTATTGGTTTTGCAAAATGTGAACTAGTAAAAAGGTTCCACATGTCTTCTTTCGTAGTGTTAGACTTTTGTGGCCTTTTCCAACAGATTATTTCCACTTGTATTTTTCCTTTGCTTTCATAAATCTGTCCAAACCTGAAATTGTTTGATCTTTGGTTTATTTCAGAATCCTGAGGTTCGTAAATTAAGTTTAATCATGTTTTAAAGCTTAATTAATCTTGTTTTAAATGTAGTTATAGATTTTAAAGGTAATGTACTATTTTATTCAATAAATTATGAATGTAATAATTTTAGCTTGTTAAATTAAATAGATTATATGATAAAAATGTATAGATATTTTGTAAAAATGAAATAATTTCTCAGTTTAATAGTATAAGAATGTTAGAAAACATATCAAACTTATGTAATATAAGATTTTGTCAAGAATTATTTTTATTTTTGTCAAGGTAAAAGTTGCATTTTATTTGGTATTAGAGCTAATTATCCTCATTAAAATATGTTCTGTTGTTAAATTGATAAAGGGAAGTAAATATGTTGTGTAGTAAAATATTATGATTATTTTATCACAAAGATAAAATTGTGTATATACACAAATAATGGAAGATAAATAAAATTTGGATGGAATGGATTCACATAATGGCATGGACTACAATGAATTGGAACATTAGAATCAAAAATTGGGCAGGGAAGTACCCTATCTTTTTGAGCAATTAGAGACTTTGAAACATAAATTTGGAGAAGCTATGATTGATAAAAATAAATCAGATAAAAGTGCTAAATCAGAAAATAATTGCTCTAAGTCATAAAATAAAAAAGGAAGAGAAAACACTCTTCTTCTTGATGATGATTCTAATTATGATAAATCAAAATAATCCTCTAATTCTTCTAGTTCTTACGATTATTCTGATATTAAGCAAGAAATTTCAAACAAAAATTCTAAAGAAATACAAAACTTTGCTAAGAAAATTAAATTGTTTGAATAAGCCGGAGAAGTATGAACAAGGGAACATGTTGAAACTTGGCTATCTAGCTTAGAGAGATATTTTGAATTACAAAAAACTAATAAGCTAAGTAGGACACAAAAAGCCTCTTATCAATTGAAGAATGCCACCCTTAATTGGTGGGAAGACACATTAAAATATGAAAAAAATTAAAGCTCATAAAGTCACATGGAGTAAATTTAAGAAGTTGTTTAAGAATAAATATTTTTTTGAACATTTCTTGCAATAGAGGAAAAATGAATTCTTTGATCTAAAACAATGTTTTAAAACTGTTAATGAGTACAAACAAGCCTTTGAAAACCTGAATAGATTTGTGCCTTTTATTTCTGGAACAGACATAGTTGTTAGATTTATAAATGGTTTAAGAGAAGAATATAAGGCTAGTGTTTTGGGTGGAAAATATACTTCAGTAGATGAGGCCATTTAAAAAGTGGAACAATTTGAAAAATACAAGCCTATTGTGCATCAAAAGAAAGAAGACTATAAGAAAAATAATTCTAATTTTGACTTTAAGGAAATAAAAATAACATTTAGTAAAACTGTCAAGTGCAAGAATACTCAAATTAGAAATAAATAAGAAGAAGCAAAAGTATGTTAAAACTTAGCTAGAGGAAATTAAATGTTGGAATTGTGGAGATAACCATTATGCTAGGGGTTTTCATAAGAATAAGAAAATTTGGGATAAAAATATGTATCATAAATTTGATGATAAACCTAAAGAAGAGAATAAAAACATGAAGGTTTATGTTGTTGTTGATATAGGTACAGTGTATAAGTAAGTGTATCTGATTGAAGTAAAAGGGATTATTAAAAATGAGGCCCTTATTTTCTTGATTGAATCTGGTAGTAGTCATAGTTTTTATATCCTAACTTGGTTGACAAATTTAACTTATTTTCCAGAAAAATTGAACTTATAGCTATAGAAATGGCTGATGTAAGAATAGAAGGAAAAAAAGAGCTTTAGTTGAAGACTTAGATTTTCAAATAGATAATATTGTATCTAGTGAATCTTTTCATGTACTTAATTTAGGTAAATATGATTCCATTTCAGGAATAAACTGGTTAGAAAAGAACCATGATTTCATTAATTGTGAAAATAAACAAGTTTGTAGTCAAGGTCAATATGCAAATACTCATATTTTGCAAGGAACAAAAAGACAAATAAATTTTAAAAATATTTTTGTTGTTCAACTTGAAATAATTCTTAAAAATAAATGTAAAGTTTTATGTGCTTTGATTACTCAAAATGATAAACTTAAAGTAGACATATATGTTCAATCAATAGTCCAAGAATTTATGGATGTCTTTCCTTCTGACGTTGAAGAATTACCACCTAGAAGATATATAGAAAATGTTAATGATCTTATTCCTAGAGTTGAACCACTATTAAAATCACCTTATAGACATTTTATACCTGAATTAGCTGAGATTAACATACAATTGACTGAATTATTAAAGCATGGAAAAATTAGATCTAGTGTTTCTCCTTGGGGTGCACCAGTACGATTTGTTAAAAATAAAGATGGTAATATGAGACTGTGTTGATTATAGATAATTAAATAATCTATTTATTAAGAACAAATACCCTTTACCTAGAATTGATTATTTTCTAGATCAATTGAATGGTGCTAGATATTTTTTGAAGATTGATTTACATTTTGGTTGCCAGTAGTTTAGAATAAAGGATGTCGATATTGCAAAGATTGGTTTTAGGACTAGATATGGTCATTATGATTTTGTTGTTATGACTTTTGGTTTAACAACTTCTCCAGCCACTTTCATGACCTTGATACATGATGTTTTTAGACCTTTTATAAATGTATTTGTAATTATACTCTTAGATGATATCTTGATCTATTCTAAAAATGAAGAAGAACATGAAAAACATGTTAGACTAGTGCTAGAAACTTTAAGAAAACATCATTTGTATGGTAAACCATGTAAACGTGAGTTCTTTAAAACTGAAGTCTCCTATCTAAGACATGTTATATATGAAAAAGGAATTGCTCCCGATCCTTCTAAGGTAAAAGAAGTGCAAGATTGGGATACACACAAAGATGTACAAGAAATTAGGATTTTCCTTGGTTTATCTGGTTCTTATAGAACATTTAATAAGAACTATTCTAAAATAGCTAGTCCTCTAAAAGACTTAACAAAGAAAAATAAAACATATCATTGGTCTAATGAATGTGAAATTACTTTTCATAAATTGAAGGAAGCATTAACCTGTGTACCTATGTTATGTATTCCTAATTTTTCTAAGCCTTTTATTATTGCTACTGATGCATGCGGTTATGGTATTGGTTGTGTATTAATGTAAGATAGTAGAGTTGTATGCTTTGGGTATAAAAAATTTCTACCAACTGAAGAAAGTATCATGCTCATGATTTGGAACTGTTAAGGATAATTCATGCTTTGAAAAATTGGAGTCATTACTTGTTAGGTTGTAAATTTGTTTTGAAAACTAATCATAGAGGTTTGCAGTACAATTTTACTCAGAATTTGTTAAATATGAGACAAAGAAGATGGGTAGAATTGATAATCTAGTATGATTTTGAAATAGAGTATGTTTCGGGTAAAGAATATTTGGTTGCAGATGCTTTAAGTAGAAAAAGAATGTTTGGAAATGCTTTTTTCTTTGGAAAAAAGTAAATTTTATCAAGAAATAAGAGATGCATTACCTAAAGATAGTTATTTTGTTGAATTATATTCTATTTTGAAAAATGGAACATAAAATATGCATTTAAAGGATAGGATTATTTCTTATTTTCTTGGTGTGAATGGATTGTTGTACTATAAAGGTAGATTATGAATTTATAACATTCCCATTTTAAGACTTTAGAAACAAGGGATTTTTTTTTAACATAATGTTCTCTATTCTAAGTAAAGCATTATTTAGAACACACATTCCATGCCAATCAATCTCAAACAATTAACCATATGTAGTTGTAAATGACTCGGTGATACACCGATCTATTCATTTCATAACTCGGTGATCTACCGATCTATTTATGTTAACTTTAAGTATTGAATACTTATCGTATACTTCATATACTTGGTTTATCTTACCCTAAACCAGGTGCTGAGTGATCTGTTTAAAGAACATATCTAAATATTTGTTACCGATATTCATCTGATATCACGTTGTTTTAAACTAGGTGACATAGGACAACACAACCAGTAGCTTGCGATACTTTGGCCAAAGATTTTCAACATACTGTTCATGTCACTATTCCTAGACGACATACTCGTCATTTTAGAATACATCCTTCACCTCACTCCTTTGTTATCAAGAATGGTCTTTACTGACTACCATCAGTCCACTTGTCCCAGGTTTAACCCTAGCCCTGGTTAGAAACATAATTTACTATAGGAAGACACTCACAATGACTTAGGGTATATGGGTAGACTCGGTTGACCTAAGTCAACCAGATATGCCAAGGTACCCTGAGCCATTGAAAGCTACTACCTATCCTAAATATGCCACTAACTTGACCTAGAGAGAAAATAAGTTCAAGTCCTTATTTGTGTGTAGATCTAGATGATCAATGCAGTAGGGTTTTGTCACAGGTCAATTGCATCGTTGTATTCTTGAGAAGACCCAAGTCTTCTCAAAAGTACAGCCCTACAGTTGGCATGTGCCAACATCCTATAAAAACTGCCTCATCGAGATGTACATACTCCAAGGAGGTTATTATTACATATTAATAATTTGGATTATAAAACAGATTACAACATCCATGCTAAACCGTAACCCAACACTCCTTAAGTTCTTGTTCTATACTTGAATCAATTAATCATTAAAGAACTTCCTTTACTCATGATTTATTTTAATGTTCGCTTACTTAGTTTAACAAGCAGTTAACCAAAAGAGAACAACATTATCATAAGTTCCATTAATTATATCTTAATCATTCAAAGAAGGTGTAGCAACCCAATAGGTTCAACTAGAGGTAGAATTTATAAGAAATGAATTCTAATGATCAAATCACCATTCTTTAGATTACATTCCTTGGAGTGAGGAAGAGTCTTCCTCTACATGATTAAGTGTTAGGGTTGTCAAACCCTTCTTTTCCTTCAAAAAACTCTATAGTTTTACCACATATTCCATTACACATTCCAATACTATGTTAGAATTGTTTAGATATGATTGTTATCTTACACAACTTAACAAGTTGCATCTTAGTAAGGGAATCCAATCATTTCCCTTTAAGCAAATGTCCAAGTTTATCCGAATTAAGATTATAACAGATATGAAAAATATCATCAATATAGGTTTCCCCATCTTCTTCATAATACAAGATAATTTACACAACCAATACAAGTAAATCTCAACTTTCAATTCATCATTATAAAATTATACATTACAAGACCATGTATTTTAGGCATGTTGTACACCCAACAACCTCTATCCCAAAAGAATACAAATTTTCTTTTTTTTCAATACAATTCAAGAATGAATCGAAACTCTTTACATAAGATTCGAAAATAAATAAGCCCAACACAACATGAAAGTTCTTGTCTTCTTTAATCACTTATGATTTCCATATGCAAAATTGCTAGCATGGGTCAGTTCAATGAACTGAGCATGATAAGCACTAAGCATAAATTAAAGTGCATTCCACTAATTGTTTCATTAAACAACTCTGCTTTAATGAAACAATTAATAAACATCACGCAAATAATCATAAGTAATAACATTTAGAAAGAAGTACAATTAAGAAGATTTGAATTTATTTTTAAGAAAAGAACATATTATAATTTGCAACATTAGAATTATAACACAAGACTTAATTGATCCTATCAATCACTTTAAAACAGTCAACAAGTCTTGTCATTAAATTATTTCATAAATTCCTGAGGATAGAAAGACACATTTAACTTTTTCCAATCTGCAAAGGAGTTAGTTACAACATATCTCATACTATTATGTTTCATCTTTCCATATAGTCAAATAAGAGAATCAAATAACAAGAAGCTCAATCAATGTACTTATCAGTCAATAGAAAAAGGGTCTCATACCAATAAGGACCCAAACCATATTTAATTTCATTTTTACTATGAAACGAAATCCAATATCTAATACAAACTTAGAAATTCTTAAGCTAGCTCCCAAAAGAGAACTCAAGATTGAATGCACAGTCAAAGCATGCACACAACCGACTTCCATTACATACAAAATGATTACCTACTCCCATTCACCAAGATCAAGTTCAGATTCAATTCTCAAAACAAAATTCACGGCACTATCTCTAATCAGCATACTGTCCCCAAGAGATCCTAATCTCTTTTCCGTCAAAACCCGGTGATTCGTTCAAAGAGCCCAATAAGGAAGAGAAATACTCAACAGTGCAAGATAGAAAAGGGTCAATAAAAATCACAGACCCAAGGACTGAATTTCTAAGCATTCTGAATAGGGATACTATATCCCTTCATACTACACCAGTATACAGGGTTTAAATTCAACATTCAGATGAAACTCACGAATCAAATGAATGGTCAGAAGAGAGTAAGGAACAAAATAGTTCATCAAAGACAAATACTACCCCAACTTATCCAACATGACTAAATAGAATCACCACAATATTTTTGAGCTCCATTAAAGATTATGGCAGGTAAGAATTTGCTCAACAACAAAGATAGAAAGGAAGTAAGTAATCCATTCCATAAACCTATATAACTAATACGACTATCCCATAACATAACGTAGTTCCAGTTCCATTGATTTCTACGAACAAAATAGTCAAGTTTTCCTATAAGACTCGGGTACACTCAGAGAAGATATGTATAGAATACACTCCTTAATTTGCACACCCCATCAAGTTCAAGAACACAGTGCAGTGTAAAAGGCAGAAGTAATACAATCATTCCTTTTCAAAATCAAAACAAAGGAGACCTCAAAAGAAGTTACACGGTCTACTCTGACTAAACAAAACTCCCAAGACCCTTTCCATCAAACAGAAATAAATGAGACTGAAGTTTTACAATTCATAATACCCCCTAAAATCCATCTCAGAATACCTATAAATATACAACACGTCGATTCCAAATACAAAATCAAAACAACCGACAATGGAATACCTGCACTGCATCATATGAGTTTCGAACACAAGCTCAAATACAAGTTTAAAACAAAATCCCATGGCCCTAATAAAAGCTCAGAATTATCACCAACACCCTATTACGGGTTCAAGCCTTCTGTTTCCCTAAGGAAGACTATAATCTTAGTTCATAACTTAAGTACAGGGAATAACACAACAACTCAACAGCAAGTTCAATATTCATAAGAACTGTATACTAGTACAGGTGTTGAATATGAAGATTTAACCAAGGTTCAAAAATTCAATAATTTCTAACATAGTCCAAAACAAATATAAGGTCCCACTAAATCTAAAACAAATTTCGAGCTTCAATACAAGTTTAGAACCACTACGGAGCTCCACTTCAAGCTCTCAAAACACAAGACTAAATAGAGATTCATAATCGAGAAAGAAACAAGCCTGTTCAATCAACATTAGTCTCCAACGATAGAAAAAAAGTTTCAAATACAAGCCACAGAGTTAAATAGAGCTTCAAGTACAAGTTACAGATTTCTAACACAAATCACATGTAAACCTCTCACAACCAATACAGAGAAATTCCCAAAAACTGCCAATAACAGCAATAACCCACAAAATTTTCAAGAATACATGCAAGTAAATAACCAAATACATCATGAAAATATAAATTTCTAGTGAGCAGAATTGTTTTAATAAAACATTTAGAAGAAAGAAATAAATCTTAATGAGTATAGCCTATCATGCATGATAGTACATCTAGCAATTCGAAGAAGACTTCCAGCCGAGTTTCCAACACCACTTCTTTTCCAAGAAATATCAAACAACCACAATCTTTTTCCACAATGCCACTTATACATTCCTCAAACTGAAAATAGCTCAGAGAATTCAAAAATAGCCACTAAGTGGAGATCAAACTGCTGGTTTGAAGAACTAGATAGCTCCATGCAGAGCAAAAATAAGGAAGCATGCAAAACAAAACAACCCCAAACAAATATACCAGCATACCTTGCAAGACAACCTACTCACCAAAACCGAGGTGAATTAATGCCATTAAATTGCATATTTCCACCTATTTATCCTTGCCACCACCATCCAAGGTTTCCGTGACCAAATCCAATTTCAACATGCATTTCCAACTTAGTGATGCCTCCACGTAGGTTCCACTAAACTTTCACGAGCCCCTTCCAAACTGGCGGTACTTCCACGCATTTAAACCAAATCAAAATCAAATCTACTTAAAAGCTTAGGAACCACAACTTAGTTCCCACTTGCCAATGTCCCATAGGTCCCCTTTCATATCCCATTAGTTTAGGATAGATAGAATTCTCTTAGGTTAGTTTAAAATATATAACCTTAGGATATAACCCTCAATTAAATAGACTGCCACCCTAGGTTAGGTCTTTGCATAACCAAATACAATATGTTAGAAATAACTTATAATCCCTTAGGTTACTTCCCTTAATGCTAACTTAGTGTTAATGACTTTGGTTAGGATTTCATCCCACGTAAAGTGGTATAGAAATAGTTAGGTAGAATTTAACTGAGTCTCGAATCTATTAGGATAGACCTTATAGATATAGGACAAATTAAAATCTCTCTTCCTCATGAATCCCGAAGTAGGTTTCCCTTTTCCTTTTACGCCATTAATTTCCCTACAAGGGTCAATCAAAAAGAGCCAAACACAACACACAACAAAATGCAAGCACGATCTTTCGAGATAGTAAAGAATTCGCAACAAGCACAAGTTCAGTCCATTAAGTCTCTTAATCAATGAATGTCAGTTTTTCATTCACTTAAGATAAGAATATTTAAAACATACCTTAGATCAATGAGTCTAATTACAAAGGATAAGTTTGCAACCACTCAAACTAAATTACAACTTTCTCTTCAGAAGTGAAATAGATTGTTGTAAGCAACAACATACCAGCCCTACAATCAAAGAGCAAAAATGATTTATCCATATCAAGCATGATCTTCAGTAGTCAAAAGAACACATATTTATCAAGAAAATCACATGTCAACACTTGAAATGCAAAGGAGGAATATAATAATTGTCAAGGGTGTTACAGTATTTCTAATATTTCTAACTTAAGATAACAATTTTTGAGATATTCTCATGACACTCCCATATCTAGACATTTAGTTTTCAAAAGACTTACTTGTTAGTTAAAAATAATTATTTTTAGCCTGGGATGAAACAAGAAATTAGGAAATATGTGTGACAGTGTTTGACTTGTCAAAAGGTTAAATATGAAAAATGTAGTAAACCTAGTCAATTTCAACCTTTATCTATTCTTGATTTTAAATGGGAGTCAGTTAGTATGAACTTTATTACAGGTTTACCTAAGAATAAGAATGGACATGATGTTATTCTTGTGGTGGTTGATAGATTGACAAAAGTGGTTCATTTTCTACTAACCAAGGTCAAAACCTCTACTTCAGATATAGCTCATTCTTTTTCTAAATAAATATTTCATTTGTATGGTCTTCTAAAGATTTAGTAACCGATAGATATCCTAGATTTACTTCTTATTTTTGGAAATCCTTGTTTGATGAATTGGGTACTAGTTTAATATTTAATATTGCTTATCATACTGATTCAGATGGTCAAACTGAAAGAATAAATATAATATTAGAAAATATGATTAGAATGTATACAGGTGAAAAACTTGGGAATTGGGAACAATATTTTCATTTAATTGAGTTTGCTTACAATCAAGGTTATCATACTACAATAACAATGACACCTTTTGAAGTTGTGTATGGTAGGAATTGTACTACTCCTATTTCATTATCAAATCTTGAACATAGATATTGGTATGCCAATGATAATTTGAAAGAAATGGAAGAAATTATAAATAAAAAAACAAAACATGAAAGTTGCCAAAGATAGGTATAAGCATTGGGCTGATTCAAAAAGATCTGTTAGAGAATTTGCAATAGGTGATCAAGTATTTCTTAGAGTTAAAAATGAGAAGAGTTCTTTGAAATTAGGAAAATATTCTAATTTAGCTCCTTGCTATTGTGGACCTTTTGAAATTCTATAAATAATAGAAAATCTTGTTTATAGACTTTATTTACCTCTTGAATTGTCTATAATTCATAATGTGTTTCATGCAAGCTTGTTAAAGAAATATGTTTATGATGTTAATCATGTTATTGATTGGAAGAACATAGTTTTTTTTATTATTGGCAAATAGTTTTTTGAAAGGGACTATACCCTTGTACAGCAAGGCTCAGAAGCCAGAATAGAAAAATAAAGCTCGAAAAAAAGGATCAACATCCTGATATAACAATAAGGACCAAGTGCAGAACACAGTCTGCAAAGAAACAACCAGCAGCAACACAACAGCAAATAAACACCTGCTGGACAGTTGTCAAACAGCAAACACGCAGTGGTCCGGCCACAAAAATGATAACAATGTACTCCGGCCGACCACTAACGGAGAAAACATCCAGACGATCATCACAAAAGAGCCCAACAAAAACTGTCAAGGAAGGAACCAGCAAAAGCAAACCAGCTGCAACAAAACAGCAACAAAACAACAACACAGCTGCCTAGCAACTGCGTAGCAGGCCATATGCCAAAATGTAGCAATAATAGCACCCAAAAAGACAAGAATCAAATCTTGTCCGATATGGTGGGGGATTTAGATTTGGCATTACCCTTCTTTTTCCGATCCACCACTGTCCATTCCTGATTTCCCACATCCACTACAGTCGGAAAAACTGCAATAGGTTTGATGGGGGAGTGAGCCAAATGGGAGGTCGGAATATCTTTAATCACTGAATCAGCAGCCTGTAAAGAATAATCTGGAGGCTTCTCTGTATTGGTTTGTGAATCAACATAGTTATTGGAAGAACATAGTTATTGAACCTACATGTGAATTTAAAATTGAACCTGGAATGATTTTTGAAAGGACTAAGAATATTAGGAATAGAGATATTAAAGAGGTTATAGTAAAATGGACTTTTTGCAATATTAAAAGTGCTATATGGGAAAGAGAAGATTTCTTGAAAGAACAATATCATGAATTATGTAACTAATGATTTGTGTTTTGATATGTGATTTTTATAATAGACTTGGCACTATTAAGGAAAATAGCTAAATCAAGGGGGGAGAAATGTTATATGACTAAATCCCATAAAATTTTAAAAAGCATTAAAGACTTATAGTTTTGTTAAAGTTCAAGCTTGGTTAAGAAAAAATATTGTAATAAGTTATTGATGTAATGAATATCCTAAGAAATTGATTAAAGATGCTTAATTTATTTATGAAAGGGTGTAAAACCATTGTGATGGTTCATAATTTCTAATAGAGTCTTATAAAATGCATGTAAATTATTCTAAGAGGGGGAGAATTGAATGGTACTTGTGATTCTAAGTGACAAAGGATATTCAGTCTGTGGAAGTAAATTCCAAGGCTGGCTAGGTATAGACAGGTGGTGGGAAAGAGAGAGGGGCACTAGAAGTGTCCTAACTAGGGGTACATAGTACAAACTTGGATGGTCCTGGCCAGGGAAAGGTGAAAAACATAGTCCTCCCTTAGTGTGGCCATATTATGGTGTCTATTTCCTATGACTCTACATTGGAATTTGGTATTAGAAATCCTAATTTCAATTTTAGATAAGTTTCGTCCTTATTAAATGTCTGTAAACATCTGTAAAATATCTATAAATATTTGGATAAAAGTTAATGGAACAAATTTTATTCTTCTATTTATTCTAATAAATTTGAAAATGAATGTATTTTGTCCATTTTTCTATGCATAACTTACAAAATACATGATTATATTAGCAGAAATAGTGAATTATAGTAATCAGTTAATGAAATATGTATTGTTGAATATGTATATCTATTTTAAAGGAAAAATGTTTTAAAATAATATAGCATAAGACTGTGTATAAAATTAATCGTAATTAAATGTATAAAATTTCATTTTAATGGTGTTTGAGACTAAATTATATGTTTCCTATCTAACAGACATGTCCTCTATATTTCTATTGTTTGTATGTCTTAGAATCGAAAGTACCCTTAATTGTGGTTAATTATATGTTTCTAAGTCCTCCATGACACAATGTAATATATGATATTGTGAATTTCGATTCAATTAAAGTGCTCCATGAGTCATTTGATTTGTCAGATTTTTATAGATATCTCTTCATCTTGTAAAGTATTATCCAATCAAAAATACCAACGTGTCATTGACTTGTAAACTTATTGACTATTGTGAAGGTTTGACCAATAAGATAATGGTAAATATCTTCACAATTTCAGTCCCTTTTCAGTCTCTTCTGAGTTTTGTGAACTACTATTCAATTAGATCATTCAACATCCTTCACAAATTCATGATTTTTCTAATCAATCTTTATTTAATGTGAAACTCAAACTAATGAAATTACGCCAAGTCTAATCTTTTTTCATGATGTTTGTCTTGTGTCAGTTGCGACATTGTTAACCAATAATATTTAGTGACCTTCTTCGTAATTGTCAATTCTGTCAGATTTGTCAAAATGTGAACCAATAGAATGTATCCACATTATTTTGCATGCCATATTCCTTTGGAAAATTTATGTCAGTTTGCAAAATAGTGAACCATTTTTTAAAATCCATGTACATACGGACTTCATAGTGACGGGACCTTGATAAATAGTTATTGGTTCTATGAAATGAAAACTAGTAAAAAGGTTCCATGTGTCTTCTTTCACAGCTCAAAATTTTGTAACCTTTACCAACGAATTATTTCCACTTGTCTTTGTCCTTTTCTTTCACAAATCTGTACGAACCCGAAATTGTTTGATATTTAGTTTATTTCGGAAGCTTGAGGTCCATAAATTAATTTAAATCATGTTTTAGAGCTTAATTAATCTTGTTTTAAACATATTCATAGATTTTAAATGTTATTTAATATTTTATTAATAAATTATGTCTGTAATCATTTTATCTTGTTAAATTAAATAGATTATTTAATAAAAATGTATAGATCTTCTGTAAAAATTACATAATTTCTCAGTTTAACAGTATAATAATATTATAAAATGTATCAGACTTCCAAAAGATAAGATTTTGTCAAGAATTGTTTTGATTTTTGTCAAGGGAAAAGTTGCATTTCATTCTCAGCTTGTGGAATGTAGACAAAGTTCATGGAATGGACCCAAATTTTAGAAAGAGAATTGATGTTCTTGCATTCCATGAACCACGATTGATCCTACTTTGCAATGTTCGATATGATGGCCCTTATGTCATCAAGAGACTCCAATGTGTCTTCATTTAAGTAAAATGGATATCCAAACTCCTTGATAAGATCTTCAAATGGATTGAGTAGATCATCCATTGAAGTCTTCTCATCCACTGCTCGCACTCCAAGTTTCAGTATCTCAACATTGACATCCTCTTGCATCCTTAAAGTATGTTCCTTGTATGAATCCAATTCACCAATGGAAAGGTTTATCATTTCGTAGAAAGTGACAAGCGTTTTATCCAAAACTTGAGACAAGTCTTCAGATGTAGAATTGAATACATCCTTACTCATGAGTAGGGAATAGTTGAATTTTCCCATCTCGATAACTAGTGGAAACAAATGGTCCTAATGCTCATTTTATTTTTAATTTATTCCCTAGTTATTCTTAATTTTGTGGAAATTACATTCATGTACTTGAATAATTAAAGGATATCAGGGAGAAACATTTTACCTTTTTCCAAAATCCTTCTCACCCATTTGTCATTTTCTCTACCCTACATAGTGAAACCTTATGTTTTTCTGATGGATTATGGATTGAATCTACTAATGGGAGTAACTTTCTTATCTGGGAGATAAGTAATGACATTTGGGTCCATGAATGTGTGTACATACTCGAGGTGAGGTTCCTTACATGATATTTAAATTGATCAATTTTCTCATTATACTCATGATTTCTCACAAGAAGGCGAATGTAAGATTCCTTGAATTCGTTAGCATCTCCCTCATGTGTTTCTAGTCCTAGTGGAATTATTATGATCTTATAATAGCATTAGGCCATCTCACATATAGGATTGATTATTTTAGGTTGAGCTACCTCTACGTACTGATTCCCCGAAGTGTCACTAAAAAAGTGAGAGGCAATTTGAGATTTATTTCCTTACTTTTCTTTCACCATTATGGATATAGGCTAGAAATATGGGATCACCACTTTTTGGACCATGTGGATCTCTCCTCCAATCATATAATGCACCGATGAGATTTATTCATTTTCTTGAAGTTTGATTTTGGGCATGATGGCATTTTCTTGCTCTGGTTGAGAAAGTACATCTTGGGCCAGTTTAATAGGTGTAGCTACGAAAAAAGAAATGCTATGAGTTCCTTAAAGTAATGGTGGCTAAGGTGGATCAATTTCACCTTATTCTTTACCTTCTATAGGCTATTTATTTTCTCTTTCCTTCTTGTGTGTCCTCTTGTAGTGATTCAACTTAGATTCCATTGACCTTTTTGTGAGCCTTTCAGAGTGAGTAGATCTTGAAGCTTTCTGAACTGACCATAAAGAAGAGGAGGAGATGTATGTTTCTTGAGATATTAGAGACCTCCTAACTCAATGAATTCAACTCTTTTATTTTTGAACCAATCTCTAGATCTTTGAATCACTTCCTTAGTTGATTCATTGATATCCCCTAATTCTCAAATGTCCCAAGAGACTTGTGGGAGAGGTAATCTTTCACAACTTTATTCTCAGGGTCGTATAAATTAGTTCCATCATCATAAATTCCCTTATGGAACCAATCAAACCAAACTTCCTTATTTTCCCTATTTTCATCCTCATATGATCCCTTTCCCTAACTTCAATATTATCATAATAATTCACCCAATAGTCCTCAATTTGTAAAACATGGTACAAGTCATGGATATGGAACATATCAGGAGTGCTCTGAATGTAAAAGTTATCTCTTGAAGTATATGAATAATGATTAAGATATGATAAATAATATTCCAAATTTGATACATCAACAAGATAATTGCATAAGAAAATTCCCAAAGATATAGGGAAAGACACACCTTTCTTTTTCTAGATTTTCAATTTTTAATTGACATGAGAAAATTTTCTATAAAGATCAAACATGACGATCTTTTCACTGAGGTACATTGTAAGTTTTCACATAGATATTTAAAATCAAGATACCTTGATGTACGAGAAATTTGAGAATTGTGTGAATAAGGATTCATATCTTTGGATCAAAGTGACAACTCTCGAGGACATTCTTAGTATGGGATTTCCTTCAATTAATCTTATGACACGCATGGTGAATGCATCATTCACCCTTGAAAAATGCTGATTAATTTACTTTAGGGTCAATTGTGGATATCTCTTATAGGCATGGGCCTTTTGGGAGATATTTTTTGATAGAATTAGATCCCTGAATAATCTTGTATTGGCGAGAGAATATAGAAGTATGATGTCAATGCAAATTTCCTAGTGACTAGGAGTTAGAGAAATTGAAAGTGGATATTATCACTGATTATTTGACCCTAGTTAATCAGTTTGTTTCCCTCAATGATATTAAGGATAAACAATTCCATCTAGTCCTGAAAATATTTAGTGGTTTCCTCTCTCATCATCCTACTCAATAGGATGATTGCATCTGAAAATCCTTCATGAAACTCATGCTTAGTCCAAGAATTTAGTAGATGGGAATTTTTCCTTACCTATTTTAACCATGAATCCAATGTGAGGCCTTAAAGGTATGGATACATATTCGACCATTCTTCTGATGTAAATTCCTATAGGATGATTACCATGTTGCTCTAGGTCGATATTTTCATACAATGTGATATTCCTTTAGGACTGAGGATGACTAAAATTGAATTTTCATTCACCCTTATGATTCTTGTATTTGGTTGATAGTGTTGAGAAAATTCCATCACAAATGATATTTTATGGATGGATAATGTGTGACCACCTATGGTATACAAACCACTTGTGTATACTTTGTCTTTAACGGGTTCCTTAGGAATGTCAAGAATTCATTTTTTTAGATTCTCCAAGTCCATATGAATGAAATCAGTATCACCCACAATGGATACTATGATGCAAGGATTGAAATGGTCTCCAAACCAGAAAATTTGAAATTCATTATTGCAAAAATTCACTAGGAGAGAGAAAATTACGGAGACAACAAGTTTATGGACCTAAAATAGACACTTTATATTTTTAGTAAATAGGAGCTAGGGGATGATTTTTTATTTTTCTTGATTTAGTAAATCTTTTGAAGATCCTAAAGTAGTACATACAATTTTTTTTGTCTCTTTGATGATTTTTTACAATTATTATTTTTAGAAATTTCTTTTTGCTTTTTTGCTTTTTTCTTTTATTTTACTTTTTTGATCAAAATTGCCTAGTTTTTCTTCTATACTTATCTTTGAGTGCACTAATTTGAGAGGTTTTTATTTATTTGGAATATTTATATTTATAATAATTGAAAAGATGAGATACTTAATATATTTATAAATGGTACTTCCCACTGTCAGATTGTAATCAAAACAATGTCATTGGAATAGCCTTGTTACCGGGTTCCCATTTTTAAATTTTCATCTTAATCTGGGTGCTAGAATGCTAGGAAAATCAAAAAGTGTGATCTAGAGCATCAAAATAGGTTTTTTTGTCATTAAACAATTATAACATCATATGGGTTTCTATCACTATATTCTTGAAGGCGTTTGGGTTGTAAAACATCTATGAAAATTTTGTTCAAATTTGTTCAATGGTTTTGAAGATATGAATTTTTCTTCATTTCGGTGCTCAAGGCTACCTTGCATGAATTTTAAGGTGTTTCTAATGAATTTTCAAGAGTGTGGAGCTTTGTGAAATCAAAAATGTTTTCTTGGATTGAGCTGGTGAAGGAATGAGGTAAAACTAGCTTGTACAAGTCTGTAAAATCTCAAAATAGTTTATTTTTGAGTTATGAAAACACTTTAAAACATAGTTTTGAAATCAAGAGGGGGTGGGGAACATTTTTTTTTCACAAATTTCCCCATTTTCCCAGGGATATTTGAGACTGTTGGGGCATACAAGTGTGTCCCCTACCTAGAGCATGAAAAGTGACAAATTGAGAGTGGAGATATGGGGAGATGAGAGAGAAACATTTAAGCACCTGGGTAACAAAACTATTTGGTCACATGAAAAACCTTGGAAGGGGCTAAGGGTGGGGAAAATTATTTTTTCCCCACTATCCTAGGTACAGATGGGACAGTAAAATTTTCCCATGGGTTTCATGAAAAAAACTTAGCCAATTTGCAAGCATAACAACTTAGCTCCTTCCGGGAAGAATCAAGGTCATGTGGTGAACTAAGAGAAACATATTAGGGATGGGGTGGATTATTTTGTAGCTATTGAACCTATTATCCTCACTGTGCCTAGGAAATTTGGGATATTTGGGACACCAAAATGCACAACTCACCCAACTAAGAAAATGACGAAGTCCCCAAATCTTGAAATCACTTTTCCCATAGTTCCAGGGGGTCATTTTAGGAAACGTTTTATATAATTTTGACTCTAAATATTATTTCTATATCACTGTGATGGTTTTAAAGACTTGATTCTTCCTCCTCTAAAAAGGCATCTTTTTCATTCAGGATAATAAGGTGAGTCTGCACAAACTCTTCTTCCTTGAGAACAAACCATATCTTGAGAATACATTTACAATTCCACCATGAAGAGGACTATTCAATATTTATGATGATATCTTCTTTTCCTCTTGAATCATCATGGATTTCCTAGAGTCTTCCATTGAATTTTAGGTACCATTTTCAATTGCAAGCTCCAAAACCAACCCGCTTTCACTATTCTTGTTCCTAATCCTCCAAAACCTTCCCAAATATTCCTAAACATATTCCATTACATTTAATAATCCTCAATAACATATCAATATTATTTTAGTTATGTTATTCAATACTGAAGGATGCACACATGTCCCAGAAAGACAGGAGAATAACCTTTCTCGACTTACTAGAGATTTCATCTTTTGGCAACATTCAATTGATGGATTGAATGAGCTCATGGTGACATTTTAGACACTTGGAAAATTTATACATCATATTGTGAAGTTTTTAATGGATAGGATGGGCATGGTACAAAAGGAAGAGTGATCTAAACGATGCTTCACGAGAGGCTTCAAACGATTGTTTTAACACTAGCCTAAAGTTATCATGTTTTCAACTTGAATTTTGACCTTGCAAAACATATGAAAACATTTGGCTCTCACTTAGGGACTTATTCTACATTAAAAAAAGTAAGGACATGATACACATTAACTATGGAATCTCAATACATAGCAAGTGCCTTATCAATTGGAATATATAAAGTCTCATTACGAGCAACATATAGAATGAATCAATGAATACACACACAAAAAAATGGAAACACACCACAATGGAAAGGAAAAAACACACACAACAATAAAGGGAAAAACACATCCTATATTCAACTATGGTACATGCATGGAACAACCTTTTTTCAATATTTATACAACTTCAAGTATTTCCCACTGCGAGACAATCCCAAATATGTGTAATCCAGATACGAGGGGTAGAAAGTATTTTCTTTGAGGGCTTCTTAAATCTGGAATGTTCCTTTCCAAAAGGAATCAAACTTTCCATGACCTCCTTTTGGATCTCTCCTTTTTTCCCACAACAAGACAAGATCACCAAATTTTAAATCTTGTTCTTTTCTTTCTTCTTAAAAAGCTTCTTCACTTTCAGTTGATGTTCCTTTATTTTATCAACCACCTTGAATATGTCTTTACTAATATTTTCAAGAAACAAGACTCTCTTATCAAGAGAATCATAAAATTGGCCATCTTAAATTACTTTGACTAATTGGAGGAATGAAAATTAAAAAGTGACTGGAATCTCAACATTGATTCCATAAAGCAACTGGAATGGTGACATACCAGTTTCCTTTTTTGGGGTAATCTCGTCTACCCATATTGTATCAAATAGCTTCTTATTCCATTTTCTCTAAATGTGATCAAATAGATTTTAGAAAATGGTCACAATATTATTGTTACTTGACTTAGCCTAACCATTCCCATGCAGGTCGTAATATGATCCATACAAAAGTGAGATTCCATAACCAGAGAAGAAATTGGTCAAATCCATAGAGAAAACATATGTGGCATTATCAACTACAATATTCTAAGGAATTATAAAATGAATTATAATGTGTTCTTTGTTTAAGTTACATATTGTTTCAGAATTTTATTTTTTGACTGGAAGTGCCTCCACCCATTTGGTGAAGTAATCTGTTACTATGATCACATAGGCTTGTTTTACACTTGAATGAGGATTGAGGACTCCAATGAAATATAGGCCCCATTTTTGAAAAGGTTACTCAATAACTATTAGCCAGAGGGGGAGTGCAGCAAGTTGTGGCATTCCAATTTTTTTTTAGAAGGTTCACATTTGGAAACTGATTATTGAGCATCTAAAAACAATATAGGCCAATAATATCTACTGCGGAATTTTTTTTGAGTAGTCACCATGGTAAATAAATGTCCACCATACGCCTGACCATGATAAGATTTTAACAAATTTTATTTTGGATCTTTTTTTACACACCTTAGGAAGCATTCATCTAACCCCCTCTTATATAACACATGATCCAAAATGATGTACTAGCTTCTTTAAGTTTTAGATTCCTCCTTTTCTTATAGTTAAGATGGTTTGGGAACTCCCTGTAAGTGAAGAATTAAATAATATCAAAATACCACTCATTGGTGGTATTTACAAAAATAACTTGGGGCAAGTCTTTACTTACACATTCATAGCACAGAAACTTTTTTGTATCATTTCGAGTCAAGATGGATTCATCCTTTGCCATTAACTATAAAATCCATTTCCTCTTACAAGATTCATAGGTTGGATGTCCACATCATACTCTTGGATCCTAGCCACCCAATTACCTCTCTTGGATCTTAGATCTTATTAAATTAGGATTGATTTGATTGCAGATCCTGGGACCATTACCACCGTGCGGGAGTTGAGGATGTAGAACATGAAATTACTTAATAATTTGACCAAATCATAGGCATGATTTTCCATTTTATTGTATCTCAACTCATGATCCTTCATTGGGAAGCTCATAAAAGCAATGGGTGCTTGAATGAATTATTTTCTCTTTTGAACTAAGATGGCCGAAAGCGTGTATTCTGAATCATAGCAATACAAAATGAAATATTTATCAATTTGGGATAAACCAAAGTAGTATACTTCACTATTAATTCTTTTATTACATAAAATGTGGAATTTCCTTCATTATTTCAGTTGAAACTTGTTTGAGGCTTCATCAAACTAGTGATGTGCTTGGTCAGCTAGGAAAAATTTGGAATGAAGTGACAAAGAAAGTTTACCTTGCTGAAGAAGGAATGAACTCTCTTCTTTATTATGGGTAAGGAAAACCCTTGAATTTCCTTTATTCTCTTTGGATCAATATTGGCTCCTTTCTTGTTCGTGATGTGTCCAAAGAGATTCCATTTAGTAACATCAAAGATGCATTTTTTAGGATTCAAGGAAATTCCATACTACTGACATTTGATAACCACTTATTATAGATGTTTTATGTGATCTCCTCTCCTTTTTAAAAAACTGCCAGGTCATCAAGATAGATGAAAATGCAGTGTTTGAGGTATTTGAAGGCAAGATCCATTTCCCGTTGAAAGGTTTCTCAAGCATTGATAAGATCAAATGGAAGTTTTCTATGGGAAAACATTCCCCATGGGATTTTGAAGTCCATTTTATGTCTATTTTCTTCCGCCACTTCAACATGGTTATATCCAAAAAATGATCGAGTAATGAGAGGATCTCAGATCCTGTTATTACCTGTAGGATGTGATCTATGATAGGAAGTGGGTAATTATCTTTTAATGAGGTCTGGTTAAAATTCTAGAAGTCAGCACAAATCCTTATTTCTCCATTCTTCTTTCATACTAGAATAATATTTTCCACCCACATGGAGTTGTGAATACAGAAAATGATCCTTGTATTCAGCATCTTCAGTACTTCCTCTTTGATTGTATCTACAATGCTTGGGTTATACTTCCAATTCTTCTTCTTGAAAGGATTGGCTTTGATCTTAAGTGGTCTTGAATGATGCATCTATTTGGTCTTGAAGGACTTGATCTCATCATCAGAGTATTCCAAAACATCCAAATATCTCCTCAATAGTGAGATTAAACTTCTTTTCTCTTCGGGGGAACAAAATTTGCCAATATTTATCATTCTTGGTTGTAAAAGAGTACCAATGTTCTCTGTTTCAAATTCAGTAGTGCATCATGAGAACTCTTTTGGTTTTTCCTTGATAAATTGTCATGTTTATATAAAAAAGTATTGAATAGATGCAAGGCCGTTTTAAATCTTATTCCCCTTCAGTACGATGAATCCTCCTAAATCAATTTCATATATTTCCCCTTTTTCTTCATCTGCAACAGACTCATGGTGAGGAGCACCACTTTCCTCATAAAAGAGGTTGTTGAAGTTATCATTTGTTGAGTAGACAAAGTGTGATACTTAGTAGAAGACACACAAGAGGTTCACGCATGAGAACAGGGTGCATTCAAAGGCACAGAAGGATAGGAAAGGAAATGTGTGCAAAAGACAAGGACTGGTTCGAGACTTAGCCATTTTCACATGTACGAGCTATTTTTGGATATACCATGGAAAACACACAAACTAGATAAAGAATTGCGTGACACACATAGGCTATTTTTGGAAGAGAGGCTACTAAGCACTTTGCATGGGTTAAGACTAATAATAGAATTACTACTTCCAGTTAACCAGAAGAGGTCTATTATTAGCGCACTTGCATGTGTGGCTATTATTGTAAAGGTGCGTGGCTATATTCATCATGCAACCTATTTTAGGAGTTATACAAGTGGTGAAGGGAAAGTCCCCACCCTTATAAATATGTAGTGATCTACATAGTATAGGAGGACTTGTGAGATTTGAATTACTATGAGATTATGATGCCAGATCTAATGCGCACATGAGCTTATGGTATTACTTGTTGTAATAATCTTCTGTGTATTTATTGTGTTTAATATAATCAAGTATATTGGTTGAATAAGAGTATTAATCATGAGTATAATTGGTTCTTGCATGATTAAATTCATTATGGATATTATTTAAATCTATTACTCTATAGATCTAGATCTGGACATGCACTGTAGAATGTTATATTAATTAAGGATCTGAATGCATTAAGTCTTCATCATGCTAACATCCTGCAACAACAACCCTAGAGAGGGGTCCCATACCTTTGCGTTCTTTTGGTGAGTGCTCAGTCTAGGCTGAGTGATGTGCTAGTGCGACTGGGTTAATACTAGTAAATTCTAGGTTCCATCTTTGGTTCCATTTCTGGGACCTCTTTTTCAGTTGTTCTCAGGATGGTTTGTGATGAAGACATACTAGATGACATTGGCAAGTGTGGAGGAGTGGATACATGATCTAGAGGAAGAATACGCACAGAGGTTCAACACTGGATCTGAGTTTAACGCACGCGCATGGGTGGAACAGAACCTATATGACAGTTTGTATGAGAGATTCTTCACTATTTTTCTAGTAGAACTGTACAATTGGCTTGTTGCTTATGTGTCTATGTTGGGCCCCTGATGTAACTTCCAAATCTTAATGGCACATAGGTGCACATGATTAGAGGAAGTGCACAGGTGAAGGTGTGTAAGGAAGGGTTCAAAAAGGGTTCTTGGAGAACCATGGTCGCGCTCCATGCGAAGAACAATTCAGGACGTAGCCGCTTTCAGACTTTTGAACATAACACATGAAGAACATGTTCCATTTGGATAAGGTTCCAGCCTAGCGACAGGGTGTCCTGGAAAGAATATACCTTATGATAGGAAGATCCAAAAAGATAATCATGACATGGAGAGGCATGCACCTAGGGAAACCCACACCTTGACAATTGGGGCCAGATCTGAGGCTGCAGAGGAGTTTGTTAGAGCTCAGAGGCCTATTTATACGCCCACCCTTAGCAAAGAACAGAGAGAGATAGGAGTGTTAGCGGAGCTCTATAGAATTACTGCGAGAACTATGGGATGAAAATTGGTAGATGATTTTAGTAAGGATGTAATGGGGAAATGGGGAATGAAAATTTTGTTTTGTGCGAATACATATATGGATCTAGATATGGCGCATGAATATGGTCTGCCTCTTTGTGATGCTTTATAGTAAGGCTACAAATGACTATGATAAGGTTACCACTATGTTTACATTAAGATATCCTTATGTATTATCTGCATGTTTCTACTGTTCTTTTGATCTTGTATAATCATGGACCTTACTTGAATGATTGAGTATACTTTGTGGATTTACGACTTCTTAGTTCTATTAAGTTCCATTGCACGCTTGGTTTCTGTTATGACTGAAGGGGTGTAGAAGCTGTCCTGAGCTCTATAGCTTCTTCATTTCTATTAAATCACTAAGTCAGAGACCATGAACTATGCCTTCCACTAGACTCACATAAAAGAGAGACTCAGCTCCCTCTCGCGCACCTTGGGTGAGCACCCAGCGCCTCGTCTGGGTGATAGGCTACGATGCATGAGGTTCCCTTGTTCTTAGTGGGTGCAAAAATGACTACATCTTAGTTCCGTTTTCGGGACCTCTTTTCAAAGTTGTAGTGGAAAATGACATACATGATGATCTATGAAGAAAGTGATGATAGAGAGTTTAACACTTGAAGGTGTTGAAAATTGGTTTAAAGGAACAGAGGATGAATTCTCTCAGAGATTCAATACTGGACCTAGGTTTGATACACGTGAAGATGGGTGGAAGACACTCTTTATCATGAGTTATACGAAACCTTCTTTTGTTGTCTCCTAGTAGAGTTATTTGAGTGGCTATTAGATTATACATCCAGATCAGGGTGGTTTTATAAGTCACACCCTTAGACCCAAGAAGCATATCAAAACTTGCAAGATGATGATCTAATGTGGACCCATGTTGTAGATCATTGGTGGAGGGGAGTATTGACTAGCTACACTCTGGAATATGCCATTTACATGTATTCTTGTCTAGAAGTTGCTGAGTTTGAGTTTTTACAAGAGCCCATAGGATCATTTATATGTGCTATTCCCCCTAGTAATCAAAATATTGATGGTAACCATGAGTTTAGAGGCATTTCTCTATGGCTAGCTAAACCACTCTAAGTGCTTGGTGAAGGAAGCCAGGTTAGGGAAGGATGGATGATCTAACGACTGAAAAGGAAAGGGAGGAGAGACAGCTCAAGTATAACGAAGTGCATGAAAAGGAGATTAATAGACAGTGTGGGATTACAAGTGGGTTATGGAGCCAGACTTGGTGGAAAGGAGTTGAGGTTCACACGGAGGATGTGGAACCCGAACAGTCTGTGATACCCCATCTTGGTAAGCGCGGGAGAGAAAACCTTGCGGCTTCTGATGAGAGTCTGTCGCGTAGAGAAAGAAGAGTCATTGGCACGCATCTGACCCCACCTAGCGACCGAACCTTGGCGCTTGGTTTGTTTAAACATGGGAAAAGTACAGTTGATCCATTTGATATCAGTGGAAGCAACTGATCGGTGCCTAGGAGATACAACTTCTCGTTTGGGACTTATATGGCTTCACACACTATTCTGGTATTTGGTGGAATGTTTGGACAAGGCACATACACAGCTGGTTTTGGAAGTCGCGTTAGGAAGTGGTGGAGGAAATATGACTGGGAGTGGAACTAGTTCACAAACTGTTGGTGCATAATTCAGTGGAACGATGGGAGCATTTGGCATGACAAACACAGGCCCTGTACCTAACACAGGAGGATCTAGAGGTGGAAGTGGTGGAGCTGGTGGCTCAGGATCTAGTGGGTCTGGCAGAGGAGGAAACAGCGAAGGAAACCAAGGGACTGGATCAGGAGGACAAGGACGTCATCCACCTCCTCAATTATTTTTCGAGATGTCTCTACACTTACCAGATTACAGTGGAATAGAAGATCCCACAGAGCATGTGCATAAGTGTGAGCTGCTATGGCGTGTGAAAGGGATCACAGCCCAGGATCGAAATGCTAGTCAGTTTGCGACAACCTTGCAAGGATGATAGTTGGTATAGAAAGTATGACCCTCATCAGACTGTTGTGGATTATACCAAACTGAGAAATCCATTCTTGGTGGAATTCCACATACCTAAGTTTGAACAGAAGAGCATCAGCTCTCTCAAGGAAATCCAGCAAGGAATGACAGAGAGTGTGAGGGAATATGATGCGCACTTTAAAAATCTATTGTCTAAACTATCTTATGATATCCACCCTTCACAACATGCCCAGTGGTTTTTTGGAGGGTTGATCACACCATTTAGAAGAGATTTGTCTCATAAAACATTCCCAGACCCACGTGAAGCATTGGAAGCTACTTTGCACATTGAGGTAGTTGGTAATGTTGACACTGGTGTTAGCCTCTTTCTGGAAGCTCAGATCATTGTCATGGCTAAGCAATTGGAGAAATTATCTACCAACACAGTTCCAGAGATTCACGGTGGGATGTGGTGCATGGATTGTAACGTAGAAGGGCACACAAAGGATAATGGTGGGATATGTACTCGGAAGGCAGTGCACGCCATAGCGGTAATTACGAAATATGTCACGGGGACCATGATGCAAGTAGGTGCCCCTTGCTGCAGTGCGCGATCCATAAAAATGTGTCCTGTTATTGCAAGATATGTACCTCAACCACACATGAACACCAAGGATTGTAGATTGATTGACAAGATTCATGAGGCAATTGATCTTGGTGTGTGCACAGACTAGCATTGCCAGGCAGTTCCAAAGGAGATTAAACATCCTGGTATGAAGAGCGAAAAGATGGAGATGCGTGTGGAAGAGGGTTTTGCGGAGGATTTTGTGGTCATGGTAACTGCATGGAGGAAGAAGTGAGTTCCCATGTGGAAACATGCTTTAATTGTGGGGCCACATACCACTATAAGTGTGAATGTCTAGATCTTCTACAATGCTCATGGTGTGGAAAAAAACATAAGTACAAAGAATGTCCCTAGAGTTATACGAACATATGAGTTCAGCAGTACTAAGAAGGATAATGGCACTGTCATGGTGAGTATTAAGAGGGCTGATGCACAATGGCTTCCACGAGTAATACGTGAATCAGAACTAGAGCCTATTATGGTAACAACAAGGGTGGAGTCCACGCGTGCAAGGGAAGCGCCTAGGCAGAGACCTCTGGTTTCAAGGGAAGAAGTAGTACATGGGAAGTATCCAAACCCAGCTCACCAGAAAGAAGTCTACTAGGAAACCATGGACGTAATTCAAAGTTTACAAGGGGAAATCCAATGCTTAAAAGAGTAAACTAGAAAATATGAGCAAAGAAGACTAGTAGAAACACCAAAGGATGAATTGGATGAGGTTAAGGAGGTGTGTAAATTGATAAGGTAGGAGAATATCATTCCCCTTCTAGGAGCATGGTTGAGAGAAAAGGTACCACACATCGGGGAAGAGCATGAAAGGCAGATCCTGCATGCAAACCTCCCACCTCATAGTCTTGATTATGACAAGGAGATCACCTTGAATGCAGTAGTGGATGGGTGGTTGCTTAGCAACATCCTCATTGACACAGGCACGGAGGTTAATGTTCTCACTCTGGATGTCTGGCATCAAATGGGAAGACCTACATTACAGCCATCTTCAAATGTGTTGTATATGGCAAATAAGACAAAGGTAATGCCCATAGGTGTCTTGAAGGATGTGACCATTACCATTCAGGGGACTAAGTTCACTGGGGATTTTGAAGTCTTGGCACTTTCCGAGGTAGATAATTTCCCAGCATTACTTGGGTGCCCGTGGTGCTATAAGAATAATGTAGATCTCTAGTTTAACAAGGGGTACATAAGCTTTGAAAACAAGGAAGAGAGGGTGATTATACCACTTACTGATGGGAAGTCCACACCATATACTGAACCCCTTGGGGAGGAGGTCCTAGAAAAAATATATGTGTGCTCCATAAGGGATCCAAAGACCATCCACCCTACAGAAGGAGTCATCTAGTTTGATGATGCTCAATCTGTCAGTGATACTACTAGTATAGCATGTGATAATTGGGCGCATGAGACTTATGAATTGATTGGGAAACATCTGAAAGGATCAATGACCAAGGTAACCATGGCATGCATAGTTCAGTGCTTGGGAGGAAAGGAAATAACCAAGTATTCTGGGGATGCATACCATGAGGTCTTTTTAAGAGAAATGGAAGCTCAATGGAGGGAGGATGAGCGAAGAGGGATGCTAGGTTATGTTTTGATAGGCACAACAGTGAGGTGGTGGGCTGCGTGCATAGTGAAAACTTGTTGGAATGGTGTGAAGTTAGAATTGCACTCACTGTTTAATTCTCAAAAGTAACATACCCACCGCTATTAAGGATTACAATGGTGATGGACCTACCTCTTCCCACATCCAGGCATGTGAGAGGGTCTGGGGAGAAGGCATGAAAGCTTTACCACCCTCCCTTTGGGTGCACAAGTTTTATTTGACACTACAAGGTTGTGCGTGAACTTGGTACATCCATTCTGAAACATGCCACCAAACGGGAAATTGGCAGGAATTAGTGGCTGACTTGGTTCACACATTCGAGTACCGAAGTACCATGCAACCAGTTGATGAGGCATTGCAGACTATCAAATGCATCACTCTAGGGGATTGCACCATGGCAGAAGATAGATTAGTAAACTTACTTGGTGGACCTAGCTTGGAAGCGTGGTTCGAAGAGGAGGAACCAAAAGACATATAATTCGAGCACGCGTGTGCTGAAAAGGAGAAAGGAAAGATGGTATATGTTGTTGATGGAGAGGAGATGGAGAACCTGAATGTTTACCATTCGATTGGGATGCACGAAGTGGTTGACAGTGCGGATGCATGTGCGCGCATGTATCATAAACCACTCAAGACCAAGAAAGTTAACATTGGCTCGAGAAGGAGCCCAAGGAAGCTATCATTGGGGACTACTGGTCAGACAAGGAAGTATCAAAGATCATCGATCTCTTGCGTGAATTTGAGGATTTATTCCCGTGCAGATACCATGAGTTGAAAGGTGTCCACCATTCATTGGGGGAAATGAGGATAAATTTGAAAGATGGTGTGTGCCCGGTCAGGAAGAGGCCTTACAGGATGAATCCCAACATGCGTGTAAGGGTTAAAGAAGAGCTAGACAAAATGATAGCATCCAGTATCATTGAGGCTATGGAGGAATCAAAATGGATAAGTCCAATGGTGATCAACATAAAGAAGGATGGGTTGATTAGGATATGCATGGATTATAGGGAATTGAACATTGTTTGTATCATAGATCCTTTTCCCACCCCCTTCACTGAAGAAATTTTGGAAGGAGTTGCTGGGCGCGAGGTCTATTCCTTTACGGATGGATTCTCAGGATATCACCAAGTAAGGATTGCCAAGGAAGACCAAGAAAAGACAACTTTCACCACCGAGTGGGGAAGCTTTGCATACACGGTCATGCCCTTTGGATTGAAGAATGTGCCCATTGTATTTTCGCGCATAGTGGTACAAGTATTTAAGGACTTCATCCACAAGTTCCTTCAGGTATATTTGGATGATTGGACAATGTATGGATTGGTAAGGGACCATTGTGATAACTTGAGGTTGATGTTTGAAAGATGTTCGGCAGTTGAGGATCTCCCTCAACATCAAGAAATGTGTCTTTGCAACCCCTTTTGGAACATTTTTGGGGCATATCCTATGCAAAGAGGGATTACTGCTGGATCCCGCGAAAGTTACAGTTATTGTGGGACTAGGGGAGCCTACCAGCCAAAGCACCATGCACGGATTTCTTGGACACACTGGGTACTACAGAAAGTTCATTAAGGGATACACCAAGATCACCGTGCCTTTGGAAATATTGCCTAGACATAAGAGTGCCTTTCAGTGGGGAGAGGCATAGCAGAGGGAATTTGACACTCTAAAAGAAAGGCTTATCACCGCACCTATTCTACGATTCCCATCATGGGATAAACCTTTCCATGTCCACGTGGATGCCTCTGGTATAGCAATGGGGGCCATTCTTGCTCAACCAGGAGAGGGGATTGTTGATCATCCCTTGTGTTTGCAAGTAGAAAGTTGACACCAGTAGAATAGAATTATACAACGACCAAGTGCGAGGCATTGTCAATGATCTACGCACTCCACAAATTTAGACAATATCTGCTGGTGACTCCCTTCATATTCTACACTGACCATATGGCCTTGAAGTATCTAGTAAACAAAGCAGTGTTGCAAGGGCGCATATGTCGTTGGGTACTTTTGTTTCAGGAATTTGAATTCAAAGTGGTGGTAAAACCTAGAAAGAATAATTGTGGTCTGGATCATTTATCAAGGATTGATTCAGGAGAGGACATGCAAATTATCAAGGAAACCATGCAAGATGCACAACTATTCTGGTTGCAGTGCACACGCTTGGAGTTAGAGGACATTGTTATTTTTCTCAAGGAAGGTGTGGCTCCCGAAGGGATGAATGCACTAGAAAAGAAAAAGTTAGCCATATGCACCACGCCTTTCATGTTGATCAATGGGGATTTGTATAAAATGGGCCACGATGAGGTTTTGTGCCAGTTGTGTATTAGAACATGAATGCATAGCTATAATAGAAGAAGCCCATGGTGGGATTGCTGGAGGAAAATATGCGGGGAATGCAACTGCACACAAGATCCTAATCGTCAGACTCTAGTGGGAAATGATTCACTAGGATTGCATTGAGTTTTGTAAGGCCTGTGACCACTACCAGTGCCTTGGAAAACTTGGAAGAAGGGATGAGATGCCCTTGTGCCCCATCGCTAGCACGGAACCTTTTGAGAAATGGGCAATATATTTTGTCAGACCAATCTCACTAGCTGCGCGAAGGACTAACTCATGGTATATTATTACCTGTACTGATTATCTGACAAGGTGGGTAGAGGCTATGCCCACTAAGGATTGCACCGCAGCCACGGCTGCTAGATTTTTGTGGGAGAACATTATCAGCAGGTATGGGTGCCCTTTAAGTTTAACAAGTGATAGGGGCACTCACTTCTTAAATGAAACCATCAGGATTCTATTGGTAGAGTTCATGGTAGCCCATCACAAGACTACCCCTTACCACCCTCAGGAAAATGGGACTGTAGAAGCATTCAACAAAATCCTTAGTCACACATTGACTAAGATATGTGACGTGGGTAGGTAGGATTGGAATGACAAGGTGTCAGCGGTCCTTTGGGCATACATAACAATGTATAAAAGGTTGAACAAGGCCACACCATTTCAATTGGTGTTTGGCACGGAAGCAGTTTTTCCAGTAGAATTCATGTTACCATCGTTACGTATAGTGCGCACAGGAGGGTTAGATGATGAGTAAGCATTGGAAGAGAGAATAGATGAATTGATGAAGTTGGATGAAAGGCGCTCACTAGCAAGATGGAGCCAAACAACTGAGAAAGCTAGGCAAAAGGCATGGCATGACCACCATATTAAAAACAAACAGTTTGAGGTTGGCCAGATGGTATTGTTATATGATTCTAAATTTCTACGCCATCCTGGAAAGTTGAAGGTGCATTGGTTGGGTCCTTATGTAATTTCATACATCCTTGATTTGGGCGCATGCCAGTTACAAGCGCTGGATGGAACAAAATTACCTGGACACTTCAATGGGAGTAGGCTGAAGCCCTACTATAAATAATGCTTCTTGGTGTTTGTAAATAAGGCAGTTTTGCTAGTTAGTTTAGAATTTCCTTTCATGCATTTCCTTTCTTGTATTTCCCTTTCGCGTTGTTGTTTTGTTTTGTGCCTTGGGTGTCGGTAACCTTATTACTTTTTGACTTATGAATGCGCAGAGGACCGCACATCATTTTAGTGTGGGGTAAGGTGATAAAGAGAGGCATGGAGTTATTCTACCAGGAGGATTGGGTTGGTAGACCGTTTGAATTGGCCCTGTTGAAAAGATGCATTAGGAAGGTAGATGGGTGGCAAAATAAGGTTACATTAGAAATCCACGTACAAAGGAGAAAGCACAAAAACACGAGGTAGTGAAAGCAAGCATCATAAGGATGGAAGAGGTGCCTTTGGCGCTGGTAACATGTGCACAAGATTCTTCTATCAAGATGGATTGTTGGTGTGCCAAAAGGTTGGAAAAATTTTCATGCAAGGATTGGGTGCGGGTGGAAGCAGTTTCGCGCAAGGATTGGGCGCGGGTGAAAAACATTTCATGCAAATATTGGGTGCGTAAGAAGAAGCACTGAAGTCAGGTTTTGTTTGGAAATGTCGCATTAAACATGGTCATACGGTGGTAGGTAGCCTAGCATTAAATGCGTAAAATCAGGAAAAGATATAAATACAAGAGTGGTCATTTTATTATTTTACTTTGCGAAAACAAGAGTGATTTTCTTTCAAGAGCTAGGGTTTCGAAGACTAACTCGTGCAAAGGAAAATCCCAAAAGCTTAAGCGCAACCGGTCTGTTAGATCTACAAACTAGAGTAGAAGTGATTCACGGGTGTGAGGAACGTTGTGAAGAAGCGTCGTGATTGAAGGAGAAAATTCTGAGGTTAGGGTTTGTGTTTTAGGGCATGCATGGGGGGAAAAATTTCAAACAAATCACAAGGTAACCTAGGAATGAAAGCAAGGGGTAAAATGATGGCCACAAAACCAGTTGATAAACCTGTAGTACAATCCAAGAAGGGAAAGAGCAAGGGAAAAGGGAAGAAGAAAGAAGAAGAAATCCCCTTGGATACCAACGAAGAATGGTACTCGGAAATGCAATACCCGGATGGGGTTTTATTGGGGCAAGAGTGGGAGTCCCACATCAGACAAATGCCCGTGATTGACTACAATCACCGATCAAGCATAATCGCGAAGGAAATGGTGTTGGAGTTGGTGCGCCCTAAAAAACAAATGAACACCTGACGGGATGCCAATCTACAGTGACATAGTCAAGGTGAAAATGGAGAAGGCAGGGCTTCTCCAGCTTTACGAGTAACCATATTTTGAGAAGCCTTAGTGCTTATACTAGTGGCTGATGATGCGCATGCATGAAGACTTCTTCTACTTCATAAGTTGAAAAATGCACATAACTCCCCAGTTAATTTCACACTTTACAGGCCTAAGCTGTAAAGGGGACGCGCTCATAGATGACCTCCAGGATGAGGAGGTAATTAAAGAAACCATTGCATCCTAGGAATATAAGAAGGGATCAAGGTACTATGACATCACGGATATCAGTGATCTGGTGATGAAAATGGCCACACACCTCGTTTCCAAGCTGAATGGACAAGAGAGGTGGACCCAGGTGAGCAAGCCTTGGTTGAATGTCTACAAGAAGGTCACGGAGGGCACCATATACAATATCTCCCAGTACATAGTAGATGAGATCATAAGCAGCATGGAGAACGGAGGAAAGATATTATTTGGGAACATTCTATTAACCATTGTGTTCTCAGAGATCGGGGTGCCGGATGCATCTAATAAGTTCGTATGGGAGTACCCCGATGAATACCCTTCTCCCATGGACAGGTTCTGGAAGTATACTTGTGATTCAATGACAGGGGTACACAAGGCTCGCTTGGATAAATTATACACGCACCTTAGGAATGCATTTGGGGCTGAATGGTGGATCCCAGAGAAACTCCCCATGGAAACTGAAGGAGAAGTAGAGTTCGTGGTATACCAGCACTTCTGCATTGGCATATTCATCTTGGTGGATGGTAGCTGGAGTCCCTGGTGCAAACTCCCCTTTTCATTTACTACCCAATTTTTCTAGGCGGGAGTGAATACGTACAAGGAATCAAAGAAATTAAGACTTGACCTGTCCACCCTTAATAGTGAACACATGGAAATGAGAAAGAAGCTGGTCTACCTAGGGAAGTGCGCGTACATTGAAATATACGTATCGCAGGATGTACACATTGTAAGGCCCATGACCTTACCCATTGTTGAGAGTGATGCTTCCAGGATCTACCTATGCATAAGGCCGAAGTTTGAGAAGGGCACATATGTGGAGAATGAAATATCTATCCTAGATGACCCCATGGGTAGAAAGAAGCCCACGCCAAAGTGTAATGAGAGAGAAGAGAAAGAGGAACAGAGGGTGGTGGAGGAGTAGGATGTAGGTGCTGCGGGACCAAGCACCTAGGTTTGGAAGAAGAAGAGGATGGTAGTTAGGGAGAAAACCCCAGAACCGGTGAAGCTGCCATCTCCTGAGGAGCCCTCGGATGAAGAGAAGACCACATCTCCTAAGCTGAAGTATTCGGCGAAAAGAGAAGAAGAGAAGGTAGAGGAGACCAAAGGCACAAGAACCTTTTTAGGCAAGAAGAATGTTGGCGAAGGAGAAGAGTTGGAGGTGACCTAAGGAAGGATAAATGTAGATGACTTAGAGGAAGGAGGAGAGGAAGACATTAATGCATTCATCTTTGTGTGTAGGAAGAGAACCCAAGGGGAGGAGGAGGAGCTGCAGAGTGAAGAAAGGAGTGAAGGGGTAAGCACTAAAGACCAAGAAAGGCCCAAGCTCACCCAGGAGGAGATAGATGAAAAAGTGACAAGGGAGGTGGAAAAGATGATTAATGCCTTGGTCGATGAGGAGTTTGGGCACAGTGCGGAGCTTATGCTCAGTGATTTCAAGAAAGAACAAAGGGAGAAGAGTGGAAGTAGCACAAAAGGCCCAACTCTTTCAGTGACTATTCCAAAGGGCATGCACATAGGAAGTAAATGCGTGGAGGAAGGAAGATCGGTGATGGGGTATGTTAATGACTTTAACAAAGTTTTTTGTGCTCACTTCCAGAGTACCGTGCCTACCAAGGAACTCACTACTATGGAGTCCTTCGATCTTGAGGGTGCATACCTGCACACAAGGAAAATGCTATCATGGGCGTTCGACTCCCACATTGATGAGCCTGAATTTGAAGTTAACCAAGAGGCCATACTGGAGCTCTCCGAGATAAAGGGGGTCAACCCCCTCATAAAAACACAACACTTTTCAGATGAGCAAGTGTGTAATGCACTCAAAAAGGTCTCCATGGAGGTAGAGGCAAGCTCTTCTGCAGAAATGACAAGATTAAAGCCTTGGAGGACCTGTTAGAAAAGAGGAAGGAAGAGGTAGTTAAGCTAACAAAGGAATTCAGCCTTGAGAAGCTGAGTAGTGCTCAACTACAATGGGAGTTACAGGAGGAGAAGGATAAAGTGCATAAAGTCTCCAAGAAGGTGGAGCTCATCTCCCAGGCCATTATCACAAAGCACCCAGACCTTAACCCTCCCACAAAAAAATATGGTTCCTCCCTGGAATGTCTTGAGAACTTGACTCGGATCCTCACTATGGAAAGGCAGCCATTGGCCTTGGAGTCAGTAGAGGAGGTAGTTTCGCACTTGGCAAGGAAGGAAAAACTAAAGGTCATCGTGCTCATAGCCAAACACATTAAAGTGCTTGCCGAGGTGAAAATAGTTGCACAAACCATTGGGGTCTCCTACAACCATTGCGTAGACCAAGACAAGGTGACAAGCATGCTACTTGCCAGTGACGAGGCTGAGCTGAAAGAATTTAGGGAGAATAATAAGGGAATAGAGATGAACGAGAGAAGATCCTAGCCGAGGTGGAAAAGAAGTATGAAGCTATTGAGGCCCTTCGAGTCTCAATCAAAACCCAGCTAAAAGAGCTCTATAAGACCATCACGAGGAAGATGGATGCCCTGGAAGATTACACCAAGGAGCTGGAGACTGTGGTGGAGACCATCACCACCAAGGGGGAAGGGTTAACCTTCGATGAAGTGAGCACATTGGTTGGAAACCTTTATTGAAGGGCACAGGATGAGGTCAGCACATGGGATATGCTAGAGGCCGACCTACGGCAAAATTTTCCCCTTATGCTTCTTCAGGAAATATTTCTCCTTCTATTCTTTCTATTTTCTCTCCCCTCCCCATTCTTTATTCTTTCCCCCATTATTTTCCAAGGCAAGGCCTTGGATTCTTTTTGTACTACATTATTTGAGGAGGTTCTCGAGGACGGAGAATAGGTGAAGTGTGGGGTAATGTTGGGCCCCTGATGTAACTTCCAAATCTTAAAGACGTGTAGGCATGCACGATAGAAGGAAGTGCGCAAGTGAAGGTGCGCAAGGAAGGATTCAAAAATGGTTCTTGGAAAACCAAGGGCGCGTGCCGCATGAAGAACAATTTGGGACTTATCCATTTTCGGCCTCTTGGACAGAACACATGAAGAACATGTTCCATTTGGATAAGGTTCCAGCCTGGCAACAGGGTGTCCTGGAAGGAATATACCTTACGATAGGAAGATCCAAAAAGCTAATCATGACATGGAGAGGCATGAGCCTGGGGCAACCCACACCTTGACACTTGGGGCCAGATCTGAGGCTAAAAAGGAGTTTGTTAGAGCTTAGAGGCCTATTTATACGTGTGCCCTTGGCAAAGAACAAGGAGAGGTACAAGAGTAGCGAAGCTCTGTAGAATTACTGTGAGAACTATGGGATGAAAATGGGTAGATGATTCTAGTAAGGATGTAATGGGGAAATGGGGAATGAAAATTTTGTTTTGTGAGAATACATGTATGGATCCAGATATGGCGCATGACTATGGTCTTCCTCTCCGTGATACTTTGTAGTAAGACTATGAATGAATATGATGAGTTTACCACTATGTTTACATTAAGATCTCCTTCTGTATTATCTACATGTTTTTATTCTTCTTTTTATCTTATATAATCATGAACCTTACTTGAATGATTAAGTGTATTTGTGGATTTACAACTTCTTGGTTCTGTTGTTTCTGTTACGTGCTTGTTTTCTGTTATGACTGAAGGGGTGTAGAAGCTTTCCTGAGCTCTATAGCTTCTTCATTTCTATTAAATCACTAAGTAAGAATCATGAACTATGCCTTCCACTAGACTCACATAAAAGAGAGACTTGGCTCCCTCTCGTATGCCTCGGGTGGGTGCCCAGCGCCCATTGGGTGATAGGCCGGTGCGCATGAGGTTCCCTTGTTCTTAGTGGGTGCAAAAATCACTACAGTCTAAAAAGGATTAAAGGTATTGTGCACTTTTTTGGATGTAGGAAGAGTTTCAAGCCCTCTATGATGATGATATGATTTAGACATGCCCTGTGGATACTTGGTTTTGTGGTGTTTTGAACAACTATATTCTGCAGTACTTAATTTCCACTTATTATTTTCTAGAGGTAGAAGAATTCAAATTTTTATAGTATCCCAAGGGAGCTTACCTGCAAGGAATTCCACTGGCGATCAAAATCTTAGTGGTAACCCCTAAATTGGAAAGCAAACTGATGGCCAACTAAAACCCACCATGTGCGGGGGCAGGAGCAGGTTTGGTGAAAGATGGTAGACCTAGCAGCAGAAAGGTAGAGAGAAGAAAGGTGGCTTAAGTATAATGAGGGATGCGAGAGGGAGATAGTGAAGCAATAAGATGTTACAGAGTGAATGGAGTTTAGTAGATAGATGACTTGCAAAGGATTTGAAGCTCGTGTAGATTATGTGGTGTCAGAGGATCAGGAACTCCCCCATTTGGGAAAGCATGATAGGGAACTCCCCTCATGTTATGTTTGTGGAGCCTATTTTCATGTTAGAGTGTGGTACACCTTCTATGTGTTACACTCGGGTATTTTTATGGTGGACCTGCTCGCCAGTGAGTGGGTCAAGGGGGTTCGGGGGTGAAGCCCCGAAGAAAATTTTCATGGGTGGTTTATTAACCCATGGGTAATGGGTAACTGTTATGGGCTGTTTTTGGGCCCATGGTTTTTCAGCACCCATTGTTTTTGATACCCACGGTTTTTTGCCCATGGTTTTTGATACCCTCGGTTTTGTATCAAACTTCTTAAGCAATTGTCTATTTATATGGTCTTATGCATATGATACATATACAAGCAAATGCATTGCAAATGTTCTTTGAATTTGGGTGTGAATTCTGTAGAATTTGTTGAGCATAGCTCCAAACAGATCTGGGTATTGTATTGAGAGAGTGGAGGCTTGTAATAAAATCTAAGCAAGTGATTCTTGGTGGGCATAGCCCACATTTGGTGAACCATATTAAATACTATCTTTCTGTGTTGTGTTATTTTATTCTGCACTTTTATTTTGAGATTTGTAATATTTTTTGCATATTAGTGTCTACTGTTGCGATTCTGTAAGGGATTATTCCGCATATTTTATCTCTTATTTCCTAACAATTGGTATTAGAGCCTGGTTTGGTTTGCTGAAGTGTTGAATTGTAGGGAAATTTTTTAGCTTGAGTGGGAGCTATGGCAGATGATGGAAGATCTAGGGTTGATAAATTCAATGGGAAGCATTTCAGTCTTTGGAAGATGTAGATGGAAGATTACCTTTATCAGAAGGATCTTTATACTCCGTTGTCTGAGAAGGTGACCAAACCCTCGAGTATGACAGATGCGGAATGAGATTTGTTGGATCGGAAGGCACTTGGAATGATCTTGCTATGTCTTACATCTTCGGTATTATTTAATGTTTCAAAAGGAAAAGACTACAAAAAATCTAATGGATGCATTAGGGAAGTTGTATGAAAAACCCTCTGCCTCTAACAAGATATTTTTAATGAAAACATTGTTTAATATGAAGATGTCTAAGAATAGTTCAGTAGCAGATCATTTAAATGATTTCAATATGGTTGTGAATATGCTAGCTTCGGTTACAATAGAATTTGATGAAGAAGTTAAGGCTTTATTAATTCTATGCTCTTTACCTAAAAGTTGGAATAGCCTGGTAATGGCGGTAAGCAACTCGGTTCCAACTAACTCGAAGTTGAAGTTTGAGGATGTTTGTAGGGGTGATTCTAAGTGAGGAAATCCGAAGAAAAAGCTCTGGGGAATCTTCTACTTCAAGGAATGCTTTGATAGTGGAAACTAGAGGGAGACAAAAGAATAGAGGAAACCATGGAAAATCGAAAGATCAGGAAAGGTAAAAATCCAAGAGCAAGATTGTATGTTGGAACTGTGGAAAGTATGAGCATGCAAAGAAGGACTATTGGGAGCTTCGGAACAAGAAGAAACAACACGAAGAAAACAAGGAGGCAAATGTGGCATTGGGTAATGTATGCCAGGATTCTTTGATTCTTTCTTTGCATAATATTACTAAATCTTGGGTTTTAGATTCAGGGGCTTCTTTTCATACTACTCCACATAGGCAATATTTTGTTGATTATGTTTAAGGGGATTTTGGGTATGTTTTTCTTGGTGATGATGAGCCTTGCAGTATAGTTGGAAAATGTTCTATTCAAGTTAAGATGCAGAATGGGAATACATGGCTATTGAAGGATGTCAGACATGTGCCTATATTAAGGAGAAATTTGATATCAGCGGGGCAATTGGGAAGTGATGGTTATACTGTGATATTTACAACTGACTCTTGGAAGGTTACCAAGGGTGCTCTTGTGGTGGTGTTGGTCTGAAAATCTGTCACTTGGGCAGAGCATTGGTGTCGAATGAACGGATTAATCTACCTCGGGGTTGATTTCACAACCTCCCCATAGGGTAATGCACCTTCTCGATCTAAACAGCAGCCTAAAGGCAAAGGAAAATGCATAGAGGGTGAATCCAGCACCACTCAAGAAGAAGCTCCTGAGAGTCCTCCTTCCGCAGTACCCGAACAGGTCATAACTCTGGCTTCTCCTGAGAAAGAAGCAGAAGAGGATGTTCCAATAGGCCCATCCACTCAGGATGTCGGCACCACTACAACAATCGAGGTCCCTTCTGTCCCTTCTTCTCCTCCTTCCCCTCCTCGAGTGACTCAGGCGACCATCCCTTTGGTCGTGTCCTCTCCCCCTTCTTCTACTGTTCCCCCCGCTTCTTCGTCTATGTTCTCTTCCCTCACGGATATGTCCCCCTCCATTTCTTCCCTCATCTCTGAGCTCCCTTCCCTTCCTATGTCTTCCTCTGCTGCAGTATCCCTTCCTCCCGTGGGCATTTCTTCGGCTGTTCTCTCTATGCCGCCACCACGTGTCTCCACGTTTTTCCCTTCTACTACTGCAGTTGCCCCCTTCTCTGTTTCCGGCCCTTCTCCCATAAGTCCAGCGTGGATCTCCCAGCATTTAAGTCAGCGGAAAATGAAAGTTCCCATCGCTCCGATGGACTTTTCCGTAATCCCATCCAAAGGGGAAAAGAAGCAGAAGCCCGTCACACGCTTCTCTCAGAGTGCTTCGGGAGAGAGGGTAATGGAGATCGCATACCCCAATCCCCTCAAGGATAAAAAGGATCTGTCTTAGACAGATTATACAGTGACCCAAGTCACAATGGGGACATCTTCTGAAAGCCTTCAGGGAGAGGCCCTTTTTGTAGTTGACGCCCTCTGCAAGAAGCTTTAGGAAACAAAAGAGGAGAAAAGGAAATTGAAAGAGACAAAATAAACATCTGCTCCAAGCCTTACAGAAGATGGGCAGTGCACCTCCCATAACTGCCGCCGAGACTCCTGAGCCTCTGAGCCAGGAGAAAATTAATGAATATGCAAAGATCGGTGAGCAGGGTATGGCCGTTTCCGCTTGGAGGAGCAAGATCCTCTAAGATAGTGAAAAAGTAATCGCCAAGTTCTCTGACTTGTATTTGAACATCAACAAGGCGAATAAAGAGCTCCAAGCGTTAGCGGGACCCATATCGGAAGAGCTGGAACATGCTAGACTGCAGCACGAGACCTTTCAACAAATGTTTGACTATTCAGTCGAAGATCTGGTCAATTTCGGCGTCTTCGGCCATCCCAGGGCCCTCAACAAAGTCATGTCCACTCTGGATTACCGGATGGATCAACTGGAATTTGTCCTTGAAAAGATCGACAAGGCGAAGGAAGCATCCCTGGACGCGATGCACCAAATGGAACGAATCGTTCTAAACATGTTGTTAGGGTTGCTTACTCCTGCCTTCACTTTAAGAAAAGCCGATGAAACCATCCAGATCTTCAAGGAGATCGTTTCTCGAGGGTTGGGGCCAGAGGTCACTTTTGACGCAAAGTCTATCAACAACCTACTGGCCTGTCGGGACTTCATTGGGTCCCTCATTGAAGCGGAAAAAGACTATTCCAAACTCCCCGAGAAGCTCATAGATGAACGAGGAGACTTGCGAGGTGATCAGTGAGTGGCACAAGGATCCTTCCCAGGATCAAATTGGGCCCATGATCAGCAAGTTCATGGAATACCGCTCTCAATTCCACATCTCATCACCTAAGCAGCAACAAAAGCAGTCTACCCCCTTTCGGCCGCAGGATGACAATGACGAATAACTTCTCTTTCTTCTTCTTCTCTCTCTCTCTTCTTCGACTTTCTTTTTGAGAATATCTAGAGTATGTTGGCACAAATGATGACATCATCCATGTTGCACCATGGGATGATGTCATCCATCAAGTTGTCAAAAGTCAACATGACTTTTAGATATTTTGTAAATATCTTTGTAAATAAGTGGTTGGCTCCTTTTTGCCTTCTTTTCTCTCCTTCTTCTATAAATACCCCAATACTTGTTGTATTGGGCATGAGTGAATATATTTCAGATGAAAAATAGAAGTGAGGAGAAAAGACTTTGAGCTTTTTGTAACAGAAAATAATTATTAATACAATATTTAGACTTTGTGCTGAATACATGTGTTATTTGCATCAGATCTTTCTTATGTCAGATCTATGTGTTTATTCTGTTAAATCTGCTTCTGTTTTATTGTCATTTATTCATCAGTATTGCTTTTCTCGTTTATGCAAGTAGGTTTGGCTCTGTTTACTACCAATCCCAAAACATAAACCTTCTGACCTTTCTGCTTTGGAATTCATTTCTTTTCTTCCTTCGGACCTGCTCTTTCTTCATCCTCTCTTTCATTCCTTTCTTTTCGCAGTCGGAAACACCCTACTGGGATGAGATCCCAAACCCCCGAAGGCAGAATATTGTGAGACTTGCACAGATTCCTGCTGGTAGAATAGCAATAAACCAGTTTCGCTTTGCTGACTCAAAGAGGGGCTATGCCCTGCACACTGTTGGCTCGTCTATCCATAGATCTGCCCAAGCGACAGATTTTCAGACCAACAGTTTTTGGCGACTCTGCTGGGGAACGAACAGATCTATCAGATCTATGATGGTGGTAGGATAGGAAAATCAGAAAAATTAGAAAAATCACCGCCTGTTTGCAAACTTGAACTTTTTGTTAAAAATCTAAAATTTTGCAAAAGTTCTCCAAATTGAAAAATTTTCTTCTGAGATCCATAGATCTGGCCTAGTTGGAGACCTTTAGTTCGCTGAGTTTTTATAAAAATCAGTATTTTGCCATAGATCTGAGTTTTTGACTGTTTACCAAAAGTTTGAAACTCTTTGAAAAAGTCAAAATTAGATCCAAAAATCAGCTTGCTAATCTTCTCTGCCATTTTATCCTCGCTGTTATTTGTCATTAACCGCAATCGGTTTTCTGAAGAGGATAGTTTTTAAATATTTAGAAAAGTACATGTTGCTGGTTTTTGCCAGAAAAGCCAGAAAATCAGCAAGTACAGCCAAAAAGAAATTTTGAATCTGCACTACAAAATCGCAGATCGGGAAGACACGCTGGTAGGTGAACCCTTTACGCGTAGCAGGAGAGCTCGTGGAGAAACTGATCCTACTTTCGATTTTCTTCAAAGGCACAATTTCAGCGTAACACCGATACATTTTTCAACGTTAAGCTCAGCTAACTAGTCATCCAGGAGTGTGTCACCTCCACAAAGGAAGAATCTTTTGCAAGGGGCATCCACATCCCTCTGTAGTGCTTTGCTGCTTATCGGAACCACACTTCCAGCTCGTGTTCTTTTTTTGGCTTTTCAAATGGTGGTACCATGGGGAAATGCTATGGGTCCTCTCGCATTACCACATCCTGTTCACGCGCTCCCTCATGGAAACCGAAAGAATTTTCCCAAATTCGATGGGAGCAGAAATCAAAGCATGGATTCCCACATATCTGCATTCATCATGTCATGCAGTATCCTGGATGTAACTCATGAGGATGTGTCGGTTCACCTTTTTCTGGAAACTCTACAAGGACCTGCAGCTGAATGGTTTCAGCATTTACCAGCTGGATCTATTATTAGTTGGGCCATCTTGCAGGATGCTTTTGAAGACAGGTACAAGCCTTCAAAAGATGCATTTGCATTATTATCATGGATCACTCACCTGAAGAAGGAGGCCAATGAGACCATGCGACGATTTTATCACCAGGTTCAATACATTAATCAACCGTGTCCCTGTTTCCATGCTTCCAACACCGGAAAATCAAAAGTGTTTCTTCGTAAACGCTATGAGCTCGAAAGTTAGTTTCTTGCTCCTTCAAGAGCGAGTGGCTACCTTGATTCTCACCCAGGCCACTGCCATTTGAATAGAAGATAATTTGATAATATCTGGTGAATTGAAAAAGGAATCATCCAAGCCTAAATCTTCGGGCCCTTCGCCCACTACTTCGTCTGATCTGGCCTTTCAAAAGATGGCGAATGACTTGCTTGCATTGAAGAAGCAGTTGGCCCAGGCTATCCCCTAGTTCCTCATACCGGGATATTCCACGGAGGAATTTCGTTCCTAACAACATTTCACAAAGGCCGCGTTACCCGTAACTGCTCCGCGGCTAGCACTTGAGGCTCCTCCGGTCAATGCTCTAGCCGAAATTGAAGAAGAGGAACAAGATTACGAAGAACCTTCGTCTCAAGGTGAAGATGATCAAGATGTCGGTGAACCGACTGGCGACTCTACTATCGGATATATGGAATTTGATGAGGAAGAATCTGATGAAGAGGAAGGTACACAGGGCTATGCGAGTGGACAATCATATGTTGTTTTTACCCGCTCGCAAGGAAAAGAAGCAGAGGTCGCTGCCCATGTGCAGAAGGAGAAGGCCGTGTCAAACGCGCCTCCGACCATTGCTAAAAGAGGTAATCCCCTTCCTACTCAACTCCCTGTTAAGTCTTTACAAGGAAATATTTTCCCCCCATCTCTCCTCCAAATCAGCCCTCTCATGTTCCTACCAAGACCAGTAATCCTATTCCACCATCGCGAAGTGAGGGACTCATTCCTTCACCAACGCAACCCTTGGCTGCATTTGATATCATAGATCATGCTAAAAAGACCAAGATCCAAATGTCTGAAGCTGAGTACCTTCAGTCAAATCCCGAACAGCTTGTAAGATTGACCAAGTATATTCAAAGTCAAGTTGTTATACTTAATCAGGTTTCCCCAAAAGGAATCCTTTCCACTCCTCCTGAATCTCACATAAATGTTGCTTCAACATCTGCATCAGGCAAGATAGAGCCTTTCTATCTCTCCCTCCTAATCAATGGTCACAAATTGAGTAACTGTATAATTGATTCCGGAGCTTCAGATAACGTCATGCCGGTAAAAGTTTTCCCATGCTTTGGGTCTCACCCTTACCAAGCCTTTTGGCAGATGTTATTCTTTGGAAACCAAGCAGGTTCCGTTGATCGGTCAAATCAAAGACGCGCAATTTGCATTTGCGGCATTCCCAGAGAAAAGAGTAAAGATGACCATCCTCGTTGCCGACATTCCGGCAGCTTACGGAATTTTGCTGGGAAGAAGTTTTTGCAGCGAAGTTGGTGGGAAATTCATATGGACTGGTCTAAAGCTAGAATTCCCGTCAAAGGTGTAATGCAGACTTTGGAGCCAGAATCACAAAAGAAGTACTTGGTTACTAACTCTGAGGACCCCAAAGCTCAAATCCTTTTTGAATCATCAGGGGATGGGGAACTATTTCTTGTCTACCAAGTCTGACAAAATGGTTGTCTCATTCAGGAAGAAGATCTTAATAAGATCTGGACATTGCAGTTCGATGGCAGCTGCGCAACTAGTGGATGTGGCGCACCGGAGCCGTGCTGATATCTCCCGAAGAGGAAGTCATTCCTCTCTCTTTCAAGTTGCAGTTTTTCAACACAAATAATACTGCTGAGTATGAATCTTTGCTACTTGGCATGCAAGCCGCAAAGGAAAGAGGGATTAAAAATCTGAAAGTGCAAGGTGATGCAGAGCTAGTCGTAAATCAAGTTAAAAGGATATATCAAGTAAAGAATGAGAGGCTCAGGCATTACCGTAATGCGGTGTGGGACAACATTGAGGAGTTTGATGCTTTTTCGATAGAATCCATTCCAAGAGCTCAAAATGACATGGCTGATTCATTGGCCGTTTCAGCGTCCCTCATGCTCCCTCACCCAGGTTTGAAAACAAACAAATACACCATTGAGGTGGTTTTCCGCCCGAGCGTGCCAGACAATTCTCAGCATTGGCAAGTATTCAACGATGATAATCAACTCATTGCCTTTCTAGAAAAGGTGGAAAATTTTAAAGAATTGCACTTTGAAGGATCCACTTCTACATGCCGTGAATCAGTCACCGATCAAAAGGATAAATCCGAAGGGAATGATGGCATTTGTCAGCTCAAAGGAAATAAAATCATGAAGGGCCTAGTTTCTCTAGAGTGATTGTTCGACAGGCATGATCGTTTTGTGAAAAAGAAGAGGCTAGATGATCCTGACTCATCCCCAGAAACCGAACCGGTCAATTTAGGTTCGGTAGAACACCTGCAGTTTGTGAACATTGGAAAATGTTGCATGCCTGAAGAGAAGTGAAAATTTGTCAAACTGCTGAAGAAATACATGGATGTATTGGCATGGTCCTATGCCGATCTAAAGTCTTTTAAGCCAAAGGACGTCCAACATGACATCCCGTTGAAAGAAGATGTCAAAGCCTTTCGCCAGAAGCAGAGGCATTATAATCCTAAGATCTCAGGCACCATCCAGGCTGAAATTCAGAAAATGCTAGATGCGAGAATCATCTTTCCTATCCATCACAGTACTTGGGTAGCAAATATTGTGCCAGTACGCAAGAAGAATGGGGAAATACGCATATGCGTAGATTTTCGAAATCTTGAATCAGGCTTCCTTAAAAGACAACTACCCACTTCCTATAATGGATCAAGTTCTGCAAGCAGTAACTGGATCAGAGATGCTGTCCATGCTTGATGGTTTTTCAGGCTACAATCAAATTGAAGTTTCACCTGAAGATCAATTTAAAACAACATTCACTACTCCATGGGGTACATTTGCCTATAGTAGGATGCCTTTTGGCCTAACCAATACTGGCGCCACTTTTCAATGGGCCATGGACCTGGCGTTCAAAGGTATGATGGGGAAGGTCATTGTGGTTTATCTGGATGACTTGACTGTGTTCTCTAAACAACGAAGTAATCATTGTGATCACCTAGAGCAAGTATTGGCCAGATGCCGAGAACATGGGATTTCCCTGAACCTGAAAAAGTCTATTTTTGGAGTCACAAAAGGAAAGTTGCTAGGGCATGTCATTAGCAAAGAAGGAACAAGGATAGATACTGAAAGAGTTAAGGCTATTCAGAGCCTTACTCTGCCTACAAGCAAGACTGGCATTGATTCTTTCTTCGGAAAGGTGAACTTTCTCAGGTGTTTTGTTCCCGACTTTGCTAAGAAGACTCGTCACATATTGAACATGATGAAGGGGTCACCAACTTTCTAGTGGAGCGAGGAAGGGAAAAGGTCGTTTGAAGAAATAAAAGCTTCCGTTGCCCATGCGCCAGTCCTGGTATGCCCCGATTTCTCCAAGGATTTTATCATGTATAGTTATGCATCTGAGCATACTGTGTCTGCAATCTTAATGCAAAAGAATTCAGAGGATGTTGAATCTCCAATTGCATTCATGAGTTCTCCCCTCAAGCCTCACGAACTAAAAATGTCTCAACTGGAGAAGCATGCCTTCACCATTGTCAAAGCAGTCAAAAATTTCAGGTATTACATTTTAAACTCCCATACGGTAGTACTGGTTCCTGACACGGCGGTCAAATCAATTCTAACTCAACAGGAGCTAGGAAGCTTGCGAGGAAATTGGATTGCAAAGGTTCAGGAGTACGACCTGGATATAAAACCAACCAAGCTGGTAAGAGGCAAGGGCCTATGTCAGCTTATGGCTGAAAACAAAGATTTAGAAAGTCCTGAGGAAAATGATGACTGTACCAACGAAACACAAAGCCATTTAGAGATAGCCCATTCTCTGCCTCTGGTCCTATTTGTTGCGACCAGTGATGAGTGGTATTCTGATATTGCTTTCTTCCTCACCTACGGCGAATGTCCAGCTCACCTAACTGTAAAGGAGAAGTGCACTATAAAGCTCAGAGCAGCTAAGTATGTCATCTGGGATGACGGTTTATACAAACGCGGGATAGATGGTGTCTTCTTGCGATGTGTTGACAAACCACAACAGGTAAAGTTACTTGAAAGTTTTCATAATTCAGCCTGTGGAGGCCATTTCTCCTCTTCCGTGACAGCACACAAGATCATCCGAGCCAGGTACTATTGGCCGACGCTTTTCCAAGATACAGCCACCTGGGTAGCAAAGTGTGAACCTTGCCAGCAGTTCGTCGGCAAGCCCAAGTTGGCTGCTTTTCCCCTCAGGCCGGTTGTTGTCAACGAACCATTCAGGCAGTGGGGAATTGATTTTATTGGTGCACTCAATCCCCAATCGAGTGCCAGACATAGTTATGTCCTTACAGCAACGGATTACTTCACCAAGTGGGTGGAAGCCATACCTGTCAAACATGCCACTTCTGAGGTTGTTTGCAGTTTCATTAAAGAAAATATCATTGTCAGGTTTGGCGTTCCCAACAAAATAGTTGCTGATAATGCTTCTAACTTCTCCTCACGGGAAGTTATTAGTTTTTGCTATGAATATGGGATAACTTTGGCTCATGCCTCAGATTATTACCCTCAGGGAAATGGTCAGGCAGAATCCAGTAACAAGAACTTGGTGACCATCATACGAAAACTGGTGGATGAAAATCAATGAATGTGGCACAAGTCCTTATACGACGCTTTGTGGGCAGATCGCATTACTCCCAAGAGGTCTCTCGGTATGTCACCTTTTCAAGTGTTATATGGCACTGATGCTGAGCTTCCCATTTCTGCTGAACTTCCTGCTCTGCGCTTGGCACGAGCTATCGAAGATGAAACTTTCCAAAATTCTCTTGAAAAGAGGATCATGTATCTGACAGAGCTCGAAGAAAAGAGAGTAAGAGTGGTCGACAGGATCACCGAACATCAGAATCAAGTCAAGAGACTGTTCGATAAAAAAGCTAAGCAAAGGGATTTCCAGGTGGGAGACCTCATCCTTCTGTGGGACAAGCGAAGAGAGCCAAAAGGCATGCATGGAAAGTTTGATTCCCTGTGGAGAGGACCTTTCAAGATCAAGCAGCTCAACAGAGAGAATAGTTTCTATCTCTCATATCTGGATGGAACTGAGCTCCCGCTTCCCTATAGTGGGCAGCATCTGAAAATCTTTAAGAAGTAGAGCTTGCTCTCTTCTTTGTACAGTTTGCTTTAGTTGTGTGTTTGTTTTTGTTGTGTGTTTGCTTTCGGTTTGTTGTGTGTTCCTTTGTTCTCCCTCTGGTCGCCCTTGTTTTTGACTCTGTTACCCAATGGATAGGCACATGAGATCTGGGATTCTCTACCCCCGAGTTTGCTCAGGGATAGTCCCCAGAAAGAGCCAGCTGTTATCCCGTAAAATTGACAAGGGAAATTTTACTGATAACCATACCGAAAATTTTGTTCCGATCCCTCGTCAGGGATCCCTTGCGTTCGGAACGTTGCAAAATCCCTCTCCAGGAAATCTGGTTTTCCGAACTTAGCCATTTTTGGCCCTTTTTGGTTGGGCACACATAGTAACCATGCAACATCAACTTTTGGTGCGCCCCCTTTAAATCCTTTGGCGCATGGTTTTTCGTGTCAACAGACCTTTTGGTGTGCCTTGATATGTTGAGTCTTTCCTGCGTGCGCCGAGGCGCATGCGCCTTCGTGTCAACAATACTTTTGTTGCACCACTTTTCGGTGCGCCAAAGGTGCACATATTCTTGTGTCGACATCACTTTCGGTGCGCCAAAGGCGCACATAACTTCGTGTTGTCAGGTGCTTTGGTGCGCCAAAGGGCGCATGCTTTCTCATGTCGACAGCTCATTTGGTGCGCCCCTTTAAAAATTTGGTGGCATATTTATTACTTTCTCACCTATATATAGGCGCATCTGCGCTGTCATTATCACAATGCAAATCATGTGATATTTTCTCTGAGCCTGTCAGTACCTGCCCTGTCGCTTTCGATCACGCCGTGGACCCGTTTTCACGCTTTTTCATCGTTATATCCTGGTAAGAGGTCCTCACTCTTGTATTTTTGTGTTCTTTGGTTTTGCTTGGGTGTTGGCTGGTTTTGCTTGGTTGGTGGATCATGTTTGTTTTTCCCCAACCTGCTGCTGTTCTTTCCATTTTTCACCATGCTTTTTCCCCCCCCTCTTTCCAGATCTGCTGGGAAGGGGACTCTGTCCTGAAGTGTTGAACTCAAAAAATCTTGGTTTAGACCTCTTCATCACCCATGAACCCTGCAAAAAGAACTCAACCATATGCATATCCCTCAGTGAAGAAATCATAGCTGGAAGAGGCTGTAATGTTGTTTGTTTCCTTGGCGCATCTGTCACCCCTGCAACATGATCAAAACCTGCGCCAATGGCGCACCCATCATGCCTGTTACATCAAGAGCATTTGCGCCCTCAAGGCACGCCTCCTTCGCATGCTGCAAGCGCTAACCTTGCGCCCTCCTTGGCGCGCTAACCTCATTCGTTGCATCGCATAAGCATGCACCTCTTTGGCGCACCCTGCATCTGTGCAACATCAGCTTAAACTGCGCCAAGTGCAAAACTATCAAGGCGCGGGCGCATCCATCCTTACAGCAACATCATGTTGTGTAGACCCTCCATGCGCCGCACCAAGTTACCTTTGGCGCACAAAAATTTCATGTTACATAAACCATATATGCGCCTTTGGCACACCAAATTTCCATGCAACATGAAAAATACATGCGCCTTTGGCGCGTCCTGTCCCTATGTAACATAAGGTCTCCGTGCGCCCTTTACAAAATGCACCCTGCAGTGTCTATGTGCCATATGCCTTTTGGCACTGATTTAACCCTTGCAACACCCTTTTCCTATGTGCCTTACCTATTTAGCTCTGCAATTTGCTATATCTGTGCGCCCTGCACCCTGAAGCCTCAAAATCGCTAACTCTTTCTTCTGTTAACACTTCAATGGAAGATCAAATGACTAATACAACCTTTTTACGTTGGGTCTCACTTCTTCTTCGTGCAGATCAGCAACTAAGCTCAGAGTTACATATGTCAACATCAAGCAAGAGGCCTACCAAATCCAAAGGCAAGGCCAAGCTTACAGAAGAAGAAATGAAATATAAGTATCAGAGGGTCAGAATGCCTGACTCCCAGGCCGAATGCGACCTGGACATCAGAGACTCAGAGTTGGGTCATATTGATATGGAGGAATTCTGGGTCAGGACTCAGAAGGTAACAAGAAGTCCGTGGATGGACAAACTGATAGGCAGTGCCCTGCACTTCGCTGGAGGAATCCCAGTCAGCGCCGTTAACAATGAATTCATGATGGTGGTTTCCCGGTGCTACAACAAAGACACAAGGTGTGTCGTAAATGACAAGGGTGAGGTCGTCATTAACCTCACTGCCCACCACTTTGAAATAATACTCGGCGTTCCTCATCACCGGAACTTTGTGGCCGTCAGCTGAGAGGATTGTATTAAAGCCTGGGACGACAATGAAGATCAGTGCATGCAGCTGATGAATGAAGTCTATTTGAAAAACAAAAAGGTGGTGACCCGTTGGCCACAAATCATTCACCGCAGTGATTTTTCGGAGGAGCTCAGTGACACCATCACTTTCCTGAGCCGGGTCTTTGGGCTTCCTGACGCCCACTTTTTCCATAAATGGATGTTGCGGTACTTAGATACCATGAACAAAAATGTGCCCGATCAACGCTTTTGAATGGGTAGAAATTATAAGCAGCACAATCTCTGAGCAAGCTTCAACAATTTAATACAACAGGGAGATTCTACATGAATTCCTATGTTTGTTTACGCTACAGCATCAGAGAGAGACTACCCAGGCCTGATGCGGAGTGGGGTTTGGCCCCAAGTCAAAATATATGAATACTACCCAAAATTGAAGCTGGAGAATAGTATCTCTCAATTTAAAAAGATCAATGATGTATTTTTCTACCACATCATCTGCCTGTTGAGGCCAAATATGACTTACGGTCGCACGACCAAGAGCATAGTGGCAGCCACTGAGAAATGGGGGGCCCTGTTCACCCAATTTCCCACGTTCACTTATCTGAGGGCAGCTAACTTCTTGGGAGAGCCAACTAGACTGCGAAGGTATGCTGGACCCAAGTTGATTCTGCTAGAGCTGTCAAGACAGCTGATCACCTATCATGAGAAGTGCCTCAAAAGAAAGAAGGGTGGAACTCCTTTCCCCCTCACAGTGGGTAGATATACGTGTCTTACCCATCACAAGGAAAAAGACATGTTCGCAGAGCTGGAACTGCTTAATTTGAAACATGATTTCCCAGCCAGGCCTACCTTTGACCCAAGAAGTTGTCTACCAAGGGCTAAGCTCGATCCAATCCACATCCCTCAGATCGAGGACATCTACATCGACGTCATTCATGAGGTTGAGCTCGGGAGAAAGGACCATTCTCGTTTGGCCTTGGCAGAAATCATCCAATACGGGGTAGCAATTGTCCCCAAAGGCTTCCAAACTACTGAGGATGAAGTAGATCAAGTATATCATAACACAGATGGGGACAATTGGCCTTTTGCTGCCATTGACAGGACTAAAGCACCTCAGACAATTGAGGAGAGGGTCAAGGAAACTCTGCGCAGGAACAGAGCATTGGTGCCGAATGAACGGATTAATCTACCTCGGGGTTGATTTCACAACCTCCCCATTGGGTAATGCACCTTCTCGATCTAAACAGCAGCCTAAAGGCAAAGGAAAAGGCATAGAGGGTGAATCCAGCACCACTCAAGAAGAAGCTCCTGAGAGTCCTCCTTCTGCAGCACCCGAACAGGTCATAACTCTGGCTTCTCCAGAGAAAGAAGCAGAAGAGGATGTTCCAATAGGCCCATCCACTCAGGATGTCGGCACCGCTACAACAACTGAGGTCCCTTCTATCCCTTCTTCTTCTCCTCCTTCCCCTCCTCGAGTGACTCAAGCGACCATCCCTTTGGTCGTGTCCTCTCCCCCTTCTTCTACTGTTCCCCCCGCTTCTTCGTCTATCTTCTCTTCCCTCGCAGATCTGTCCCCCTCCATTTCTTCCCTCATCTCTGAGCTCCCTTCCCTTCCTATGTCTTCCTCTGCTGCAGTATCCCTTCCTCCCGTGGGCACTTCTTCGGCTGTTCTCTCTATGCCGCCGCCACGTGTCTCCACGTTTTTCCCTTCTACTACTGCAGCTGCCCCCTTCTCTGTTTCCGGCCCTTCTCCCATAAGTCCAGCCTGGATCTCCCAGCATTTAAGTCAGCAGAAAAGGAAAGTTCCCATCACTCCGATGGACTTTTCCGTAATCCCATCCAAAGGGGAAAAGAAGCAGAAGCCCGTCACACGCTTCTCTCAGAGTGCTTCGGGAGAGAGGGTAATGGAGATCGCATACCCCAATCCCCTCAAGGATAAAAAGGATCTGTCTCCAACAGATTATACAGTGACCCAAGTCATAATGGGGACGTCTTCTGAAAGCCTTCAGGGAGAGGCCCTTTCTGCAGTTGACGCCCTCTGCAAGAAGCTTCAGGAAACAAAAGAGGAGAAAAGGCAATTGAAAGAGCAAAATAAATATCTGCTCCAAGCCTTACAGAAGATGGGTAGTGCACCTCCCACAACTGCCGCCGAGACTCCTGAGCCTCTGAGCCAGGAGAAAATTAATGAATATGCAAAGATCGGCGAGCAGGGTATGGCCGTTTCCGCTTGGAGGAGCTAGATCCTCAAAGATAGTGAAAAAGTAATCGCCAAGTTCTCTGACTTGTATCTGAACATCAACAAGGTGAATAAAGAGCTCCAAGCGTTAGCGGGACCCATATCGGAAGAGCTGGAACATGCTAGACTGCAGCACGAGACCTTTCAACAAATGTTCGACTGTTCAGTCAAAGATCTGGTCAAGTTCGGCGTCTTCGGCCATCCCAGGGCCCTCAACAAAGTCATGTCCACTCTGGATTACCGGGTGGATCAGCTGGAATTTGTCCTTGAAAAGATCGACAAGGTGAAGGAAGCAGCCCTGGACGCGATGCACCAAATGGAACGAATCGTTCTCAACATGTTGTTAGGGTTGCTTACTCCTTCCTTCACTTTAAGAAAAGCCGATGAAACCATCCAGATCTTCAAGGAGATCGTTTCTCGAGGGTTGGGGCCAGAGGTCACTTTTGACGCAGAATCTATCAACAACCTGCTGGCCTGTCGAGACTTCATTGGGTCCCTCATTGAAGCAGAGAAAGACTATTCCAAACTCCCCGAGAAGCTCATAGAGGAGCGGGAGACTTGCGAGGTGATCAGTGAGCGGCACAAGGATCCTTCCCAGGATCAACTTGGGCCCATGATCAGCAAGTTCATGGAATACCGCTCTCAATTCCACATCTCGTCACCTGAGCAGCAGCAAAAGCAGTCTACCCCCTTTCGGCCGTAGGATGACGATGACGAATAGCTTCTCTTTCTTCTTCTTCTCTCTCTCTCTTCTTCAACTTTCTTTTTTGAGAATATCTGGAGTATGTTGGCACAAATGATGACATCATCCATGTTGCACCATGGGATGATGTCATCCATCAAGTTGTCAAAAGTCAACATGACTTTTAGATATTTTGTAAATATCTTTGTAAATAAGTGGTTGGCTCCTTTTTGCCTTCTTTTCTCTCCTTCTTCTATAAATACCCCAATACTTGTTGTATTGGGCATGAGTGAATATCTTTCAGATGAAAAATAGAAGTGAGGAGAAAAGACTTTGAGCTTTTTGTAACAGAAATAATTATTAATACAATATTTAGACTTTGTGCTGAATACATGTGTTATTTGCATCAGATCTTTCTTATGTCAGATCTATGTGTTTATTCTGTTAAATCTGCTTCTGTTTTATTGTCATTTATTCATCAGTATTGCTTTGCTCGTTTATGCAAGTAGGTTTGGCTCTGTTTACTACCAATCCCAAAACATAAACCTTCTGACCTTTCTGCTTTGGAATTCATTTCTTTTCTTCCTTCGGACCTGCTCTTTCTTCATCTTCTCTTTCATTCCTTTCTTTTCACAGTCGGAAACACCCTACTGGGATGAGATCCCAAACCCCCGAAGGCGGAATATTGTGAGACTTGCACAGATTCCTGCTGGTAGAATAGCAATAAACCAGTTTCGCTTTGCTGACTCAAAGAGGGGCTATGCCCTGCACACTATTGGCTCGTTTATCCATAGATCTGCCCAAGCGACAGATTTTCAGACCAACAGGTGGACAGAGGTAAGAAGGTTAGAACCTTGTATTTAACCACTAATATTACTAATGATTGTAATCTTGTGGCTTCAGATGCAGATACAACATTATGGCACTATAGGCTCGGTCATATGAGCCATAAGGGCATGAACATCATAAAGAAGAATTTTCCTGGATATACAGAAACATGTTTGGATTTCTATGAGAACTGCATATATGGGAAACATAAGTGAGTAAGGTTTCTCAAGGTTGTACCTACGAAGAAAGAGAGTAATTTAGAGCTGGTACATTCTGATGTGTGGGGGTTGGCTCAGGTATCATCTCTTGGGGGCTCAAGTTATTATGTTACTTTTATTGATGATGTAACAAGGAAATTTTGAGTTTATTGTATTAGAAACAAATCTGATATATTTGATACTTTTGTTAAATGGAAAGCCTTGGTAGGGAATGAAACAGGGCTTAAGTTAAAATGTCTCGGGTCAGATAATAGAGGGGAGTATTGCAGCAATGAATTTGATGACTATTGTTCTAAGAATGGAATCCATAGGAAAAATATGGTTCCAGGAACCCCGTAACAGAATGGGGTGTCAGAAAGGATGAACAAAACAATAATGGAACATGCTAGAAGCATGAGGATACATGCAGGATTGCCTCTTTATTTTTGGGTAGAAGTAGTGAGCACAACTGTGTACTTAATAAACATAGGATCCTCAAGTGCCTTGGATGGAGGCATACCTGAGGAGACTTAGTACGGTAAGAAAGTCGATTACTCATTTCTTAGATTCTTTGGATGTGAGATGTTTGTTCATATTGACAAGGATTATAGGACCAAGCTAGAGGCTAAATCAGAAAAATGTACTTTTATTGGTTATGGTGGTGACGACTTTGGATATAAATGTTGGAGTATTAAGGACAAGAAAATCATTCGGTCTAGGGATGTGGTATTTAATGAGAAATTCATGTATAAGCAATAGTTGCAGGAAAACAAGGAAGAATCCAAGAAAGAATATGCAATGGTAGAGGATCTTCTAGATGGGACAGTGACCCATGAATAAGTTTAGGAACCTACTCAACAAGAACCCCAAAATCCTATAGTGAGGAGGTCTTCTAGGGTAAGAAAAGAACATGAATGTTATTCTCCTTCTCTTTATTATTTATTACTCACTGATAGTGGAGAGCTAGAGAGATTTGATGAAGCAATGCAGGTAGATGCCTGTAAGAAGTGGGAACAAGCCATGGATGAGGAGCATAAGTCTCTCATGGAGAACCAGACTTGGGATTTGGTGAAGCCACCGGAAGGCAAAATAGCATTGCATAACAAGTGGGTGTACAAAGTTAAAGATGAAGGAGGAAAGAAAAGATATAAGGCGCGGTTGGTGGTCAAGGGGTTTGCACAGAAACAAGGTATAGATTTTGATGAGATATTTTCTTCTGTAGTAAAAATGAATTCTATTAGAACTGTTCTTGGAATAGTGGCAGCAGAAGACTGTCACTTAGAATAGTTAGATGTAAAGACTGCATTTCTCCATGGTGATTTAGAGGAGGAGCTATATATGCAGCAACAAGAAGGATATGAAGTCAAAGGTAAAGAGGATATGGTGTGCAAACTAAAGAAGAGCTTGTATGGCTTGAAACAAGCTCCACGTCAATGGTATAAGAATTTTGATAGCTTCATGATGGAGCAAGGTTATATCAGATGTCATTCTAACCATTACATGTATACAAAGAAATTTGAGGATGGAAGTTATATTATCCTGTGTTTGTATGCTGATGACATTCTGGTTACAGGTAAAAACATGTATGGAAAAAAAAGTACTCAAGAAACAACTAAGTGAATCCTTTGATATGAAGGATTTGGGGGCTGCCAGACAAATCCTTGGTATGAGGATAACTCGAGATAGGAAGGAATGAAAGATGACTTTATCTCAGGAAGATTACATTAAGAAGGTATTGGATAGGTTTAACATGGAGGATACTAAACCGATTGGGACTCCTTTGGCAAGCCATTTTAAGTTATCAAAGGAGCAGTGTCCCAAGATAGAGCAGGAAAGAAACCATATGTCCAAGGTACCTTACTCATCAGCGGTTGGCAGTTTGATGTATGCTATGGTATGCACTAGGCTTGATATTGCCCATACAGTAGGAGCTGTGAGTAGATTTATGAGTGATCCAGGTAAAGAGCATTGGAAAACAGTAAAGTGGATCCTTCGTTATTTGAGAGGGACCATGGGGAAAGTTTTATGCTACAATGGATTAGACACCGCTTTACATGGTTATGTAGATTCAGAAATGGCTGGAGATGTAGACAATAGGAGGAGCATGAAAGGTTATATTTACACTATAGGTGGGACAACTACAGAAGTTGGTGGCTTTGTCAACCACAAAGGCTGAGTATGTTACTGCCACAGAGGCAAACAAAGATATGATTTGGTTACAACAATTGCTTGAGGAGTTAGGGCATAAGCAGGAGGAATGTAAGATGCATAGTGATAGTCAGAGTGCTATACACCTATATAAGAACTCTACTTTCCACTCCAAGACGAAGCATATACAGTTGAGATATCACTTCATCAGGACAACTTTGGAGGAAGATAAGTTGAAGTTGGAGAAGATTCATACCAGTCAGAATTCTGTAGACATGATGACCAAGGTGGTCACAAGGGATAAACTAAAGCTATGTTCAACTTTGGTTGGCCTTTGCGGATGACGGTGAAGGGTTGAGAAGTTTTCTCAGTGGAAATCAGTCCAAGTGGGAGATTGTTATGTTTGTGGAGCCTATTTTCATGTTAGAGTGTGTTACACATTCTATGTGTTACACTCAAGTATTTTTACAGTGGTCCTGCTCACCAGTGAGCGGGTCAAGGGGGTTCAGGGGTGAAGACCCCGAAGAAAATTTTCATGGGTGGTTTATTAACCCATGGGTAATGGGTAACCGTTATGGGCTGTTTTTGGGCCCATGGTTTTTTGGTACCCATTGTTTTGATACCCACGGTTTTTTGCCCATGGTTTTGATACCCACGGTTTTGTATCAAACTACTTAAGAAATTGTCTATTTATATGGTCTTATGCATATGATACATATACAAGAAAATACATTGCAGATGTGCTTTGAATTCGGGTGTGAATTCTGTAGAGTTTGTTGAGCATAGCTCCAAATGGATCTAGGTATTGTATTGAGAGAGTGGAGGATTGTAATAAAATCTGAGCAAGTTATTCTTGGTGGACGTATCCCAAATTGGGTGAACCACATTAAATACTATCTTTCTATGCTGTGTTATTTATTCTACACTTTTATTTGAGATCTGTAATATTTTCTGCATATTAGTTTCTACTGTTGCGATTCTGTAAGGGATTATTCTGCATATTTTATCTCTTATTTCCTAACACCTCAGCATCACGTAGAAGCACATCAGCAGAGGCAACCTAGGCCATGAGCGTGCATCTGAATCTACCTGGCAACCTTGCCCTTGCACTTGGTTTTCTAGTATCTAGTACAACAAACCGTTAATAAGCTAATTTAGGCAGTGGGAGAGCAAGAGTAAGTAATATAGTAGGTACATCGATGGAAGGGAAAACATATTCATTGTTGTTTGGAGGTACCTTTTCAAGTGTATCATCCACACAAATTTCAAGTGTGCATAATTTCATACTCACTTCTAGGAGTGGTAACACTTCACAGAATGTAGGGGTGTAGTTTAGTACTATTGTTATGACACAAGGAAGTAAATCTTCTTATCCCTTTCCAGCTACAGGGGGAGGATCAGGAGGTATAGGTGGTTCTAGCTCAGGTGGATCTGGTGGTTCTGGAAGTAGAGGAAACACAGGAGGTTCTGGATCAGATGGGCAAGGTCCGCACCAATCCCAGAATATTTACAAGGAGATGTCTCTTCATCTTCTAGAGTATAGGGGAATAGAAGATGTTGTTAAACACGTGCGCATGTGTTAAATCCTATGGCTCGTAAAAGGAATCATGACTTCTGAGTGTAGGGAAAGTTAGTTTCCCACTACATTACAAGGGTGCACACACAACTAGTATAGAAAGTTTAACCCTGATAAGACTTGCGTAGACTATGTAGTTTTAAAATATGCTTTCCTTAAAGAGTTTCACATCCCTGAGTTCAAGCTGAAGAGTATAAGTGCACTCAAGGATATTAAGTAAGGCACTACTAAGAGTGTCAGAGAGAATGATTCCCATTTCAAAATTCTTTTATCTAAACTATCTTATGATATTCATGCAAGAAAGCATGCGCAATGGTTTGCTGGAGGTCTAATTACACCTTTTAGAAGGGCGCTATCGCATAAGACATACACTGATCCAAGAACTTGAAGCTTCTTTACGTGCTAAGGCAGTTAGAAGTATAGACACTTAGGTGAGCCCATTTTGGGAAGCACAAATCACTGCTATGGAAAAGAAGTTGGAGAAGCTATCAAAAAATTTAGCACATGAGACACACACGGGTATTTAGTGCATAGATTATGAAGTGGAAGGTCACACCAAGGATATTTTTCCCTGCAGATAAGTATGTTCATTACTGCTAGACTATGAGATTTGTCATTTAAACCATGATGTTAGCCACTGTCCTTTATTATAACACGTAATAAGGAAGAATGTCTCTTGCTATTGTAAAATTTATAGGTCTACAACTCATGACACAAAAGACCGCTAGCTGATTGGTCAAATCCATGATGCTATAGATATTGGTGTATGATAGACAGGAGCATCAAATAAATCTAAAGGTAAGAATGAGCATCTAGATTGGGATCAAAATCAAGCGCGTTATGATCGGAACGAAGGGAATTTTGAAGGAGGTCATGGTAGAGGTCGAGGATACCATGGTGGATTTAGAGGACAAGGTCGTGGTGGTGGAAGAGGCGAGTTCCCTCGCGAAACATGTTATACATGTGGATCTCCTAACCACTATAGGTGTGAATGTCCTCAGAATATTATGTGTTCTTTTTGTGGAAAGAATCATAGTTATGAGGAATTCCCATACTTATATGAGAATCTTAGTAAGCATCATAAACAAGAAATAAAGGTGCATGGATGGTTAGGATACAACACGCTGTGGAAAATCAGTTGATACCCAAGTTGGAATTGGAATCCAAGGCATTACTTGTAAAGATCACTACCCACGCTGAAGCAACATGCCCCAGAGAAGCATTATAACAGAAGCCTACCATCACTAAGGAAAAATTACTACATGCATGGTACTCATATCCTTTCCATCAGAAGGAGGTTTATTAGGAAACCATGGAGGTACTCAGAAATCTTCAGGGTGAAATACAATGTTTAAAGGAGCAATCACAAAGGATGGAGCAAAATAAAGCAGCAAAGATGGTCTAATGTGATATGGATGACTTGAAATATGTGTGTAAGATGTTGCACCAGGATAATATCATTCCACTGTTAGGCAATTTGTTAAAGGGATAAAATCTACGCACAAGTATTGAGACTAGACGACAGATCTTGCATACAAACCTTCCCCCTCATAGCTTAGACTATGAGAAGGAAATAACTCTGAATGTTGTTGTGAATGGGTGAATTTTTAGTAATATATTGATTGATACATGCATGGAAGTCAATGTTCTTACTTTAGATGCATGGGTATAAATGGGGAGACCTCCACTGCAGCCATCTTCAAATGTATTGTTCATGGCTAAATGAACTAAGGCCACTCCCATTAGAGTTTTAAAAGATGCATCCATTACCATACAGGGAGCCAAGTTCATTGGGGATTTTGAGGTTTTAGTGCTAGTAGAGCCAGATAGATTCCCAAATCTACTTGGGTGGACTTGGTGCTATGCAAATAATTTTGATCTTCAGTTCAACAAAAGTTATATCAGTTCTGAAAACAATGAGGAAAGAGTTATTATCCCTTTAATAGATGGAAAATATGCACCCTATGTTGAGCCTTTAAGTGAGGAAGATCTGAATAAGATTTATACACACGCCATCCAGGACCCACAGGTACTTGAGCCATCTAAAGAAGGAATCCTTCAGTGGGAAGATTCACAGTCTATTAGTGATACTACAAGTGTTGCTTGTGATAATTGGGCTCATAGTACTTATGAGTTGGTAGGGCGCGAAGTAAAGAGTACCTTTGCATGAACTAGCAAACCTCATTGTATTAGGAGAATAAGTAACAATTTGGTACCTCATTACATTGGAGAAGGGGATCCTATGGTATTTCTGTGCACCATGGAGGAATAGTGTAAAGACCAGTTGGAGAGATGAAATATGTTAGCATATACCCTGTGTGGGATAGAAGCGCATTGTTGGGTGATTCACAAGGATAATATTATAGGATGGAATGAAATTAGGATTGCTCTTTCTACTAGGATTTTCAGGAGCAATGCACCTACTCAAATCTGCACTTATCATGGTAATCAACTTGTTCAGCACCACATTCTAAGTGTGAGAGAATTTAGACAGAGGGGCAGGAAGCTTTACCACCTTTTCTCTGGGTGCACAAATTTTCTTCCACTTTACAAGGTTGCACATGTGATTGGTATGTATATGTGGAATTCCATAGAGAGATTGGGAATTGGCAAGATTTAATTACAAGAATGATCCAGACATTTGACTATTTTTCTACTAAACCTCATGTAGAAGAGGCATTAAAGGTTATAAAGTGCTTAACTATGGGAGAAAGTGCCAAGTTGGAAGAAATCATTCAAGAGTTATTTGATGAAGAAGACTCTGGGGCACGTTTTGCTAAAGAAATAGAGACAAATGCCACACTACTTAGGTGCACTTTCCTTAAGAAGGAAAAAGGAAAGATGGTCTACTTTATGGATGAAGGATAAGTAGAAATTATGGATGTAGACCATTCAACAAGTAGGTGTGAGGTTTTAGATAGTGTAGATAAGACCACACGTGTCTTTCATGAACCTATGAAAACAAAGAAAGTGAATATTGGATCAGATGTTGAGCCTAAAGAGGCCATAATTGGGGACTATTGGTATGAATTTGAAGTGGCCAAAATCATTGAGTTACTACAACATTATCAGGACTTATTCCCTCAAAGACACCATGAACTCAAAGGTGTGCATGAATCATTAAGAGAAATGAAGATAAATCTTAAGGAAGGTGCATGCCTGGTCAAAAAGAGACCCTACAGGATGAACCCCAACTTGTGTGAAAAGGTCAAAGAATAAATTGAAAAAATGTTTACATTTGGAATCATCAAGCCCCTGGACGAGTCAGAATGGGTTAGCCCAATGGTGATTAGTATCAAGAAAGATGGTCGGATTAGGATATGTGTGGACTATATGGAGTTGAATGCTGCATGTGTGACTGATCCCTTTCCTACGCCATTCACAGAAGAAATACTAGAAGGCATTACAGGGCATGAAATCTATTTGTTTACAGATGGATTCTCTAGGTATCATCAGGTTAGGATTAGACAGGAGGATCAGGAAAAGACTACTATTACTACCGAATGGGGAAAATTTGCTTATACTATGATGCCTTTTGGTCTGAAAAATGTGCCTGCAGTATTTTTGCGCATAGTTGTTTAAGCGTTCAAAGATTTTATTCACAACTTCTTGTAGGTTTATTTAGCGGATTGGATGGTGTATGGACTTATTAAGGATCATTGTGATAATCTGTGCTTGATGTTTGAAAGATGTAGACAATTGATTATTTCTTTGAACATCAAGAAGTGCATATTTGCTACACCATTTGGCACTTTGTTAGGGCACATCATCTATAAGGAAGGTTTGTTGGTTGATCCAGCTAAGGTTGCAGTCATTATCGATTTGGAGGAGCCTACTAGTCAAAGTGAGGTGCACTAATTTTTTGGTCACACTGGGTATTATAGAAAATTTATAAAGGGGTATGCTAAGGTTGTTGCACCCTTGGAGGAGTTACTAAAAGGAAAAGGGATGTTCTACTGGGTAGAACCGCAACATCGCGCATTCGAGACATTGAAGGAGAAACTTACTACAGTGCCTATTTTGTGCTTTCCTTCATGGGACCAACCATTTCATGTACATGTGGATGCCTCTGGCACGGCCATTGGCATGGTGTTGGCTCATCCTGGAGAAGGTATTATAGATCATCCTATCTATTTTTCTAGTAGAAATTTGACTCCTACTGAGAAGAATTATACAACTACAGAGCGTGAAGCCTTTTCGATGATCTATGCACTACATAAATTCAGACAGTACCTTCTAGCAACACCATTTGTATTTTATACTGATCACATGGCCTTGAAGTATTTGGTAAACACGACCATTTTAAAGGGGCACATATGTAGATGGGTACTCTTATTCCAAGAATTTGATTTCATAGGTGTGGTATAACCAGGGAAAAGTAATTTTGGATCGGATCATCTATCCAAAATATAGTCGGGAGAAGAAGCACATGAAATTGAAGATACCATGATTGATGCATAGTTATACAGGTTACAACACACCCCATCAGAATTAGAGGACATTGTTGTCTTTCTACGAATAGGTATGGCTCCAGAAGGAATGAAATCCTTAGAGAAGAAACAACTTGCCATTCGCACAGCACCATTTATGTTGATTAGCGGTGACCTGTACAAGTTAGGCTAGGATGAAGTATTGCGCCACTGTGTACTGGAACATGAGTACACAGATATCATGGGGGATGCTCATGGTGGTATTGTAGGTGGGCACTATGTAGGTGACTTCATTGCGCATAAGATCCTACTCATTGGACTATGGTGGGAGACCATGTATAAAGATTGTAAGGAATATTGCAAGGCTTGTGATCATTGTCAGTGCCTTGTAAAACCAAGTCAAAGAGATGAAATTCCTCTAAGACATATTACTAGTACAAAACCGTTTGAGAAATGGGCTATAGATTTTTTGGGTCCTATTCCACCAGCCATGCATAGGATTGGATCATGATATATCATCATTTGCACAGATTATTTGACAAGGTGGGCAGAAGTAGCACCTACAAAGGATTGTACAGCAGCTACAGCAGCTAGGTTTCTATGGGAAAATATTATTACAAGGTATAGATGCCCATTGAGTTTGACCTGTGATAGGGGTACACATTTTCTGAATAAGACAATTAGAATTCTATTGGATGAATTCATGATTACACACCATAAGACTACACCATATCATCCTCAAGAAAATGGGACTACTGAGGTTTTCAACAAGATTTTGAGCTAGACATTGACAAAAATTTGTGATGTTGGAAGAAAGGATTGGGATGATAAATTTTTTACAGTACTTTGGGCATATAGAACAACATACAAGCGGTTAAACAAGGCCACACCCTTTCAATTGGTGTTTGGCGAAGAAGCGGTTCTTCCTATGGAATTCATGTAACCTTCTTTGTGTATTGTGCACATTGGAGGTCTGGCTGATGAGAAAGCATCAGAAGAAAGAATTGACAAGTTGATTAAGTTGGATGAGAGATGAGAAATAACACACTAGAGTCAGAAGCAAGAAAAAGCCAGGCAGAAAGCATGGCATGATAGACACATTAGGGACAAAAAGCTTGAGATAGGGCAGATGGTACTTCCTTATGATTCTAAGTTTTTGTGCCATCCAAACAAACTCAAAGTACACTGGTTGGGGCCATATGTTATCACCCACATAATTGAAATAGGATCTTTTTAGTTAGAAACAATTGATGGAATACGGTTACCAGTTACTTCAATGGGAGTAGGCTGAAGTTCTACTATAAATAAGTCTTCTTGTTGTTTGTAATAAGATAGTATTGCCATTTATATTAGGTTTTCAATTATGTATTTTCTTAATGTATTTCCTTTTTTTTCGCTATGCTTTTGTAATTTAGTTGGTGTTTTGTGAAATCAATGCGTTTGTGTGCCAGAAGCTAATTACCATTTAAAATATTTTTATACGTAGAGGACTACACATACCATTTGTGTGGGGTGGTTATTGAGAAATGGGTACACATAAAGGAACAAACTGCTACAGGGGTTATTCAAAGTTTTAAGAGTTGGTGAACAGAAGATTGCTTCCAAATAAGGACCATAGATGAAGATAAATGAAGGAACAATATAACGTGAGGTGAGTAGTGGTCATAGAGACTACCAGGAGAAGGCACAGTGGCAAGGTACTCAGGTGCATAAAATCACGCTGAAGAGAAGCTTGTAGCTAGAAGGTAGGAAGATTCACTAAAAGGTTATAGCTAAGGTGAGAAGATTTACCACGCATAAAAATGTGAAAAGGGTCAATTAATGAGGATTGTTGGTAGGTGAAGGAGCAATAAATGCACTAACTTTTTCAAAATCTATATAAATAAGGGATAGGAGTTCATTTTTACCATTGAAAATCACAAAAATTTGAACGAGTCAAGTGCGAAGCAATTTGAGTGAATAATGTTGAGGTGCATAGAGTGTGAAATGAGACGTGGAGAACAAATTTGTGCACAGGAGAAGATAGCATCCCCATTGGTGAAGGGTTTGAGCAAAGAAGAGCATTTACGAAAGAGCTAGGGCACATGATTTCAAATAGGGCACAAAAATTTGAGCTAGAGTTTGAGTTTGCACGTTACATAAGATAGAAGGTGAGAAATTGAGGACAAAAAGTTGTAATTTACAGATGGCACCAAAGAAAGCAACTTCCGTAGGAGCCAAGGGAAGAAGAAAGTGGAAGCAGAGGTTGAAATTTCTCTTGAGAGAAATTTCTCGGAGATACAATACCTAGAAGGTGTGATAGTGGGACAAGAATGGGATTCTCACGTCCAAAAGTGCAAGATAAGTGATTACAACCACCACACATCAGATAACAAAAAGGAATTGGACGCGTTGTTGAGTATGAAGATGAACAAGTGCACAACAGAGGACATGCCAGTGTATGATGACGCTAGAGAGAAGTTGTTAAAGCAGATTGGATTTTACCAGTTCTACGAGCTTCCATATTTTGGAAAGTATGAACCTTTGTACCAGTGGTTGATGAGCAGGGTACATGAAGACTTTTTCTATTTTGTCAGATGCAGGGTAAGGATTACAACCACTTTGATTTTGACTATAACAGGATTAAAGGGCACATGAGTGGATCTAAATAGTGACTTGAAAGATAAAGGATCCATCCTAGAAATGTGAAAGGAGTTAGGGTATACCAAGGGTCCACATGGAATGGATATGGAAAAACTGAAGAAGTACCCAGTGGTACAAGAAGTTGCACATTTAGTGACCAAATTGAATGATCAAGAGATATGGTCATAGGTGAATACAATGTGGCTACACATTTCAAGGATAATGTCACAGGGAATAATTTACAACATATTAGGATACATCATGGAGACTATCATCGAGGAAGTGTGCACATGTGAGAAAATCGGTTTTGGCATTATCCTATTATCCCTTGTGTTTATAGAGATCGAAGTTCCTGATGGGCCAAAGAACAAGATCTGGGAGTACCCCATGCAAAACAAGTCCCTTGTGGAAAGATTTGACAAGTACTTGTGTGAAGGGTCAATGAGTGGGCCATTTAAGTAGAGGGTGGAGATGTGGTATGACAGGCTCCATGCGGCATTTGAAGAGGAGTGGCACATCCCCAAGGAGTTACCTTTGGTGGTGGGAAAGACATTGCAGTTCACGATGTATCAACATTTCTACATCATGTGATTTGTAATGAAGGATGGGACTTGGAGCCCCTGGTGTAAATTTTCGTATGCCTTCACAATGCACTACTTCTAGGCATCAGTCCATCATTGTAATAATGTAAGATGCCTGAACTTTGTTGTAGACAAGGTAAATTGTGACTACCACATGCTATGAAAGACGTATGTATATCTAGGTCAAACTACCTACATTAAGAGGCTAATTTCAGACATGATAAACATGAAGTCTGTGAGTTTGGATGATTAGAGATAGTGGGACCACACTTATATACCTTCATATTAAGCCTAAGTTATAAGGTAAAAAATATGGGGAGAATGAGTTTGCACTCCCAGATACGACTAAGGGTAAGAATAAAGTGGAGAATGTACCAGCTCCAAAGCCCACTGAACCTATAGAGGTATATGATGAGAAGGAAGAGCGAAGACAGATGGTGGCTTGGTACATAGAGGACAGAGGAAACCCTCAGACAGGGTAGAATCTGAGCGCGTAAGTACTCCACCCCAGGCATAAGAAGAAGGAGATGAAGAATTGGAAGTAGGATAAAACCTTGAAGAACACCACTTTAAGAGGGTGTTCAAGATGAACAAGAACTCAAGGAACTACTCCACAATTAGTACGGAGATCACCATGAATCTCTCCACAGAAGGAGAGAGCTGAGAAGAGAAGGAGAAAATTCAACATGAACAAGGAGGCAGAGGAGTGTGAAGAGAACACTCCTAGATCTCCTATACAACCAGAGGATGTGGAAGATCCCAAGGACAAAGAAATGAAGGTTGATAAAGAAAGGGTATAGAAGTGAAAAGAGATAGAGCAAGATACTGCTCAAGAAACTAAGGATCCAACTCCAAACCTTGGCACCCAGGTGCCTAAGGGGTTGAGATCAAGGAGGGAAAGTGGAGAGTGTGTTGTGCCAATTATGAGCTATGAGGAGGACACAAGTAAAATTTTCCACGCGTGATTCTAGAATATAGTGGACCTTAAAGACTTATATGGATGGGAGTTGATGGACCCTGACATGGAAACCACGTGCTCAAGGAAATAATTGTCATGGTCCATGCAAACTCACATGGACGAGCCTGATTTTGATGTGTGTGAAGAGTCCTGTGTATCAGGGAGAATTAGAAAGGAACCAAAAAATAGGAACATAACCATCAAACCCAAAATTATGTTTGATGAATAGGTGAGTAATTCCTTGGTAAACATATCTACAGAGGTGGCACACAAGAATGTAGATAAAGCTGCCACTATCAAAGCTGCTAAGAGAGGAGATCAAGGAAAAAGATGTAGAGATTGCACATTTGAAAAGAGAGAAGGACCTAGAGTAGAATAAGAATGGGGTTCTTATCGGAATGGCAGAGGATATCAGATGACCATGTCCTGAAAGATTGAGACCACACTTTGAGTCCAAGGTACCTGAAAGTTTCCCTTTCAGCTATACACTATGTGTGTACCTTAGTCAATTTGGTGATTGAGGATGGAACCAGTTTGGATGCTAGCACAAAAGTAACCATAAGAAAGAATTAGGGAAAGCCAGTAAAGGCTTCAATAGTGTGAAATGATTTCATCATACGAGGCACTGCTCTAAAAGCTTGTTTGAGGAGCTGAAGAAAGTGGACCAAGTGTTGAATATTTGTGTCACTATGGAGGCAGTCATAAGAATAAGGACCATGGTAGAGGTCGATGAATTCCTAAGGGAAGTGAGGATGAAACCTTTCAATGTATGGGGAGATTGGCACTGGTCAAGAAAATGCACAAGGCCCTTGCAATGGCTTAGGAGCCCCATAAGAATAGGTTGGATGAACTTAGGAAACTTATAGCGCAGAAGATGGATCTTCTGGAAGGGAGAATGTCTGCAATGTCTAACATTATGTTAGTATCACAAAATGAAAAGGAAGAAATTTCCCATTATGAGTTGGAGTCTATTGCAGTAAATATTCCAGAAAAGGAAGAGGACGCGTTGAATGAGTGGAAAACATTAGAGGAAAAAATAAAAGAAGAATATCCAAAACTAATTCTTCTAGTTGAAGCATAGGATGTTGAAGAGTAAATAATTATTCTTTATATAGTAATTCTTTACATTAATCCATTCCTTATTCTTTATTCATTTCATATTACAAGGTAACCATTTCCAGGGTGGCAATGCAGTTTACTGTGGGGTAATGTTGAGAAGACAAAGTGTGATACTTAGCATAAGGCACACAGGAGGTTCGTGAGTGAGAACAGGGCACATTAAAAGGCGCAAAAGGATAGGAAAGGACATGCACGTGAAAGACAAGGACTGCTTTGGGACTTATCTATTTTCACATGTACGGGTTATTTTTGGAGATAGTGTGCAGAACACACAAACTGGATAAAGACTTGCACGACACACATAGGTTATTTTTGGAAGAGCAGTTACCAAGCGCTTTCCACGGGATTAGACTAATATTATAATTTCTACTACCAGTTAACCATAAGAGGTCTATTGTGAGCACACTTGCATGTGTGGCTATTATTATAAAGGTGCATGGCTATCTTCAACATGCCACCTATTTTGGGATTTATGTAAGCGGTGAAGGGAAAGTCCCCACCCTTATAAGTATGTAGTGATCTACATAGTATATGAGTATGTGAGAATTGAATTGCTGTGAGATTATGTTGTCAGATTTGATGTGCGCATGATCTTATGGTATTAATTGTTGTAATAAGCTTATGTGTATTTATTTTGTTTAATATAATGGAGTATATTGGCTAAATCAGAGTATTAATCATGAGTATAATTGGTTCTTGCATAATTGACTTCATTATGGATATTATTTAAATCTATTAATCTGTAGATCTAGATCTAGACATGCACTGTAGAATGTTATATCAATTATAGATCTGAATGCATTAATTTTTCATCATGCTAACATCCTGCAATAGCAAACCTAGAGAGGGGCCTAGTACCTTTGTGCGCTTTGGGTGAGCACTCAGTCTAGGATGAGTGATGTGCTAGCACGACTGGGTTATTATTGGTAAATTCTAGGATGCATCATCTTTCTATTCCAAAAATGAGAGAAGATGAATGTCATCATTGAACACCTTCAAATGATTGACATTATCTATAACACTTGGCCTCAACACCATCTTGACAATCAATTTTCCTTGTTGAAGGACGGGTGTGGATTCATAAGAGAGGTTGAGACTACAACAAAGTCATCTTTCTTGTTTTACTCATGGAGAACATTTTAAATAGAGAAAGTGTCAAAATATTTGATGTAGTCCCATACTCGATTATTACAATGCTTGAGCACTTGTTTGAAAATGAATTCAACATCTCTAAGACATTTTAGCTTCTTTATACCCATATATTTAGCAACATCCATCCCTAGGAGAAGGGATTCATATTATGTACTATTATTAGTGTTTTCAAATTTATTTTATAGGAAAAAGGAAGTAATTGACCATTCAAAGAAGTTAAAACAATTCTTGCTTTAGATCCTACACTAGAATGGCTTACATCAAATTACATTATCCACAAATGGTATTCTTCATCTTCCATGAGGAAAGGAAGATTCTCATCTCTTTCAGAGTTCAAGAGATAGTTACCTAGTCCACTATCTTAAAACAATATATTAGCCCTTGGATCATCTGATTTTTAGATAGTTTACTTCATCTTTCACATGGGTAACAACTTATTCATGTATCCCTTCACTAAAACTATTGCCGAGGACCAATATATTTATATCTCACCACCCAAATCTCTACAAAAACTCCTTCACAACAACATGCCAAAAGATGTTGGAATATCTAGTACAAAAATGGTTAGTGAAACCTTCCTATCTGGAAAATCCCCAAAGGCCACTTAGGTATCTTTGATTCTCCCTACTATTGGAACTTATTTAAATTCCATAGAATAGAAAGAGCCAGTTTTTCATGTCAAGGTGATTCCTATGGCATTATAAACTTTTATTGACATTACATATTTGAAGAACCCGAGTCATTATGTAATTATTCAATTGGTGGCCTTTAATCGGGAGAAATTTATAATGGTTCTACTATTCTAGTTTTGGATGTGCTTAGGGAAAGCATGTTTTTCATTGGAGGAGTGGGTGGTCTTTTTAGTAACCATTTGGAATTGTAATTTTTAGCATTGGGATTTGGGATACCACTCTTGATGTAGTTGACGAGCCTTTTTTTGAGCACAAGATAATACTGAGAGGGGGGTGAATCAGTATTATGATATTATTTCAAACTTCAATACTTAAACTTAGATCTATAATCACGACCAATGTGAATATATCAAATCAATCAAAGAACACAAAAATTAATGCAAGTAGACACACATATACATGGAAACCCTTTCGGGGGAAAACCATGGAGAAACTTCTTTCTTTATATATATTTCTCAAAAATTTGTAGGCACCAACCTATTGGAGACACCAATCCCCAAATTACAGTTTTGTAGGCACCAACCTACAGGAGCACCCACACCCTTTTGCTAAGCACCAACTCAGCAAGAGACACCGATCTCTTCGAATATGAAGGCACCAACCTTCCTTATGAAATTTGCTTTCCACTTTTGAACTTGTTGCTTCCTCAATGAATAATGGAAAATTGTTCTTCTTACTTTCAGATTTGTTGTTCTAAAATTCTTCCCTTACGCTTCCTCTTATTTTTCTTTTTCCTTAAGATATTCAACTTGAATCCATGCTTAATAAGTCTCATATGAATCTTCTTATATAGCCTTTTGTACCTTTTTGAAAGGGCATTACACCTTAAATCATCACACCCTTTCATTAACATTAGTCGGCCTTTATTTATTAATTTATTATTTCTAAACAAATCGTTGCCCCCTTTGAATTAATTAATGCACACATAAAGACTTCCCCAAATAATTTAATTATCATCTAAACATTCAATGCAACCCCTTAAGACATGAGTGTTGCTTTCTAAGCAATTCGTGGGCCCTCTTTTGTGCAAATTGTGGGCCTCCAAGGATAAATCATGGTCTTCATGAAAAAGCATTGCTTTCTTCTCATCATGGTTGTCAAGATGTTCCTCTTTCTTGAATGTTGTTCACTTTACACAGATACTATTATATTTCTCCTATAAAGGAGACCCTTTTCACATATATAAATATATGATTTCTACTCTTTTTGCTACTCTATATGTTCCTGGTTATTTCCGTTGACATACTCACAATTCCGTTAGTAATTCCGTTACTTTCTAACAGATTTCCGTTTACCAGTTCATCACCTCTTTTAACATCAATGACAATATTTCCAACAATCTCCCCCTTTAATCTCCTCTTCTGCAGCTTCCTATTGCTGTAGCTCCCCCCTGACTACCATCATTCTCCCCCTTTGACATCAATGGCAAAGGGTCATCCTAGGAGCTGAAAATTTTGAAAAGTTTTAGCTCCCCCTTAACCAGTGCTACCCTTGACACTTGAATGTAAAGATGTAAAATAAATTACTCCCATCTTATGCCATAGATATTCAAATGTCTCATTTGGAAGTGGCTTAGTGAAAATATCTACTATCTATTCAGATGTAGCGACATACTCCAACTTTACCTATTTCTCTGCCACCTTCTCTCTTAAGAAGTTATATCTTATGGGAATGTGCTTTGTTCTAGAATGCATAACCAGATTCTTTGAAATACTTATTGCATTGGTATTATCACATAATATGGAGATGGGATGATCATACTCTACTTTGATATCCTTCAAGGTCTGCTTCATCCATAAAATTTGCGTGCAACATAGTACCCGCTGCTATATACTCTGCTTCTGCTAGTGGATAGGGATACAAAATTTTGCTTCTTACTTAGCAAAGATACCAGGCTGTTTCCAAGAAAAAATGCTGCTCTGCTTGTACTTTTTCTGTCATCTACACATCCTGCCCAATCTGAATCTGTATAAGTTGTCAATGTGAAATATTTTCCTTTTGGATACCATAACTCGTATTTCATAGTTCCCTTTAGATATCTGAATATAAGTTTTACAACTTGCACATGTGTTTCTTTTGGCCCTGCTTGAAAACATGCCACCATACCCACTGCTTGCATGATATCTAGTCTGGATGCTGTCACATATAATAAACTCCCAATCATTGATCTATAAAGAGACTGATCAACATCTAGAGATTCACCATCTTTGCTTAACTTGGTTCTGGTGATCATCGGTGTGCTAACAGGTGCACACTCCTCCATTCCAAACTTTTTCAACATTTCCTTCACATACTTGGTTTGGGATATAAATATTCCTTTTATTAGATTGAGAAATTTGCAATCCAAGGAAAAAGGATAACTCACCCAACATAGACATTTCAAATTCCTTTTACATGTCTTCTACAAATTTTCTAGACATTTCTTCATTGTCTCCTCCAAAGATTATGTCAGCCACATATACAACCACAATTAACTGGTGTTCATCTTCAGTTTTGATGTAAAGATTACTGTCAACATGTCCTCTCTTGAATCCTTGGTCCTGTAGATGTTGATCAAGCCTTGAGTACCATGCTCTGGGGGCTTGTTTTAATCCATACAATGCCTTTTTCAACCTTACACACATAATCTTCATTTTCTGATAACAGGAACCCTTCAGGTTGTTCTATGTAAACCTCCTCTTCTAAATTCCCTTTTAAAAAGGCTGATTTGACATCCATTTAGTAGACTTTGAAATTTTTAAACATTTTGAAAGCAAGGAACATTTTGATTGCTTCTAGTTTGGAAACCGGAGCAAAAGTATCTTCAAAATCAACACCTTCCACTTGAGCATACCCTTTACATACCAATCTTGCCTTATTTTGAGTGACTTGACCATCTTCATTTAGTTTGTTCCAAAATACCCACTTAGTGCCAATCACATTCTGACTCTTTGGTCTAGGAACCAGTTCCCAAGTTTCATTTTTCTCAATTTGATCTAATTATTCTTCCATCGCCTTCAACCAATGTTTATCATGTCTTGCTTCTAAAAATTTCTTAGGTTCTACCTTAGATAGCAAAGAAAAATACCCTTGCTTAGAATCATTTGTAATTCTTCTTCTGGTTTGAACCCCGGTATCAATTTCTCCAATAATCTGACTTTCATCATGATTTTTTTGAACAAAGTGAGATGGCATCTTGGTATCCTTCCTTTCTGATTTACTCCACTCTTGAATATCTTCTTCTTCCTCTTGTTATTCTTTCACAAGACTTGGTATTTCTAAAGACTCTTCTGAATTTTATTTTGTCTTTAGATCCAGATCCTCATCCACTCTGACACTTGCACTTTCTATGATAGTCTGCAACCTCTTGTTATAACATCTGAAGGCTTTATTTTTATTGGAGTACCCAAGAAAAATCCCTTCATCGGATCTTGAATCAAATTTTCCTAAGTCCTCTTTGGTTCTTTTAATGAAACATATGCTCCCAAATACCTTAAAATATTTGATCGAGGCTGGTCTTCCTTTCCATAATTCATATGGAGTTTTGTCATTGTTAACTCTGATTTGCACTCTATTCAAAATATAAACAACAGTACTTACCGCTTCTTTCTAGAATCTATCTGATAGCTTAGATTCATTCAGCATTGTTCGAGCCATCTCTTGAAGGGTTCTGTTCTTCATTTCTACTACTCCATTTTGTTGTGGAGTTCTTGTAGCTGAGTATTGTCTTTTAATTCCATGTCTTCACAATATTCAATAAATTCATTTGATATGAATTCACCTCCATGATCTGACCTTAGACATTTTATCTTCATCCCTTGAATACTTTTTGTTCTGGTAGGTCCACACAAATCCGTGTGAATTAGCTCCAATGGTTTAGTGGATGAATACTCCTTTTTTTTAATCTTGTTCTAGTTTGCTGGCCAAGCTGGCACTACTTGCATAGAGTACTCGAAGGCTTTGTTATTTTAGGCATGTCTTGTATGACTTTCTTATTGCTTATCTTCACAAGATTATCAAAATTTATATGTCCCATCCTTCTATGCCATAGCCAACTCTCCTCAACTTGACTTAGGCAACATATTTCTTCTTTTATTTCTCCGAGAATATATAGATTATTTGTAGTTCAGTGGCAATCTGCAATTAGTTCTCTTGTATCTACTTTCCTTATTTCACATCCTTCAGCATAGAACTTAAGAGTGTGTCCCTGATCACACATTTGACTCACACTCAAGAGGTTATGTTTTAATCCTTCAACATACAAAAAATTCTTTGTTTTTGTTTTTCCATTATCTAGACTCAACGTACCTTTGCTAGCGATCTTCACTGTAGCATTATCACCAAATTTTACTGTACTTTCATTTACTTTCTTTAAGGAGAGAAACTTACTTTTATCACCCATCATATGTCTTGAACATCTGTTATCAATGTACCACTGCTATCCTTCATCTCGAGCATGAAAATATGTTTGAACAAGCATGGAGTTTTCTTTGTCTAGCCCATCTTTCTCCTACTTCCTTGTCCAAGATTTTTTAGCCTCCCTTTTCTTTGTATCTAAAGGCTTTATCTTTTGATATTGTCTCGAGTCAAACACACTTCTACAAAAGCGTGCTATATGTCCATAATTATTGCACTTGTAGCAGATAATGGCTTCCTCATTATAATAGGATAGTAGAGAAAATGAATTATAGCTCATATTCAACACTCTATGAGAAGATTTTGGTTTTTTCTAGGCATCATTATCTCTCATTCACTTTCTACACTCTATTTTTTTATGCCCATATATATTGCAATAAAAACAATAACAATGAAAGTAACTTTTAAACCTGTTCATATTCCTATTTTGTGGAGTAAATGGTCTTTTGATGTCGTTCTCTTTAACACCTTCCTTGTGGATGGAACTGGTCTTCGTAGTTTCCTCTTCCTTTCTACTTTTATTCTTCGTAGGTGCATTTAGAATTTCTGCATAACTTTTTGCCTTTTCTAAACCTTTCTTCTCCAGAATCTCAATGGATTTTGAAGATTTCTCTAGTTTTTCTTCATATCTGAGTCCTGATTTGTTGGATGGTGATCTTTGATTTTCTAGAATCTCATCTAGAACCTTAGTACTCTTTTCAAATTTCAAGTTGTTCATTATTTTGGTATTTACCTTTTCTAAGTCTTTTCTCATCGCAACAATCTCTGACTCACGCTTTTCACATTCTTCTTGTTTCACCTTGAGCTGACTTCTCAACCCTTCCTCAATTCTCTTTGCTTCTTCAATCTGGGCCTTCAGTTCAATGATTAGATTCTTTGATTCTTCAAGACTCTGTGCTAACTTAGCTTCGAAATATTGATTTTGTTCTTCATATTTTTAGAGGTGAAGTCTTTGCTTCTTATTCCTCTTTTTGAGTGCTTTTATTTCACCCAATGCACAAATGATTTATTCTTCGAGGTTTACCTCACCTTCTTCTTCTATGTCCTCGATTCCTTCCTAATCAACTTTTCTAGTTGATGAACCTTCTTTTATAGCCATAAAAAATGTTTCTTCATCATCACTGTCTGAATCACTTATTCCGCTTTCTTCGGATGAGCTACTACCTCTTTTTGAATATAGACTCTTCATTTGCTTTTCAAAATTTTTCTTGCCTCTGCTTTGCTTGAATTCTCTTTTGAACTTGGGCTTGCTTTCTTCATCTTCGCTATCTTCCTTCTCTAGCCATTTAGCTACAAAAATGAAAATTTTTACCACATTTAAAACATTTAAATGGTAACTTACCTTTGTATCTCCTGGATCCTTTCTTTAGCTTTCGAATGAATAAAGCTTCCTTTTCATCTTCTTTACTGTTTGATTCATCATTCACTTCAGATTCCTTGATTTCCTTTTTCTCCGAGACTTTGAATGTGGCTTCCTTCTTTGCTGGTTTATTAGACTCGGTCCTCATTTCATAAGCCGTCAGTATTCCATGTAGTTCGTCCATGCTTAGCTTGTCAAAATCCTTCATTTCTTCGATGGCAGACACCTTAGCATCAAATCTTAATGGTAAAGATCTTAAGACCTTCTGGACAATCACAAGTTCCTCAATATTTTCTCCAAGCCCTCTTATGGTGTTGACAACTTCATCCACTCGCAAAAGATAAGCTGCAACATCTTCCTCATCCTTCATTTTTAGGCTCTCAAATTTTCTCCTATGGATTTGAAGCTTAGCTTTTCTGACTTTATCATCACCTTCATATGTTGTTTGAATTTTATCCAATATTTCCTTTGCCATGTCACATTGCATTACCTTGACAAATTCAGACTTTGACAGACCACACAAGATTGTGTTCATCACCTTGGCATTGTTTTCAAAAGCCTTCTTACCGGCTTGGTCTGTTGGAAGAGTTGATGGAATGATATATCCGACTGCTACTGATTTCCAATTATCAAACCCTAGTGCCATCAGATAGGTTCTCATTATTACGCTCCAAAATGCATAGTTTGTTCCATCATGCATAGTTTATTCCATCAAACAATGGAGCCTTGTTCGAGGAAAAACCTTCTTGTACTTGACTAGCCATATGTGCTCCTGAGATCTACCTTCCAACTGTTAGATTGTTCCTGAAGGAAACTTCTCTGATACCAATTGTTGAGCACAAGATAATACTGAGAGGGGGAGGTGAATCGGTATTATGATATTATTTCAAACTTCAATACTTAAACTTAGATCTATAATCACGACCAATGTGAATATATCAAATCAATCAAAGAACACAAAACTTAATGCAAGTAGACACAGATATACGTGGAAATCCTTTCAGGAGATAACCATGGAGAAACTTCTTTCTTTATATATATTTCTAAAAAATTTGTAGGCACCAACCTACTGGAGACACCAATCCCCAAATTATAGTTTTGTAGGCACAAACCTACAGGAACACCCACCCCTTTTGCTAAGCACCAACTCAGCAAGAGACACCGATCTCTTCGAAAATGAAGGCACCAACCTTCCTTACAAAATTTGATTTCAACTTTTGAACTTGTTGCTTCCTCAACGAATAATGGAAAATTATTCTTCTTACTTTCAGATTTGTTGTTCTAAAATTCTGCCCTTACGCTTCCTCTTCTTCTTCTTTTTCCTTAAGATACTCAACTTGAATCCATGCTTAATAAGTCTCATATGAATCCTTTTCGAAAGGGCATTACACCTTAAACCATCACACCCTTTCATTAACATTAGTCGACCTTTATTTATTAATTTATTATTTCTAAACAAATCACTGCCCCCTTTGAATTAATTAATGCACATATAAAGACTGCCCCAAATAATTTAATTATCACCTAAACATTCAATGCAGCCCCTTAAGACATGAGTGCTAATCTCTAAGAAAGTCGTGGGCTCTCTTTTGTGTAAATCTTGGGCCTCCAAGGATAAATCGTGGTCTTCATGAAAAAGCACTGCTTTCTTCTCATCATGGTTGTCAAGATCTTCCTCTTTCTTGAATGTTGTTCACTTTACACAGACACTGTTGTATTTATCCTATAAAGGTGACCCTTTTCACATATATAAATATCTCATTTCTTCTCTTTTTGCTACTCTATATGTTGCTGGTTATTTCCGTTGACATACTCACAATTCCGTTAGTAAATCCGTTACTTTCTGATAGATTTCCGTTTACCAGTTTAGCACCACTTTTGACATCAATGACAATATTTCCAACACCTTTTGAATTACTTCAGATGTGTTTGTAAAAATTGAGATTCAGAAATATGAAATTTATAATTTTTCACATGCTTAATCATATCAAATAGAGAAGAAGTGGATGAGGTTGATATTCCTGGGATAGTGAATGTTATACAAGTTGGAGGAGGTAATACTTTGGAAGTTTGGTTATTTTTATCAGATGGAGTAGATGGCTAGGAAGAAGTGGCTGATTTTGAATGAGCATTTTAAGCTTTTGCAAGATTGGTCTTAGATACATAATTAGAGATAGAAGTACTAGAGGACATACTTGGCATGGAAAATTTCTTCTTTCTTTATAATGTGTCTAGTTTTTCTTTCACAAAATTCATGGAAGGAGGTAGTGGATATCCTCTGTTAATTTTTTTTTTTGTGGAGTCATCACCTGAGAATCCTCTTTCTTCTTCTTTTGTACAGAAACAAATGAATAGTATTTTTTTTGAGACTGAGAGTGAGTAAATACTACACCTGAGAAACTTGGTGCCTCTTCATCATCATCATCTTCTCTTAAATAATACTCAAGGAAACCAATTTGTGCACCATATTCTACTTCTTCAATTTCAAGAATATTACCATCCTCGTTCTCTTCTTTTGACTCATCAATTTCTTCTTCTTCCTCTTATGCATCACAAGTTGCATTTATTGGTGTTTTCTGAAGAGAAAGTCTTTGGGGTAGTGGGCCAATCCTTTGTCTATTTGGAAATTTCTTCTTAGAACCATCTTGATGTTTAGAATCTTTAGATATTTTTTTCTTAAGAGATAGGACATCATTAACCAACTTATGAACTAATGAATCTGTGTTACCTGTATTTGAAATTTGTCCTTTCTCCTTACTTGGACATTTTTTAATCTTCCCCAACATGATCAAGTCATCTTCAACCTTGACTTCAATATTTTATGCCTCATCCAAATTAGTTGGTTGAGTTATTCTCAACATAAAATCCACATTAGGAAGATGGGCATTTGTGAAGAATATTAGCTTGTTGTGTTTCGTAGGTCAAGAAACTTTGGGGATTTTGTAAAGCATTGGATTTAATTTCTCTAAAAAATTCCTCATTGGCTCGAAGGGATCTTTCTTCAGTTGAGACCATTGGGCCAAAATGGCATGAGCATATTTTAGGTTTGAACTTAGTATCAAACTTGGTCTTCAAATCATTCCAATTAGTTATAGACTTGCTTAGAAAATGGTAGAACTAGTTTGTGGTTGTATCTTGTAAATATTTTACAAATAGTCAAACCGATATATCCTCATAGATGACTCCTAGCACTCCAAAATTAGTGATGAAGGATGCACTAAGGTGATTCAGGTTTTGCTTCCTATCACCATAGAAATTGGGAAATTTCTTTCTTGACCCTCTAGGTAAATCATGCTGAGGAAGGGTAAGAGCTAATGGACCCGTGTTTTACCCCTAGAGAAATGGTTCTTGTTGAGCCATTATTTGTTCCTATTCTTTTGATTATTCTTCTAATATTTCAATAAATTCTTCTACTCTTTCACGAACTTCTTCAACAACTTCCTCTTGTGGAGGGATATAGTTCAATGGTTCAACTACAAATTTGTCACCAGGATATTCGAGATGTAAGGTTGGGTAAAATTCAAGGAAGCACCAATGACATGTTCTCCTTGTAATCTGATTAATAGGAAGTTAGAAATCAGCTTACAATTGTTCTTCAAAATTAGGATTGTTTGCACCACTAGCTCTTGAAGATCTTACATATTGTCTTTCTGCCAAATCAAATGTACAATTCAACCAAAATTCTTCTAGTGTCTTCTTTATTGATTTTAAAATTGTATTTCTCTTTCCAAAGCTTTTGTACATTCTTCTTCATAATCTATAACTCTTATATCAATGTGGTAAGGGAATAAATTCACTCTATTATGCCAAATGGCCTCCCTTAAGTTCGATGAAATGTATTCTTGGGTATGAAAGAGAAGTTTAGGTCTTAGGACTGGGGGATTACTAGAAATAACCATTAGTGGATGACATTAAAGCTCAATGAATTTTCAAATCATAGAATTTTTTTTGTTTTTAAATATCTCATTTTATATATTTTTGTGGAATATATAAGGCTGCAAAGAAGTAAAATCTGCCCCACAGTGGGTTCCAAAAATTATTAGTGAAATATTTTTTTGTTAGGACAAATTAGTTTATTTTCACCAAGGTTCTGGAATAATCTCCCTCTTGATTGAAATGGGAGGATCCCTTATTATATATGAGTAAAAAAAACTATGTGGTTTGCCAATAGGCCGGGGATCCAACAAGCACACTCCACTACACTTGTAGAAAATTCTTGCAATTTTGTACAAGGGAGGAACTTGCAAGGAAGCTAAAGTATTGGGAATGGGAATTTAGAGAGAGGGTCAATATTGCAAGTAGGATAATTCATATTCTTCCAAGTATTACCCAGTGATATATCAACACATAATTAGAAAAAATAACAACTCTATTAATTATATCTTGAAAAAATAAACTATGAGCACAAAATATCATTAATTAATTAATCTGGAAAAGCTGAAACACCCTTCTTGATTGACATGTTTACAAAGACATAAAATGAGAGATAGAGGAAACATAAGGGAAGAAAAATAAAATAATTATTATATTTGCTTATTTTTTGTAGTTATCTACTCATGAATTCACAAAATTGATAACCCCTTGAAGTGGGGAAGTCACTATAATATATAGTTTTCAAAAAGAATCTTCACCTACCCCACACATGTATTTTCACTTTTCTCTTACAACTTGTGACTCTTTGCATTATTAGAAAATAAATTAAGTTCCATTTTTATTAATTGAGGGAATTTGTTTTCTATTTTTTACCCCTTGCAAAATAGAGCAACTTGGTTTTCCGTAGACTTGGATTGATTGGCCATAGAAGTATTTAAGCATGCTGCAGATTAAAAGGAAATGCCATGGCTAAGGAAAGAATTTTGTGCACTAAAGGATGAGTTTTAATAAACCATGGGACAAGAAAAATATCTAGTAAATCCGTGGAAAGAAAAGGAAAACCCCATGGAAGTTAAAGGCCACAAAAAACATGAAGGCAGTGTAACAAAATTTAAAAGCCGCATAGAGATGAAAGTTGAAGATTCACATAACAAGGAAAATCATGGTCATCTGTGGAAAACTATAATTTCATAAATAATTACTCCTTTTTCCCAAATCTCATGAGTATTATATCAATGAAAGGGTCTCATCATCCTCTATGCAATGGGATATATATTTCAAAAATTCAAATGGAAGTTAGTGGGTGGAAATGAAGAACGTATCCCCAATACGTAAAATTATTGTTCCAGGAAACTCAACCACCTACATTTAATTCATTATGGGTAATCACTCCTTCTCCTGCAAGGTGAATGGCATGTGGAAGTGAATTTATAGAGGTGTTCAACCCCTTTTTAGCACATGCAGAAAATTTAATGGAAGCTGTTGGTTGGTGAAGAATTCAAATTCAAGTTTCCCTCTACACTTCTACATCTTCTTCCATTTTTATATATATTGTAAAGTGATGACTAATTTTAACATTGGATACTTTGGGAATTCGAAGGCACAATTTTATGTTACACAAATATTCTAAGGGTCACGTGCTTTGGGCTTGGATTCTGTAAATGTTTGCATATTCCTCATGTATTGTGTTGATCTGTGTATGATCTTTAGGCAATAAAATCTCTAATTTTGTGGCTTGTTTAGGTCTTAGCTATTTTTTTATTTCATTCTCTTGACTCTCATTTTTTGCAGGTGTGTTTTATGTGTTATCTTAGAATTTGGGTCTCTTGTGCATCGTGAAAATGGAACTCTAAATGTGGTTTTTATTTGTGGCTTTGTTTCAGCCCTCTTCATCATCGTTTTCTCCATTTTATCTCTTTCTAAAGTATTCATCCCCTTATTCTCTTGTGTTATCACCTCTCTCTATTAGGTTTCTCTTTTATACATCTCCTTCTCACTCTGGTCCCTTGGAAGTTTAGAGTAGAGTTAGATAGTTGCATTTCAATTCCTAGGAGTAGTTTTAGTAGTAGAAGTAAGTTGAGGAAGTCAGCCTTCTCTGAAGGTCCTTTTCAGTTTGATTCCCACAACTTGGAAGCATGACCATGTTGTCTCAAAATCCTATATTCTTGTAATCTAGGATGGGTGCACATTTGAACTCCAACAAGAAAATTATTACAATTTTTAACTATAGTCACATCTTTATGAATAAGACAAAAGTGAATAAGTCAAAAATGAAAAGTGCGACCCCTAATGAAGAAATAGAATGTGAAAGAAGAGAGGAATGGGTTGGGAATAAAGAAAGGATAGAAAATACCTACTTGGATGAAGACAATGCTACATTTTCTGATGGAGATTCCTTTGATGATGTACTCTTGGAAAGTTCTTCTGGAGAGATATTGATACCTTTAAATTCCTTGTTATACTGAGATTCTTCGGGGGTAACCTTATCATCTTGTGGAATGTGGAAAAAACTTTAGGACTTGATCTAATTTTTAGAAAGTGCCTTGTTGTTTTGCATTCCATGAACCATGAATGATGCTCCTTTGTTGTTTTTGATATGATGAACCTCACCTCAGCAAGAGACTCCAGATTCTCTTAATTGAAGGAAAAAATATCTCCAGCCTCCTTCATGACAAGATCTTCAAATGAATTTAGTAGATCATCCACTGAAGTGTTCCCATACACTTTTGGTACTCCAAGTTTATGTATCTCAACATTAACATCATCTTGCATATTTAAAGTATGTTCCTCGTACGATTCCAATTCACCAAGGACATGATTTAGCATTTTGTAGCAAGCAACCAAATTTCTATCACAAACTTGAGACAAGTCTTCAAATGCATAATTGAATACCTCCTTACTCATCAATAGGGAAGAGTTGAATTTTCCCATCTCGGTAACTAGTGGAAACACCTGGTCCAAATTCTCCTTTTATTTTTTAATTTCTTCCCTAGTCGTTATTTTCTTTGTGGTAGTTGCATTCATGTACTTGAACAATGAAAGGATCTAAGGAATCAACATTTTACCTTTTTCAAGAATATTTCTAACCTATTTATCATTTTCTCTACCCCACATAGTAAAATATTGTGTTTTTTTACGGATTTTGAATCAAATCTACTAATGGGAATAACTTATGTGGTCAAGATATAAGGAACAAAATTTGGGTTCGTGAATGTCTACACATACGAGGTAAGGGTCCTTACATGATCTTCCATTTTCTCCTTAAACTCTCCATTTCTTGTGCAAGGCGAGTGGAACATTCCTTGAATAGGTGAGCATATGCATCGTGTGTTGCTGGTCCTAGAGGAATTTTTATAATCTCATCATCTGATGGGGCCATATCACTAATAGGATTGATGATTTTAGTCTGAACTACCTCTATGTACTAATTCCCTGAAGTGTAGCTAAAAAAGCAAGAGACAATTTGAGCTTTCTTCCCTTTATTTACTTCCACCATTGTGGATATATCCTATAAATATAACATCACCACTTATTGGACCATTTGGGTATATCCTCCAATCATATCCTACACCCATTAGAATGTTTCATTTTCTTCAAGTTAAATTTTTGGCATGATGGCAATTTCTTACTTCGGTTGAGATGGTGCGTCTTGGGATGGTTGAATAGGTATAGTTGTGGAAGAAGAAATGCTCTAAGTTCTTTGAAGGATTGGTGGTTGAGGAAAATCAATTTCACCCTTTTTTGTACCTTCTATAGGCTCTTTAGTTCCTCTTTCCTTCTTATGTGTCCTCCTATAATGAGTTGGCTCAGATTCCATTGACCTTCTTTTTGTGAGCCTTTCAGAGTGAGTAGAAATTGAAGATTTCTAAACTGCCCCTGAAACAGAGAGATGATATGTTTATTTTTAGATTTTGGATACCTCCTAGCTCAATGAATTCATATCTCTTATTTTTTAACCAATATTTGGATCTCCAAATGACTGCCTTAGTTTGTTCATTGATATCTCCTGATTTTGGGATGGTCCAAGAGACTTATGGGAGAGGTGAAGTTTTCATAGCTTTATACTCATGATCATATAACTTAGTTCTATCATCATTAATTCCCTCCTTGAACCAATAAAAAAAAAACTTCCTCATTTTCCATATTTTCCTCCTCATATGATCCCTTTCACTAACTTCAAGATCACCAGAACAATTCACCCAATAGTCCTCAATTTGTAGAACATGGTGTAAAATAGTAATCTGGAACATATCAGGAGTGTTCCGGATGTCAAAGTTAGCTCTTGAAGTGTATGAATATAGATTCAATTGTGAGAAATAAACTTCAAAATTTGATGCATCAATAAGATACTTGCACGAGAAAATTCCCAAAGAGATAAGGAAATACACACCTTTCTTTTTTCAAAAAAATTGAGTTTTTTATTGACATGAAAAAGATATCTACAAATCTCAAACATGACGATATCATAACTAAGGTATCTTGGAATTTTTTTTGGAGTGAGGTCAAATCTAGATACAATGATGTATGAGAAAGTTTAGAACTATGTGAAGAAGGATCTGTATGTTTGGATCAAAGTGAAAAAAATTTAGGCCAGTCTTAGTCCAGGATTTCATTCGATAAATCTGACGACACACATGGTGAATGCATCATTCACCCTTACAAAATGGTGATTACTTTCCTTTAGGGTAAAATATGGATATCTCTCATATATGGGGGCCTTTTGGGAGATGTTCTTTGTGAGATTTAAACCCCTAAATGATCTTTTACTGGCTAAAACATATACTAAGTATGAGTTCATTACAAATTTCATGTTGACTAGGAGTTAGAGAAATTGGAATTGCAGATTATCGCTGATTATTTGACCCTATTCAATCATTTGTTTTCCCTCAATGATGGTAAGGATGAAAAATTTCATCCAGTCCTTAAAATACTTAGTGGTTTCCTCTCTCATCACCCTGCTCAATAGGATGATTGCATCTGAAAATCCTTCACGAAAATCATGCCTAGATCAAGCATTTGTTACATGGGATGGTTTCCTTACCTGTTTCAAGCATGACCCCAATACGAGGCCTTGGAGGTATGAATTTTTCTTTGACCATTCTCCTTATGCAAACTCATCTGGGATGATTACCATGTTGAATGACCACAATTTCATTTTTATCCTCCCTTATGATTCTTGTATCAGGTTTCTATTGTTGAGCACAAAAAATCACCAATTATGTGCTCTAGCTGGATAATGGGTGACCACATGTGTCAATAAGTGCACTAAGACGGGGGGTGAATCACTACTAATAAAAACTTTTATAATGAATTTCCACTTCTTACATTTGTTATTATCAAGCAATATTGATTGTCATAAGCATGCATCAACAATCATGAGAGACAAGGATAATTTTAGTGGTGAATATTTGTAATATGGCAAATATTCGATTTTTTTAAAATTTGAAAAGGTGAATTTTCTAGTGCGGGTCAGTGACCTATTTGCTTAAAAATTATAGTTTAATTTTTTTTATGGGTCGGCTTCACCTACCCTTGAAACTATCCCCTATATAATCATATGTTATTCTCCAGGTAGAATAATATTAGCGCACTCATACAACTTGGGGGCATATGTATTATCAAGTACAGTAAACATGCAATAGGAGGGCGGAGGCTGCAGATGCATGAAAAAGAGTTTGTTGATGTGTGACAGGGAGAGTTTGTTGATACATGACAGGGAGAGTTTGTTGACACATGATAGGAGTGTGGAGGAAGTATACGCACAACAAAGAGTTTTTTTATGTGCAACATGGAGATTTTTTTGTTACGCAACCAGATGGTGGAGGCTGCAGACACGTGACAGAGATTTGCTGACGCGTGTCAACAAGGTGGTTGACGCACATCAAAAACCTTGTTGATTCACCTCAATGGGGTTTGTTGACGTGCATCAACCACCTTTTTGATGCGCATCATCAAATCTCTATCACATGTCTGTAGCCTTTTGTCCCACCACTTAAAAATCAGCTGAAAATTTTTCTGTCAAACCCCCCAAAAATTTGCCTTCCCGTGAAACCGGTTCTGAGGATATTCGCTAGGTATTTTCCACCTCCGATTTCTAAGAGGTCTCTTAAAATGAACCCTGATGAGAGATAGGGAGAGAATCAAATACACATCCAAATGAGGAGACCCAATATTAATGCGGTAAAAAATTTTGGGAGAAAAACCCATGGAAACCAATGAAATAACTTGGACAACTATCCTTCAGAGTTACAATGATTTCTTGATTGAAATACAACTCAATCAGGAGCTATAACTCTAATAATTTAACCATGCCACTACCCAATATTTGACAAGCTAAAAATTTCTTGGAATCCACAAATCCCAAATTTAGTACAGCACCCACTGACCTTTAGTAAGCCACAACTTACAAGGAGGATTCAACCCCCTATAATTTAATTAATCACTACTGGGATTTTGTAATCCACTACTTACAAGGAGAATACAACCTCATATGATCTAAGAAACTACTTAGAAAAAAATTACAATGAATTTTATCACTTATGAGTGTTGTCTTTCACAACTGATTATGATCACTTCTCTCTCACTTTTCTTCTCATTTCTGATATGGTTTTTCCTAGATTTAAATCATTCAGGTTATTTTCACCTATCTTATCCTATCTGATGGATTCAATTCATTTAGAACTCTCACATTTACACATTACTATTACTGGGATCTCTGCTCCTCTCTACTAATATTTCATGATTCTCTCTTTTAGTCATAAACTCTTCATTTGATTGCATCTATCTTTTTTCTAACTCTGTAACAACCCTTGGATTGATTGCATTTTTCTATTCTCTTCATCTCTTTGTGCATTCATTGGATCTTGGTTTTTTTATTGCTTTTCCTCTTTTAGCTCATTTCTCTCTTGACATTTGATTAAAAAATCTTCATTTTATGGAACTTCCTTCTTCCTCTCTCTCTGCAACAGATCTTAGCTTTATTTCATCTTCTTCTTCATTTTGGCAACATATAGTCATTGTGTATCAATGGCTCCCTTTCTCTTTCTATAAAAAAACCTTAGGCTCTATTGCACCTTACTATTTTCATCATCTATCCTTATGAAATCAAATTTAGGATTAAAGAGATAAAGATAACTGATTTTTGTTGACTCGTGATAACTGATTTTCTATTTTAATATCTTTCTAATATTAGCTTCAGTTACACTTACATTTAGTTATAATATTCCATTTTTGACACTTTGTTATTCCTCAAATCATTAATTTTTACATTCCATGGCATAGGGAGCAAAATTACCTTTCCCGTGAGACCAAAAACTCATAAATATGATACCTGGAGATTGAGATATTCTAATGTGGGTTTGGGGGGCACGTGGAGAACTGGAGTTCCAAATTCACATTAAAAATCCACAATACACTACCTTTGAATCCTTTAATTTTTCATCCCTTCAATAATCATACATATTAGATAATAGGAGAATATGAGGCATTGGGGTACATGGGTCTTCTTAGATTTGTTCTTCCACATCACCTTTCTCTCGAAAACTACTCCATTCTCTTTATAGATCGGATGAATCGGATTTTCGGGGAACAAGTGGTACTAAGGAACTAGGGATCTCCTTGACTTAGTTCTTTCACATCACACTTTATCCACAATTCACTATCCCTTTATAAATCAGATGATTCAAGTTTTTAGGGAATGGGCAGTAGTTGGGAACTTCGGTCATTTGGCTCATCTATGCTCGAAATATCCAAAATAAACCATCTTCTTTGTGTTTTGGGTCAACCTTATATGTAGGAAAATATTATTCACTTGGCCCTTATTCTATTGACTTGCTTTGTGCTTGGAAATATTGTTCTATCCACACAACAATATATTCTATTCATTTTTTCTTCAATAGGCTCACAAAGAACTCTAACTCTCATGGAACAAGTTCTTTTGAAAACCCTCAAGCCCGAACCACTAGCCCAACCCACAATGAACTATGATCTTTGTGTTTAAGATCATAAGGTCATGTGGAGAAATTCAAGTCACTTGGAAATTATTCTTTTGAGGGCCTTTGTTCCCTAAAGGCACACCGAAGCCGCAATAAAAAGAATTCTTTGTCTTACAGCGCAAAAAATCTTGTGGGGAACATATAAACTCATAGAACTTGTACTAATGGGGTATGTTGTGCCCGATTTACCCTTATAAACTGTAAAACAAAGAGTTAATTGTTTTGTGCCCCTAAGAACATTGTCGGGAATTTTTTTTTCCTAGGGAACATGTTCCACCTGCATCCCAAAGTCTGCAGTACACTAAAAACACAAAATACTCATTTTCTTCAAAAAAAATCTAAGTATTGGATTTGTTGCTTTCTCCATACAATCCTTGTGAACACTTAGAACAATATGAAAATGATTTTTAGTCCTGTTAATCATATGAGCAATGTGTATTTACCTTTTCAATTTCTCCATAGGACTCCCAACTCACCATTTAGGCTTGCAGTGACCATAAACTATTTTGAAACATCCTAAAACCTTCCTGAATGCACACTAAACTAGCCAGAGACCATTGCACACCACTAAAACACACTAAAACAATTATCAATCATCTAATTCATATCAAATATCTTGTTTGACCACCTTGGAGGCCACCTTGAGGGAGATTATCATACATTGTACTTGTAGGATACTGAGAACTTGAATGACATGAATAACCTCCTGGATCCTCTCTATGAGTTGTACTACGAATCAACATTCAATTCCTCTTTCACAAATAATTTTTCCATCAATTCAACTTGACATCATTGACAACATCAATGAAAATGACTAGGATCCAACAAACTTCCCCTTTTTCATTTATGGAAACATACTCAGAAACCTATAAAATTTGATTTCAAAAACACTTGCAAACTTGGTTTCTAATAACACTCTTTATATCTCCTTCCTTTGACATCTATGATAAAGGGTCAACCCTCTAACACCATGATCAATATGTAGATAATCTTTATAGTTCATGATATTACCTCAAGAATCTCCCCCTTGGATGATGTTGCTCTTTTGATGAAGGTCATTTAATCAATTGCATTGAATTCTTCACACCTTTTTCTATTACTCTCCTTGTGCATAATTTCTCCCTGGGACTGTACTCTCTCTTCTCTAACTCTAATTAGCCAAAAATATACTCCATTTGATCTATTCCATCTTTAATCTTGTCATACATCTCTTTTATATGACAAATCCCATACTCACATCATCAAATATTCCTTCATAGCAAGCATAATCATCATTAAATCTACTTCCCTTTATTTACTACCCTCACTGATTTTAATTATTAGCACTTGTGCATGGTTTGAGAGATACTTTATTTTCTAGATCAAAATCCTCTTGATACTAAGTTTTCTCCTTTCTTGGCTCATATCTACAACATATGAGGTATATATACCTATTGAAATAAATTTTAGGCCCCCCCTTATCCTAATTTTATTCATTCATCATGTTCCAAGCTTGTGTCATTCAAGAAATCATGTCAAACAAACATACTCTATCCTCACACTTATTTTCTCAATGTTTTTCACTTATAGCTGTAGGTGGTCAATTTATTTAAGACATTCAAACTCCATAGAGATCTACATCACTACATAGTTTTACCTCAACAAGAATGAAATTCCTTTACGTATCCAACATGTAGCATTAAATTTATTAGCATCTCAATTATGTACTTATTACTGATTTAATATACCTTGAGAAGTAGAATTTGAAATCGATCAAACAAATTTTGAAAAATCTTCACATGAAATATCTCTGCATCTTGAAAATTCTCCATGTCCCAAAGATCTGAAAATTCAGACTTCAGACTTCGGGAATTTTCCCTTTTGGGGTTTAATTGACTTAAATATGAAATTGTGTTTTTCAAGTTCCAAAGTCTGAAACCCTGAATGTCTGAAATTTTGGACTTTTGGGCTTTCAAGTTTCGGAACTCTAGGTCACAATTTTTAGGATATTCCCTTTGGAGTTCTGAAATCTGAAACCCCGAAAGTCTAAAATTTTGGAATTTCCAGCTTTCGGGTTTCGAAACTTTAGGTCCTGCCTTTTGGAAAATTTCTTTCAGACTTTTGAAGTCTGAAAGTCAGAAAGTCTGAAATTTTAGACTTTCGGGCTTTCAGGTTTCAGAACTCTCCCGATTATTTTCGAGTTAATTAATTTTGGACTTCCGAAGTCTGAAAGTCTAAAAGTATGAAATGTTAGACTTTTAGGATTTCAGGTTTTGGAACTCTTCAGTGCCATTCCATGATTTTCATCCCTTGATCTCCGAAGTCTGAAACCCTAAAATTTTGAAATTTTAGAATTTTGAGCTTTTGGGTTTCAAACTTTCAGAGCTCTATGTGCATTTAATCCTTACCTAATTCTGTACGAATAGGAATTTCACCATTAATATTTGGTTTTTTTATTTAAATCTCATTTTCACCTGTCATTTTTACCTGACACTTTGCCCTGATGACCCAATTTTTACCATATCTTGTAATTTTTAACATCATTCTCAATGTATTTTTATTTTGGTCATTTTATTTTTGGTTTAATATCTTTTGTTTTATTTCCTCCTTGTTCGTTTCTTTTGTTCCTCCTCTTCATACCTTGGAAAATGATAAACTCATTACCTGCCATGTTTTCACAATTTGAGCTTCTACAGGCATTCAGAGTTTTTTGCAAGGATCCTCTCAAGTTCTCCAATTCACCCTCTCAGCACCTCTTGTTTTTCAGAGCTTGGATATTAGAGTTTTCAGAGAAATATCTTTTTGGAATTTGGAGCTTTCGTTATTCGAAGTTCTCTTTTTGGAAAGTGTGTCATTCAGACTTTGGAGTTCTTTTTTTTAGGTTATCAGACTTCTCTGTTTTGGAGGTTTTCAATTCAGGCTTTTGGAACCTCTCATTTTGGACTTCTCTAATTCAGGTTTTCAGAGGTTTTCACTTTGGGTTTTTAGACTTCTCCAATTTCAGTTTTTAGAGGTTTTTCGCTTCGGGTTTCTAATTTTTTGGGTTTTCAGAGGTTGGAGATTTTTCAGGTTTTCAGACTTCTCTTCTTTGGAATTTCAGAACTTAGAATTTGATGTCTAATTCCACATCCAAGGGAAAGGAAAAGATGAAATATTCATTCCTCAGGGTAACCCATCACTCCTACTTATCTTCTAACCTAGGGAACATAGGAGACACCAATCTCAGACAAATTGATTTTCCAGACTTCTATGCAAGGGTGAAAGCCCCAAATAAGAAATCCTGGATGAAATCCATATATGACAGTGGGCTTGTTCTTGCTGCTGGTTTTCCCACGTCCATACATTGCCTAGAATTTGTTTTAGCTACAGCAACCCACTACGATGAAGAATCTATGTCAGTTAAAGATGCCGATGGAAACTTTGTGATCTACTTGGACCCAAATTTCTTTAAATATTTGTTCAAACTCTTTCACGTTGAAGATTACACCATAATTTCACCAGAGTTAGCGATGGAACATTGGGACAAAGAAGCAGAATTTTCAATGAAGGTCGTGTTAAAAATTTATCTAGCCAATAGTTTTTCCAAATTGCAAAAGACCATGTATCAGCCAGACTTCATTCAGGAGGTCAATGAAATCATTGTGCTACTGAGTAGAGTCTCAAGTATCCCCTCTGTGAAGGAATTCCAAGAGTGGATGTTCTTATATATCGCTACCATAAAAAATAATAAGGAATTTATCAGATTGGGGGAGCATATCAGTAGCTCCATTTCCTATCAGTTGAGTAGAGTGAATTCTTCAAATATTTTATATATGAAATGCTTCTTGGTTTATTCCACAGCTGATATGGGATATTTCACTAGGTTGAATACCAAGGGTATTCAAATCACCTCTCAAATCTATGATTTCTGTTGGACCTATCGACATTAAAATTTTCCTCTGTAATTTCTATTTTATTAATGTATGTATTAGGAATAGGATGTTGTTAAGTATAATTAGTAGTGGCGTCTAATAGAAGATAATGGCACCATCAGTATGGTGCCACCAATAAAGTAGAGTACGGTAACAGTCAAAGTACAAAAGGAATGTTGTGGTAAAAAGTAAATATTTGTCGTAAGTGGTCCGATAATGTTAAAATGTCAAAGTTGGGTTAAGTAGAGAAGTAGGGTCTACATGATTAGGAATTAGAAATATTATATTTGTAATAAGGACAAAGAGTGATGTCATAAATACTGTTTATTTTATTTGTGGAAAAGTCTAAAAAGGCGGAACCCATGTGAGATGATAAGGTTTATCTTATCTTAGAAGATAAGCCTACATGTAAAGGCAAGAGTTTAGGCATGGAATATGATTGGCCGGAAGAGATTTCCTATCCTATCTTAGAGCTAGGGTGGATAAGCCTGAATTCCTATAAATAAAGAGGCCATCCCCCTCATTTAGCATATAGAGAAGTAGTGAGAAATATTGTATGAGTAAGTGTGTAAAGGAAGCCATCATTTAGAAGGTGTGTTAAAGAATCCATTATGAAGTTTCTACCATAGTTATCGTTGGAAGGAAAGTGAAGTCAGTAACACTTGAAGTACCTCATGGGTGAGATTGTAACAATTTCATGTTGATATTATAATTTACACCTATATTTTAAGGATTTCATCATTCCTTCGTATCATAGTCAATGGTATTCTTGTATTATGTTTGTTGTTGTGTTTCTATATTACATCCACCAAACTAAAGGTTGTGCATTAGTAAATAATCATAGCACGAGGATTTCCCAATGGTGAATTATCATAGTGCTAGATTGGTGATTACATTTTGGTTCTGTTGCCGGGACCATTCCTTAGTGGATTTTCTGGAGAGATATTCCCACTTAGTCAGAAAACATTTGGAGGGTAACCTTGTTTTTAATGTGCATAGTAATTACCATGGTAAAGTCACTTTTTACCATGAATAGTATTTACAATAGTAACTTTACTTTTTACCGTGAATAGTATTTACCACAGTAACTTCAGTTTTTACCATGAATAGTGTTTACCCTAGTAACTTCATTTTTACCGTAAATAGTGTTTACCATAGTAAAGTCATTTTTTACCGCAGTAAGTCAAGTTTTACCATAGTTTAATGTGGTCATTCCTATTTTACTGTAGAAAGGTGTAACATCACTTTCTATTGTAGTGAGTCCAATTATTTGTGCACATAAGTCTTACTGATTGTACTTGTGAGTTGGTATTTCACTGTGGTTACATTTAAAAATAGGGAAGATTCTTGTTTTTTCAGCCCAATCTAATGAAGATGCTTCCTCTTTCATTCAAGAGTTTAAACGATCTTGTATTTGTAATGGCCTCATAAGAAGGGAACAATGGAATAGATTTTTTCTTACCTTTTTGGATGTTTCAACACTTAGGTGGTTTGAAACACTAGGTGATAATGTGAAAAACTCATGGGATTTATTAACTGAAAGTTTTCTTGAAGAATTTGGTGAACAACAGAAATATGCAAATCTCATGATCGAGATCACAAAGCTAGCCCAAGGAGAGAAGGAGAAGATAAGGGATTATCATGCTCGTTTTCTAGAGCTAAGGAGGAAGCTCGATGCCCAGATCTAGAAGGAAGGATTAGCGGATGGGTTGATGAATGGCATGGATAATCTCCTATGTAAGCACTTCATTCTTAGGATGAAGCCAGAGATTAGACAACGAGTAAAGTATGACCACCTAGCTACCATTGAACAAGAAAAGGAGATTGCAAGAAGGCAACAAGAAAGCATGGAAGAGGAGCCCAAAGAAATTGTTGCTAAAGTAGAGCCCACACCAACACCTTTGGTCCAGAATCCACAACCACTCTCAGTGAGCACAAATCTTTCTCCTAGTACATCTACTGAGTATAAAGATCTACTAAGGAAGATGGGCCAGTTAACTACTAATCTTCTTCAAGGAAAATAATTTAGTTCTCAGGGAGGACATAGAGGTCCAAAAAGAAATATTTCTGAAGTCGTATGTTATGGTTGTTATAAAAAGGGTCATTATAATTATAATTTTCCAACTACAGCTTCTACATCTGGTACAAGAGATAATGATGAAGGAAAAGCACCTGTGAATTCTTTTGATGTAATAGATAGGAGCATAAATAATGAAGCAGCCGTGTTTATAACAAAAAGAAAGAAAGAAAAATATAACCAAGATGGAAATGATCCTAAGAAGATGAAAGGAGAAACTAGTAAGAAACATAAGAGAAGAAAGTTTGGTGTGCAGGATTTTCTAATTTCATAGGGACAAGGACCATACTCCATCTTAGAAGATCTGTCCAAAAGGCCTGCAAATATTACATATGGTCAACTTCTAGCTATGTCTTTTGAGAAGAGGCGGGAGCTGCGAAGTGGACTCAATGCTCGACGAAGTAAGGAGGTTGAGGTAATTGTTTTAGAGGCAGAGGCAGATCCCTACACTCCACAAGCTGAGGTATTATGTAATGGTATTTCAATTCATGATGTCTTAGTTGATGGAGGTGCTGCAGTTAATGTAATGACCAAGTCTGTAATGAATATTTTGGGTTTAAAAATTGATCGCCCCTCAACACTTATGTTAAGGTCATTAAATAAGGGAAAAACTAAACCAAAAGGTGTAGTTTCAAATGTGGTAATATCTGTTATGGGTGTTGTATGTGTGGTAGAATTTCAGGTGATAAAAAATGGTACTATTGCGTACCCAATGTTGTTGGGAAGACCATGGCTAAGGAGAGTTCATGCAAGAAACTACTGGAATAAAGGATTCATGACACTTGGACGTGGTAGAGAGAGAGTGAAGATAAACGTGATCCCTTGACATCATAAGGAAGAACCTGTGGATTCAAGTGATGAAACTGATGATTGGACATCCTCTGATTACTCTAGTACCAGTGAAGTGGACACAGAAGATGAAGAAAGTGAGGTTGATGTTTCGGTCATGGATATCCTTCCAGTCACACCGACTTATGAACCCATAAAATTATCTGAAGAATAAATTGATGATCGTCTCCAACAAATAAAGATTGGTGATGCTGTGATGGAGAGTGAGAAGGAATGCTACCTCTATCTCTTTCGAAGGTACATACACCTATTTACTTTTGATTACAAGGAACTCCATCAAGTATGTTGGGTAGAACATTCTATTGAGCTAGTAGATGGTGCTAAGCCCATAAAGTAAATGCCATATAGAATGAATCCTAATTTTTCCAAGACTGTAAAAGAAGAAATAGATAAGTTATTTGATGCAGGATTCATATTTTCTGTGGAGAATTTAGAATTTGTTTCTCCCATTGTGATCTCAATAAAAAAGAATGGGAAGCTACGCATTTATGTTGATTATAGGAAGCTCAATAAGGCAACAAAGAAGGATCATTACCCTCTTCCATTCTCAGATCAGATCTTGGACGAAGTAGCTAGCCAGGAGTGTTATAGTTTTGCTGATGGATATAGCGGATACAACCAAGTTCATATAGCAGAGAAAGATCAGCTGAAGACCATGTTCACCACTCATTGGGGAATGTTTGCTTATAGAGTTATGCCTTTTGGGTTGTGTAATGCTCCGACAACATTCCAGTGTTTGATGAATAGGGTGTTTGAACCCTACATTGGGAACTTCATTAGAGTATTTCTGGATGATTTTTACATCTATAGGAGCAAGATGGACCACCTGTACCAGATGGAGATAGCATTTCAAAGGTTAGATGAAGCACAAGCCTCACTAAACCCTACAAAGTGTGTCTTTGGATGTTCTAAAGGTGTTTTGTTAGGGCATGTTGTATCCAAAGATGGTATTGGTACTGATCCTGATAAAGTTTCAAAAATCAAAGAGTTACCATTTCCTATGAATAGAATTAAGTTGAGATCATTTTTAGGCCATGTGGGTTACTATAGAAGGTTCATCAAGAATTTCTCAAAGATTGCACAGCCACTAACCCATTTCTAGAAGAAGGATGTTATTTATGAACCAGGAAATAAGGCACATGAAGCTTTTGAACAACTGAAGGAAGCCCTAGTGTCTTCACCTGTTTTAAAGAATCTAAGTTGGAGCAAGCCATTCATTGTGTATATTGATGCCTCAGATGTAACACTAGGAAGTAATTTGAGCCAAAAGGATGAAAATGGGAATGATCATCTAGTTTACTTTGGGAGTAGACAAATGAGAAGTGCTGAGGTAAATTATACTGTAACTAAAAAAGAGGCTCTAGCTATCATTTTTTTTATAAAGAAGTTTAGAAATTACTTGCTAGGGCAGAAATTTATAGTTGTAACAGATCATCAGGCTCTAAAATATATTGTAAATAATCCTAACCCATCATAGAGGTGAGAAAGATGGATAATTTTTCTACAAGAATTTGAATTTGATATTATAGATAGGCCAGGAAAGAAGCGTGTCAATGCAGATGCACTCTCTCGAGCCTATGATGTTTTAGGTTCATCTTGTGATGATGATGGTTTCCCAGATGCAACATCATTATCCTTTAACACAATCCATAGTGAATACATAAATATTTAGAATTATTTGAATGAATTCAAGTTTCCTTATGGTGACAATGTAAAGACTAAGAGGAAGATTACTCAAGCCAGTCGTCCATATTCTATTCTGCATGGAGTATTATTTCAAATAAGACCTGATGGATTTTACAAGAGGGCATTTGGATATGATCAAGGGAAGGATCTGATAGAAGAATTCCACAATGGTACATGTGGAGGGCACTTCTCTGGACAACTTACAGCAAGAAGGATCTTGGATGCAGGTTATCACTAGCCCACTCTTTTTAGAGATTGTTATAATTATTGTAAGACATGTGATATTTTTCAAACACATGGTAACCCTAAGACTTCATCAGCTCCATTATGCCCTATTCTTCCACTTGGTCCCTTTGAAAAGTGAGGAATATACATTTTAGGTCCACTTCCAACTACCCCATACCAAAATAAGTATATTGTAGTTGCCACAGATTATTTAATCAAGTGGGTTAAAGCTAGGCCATTGAAAATAGCTTCCATGGATGAAGTGGCAAGGTTCATATATGAACGCATTGTCACCAGATTTGGTTGTCCATTATAAATTGTAACGGATCAAGGAATCCACTTCATTGATGAGGTGGTAGAAGCCCTAGTCAATAAGTTTTCTATTAAGCACAGGAAGGTAACAACATACAAGCCAAGCACAAATGGACAGATGGAAAGAACAAATTTTGTGTTTTATCAAATTCTAACAAAAGATGTAGCCTTGTAGGTACATAAGTGGGATAAAAGGATTCATGCAGCATTGTGGGCATATAGGGCAACATCAAAGTCAACAACAGGATACTCCCCATTTCAGTTGGCTTATGACATTGATCCAGTTCTTCCTATTGAGTTTGATATTCCCACTGTGAGAGTTATGAAAACTGAAAGGATGGATGAAAGTGATTCAGTAAAAGAAAGGTTGGTACATCTTCATTTGCTAGAGGAAATGAGGGAAATAGTGAAGGATACAAGCTATAAGAAGAAAATGAAGCAAAAGGAATACTTCGATCAAAATATCCATTGGTCTCCATTTCATGTGAATGACTTGGTTCTAGTATATGATTCTAGATACAAAAAAGAAGGCAGAGAAAATTTCTTCCCAAATGGATGGGGCCTTACAAAATAACAGCTGTGCATGAAAATGGTACATGTCAACTGGAGGAATTGGATGGTACTCCCATTATGAAATGGGTCAACCATGACAAGTTGAATATTTTCTAGGCACCATCTTTAGAATGTCCATAAGAGTCTACTCCGAGGACGGAGTAGAAGCTAGGAAGGGGAAAATGTCGACATTAAAATTTTCCTCCGTAATTTCTATTTTATTAATGTATGTATTAGGAATAGGATGTTATTAAGTATAATTAGTAGTGGTTTCCAATAGAAGATAACGGCGCCATCAGTACGGTGTCACCAATAAAGTAGAGTACGGTAACAGTCAAAGTACAAAAGGAATGTTGTGGTAAAAAGTAAATATTTGTCGTAAGTGGTCAAGTAATGTTAAAATGTCAAAGTTGGGTTAAGTAGAGAAGTAGGGTCTACATGATTAGGAATTAGAAATATTATATTTTTAATAAGGAAAAAGAGTGATGTCATAAATATTTTGTGTATTTTATTTGTGGAAAAGTCTAAAAAGGTGGAACCCATGTGAGATGATAAGGTTTATCTTATCTTAGAAGATAAGCCTACATGAAAGGCAAGAGTTTAGGCATGGAATATTATTGGCCGGAAGAGATTTCCCATCCTATCTTAGAGATAGGGTGGATAATCCTGAATTCCTATAAATGAAGAGGCCACCCCCCTCATTTAACATAGAGAGAAGTAGTGAGAAATATTGTATGAGTAAGTGTGTAAAGGAAGCCATCATTTAGAAGGTGTGTTAAAGAATCCATTGTGAAGTTTCTACCATAGTTATTGTTCGAAGGCAAGTGAAGTTAGTGACATTTGAAGTACCTCATGGGTGAGATTGTAACAATTTCATGTTGATATTATAATTTAAACCTATATTTTCAGATTTTTCATCATTCCTTTTTATCATAGTCTATGATATTCTTGTATTATGTTTGTTGTTTAGTTTCTAGATTACATCCACCAAACTAAAGGTTGTGCATTAGTAAATAATCATAGCACGAGGAGTTCCCAGTGGTGAATTATCATAGTGTCGAATTGGTGATGACAGACCCCTAGAACATTGGCCAAGTAGGAAGGCAAGTATGTGTGCAAGGTCCTAGTTATGAAATGGCACGCAAGCGCACAAGAGAAGGGTATAAGGAAGCATGTAGCATGTGCGACGCACAAAGGGATCGAGACTTAGTCATTTTGGATGTCTGGAGTAGAACACGTAAAAAGAATGACCTGGTTGCATGTGGATAAGATCCCAGCCTAGTGACAGGATGGCCTAGGAAGGAGCATGCCTGTGAGGGAATCTTATAGAAGAACATCATGGAATAAAGTGAAGAGCTCAGGCCTGGAGAAGCATGCTCGCGTGGAGGACCACATTCGGACACTTGGCACCGGATCTAAAGATACTAGAGGGTGAGTTGGCAGTTCAGGAAAGCTATAAATACAAGTGCCTGCAGAGAAAAAGAGGGAGATCTGTGAAGAGTGAGTGAAACATTGCAGAAATGCTGTGAGGACTCTATTAGTAAATGAGTGTATTTGGGAGAGAATGCATTAGGCCTAGGGGTTGTAAATTTTATTTTGGGTAACTTACTTATGCTTAAGTCTAGTGCAATGCATGACTACATTCTTCTTCTTTGCGACCTTCTATAATGGCTTCATGAATGTAATAAGGTTGCCTATTATAATATATACGTGATTATCAATGGTTCCAATGCATGTTTCTCTCTTATGAAGTTCTCCTTCCTTTCATGCTACGTATAAATGCTTGTATGTTTCTTTCTGTCACAATAAATGTTATGGATTCTGTTAAACACCCAATCTGAAGTAACTGCAAGGATCTAGAGGTTGTTCTGAGCCCTATGGTTCTTGTATGTCTTACTTTTCCCTTCTGAAATCTCCTACAAAGATCATAAATGATGTTTCCCACTAAAATCACATAAAAGAGAGACTTGGTACCCGCACATGCCTTGGGTGAGAACATAGTTTTTGCTGGGTGATAGGATGATGCACCTAGGGTTCCTTTCTTTTGTGATAGGAGTAAAAATGACTACATCTTGGTTCTGTTTATGGGACCTCTTTTCAAATTTGTAGTGGGATTTAGCATACATCATTATCTGTGTGATGAGTAATGACAAAGCAGTTAATGTTGGAAAGTATTGAGTCATGGTTCAAGAGCATGGAGGATGAATTTGCTCAAAGATTTAGTAGTGGACCTAAGTTTAATACACGTGGATGGGTAGAAGAGAATCTCTACCACGATCTGTATGAAACTTTTTTGTGTTGTTTCCCTGTGGAACTTTATGAATGGCTCTCAGCCTACGCATCTAGATTGAGCTAGCGTTATGGATCACATGTATGGACCCAAGGAGGATACTAAAGGCTATAAGATGCAGATCTGACATGGACCTATGCTGTAGATCATTGGGGGAGAGGAGTATTGGGAAGCTACACTCTGGAGTATGCCATTTCCACATATTCTTGTCCGGAGGTTGTTGAGTTCAAGTTTCTGCGGGAACCTAGAGGATAGTTTTTATGTGTTGTCCCTCTCACTTTGAAGATATTGATGATTACCATGAGTTTAGAGGCTTTCCCAATGGCTAGCTAAACCACTCTGAGCACTAAGTGAGGAAGCTAGGGTGGAGGAAGATGACAGATGTTGTGGCAGAAAAAGAGAGGGAGGAGAGGCGACTCAAGTATGGTGAAGCACATGAAAGGGAGATTGCTAGATAACATAAGGTTGTAAGTGTGATGGATGTATGGAAGAAGACGTTACGGGAAGGATTTTAGGTTCACGCTGAGGAGGTGGAACCTGAGTGGTCTGTGCGACCCCATTTTGGCAAGCACATGAGAGAAACCCCTTTGGATTATGATGAGATTTTGTCACGTAGAGAAAGAAGAACCATTGGCACGCATCTAAGCCCACCTAGTCACTAGAACCTGGCACTTGGTTTTTCAGATTAGGGGGATAATATTGCTAATCCAGTTGGTTACATTGAAAGTGATTGGTCTATGCCCAAGAGGTATAATTTCTTGTTTGAGACTTCTATGGCTACAAACACCAGCCCAGTGGTAGGAATTTTCGGGTAAGGTATAGGCACACAAGTGCTTGGTCTTGCATCTAGAAGTGTCACAGGGTATACTATTGGTAGTGGGGCATTGTCACAGATCGTAGGTGTGTAGCTCAGTGGAACTATGGGGACCCTTTTTAGGACCACTTCAGGACCTAGTGGGCCTGGTGGATCTGTTGGTTAAGGATTAGGAATTGGTGGGTCTTGTGGTTCAGGACCTGGTGGATCAGGTAGTAGAGGAAACACAAGTAGAAATTGAGGCTCTGGCTCGGGAGGATTCAGTCCCTAACCACCCCCACAATTTTTCTTTGAAATGTCACTATATTTGCCCAATTATAGAGGTATTGAGGATGCTATGAAACATGTTCACAAATGTGAACTGCTATGGCGCGTGAAGGGTGTCACAACCCTAGAATGGAAGGCTAGTCAGTTTGTAACCATGTTGTAGGGGCTCGCACATAGCTGGTATAGGAAGTATGACCCTCATCAAACAGTGGTGGACTATACCACCTTAAAGAATGCATTCTTGGTGGAATTCCACATTCTTGAGTTTGAGCAGAAAATCATTAGCGCTTTAAAGGAGATACAACAAGGAATGAAAAAGAGTGTCCAGGAGTATGATGTGCGCTTTAAAACTCTCTTGTCTAAATTATCATATGATATTCATCCCTCATAGCATGCACAATGGTTTGTTGGAGGATTGATCACCCCTTTTAGAAGGGCCTTTTCTCATAAAAATTTTACAGACCCGCGTGAAACATTAGAGGCTGCCCTGCATGTCGAGGCTGTTGGTAGTGTAGATACTAGCATTAGCCCATTCTTGGAGGCTCAAATTACTGCTATGGCCAAGGAGTTGGAAAAATTGTCTACAAACTCGGCCCATGAGACTCGCAGTGGTTTGTGGTGCATAGATTGTGAGATAGAGGGGCACATTAAGGATAATTTCCCTCAAACGACAGTAAGCGCTATGGTGGTAGAGTGTGAGATTTTTCATGGGACCATGATGCAAGTAGATATCCCTTGTTACAGCATGTAATTAGAAAGAATGTATCTTGTTACTGCAATATTTGCACCTCTACAACCCATTACACTAAGGACTGTAGGATCATTGATCAGATTCATTAGGCCATTAATCATGGGGTGTGCCAAACCAGTGTTTCCAGTAGTTCTAAGGATAATGATAATTGTTATGAGGAGCACACAGATCGAGGCACGCGTGGAAGAGGTTTTTGAGGAGGATTTTGTTGTTGTGGTAACTGCGGAGGAAAGAGTGAGTTCTCGCATGGAACTGTTTCAATTGTGGATCCATAGAACATTACAAACATGAATGCCCAGACCTATTGCAGTGCTCATGGTGTGGAAAGAAGCATAATTATGAGGAGTTACCGGAATTGTTTGAACATATGAATCAGTAGCACCAGAAGGACAAGGGTGATGTAATGGTCAGTATTAAGAAGGTAGACACATAGTGGATGCCCTGGGTAACACGGGATGAAGGTTTGGAGCCTGTATTGGTAACAAAAAGGGTAGAATCTACACACACAAAGGAGATACCAAGACAGAAGAACCTGGTTACAAGGGAGGAGGTCATTCATGGAAAGTATCTAGACCCTATGCATCAAAAGGAGATATATCAGGACACCATGGATGTCATTCAAAGATTATAAGGGGAAATACAGTGTCTAAAGGAACAATCCAAGAGGGAGGAACAAGGAAGGAGGGTCAAGGCGCAAAAGGATGACCTGGATGAGGTCAGGGAGGTATGTAAAATGCTAAGGCATGAGAATATCATTACCTTTCTTAGATCATGGTTAAGAGAGAAGGTACCACGTGCTAGAGGAGAGCGTGAGAGACAGGTCTTACACGTGAACCTTCCCCCTCATAGCCTTGACTATGACAAGGAGATTACGTTGAATGTAGTTATAGATGGATGGCTCCTCTATAATATCCTCATTGACACAGGCATAGAGGTTAATGTTCTAACTTTGGATGCATGACATCAGATGGGAAGACCTGCATTACAACCATCTTAAAATGTGTTATATATGGCAAAAAAGACTAAGGTAATGCCCAGCAATGTCTTAAAGGATGCATCTATCACTATCCAAGGGGTAAAGTTTACTGGGGATTTTGAAGTCTTGGCAGTTGCTGAGGCAGACATTTTTCCATCGCTACTTGGGCACCCTTGGTGCTATAAGAAAAATGCGGACCTTCCATTCAACAAAGGGTACATAAACTTCGAGAACAAGGAGGAGCAGGTCATTATACCCCTAGGTGATGGGAATTAGACACCCTATATTGTACCATTAGGGGAAGAAGTTCTGGATAGGATATATGTGTGCTCAATCAGATAACCTGAGATGATACACCCTACTAATGGGGTTATCCATTTTGAAGATGCTCAGTTAGTGAGTGATACCACCAGTCTGGCATGTGACAATTGGGCACATGGGAATTATGAATTGATGGGACGACAGTTGAGAGGATTGGTGACCAAGGTAACAAAAGTGCATACGGTTCGGTGCCTTGGAGGAAAAGAACTGCCCAAATATTTAGGAGGAGCCTTCCCTGAGATATTTTTATAGGAGGTGGAATCTCAGTGGAAGAATGAAAAGGAGTAAAGGGGGATGTTAAGTTATGTATTGCTCGGCACAACAAATCGGTGGTGGGCTACACATCAAGAGATCCTTTTGGAGTGGCATAAGGTAAGAATTTCTCTCTCTGTCATATTTTCTAGGAGCAATGTGCCCACCATCATCAAGGAATACCATGGGAAGGAGCCCACCTCTTTCCATATCTAGGAGTGTGAACAGGTCTAGAGAGAAGGCACAGAAGCTTTTCCACCATCCCTCTAGGTGCACAAGTTGTATTCTACACTGCAGGGTTGCGTGCACATGGTATATTCATTCAGAAAAATGCCGCCAGACAAGGAATTAGCAAGAGCTCGCGGCTGACCTTATTCAAAAATTTGAGTACCGAAGTACCAAACCATCAATTGATAAGGCATTGCAAAGTATCAAGCACCTTACCATGGGGGATAGTGCCAAGGCATAGGATAGGCTATTAGAATTGCTAGGTGAACCAGGATTAGGGGTGTGCTTTGAAGAAGTAGATGCGACATAAGAGCTGCAGCTTGAGTGCACGTGTTTGGAGAAAGAAAAAGGAAAGTTGGTGTATGTGATTGATGGAGAGGAATGGAAAATCTTAGATGTTAGCCATTCTATAGGAATGTGCGAGGTAGAAGACAATGCTAATACTCGTACACAAACCTACCATGATCCCTTAAAAACAAAGAAAGTTAACATCGGTTCAGGAGAAAAACCTAAGGAAGCTATTCTTGGATATTACTTGTCGAAGGAGGTATCTAAGATCATTGATCTGTTGTGTGAATTTGAGGATTTATTCCCACGCGGGTATCATGAGATCAAAGGCGTTCACCATTCCTTGGGGGAGATGAAGATAAAACTAAAGGAAGGTGCACGCCCAGTTAGGAAAAGACCCTACTAGATGAATCACAATCTGCGTATGAAGGTTAAGGAGGAAATAGACAAAACGATAGCTTCTAGGATCATTGAGGCAGTGGAATAATTAGAGTGGATAAGTCTGATGGTAATCAGCATCAAGAAGGATGGGTGGATTAGGATCTGCGTGGATTATAGGGAATTGAACGTAGTTTGTGTCATTGATCCCTTTCTGACCCCCTTCACTGAAGAAATTTTAGGAGTCATTGGGTGCGAAATATATTGTTATATAGATGGATTTTCGAGTTACCACCAAGTCCAGATTGCAAAGGAGGACCAGGAGAAGACAACTTTCACCACCGAGTGGGGAATTTTTGCATATACGGTCATGCCCTTTGGGTTGAAAAATCCACCTACTGTCTTTTCGCGCATTGTGGTGCAAGCCTTCCAAGACTTCATCCATAAGTTTCTTCAAGTCTATTTGGATCTTTGGACAGTATATGGTCTAGTTAAAGACCATTTTGACGATTTAAGTCTAATGTTTGAAAGGTGTAGGTAGTTGAGGATATCCCTCAACATCAAGAAATGTGTGTTTGCTACACCCTTTGGGACTTTATTGGGGCATATCATATGTAAGGAGGGCTTGCTTGTAGATCTTGTTAAGGTTGCAATTATTGTGGGGTTAAGGGAGCCTACTAGCCAGAGTGTAGTGCATGGATTCCTTGGGCATATAGGCTACTACAAGAAATTTATTAAGGGATATGCCAAGATCACCACGCCTTTAGAGGAGCTTCTTAAACATAAAAGTTCCTTCCATTGGGAAGAGGCACAATAAAGGGCGTTTGATACATTAAAAGATAGGCTTATCACCATGCCTATATTACGTTTCCCCTCTTGGTACAAGCCCTTTCATGTCCATGTAGATGCCTCAGGAACCGCTATTGGAGCAGTACTTGTACAACCAGGTGAAGGAATTTTTTATCACCCTCTATGTTTTGTAAGCAGGAAGTTGACACCAGTAGATCAGAATTACACCACGATAGAGTGCGAGGCATTGTCAATGATCTACACATTGTTAAAGTTTAAACAGTATCTACTAGCAACACCCTTTGTGTTTTACACCGACCAGATGGCATTAAAGTATTTGGTGAACAAGCCTGTTCTACAAGGGCACATATGTCGATGGGTATTGTTCTTTCAAGAGTTTAAATTCACTGTTGTAGTGAAGCCTGGGAAAAGAAATTGTGGGCTTGATAATCTATCAAGAATTGATTCAGGGGAGGATGCGCAAAGTATTGAGGAAACAATGCTAGACACACAGTTGTTTGGGTTGTGGTGTGCACCCTCAGATTTGGAAGAAATTACAATATTTTTAAAGGAAGGTATGGCACTGGAAGGGATTAAGACTTTAGAGAAAAATAGTTGGCCATACGCACCGCTCCCTACATGTTAATCGGTGGAGGCTTATACAAGTTGGAATGTGATGAAGTTTTACGCAGGTTTGTATTAGAGCATGAACACCTGGCCATCATGGAGGAAGCACAAGGAGGAAGTACGGGTGGGAATTATGTAAGTGATGCCACCGCGCACAAAATATTAATGGCAGGTTTTTGGTGGGAGACCCTATACAAGGATTGTAGAGACTATTGTAAAGTGTGTGACCACTGTTAGCACATTGGAAAACTGGGAAGGAGAGATGAAATGCCTTTGCGCCCTATCCCTAGTGCGGAGACTTTTGAAAAGTAGGCAATAGACTTTGTAATACCTATTGCACCAGTGGTGGGTAGGACTAGGTCACATTATGTCATCACTTGCACATATTACTTGACAAGGTGAGTAGAGGTAGCCCTGACTAAAGATTACACAACAACCACAAAAAAAAGGTTCTTGTGGGAAAACATTATCACAAGGTATGAATGTCCGTTGAGTTTGACCAGCAATAGGGGTACGCATTTCTTATATGAGACCATAAGGATCCTATTATCAAAGTTCATGGTGGCTCACCATAAGACTACTCCCTATCATGCACAAGTAAATGGAACCGCGGAAGCATTCAACAAAATACTGAGTCATACCCTGACCAAAAATTTTTATGTCGGAAGACAAGATTGGGATGACAAGGTATCAATAGTATTATGGGATTACATGACAACATATAAAAGGTTGAACAAATCCACACCTTTTCAGTTGGTGTTTGGTGTGGAAGCTATTTTTCTAGTTTAATTTATGTTTCCTTCTTTGCGAATAGCGTGCGTAGGAGGGTTAGCCGATGAACAAGCACTGGAAGAAAGAATCGATGAGTTAATGAAGTTGGATGAGAGACAATCACTCACTAGGTGGAGCTAAACAGAAGAAAAAGAAAAGCAGAAGGCTTGGCATGATCGCCACATTAGAAACAAGAAGTTTGAGGTTGGGTAGATGGTGGTACTATATGATTCTAAGTTTCTGCACCATCCTAGGAAGTTGAAAGTCCATTGGTTGGGTCTTTATACAATCTCGTACATCCTTGATTTGGGTGCATACCATTTACAAGTGCTAGATGGGACAAAGTTTCTTGGACACTTCAATGGGAGTAGGCTGAAGCCCTACTATAAATAAGTTTTCTTGGTATTTGTAAATGAGGTAGTTTTTCCAATTAGTTTAGAATTTCCTTCATGCTTTTTCATTTCTTGTGTTTCCCTTTTGCATTGTTGTTTTGTTTTGCGTTGTGGATGCCGATAACCTTATTGATATTTTGGAGAATTTGTGAATGCGCAGAGGACCACGCATCATTTTAAGTGTGGGGTGGAGAAATGTGAATGAGCACATGATTAGAGTGCCAAGGAAGTTGTGTTGAAAATCCCTATTGAATGGCTCGATTGAAAAAGGTGTATGAAGAGATGGAAGAATGGTTAGTGCCAGGATAAAGCTACTTGTAGATCCCACATACTGAGGAGAAAATGCATTTAAGCAACACGAGGTAGGTGAGAGCAAGAAACAACAAAGAAGAAGTGCCTTCAGCGCAGGTTATGCGAGCACAAAAGTCTCCTGTCATGTTGGATTGGTTGCGCACTAGAAGGTTGGAGGAGTTTTCACACAGGTGGGGCAAGTAAGTGAAAGTGCTGAAGATGAGATTTGTTTGAAAAAGCCGCATTAAATGAAAAAATTATGGTGGTAGGTGAAGTATCCTTTAATGTTCAAAAAGAGAAAAAATATAAGTAAAGGGTTAAGGAACTTTAATTTTCACTTTAAGAAATAGAGAAAGGAGTGAGTTTTATAAACTAGGGTTTCAAGATTCGATCGTGCAAAGAAAGATCTATGAGATTGAAGTGTGAGCAGCCAGTTTGAGTTTGCAAACTAGAAGGAAGGGATTACATGGGTGTGAAAAGAGTTATAAGGAGGTGTTGTTTTGTGGAGTTTATTTGATCTCAGTTAGGGTTCGGAAAACTAGGGCATGGGTTCAAGAGTTTGATATCACAGATTTGAAATCGGAGGTTAGAAGGAGTGGAAGAATAGAGTAACAAGAAGGGATTAGAGTGGTAAAAAGACCTCGAAAATGGTACCCAAGAAAGGAAAGGGCAAGGGCAGGTCCAAACAACAAGAACCCGACGTGAACACAAATGAAGAATGGTATGCGGAGATGTAATACCCAGATGGGGTGATGCTGGGTAAGGAGTGGGAATCCCTCCTGAGAAATGTACCTGTAACTGATTATAACCACAGAACAAATACAATAGAAAAGGAAATGGCACTGGAATTAGTGCGCCCCATAAGTAAATGAACACCAGAGGGCTTACCAATATATAACGATGATGTTAAGGTCAAAATGGAGAAGGCAGGGTTGTTACAACTCTATGAGTTGCCCTATTTTGGAAAACCAGAGTGCCTTTACTAATGGTTAATGTCGTGGGTACACGAAGATTACTTCCACTTTGCAGGGTGCAAGATGCATTTGTCACGCCACTAATTGGGTCAATTTCACATCATTTTCACAGGCCTCATATTTTTTTATTGATGGACAATTGTGGTGGATGAGGTCAGTGACAAGGAGGCACATGGTGTGACTAGCACCACCTTTGTGAATCTGCCTTTATTTTGAAGTGGTCTCGTGTACGATGCTCTTATTTAGACCATCAAGTAACCTCGTCAATGAAGATTACTATGTCATTTAGTAACAAAGTTGAATGGAAAACATGTATGTTTACCTAGTTTAATTATTATGTTTCTAGTTGCATGTTTTTAGGATTTTTCCAAAGGTCAACGTATACCAACTTAGTATTCCTACATCGCATATTGTAATATTATTTTTTAGTTAAGCGAATAACTAGGTAGACAAGTAATCCTTTTAGGATTATAAAATCCTGGGCCATTGTACTTGTCAGATATTAGAGTACCTAATGCACTGGGAAAGTTATAGAAGTTGGGTGGACCTATGCCAAAGGCATAAAATTGATGGAACTTAGCGAAGAGATTAGGGTAAAGTTAAAGAATATAACTTACAATTGAAGGCACCCCACAATTGGTACGGCTAGTGACAATGGTATACATTGTATTTCAGGAATAAATTTTTGTTGAAATTATTGAAGGATTACATTAAACATTTTACATATTTTTCATTTGATATAGATTAGCTGATTTTTTCTTTAAATCAATCTTTATTTCTGCATTTCATTGTCGTCGTCAGTCTATTATTTTTATCGATGGATCTTTATTTTGCATTTTTCCCTTCACGGATATAGCTCAATACTTCTAGGAAAGAGTATAATTTGTTATTCTTGGAGTCCATTAAGTTGATCAGCTGGACATGAATAGTGTAGACAATATGGTAATACCAAAATATAATGCGCAGAAAATGTGTCGAACTACCCTAGAAGTCCAATGTACGCTTTCATAGATGCATAGATAAATTTCGTAGGATGATCAAAAATTATCTTGGCCAATAAATTACTTCCCAAATAAAGAGGATTCACGGTTAAAATTCAAATTAGTTCTGCAGGAAGAGTCCAAAGATGATTTAGAACTTCCTAACGAAATATAGATCATACGATGTCTCCATACTTAAAGAGATTTAATGTGTTTGGAAGAGGCGATACTTCATTCCCATTTACAGGGGGAAAAGAGGAATTTACATTTTGTAAGTTTTCTGATTACTCATGACCATGATCATGCCAACATCCCTAATGCAAACCATTGGACTCTTTACATTGTCAGAGAATTTATAAGTCCCCGTTGAAGGAAAAGAAACGTATTGTAGTGCATGTAGACCTGATGTGCATCCACTCATGAATTTAAAGATATTGTTACACTGTGGTTGTACACATTAGGCCAAATCTCCCGCCAATTGTCAATACATTGACCTATGTGAGTGACAAAAGTGGAGGGGTGAGATACCTGTTTTTTTACGTCATTACTCTCAGGGTAGACTGGAAGCTTGTAGAAATATAAAAGCTAGTGAAGAGAGGATCTTATTGAACTATGTATGACAAATAAAGAGGACCATCCTGAGAAGGACCAGGAGAAATTATAGTTGATTATAGTTATTGGTGTATGAATTGGTTTTTTTGAAACCTAACTTTGAAAACAATCTAGGATGTTGTGGTATTTTTTGTTGTGTAAAAGTATATTTATTTTGTATGAAGATAGTTTTAAACCATAATTTTCTTATTGTTTGTATATGAGGAGGGTTCCAATGGAACAGCAGGGGAGTTGGATAAGTTTCACAAAGGAGTAGATCACTTCATGTGGTTATTTTGTAACGTAGAAGCAAAGAATATGCTCGAGGCCCTCATAGATTATTTTTTGGAGCACATGTTTATGTACATTATTGCTGATATGAAGGATTGATGATTAGGATCATTCTTTTTTAAGAGCATTGAACAACTATTTTTTTGTGGTCTCACTCTAACAGTGAGTTTCCTCTTCATGATGGTGATGCACCCAGATTATGTTGACGGAAAAACATGGTTTGGACATCAGCCGCCATCACCGATGGGCTACATGAACATTCATGCCCACAGAAGGCACTATGCATGTGGTTCCAGATCATGGAATGCAAACATAAAGGATTCTAGCCATGGGACTCAAATGAGACCACTAGGGTGCGTACACTCCAGCATGAAGATTCATTCTCTCTTGGGTGTTATCACTTTCACCATTTTTTATTCAGACTATGGAGTCTGCTAAGGGGCGATCTTGACTAGTTTCCTAAAGTCTAAGGGAGCCAATCCCTGGGATGTGAATATCCCAGGATATCTATCAAGAACAAGCATGTCTGTAATACGCACCACAAGGTTGCACCTCGATGACATATCCTAGGCTCTTCATGCACAATGATAGAATAAGAGTCATGGAGGAGATACCCTAGGGACTTTCGCAGAGTCCCTAGCGGAGAAGACTCTTGTGCTTGAAGTAGGAAGTATTTATCAATGTCGGGAGCTAACTTTAAGAGTTAAGGGGCGAGAGGATACTAGGTGTAGGACACCATCAAATAGAAAATAAGATTCAATATACAACTCCCCCTTTATCTTAATATTAAAGCATTCATTACTTAGCGCCACCTGCAGCATAAGTTTTCATCCCTTCTAGCATGTATAGATGATCTAACACACATCCTATACTCATCCATAGATGACCCTATGGTCTATGGAAAACACATGCAAATTAGAAAGGTAGAGCACGGAAAAGAAATGTTAAATTAAAATAGAATAGACTTGACCCTAGTAGCGCAAATCCTAACGGGGTAACTATGGCAGCGTGCTATTCTCTCGAAGTTAGAATGCGCCGCTCAATCATGCTGATGCAACATAAAATGCACCATACATGACATGCATGCCCATGCATAAGGTAGGTCCCGCAGGCAGGGGTCACTTCATCATTGAAGTAGAGTTAAATATATGTTTTAGGAGAACCAGATAGTTGCAATAGTGCAGTAAGGGACTAAGGTTCATGTTGAAGTGGGAAGTGCACGCTGGGAAGCATTGAGGCTTTCAGTGAGCTTCAAATCAAGCGTTCGACTGATCTACTGTGTTTTATACACTCAGTGTTTTTCAGACACCATGGAAATTTGCTAAAAAACCTAGGCAAGGAGATTGTTGAATTGTCATTGCCACCTGTAGGCAGCGAATGGACATAGATGGATGCATGGCAATTTTTTATGTATGTCGGTGCATTCTAGTAGGGAGAATAGCCTCTGCTGGTAGACTAGGACCCTAAAATTAACAAAAATGATATTTGAACAGAAATATTAGAGGGTAGACCTATGAAAGGATCAAGTTCACTAAATGTGATTTGAAATTAGGCCCCCCTCCCATTCTTCATTTTTCCCCTAATCTATACAAATGAAGAATGATAATTTAGAACATAGAAAGAATGCACCTTGGTTCTGAAAGGAATCCTAAATTACTGGCTACTCTTGATTATTGACGATGGTACGGTCCAACTAGAATAGTGATGAAGTGATGTTGGACCCCTGGAACATTGGCCAAGTAGGCGCGCAAGGTCCTAGTTATGAAATGGTTCACAAGCGCATAAGATAATGGTATAAGGAATCACGTAGAAAAAGTGGCATCGCAAAGGGATCCTAGAATTACTCTACTTTTGGATTTTGACAATGCAGTACATGTCCAAAGCATGACCCAATTATGCATGAAGTTAGAGAGAGCTAACCTAGAGTGATCGGGTGGGCTAGAAGGTGAGACAAAGTGCCTGCGAGGGAATCTGAGTGCAAGAAGAAAATCATGGAACTAAAGTGAACAAGTCTGGCTTGGTAGAAGCATGCTCGCATGGAGGGACCACATTCAAAAATCTGTTATAAACATATTTATCTGAGGAGGCTGGCAAGGTGAATTGGTAGTTGAATTTGTCCTAAAGTGTATATGATACCTTTCCTCTATAGAGACTAAGAGTTATATCTAGGGACTTATGTGTTCGATGTTCTCCTGCAAATGTAGGTTTGCTTTTTATATCTAGAATCCGTACGATGGGTGTATGTTGGGATTATATAAGGCATTAGGCCTTGGGGTTGAAACCATAGCTCTCATGTCTTTTCCCTTAAAAAGAGGTGGGTGTACGATGGAAAAGTGACATGCGAGCATGAGAATCTACAAGTAACTCTTCCTCGCACCCGACCTCCCGAGGTCATGCCGAGACAACTGGTGGGGATGGAATACACGCAGGTTGCAGATAAGCTAGTTAGGTAATCTTATTTCTTCAACACGTAATAGCCGGATCTGCGAATCTAAGGTAAAGAAGGCCCTCCTAACCTGAACCGGTGTGATAGATCGTTTGGCGAGGATAGTTGCTCGAAGGCTCCAATCAATATTGAGCTCTGTCGTGATCCGATCTATGGGTTGTGGAATACGTGGAAGATGACCTATGGGTGCTTCGTATATACCTCCCGACAAGGTCATGAAAATGGAATGGCTAAATGTGTAGTGGATCTTTTGGTGCTTTATGGATGATTCTCTGGTCTAGTCCAGAAATATTTAGCTTGGTTGGCTATTACGTTTAATAATGATAGTTGTGTGATGATGTCTGGTGGGGGTGGAGAGGACCTAAATACTAATGTTCATAAACCAGCATCAACATTGAATTTGATTTGTAGGCCCGTTGGGTTGTGGGACCTGTGGATCACAACCGTAAGTTCGTGGTTGTTTTGGACCTCCTATGGTCATATGAAGAGTCAACCCCTTAGTCCGAGTATCCAGTAGTCGTATGCCTTTTTGGCCTCTACGTTTAGAACTAGAAGTTGCACGATTTTCTCGGAGTACCTAACAGGTGTTCTGGCAACTTGGATACGTAAGCTAGTGTCTATATCAACGAGGAGGTCTCCTACATCTGGTTGTGGGACTAGTGGATCACAACCGAATGTTTGCTCTCTTTCAAGTCCTTCTACAGTCATACGGATATCTATCAAGGCAGTCTATAATTTGTCTGATTTGACTAGAATGTGTGTGCTTTATCGTCTTCTATGTTTAATACTCTTAGTTGTGCACTGATTTCTTGTAGGTCTATTGTTGCTCGGAAGACTTGAATTATGAGATTTTGATCTATGTCAGTTATTGCTACAACAATATTTGGTTGAGGCACGATTGGCTCAAAAACGTATTCCTTGGGCTCCCTAGGTCCCGTGATTGTCATACAAGATCAATATAAGCCTAACTGAAATGAAATAAACTAACTATGCAAGATATATCTACAACATATATATATTCCTCTATTTATTGTATTTTTGATAGAATTTTGAATAGAATTGCAAGAGCAACTAATCTAATACATTAAGAAAATGAAAACTAATCTAACAACAAAATTAAAACAAACAAGGTAGCCTGGTGTAGCTACTTACCTGTGCAGTTGTGAGTTTTATCCTAAATAACTAGATAGTTGATTAACTTAATTGAAAGATTCTCGATCCTACCTCAGAAGTGAGGAATGAATCATAGTTTCTCAGAAACTATCAATCCCCACAGCTTCCCTGGAAATATCAAAAATGAAACTTAACTGAAATGAAATATTTCACTACTCTATTTGATATGTTTTAACTAGAACTTTGACAGATAAAACCTGGAATTTACAGAACAGTGGCGAATCCAGTAGTGTATGATTTTGTCCCCTCAGAATGATCTCCTCGTTCCTTCATGTTCACGTGAGTCCAGAAGAGCGTGTATATGCTAGCATCAACAGAAGAAGGTATTTTGAACAATGGCAGCTTTGGATATAGACCGAATAAAATGCAAGTAGGAGAGGGATAGCGCAAGTGACAGAGCTTGGCGTATGCAATTCCTAGCGGGATTTATTGTGGGAATACAACACAAGTGTACCAAGAGATTCTAGAATCTACCTTCTATGAAGAACACAACCTGCAACTCTAATGGATTCAATTTACAAATGACACTATTCTACTCTAAACTAATTTGCATGAACAACAATGAACAAGACTGGAAGCAAGAAGATCAAATGGCTTTCAACAGCAAAGGAAAACTAGCATGGATGCAAACATGAAAACAAAATGAGCTCTAAACAAGAAATTGATAGACTAAACAATGGAAATGAGAAGTTGAGGGGCCATTTTCTTGAAAATAAGCTAGCTATTTATAGATTTCACATTCACCCAAAGGTAACTCCCATTAGAACTCTTTTACCATTAAACAATGAAGAAACACTATTCTAGGGGACATAAAACATTAATACGAGCCAAGGCGGTTGAGAAAAGTTGGTGAAAGTTGAAAAATTATGCAAGTCGTGATCAAAGCAGCATGCTAGAAAACACGCATAAAGGACTGCCGCCTTGAGTAGGGCAGCGGTTATAGGACCGCACCCTGACAGGACACAAGGCCGCCCTGGCAGGGTGGCGGTTTCATCACTAAAGGGAAAAAGGTGTTAAAAATGGGGGTGAGGGATAAAACAAAGCACAAGGAACTTGGACAAAGCATTTGGGATGCTAACATATACTTCGTGAGCTTCTCTGGACCCCGAACACCTTACGAGGTGACCTGTATCATCATTGGGGCATGTGTGACATCGTTCTGGCAGCACAGTACCCTACAATTTTGGGTACGTACATATTGCCCCCTCGGAGAAGCGTTTTAACCATGAAGAGGCGTAAAATAGTGGGTCCGAGTATGGCGGTCCCAAAATGGGAAGCTAGAAATTATACCTGACACGCCCGTGTGTCGAAATTTCACCATCTGAGTTCCTGCTACCTACAAAATGGAAAGAGGACTCAAGTGCAGATAGATAAAATAAATCAAAAAATAAATACTAAATTAGTATGAAATGAGGACTTACCATTTACGCGGGGATGAGAACTTACCTCTGTCGGTGCTCTAAACCTATGAAAGGGGCATTCAAAATGAGTCAAAACACTATATATATATATATATAATATATATATATATATAATGGACCATTTTCCTATTCATTTACGCGTGTTGATTTGATAGTTTTTGAGCTCTGGGACCCACAGTGACGGTTTTCAATGAGAGTATAGTTGAAACATTCGTATCGAGATAGTGATCATGCCTCCGCGAGCAGAACCTCGACCCGCGAGATCCCAGGTTAGTTCTTCTCGATTTAACGTTTTTGCACCCAAAATGTAAAAATGATGAAAACTTTGTCGTGGGGGGGTTATTTTTAGAAATGTCAATTTTAAACGTGTCTCTTAGGGGGGCATGCCTAATGGGTAGGCTTTTGTTTTAGCTAAAACGGTCAATTTTTTGTATTTTTAAGCATTTTAGGGTATGTGACCCATTTGTAGTCACGGGACAAGACCGCCGCCCTGAGCAGGGTGGCGGTTACAGGACCACCACCTTCCAAGGTGGCAGTTACGGAACTGCCACCCTACTCAGGGCGGTGGTTCTCTTCAGAATGCTAAAACAACACTAATTTGAATTCATTTTTGCATTTTTAGTGTCCTTACTTTCTTTAATGATTTTTCTAATGCAATCTTGATGCTAACTTGCTTCTTTTTGCGTGTTTTTGGGTGTTTTACAGAAGAAGGAAGAGTACATTAGATGGATCCGAGAGAGGGAGTGTGATTGGCTTCCAACAGTGTTAGATGCACTCTCTCAGGATGAGCAGGATACTCTCCAGAGGGCAGGCATATTGAGGATTGCACGGGTCCCCCATGTTGCACCTACCAGTCACATATTATGTGACTTATTTTCTTGTTGGGATGCAGATCGGAACACCTTCCGATTTCCAGGTGTTAGGGGTGAGTGGACTATCACCCTAGAGGATGTCTACCACATTTTGGGAGTCTCGATTATTGGGAGGAGACTTTCATTTGATACAGCAGTATCCAAAGCTCAGGTGACTCAGTGGGCCACCTATATGGGAGACGCAGTTGTCTCCACTGGTTCAAAGAAGGGGGTGAAGGTCCGTTCTATTCCTAGCTTGCCCATCCCTCTGATCCATCAGGCCATTATGGGCATCCTTGCTTTGAGATTGATCGGAGACAAGGGAGGGGATACTTTTCTCTACTGCTGGGCCCCCATCATCGCACAGATTGAGGCACATGGTCTGGATTTATGCTTGGGGAGCCAATATACTTGGGACCACCTATCACAACTTATACATGATGGTTTGATTACAGGGACAGTCGCTGAGCCAACCGACCTTAGTTATGAGCTGGGTCTATGAGCACATTATCCCTTATGGGAGGGGCGTAGAGGTGGAGGATCCTGGGGCCATGAGGGAAGCTAGATGGATAGAGATGATGGTGCTTAGAGCACCCCACCAGCCAGTTGCTTCCCTGACTACTGAGGATATGGAGGCCACACCTTATCAAGCCATGGCGGGGTTGTGGGGCGAGGAGACCTTTACTTTGATTTCCTGCTCTACTACAAGATAGCTTATGGATAGGATGGGGAAGGTAGAGACACACCCCTTTGATCGAGTGCCTCAGTAGTTCAGCCTTGCTTACATTGACATGCTTCCCCCAGTGGTGCCAGTGTTTAGATCAGTTTGGGAGGCTAGAAGAGGTCCTAGAGGCCGAGGTTGGATTTTTGTTACTCCTGGATTCCCTATTACAGCCAGGAGGGTGGTACACGCTCGAGGGAGAGTCGGTGCTCCTCAGGCACCTTTATTTCGGATTACCGCCTACCCTGCCCACAGTAGTGACAACCCCATTGATATAGAATCCGAGTCTGAGGAGTTCACAGGGGGAGAGATGGAGGAGGAGACTGAGGACATGGAGATCAGTGAGTTTTGTGGGGAAGAGGATAGCGATCCTGAGTGGCATGATACTCAGGAGATCTTACAGGCTGAGAGGGCGGAGTAGAGCACGGAGAGGGTGACTCTAGTCTCAGAGGAGTTACTTTCTCAAGACCTAGGTGGAGAGGATGAGTCCATGGTAGGATGCCATGTTGTCCCAGATGTAGGAGGGGGACACCAGTCAGCAGTGGCATCTATGGTAGGTATGGATCCCAGAGATCCTTCTTGGAGGCCCAGAGATCCGAGTGAGTTGTCACTCTTCTTTTGATATTTGTTTTTAGCTAGGATTTCCTTAGTTGCTATCTCTCTTTTTGTTCATCCTTGGTTTCACCTTTTGATAATTTTATAATTTGTTTTCTCCTATGCTTGCAGAGACTACTGATGAGTGGCGAGACTTGATTTACCGGGTATGTACTGACACCCTGATGCTTCCCATGGAGAAGACTCGTGCCGAGCTATCCACGGATGCAGGGGAGCCTTCAGCAGCCGGTAGGCATACCAATGATTTTTCCCCCATCTGGCATGTGGCCAAGATGGTGACCTCCCTCTGTACTGATTTAGCCGAGTATATGACTGCAGAGTGCCTGATGAGGAGGAGCCGCTCTCATAGCGAGGCTACAGCTACTATTTGGGAGCGTGAGTCCTCAGTGCACTCAGAGCGTCGGCATAGCTAGAGTCCCATGTGTGATCGTGTGACTTCTAAGGGATCTCATAGGGATTGAGAGGCCACTTGGTTCCTTTTGTAGTGACTCTTGTTAGATTGTTTATACGACCATTTTGTATTTTCTGGCTCATTGAGCGTTTTGACCATGCCTAGTGCATGATGGCATTGTACATAAAACCTGATTATATATATATATATATATATATATATATATAGATATATATCTTTGGATCTAAACTCTTTGTACCTAGAGTTTTGTGATTCATTTTCACATGTATATTAGATGTTTATAAAAAAATTGTTTTTATATGCTTTTCAGAATGTATGCAATGGAGAACAAATATCACAAATGTTTTCTTTTTGTATTTCGTGATGCTGATGTATGATGATGTGGACACTACGTGATCTTGAACTTTAGTTTTCTATAAGCAATTTTCCAATACTTCATATTGTTTTGACAAAATGTGATGATGAACTGGTATGATGAGTAAGATGAACTTGCCCCACTCCTAACTCCATGCAACCAGTAAGATGCGAGGGCTCACCACTGAGAGCTAGAAAGGGCACAAGCTATGAGGTGTGTTGAAATGGTAATGATGGGAGATAGACAAAGAGTTGGTGGAACCAAATTAGGACGCTACAAACCTATCTTACTCAAGTGACTCCATAGTTTAGAATGCAACTTGCTTTGCAGTTTATCCAGACTTAGATCCGTAGATGGCCACTTGGTTGACAAAATCTGGTTTTCAGGGTTTTGAACTCTCTTGGAATTTTGGACATCTGATTCATTTGTTTTTGACTCAAGATTTCAAAGGTTTGTTTGAACTATTTACTTATGACTTTTAACATTTTCTGTCAAGAGAACCCCCTACACCTTGCCCCATGCTACTAGTAGGAAGCATGGGCTTATCACCATGGACAAGGCATAGGCAAGTAAAGGCATTCCCATCCTTTCCCAACCCTATGTCACTAGTAAGAGACGCAAGCTCAACACCGAAGGTTGGTAGGGCAAGGAAATGTGTAAAAGTAAAATTTTCTGTTTGATCTACATTTGACTTACTTACTTGAGCAAAATGTCAGGATGTTCTTATTTCCAATGAGATATATACACGGGATAGATGTGAAACCATGAAGCTTCTAGAATAGACCATAGGCAAGACACCTATCCTAGGAAGAAACCAAAAGTGAGAACAAGCATACAGGCCTTGGTATGGTTACCGTTAGGACTTTGTCATATCTAGCTTTAATTGATGAAATGATTCTGAAACAGTTGATGATGTTATGAAAATGAAGAAGTATGATTTGAATGCTCCTGCCAATACTATCAGAAGTTTGTAATGAATTACTTAAGAATAAGTCCCTTGATCACCAAATTTTATGAAACGAGTGAACAAAATGAACCTATCTAAATGAATATGTAATGTAGATATAATTATACAAATAGTGCCGATGCTTCATGCATGAATCATTTGAGATGCAAGGAATTGACTGATTCATTGAACTCCTCACCCTCCAGTGTGCACAAGAGATACGCACCATTCCCGTAGTCTTTCATGACCCGATATGGGCCCAACCATTTGGGTCAGAACTTTCTTCCCTCGCCAGTTTTCTTATCAATCCGGCTGTCTAGTCTTAGAACTAGATCTCCTTCATATATTTCTCACTCATAGACTTTTTTGTTATACTGCCAGCACATCCAGTCAACATAGGCTCTATGTCATTGTTCAGTGTTTAGCCTGGCTTCGTCAAGGCTCTCTAGTTGAGAGAGGCATGCCTCCCTGTAAGCTTCCTCATCCAGAATCCCTTGTAATGAGATGCGGAGACTGGGTATTTCAACCTCAAGCGGGAGAACTGCTTCTGCTCCGAATACCAGTGAGAAAGGAGTTGCTCCTGTTGGTGTTCTTATTGAGGTTCAGTGGGCCCACAAGGCCGGATATAGTTTTAAATGCCAATCTCGTTTATTCTCCTTGACTGTTTTAAGGAGAATAGCTTTCAATGTTTTGTTTGTTGCTTCGGCTTGCCCATTGGCTTGAGGGTAGTAAAGGGAGGCTGTGTGATGGTTTATCTTGAACTTGCTACATAACTCACGAACCTCGTCGTTCTTAAAGGATGTGCCATTATCTGAGATAATGACTTGTGGGACACCATACCTATAGATAATTTGGTTCAAAATGAATTTGGCAATCACCGAACCTGGTACAGTGGTGAGAGGCATGGCCTCCACCCATTTGGTAAAATATTCCATGGCTGTGATTATAAAATTATGGCCATCGGTTAATAAGGGAGAGAATTTCCCCATTAAGTCTAGACCCTAAGTGGAGAAGGGCCACAGAGTCGATATTGGTTGCAGCGATTGTGCTGGCATGTGAATCTCATTAGATAAGTCTTGACATTTGTGGAACTTGCGTACAAATTCCACTACGTCATGCTCGAGAGTGGGCTAAAAATATCCCATCTGATGTATTTTGAGAGTGGTGGTGTGACAACCGAAGTGGCCCCTGCATATCCCATTGTGGGATTCATGAAGAATGCTCTTGGATTATTCTATGTCGATACATCTTAGAAGCATGCTGTCGAAGGATCTACGATAGAGTACTTGGTCTAAAACAACATATTTAGCTACGATAATTTGATTAAATACCTTCTTTGATGTGGTGTGGAACCTTCTAGATACATATGGTCCATGATAAAATTGATAATATTAGTATACCAGGGACATGTGGAGATGGGGGTTCTAGTTTCGACAAAGTATACACTTTCATCGGGAAATTCTAGATCTACCAAGCTTGCCTCCATCTAGTGGATTGTCAGCCAACCAGTTTGCAACGATTTTTCCTTTGATGGATTTTTGGTTTACAAATGTTAACTCAAATTCTCCCATTAGGGTTATGAAATGTCCAACCTTTTTAGACAAGGACCCTTGCATGAGGAATGTTTGTAAATGGTATTGTCTTCACAATGACCCTTGTTTCTTGATTTAACATGTAATTTCTTCAATGTTTTTTGGTGAAGAATATGGAAAGGCATTCTCTTTCTGCCTCTGTATAACACATTTCATAATTGAGAAATGTTCGGCTAATGAAATAGATCGCGCATTCTCGTTTATCATCGTCTTCTTGAGCTAACATACAGGCCAGTGAGACATGAGTGGCTCGTGAGTATAGAATTATAGGGCAGTCTGGCTTAGGAGGTATTAACGTGGGTGGTGATAATAAGAAGCATGCCTAACTACTTAGAAATCCTCATTGCAGTCTTCATTCCAATCGATACTATAATCTTTCTTGAGTAGATTGTTGATTGGATGAATAGGCAAAGATTAAATCTAGGATGAACCTTCAGATTGCACTGAGTTTCTCGAGAAATGACCTGACTCCAGACTCATCCGAAGGTGGGATCATCTTGAGAACAGCCCGCATTTTGGTTAGATCAACATCAATCCCTCGTGAAGATATAATTTATCCTAGAAGTTTTCCTCCTATTACATCGAAAACACATTTCTCTGGGTTTAATGTGACACCATACTCAATTAGTCATGAGAGGATGATACGGAGCACCTCCGGATGACCACATAATTTCTTGGCCTTGGCTAACAAGTCATCCACATATTATTCCACAATTTTATGGATAAGATCATGCAATATATAAGTCATTTCTCGCTGATACGTAGCGCTGGCATTCTTAAGACCAAATGGCATGATAACATAGCAATAAGTTCCCTAGGGAGTTATAAATGTGGTTTTGGCTTGATCTTGTTCAGATATTTTGATTTGATTATATCCCGAGAACCCATCCATGAGAGACAAAAGCTCAAATCTAGCTGTTGCATCAACGATGACATCAATGGATGGAAATGGGAAATCATCCTTGGGACAAGCTTTATTAATATCTCGAAAATCTATGCAAATGTGTATCTTCCCATTCTTTTTGAGAACAGGGACGATATTAGATACCCATTGTGAATAATTGACTGGTTTGATGAATCCTACTTGGAGAAGCTTCATCACTTCTTCTTTTACCATGAGAGCTACTTTTGGTTTCATTGGTCTTGATTTTTGTTTAATTGGCTTTGCATCTGGTTTGGTGACAAGATTATGTACTATGATGTGCGGTGCATCTCCTGTCATTTCTTTATAATTAAATGTGAAAGCCTTTTGATGTTCATTGAGAATTTGAGTGTGTATTTCTATTTCTTCTGGAGTTAGCAAAGATCCTAGTTTCAAGATCTTTGGTTCTTCCTCCATTCTGATGTTTATATCAATTGTTCTTTCATTTAAAGAAGTGTTACCTTCTTCAAATTTAGGCGAGGCCAGAGGTAGTTCCAAGTCTTCTCCATTTTCTATCTCATAAATATCAAGATTCTTTTACGGGGGGAGCTTCGCCATGGGATTTCCAAAGTAGGAAGAGGAGTGTGGTATTATGGAAAGATCAACTATATGGTGAGCAAGGTGTAGCTCTACATAAGCATTTAGATATTCGAGAGTGACTTTATCATTGTCAACATGATGAAAGATAGAAGATTCTTTCTCAGTTGTATGTGTTAGAAGAGGGTTCGTTGACATTTTCTTCACCAATGGTTTAGTACGAAGTGATACTTTGAAACTTGTATCTTCCAACTCATTACTTGGGGTAAAATGTGAAGCTGAGGTTGCTATTGAATCTATGAGATGGTTCTGTTCTCATGGGATTGCCTCAATGGATATGAAGTTGAATCCTTTGCTTAGATCTAATACCATTGTTTTATAGAGCTGTAAGTGCTCAGATCTAGTCTCATATACTTCAGAGACTTGGTTTGCAACTAATTGTGAGTCTCCCAACACTCTGATGTCATTAACATTGATCCGTTTGGCTATGATTAGGCCAAGGAGGAGGGCTTCATACTCAACGCTATTGTTTGTGCATTCAAAGTTTAACTTAAAAGAAAAAGGTAGGATCTTTCCCTTAGGGGAAGTGATGATCACACCTACCTCGACTCCATAGCGACATCTAGCTCCATCGAATTGGAGAGTCCAATACTTACTAGGAAAAATGGATGCTGGGACATTATTTGTGTCTATTTCTTCTGTTTTAGTTACTTCTACCATGTAAAGTTCCTCTGCTAGAGGAGAACCAACTCCTAGGGTACATCCCATACCTGTGGAATCAAATGGTAGGAAAATTGGTAGATCTTGTTCTAGTAACTTGACAATTTTTACAGTAGTTCCTAATGACACTATTTCTACAACATTAGCTTCATCCTTGAGGGCTAGGATGCCCTTGACTAGGTTCGTAATTTCTAGTTTTATTGTAGGTATTAATTTTTCTCCCAGTTTTGAGTTGATTGGTTTGTTGGGAGTTCAAACTCAGAGTGAACGCCTGGTCTTTTCTTCAGGTCTACTAGGTGTATGTCGAATGGTTTTGGGTCACCTTTTTCTATGAATATCTTTCCTAGGTGTAAGAATCTTATTTCCTGGAATAATGTAGAAGGGATTGCTTTCATGCAATGTATCCATGGTCGACCGTGGATCATATTATAGTTGGTTTCCTGATCTATGATATAAAACTCGGTTAGGATTGTCTTGGGTCCTAAGGTGACTGGTAATATTATAGTCCCAATTGAAGTAGCTTTAAGGCTATCATAACCTCTTAGCGTATTTCTTGTTGTGGAAAAGTTTGTTTCTCCATATCCTAGCTTTTGAAGGAAAGAGAAGGGGACAATGTAAACTGCTGCCCCATCATCAATCATTACACATTTAACATAATTATAGTAAACCCACACCTGTAAATGCAAGGCTGGATTGCCTCTACATGCAATTTTAGCATCTGTTGGCATTTTTTTTATGTCGAATATAAACTTGGTATCCCTATCTGGCTACCGTGGAGGGTGGATATCAAATTCTATATGGTTTACTTGTGTTTTAGGAGGTGGAGTCATGTTAATTAAATGACCCAGACCTAGTGCTTCTAAAAGAGCAGCCGTATGGGTAGGAGAGTTTTTCAATATGTCCAAAAAGGATATGTGAGAGAAGGTATTTGTTAGGTCATTAATTAAATCATAAGCACCCACGGGTTTTACCAACGTTTGTTGAGTGTTATCTGGATCTAGTGGATAGATTGGATTTGGTTGAGAAGAATATTCTTGTGCTCTTGTTATGGCTTCTACGTGCAGCTTAGTATCTAACTCCACTAGACCAACTATCTTGGTTCGTGGCTGATTCCCTAATTGCGGTGCGACAAGTGGATTTAGTGAAGTTGAGGCTTCATGATCATTATTTCCTATCATTACACCTTTATTTTTCCCAGTCGGATTTAATTTATTATTGTTATTTGGGAGTGGATCATTAAAGATCTTGAGAGGTGTGTTTTGAGGGGAAATTTCCCCTGTGAAAGTATTCGGCATAGGTGTCACAGAATCTGTTAAAAACATATCTATAAAGAGTTGTCTTTGTTCTTCTAGAAAACGTTGCATGAACTTATTGTAATCACGACAAGTCTTAGTGTCATGGCCTCAAATTTTGTGGAAACCATAATACGAATTGGGATTATAATTCGTAGGTTATTGGTTTGGTACATGTTGTGGTCCAAAACTCTGATTAAACTGTTGACTATTAGGATTAAATTTTTGTGTTTGTTGTCTTTGGTTTTGTTTTGATATCCAGTTGAGTTTTGACTTGGACCCTGTGTCTGGATCTGTCGTTGTTATTGTTGTTGTTGTCGTTGGGGATGATTAAAATCCACCGCGATGATTGTTGGGGTGAAATAGTTGTTTCATTGGTTGTTAACTAGTGGTGGAACATTTACAACGTTTACTTTTTTAGTCTAATCAGTCACTCCATCTGTTGTCACTCCGTGGTTTTTGTTAAGGATTTTAGGTCCTTGATTGACATTTGTAGTAGTAGGATAAGTCGTAGTGTTTTGGTTGGGGATGATTAACCTCCCATTTGTTCCATATGTCTTGTGGCCGCTATCTATTGTAGCTTGATCTATTCAGAGAGAGGTCTCGAGCACTTCATCATAAGTTCTTAGTGGGAACTTCTGGACTTCTTCATTTATCTCTCTGCTGAGAGAATGAAGGAATAAATCACATAGTTCCATCTAATCTATGTTTAGAGCACTTGCTGAAGAATAGAGGACTATACGCCATCTTTGGATGAAATGAGCAACAAATTCATTGTGTTCTTGCTTAATATGCAAGAATTCCCTGATCCCTATTCTCAACAACGTGTTCATGTCAAAAGCCTTGATGAATCCTGACACGAGTTATTTAAATGAATGTATTGAGGCTTTAGGTATTTTGTAATACCAATCAAGGGCGATACCCTCTAAAGTTTTGGGGAATATTTTAGCAACAACTCCATCCCAAGGGAGCGGTTCTCGAATGGCTGTGGCATAGGCCTTAATATGTGCATTCGGGTCTCCCTCTCCTTTGTACTTGGGTAGATCAGGGAGAGGTCTTGGAAGCATGACGCTTCATATAGTGAATTCAAAAGGTTCTTTCAAATATTCCGAATAAGTTCCTATTATATAGGTTTCGACCATTTATGGTGTTTGCTGAGGGGGTGGAGGTGGAATGGGTTATTGATATGGTGCAACATATGTATTTATACGGGCATAAGGGAATCCCTGTGTTTGAGTGAACATGCTGGGAGAAGAGAGCATATCTCTCTGTGGTGATTTGAAATACATGTTTAAGTATGGAGGAGCATTGCTCAGGAATGGATTGTTTTGTACTAAATTGGGGGGTATTATATTTTCAACTAGAGTGGCGTTAGAAAATGTAGTTCTAGTTGGTGTTTTTTGTAAGTACTGAGGGGGCATACCCAACGTACCTGTTCCTATGAGGAGGTCTACTTGGATGGGATGCTGTGGAAGATTGGAAGTTCCTGCTTGCATGAACTGTGAATTTTGACTTGCTTGAGCAAGTTCCAACCCTCTAACCTTCTCAACTAAGGCTGAGATGACCTCGTTTGGTGAAGACAAGGTATTTTTCCTCAGTGGCATTTTTTGTATATCTTGAGGTTGTATAGGCCATATGGTACCCTGCTATGAATTGATCGGTGCCCTGCCAAGCTTCACCAAGGACATTTCCCATAGGTGGAGGAATGGGGGTGTTTTCTTGGAATGAGACCTTGGGTTGTGTTTACCAAATTCCTATAGATGGGTACATATTTTGAGAGCGTTGTTCACTCCTAGCATAACATGCTAATTATTCATCATCTAACAATAGAAATGGATCCGACTGTCTACTAATTTTTCATCTAAGCAATACCTGCGGAGATGAACTAGATTCTCCAGTGAGCGTCATATTGTTCGAGCCTGAAGGCTTTGGTTATTGCGTTTGAGTGAGATGATCCAACTCCTCTATTTGGAAAGGAGAACTATATATAGTCCTTTGAGGTGGAGTTTGTGTTGAAAATCAATTAGTTGAATAGTTTTCACCCCATGCTGAGAGCGAGGGTGATGGTTATCTATTTAATTGATCGTAGTATGCTTCAAGACCTAGGAGAGGTCTACCATATACATCGTATCCTGACATATTCAGGGGGTATATGAATACCCAGAGAATAATGGGAAAGAGTGAAGGGTGGATGTAAAAATAGAAAGAGGAAAATTAGCTTGAGGAACGTCAGGTTCACCAATTTACTTAGTGAAGCTGATGTGGAGGCTAAATAGGTAGAGAAGATGAAATAGTTGTTTGTTTCATGTCGGGTTCACCAATTTTGTACGATGCAAAAGTGACATGCGAGCATGAGAATCTACAAGTAACTCTTCCTTGCACTCGACCTCCCAAGGTCGTACTGAGACATTCGGTGGGGATGGAATACACATGGGATGTAGATAAGCTAGTTAGGTAATCTTATTTCTTCAACATGTAATAGCGGGATCTGTGAATATAAGGTAAAGAAGGCCCTCCTAACCTAAACCGGTGTGATAGATTATTCAGAAAGGATAGTTGCTCGAAGGCTCCAATTAATATTGAGCTTTGCCATGATCCGATCTATGGGTTGTGGAATATGTGGAGCATGACCTGAGGGTGCTTCGTATATACCTCCTGACAAGGTCATGAAAATGGAATGGCTAAATGTGTAGTGGATCTTTTGGTGCTTTATGGATGATTTTCTGGTCTAGTCCAGAAATCATTAGCTTGATTAGCTGTTACGTTTAATAATGATAGTTGTGTGATAATGTCTGGTGGTTGTGGAGAGGACCTAAACACTAATGTTTGCAAACCAGAGTCAATATTTGATTGATTTGTAGGCCCGTTGGGTTGTGGGACCTGTGGATCACAACCGTAAGTTCATGGTTGCTGTGGACCTCCTATGGTCATGTGAAGAATCAATTTCTTCTTCCAAGTATCCAGTAATCATATGCCTTTTTGGCCTCTACATTTAGAACTAGAAGTTGTGCAATTTTCTCGGAGTACCTAATAGGTGTTCTGGCAACTTGGATGCATAAGCTAGTGTCTATATCAACGAGGATGTCTCCTGCATCTGGCTATGGTACTAGTGAATCACATCCGAATATTTGTTCTCTTTCAAGTCCTTTTACAATCATACAGATATATATCAAGGTAGTCTATAATTTGGCTGATTTGACCAGAACGTGTGTGCTTTATCATCTTCTATATTTAATACTCTTAGCTGTGCGCTGATTTCTTGTAGGTCTGTTGTTGCTCAGAAGACTTGAATTATGATATTTTGATCTATGTCAGTTATTGCTACAACAATATTTGGTTGTGGCACAATTAGCTCAAAAACGTAATCCCTGGGCTCCCTAGGTCCCGTGATTATCATACAAGATCAATATAAGCCTAACTGAAATAAAATAAACTAACTATGCAAGATATATCTACAACATATATATTCCTCTATTTTTTTGTATTTTTGATAGAATTTTGAATAGAATTGAAAGAGAAACTAATCTATATTCCTCTATTTTTTTATATTTTTGATAGAATTTTGAATAGAATTGAAAGAGCAACTAATCTAATACATTCAGAAAATGACAACTAATCTAACAACAAAATTAACACAAACAAGGTAGCCTGGTGTAGCTACTTGCCTGTGCAGTTGTGAGTTTTATCCTAAATAACTAGATAGTTGATTAACTTAATTGAAATATTCTCGATCTTGCCTCAGAAGTGAGGAATGAATCATAGTTTCTTAGAAATTATCAATCCCCACAGCTTCCTTGACAATATCAAAAATGAAACTTAACTGAAATGAAATATTTCACTACTCTATTTGATATGTTTTAACTAGAACTTTGACAGATAAAACCTGGAATTTACATAACAGTGGCGAATCCAGTAGTGTATGATTTTTTCCCCTCAGAATGATCTCCTCATTCCTTCGTGTTCACGTGAGTCTAGAAGAGCGTGTATATGCTAGCATCAATAGAAAAAGGTATTTTGAAAAATGGCAGCTTTGGATATAGACTGAATATAATGTGAGTAGGAGAGGGATAACACAAGTGATAGAGCTTGGCGTATGTAATTCCTAGCGGGATTTATTGTGGGAATATAAAACAAGCATACTGAAAGATTATAGAATCTACCTTCTGCGAAGAACACAACCTACAACTCTAATGGATTCAATCTACAAATGACACTACTCTACTCTAAACTAATTTGTATGAAAAACAATGAACAAGACTAGAGCAAGAAGATCGAATGGCTTTCAACAGCAAAGGAAAACTATCATGGATGCAAACATGAAAACAAAATGAGCTCTAAACAAGAAATTTTCAGACTAAACAATGGAAATGAGAAGTTGAGGGGCCATTTTCTTGAAAACAAGCTAGCTATTTATAGATTTCACATTCACCAAAAGGTAACTCCCATTAGAACTCTTTTACCATTAAACAATGAAGAAACACTATTCGAGGGGACATAAAACATTAATACAAGCCAAGGCGGTTGAGAAAAACTGGTGAAAGTTGAAAAATTACGCAAGTAGCGATCAAAGGAGCGTGCTGGAAAATGTGTGAAGGACCGCCGCCCTTAGCAGGGCGGTGGTTAGAGGACCACCGCCTTGTCAGGGTGGCAGTTTCATCACTAAAGGGAAAAAGGCGTTAAAAAGGGGGGCGATGGATAAAACAAAGCACAAGGAACTTGGACAAAGCATTTTGGATGCTAACATTTACTTCGTGAGCTTCTCTGGACCCCAAACACCTTGTGAGGTGACCTATATCATCATTGGGGCATGTGTAACATCGTTCTAGTGGTACAGTACCCTATTATTTTGGGTACGTACAGTTACACTTAAGTCCAGTGCAATGCATGACTGCTGTCTACTTCTCTGTGAGCTTCTGTAATGGCTCCATGGATGTAATAAGGCTACCTATTATAATATATACATGATTATCAATGGTTCCAATGCATGTTTCTCTCTTATGAAGTTCTCCTTCCTTTCATGCTACGTATAAATACTTGTATGTTTCTTTCTGTCAATACATGCTATCGATTATGTTAAACACCCAATCTGAAGTAACTGTAAGGATCTAGAGGCCATTCTGAGCCCTGTGGTTCTTGTATGTCTTACTTTTCCCTTCTGAAATCTCTTACAAAGATCATAGATGATGTTTCCCACTAAACTCACATAAAAGAGAGACTCAGTTCCCATGCGTGCCTCAGGTGAGCATCCAGTTTTTGCTGGATGATAGGTCGGCGCACCTAGGGTTCCTTCATTTTGTGATAGGAGTAAAAATGACTACAATTTCTATCCTCAACTCACGCTAGACGAGGGAATCAATCACTTTTGCATGATCAACAATGCCTTCTTTGTTGTTATTCTCTGCCATTTCGATAAGGAGTTGTATAGTCAGAGGATTTATGATGAAGCCTTCAAAGAAGTGCATGAATGGGGAGATCTCTACCTTCATTTCCCCACATTTACTTACATTCGGCTTCTTGGCTTCATAGGTGCTCCCAGCAAGATGCCAAGATGTCCCATCGATAAATGGGTTCTACTAGAATTGGCTCGATAAATGTTGGACTACCATAAGATCCAGAAAAAAATGACACAAAGTGGGAGTTGAATTCCCTATTTCAATTGGCAGACAAACTTTCCCTATTTATAAGGCTAAGAATTTGGATTGCAGATGAAACCTTGCAGACTTTCCATCCATGAATTAATTTTGACTATTGGGGTAAATTCAGTGAAACAGGTCAGTCCAGTTCCCATGTGCCCTATTTGGAAGACATCTGGATCCATTTTCAGGATGAATTCATCATCTGATAGAGAAAATATGAAAGGATAAATTTGGATGAGGTTTGACAATTTGGAATAACTAATGTCCCAAAAGACATGTAAGATGATGATGAGGTTTTGGACGAAGTGTATAAAAATAAAAATGTTGTCAATTAACCATTGCCATGGATTGACTGGTATGTGGAAGAAAGTTGCAACACAAAGGAGAGGGCGGGGCCCATTTTGTAGAGAACTTACAACTAGTTGGTTACCTTGGGAATCTCACCCAAGGGATTAGAGCAACCTACAAATACACAAACCCCATCAACCATGAGCCAATCAAAACCCACAAAGGGGAAAAGGTTGACTCAAAAGGACCATACAGTTCCAAAAAAAAATTCATTTGTTTTTGGTAGCTCATCTCTCTTTAAGGCTCTTGTTTCCAAAGCCATGCCTCCTACAGCACCCGTGACAGGAATAGTTGAATTCAATGATTCTCCAAGTGTCCCATAAGACTCATCATTTCCTTTTTCTCTTCCATTGTGACCTCCTACATCAGTTCATTCGACTTCTATAATCATTTCTTCTTTCCCATCTCCTTCTATGGCCCAATTATTCTCATCCTTTCCAGTTCTCTCAGCTAGAGAAACTATTGAGTCACTTGTTTCTGCTTCACTTCCCTTAACACTTACATTTCCTTTCATATCATTCCCTAGCATCATTTTATCAGCTCCTATGGCAGTCCTCACATCCACCCCATCCATTACTACCACTATCATTTAAATGCCAACTAATGTTGTTGGTACTCTTGTTATGGCTAATGTCTCAGGTACTAAATCAACTATTCTATCTTTATCAACATCATCCATTCTAGAATGGTTATTTCAGAAGACTTCAAAGCAAAAGAAGAAAGTTCCTCTGGGGGATGTAATAGATCTAAGCATATTGGAGCATACACCAAAGAGACAGGCCAAGAGGCCAAAGATTGTTTCAAGCTTGATAGTGAATCCATCTGGGGAATGAGTCTTAGAGGTTGCCACTCCCGTTGAGGGAAAAACTAAGGAAAGAATTACAGCTATAGATTATAAGATTTCTAGATTCTCACTGGGAAAAGCCACTCACGAAAGAGAAAAACAAGATGTACACACTGCTCTTGGAAATCTTCTGGAAAAATATGATAAGGATAAATCTTCTAAGGATGAGCTGAAAGCCAAGGTTGAGCATCTCACTGCATTACTATGCAAAGTAACAAAGTCTACTCCATCTACTAAAGTATCAACTACTACGGATATGATAGTTTCATTTACCATTGATGAAATTTCTTATCATGAGATCGAGAAGATAGGTCAGAAAGGGAGATCAATAGATGGATGGATGGAATGTATACTACACAAAGCTAACCCTTTGATTAAATAAGTTGTTGAGATATATAATGATTTGCAGGTTGGAAAAACTACTATTTACAAAATGGATGAAGCCTTCTCAAAGGACAATAACAACCTGAATTTGAAATTAGAAACCTGGAGTGAGATCAAAGAGGAAGATTCGGATCTACTCCTCCAGGAGGATGTAATTGATGATGCTACAAAGTTGTTCGAATATCAAAAGGCCATGGAATTCTAGTCTCAGGTGCTGCAAGATTTAATTAATAAGTTAGATGATAAACAAGTGGAAATTACATATGCTTTACATGACATATCAGTGGAATTTGATATTGTTAACTATAAATTATTTAATTAAAACATCGATGCTCTTACAGAGGAGTAGATCAAGAAGAATTTCATAGATTTGGTGAAGCATGATGATGAGGTTACCAAAAATTTTGGTAGTGAATCTGATGACAGGTTGGTTTTATGCCAAAATTTCCCAGGAAGATTGAAGATAGTTTTGAGTAAAATTAGAAGAGTTCCATCTAAGATCATGAGGGAAATTGAGACAATGAATGTAGTGAATCACTACGCATGTGGGCCAGGGGATGAGAAAATTCAAGGAATCATTAAATGCTTCATCAACTATAAACATCGAATGGTTGCGTGGGAGGAAACGCAACAAAAACCTATAGAAGAAAAAGAAGGTGTTGTAGAACCAATCCAAAGATGAGTGGTCATGAAAGGAAAAATATAAGATCTGGATCAGCCAGAGTTACAGGGTTGACTGAGTCAAACCCTTGCAACAAATTTTCTATTTTCATGGGATCCTGTTCCCTTGAATTAATGATATTTCTATTTTTAGTAAAATGTTAGTTGAAGGCCCAGCTATAATGGCTCAACCTAAATAACTTATAAATAGTTAGGTATATGGAGTCATTTTGGAGATAGATAGATCATGTTTTGGTGAAGTTTCTCTTTAAGATTAGAAGAGTGCTTCAGAGATTTAAAACCTCTTAATTATATTCAAAGTGATATCTTGCCTTGAAGAACCTGATTTCTTGTGTTAAATGGTTGATTGGTCTATACTTTGTGAATTTATGACTCCTTAGTATAGATGATTAGCTTGTCTTTATCTCAGATTACCTTGTTTCATGTTATGGAAAAGTGATATAACCATATTTTATGTTAGTTGTGGAAATAGTGTTTTCCTTCTGTTGTTAAAAGTTATGTTATCGTTAGCTATAATCAGTGAAATGAATGTTTGACATGTGCATGTGTTTTATCCTCATGGTTAGTTAATTGTGTGTTCAATCAAATTTGATCTCTTTATTCTGTATGATTCAGGTTTTGACAAAGGAACGTATGCTTGCAGTTTGTGGTATTTTGTATCCTTTCTAAGTTGCAATAGGTGAAGGTGATTAACAGTGCAAGAATCCTACTCACATTAACCCTTCTTAAGATTAAAATATTCCTTTATTTGGTGCATCACCATCCCTAGTATAGTTTCATTTTCACAAAACTCTTTCCCTAAAATCGTGACAATGTTATCATAGGACTAGATAGCCATTTTATGAAACTAGGAGTAGTATAACACTTAGTTTAGGAAGAGGAATCTGACCTTCTCCGGAGGTTCACCTCGAGCCAAGTCCTACAGCTTGAGAGGTGATCCCATGTGTCCTAATCACACTGAATGACCTTCTTATAGTTTGGCCATTCGAGGGGTGTAGTGATTTGGTGACAACAGTACTTTCTCGAGGAATTTGTTCTTTGTATGTACCCTACATTAGTAGTAAGTTTTCTTACTCATGAAGTCACAAATGGACCAATAAACCCCTTTTATGCCTAATACCATCTTCATTGCTCAACTCAATACCTTTATAACTCTTTCACATTTTTATACACATGTTATTTGTGATTCAAATAAAATGAGAATGGGTCAACCTTATTAACCAACCTGTAGATGCTCAAAACTGAATTATGAGCATCTTGTGTACATAATTTCACAACTTTGAGCAATTTTGTAGGACTAAATCATCATGTTACCCAAGAGATACTTTTTATATCATCATGAGGAAATATCCATATTTAAAATATCATTTTCTTATCATTGATTACTCACATACACCCTATCACCTTTTCTAAAATTGGAGGACTATGATATCAATCCAGAGCAATTTTCTTATACCAGGAACTCGTGAGTGACTATGAAGTTCATGCATCATATCTTTCGAATTCTAAAAGACTATTTGATATTCATTCAACCTTCAGTTTGATAGAGGTACAAATTTTTAGACACTTATTGTAATCCTCCTGATTGCTCATTCCACATATTGAAATTTGGTTTGAAAAATGTCATGTGATATTTACTCTCAACATTATTTGAGCCATCATTACCATGAACAATCTTAACATATTTTTATTTGAATGAATTTTTTCATCAGACTTTGACACTTGACATAATTTATCAATTCATGACATATTTTGACAGATAATAATCTCTTCTTTCAAGACTCATAATATGCATTGTTAATACTTACGAAATTTTAGTTGGCATGAACACTCTTGACACACATGATCATAGGTTCTACACTAATAGTTACAATCATCAAAATTTGATTTGAGACCCAAGGAAATTCATATAAAAACTTCAAGGTATGAAAAAATAGGCTGAGGAGACTATGTGGATAACAAGATATGATTTCAATCTTGATATAAACACTCACAACCACTCATACACATTAAAATTCATAACTGTTCTGATTCATATTTTCACAAGACAATCAAATTTTGTATTGAATCAAGATACTCTTTTGCAAACACTTCTTTCTTGAAGAAAACATTGAAAAAATATATTTATGTGATTTCTCAAAAATACAATCAACTTCAACTCAGGCTATGCTTTCAACACGAATCAATACAAATAAATTAAACTAACATACCTTTGTAAATTTATAAAGGAAACAGTCATCTAATAAAATCCTTTAATTTATTATTCAAATCTGTCAAGAGGAACTCTTGATTGATAGACAGATGAAGAGAAAACTATACTTCATTTAGCTTGTGTATACCTTCTAGAAACCTAGAGAAGGCATACTACCCTATCATGTTACATTAGAACAAAATAAAGTCATCAAAACAACATGACGACTTAGATATATCTTTCCTTGTCCTTGTTCTCTTGTTATTATCCTTGGATTCATTCCTTGGTGTGACTTCAACATCACTTGAGCTCTTAATTTTTGACTGTATTCCTAAAAGACACAGATGTTGCATCTGTTCCAACACTTCTTGAGGAAGAAGTTCTTCATTATTTACACTTATCTTGTCTTCCTTCTTCTTGCCTTTGTCAATATTCATTGTTGTCTTATTTGTGTTAGGATTTGTTATATATTTTTTTATTTTACATCATTTTCCCATGATAATTTCTTTCCCTTCTCATCCTTTCAATTTTTGAAGTTGGTGCTCTTAACTCTATAGATGTATTTTACCACCTTCTTGTCAATTCCTCTTTCAACCATGACTAACTTGTATTCATCTTTGGAACCTAATTTCACCTTGAACACTTTTTTTCCTTTCCTTATGGATGTATATTGCTTATTGTTGTATCTAATAGTCTCATAAAAAATTCTAGAAAAATTCCCCTGCCTATGACAATTGAAACAAACCATATAATTCTTGCCTCTAGGTTCTTCATGCCTCCAATTTTGATTCAATGATTCATGAAGAAAATTTTAAGCAACCTGAAATTTCTCTTGAAAATTGAATCTCACTTTGTTCTTCTCATAGTTAGACCTATAATATCTCCATGGAAAGTATTCATCTACCTTTCTCCTACGATACATAGTTGTATTTCCAATTAGGTTGCATTAAAAACAAGTTCCATGAAACTTACCTATCAATTTCCTAGCATTTGATTACCTAAATGACTGAGGCCTTATGTTGTTTGTCTTCTTAGTTTGTTTCTTGTTTTATTGCATGTTGGGACCATAATTTTCATCCTCCTTGTTCTCTGAAAATATTTGACAATATTCATGGCTTGATTCATCCCTTAACTCTCTTTTCCTTGCTTGTTCCATTTCCTCTCTAAGAGTATTCAAATGAGCCTTTAATTTTTCACATTCTTCATTTTTGGCATGAATTATTTCCTGAAATATCTCATGATCTACTTTACTAGAATGTCTATGTTTCCTTTACAATCCATGAATTTGGTTAGTGAATTGTTCCTACTCAATATTTAAGGTCCTTAATTCCTATGCAAATTTGAGGCAGGCGTTTTCTTTTTCTTTGTTATCCTTCACATTTTCTTTCTTTATTTGGTTCAGTTCCTCTTGAAGTATCTTCATGGTTAAGTTGAGTTTATCACATCCTTCAAATTTTTCCTTGAGAGATTTAGAGATTAGATTGACTTGTTTCTCAAGATCCTCTAAATTTTTTTCATGTTCTTTCTTCATTTGGTTCATCACTTCTGCATGATGTCTAGTTTGACCTTCTTGTTACATTACCAAGGTTCTCAAATTGGTAACCTCTTCTTCCCTGAGTTTGATATATTATATAACATTCTATGATTAAAAATTCTTATCTTTTCATTCTTTAGCATCCTCTTGATCTTTATTTCTCAAATTATTCTCAAGGAAGGTGAAGTGCTTCTCATAGACATTGATGTAGGCTTTAAATTTCTTGTTTTTCTTCCTTGATTTTTCTAATTCTTCTAAAGCACATTCCAACTCAGCTTCTAGATTCACTCTTCTTCCTCACCATCAGAATCATTCCTAGAGCTACTAAAAATTTCCATTTTCATTAGCACCCTCTCTTTGTGATCTTCATCTTGATGCATCTTATGACCTGATCTTGCCATTTTGAGTTTAGAGAATCACCTTCAAACTGTTAGGCTTATCAATAAGGACCACGCTCTAATACCAATTGTTAGGAATTTCAAGCACTGAGAGGGGGGCGGGGTAAATCAGGTATGATAAAAAAAATTACAATCAATTTCCACTTCTTAAATTTTTTACTATTAAGAAATATTGATTTTCATAAGAATGCATTAAAAATCATGAGAGATAGAGAGATAATAAAATAAACATACACATGAGGAGACCAAATAATAATGTGGGAAACCCTTTCAGGACAAAAACCCACATAAACCAATGCACTAACTTGGAAAATTGTCCTTTAGAGCTACAATGATTTCTCGATTGAGCTATAACTCAATCTGGAGCTACAAGTCCAATAATTTAACCAATCCACCACCCAATATTTGACAAGCTATAACTTACATGGAAGGCATAACTCCCAAATTTAGTAAAACACCCACTAACCTTTAATAAGCCACAACATAAAAGAAGGATTCAACCCCTAAAATTTAATCAACCACTACTGATCTTTTTTAAGCCACTACTTACAACAAGGATGTAACTCCCTATGATCTAAACAACTACTTAGACAAATATTACAAATAATTTGATCACTTATGAGTGTTTTTTTCAAAACTGAACATGATTAATTTTCTCTCTCACGTTGCTTCTCCTCTATATTTGACAAGCTATAACTTACATGGAAGGCATAACTCCCAAATTTAGTAGGGCAAAAATGACCCACTAATTTTTAATCATTAACTGATAAAAGAAGTGATTAATTTTCACTCTCACGTTTAATCTCCTCTACTGATCTTAAATTCATTCAGAACTTTCAAGTCACTGGATTTACAATCATTAAATGTATTTTCACCTGGGGTCCCAAACATCTTCTAAACAACTCTTAGACTCTATCAATGGCTTACAAATCTCATTTTAGTCATCACTTAACTCTTTCATTTAAAACTGATTCGTGATTATATATTCTCTCTCACGTTACTCTCTACTACTCTATCATGATTCTCTCTTTTAGTTTTTATCTCAAATCTATGATCTGGTTTGTCCTGGATTTATATATTTTCTAACTCTACAACAACCCTTGACTTGATTGTCTTTTTCTCTTCTCTTCAGCTCTTCATGCATTCAGTGGATCTGGGTTTCTATTGATGGATATATCTCTTTCAGAAGATTTATCTCTTCTCACTTTATTAACAGGTCTTCAGGGATATATCTCTGACATTCTATCAGATTTCTCTCTTTCTAGTCAACAAATCTTCATTTTATTTCGACATTTATCTATCTTCCTCTCTCTCTACAACAACCCTTGATTCATTGTCTTTTTCAATTCTCTTCAGCTCTTATCTTTCTCTGCAAAAACTTTAGGCAATATGATATGCATTCAGTGGATCTGGGTTTCTATTGATGGATATATCTCTTTCAGAAGATTTATCTCTTCTCACTTTATTAACAGGTCTTCATTTTATGACATTGTCTACTTCCTCTCTCTCTGCAACAAATCTTAGCTTTATTGCATCTTCTTCTTCATTTTAGCAATAGATATTCATTGTGTATTGACATCTTTCTCTTAATCACCTTAATATTTTCATTAATCGCCCTTAGGATCATGAATTTGGGATAAAATAGATAGAGATAACTATTTTTGTTGACTCGTGATAACTAAATTTCTGTTTTAATATCTTTCTAATATTTGATTCAGTTACACTTACATTCAGTTACAAGATTCCATTTTTGACACTATGTTATTCCTCCAATATTGGTTTTTTCTATCCCATAACGTAAGGAGTGAAATTAAGTTTCCAATGACACCAAAAACTCAAAAATATGATGCTTGGATCTCGTGATATTCTAATGCGGGTCTGGGGAGCTCGTGGAGAACTAGAGTTCCAAATTCACATTAATAATACGTAATAGGCTACCTTTGAATCCTTTACTTTTTCATCCCTTACATAATCAGACATATCGAATAATCAGATAACACAAGGCACTGGGGTACACAGGTCTTCTTAGCCTTATTCTTTTACATCACCTTTCTCCTGTATATTACTCCATTCTCTTTGTAGATCAGATGAATTAGCTTTTTGAGGAGCAAGTGGTACTAAGGAAATAAGGATCTCCTTGACTTATTTCTTCCATATTAAATTTATATGTAATTCATTATCCCTTTGTAAATTAGATTATTCAGGTTTTCGAGGAACGAGAGGTACTTGGGAACTTGGGTCATATGTGCTCGAAATATCTAATTTATTCGCAATAAACTATCTTATTTTTCTTTCGGGTCAAACTTATATGAGGGGAAACTTTACTCACTTGGCCCTTGTTCCATTGACTTACTTTGTGCTAGAAAAACTTGTTCTATCCACACAACTCTATCTTCTATTCAATTTTTTTTCAATAGGCTTGCAGATAACTCTAACTCTTGTGGAAAACATTCTTTTAAAACCCCTCAAGACCAAACCACTAGCCCGACCTACAATAAACTATGATATTTGTGTTTCAGATCATAGAGTAATGTGGAGAACTTTGAGTCACTTGGAACACATTCTTTTGAGGGACTTTCTTCCTGAAATGCACACTAAAGCCACAATATAAGAAATTTTGTCCTGTAGCCCAACAAATCTTACAGGGAATGTAGACACTTATGGAACTTGTACCGGCGAGGTCTGTTGTGCCTAATTTACCCATCTAACATAAAAAACAAAGATTGTTTTGTCTTACATCAATAATACCATTGTATTGAACTTTTATTCCTCGATAACATGTTCCACCCATGCCCCCAAAGTCTGTAGTACACTAAAAACACAAAATATTCATTTTCTTCAAAAAAATTCTAAGGACTGGAATTTTTGATTTCTCCATACGATCCTTGTGAACACTTAGAACAATATGAAGATGAGTTTTGGGCCTGTAAATCAGATTAAAAATGTGTATTGAAAATTTTAAATTTCTTTAGAGGACTCCCAACTCACCATTTAGTCTTGCACTAACCATGAACCATTTTGAAACATACTGAAACCTTCCTGAATGCACACTAAACTAGCTAGAGTCCATTACACACCACTAAAACACACTAAAAAACTTATCAATCATCTGATTCATACTAAATATATTTTTTTACCATATTTTACTACCTTGGAGACCACCTTGGGAAAGCTCATCATACATTGTACTTGCAGGATACTGAGAACATGATTGACATGACTAACCTCCTGGAACCTCTATGTGAATTGTACTACCAATCAACCTTAAATTCCTCTTTCATAACTAATTTTTCTATCAATGCCCCTTGACATAAATGACAACATCAATTATATGACCAATGTCTAACACCATATAAACCACTTGTGTATACTTTATATTTAACAGGTTCCCTGGGACCACCAACATTTGTTTTTTTTGATCCTCCAAGTCCATATGAGTGACATCACTATCAACCACATCTGTATACTCTGATGCAAGGGTCGAAATGGGATCTGAACCAAAAAAATTGAACTTCATTAATGTAAAAATACACTAGGTGAGATAAAATGAGGGAGACAACAACTTTCTGCACCTAAAACCAAAATTTTCTATTTTTAGTAAATAGGAGCTCGAGGCTGATTTTTCTTTCTTTTTTCAATATCCATAATCTCTTAACATAAAACATAAACTTTTGTTGATGTCTCTTTGATGATTTTTTATAGTTACTATTTTTATAAAGTGTTTTATGATTTTTTAATTTTTTGATCAAAATTGCCTAACTTGTCTTCTCTATTGATCTTTGAGTGCACTGATTCGAGAGGGTTTGATTTTTCAAAAGATTTATATTTAAAATAATTTAAAAGGCCAGATAATTACTATATTTAGAAATGGAACTTCCTCATGTCATATTGTAATGAAATTTTTTTCACTAGAATAGCTCTCTCAAGATCCCGTGCTCAAATTTTCATTTCAATACCCCTACCAAAATGGTAGGAAACTTAAAAAACATGATCTAGGGCATCAAACTAGGGTTTGCTACCATTAAAAAATCATAGCATCATAGGATTTCAGTGCTCATGGATGCCCTAGATTAATTTTCAGCTATGTATGATGAATTTTTAGGTGTTTGGAGCTTCATGACATCAAAATTGGCTACCTAGGTCAAGTTGGTGAAGGAATGAGGAAAAATAAGATTGTACAAGTCTTTAAAAGCTCAAAAACGTTTATTTTTAAGATATGAAAACACTTTAAAATATAGATTTGAAAGAAAGAGAGGGTGGGGTGCATTATTTTTTCCCAAATTTCCTCACTATCTAAGGGAAATTTGGGACTATATGGGCAGCAAAATGCACCCCCACCTTGAGCATGACAAGTGGTGGAGTGAGAGTGGAGAGATGGGGGATGAGAGAGAAACATTTAAGCACACCAGATAAAAAAATATTTGGTCACATAATGAACCTAGAAAGGGGCGTAAGGAAAAAAAAATTTTCCCCACTTTCCATTTATCCCAAGGATAGTTGGACAATTGGGATAGTAAAATGTGTTCATGGGTTCCATGAAAAAACTTAGCCAATTTGCAAGCACAAAAGCTTATCTCCTGCCAAGAAGAAATAAGGTCATTTGGTACACAAAGAGAAACATCTAAGAGGTGGGGATAATTTTATTATCCCTACTATCCCTACTTTCCTCACTATCCCCCAACTGAGAAAATGACTAAGTACCTAAATCATGAAATAACTTTTCCTAGAGTTCCAAGAGGTATTTTTAGGAAATGTTTAATATAATTTGGACTCCCAAGATAATTTCAATATCAATGGGATGGTTTTAAATACCCGATTATTGCTCCTTATTAAAAAATGTAGATTTATCATTCGGGACAACAAGGTGAGTCTGCACAAAATGATCTTCTATTACGTGGTTTTTACCTTTATTATCTTGACAGTTTAAAGAGGTAATAACTGAACTCGACCTCGATATGGTGGGGTTTCTAGGATACCCATGGATGTTGATTATGTTTTTGCACAATGTGTTCAGAAATAATCAAAACAAGTTTTTTTTGTAAATAAGACTCCTATAATCAAAGATGTAATATTATGTTAAAACAAATGTTATTGACTAAGATAAACACTCTGATATTTATTTAACACATATAGTTGTGTGTATATAAGAGATTACAAAACAAAATGTTCTTACCACTTATTTAAATACATATATGATATGAGAATAATCAATTATTAAATTCACAAGTTGTATTTTTTGATTAGCGTAGAGATTTTCAGAGACAAGGGAATGAGATTCAACTAAGTTGGTAGTTTAATCCTCTTCCTTAGTCAGATCCGAGCCAGGGATGGAAATGTAATCCTCAGTGAAGAAGTATGAATCTTATTCTTGGGTTTTGTATTGGTGGGTGAAGGTATATTTTGAGCTAGAGATGCGGACATGACTGATGGAATTGGATTTTGAAGTAGTATGATAATCCTCATCCAAATGTTCAAGACCGGTTTCGTAGCGACGTTGAAAATTGGGAAATCTCTTCTTGTAGCCTCAATGTCTCATCATAAGCATTCTAGAAGGTGTTAGAAGCTTTAGAAATGTGTTGTGTGGAAGAAAATATGGCCTCAAGATGATCAAGTGGAGAAAATTGAATGAAACACAGTTCTAAATCGTTTATTAACTCGCACTATTCCCAATAGAAAGGATGGAAAATATGAGGGAGTGAATTAGTTGAAGGATAATTAGAACCTCCTAATTTCATCTAAAAACATGAAACTTGACAAAATATTAGTAGATAACAAGAAATATGTCCTCATTCTGATTAAATTGAGTAAAAAATAGTAAAAATACAAAAATAATAGGAATCGCTCGTGATTGGGGTAATCATCGGTGATTACTGTGAAAGTTAAAAAAAATTTCTAAACAAAGTTAAAATAATTTTTTTATGCTATTAATTTTGTCAAAAAAAGAGGATTAATGATGTGTAAATTATCTAAAAACAAAAATGTACCTAACGTTGATGCATGGAATGAATAAAATGAAATAATTTACCTTGTTGGATGTCTGATATGAACGTTGGATAGAAATAGGTGATTGAAGGGAGAGAACGATAAATTTGATGATGATTCTAATGTTCTAAAAATAATGTTATGTTGTAGTGTGTTGATATGGATGTTTTGAATGCTTGGTGGATTGGGAGAATGGTATAATGTACCTACAAATCTTGTGGATTTGTGTTGCAAATGGGATCTGAAAAATTGCTCTTATAGATCATCGATGATCATGTAAATCACTGGAAATTTTGGTGAAATCTTAGTTAGACTACAAACCCAATTATTTCCTTCTATTTTTCACTTCAAAGGATGGGTTTTGATTTTGTTTGATGTGGTGGAGGTTAAAAAAGATCGAGATAACTTATTTGGAGTTGGGAAGGGGTTAGATTTTTGTATATCTGGTTAGTTAGAAAATAAGTTAATTTAGGAAGGTGTTTAGTGTAATTTTAGTAATTTGTTAAGTGACTCGGCGAGGTATTGTGCTGAACTGGATGAGGTGTAAAGCTGAGGTGTAAGGGGATAATATCCACTCATATATTTTAATCACTTAAATAATTATTTTATACTCGTAGAAGTATTATGGGATTAATTAATTATCTGAGGAGGTGATATAACAATGGTTGCAAGTGTATCATTTTTAGTCATGGGTTTGTGTAGGTTTAGGAGGTACAAATTTTCAGTGTCTACATTTTCCCCTTTTTGTCTAAAAATTTTCAAACAAATTGCTAGAAAAAAATGATGAAAGAAAATTTTGTTAGTATGTCTAAATTCACTATAGCACAATAAAACCAGCACCTGTGTGCTTGTGTTTGAGAAAGTCTTTCCCTAATTGGAAAGGGTGTAAAGTGTGATGTTGGGGAATCAAGTGTCAGGGTGGCCAAGGGTCTCAATGCCTGCAGACGTATTATTATTACCAAAAAAATGGGGAAAAGGCCAAGTGAAGGGGGCCAAAGGGCTCCTCTCCCATAGACATATGGAAAATCCCAATGTTGTGCTTATGTTGTACAGGTTTCCATGGGCTAAAGTCAATTTCAGGGGCATGGCACACTTGTGCGTATTTTGTCTTTTGGTGTGTTTTTGCTGAATAGGGAAGGCCACATGTATAAAAATCCCCATAACAGGTTAATCGCCAGTGATTGACCCAATTATCGGTGATTGCAACGATCACTAGCGATTGGGTTGGGAAGAAAATCGAGGGTATAAATACCACAAATAGTTTGGTTTGTTTATTTTTTATTGTACATGACAACGACCTATTAGGATGAAGAAAAACATGTTTTTCAAGTAAAAAAGGTGTGAAATGGCCACGTCTAGCCATAAAAAAAATCACATCCTTACTAAGGTAGGCTAAAATTACATTTTGTTTTAGTTTTCTTATAATTTTGTGGTTTTTAGGTTTTTTATAGGGATTTGGGTCCATGTCGGTGCTTTAGGGAAAAATTGCAGGAATTGCTAGCGATTGCCTTAATCACTAGCGAATGAGGTGAATCGCTAGTGATTCACTTACAATGCAACTGTTTTGTGTTTAGTGTTGAAAAAATGTGACTTTTGAGAAATATGTGTAACATTTTTGGATGTTTAAAATACTATTCCTTATGTTTGCTTGTTAGACTTGAGTTTTATGAGAATAATTTATAGTTTCGAGTGTTTTATTATTATCTACGTATTTATTAATGTTTGTTTTTGTTTTGTGTTTCCACGGGTAGATGCCTAGTTGACCATACGAGACCGCATCCCCTTGATGCTAGATGAGGTTAGAGAGAATATTTCTAATGATGATTAGGCACATCTAGAGGCCATGGATTTAGTTGGATGAGATATTATAGGAGAGTAAATAGATGTCGTAGTTTGAATATTGCTTTGTTGGAGAGGTGGAATCCTTCCACCAACACATTTTAGCTACCCATAGGAGAGATGAGCATCACACTTGAGGATGTTCATTGGATTATGAGGTTATCACTGAGTGGAGAGACACTTAATTTCATTTTATATAAAGAGAGAGTTGATACCATTCTATATGGAGGTGATGTTGTGGGTGTTAGGTACTCATCACTAGATGTTGACTATAGGGCTTTGTATGACAGTGGTAGAGATGGTTTTCCACAGATGACAGTGATGATGATAGGGATTTCATGTTTTGTGTTTTTGAAAGTTAGGGGATGCCATGATACCCATGAATGATTACTGGAGTGGTTACGGAGATAACGGAGTGCCATATTATCTTTGAGTGGGGCACCTACTTTATTAGCACAGACGTATAGAGAGTTATGGGCTTAGACATGACCCACAAGCAATATGGGATTGATGTTGGCTTTGTACTACAGTGTTGGGCACATGAGAATATTGTTATTTCTCATCCATTTGGATTGCATAGTGTTATCGAGGTAAGACATCCTAGGTTTCATGAAATAGAACAAGATCTTAGGTCAGGCTAGGAAGGCTAAGGGGCCTACTTACTACAAGGATCTGATTTTAAGATTACAGGTGGGGGACATGATTTTATGTCTTTATGTTGAGTTTCATGATTGGTTATATTTTTTTAAGGGCCTATTGCATTTGTAATATGATACATGGGTGTAGGGCCGCATGGCCATAGGACCGGAGAGGATGAACTTATATATTTTAGTCGGGTGAGGAGAAAGTTTGGGTTGATTCAGGGTATACCCCGAGGATTTGGTTTTTGTATAGGTGAGGATTACAGGGGACACTCTGATAGGCCATAGGTAGTTGTGACCGGTCCAGTACCCATGGTTTGATGAGATAGGGGTGATGGGTTCAAATGACGAGGATATGATAATATTGCTTGATAAAGCGGAGTTGACTCTTGATTTTACCGTCTAGTGGTCTCATTCAATTGTGGGGATTTTGAGAAGAAGAGTGTTGTGGAGAGTGTATCCCGATTAGTTAGAAAGGTACAAGCTCTAGCATTGGGATGATCCAAGGAGGGTGTTGATGTTGAGGAGGACCGAGTGGAGGGTGATGTAACCATTGCCCCATATGTTGCTACTATGATGGCTAAGAAGGTCATAGCGGAGATCTTGAGAGAGATACCTACTTGTACAAAGAGCAGAGATGACTTGATAGGAGTAGCAAGAAAATCTCATTGGTAGAGAGGTATGGCTTTGATTGCTAGAGCATGGGATGGGCTTAAGGCCTATCTTGTATATGTTTCTTATGAGAGAGATTGGAACAATATCTAGAGTGACACCTTCAAGAAGGCCTTGGGTATCATACGACCCTCCATTTTCTGGGAAAGATTTATCTATCGTTGGTCAGAAAGAGAGGGCCAGTCTACAAGATATTTTGGTATAATCATGGTATCTAATTACAAGGCCGTGAAGGTCTGAGCTAGTACTATTGTGTAGACATGATTTTTAAGAACTAACCCAGATGCCACATTATATGATGATTACATAGCTTCCCAACGGGGCACTACAACAGTAACAACTTAGACCGAGTGACAATATGGAAATTTTGGGGCACCCTCCTTAGAGACCACTGAGAGGGGATGACAGCACAATAGGGGATCAATGTTGTTATAGTGGGAGGAAATCCCGATACTAGTTTGATGGAGATTACCATTTGAGTATAGGCTCATAGAATCCATTTTTCCTATATATGACATTATATTGATTATGTGGACATTCAAACTTTAATGTGTGTGTGTGTGTGTGTGTGTGTGTGTGTGTGTGTGTGTGTGTGTGTGTGTGTGTGTGTGTGTGTGTGTGTGTGTGTGTGTGTGTGACGGTATTGGTTTTTTTAGTTTTGTGATGGAATCTTGATTTTTATATGGGTGACATGGTTATAAATTTTATCAAATATGATGATGACGGTAATTATGATTACATGATTTTATGATATGATGATGATAATGATTACGATGATGATGATGATGATGATGATGAATATGATTCTGTAATGAATTATTATTATGTTCATGACATCCTATATGTTACACGAAATATTCATCAAATTTGTGTTTATGTTTTGATTATGTGGTTATAAATGTGAACCAAATGTAACCTAAAATAAAATGAAGTAAAAATGGAAAGGGAAAATTCCCTATTGAATAATGTAATTGTAATGGGTTTTGATAATGCTTACACTTGTAGCCATTTAAACTGTTAAATGATAATATCAGTGGATAATCCATACCAATTATGGTGGACTTGGATGAAGTGGATGAAAGAACAATATGTATACATGCTTTATATTGGGAAAGAAATGGGTTCTCCTTTTTGAAAAAATCAAAGGGAATAAATGTCCTAGCTCTTTATGATAATAAATTTTGTGAAGAAAACTAATCAATATGGGAAGCTTTCTTATGGGAAAGATATATTTGTAGAGGCTGATCAGTGTAGGAAGCTTTCCAAGATGCTCTCAGATGTTGGTATATTTGCATAGGCTGATCAAAATCGGTCCATGAATCCTTTTTCATGGGTAGCCATCCTTTGAGGGTATGGTCTACATTGTATTTTGATTTGAAATAGCCATCCTTCAAGGGATCAGTCCATGAATTTTTATAATGGTATTTATCCTTCAAGGGACTAGTCTAGTTTTATTTTGACAATATGATATTTAGATAGCTTCCCTTCGAGGGATAGGTCTATATTTATTTAATTTTGATAAGAAGCATCCATAGATATTTTTTTGACTTTATTTTGAGCTAAGAGAAATACCCCAATAAATTGTCTATTTAAGGAGGGGATAGATGTATGAGCGACACATATCCATATGCCCCATGTATAAATGCCAAGGCTCTAGAAAAAAATGTTGTTTTTCGTTTATGGTGGAATAATAAGGTTCAAGAAAAAACTGTCATCATGATAATCAATCATTTAACAGTAGAAAGGCCACAAATGAAAAAAAATTATGGGCTCCTATTCAGGTTCCTCGTCAAGATAAGTGAGAAAATATTCTCTTGACCTATATTTTTTATTAATAACATAGGTACCAATCCAATTAGGGGCTAACTTCCCATGTTTAATTCATTCTAATTTGGTCACTGTTTGTTTTTTCTTAAGTACTAAGTCATCAATTTTGAAGTCACATTCTTTGACATGTTTGTTATATGCTCTACTAATGCATTGTTGATAAACTTGGTGATGCTCAAGGGATGTTAAGTGATTTTCATCCAACAATTCTAGTTGTGCAAGATGATTTTAGAGGTATTCTTCATCAGGGATGAAATCCTTTAAAGATACATGAAGTGATGGAATTTGAATTTCTAAGGGTACAATGGATTTAGAGCCATAAACAAGTGAATAAGGAATAGTGCCAGTGGGCATTCAGATACTAGTTCAATAATCCCAAAGGGAAAATGGAATTTGAATTTTTCAATTCCTTCATGCATCATTTATAGTTTTCATTACGATTTTATTAATTGTTTTGTTGTAAGCCTCTACTTTTTAATTTTCTTGAGGATAGTATGGTGATGAGAAGCTTAGTTTAATATTGAAAGTATCACAGAGCTTTTTAACGTCCTTTTTAAAAATGATTTTCCATTGTCTGTGATAAGCTTATCTGGAATGCCAAAATGACATATGATGTTTTGATATATGAATTTTATGATGGGTCTAGACTTTTGTAAGGTCAGAAGAATTAATTTAACACTTTTAGTAAAGTATTTAGTTGCAGTGATAATTGGATGATTTTGTTGAGAGGATTTTGGATTGATTTCACCACTGAGGTCTAACCCCCATTGAGAGAAAGGCCATAAGTCTTGAGCTAGTTGCAATGTTTAACTCGAGATGTGAATGATATTGGAATGGAGTTGACATTTAACACACTTTTTCACATACACAAAAAAGTCTTTGGTAATAATGGGATAGTAATAACCTAGCCATATGATACACTAAGCGATGGCATTAGATCTAAAATGAACTCTATAAATCCCATCATGGACTTCTTTTATTGTGTTAGTTGATTCACATGACTTAAGACAATGTAGTAATATACCATAAAAACTACGTTTGTAAAGGATGCCCACTATGACCATGAAGTGAGTCACATGTTTAAGGAAGGATCATTTAGTTCTTTATGATAAGTTTGGTGGGGTTTTAGATTCAATACGATAATTCAATATTTGGGCATACCATTAATCCAATGGGTTCTCATCAATAATGTTTATGGAAGGTAGCCCATTTTTATTTGAAGGATGATCTAATCATTGAATGACTATTGACATTTTAGTTTTATTATTTGATATCTCCATTTCGAAAGGAATAAAATATCCTACAGAATCCATGGTGTCTATAAATATGTTAGAGGACTGTGGAATGCCTTGGATGGTATAATGATCAAACATGCCAAGGAGAAAATCAACAAAGACTTTGTAGTTTTGAATTATTATTTGTTTACACTGGTACTCTCCTTTAACTTGACTGATGATGAGTTGTGAATCTCCATATATTTCCAAGACATGGATACCTAGGAGAATAGTAGTTTGCAAACCCATGATTAAAGTTATGTATTCTGTCATGTCATTAGTACACTCAAAATTGAGTTTGAATGATAATGGGATGGGAGTGTTCTAGGGTGGTATGAAAACAACATCGGCTCTTCCTCCTTGGATTTTAGTGCCATCAAAGAAGAGGGTCATTTTTATAGGGAAAAAATATGATTCACAATCATTAGATTTATTAATGTTATTGATGGATTCATCTGGAAAGAAGTCATGAGGTAGTTTTTTATCAGAAAGAGGTGCTTCTACGAGTTAATCGGCTATGGCCCGACATTTGATAGATTTTTGTTCTATAATTTCTAAGTCAAACTCGGTCATTAAAATGAACCATGGGGTTATGTGGTCATTATGATATGGCCTAGCACACATGGATTTAAGTGGATTAAAACTAGTGATGACATATATTTTTTGATTAAGAAGATAATGTTATAGCTTGGATGTGGAAAAATACAATGTACAACACAAATTTTTAGCTTCATAATAGCATGTTTTGTATTCATGGAGTGTAAGGCTAATGTAGTATATGGTATGTTCACGACCCTAATTATCATGGTGAGCAAGCATGGCTCCTAGGGAATGATCCGAAGTGGATATATATATATATATATATATATATATATATATATATATATAATGGTTCCCCATCACGAGGTGGAGTGAGTATAGGTTTAAATAATAGATAATGTTTGATTTCATCAAATTCCTTTTGAAAATTAGAATCCTATTGAAATATTATATCCTTACAGAGTAAATGGTGGAATGGTTGACAATAGTCAAAGAGCTATGATATGAAACTTTGTATGGAATGTAACTGTCCTTGTAGGTTGTGCAGTTGTTTGAGATTAGTATGGAGGCATATCAATGATTGCTCTGAATTTTATGGGATTGAATTCAATTCCATGAAGAGATACAATGAATCCTAAAAAAAATCTGGTGAGGACACATTTTTCTAGATTTAAGTGGAGACAAAATTAAATGAGACAGGTGAAGATTGATTCAAGAAAATTAAGATGATATTTATCAAATTTGGATTTTTTGAGGAGGTCGTTGACGTAATCCTCAATTTTGTTTTGAACAAGGTTATGGAAGATATATGTCATAACACATTAATACGTTTCCCTTACATTTTTAATCCCAAAAGGCATGACATGATAAAAAAAGGTTCCCCAAGGGGTGATAAAGGATGTTTTATGTTGATCATTAGGTGCAATAATGATTTCGTTATAAGCTGAAAAACCATCCATAAAGGAAAGCATTTCATGGCTTGCTGTGGGATCCACGAGTTGATCTATGTTTGGAAGAGGGAAATCATCCTTAGGACAAGAGATATTAAGATCCCTAAAATTAGCGTAGATTTAAATTTTTCTTGATGCTTTGGTTACTGGGACAATGTTAGAGACCCATTGTGGATATTTAATGGGTATGATGAAATTGGCAGATAAGAGGCTATGTAACTCTTCCTTAACAAGGAGAGCTATACGGGGGTGCATTTTGCAGATTTTTTGTTTGACTGGTTTAGTATTAGGATATTTAATGATGTTGTGTATGATCGTGTTGGGATCAATTCTGTGCATATCACCATATGACCAAGAAAAGGCCTAACAATATTTCATTAAAAAAGAGGTGAATCCATGTAATTATTGTGGATTGAGAATTTGTTCACCTTTGACTATACGGGGATCCTGTGAGGTTCCCAAGTTAACATTGATAGTGGATTACTTTAGAAGGGTTGATGTATCGGGTGGCAAAGATTTATGAAGAAAGCATTCTTTAGATCCTATGTGAGAGAGAATTTATTGATCATCCTGACACTAAAGAATATGTACGGTAGGTAAATCTTCTTCAACCATGTCTGGTGAAACAAGTGGTAATGATTTAATAGAGTTTCCTGATTGATATGTGAGTAGTCCTAAGGATACAATGTTGAGTAAAAAAAATTTAAGTGGGATAGAAAAAGTGTCATCTATATCAGTGGAATCCTTAAGTTTTGTGGGTGATGATGATCTTATCCAAAAGTGGATACGGGAATTCCTTGCTTGGATGAAGGGGCTTCAATATTTTTAGGGGTGAATTTTCTATAACCTAGGATATTTTTCTCATATGTCTTAAGGGTATGTAAGACAGGTTGATCATGTATTCCTTGTTTGTAACATCCAAGGCCAAAGCCTTTCCATGCGCAATGATGAAGGTACATATGGGAAAATTTGGGATAATCAAGGGATTTGAGGTTTGACTTAAATGGTGTTGCATGGTTTAATTCAGTTGATTGGGAGCATGGTTTATCAAACCCACCATAAACAAGATTTGTTTTAAGGTATGTGGTCTCATAAGAGATAACATCTCCCACATCAAGCCTGTACATAGGTTTCTTATCAGGGCGACCATACATTTTTGGTGATGGGATAGAGTTAAGTGTAAGGTGATATTCCTTGAGAGTGAGATGTCTCACAAATTTTGCAATAGAGGAATTGTCTGGTAGTTTGGAAGAATGCATTGATGTGCTAGTAGATGCTTGATCAGAAGATTCAGCTATGGAATTAGGTATTAATACATTGTTTGGATGATGCAACAAATGAATTCGGGTCAGTGGGGACCACATAATTCTATCCTTTGTGTTCATATTTAAGGCAGCGATGGAGATTTGAAGGAACACAACACATAGTGTGTATCGAAGGGGATCCTAATAACATGTTATAATGGAATTATCCTTCTGTGATGTAGAAGATTTCTAGTAGGGTTTTAACACCAAATTTAAGTGGTAAGATGGAAGTGCCTATTGTGGGTGTGAATGTGTCATTATATGAGTGCAATAAGAGTGGTGTTTGAGAAAAAACTATGTTCGGTAGTCTAAGTTGATTAAAGGCTAGAGAGGATATAATGTTGATAGTGGCACTGCTATCACTCATGACTCTTTTGATAGAGATATCATTGTCTTGAGTAGTGATAAAAAGTGGTAGGTCATGGTCTTTCAGTCTAAGAGTGGGTATTGATGCAGCCTAGAATTCAGTGATAAAAATCCATTAAGACCCTAGATGCGCTGGAACATCACTTAGCTTGGATTAAGCACTCACCCGAAGTGCGCAAAGGTACCAAGTCCCTCCTTAGGGTTACGGTTATAGGATGTTAGCATAATTAAGACTTAACACATGTAATTCCATAACTAACACATCATTCTACAGAGCATACCAAATCTATATCTAAGGGAGAACAGAACTAAATATTAACTATGATGAGATCAACAACATACTATATTCAGATACATATAGAACTAACACTTGGATTCAGCTAATATCCTCCATCATATTAAATGCAGTAAGTTTACAGAAGCTTCATTACAATATTAGTAGTATGCGAGTAGCAGCATAATCCCTCTATGTATGCACACACATCTATATATCTGTATATTTCGATCTCTCTATTACACCATTTACTACATACTTATAAGGGTGGGGACTTTCCCTTCACTACTTATCTATTCCCAAAATAGGTCGCATACTATTATTATCCACGTGTCGTTACAAAAATAGCCACACATGCAAGTGTGCTAACAATAGACTACTGGTAGTTAACTGACAGTAGTAGATCTATTTCTAACATGTGTCCATGCAAAGTGCTTTATAGCTAATCCTCAAAAATAGCCAATGCATGGCATGCATGTCTCTACCTCGTTTGTGTGCTCTACATGCCATCTCCAAAAATAGACCTTCATGAGTGAAAATGGCTAAGTCCCAAAAGCTGAACTTATGCTCCACACACGTGTTCTACCTATCCATTCACACCTTTAAATATGACCTGCTTTCCCGTGCGGACTTCTTGTGTGCTTTCTGTTAAGTGTTCTCTGATCAACATTACCCCACACTAATTTCATTGTCACCCCGATAATGGTCATCTCCACAACTAAAGTAAATAATTTGAATGGAAAGAATAAAAAAAATTCTCTTTATAAATAAAGAATAATGTCTATGCGGCAACTTCATATGCTTCAACTTGAAGGACCAACTCGGGATATTGCTCCTTTATTTTTTCCTCCAAAGCCTGCCACTTAGTGATGGCTTCCTCTACTTTTTCTAGAATGTCCACAACAATGGACTCCAGTTCATCCTTCGCAATCTCCCATTTTTCATTCTGCAAGACCAACACAATGCTAGACATTGCAGTCATCCTTCCCTCTAGCAAATCCATCTTCTTTGCAATGATCTTCCTAATCTCCTCTAGATGATTCTTGTGTGGTGCTTGGGCTATTGTCAGGGCCTCACACTTATGTTTAACCATTGCTAACCTCTCTGGAAAGCCCAATGTGTCATCCTTCATCACTTTTTGGACCTCATTGCTCTCCTCCATGGTTTTTATATTGATTAGTGCCTCTGGAGCTGTACAGATGTTCAAGGCTTGGTCTGCCTTTGCTAGTTCTTCATGCAGTGCTTGCAGTAGTTCTTCATATGATGCAATATTTTGCATCACTGAAGCCTTTTCTCGCTCTGCCTCTTGTGTTGGATCCTTTGACACTGGCATGCACATAGTTTCATCTTTAAGCACTAGGTCCACCAATGTACCCACATAGTGTATCGCCGAAGGAAACTTATTTGGTACCTTTTGGTCTAAGTGTGGCCTAGCCCTTATGACATTATCACCAATTTCCTCTACAATGCTTATAAATATAAAGTTATTTTTCTGCGTTAAGTCTCTTTCCTGCATTAGGCACGTTATTTCCCCATCCTTAGTTTTGATATCTTCCCTTAACACCCTAATTGTGGCAGCCTTTTCCATATTCCACCTTGTCACCTCTATTGAGACTTTGACCAATGCATTTACTCACCTGTTCATCTAAAATTACAGTAGGATTTACTGTTATGTGTCTATCCCAAGGTCTATTTTTCAAACTTCTTGATATGAATGACTCCTCACACACATCAAAATCTATTTCATCCATGTGCGTGTGCATTGACCATGATAATTACTTCCTTGTGTGCACTATTACCATATCTTCATCCATTAATTCCCAACCATACAATTCCTTTTGTGTTAGTGTGCTCTGGAAACAGGCACAAACAATTTTATCTATGTCCTCAGCATAACCCATGGCTGGTGGAATGTGATCCCCACTTGTTCTTCTAGACCTAGGCTACTTAGGAACTTGAGCTTCCAGATTTGGGACTTGTGTTTCCATGTCCTGAGCAATCTTGGTAGCTGTCTCATCTTCTCCCTTTTCCTCCTCTTCTCCTTTCTTCATTTATTCATCTTTTTATTCTTCTACATTCTCTGGAGGTGTAGGATAATTAGGTGCACTTTCCTATGACTCTTCCACCTCCTCATTCAATTTTAGTTTCCTTCTCCTTTTCACGGTTGTCTCCTTCTATGGAGAGAGTCTGGGTGATTTGCGCACTGTTTGCAAAGTAGCACCTTGGGTCCTTGTTCTCCTGAACACTCTCTTAAATCTATACTCTCCTTGGACTGCATCGTAGTCCTCATCATCCCATTCTTATGGCTGAGGTGGTGTAGTTGCGCGCTCATCTTTATTCTTATTCGTAGGATGTCTTCTACCTCTATGGTCCAAACCACCACTATCTCTGTACTCATACTCCTCATCCTCTACTTCAATTGGCTTTGTGGGCTTAGGAACTAGATATTCTCCATGGTATGCTTACCCATTTGTGGTTCTGGAAGTGTGAACTCATCTTCTACATACTTCTTATTCTCCAACTTGGGCTTCAGTTTGAGTTACACCAGTGCTGCTCCAATATCTCCCACAACCAAACTTACTATTTTAATGCTCAATACATCTAAAATGAGCCTTTCAATATATGCACCCCATCTTAGATACACATATTTCTTTCTTAGCGTGTGGTAGTCACAATCTACCTTGTCTGCACTGAATGTTAGGCATCGCACATCTGAGACCCTATGTACTGACTCCTAGAAGTACCTTGTTGTGAAGGCATATGGTAAATTACACCAAGGGATCTATGCTTCATCCCTCATGTTGAACCGCATTATGCAAAAGTGTTGTTATACAACGAACTGAACTACCTTTCCAACCACCAAAGGCAAGTCCTTGGGGATGTGTCATTCTTCTTCAAAGGTCATGCGGAGCCTATCATATCACTTCTCATCCCTTTACTTGACCTGTTCTATCATGGATCCTTCACACAAATACTTTTTGAAGTGTTCTGCAGGTGACTTGTGCTCCATGGGATACTCCCATATCTTCTCTTTTGGTCCATCAGGTACTCCAATCTCCACGAACACCAGTGACAACAGAACAACTGCAAAGATGATATTTACTCCTATGCACGCTTCTTCAACCATCATCTCTACAATGTAGCCTGAAATATTATAGACTACCCCTTCGGACATCCTCTTGGCAATGTGTAGCCACATGATGTTCACTTGTGACCACCTTTCCTGGTCATTTAGCTTCGTAACAAGATGTGCGGCTTCTTGCACAATTGGATACTTCTTCATTTTATCTATGTCCATGACGCACAGACCCTTTGTGTACCCCAACTCCTTTCTAGTCTCCAATATTGTGGCCTTGTCTATTAAATCAGCTCTCAAATTTTCTTCTATGCCCTTCAATCCTATTACCATGGAGATTAGTGCGGCTGAAATTCTAGCTTTGCATTCTACAAAGTAGAAAAAATCTTTGTGTACTCTACTCATGAGCCACTGGTACAAGGGCTCATATTTCCCAAAGTAAGGGAGCTCATGTAACTAGTAAACTTCAATCTTCTTCAAGATCTTCTCGCCAGCATCATATTACATTGGCATGTCCTCCGCCATGAATTTATTCATCTTTTTGTTCAACAAGGCATCAAGCTCCTTCTTATTATCTAAGGTACAATGGTTGTACTCACTCACCTTGCTTCTCCTTATGTGATAATCCCACTCTTGGCCTACGATAACCCCCTATGGATATTACATTTTAGAAAAAAAAATCAGGAGCCATCTCCTCTTCTTCTACGACCACCTTCTTCTTTCGCTTCACTCCTATTATAACTACTTTCTTGGGTGCCATTTCTACCTTGCAATCCATTGTAGTTACTCACCTCTTGAATTTTGTAATTTTTGAATCAAACCATAGCTCGATTCAACATGCCCTAGGTGAAATCACATGCCCTCGCTCCTCTTTGTTGCCTTGCTTCGCTCAAACCCTTCACCATCGGGGACACAAGCTTTTTTTACACACAGATCTCTTTGTCAGGACTGGTTAAACACCTTTCACACCTCAATTCGATCACTCATCTCTTCGCACTTAGGTCTTGTTTAAATACTCTTAATCACAATGGTAAAAATGAACTCGCATCCCATTATTATATAGATTTTCAAATCTTGGATTCCTTCATCGATCCTTCACCTACCAAATATCCTCTTATTAATTGACCAATTTTGTTCTTTCCACGTGGTAGATCTTCAGGCCCCAGCTATAATCTTCTTGCGCACCTTCCTACCCTCTAGTCACAGACTTCTCTTTAGCGCCCTTCCTTACGTCTGAGTATCTTTTCACTGCACCTTTCACTGGTAGTTGTTATGGCCTCTACTTACCTCATGTTATACTGTCCCTTCATTCATCTCCATCTTTGGTCACTTTTTTGAAGCAATCCTTTGGATTGAAAAACATCCATAACAGCTTATTCCTTTCACCTTTCAAATCCCACAATCTTGTACCTGGATATTGACAACCACCCCACACTAAAAGTATGTGCAGTCCTTTACGCATAAACATGATTCATATAGTAATTAGCTTTATGCATGCAAGTGCGCTTATTACACAAGAACAATAACTAAATTGAAAAACCATAACGACTATGAAGGAAATACATTAATGAAGTACATAATTGAAAACCTAATATAAATGGCAATAATGCCTTATTACAAACACCAAGAAGACTTATTTATAGTAGGGCTTCAGCCTACTTCCTTTAAAGTAATCAGGTAACCATGTTCCATCAAGTGCGTTTAATTAGAAAGTGCCTGTTTCAAGGATGTAAGTGATAAAATACAGCCCAAACCAATGTACCTTAAGTTTTCCTGGAAGGCATAAGAACTTAGAGTCATAGAGAAGTACAATTTATATAATCTCAAACTTCTTGTCCCTTATGTTTTTGTCATGCCATGCTTTCTACCTGACCTTTTCATGCTTCTGACTCCAACGTGCTATGGCTCGGTGTTCATCCAGCTTAATGATCTTTTCAATCCGTTCTTCTAAATATTTCTCATCAGTTAGGCCTCTAGCGTGCACAATACGCAAAGAAGGTAATATAAATTCCATAGGAAGAATGAATTCTTCGCTAAACACTAACTGAAATGGTGTGGCTTTGTTCAACCTTTTATATGTTGTTCGATATGCCCAGAGTACTGCAGAGACTTTATCATCCCAATCCTTTCTTCCAATATCACATATTTTTTTCAATGTATGGCTCAAAATTTTGTTGAAAGCTTCAGTAGTTCCATTTTCCTAAGGATGATAGGGTGTAGTATTATGGTGTGCAATCATGAACTAATCCAATAAAATTCTAATTTTCTCATTAAGAAAATGTGTGCCCCTATCACTGGTCAAACTTAAAGGACATACATACCTTGTAATAATATTTTCCCATAGAAATTAGGTTGTTGTAGCCATTTTACAATCCTTGGTAGGTGATGCTTCTACCCACCTTGTCAGATAGTCTGTGTAAGTTATAATGTAGTGTGGTCCATTTCTGCGTGTAGCTGGTGAAATAGGACCCATAAAATCTATAGCCCATTTCTCAAATGGTTCTTCACTAGTAATAGGTCTCAGAGGAATTTCATCTCATTATCCTAGTTTTCCAAGATGTTGACAATGATCACATGCCTTAAAAAATTCCTTACAATATTTATAGAGGGTCTCCCACCATAATCCAATGAGTAGAATCTTTCGTATTGTGGCTTCACCAGCATAGTTTCCACCTACAATTCCACCATGATCTTCTTCCATAATACCCATGCGCTCATGTTCCAATACACAATGGCGTAATACTTCATCTCGGCCCAATTTTTACAAGTCACCATTGATTAACATATAAGGTGTGACATGTCTATCAAGTTGTTTCTTCTCCAAGGATTTCATTCCTTCTGGTGTCATCCCTATTCATAGAAAGAAAAAAATGTCCTCTAGTTCTGATGGTGCACATTGTAACCTTTATAACTATGCATCTGGCATGGTATCCTCAATTGCCTATGCTTCTTCTCTTGACTGTATTCTTGATAGATGGTTTGGTCCAGAATTACTTTTTCCTGGTATTACCACAATTGTGAAATCAAATTCTTGAAATAAAAGCACCCATCGACATATGCACCCTTATAAAACATGTTTATTTACCAAATACTTCAATGCCATGTGATCTGTATAAAAGATGAATGGTGTACCTAGTAGGTACTGATGGAATTTATGTAGCGCATAGATCATTGAAAAAGCTTCGTGCTTTGTAGTTATGTAATTCTATTCTGCAGGAGTCAACTTTCTACTAGCAAAATAGATAGGATGATCTATAATACCTTCTCTAGGTTGATCCAACACTGTGCTAATGGCCATGCCAGAGGTGTCAACATGTAAATGAAATGGTTTATCCCATGAAGGAAAATGTAGAATAGGCACAGTAGTAAGTTTCTCCTTTAATGTCTCGAAAGCATGTTTTTGTTGTTCTCCCTAGTAGAACGTACCTTTCCCCTTCAATAACTCTTCTAATGGTGTGGTAACTTTGGCATAACCTTTGGTAAACTTTCTATAATATCCTGTATGACCCAAAAATCCCCGCACCCTCACTTTGACTGGTAGGCTCCCCTTAGGCCTATAATGACTGCAATCTTTGTTAGATAAACCAACAAACCCTCCTTACAGATTATCTGTCTTAAAAGTATCTCAAATGGTGTAGCAAATATGCACTTATTGATGTTGAATGAGATACTCAAATGTCTACATCATTAAAACATTAATCACATATTGTCACAATGATCCTTAACTAATCCATACATCGTCCAATCGTCTAAATATACCTGCAAGAAGTTGTGAATAAATTCCTTGAACGTTTGGACAACTATGCCTGAAAATACAACAGGCTCATTTTTTAGACAGAAGGGCATTACAGTATAAGCCAAGCTACCCCATTCAGTAGTAAATGTAGTCTTCTCTTGATCCTCCTGGTCATCCTAACCTGATGATACCTAGAGAACCCATTTGTAAACGAATATATTTCATGCTCTGCAACTCCTTCTAGTATTTCCTTAGTGAATTGCATAGGGAATGGATTAGTTACACATGTAGCATTCAGGTCCCCTGTATTCCATGCATATTCTAATATGTCCATCCTTCTTAATACTGATCTCCTTTGGACTAACCCATTCTGACTCATTAAGGGGCTTAATAATTCCATATTTCAATATGTTATCAATATCTTCTTTGACCTTTTCACGCAAATTGGGATTCATTTTGTAAGGTCTCTTTCTAACTGGTCATCGCACCATCTTTAAGATTTATTTTCATATCCCCTAATGATTCATACACGCCTTTAATTTCATGGTACGGCCCTAGGAAATAGGTCCTGGTAATCCCTTAGTAACTCTATGATTTTTTCAACTTCAGAGTCTAACCAATAGTCTCCAATTATAGCTCCCTTATGCTCAATATCTGTTCAAATATTCACCTGCTTTTTCTTCATAGGTTCATGATAGGCGCACGTGGTCTTATCCGCACTATAAAATACCTCACACCTCCTTATTGAATGGTTTACATCCAGATTATCTACTTCTTCGTCATCCACTAAGTAGGACCATTTTTCCTTTCTCTTTCTCAAGGCAAGCATGTTGAAGCAATATTACATTGGCCTCTGGTTCATCATCAAGATGTGCTTGTGATTCTTCTTTATCTAATAACTCCTGAAGGAGTTCTTCAGCCTTGACACTATCCCCCATAGTTAAGCACTTGATAACATTCAATACTTCTTCTACCAGAGCCTTTGTAGAGAAGAAGTAAAATTTCTAGGCCATTCCTGCAATTAAATTTCTTCCAATTTCTAGTTTCTCTATAGAGTTCTGCATATACATACCAAGTATGTGCACAACCTTGTAAAGTGGAATAAAACCGGTGCACCCATATTGAAAGTGGTAAAGCTTCCTAGCCTTCTGTCCACTGTCTCTCACACTTTTGAATGTGGCATTGAACAGGATGATTACCGTGATAAATACACATTTGAGTAGGTACATTACTCCTAAAGAACCTAGTAGGAAGAGAAATCCCAATTTCATTCCATCCAGTAAGATTATCCCTATGGACCACCCACCAACGTGTTGCTGTTCCATGTAGTGTATATGCTAGAATATTTCTTTGTTATAGGGGGTCTATCCATTTTTATTCCATGGTGTGCAGGAATACCACAAGATCCCCTTCTCCTATGTAATAAGGTACCAAGTTATTACTTATCCTCCTGACATAACGCGGTTTTGTGCCTTGAGGGAATATTCTCTTTACTTCCCGCCCTACTAACTCATATGTGTTATGAGCCCAGTTATCACATGCAACACTTGTGGTATTGCTAATAGATTGTGCATCCTCACAATAAATTAGTCCTTCTTTAGTTGATTCAATCATCTTTGGATCTCGGATGACGCGTACATAAATCCTATTCATATTTTCTTCACTTAAGGGCTCAACATAGGGCACAGACTTTCCATCTATTAAAGGGATGATAAATCTTTCCTCTATGTTTTCAAAACTGATATATTATTGAACTGAAGATCAACATTATTTGCATAACACCAAGGATGCCCCAATAGAGGTAGGATGCTATCTCACTCTACCAGCGCTAAAACATCAAAGTCTCTAGTGAACTTGAATCCTTGTATGGTAATGGATGCATCTTTCAAAAATCCAATGGGAGTGGCCTTAGTCTGATTAGCCATGAATAATACATTAGAGGATTGCTGCAATGGGGGTCTTCCCATTTGTACCCATGCATCCAAGGTAAGAAAATTGACTTCCATGCCTGTATCAATTAGTATATTAATCAATAGCCACCCATCCCCAACAACATTCAGAGTGATTTCCTTTTCATAATCCAGGCTACGAGGGGGATGATTCGCATGCAGGATCTTTTATCCAGTCTCAGTACTTGCGTGTTATTGGGTTTTAAAATGGTACTTTAACAAAACCACTGTTAGGGGACAACAAGTCCCTCCTCTTTATGGGAGAGGTTCCCTTATTGAAATCAAACAACAAAGCTTATATACAAATGTACAACTTTCATCTTAAGGCTGGACTTCTGACATCTTGAAATGTTTTTTACAAAAATAGCTTATCAATACAAACGAATGGAAGAAATGAAGAAAGGAAAGAGTAGAATATAACAGTACTTTCAGGAAATATAGATAGTAGAGTATAACCTTATACGTACTGAGAAAAGGTGATACAGAACAAAATCATTCTCATTCACAACATAAGATATCATTCCATAGACACAAAGTTCTAGAAATCATATCAATAAGAACACAAAGTTTCTTATTACAGAAGATAAATGATCCACATATTTCAGGAAAGAAAGAAGAGACAATAGATGAAGATAGAGAGAAAGGGGAAATTCTTCTATATTGATTGCTTTTGATTCTATTTACACTTCAAAAGTATCAGAGTCCAACAACATTTACAATGAGCCAAGCTCTTACATTTATAGATGAAGTGAAGAGAGGAGAAGAAGAGAAGGAAAGAAATCTGATTTGGAAGCTCAACCACCAACCATCAATGCCCCTACAAATCCACCTACAATCTATCAAGTTTGGTTCTACATGTTTGTTTGGTGTGTCGGAGAAGGAAAGATGGAAGATTAGATCAAATTTGATCTAGGTGAAGCAATCAGATCAAGCATTAATGGTGTGAAAGATATTTTCCAGATTCCCAGCCATAAAATCCTGCTGAAAAATAATATTTTATGTTTCTATGGCGATAGGTGAGAGACTTGAAATATTTCAAAAATGGTGGACCAGATCATTAATGGTGGCGGGTGAGTAGCAGGCACGTGGGAGCTCTCGAAAAAGTCCTTTCCCGCTCAATTTTGAGCTCTTGGTTGAAATACATAGTTTTCTTAAGGTGCGGGGTTTTAACGTGGGATGTTTAAAAAGGGTTTGTCGTGGGCTCGTAATATGCAAGTTGAAAGGTTCTATCCATATAAGGGGCCACATGTCTTCCTGACCTCCTAGTGCTCAACCCCTTTGGTTTTGACCACATGGAAGCTTCTATTTTAACCTCTGAAGATGCACCAAGCTGATGTGTTTTTTTGGGGACCAGCTTCCATTTTTAACCTTGAAGGCCCAAGATGTCTGGCTTGGAATTTTCAATGGCTAGTGTCCCCTTTTTGAGACCTAGGACACATGGAGGGTTGGCACTAGTTCAAGGTCTCTCTTTGGGCCACACCTTTGAAGTTGCACCGATGAGGCACGATGGAGAGTCTATCTCACTTAGGATCCTATTTTGAACTTGGCCTTTGGAGGTGTGCCATTGGGACACATGGAGTCTTCCATCGTTTGGCTCTTCATACTTAGCCGATTCAATGACTATCTTTGTCTTTTCATACTCTGACCACGTGGAGGGCCTGCACACATTTGGGGTCTCCACTTTTGTGCACCATACCAAAAGTGTGCCGAAGAGACACATGGCACCTTCCGCGGTCCTTCTATACTTAGCTGATTCAGGCCTCGATTGAACACTACCTTTCTCCATTTTTCTCCTACTGAGCTGTACTCACTTCTGTACTCAGTTTTTGGGGTCGACTGTGAGTCCACACATCTGGGCTGACCCTTCCATTCTTCTTGTGCAATATTACATTTGACCAATTTTTCCCTAGGGGTGGAATTGGGATAACACTTCTCTAATGCCTCGGCCATTTCCATGCCTGGCAGAAAAACCAAATGCATCATATCACAACCGTTCATCCTACTTTTGCAAACTTTGAATTTGAGCCGTCCACATGGGAGAGATTTAGTGAAGCAGGTTTGGGGAAAATTTTTATCTTTTGTGTCTTTTAGAGAAATGGCACTTTGGAACATTTTAGCCCACCCATCCGCTTTTGATACGGGCTCTCCACGTGGCTTCTCCTAGGTGTCGACGTGGTTGCGGGTCACTTTATAAATTTTATGCCTTTCCACAACAAAACCAAAATTCCAAAAGTGCTCTAATGACCCGCCTCCCCACTTTAAATTTTGATGTGGGCACGTGTCCCTTTATAGGGCCAAAGTAAGAATTTTTCTCCGCCACTTCATAATTTTGAAAAGCCAATCAGGATCCAGCGGAGACATGGGGGTAATTCAACCTTTTTGCAAATGTAACAAAAGTCACAAGTTCACAAAAATACCCACCACACCACATCCAATTAGAGGTGACCATGTATCCGCAGATGCTGGAAAAGAATTTGACAGGAAGATGACCATAGAAAAATGTAGAGAAGGGGAAAAGTGCCACCATTTAGATGCCCGAATCAAATATTTTTCCTACAGAAAGATAAATGCAAGGAATACAAGGCTCGACGTTCCACAGCCATAGAAAATGATTGATAAATTTCACTTATCCATGAAAGGAGATAGGAAAATTTTCCAAAGTGCATAGACTGAGGAATTTTAAATGGAACTGGTAGGATTAAAAGTTGAGTACCAACACTTGGGACCTGCAAATTCATCTTTCAAAAGAGGGGAATTTTAGGGCGACAACAACTACCTCTTTTTGGGGATGATTTGAATTGGACAAAGGAACGAGGCAAGACAAGAATCCAAGAAAAACTATGGGAAGGTAGACCAGTGCCTTTTCCATTGGGAAAATAGAGTCAAAGGAAAAACCAATACCGAAGACAACACACATGTAATGGGAAAAGAAACAAACCAAAAAGGAAAGACCAAAAACAAAACACTGTACATAATATACAGAAGGACTGCCTAGTCACCTAGGACTTGAACAACTTCAAATACTTCCCACTATAAGGAAGTGGGAGAGGAGATCCATCCATATAATCCAAGTAGAAAGAATTTTCTCCAGCAAAGTGTCTGATTTTGAAAGGACCAAGCCAAAGAGAATCAAACTTACCATGGCTTCCTTGAGGTTCATGTCTTTTGTCCCACAACAGAACAATGTCTCCCACTTGAAAATATTTGGGCCTAGCCTTCTTATCAAACAAAGCTTTCACCTTCAGTTGATGAGCTGAGATTCTATCAAAAACTTGCAACCTGTCTTCATCCAGCTTCTGGAGATACATGATCCTCTTGTCCAAGGAACTGATGAAACTTGTATCTTCAATAGCCTTCATTAAGTGCAAGGCTAGTAATTCCACTGTTACTGGTAGCTGAGCTTCAACACCATACACCACCTGGAATGGAGACATCCCAATTTCTCTTTTGGGTGTAATTCTATCTACCCAGAGAGCATCATAGAGCTTCTTGTGCCAATTCCTTTTGAGAGTAATTGACAAGTTTCCGAACGATGGTTACCAAATTCTTATTTGTTGATTCTTCTTGTCCATTCCCTTGAGGATAATAGTCTGAAGAATGAGGAAGGTAAATTCCATAGCCATAGCAGAAATCCATCATCTCAGAAGAAGAAAAATTGGAAGCATTATCAGTCACAATCTTGTTTGGTACCCCAAACCTTATCAAGATGTTCTCTTTGATGAAATTACACACCACCTCAGAAGTAGTGCTTTTGACTGGAACAGCCTCTACCCACTTTGTGAAGTAATCTGTAGCAGTTAGTATGTGAGTATGTCCAGCACTGGAAGGTGGGTTAAGAGTTCCAATGAAATCCAATCCCCACTGTTGAAAAGGCTCATCAATCACTACTGGTTTGAGTGGTAAAGTAGCCAACTTAGGTCTCCCAACAAAAGTCTGACAGGCTTCACACTTACCTACCCATTTTGATGCATCTCTAAACAATGTAGGCCAATAGTACCCTGCACAATGAAGGATCTTATGGGCAGTGACAACAGAAGAGAAATGCCCTCCACAAGCCTGATCATGAAAATATGAAAACAACTTCTTCTGTTGCTCTTTGTCCACACATTTAAGGAATCTTCCATCAATGCCTCACTTGAACAAAGCATTTTCCCATAATACATACTGTGCAGACCTTAGCTTAATAGCTCTCTTTTCCTTGGCACTCAAATGGGATGGAAACTCTCCATAAGTAATAAAATGTGCAATATCAGCATACCACTCATCTGTTGAACTGAGGAAGAGAACAACAGGAACATCAACTACTTTTGTGGACAATTCTTCATCAACCCCTTCAGCAATAAGCTCACACAAGCCTTTACCCCGAACTAGCTTAGTTGGCTTGATATCAAGGTCATATTCTTGGAATTTTTCTACCCAATTACCTCTCTTAGTTCCAAACTCCTGTTGTGTAAGAATAGACTTGATGGTTGTATCAGGTACAAGCACAACAGAGTGAGAATTAAGAATATAAAAATGAAACTACTTGACAACTTTGACCACTGCAAAAGCATGTTTCTCCATCATAGTATATTTCAATTCATGAGCTTTCAGAACATAGCTCATGAAGGAAATTGGAAGTTCATGATCCTCATATTTTTTTTGAGTTAGCACAACAGCCAAGGTACTCTCTGTAGCATAGCAATAGATAATAAAATCTTTGCTGAAATTAGGACATGCTAAGATGGGGGTTCTAGAAATGGCTTTCTTGATACCTTCAAATGCTTCTTTACCTTTGGAATTCCAACCAAATTTTTTCTTTCCTTTCATCATGTGAGCAACACTCATAGTCAGTTCTACAAAATCTGGAATGAATCTCCTCAGGAAATTTATCTTGCCAAAGAAAGAGTGAACACCCTTTTTGCTTGTGGGAAGAGGAATCTGCTGGATTGCTTGAAATATTTCTGGATCTATCTTGATCCCTTCTTTGGAAACAATATGCCCCAGAAACTTGCCTTCAGTAACACAAAAGAAAGACTTCTTAGGATTGAGGGAAACTCCATGTTCTCTACATTTTTGAAGAACTATTTCCAGATGCTGAAGATGATCTGCCCTTGTTTTGGAAAAAATAGTCAAATCATCAAGGTACACAACAATACACTTTCCCTTTAGACTACCAAAATCTAAATCCATTTCCCTCTGGAAAGTGGCACCAACATTGATAAGACCAAATGGCATTCTCTTGTAGGAAAAGGTGCCCCAAGGGGTAGTAAAAGTAGTCTTGTGCTAATCTGGGATACTGACTTCCACTTGATTGTATCCAAAGAATCCATCTAGCATAGACAACATCTCAGAGCCTGAGACAACTTGCAAAACTTGATCCATCATGGGGAGTGGATAGTTGTCTTTTAGAGAGGCCTGATTCAAATTCCTAAAATCTACACAGATGTGAATCTCGCCATTCTTCTTTCTGACAGGCACAATGTTGGAAATCCATGTTGAATGATGTATAGGGAAAATAATCTTGGCTTTTAGTAACTTCTGGATCTCTTGAAAAATAGTATCAACAACCTTAGGATTGTACTTCCTTTGCTTCTTCTTGAAAGGTTTGATCCCAGGTTTTAGAGGGATATAGTGTTGCATCTCCTTTGGTTGAAAATCCTTAAGATCTTCATATGAATAGGCAAGAACATCAACATACTTTTTTAATAGGTTTATTGCTTTCTTTTTCTCTTCTTGAGTGCAACATTTTCCAATATTCACCACCCTGGGTTCATCATTGCTTCCAATATTGACCTTCTCATACTCAGCATATTGTCGAGTCCCTTGAGAAGCTTCAGATTTGATGAACCTATCATGTTTTTCAAACAGATCTTCTAGACTCACCAGTCCTTTGGGAATCTTGTTACCCTTCAACTTAATACAACCATCCTGATCCATCTCTTCCTTGATATCTTCCTCATTAGAGGGCACATATTCTCTAGGAAGAGTTTCACTTCCTTCAAAATATAACTGATTGAAGTTATCTTTAAGCTCCAAGAAAGAGAGAAAGTGTTGATCATCATTGAAAACCTTCCAGTTGCTTGCATTATCCGGCACACTAGGCCTATGAATCATTTCAATGGTAAATTTCTCTTGAGAGAAATCTGGATGAGGAATCAACAAAGATCCTAAGACAACTAGAGAATCAGCTCTAGTATTCTTTTCTCTTGGCACAACTTCAATTGAGAAAGCATCAAGGAATTCAATGGAATCCCAAACAAGATTTCTATAATGTTTCAATCTCCTATTCTTGACTTGGTAAATATCCCTTACCTGTTTCACAATCAACTCTGCATCACCATGAGCACAAATATTCTTTACTCCTATTTCTTTTTCCATGCTCAACCCAAGGATGAGAGCCTCATACTCAGCTGTATTATTTGTATTTTCAAAATGAAGCTTGAAAGAAAATGGATGAATCTTCCCTTCTAGAGAGATTAACACCACACCAGCTCCAGAACCAGCTAAAGAGTAGCTTCCATCAAACTCCAAAGTCCAAATGCCATTGGGATCATGAATCACTCCCTTAGGAAGACTTGCCTCATCCTCTGACATGATCATATAGTTTCCATGCCCTATATCTTCATAGAGTATTTGTGCTTTTGGATCATCAATATTTTGCACAATATACTCAGTTTTCTTTTCTGGTAACAACTTTCTTATTTTTCCATTGACCAGGATCAAAGCATGTGACCAGTCCATCTGAATTTCACCTCCTACCTCTTTACATAAATTCCTACTCAGCAACATACCATATGAGGGAGGAATATCAACAACCAAAATAGTGGTTGTAACCCTTTTCTCTGGAAAAGTAGCGAAGGCTACTTGTGCATCTTTAATCCTTCCAACCAAAGGAACTTCTCTACTCTCCATGGAATAGTAGGAACCAAAGGTACATGTTAGAGTCAGGCCCAAATCATGAGCTACTTTTGCATGCATTACATTGTCTGATGCTCCTGAGTCTATAACACAATTACTGAGTTTATGGCCAGCTATGAGGAGAGTCACATAGAATGGTTCAATTTTCTCATTAGGGGAAGTGACTATAGCCACAAGGCTTGGTTGAGGTGAGGAAGAGGGAGTGGGAAAAATACCTTTAGAAGTATTGGATGAGGCTTTGGATTTGGAATTGACAAAGTTTACCATTTTAGCAAAGGCTTTTGGATGGGTTTGGTAAAACTCTGCCTCTGAAATTTAGATTTTGGTCTTTTTGAGGTGATCAATGATATCAAAAGACCCGGAGGTGGATGGGGCATCACTACTAGGAATAGGAGAAACTTTTGATTTATCAACTTTAGGAATTGAAGGACAAGAAGTTTTGGAAACAGAGGTAGAAGGAGGAGGATTAGCATTACTCACCTTTTGCATGGAGGCAGTGGGAATAGGAGCTCCTCTTCTTGCAACCACTAGAATAGTTATAGGAAACTCCTTGGATTTCTTAGCAGGCTGCATCACTTTTTCTTTTCTGTTCATTTTCTCCCAAGTCATAACATCATATGACTCACTATTCATCTCTTCCACTCTTTCATCATATTCATCTTCATCATCCATACCTTCAGTGGTAAGGAAATGAACTTGAGATCCACCAAGCTCTTCCAGTTCTTCATCAACCTCTTCTTCTGGTTCTTCATAGAGTTCATTAAACTCCTCATCATCAGGTTCTTGAACTTCACAAGTTGCATTGACTGGAACCTTGATAGGTGGGCCTTCAATAGCCAATTTATTCTGAGAAGGAGGTAATCGGTTCCTAGGCTGAAAATTCCTTCTTGGAATATCTTGATAAGGAGTATGTTGAGCCAATTGATTTTTGATGGCAATGAGATCATTTACCAACTTCTGCACTAACTGATCTGAATTGGCTCTAGGAGAGGAAGAGGAGGATGCTTTAGACTTGGAGGGTTCTCTTTTCAATTTACCAAACATGATTAAATCATCCTCAACACTGATAGCCAAACGTTGATCAACATCCAGAGTTGCAAGGTTAGCTCTCCTTAGTGCATAGCTTACTTCAGGTAACTGAGCATTGAGGAAGAAGCATTTTTGGATTTGATCTACAGGACAAGTGTTCTGTGGAATTTTATGAATGAGCTTGTTGAATTTGGCCACAAATTCTCTCATGGGCTCATGTGGTTCCTTCTTGATATGAGAAATTTGAGCCAAGAGAGCATGCACATCTTCAGCAGGTTTGAAACGTTGCTCAAACTAAGTTTTCAAGGTGGTCCAATCAGTAATTGACCCAGCAGGAAGATGATAGAACCAATCAGGAACATTATCCTACAATGTTTCTACAAAGAGCCTGACAAAAACATCTTCATGCTCAATCCCAAGAATCCCACATGCAATGCTGAAGGTTGCAATGTGTTCATCTGGGTGTACCTTCCCATCACCTCAAAATTTAGGAAAACCTTTCCTACTACTCCTGGGTAACTCATGCAATGGTTGAGGAAGAGCAAGAGGCCCAATCCATTGTCCCCAAGGTAGAGGTGCTGCCATCTGTGGGAAGATTGTCTGAAGGGGAACTGAAACACCAGAAAGTATCAGAGCAAGAAGATTAGGGCTGAGTTGTTTTGGAGGAATACTATTCTTGGAATTTCTATCTTTAACAGGAGGTGTGCTTGTAGAATGAGTTCCTCTATTCCTTCTTGATTGGAAGAAGAGATAAGTTTTGTTGCTCTAGAAGTTGAAAATGAGAATCTTCAACCCCGAGAGATTTCTTCCCACGTGTATATCGTAGAGTCACCAGACCAAAAAAAATGATCTTGAAGTTGTTTTAGAAAGGGATACGTTGAAACAAAATCCCTAGTAGAGTTGCCAAAAACTGTTGGGTTTTAAAATGGTACTTTAACAAAACCACAGTCAGGGGACAACAAGTCCCTCCTCTTTATGGGAGAGGTTCCCTTATTGAAAGAAAGCAACAAAGCTTATATACAAATGTACAACTTTCATCTTAAGGCTAGACTTCTGACATCTTGAAATGATTTTTACCAAAATAGCTTATCAATACAAATGAATGGAAGAACTAAAGAAAGGAAAGAGTAGAATATAACAGTACTTTCAGGAAATATAGATAGCAGAGTATAACCTTATACGTAATGAGAAAAGGTGATACATAATAGAATCATTCTCATTCACAGCATAAGATATCATTCCATAGACACAAAGTTCTAGAAATCATATCAATAAGAACAAAAAGTTTCTTATTACAGAAGATAAATGATCCACAGATTTCAGGAAAGCAAGAAGAGACAATAGATGAAGATAGAGAGAAAGGGGAAATTCTTCTGTATTGATTGCTTTCGATTCTATTTACACTTCAAAAGTATCAGAGTCCAAAATTTGCAATGAGCCAAGCTCTTACATTTATAGATGAAGTGAAGAGAGGAGAAGAAGAGAAGGAAATCTGAAATCAAATGATTTGGAAGCTCAACCACCAACCATCAATGCCCCTGCAAATCCACCTATAATCTATTTTCAAAATCTAGTTCTGCATGTCTATTTGGTGTGTTGGAGAAGGAAGGATGGAAGATCGGATCAAATCTGATCTATTTGAAGCAATCAGATCACGTATTAATGGCGTGAAAGAAGTTTTCCATATTTCCAACCATCAAATCCTGATGAAAATAATATTTTATGTTTCCATGGTGATAGGTGAGAGACTTGACAGCCTCAAAAATGGCAGACCAGATCATTAATGGTTGTAGGTGAGTAGCAGGTATCGAGAGCTCTTCAAAAATTCCTTTCCCACTCAATTCCAAGATCCTATTGAAAGACATGGCTGTATGAATGATTAGGGTCATGCATTTAATGTGGGCTCATAATATGTGAAAGGCTCTATCCATACAGGGGCCGCGTGGTGACCTCGGCACGTCTTAAGATTTTGCCCCCTCTTTTTACTCCTTTATTTTTTCCTAAGTCCCTCCCATTGGTGGAGACGTTCTACCTGACCTGAGACATGTGAAAGGGCACTTCCCCCCCCAAACTTTGATTTTGAAAGAGCACTGATTAGACAGGAGGAAGCTTCCACTAACTCTGACTTTTAGATGGCTAGCTCTGTCCCCTCTTGATTTTGACCACATGGAGAGATGGCACTCGTTTGGGGGCCACCTCTAGATTTTAACCTTGAATATGTGCCGAGTTGATGCATGGAATCTTCCTTCGGCCTGTCCCAAGCTTGGAATTTTCAATGGTTGGTGTCCCCTTTTCAGACCTGGGACACATGGAGGGCTAGTGCTAGTTCAGGGTCTCTCTTTGGGCGGTGCCTTTGAAGTTGTGCCAATGAGGTATGTGGAGAGTATGTTCTCACTTAGGATCCTTCTTTGAACTTGGCCTTTGGAGGTGTTCCATTGGGACACATGGAGGCTACTGCCGGCTCTTTATACTTAGCTGATTCAACAGCTGGGATTTGTCTTTTCAGAATCTGACCACATGGAGGGCCTGTGCATGTTTGGGGTCTCCACTTTTTTGCACCATACCAAAAGTGCACCAAAGAGACACATGGCACCTTCCGTGGTCCTTCTATACTTAGTCGATTCGGGCCTCGATTGAACACTACCTATCTCCATTTTTCTCCTACTGAACTCTACTCGCTTTTGGACTCGATTTTTTGGGTCAACTGTGAGTCCACGTAACTGGGCTAACCCTTCTATTCTTCCTGTGTAAGATCGCATTCGACAAATTTTTCCCTAGGGGGAAAATTGGGATAACACTTCTCTAACACCTCAGCCATTTCCATGCCTGGCAGAAAAACCAGATGCATCATATCACAGTTGTTCATTCCTGCTTTCGTTAACTTTGAATTTGAGTCGTCCACATGGGAGAGATTTAGCTGAAGTGGGTCTGGGGAAAATTTTTATATTTTGTGCCTTTTAGAGAAATGGCACTTCAGAACATTTCAGACCACCCATCCACTTTCGATATGGGCTCTCACGTGGCTTCTCCTGGGCGTCGACATGGCTATGTGGGTCACTTTATAACATTTATGCCTTTCACAGTAAAAAACCAAATTTCTAAAAGTGCTCCGATGACCCGCCTCCCCACTTTGACTTTTGATGTGGGCTCATTATTTGACTTTTTCCCGTCCCAGTGGAGTCATGACTTATTTTACAACTTTAATCCCTTTTATAAATAAAACCAAATTTCCAAAAGTGATCCAATGACCCACCTCCCCGCTTTGACTTTTGAAAATAGCCACATATCCCTTTGTGGGGCCAAAGTAAGAATTTTTCTCCACCACTTCATAATTTTGAAAAGCCAATCAGGATCCAGCGAAGACACGGGGGTAATTCAACCTTTTTGCAAATGTAACGAAAGTCACAAGTTCACAAAAAGACCCACCACACCACATCCAATTATAGGTGATCACGTATCCATAGACATGCTGGAAAATAATTTGATGGGAAGATGACTTTAGAAAAATGCATAGAAGGGGAAAAGTTCCACTATTCATGCCTGAATCAAAGATTATTCCTACAGAAAGATAAATGCAAGGAATACAAGGCTTGACATGGTCCATAGCCATAGAAAAATATTGATAAATTCCATGCATCCATGAAAGGAGATAGAAAAATGTTCCAAAATGCACAAACTAAGGAATTTTAAATGGAATTGGTGGGATTAAAAACCGAGTACCAACACTTGGGACCTACAAATTCATCTTTCACAAGAGGGGAATTTTTCGAGGTGACAAAACGTGCGGAGTGCTTCCTTTTAACCATTAGTGTCCTAACAGTTGAAGCAATCAGATCACATATTAATAGCATAAAAGGCATTTTTCTAGATTTTCAACTATCAAATCCTACTGAAAACAATATTTTACCATATCCCATGTCATAGAGGGGACTAAGCTCCTTTCCAAAAGTATAAAATTGTATCAAACCCTGAAGATTGCTTATAACTTCAAAAGTTATGCCCATTTGAACCTCTTTCTGATAGCTCGAATCTGGGTAATGTTCATGGAGAAAATGCAGGTATTTTGCAAAACGTGATCGGTAGGCTTCTACTGTAATACTTCCCTGAAACGTGTTACCTCAGCGCAGGTCGTGATCTTCACTTGTAGTGCCTCAGATTTTGCTTCACAGCTTGGGCATCCAGCTCGCAAATGTCAACATTTGCAATATAGGTCCTGACACATTCCTGTGGCCTGTGTGTTATTATTTAGTCGTAGTTTACCTCACATGATCATATACTTCTTTAGGCAAAAAGGCTTCAAAATCTATGGTTAGTTCTGCAGAAAGAGCCACTCCCCCGTTTTGAATTTTCTGACACGGGCATTAACTTTCCAATAGTGCCCAAGATGATTCACGTTCCCAATGTATGAACATTTATGCAGGATTCACATTTGACTTTTTCCACTTTGTTTGGCCACGGCCATCATGTTTGACTCGTGACATGTCGAGGCTTCTTGGTCATCCTGGAGACTCAATTTACCACGACTGACCCTCGGAGGTGCACCGATTCAGACACAATGGAGAGCTAGTGCACTGATTGTGGGGCTGACTTTTGGATTCTCATTCTTTCCCTAAAAGAGCAATCGAATGGAAACTCTGGTTTGTCTTCCACGGCTTTTCTCTATAGCATTTATGGATATGTGGCTAAGTCATCTAGAAGTCTTGACGGGGTTGTATATGATGACCTTTGACACGTGTAGGATTTTACAGTAGCATTTGGGACGTACCTCCTATATTTTTCGTTGTAATAGTTGGTAGCGGAGATCACATCATGGTTTAAATGGCATATTTCAAAAATCCTTCTATACAACGAGCATATTGATTCTATGACCGCACAAATATCCCTTCTATGTGATTCTGGCTACGTGGCGATCTATGCACCACACATACCTGGGGACATCTCATGTCTTGATTTTACCTGATGAAGTTGTGCTAAGGAGACTATGTGGAGGCATCCTGCTGATGCTTGGACTTTCCAATAGCCAATTCTGTCCCCTTTTTGGTTGTGGGACTCATGGAAAGTAGGCGTTCATTTGGGGGATTGCCTTTGGATTCGACCCTTGAAGGTGCGCTGATGAGACACGTAGAGGCTTTGCTCTTGTTTGGGGACTCACTTTGTATTTCACCTCTAAAGTTGCACCGAGATGACATGTGGTTCTTTTCGCTAGCCTTAGACCCTTCATACTTAGCTGATTTAACCTTTTTGGAGCAAAACTTATACTCTTCTGCTCAAACTTGGGGATATGAAACTCTTTAAGGAATGCATCCTTTAAAGTTGTATAATCTATGCAATTTTGATCAGGGTCAAAAATTTTATACCAGTTGTGTGTGTGCCCTTGTAACGTAGTGGAAAATTGGCTTGCCCTACACTTAGAATATGTGATTCCTTTTTCACGCCACAATATTTCACATATATGTACATGTTCATCAGCATCTTCTATGCCCCTATACTCTGGAAGATGAAGAGACATTTCCATGTAAATATTTTAGGGTTGGTGCGGACCTTACCCACCTGATCTAGAACCTCCTGTGTTTCCCCTACCTCAAGAACCTCTAGATCTGCTTGAACTAGAGCTACTTATGCCTCCTGATCCCAAACCTGTAGTTGGGGTTAGACCAGAAGATGTACTTCCTTGTATCCCAATTTCAGAACTGAACTGTACCCCAACAATCAGTGAAATGTTACTACTCCCAAAGGTTAATTCGAAAATTATTGTGCTTGTATTATGTGCTGATGATATGCCTAAAAAGGTACTTTCACATAACAATGAAGCCATATTTTCTACCATCGTTGTGCCTCTTATAAGACTCACTCCTACTCTCCCACTGCTTGAACTAGCTTGTTGACTGCTTGTTGTACTAGATGCTAAAAAACCCAATGTAAGGGAAAGTATACTAGGTGGATTTAGATGTGTGCTTGAGGCCTAGGTAGTCTCTATTAGCGTGCTTCTGTGTGAGGCTGAGGGGATCCCTGTTATGCTTTCCAATATGGGGGAGTTCCTGATGCTCTGGCTCCATGTCTTCTACGTGAGCTTTAAATCCTTCACGAGCCATCTCTCTCCTCAACGCCATACTTTCTACAATGTTACCCCGCTTCTCTATCTCCCTCTCGTGCACCTCATTATACTTAAGTTGCCTTTCCTCTCTCTACCTTTCTGTTGCTAGGTTTTCCAGCTTTCACCAAACCTTCTCCTACCCCCACACGTGGTGAGGTTTAGTTAGCCATCGGTTTACTCTCCAAATTCAAATTTACCATCAAGATCTTGATCGTTAGTGGAATGCCTTGTAGGTAAGATCCCCTTTGATGTCGTAAGAACTAGAATTCAGCTACTTTTGGACACGAATAAGTGGAAATTGAGTATTCCAAGATATAATTGTTCAAGACACCATAGAACCATGTATCCACATCTCAAGTCCAAATTAGATTAGCATCATAAAGGGCCTGGAATTCTTCCTGTGTCTAGACAAGTGTTCGATACCTCCAATTCTACTTAGATGAATAAGTAATCAGCCACTTGTACAATTCTACTGGAAAGATAGCAACAAAGTTCTCATATATATTGTCATACAAATTCAGTTCCACCCACACACATGCGTTAAACTCAGATCTGGTGCTGAATCACCATGCGTATTCTTCTTCTAGATCACATATCCATTCTTCAACACTTTCTAAGGTCAACCTATATGTCTTCATCGTGAACCATCATGAAAAACAACTAAAAAAGAAGTCTCAGAAATTAAAACAATGATGCAGCCTAGAATTTAGTGATATAAATCCAATAAGACCCTAGACACACTGGCACATCACTCATCCTAGACTGAGCGCTCACTCGAAGCACACAAATGTACCAAGTCCCTCCTTAGGGTTACAGTTGTAGGATGTTAGCATGATGAAGACTTAACACATGCAATTCCATAACTAAAACATCATTCTACAGAGCATACTAGATCTATATCTAAGGGAGAACAAAACTAAATATTAACCATGATGAGATAAAAAAACATATTAGATTCAGATACATACAAAACTAACACTTGGATTCAGCCAATACCCTCCATCATATTAAATGTAGTAAGTATACAGAAGCTTCATTACAATATTAGTAGTATGCGTGTAGCAGTATAATCTCTCTATGTATGCACACACATCTATATCTCTATATATGTTGATCTCTTTATTACACCGTTTACAACATACTTATAAGGGTGGGGACTTGCCCTTTACCGCTTATCTATTCCCAAAATAGGTCGCATGCTATTATTAGCCACGTGTCATTACAAAAATAGCCACACATGCAAGTGCACTAATAATAGACTACTGGTAGTTAACTGACAGTAGTAGATATATTTCCGGCCTATGTCCATGCAAAGCACTTTGTATCTAATCCTCTAAAAATATCCAATGCATGGCACACACATCCATGCCTCATTCGTATTCCCTGCACGCTATCTCTAAAAATAGACCTCCACAAGTGAAAATGGCTAAGTCCTGAAAGTTGAACTTCTGCTCCATGTGCATGTTATCTCTATCTGTTTGTGCCTTTGAATATGACCTGATTTCCTGCATGGACTTCTTGTGTGCTTTCTGTCAAGTGTTCTTTGATCAATAGGTATTTTAGACATTTTAAAATAAATTGCGGTTGATGCTTTCAAAGCTCCTACAAAATTTGCAAGAGGGGTTGAGTCATTGGATGAGATAGTAATAGATTGAAGTACTTATATCATGGCTTGTATTTAAGGTGGTGATGTCTAAATGAGTTCATAGACTGACATTTTGACAGGAGATTGGTGTAATTGTTTAGCGGATATTTTTTTCAATGTGGTGAGAGGAAGATGGGTGGTTTTTATTAAAATTTTATCTTTAGTTAATTATGGTTGATTAGGACCTTTGTGGGCTTGTGAAATTAATATGTGAGGTTTATCAGATGACGTTGATGATTCTAGTGGTGGGGGTATAACAATAGTGCATTTTTCTTGTTTGGATTTAGAGGATTTGTTGTCATAATTTCGTGAGTGTGTGGTGATGTGAACACCATTGATTTGGTGATTAGAGGCTTTAGGAGTAGACTTATTAGATGGTGTTGATGTTGAAGATGGGATCGGATGGGAAGGAAGAAAGAGAGAACTACCCATCTTTTGAGCCTTCTGATGGAAATCTTTATAGTGTTCAATGGTATGACCCTAGGTACTGTGATAATCGCAAAAAGTATTAAAATCATACCAGGTGGGTTTCTATCCCTGATGATTTGATGGCTTAGGATGGGGTATTATGATTAGTGATTCTTGTAATAGATTATCCAAAATGGTAGCATACCACCCTTTTGGGTTGAATGCCACTGGGGATTGATTTTTGAAGGGGATAGGCGAAACAAGTTGCTTAATTTTACTTCGCGATCACAGAGGTTTCATGGCTGCTCCAACAAATGGGTGATAAGGGTCATGTGTAGGTGGTGGCTGCAAGGTATTCTTGGATTGTATGGGGATAAATGGACAAGATTCAGATGTAGCTGTCCATTGTGGGATAGTGGATATAACATAAGGACTCATTGTAGGATCATGACAAGTGAGCTTTTCTCCTATAATAATGGGGAGATTAACGAGTATAAGGAAGGAGGGATCATTTAAGGGTCCATGATTAATGTTTTACAAAACATTTTGTTTGAAAGATCCTACAGGTCTCGATTTTGGCATGACAAAGGGCTCTTCAAAAGAAGGTATTCCCCTTGGATGAAGAGGTGGTGGAGGACCACAGAAACGATAAGTTTCATCATAATGAGGACTTTTAAAGACTTGGACAACACCCTGTTTATTTGGTCCCTTCAAATTCTTGGATGAACTCAGTGTATTTGTTGATGTTTATGCTAATGAAGGGAGAGGGGATCGAATAATATGGTTAATATAGTCCACATGATTTTTAGGATTATTGATTTTTGTATGTTTTTGATGACTAATATTTTGGGTAAATTTAGATTAGGGTGACTGAGCTAAAAATGTTTCTAATCATACCATTATTACGTTTACAAATTTTAGAGCATGTGTAGGTTTCGTAGTATTCGTTGATGTAGGCATGGAACCAGAAACAACATTGGGTAAAGGTGTGGGCAGAATATAAGTGATAAGTGGTGGTTCACTAACAGTGGAATTATCAGGTGTGTGTATCAATTCAGTAGGTGTCAAATCAACAACTGACAGGGATATGGGAGTATTTTTTATTTTGATTGGAGTGGGGGAGAGTTCTGTAGTTACGATTGCATGTTCGTTGGCCTCTGACAACGTTTATGTGGATTCTATTTCACTAGGTAATAAAGCGTATGGAGAAATGGGTTCAATTTTTGTTATTTTGTTAATGGTGTGGATGACATTAGCTTGTGGTGATTCAGAGGACGAGGGATGATTCAGGAAGGGTTGTTTGAATAGATCAAGGTTTTGGTTTGGAGGTGCATTTGGATTATCTAAATGGAGGTCTCCCTTGTCAATCAAATCAAGGACATTGCGAAAAGTGTGACATCTTTCTATGTTATGGTCGTTTACTCGATGGAATTTGTAATAATCATTATCACGGTATCAAATAGGCTGCGATATTGATATTTCAATAGGTTGAATGGGTGGTAAGGATATGATGTTACAAGTGAGTAATTTATCAAAAACTATGCTGTTAGTTTCTGCTATGGGTGTGTAACTACACAGTTAACAAAATCGTTCAACAACATGATTTTAGTTGGGAGTGGATTTTAACACAATGGCATTAGAAGTTGTTTTAGTTTTATCTGAATTGGATGTTGATTTAGATGGGACTCTACTTTTGATTTCTAGAGATGAAGCTTCACCCACCCATCTTCTAGAGCTCGCAATTCCAACTTACGGGCCATGGTGAAGGATTCATTGAAGGTGTGGAGCGATTGGATTTATAAAGTGGATGAGATATGCTTAGAACAGGTACGATAGAAAATATCAATCAATTATGTCTGTGGTAATGTGAAGTATAGCTGATTGGTTACACCCCTCTAACTGCAAATGAAATCATCGATAGATTCTTCTTTAAATTTTTTGATGGCATACAAACCATTAATGTTAATTTTGTGAGCTATGTCTATGGAGAAATGATTTAGAAAGAGATGAGTGATTTTTGTAAAGGAAAATAAATAATGTTGTGAAATGTTATTTTACCAGTCTAAGGCAGGACCAACAAGAGACATAGGTAACGTCCTTAACATTAAAACCTGATCATGGGATATCAAATAACATGCATGGAAAAAGTGTGAATTTTTTGTTGAGGGTCCTCTTTGCTATAGAACTTGACAAACTTAGGAAGAACCCAATGCAGGGGATATGGTTTATATGGCACATATGGATGAATGGGTTCGTTACATATTTCTTCTTATGAGAGGGTGTTTTTGGACAAAGATGAGGCAACTTCTAAAGTAGATATGTGGCTTAGGAGGGCCTAGAAAGGGTCTTCCTGAGCCTGTTGACCCAAAGATGGGCTAGGTTGATATGAAGAATGGGGTGAGTATGCCTAATGTTGTTGGAGAATATCTTGTTGGTAAGGAATGTTTATTTGAGGGATGTTTTGCTAATAAGATAGGTTAGATTGATAAGGTTTATTTTAGTGTGAAATTTTATGTTGTGCGGCATTTTATTACATAATATTTTGTTAAGGTGCATACCATTGATGAGGAAGGTTTTGTTGAGGGATGTTTTGCTGATAAGGAGTGTTATGTGATGGAATGTTTTGTGATGGGATATTTTGTTGAGAGATGTTTTTTTGGGGGAAAGAACATTGTTTCAAATCACTAGATTATGAAGTTTGAATGTACTGGTATGGTGTTGATATTTCCATAAGAGGATGTGAATATGTGGTAATGTGTTAGATGGTGAAGAAGAAGCAGAAAATGATGGTGCTTTCCATAGAATATTTGTTGTGGAAAATTTTTTAATGGCATAGACTGTGACATAGAAATCAAAGGTTGAGAGAGTTGTGGCATTTATTGCGAGGACGGATGCATACTGGCAGTAACATTAGTGTTAATCATTATCCTTTTCAAAGGGATAGACATGGTAATGTTTTGAATAGGAACAATATTATGTTGGGATAGTAAAAAAGTAGCAAGAAGAATGAAACTTAATCATGATGTTGGTATCTGTGAGGAAACTGAAAGAGATGCCATGGAGGTAGTATCATTACTATGGGGAGGTGCAGACCCTATAGAAGGACTAGATGAAGACATAAATTGTTGGGCATACATGTTTTATGATGAGATCATATGGATATCATAGAAAAATTATGAGGAAACATCGTATGCTTCAGGTTGACTTGCAAATTTTTGATCATCCAATATGTCAAAATGATTGGTAGAGCTAGTAACATTCTGGGATTGACTAATTCTTGGCGTTTCAAGTTGAGCTGAAGTATTGAAAATAAACTGCTGAATAATGGGTTCTTGGTTTTTTTCAATGAGTTGTGTAATGACGAGTAAAGGGTTGTGAGCGTGTGCAATAGATTACAGTGTGAGTGACTGCATTTGAATATTTCTCATTGTTAGGTATGCATTAAGAGAAATGAGATTTGAATCTAACATCTCTTCAAAAATAGGATCACCCTCGTTATAAAATGGGAGTTCATGTGCAATAGGAGAAAATTAATGTTCTGATTCCAGTGTGTAAAGAATTCATCCATGGTATTGTTGCAGAGAATGGAAGGATTGTTGTCTAATTTCATTTTTAAGACCAAAACCTACTTTATTCCATGTTTGCATGTCAGAAAAGGGATTTGATCTATTTTTTTGATGAAGGAATGCTTATGGCCTCATGGGCGAATAAATTGTTACTGAGAGTGGTGTAGTGCAAAGTGGGGCTTGAATTTGAAATGTAGGTGTTGAGGTAAACATGTTTTCAAATGATATTACGTGTTTGTTGTCTAATAAAAAACATGCAGAAAACACAAAGGAAATGCTTAATAGATAATTGTGTTGATTAAGAAATGATAAGCAAAGTATTATTTTATTCTTGTTTGTTTAATTATGAAAGGTGAAATATGTAAAATGGTCAATTAGGGTCCTAAGAAGTGGCTATCTAAGGCTAGTTTTAGTTGTGTTTAGAGACGGAGCCCTTGATATACCTGAATGTACATGAGGCACAATTCTATAATATTGTTGGTACGGGCATGGTATTGGGGCCTACCCCCTCACTTCACAGTCCCACTGCGATAAGGGAGTTAGGTGATGAACTAATATGTATTGACAATCAGATGTTTATACTCGGTCAGAACACTGAGTTGGATTCCTTGTTGGGTGATGAAATCCCAATCAGTTTCACCTAGACAGGAGTTATTTTAAATGTGTTTTTGATGTCTAAGTGGTTTGGTTTTGTGAGGGGAAGAATAAGTGTAGGAAAAAAATTCATTCTTAGTTAGACTATGTGATCAAGAAGTATGTACCAATTCATTTTAAATCCTAAAATGAGATGTTGATTTTGATGAGGATAAATAGTCAATGATGCAAGATGGAAATGAAAATGAAATGTTTTCTAGACTCATTGTGAGATTGCTCCAAAATATTTTTTTATTTTTCTTTTTTAGTGGTTTCAAGTCATTTATTTAGCGAATCCACAGGAGCAAAGCTTCCAGAGATAAAGGAGCCTGTGATTTTGTTAAAGACAACAAAAAAAGGAAAAAAAATTGCAAATTGATGAAATTTGATAGAGAATATTAAACAAAGAGAATCGATAGTGATTCAGAAGAATTACAGGTGATCAAGTTAATCGCTAGTGATTGGAAGTCAATGTAACATATTGTCAAAATGAAATATTTACAAGGGGTTAAGGTCCCACCAAGAAATCCAAAATGTCTCACGCGGTTTTTACCTTAGTTGTCTTGACAATTTCGAGAGGTAATAACTGAACTCACCCTCGATATGGTGGGGTTTCTAGGATACCCGCGGATGTTGATTATGTTTTACGCACCATGTTAAGAAACAATCAAAATAAGACTTTGTTGTAAATAATACTCTTGTAATCAAATTTTTAATATTATGTTAAAAAAATGTTATTGACCAATATAAACACTTTGATATTTATTTAACACATATAGTTGTGTGTATATAGGAGATTACAACACAACATGTGCTTATCATTTATTTAAATACATATATGATTTGAAAATAATCAATGATTAAATCCACAATTTATATTCTTGATCGGTGTAGATATTTTCAGAGACATGGGAATGAGATTCATCTGAGTTGGTAGTTTCCTCCTCTTCCTCAGTCAAATCCAAGTCACGGATGGAAATGTAATCCTCAGCAAAGAAGTTTGAATCTTCTTCCTAGGTGTCGTATTGGCGAGTGAAGGTAGATTATGAGATAGAGATGTTGATGTGAATGATGGAATTGGATTCTGAATAAGTACGATAATACTCCTCCAAATGTTCAAGATCGGTTTCATAACGGTGTTTAATTTGGGAAAGCTCTTCTCATAGCCTCAATGTATCATCATAAGCATCATAGAAGGCATAAGTAGCTTCATGGATGTGTTGTGTGGAAGTGAAGATGACTTCAAGATGATGAAGCAAAGCAACATGAATAGTACACAGTTCTAAATCGTTGATCAACGCATATTGTTACCAATAGAAAGGGTGGTAGATGTGAGGAATTGAATCACCTGTAGGATAATTAGGACCTCCTAATGTCATCTAAAAACATGAAACATGACAAAATATTAATAGATAACAATAAATATTTCCTCAATTCGATCAGATTCAGTAAAAATAGTAAAAAGACAAAAATAGCAGGAATCACTAGTAATTCAAGGGAATCACTGGTGATTAGGATAATAATTTTTTATTACTGTGAAAGTTAACAATTTTTCCTAACCAAAGTTAAAATCAATGTTTTGTGTTATTAATTTTGTCAAAAACAGAGGATTAATGATGTGAAAATTATCTAAAAACAAGAACGTACCTAATGTTAATCCATGGAATGAATAAAATGAAATATTTTATCTTATTTGATGTCTGGTTGACGATGATTATGACATTCTACAAATAACGTGATGTTGTAGTGTGTTGATGTGGAGGTTTTGAATGCCTGGTTGTTTGGGAAAATGGAAAAATGTACTTGTAAATCCTGTGGATTCGTGTTGCAAATGGGGTCTAAAAACTTACTCTTATAGATAGTTGGTGATCGAGTAAATCACCGATGATTTTGGTGAAATCTTAGTTAGACTACAAACCAAGTTATTTCCTTCTATTTTTCACTTCAAAGGATGGGTTTCGAGTTTTTTTGATGTGGAGGTTAAAAAATCATGAGATAACCTATTTGGAGTTGGGAAGGGGTTATATTTTTGTATATTTGGCTAGTTAGAAAATAAGTTAATTTAGGAAGGTGTTTAGCATGATTTTAGTAATTTGTTAAGTAAATCGGTGAGGTGTTGTGGCAAACTAGATGAGGTGTAAGGGGATAATATCCACTCATATATTTTAATCACTTAAATAATTATTTTAGACTCTTATAAGTATGATGGGATTAATTAATTATCAGAGGGGGTGATATAACAAAGGTCGCAAGTGTGTCATTTTTAGTCACGGGCTTGTTTAGGTTTAGGGGGTGTAAATTTTTGGTGTCTACAGATATTCCTTGAGAAGAAACCATGTCTTAAGAAGAAATTTATGATTCCAGCATGAAGAAGACTCTTAAATATTTATGATGATATTTTTTTGTATCTTGACTCATCATGGACCTCCTAAAGTTCTTCGTTGAAGTTCAGGTACCGTTTTTAACTACAAGCTCCAAAACCTGCTTTCACTGTTATTATTCCTAAACCTCCGAAACCTTCCCAAATATTCACAAAACTATTCCACTTCATTTCAAAATCCTCAATAACATATCCAAATGGTATTATTCCTCTTGGTTAATGATTCATACCTTTCCTGGAAAGACTGAAGATTAGTCTTTCTAGGCTTACAAGATATTTCATCTTTTAACAACATTTAACTGAATGGAACGAATAAGCTCATGATCACATTTTAAAAAATTGGAAAGTTTGAACATCACATTGTGAAGGTTTTAAAGGATAGGACGGTAATGACACAAAAGGAATAGTTATCCAAAGTATGCTTTAACAAAGGCTTCAAACAACATTTTTGACACTAGGGTAAAGTTGACATGTTTTCAATTTGAAATTTGACCTTGCAAAAACACATGACAACACCTTACTATTGAATTTTCAAGTCATCTTGACATTTTCCATCATATTTTATTACTTCCTTACAAAAAAAAATCCTTTTCACCCAAAATAATTTTTGTTAGAAATTTTAATAAATTTCCTAAATGTTGAAAAACTTTAAAGTGTATTTCATGTTTCAAGTTTGGGAAACAATTTGCAATTTACATGCAAATTTTTCCTCAACTTCCAAAACATGAAATGTAAAGAGAAAAGTGTATTTTTGGTTTTGGGTTTCAATTTGCAAGTTACATGTAAATTGTAAAGTGAAACTCAATTCCTAAATTTTGACCCCGCAAGTGTAATAAGGTTTTTTGGTTCCGATTTGCAATTTACATGTAAATTGTAAATTGACTTCCAAAACCTGAAATACAAAGAAAATAGTGCATTTCAAGTTTTGGTTTTACAAATATTAATTACATATAAAATTGTAATTGATCCTTGAAACCTGAAACTTGACAGATTTGCAAAAGGGAGGCTGACTTCTGGCATCTAGTCAACATATTAAATGCCACCAACCCACACGTGTCATCTATTTGTAATTAATGTTCCCTCTTTCTATTTAAGGATGGAATTTACATGTCATTTACATCTAATAATTTGTATGTTGAATTTGCTAACAACCCCCCAACTTATGACCATGCCTTTTTATGACTTCTTAGGTATTTTAAAAAAAATTCCTTCGACCCACTAGATATTTGGGTTATATCTAGTGTTTAAATGATTTTTTACAAGTTTTATGTCATCATTTGAGACATTTTTTCCATTTCTTATTGATGGAATTCAAGGTTTTACTGATTGGTCTTGTTTTTTTACTATTGCAGGGGTTTTCCTTATCTTTTGTTTTAGTGAGCTTGTAATCCACTTTTCTTTACTTGTTTTGGATTGTGTGAGTCAAATTTTTAGACCTAAAGTTTTCTCAAAGAAAAGGGAATTTTGTATAAGTTACAAGCTGGAGATCCGAAAGTGTAAAGAAAAAGTTGATATTTTCCTAGATCTATTGTGGAAGTTCAAGGTCTTAAAATAAGTATTGACTTTTTCTTTAGTGCAAATTAGAAGTTTAAGGTTGGAAAAAAATTCTCAACTTCTACTCAAGTGAAAATTGGAAGTTCAAGGTTAAAAAACAAGTTTTAATGTATGTGGTTAGGATTTGGGGGTGTATCTTCCTACAATTCCCAACTTTCACGTATCTCAGAGTGGGAGGATTTTCAAGTGCTCCCTACAAACTACCAAGGTTCCCTAATGGAATTGGTACGACAATTGCTCCACCTTCATAAGTATGAGAAACCCAAGCATTAGATGGGAGTTCAGTTCCCTATAACTTTAGGATGATATGTATGTACATCATCATAAAAATCTGAAAATGTTGATGGTGAGATGAAAAAAATGACAATCATAACCTATCACCCATGAGTCATCTTTGATTACTAGGATGTGTTTTGTGGAATTAGACCAACATATGTCCATACACTGCAATTGGAAGTAATTTGGATAGATTATAGGGATGAAGTGGCCATACATGAAAGGGATTATTACAAAATAACTATTAAGGAGGTAACCAAGTATGTTATCACAAACATTCTAGAAGGCCTCTGTGATGATCAAGAAGTTCTAAATCCCATTTACACAAAGATGAATATAAAAGATCAATTGCTTCCTTTAATCAATTGGTCACTTCAAGAATGTACTATCTCCTAAGGGTGTGCAATGAGCATTCTTAACCATAACCACCAAAGGTTTCTTTTATTGGGAATCCCACCCAATTTTTCAGAAAAAATCCATAAATTAATTACAAATAGTGTTAAGCCACCCTATCACTATAAAAGGAGAAAAACCCACTCCCAAGCTTCATAGAATCAAGTTTGTAAGAAAAGGTGCCAGAGATTCTTCTTCTGTTCATTCTATAAAATAAATAGATATGAGTGTGTCTCCATCTTCCACCACCCAACTGATGCAGTCTCCTCTTCCACCTCCTCCTCCTTCACAATTTTTAGTTCCATCTCTTTTCCACCTTTCACACTTCCAATACTTACATCTTCCACTCCTTCTCATTCCATCTCCCTTACTCCAACATTTTCTACTTCCTCTACTACCATGGCTTAGGTATTTTCCTCCCTTCCTTCCCTCTCATCTAGGCATGGTCTTGATATGAGTTGTCCTCTAAGTACTCCTCCTCCCTAATATTATCTTCCCACTTCCTCTCTCATTACTATTCTCATTTAAACCATTACTACAACTATATTTTTTATTCCTTCCCCACTTATCACTCTGTCATTTACACTCATGAATATCATGAAAAATACCCTTTCATCACCAATTATTTCTACCACCATGGTGTCTTTACCTTTTTCATCCTATCAAAATTTGATTTATTTTTCCACTCCTTCCTGGATGAGTACGTAGACCCCAAAGAAGAATAATAAGATACTCATTGTTGATGATTTTTATCTCAACACCTTGGATCTTACTCCTCGACACCAATCGAAGAATCCAAAGGTTATTAATCACCTATTGGTTGGTAAATTAAGGGAAATATGTGTTGATATCGTGACACCAAATGTAGAAAAATCTAAAGAAGACATCATGATAGAAGATTATCAGATTTCCAAGATATCTTAGGGAAACACCACTCATGAAGGATCCAAGAAAGATGTTCAAATTTCTCTTGGAAACCTTCTAGATAAATTTGATAAGATAAGGTTACTAAATATGAGATGAAGAGAAAAGTGGGAAAATTAATGGCTATCCTTCACAAGATCACACATCCTACGCATTTTTTGGATCTTGCAATATCAATAAGATTTGAGGTGACTTTTTTCTCTATAGTTGAGAAAATTAGACTACAAGGGTGGGAAATTAGATCTTGGATTGAATGTATGATCTAGGAAGGAAAACAAGTGATGAAATATTTTGTGTTTTTATACAATGAACTTGATCCATAAAAAGATATTATGACTCAAATGTATGAAATTCTGAGAAAAGAGTATGATAATTGGGAACTCACTCTAGAGGCTTGGAGAGAGGTACAAAATGTTAAATCTAATCTTATCCTTAGAGAAGAGATCATCAATGACTTTTCAAAACTCTTTGAACACAATGAGGTCATTGAGTTCCACATCCAAATTATTAAGGAGGTAACCTTAATATCATTGAGGAATTTGATAAGATCCTTTGCATATTTTAAGATGATGATCTTAATGTAATCCCAGTGGAAAACCTTTTTGTTGAATTCAAAAGCCTAATCAAGGAGGATATTGGAGTAACCCAATCCTTTGGTCTAGAATATATTAAAAATATTTTGTTATATCAAAACTTCTTCAGGCAACTTTAGAAAATTATAAATCAAGTTAAGAAACTACCTAGAAACATGAATTGAATAATTGACTTTGCCAAGGTCCTAAATCACTATGTGTACGGACATGATGATAAAGAAGTAAAATAAATCATCAAATGATTTCTTGATTATCGGTAGAAGAAACCTGAAGAGGAAACCAAAGGAAGTGATACAGATCTAGGTGCATAGGAAAAGGGTGGCTCCAGTCCTAGCTAAGTTATTCTATATTCTACCATTTTTTACACATTCCGCCATCCACATTCCACCATTTTCAATTTCAAGTTTGACCCAATCAAAATTTCACAACTTCCCGGCTATTTTTGAGGAGGAATTTTTCCATTATTGTAAATACATCCTATTTTTAGAATTTAATAGTTAATAATAATATCTAATATTTCTCAAAATTCTTAGCAATATATAGGAGGATGTATTATGTATTATAGGGGTTTTTTTATCAATGGTATAAGGAGGCTTGTCATCACCAATCTGGCACTATGATAATTCACCACCAGGAACTCTTTGTGCTATGATTATTTACTAATGCACAGCCTTTAGTTTGGTGGATGTAATCTAGAAACACAGCAACAAACATAACACAAGAATACCATCGACTATGATACAGACGGAATGATGACAAATATGAAAATATCAGGTGTAAATTATAATATTAACATGAAATTGTTACAATCTCACCCATGAGGTACTTCATGTGTTATTGACTTCACTTGCCTTTCACCAAGAACTATGGGAGAAACTTTACAATTACACCTCTTAATGGCTTCTTCAACACACCTTCTAAACTGATGGCTTCCTTCGCACACTTACTCATACAATATTTCTCACTACTTCCTTCTATGCTAAATGAGGGGGGTGACCTCTCTAATTATAGGAACTTCCAGGCTTATCCATCTTATCTCTAAGATAGGATAAGAAATCCACTTCTGACGAATCATATTCCATACCTTAACTCTTATCTGTACATGTAAGCTTATCTTTTAAGATAAGATAAACCTTATCATTTTACATGGGTTCCACATTTTTAGACTTTTCCACAAATAAAATACACAAAATATTTATGACCTCACTCCTTGTCCTTATTACCAGATATAATATTTCTAATTCCTAATCATGTAGACCCTACTTCTCTAATTAACCCAAACTTTGACATTTTAACATTACCGGACCACTTATGACAAATATTTACTTTTTACCACAACATTCCTATTGTACTTTGACTGTTACCGTACTCCACATTATTGGCGGACACCGTACTGATGGCGCCGTTATCTTCTAATCAGACGCTACTACTAATTATACTTAACAACATCATATTCCTAATACATACATTAATGAAATAGAAATTACAGAGGAAAATTTTAGTGTCGACATCTTCCCCCTTCCTAGCTCCTACTTCGTCCTCGGAGTAAACTCTTATGGACATTCTGAAGCTGCTGCCTCGAAAATATTCAACTTGTCATGGTTGACCCATTTCGTAATGGGAGTGCCATCCAATTCCTCCAGTTGGTACGTACCATTTTCATGCACAACTACTATTTTGTAGGGCCCCATCCATTTTGGAAGAAATTTTCTCTGTCTTCTTTTTTTGTATCTGGAATCATATACTAGAACCAAGTCATTCACATAAAATGGAGACCACCAGATCTTTTGATCAAAGTATTCCTTCTGCTTCATTTTCTTCTTATAGCTTGTATCCTTAGCTATTTCTCTCATTTCCTCCAGCAAATGAAGATGTACCAACCTTTCTTTTACTAAATCACTTTCATCCATCCTTTTATTTTTCATAACTCTCAGAGTGGGAATATCAAACTCAATAGGAAGAACTGGATCAATGTCATAAGCCAACTGAAATGGGGAGTATCATGTTGCTGACTTTGATGTTGCCCTATATGCCCACAATGCTGCATGAATCCTTTTATCCCATTTATGTACCTGCAAGGCTGCATCTTTTGCTAGAATTTGACACAACACAAAATTTGTTCGTTCCACCTGTCCATTTGTGCTTGGCTTGTATGTTGTTGCCTTCCTGTGCTTAATAGAAAACTTATTGACTAGGGCTTCTACCACCTCATTAATGAAGTGGCTTCCTTGATCTGTTACAATTTCTAATGGACAACCAAATCTGGTGACAATGCGTTCATATATGAACCTTGCCACTTCATCCATGGAAGTTGTTTTCAATGGCCTAGCTTCAACCCACTTGGTTAAATAATCTGTGGCAACTACAATATATTTTATTTTTGGCGTGAGGTAGTTGGAAGTGGACCTACAATGTCTATTCCCCGCTTTTCAAAGGGACCAAGTGGAAGAATAGGGCATAATGGAGCTGATGAAGTCTTACGGTTACCATGTGTTTGACAAATATCACATGTCTTACAATAATTATAACAATCTTTAAAAAGAGTGGGCCAATGATAACCTGCATCCAAGATCCTTCTTGTTGTAAGTTGTCCAGAGAAGTTCCCTCCACATGTACCATTGTGGAATTCTTCTAGTAGTTCCTTCCCTTGATCACGTCCAACTTCCCTCTTGTACTATCCATCAGGTCCTATTCGAAATAATACTCCATGCAGAATAGAATATGGACGACTGGCTTGAGTAATCTTTCTCTTAGTCTTTGCATTGGCACCATCAGGAAACTTGAATTCATTCAGATAATTCCAAATATCTATGTATTCACTAGGGATTGTGTCAAGGGATAACAATGTTGCATCGGGGAAATCATCATCATCACAAGATGATCCTAAACCATCATAGGCTCGAGAGAGTGCATCTGTATTGACATGCTTCTTTCCTGGCCTATCTATAATATCAAATTCAAATTCTTGTAGCAAAATTGTCCATCTTGTTATCCTCCCTGATGGGTTAGGCTTATTTACAATATATTTTAGAGCCTGATGATCTGTTACAACTAGAAATTTTTGCCCTAGCAAGTAATTTCTAAACTTCTTTACAGCAAAAATGATAGCCAGAGCCTCTTTTTCAGTTACAGTATAATTTACCTCAGCACTGCTCATTTGTCTGCTCCCAAAGTAAATTGGATGTTCATTCCCATTTTCATCCTTTTGTCTCAAAGTACTTCCTAGTGCTGCATCTGAGGCATCAGTGTACACAATGAATGGCTTGCTCCAATCTGGATTCTTTAAAATAGGTGAAGACACTAGGGCTTCCTTCAGTTGTCCAAAATCTTCATGCGCCTTATTTCTTGGTTCATAAGTAACATCCTTATTCAAGAATTGGGTTAGTGGCTGTGCAATCTTTGAGAAATTCTTGATGAACCTTCTATAGTAACCCACATGGCCTAAAAATGATCTCAACTTACTTCTATTCATAGGAAATGGTAAATCTTTGATTTTTGAAACTTTATCAAGATCAGTACCAATACCATCTCTGGATACAACATGCCCTAACAAAACGCCTTTAGAACATCCAAAGACACACTTTGTAGGGTTTAGTGAGGCTTGTGCTTCATCTAACCTTTGAAATGTTGTCTCCATCTGGTGCAGGTGGTCCAACTTGCTCCCATAGATGCAAAAATCATCCAGAAATAATCTGATGAAGGTCCTAATGTAGGGTTCGAACACCCTATTCATCAAACGCTGGAATGTTGCTGGAGCATTACACAACCCAAAAGGCATAACTCTATAAGCAAACGTTCCCCAAGGAGTGGTGAACGTGGTCTTCAGATGATCTTTCTCTACTATACGAACTTGGTTGTAGCCGCTATATCCATCAACAAAACTATAGCACTCCTGGCCAGCTACTTCGTCCAAAATCTAATCTGAAAATGGAAGAGGGTAATGATCCTTCTTTGTTGCATAGCTTCCCATTATTTTTTATTGAGATCACAATGGGAGAAACCCATTCTGAATTCTCCACAGCAAATATGAATCCTGCATCAAGCAACTTATCTATTTCTTCTTTTACAGTCTTGGAAAAATTAGGATTCATTCTATATGGCATTTACTTTATGGGCTTAGCACAATCTACCAGCTCAATAGAATGTTCTACCCAACTTACTTGACGGAGTTCCTTGTAATCAAAAGTGAATATGTGTATGTACCTTCGAAAGAGATAGAGGTAGGATTCCTTCTCACTCTCCATCACAGCATCACCAATATTTATTTGTTGGAGACGATCATCAACTTCTTCTTTAGATAATTTTATGGGGTCATGATTTGGTGTGACTGGAAGGATGTCCATGACTGAAACATCAACCTCACTTTCTTCATCTTCAGTGTCCACTTCACTGATACTAGAGTAATCAGAGGATGTCCAATTATCAGTTTCATCACTTGAATCCACAGGTTCTGCCTTATGATGTCGAGGGATCACATTTATCTTCACCCTCTCTCTACCACGTTCAAGTGTCATGAAGCCTTCATTCCAGTAGTTTCTTGCATGAACTCTCCTTAGCCATGGTCTTCCCAGCAACATTGGGTACACAACAATACCATTTTTCATCACCTGAAATTCTACCACACATACAACACCCATAACAGATATTGCCACATTTGAAACTACACCTTCTGGTTTAGTTTTTCCTTTATTTAATGACCTTAACATAAGTGTTGAAGGGCGATCAATTTTTAAACCCAACATATTCATTACAAACTCGGTCATTACATTAACTGTAGCACCTCCATCAACTAATACATCATGAATTGAAATACCATTACATAATACCTCAACTTGTGGAGCATAGGGATCCGCCTCTGCCTCCAAAACAGGGACCTCAACCTCCTTTCTTCATCGAGCATTGAGTCCACTTCACAGCTCCCACCTCTTCTCAGAAGACATAGCCAAGAGTTGACCATATGTAATATTTGTAGGCCTTTTGGACAGATCTTCCAGGATGGAGTATGGTCCTTGCCCCTGTGAAATCAGAAAATCCTGCACACCCAGCTTTCTTCTCCTATGTTTCTCACTAGTTTCTTCTTTCATCTTCTTAGGATCATTTCCATCTTGATTATCTTTTTCTTTCTTTCTTTTTGTTACAAACACATCTACTTCATTATTTCTACTCTTATCTACTATATCAAGAGAATTCACAGGTGCTTTTCCTTTATCATTATCTCTTGTACCAGATGTAGAAGCTCTATCTGGACAATTATACTTATAATGACCCTTTTTATAACAACCATAACAGACAACTTCAGAAATATTTCTTTTTGGACCTCTATCTCCTCCCTGAGAACTAAATTCCTTTCCTTGAAGAAAATTAATAGTTAACTGGCCCATCTTCCTAAGCAGATCTTCATACTCAGTAGATGTACTAGGAGAAATATTTGTGCTCACCGAGAGTGGTTGTGGATTCTGGACCAAAGGGGCTGTACAGGCTCTACTTTAGCAACAATTTCTTTGGGCTCCTCTTCCATGCTTTCTTCTTACCTTCTTGCAATCTCCTTTGCTTGTTCAATGGTAGTTGGGCGGTCATACTTCACTCGTTGTCTGATCTCTGGCTTCATCCCAAGAATGAAGTGCTTACATAGGAGATTATCCATGCCATTCATCAACCCATCCGCTAATCCTTCCTTCCGGATCTGGGCATCGAGCTTCCTCCTTAGCTCTAGAACACGAGCATGATAATCCCTTATCTTCTCTTTCTCTCCTTGGGCTAGATTTGTGATCTCGATCATGAGGTCTGCATATCTCTGTTGTTCACCAAATTCTTCAAGAAAACTTTCAGTTAAAAAATCCCATGAATTTTTCACATTATCACTTAGTGTTTCAAACCACCTAAGTGTTGAACCATCCAAAAAGGTAGGAAAAAATTCAGTCCATTGTTCCCTTCTTATAAGGCCATTACAAATACAAGATCGTTTAAGTTCTTGAATGAAAGAAGAAGCATCTTCATTAGATTGAGCTAAAAAAACAGGTATCTTTCCCATTTTCAAAAGTAACCATCAGTAAAATACCAACCCACAAGTACAATCAACAAGAATTATGTGCACAAATAATTGGAATTACTATAGACTATGGTAAAGTGACTTGACACCTTACTGCGGTAAAATACTAATGACCACGGTAAACTGTGGTAAACACTTGACTTACTGCAGTAAAAAGTGAAGTTACTGTGATAAATACTATTCACGGTAAAAAGTGACTTTACTGTGGTAAATACTATTCACAGCAAAAATGACTTTACCATGGTAACTACTATTCATGGCAAAAATAACTTTACCATGGTAACTACTATGCACAGTAAAAATAAGGTTACCCTCCAATTGATTTTTGACTAAGTGAGAATATCTCTCCAGAAAATCCACCAATGAGGAATGGGTCCCGGCAACGGAACCAAAATGTCATCACCAATCCGGCACTATGATAATTCTTCACTGGGAACTCCTCGTGCTATGATTATTTACTAATGCACAACCTTTAGTTTGGCGGATGTAATCTGGAAACAAAACAACAAACATAACACAAGAATACCATCGACTATGATAAGATGGAATGATGACAAATCTAAAATATCAAAGTAAATTATAATACTAACATGAAATTGTTACAATCTCACCCATGAGGTACTTCATTTGTTATTGACTTCACTTGCCTTTCACCAAGACTATGGGAGAAACTTTACAATTACACCTCTTAATGGCTACTTCAACACACCTTTAAACTGATGGCTTTCTTTGCACACTTCCTACAATATTTCTCACTACTTCCTTCTATGCTAAATGAAGGGGGTGGCCTCTCTATTTATAGAAATTTCAGGCTTATCCATCTTATCTCTAAGATAGGATAAGAAATCCACTTTGTCGAATCATATTCCATACCTTAACTCTTATCTGTACACGTAAGCTTATTTTTTAAGATAAGATAAACCTTATCATTTTACATGGGTTCCACATTTTTAGACTTTTTACAAATAAAATACACAAAATATTTATGACCTCACTCCTTGTCCTTATTACCAATATAATATTTCTAATTCCTAATCATGTAGACCCTACTTCTCTAATTACCCAAACTTTGACATTTTAACATTACTGGACCACTTACAACAAATATTTACTTTTCACCAAAACATTCCTTTTGTACTTTGACTGTTACCATACTCTACTTTATTGGCAAAACCGTATTGACGGCGCCATTATCTTCTATTGGACGCCACTACTAATTATACTTAACAACATCCTATTCCTAATACATACATTAATAAAATAAAAATTACTGAGGGAAATTTTAATGTCGATAGGCTCTATCATTTTGATAACTTTTATATAGGCTTAAGCCTTGATATTATTTATGCAAAGCATATATTTAGCCTCCTTCCACTTTTATGTTTTGTGTATATTGATGGTGAATTTTGTACTTGTGAATCTTTCTTTCCTAGTTCTAGCATAATCCATTTTTACCTTCACATTAAGTTAATTCTTCTCTTACGAATTTGTATGTTGTGACAAACAAATCTTATCTATGAAAATTGTGCAATTGATATGAATCCCTTTCATTATTATTTAAGTTTCTAATCTTCATACAAAATAGTTTTGTTAAGAGGAAAAGATAGGAAGTTGTGCATCTTATATTCTTTTGTTGAATATTTTGTGCTTGCTTAAGCTGATCATTTTGTTCCTTAACTATTTGTGCATTGCCAATTTCTTCTCTATCAGATATCTTTCTTCCCTTTTATCAGAAAAAATTTAAATAGCTATAGATTGATTTGAGTAAATATTAGGTTTATAGCATATTCTTTTAGCATATCAAAATTTAGCAGGAAGTTGTCCTTTTCCAGAGGTTCATCCCAAGGAGCCAAGGTCTCATACCTTGGGGATGTTACCATGTTACAATGTATCATCTAACAATCTAGTGGGTGTGTAATCCAAGTGAAAACAATTTTTGGCACACCCAGCGGGATGAGAGAGCTAAGAGTCATTACTTCTCTTGAAATTTACATTAAAGAAAGTACTTGGCGACTCCATATATCTAAATTTCAAAGAAAAATGCATACATGCATAGGATTCAAATAAAGGATTCTTCATGAAAAGGGAATCAACCTACGACTGATCTCTCATTATTACCACCTAGAAGAAGAAAAGGGGGAGATGCATCAACTTCTTTTAGATCCCAATCAACACCTCCATTTGGATGATTCCCTCTTCCAAGAGGATATCAACCGTAGTTTTTTGAAATGGCAGTAAGGAACCAAGTATTACCCACCTTCAATGGTGGTAGTTCTATTTTTATCACTCAACGTGATGCCATACCTATAGCATCTATGAAAATCCTACCATTATTGACCAATGAGAGCAATGTTACTCTTATAGAGCACATACAAGATGTTGCTAATAATTGTTTGGTCCATAATATTACAAAATATAATGTGGTGATCAAGATTATCACCAATTGTCTAAAAGGATAAGAGATTAAATGGTACTGACACTTAAAACCCAATTCCATACACAACTGGGATGAGTTATGGGAATAGTTTTGTAAACATTTTAAAGATAAGAGTGGTCATATGTCTCTCATGGAGCAATTGACTACCATTAAAAGATCTCCTTAGGAATTCATGAGATATTTATAATTTTTTTTCTAGAAGACATGGAATAGGATTTCACCACTGATTAATCCCTCTCTAAATAATGTGTTTTTTATTACTTATGGGCTTTGAATAGTGACATGTTGTTTATGCTTCAATAAATGGGTGAAATAAATCTCCCAGATTCTTACCAAATTTCCATATGGGTTGAAAATTACTTAATCCAAGAAGGTAAGATAGCTCCATGGAAACCAATGCCCTTGTTTCCTAAATTTCCTACTAATTAGCCTAATATTTCCCCTCTTCCTTCATTTTCAAATCAATCAGCTCAACTATTATATCCTTTAAATGATCTTTATGAGGTCAAATCCTTGCTTCAAAGTTTTTGTAATGAGTTAGTTTTTCTCAAAAGATAACAGTCTCAATATAAATGTTATCCCAAATCCACCCATCGAGGTAATTTGGATAACTTGCACAATTTCCTTCAGTTTGGAGCAAGAAAAAATTGTGAAGGGCCAAAATTTTGGATTTTTGGGTACCTCTTTGCTTTCCTCTAACTTCCCTGTCCAAGAAAAAATCCGAGTTAGTAAAAATTTGCAAAAATATGAAAAAATGAAGTTAGGGGCTTATTTTAATGCATTGTGGGTCTGTAAGCTGCAGATAGTACTAGTGTGGATCATACCAAGGTTCATCGTACTGAGTTTGAGGCCAAAATGCAAAGGAAATAGTGTATTGTGGGTAAATCGGAAAATTTTATCCTAGGTAGTCCACGGGATAGTTAGGACGCAAAAAGGAGAAATCACCACATAACAAAGGAATTGGTAAATGCGGAATTTTTTGTCCCAGATAGTCCATGGGATAGTTGGGATGTGTGGGACCTGGAAATTCTGAAATTTCCACAGGCAAGTGGGATGTGGCAAATGTGGAGGTCAACAGCCCCGACGGCCCAGTTAATGGTGGGACAGTTGGGACATGAAAGCCTGAATTGGGAAATGTGGAGAAAGGAGGCCCAAACTATCTAGGTACGCGTGGGACATGAGTTCCCCAAAAAGGCTGAAATCGCCACAATACAAAGGAAAAGTTGATGCCCGACCTCCGAACTTCAAACGACCACAACTTTTGACCCAGAGCTCTGATTTTCATGAAATTTGACTTTCTGGAATGAGCATGACATCCTCTACGCCAAAAAAAATGGATTTATTATTTTTAATGAGTGTAGGTATATGAAAATAAAGGAAAAATTTTCAGCTCCAGTCAATTAAATGTTCATTCCCGTTAAATGACAAAAATGCCTGGAAGACCCAAAACAAATGTCTACACTCAGAATGCCATATCTTTTGCAATTATCAACAAAAAAGCACAAAATTAGTACTGTTGGAATCGTAGTTCTGAGCCCAATTCTAAGAAAAGTCAATAAATTTATAATTTTATCGAAGAATTGATGGAGATTTTTTTAAAAACGTGGCCATGTTCAAAATAATGTTTTATCTGGTAGTTGGGCTGCATTCAATGAAGCATGGGAAGACATTTCTCACTGCTGTAAGTTATGGGACAGTTTGGGGGCATTTTGTAAGAAATGTACCATCATGTCAATTCACTTATAACATCTTGAAAGTGGTGGGAGGATAGATTTTGGGATTTTCATTTTTCTCTCTTTCTCTATCCTCTTAGAATTCTATAAATTGGAGTGTTGGGCTCATTGTAAAGGGAGATAGTTTGGAGTAGAAAAACTCTGTAAAATTTGTTTTGTGAAGCCAATGTATTGTAGGCCCTTATAGTGATCTCCTTGCATGGTGATCTAGGCCCTTATTTTGTAATAGATTGAACTGTGCATATCAATGAAGCAATAGATACAAGTTTATGGATATCTCTCCCCCTGTTGTGTTTGTTTTCATTAATCTTTCCCTTTTAATCTCATTTCCTATGTATTGTGTCTATTCATGCTCTCGCAGGGATTCATTATCATTTTTTATGTATGAAATATTGTTGTAAATGCATTTTCTAGACTGTGGAGAACTATTATCACCCCTTTTGGTATGCACTTTACTTCTACTTTTCACACATTGGAAGACTATTCTCACAACCTCCTTTTCTGGTGTATCACCGCTTTAGTGTAGGCTTTATTTTCATGCACTCTCTCTCTCTCTCTCTCTCTCTCTCTCTCTCTCTCTCTCTCCCTGGTCCCTTAGAAATTTAGACTAGGAAAGATAGTTTTTCCTGCATTAGAGTAGATTGTGGCAGGTAGTTTAGGACCAAGAACCAACTTTCTCTAGAGGTCTATCTCAAGTAGTAAGTCCCACAACTTGGAGATAGTACCCATGTTATCCAGTCACACCGTGAGCTCAAGCATACACACTTGTGAAAACCATAGGGTATTGTGATTCAACGATAACAATAACCTCCCATACTATCATCCAAATTAATCATATCAGCCCAATTGAAAACCTCTCCAAAGTAATTCCCATATCCAAAATCAAATTACTAATGTAAAAACTTTGAACTCTAGAAATGCCCTTGTTGCTAGCTCTTCTAAAGCTATTGTTTCGGTCCAAAATAATCTCATGTAAGATTATGAATGTTGTTACCCTTGTTATCAACCGTAAAATCATAATATGTGACCCAATGGGGTACTCAGCCAAGCGCTCATGGTTTAAAATATATCCACACCTATAGAAAAAAAAGGTGGAAGATTCTCTGTAAGAAGACATAACCAAACGAAGAACACAAGGGGATCCAACAATGTTTAATTGCCAAGAAGAGGATTTTTATGATTTTAATGTCTAAACTAAATTAATAGTAACATCTAATACATGATCAAATAAGAGAGCAATATACGGATAACAATCCAATGTTAACAAGGCTTTTACTTCCCAATCTCATTTGAAATAATTTGTGAGAAAAGATTCAGTAAGCATACCATCAAGGGCCCATGCTAGTCAAGTTGTAAGAAGATACAATCAACTAAGAACAACAACACCAATCACCCAACTTTGGAAGAAGGACGTAGCAACAGGGAAATATCAATCTAGTGTAGGACGTATTCCCTTTAGCATAATAGAGAAAATGAAAAAGACAAACCTTAATGTCACTTTGTGGGAGGCACTTTATATTCCTTCACAAAGGAACCTGTTGCAAGAAGCTTTGAAGAATTTTGGTGCACTAAGAGAAGAAGCAAAGCATGGGCCATCTACTTCTACTAGTTTGTGCCAACTTGAGGGGAGGAATTCTGCTACAACCAACAATCCATATCTTTTCTACATCTATCTAATCATTGGTAAACACCTTGTACATAGCAGTATGATCAATTCTAGTGTTATTAGCTTGGTGATTCTGAAACATGTTTGTTATTTAATGGGTATTTAATATATGCCTGCATCTAGAGGATTTGTTTGATTGGATGGGACTGTTGTTTAAACTATTGAGTTGATAAAATATTTTAATTTTACTATTCACACATGCCCAAGCCTATCAATTACCTAGGATATATCCATCATTGATCTCCCTCCTTTATTATTTATATGCCTCCCTAAAGATTTCATGGACAACATGGGAAGATTATTTTCTACTAACTAGTGACACATGCTCCTTAGAACCAAGTAGGGAACTAAGGTAATCATAAGAGTCGATCCAATCTGTAAGGACCATGTCAAACCATAAACCCCAAGTTCCATCAATATGAATTGCACCTTGCATGACTAATAGGCATAAAATGAAGATCATGAAGCCACTTCTCTTTTCCAAGAAATTCCATATTCTTGATGAATGGGGAGCTAAGATTCAGTTCGATCTATACATCCAAGAATTGAACCAAAATGGATTGGGGACTTATTGCATTCCTAAAGAAGGGGCTACTCGATCTAATTTTCTCAAATCCTAATGTAATATTGAAGGATTGTGGAAAATTTTCTTTGATGGCTCACAAACAAAAAAAGGTGTCGACATCGGTTTCATGATGATTTCCCCACAAGGTAAGAAATATTTCTCAACTTTCAAGATTTATTTCATCTAGACCAATAACGTAGCTAAATAAAAAGCATTGGTACAAGGAACTCAACTGACTAAACAAAGAGGAATCAAGGCATTGGTAGTTTTTAGAGATAGTGATATTAAAGTGCATCAAGTTAGAGCTCAGAGTGTATTAAATAAAATTCTATAATAATAGTTTATGGGACTTGATCAAAGGTTTTGAATATTTTGGTATTCATGTGGTTCCTAGGAATCAAAACCAATATGTAGACATGATTACAACTCTATGCTACCAATATGATTCCCCTAGCGAAATTATGAAGGAAGAAAGTAAGTTGGTTAAATTGGTGATCAGACCAGTAGCACCAAATAAAGCAACTAATTGGAAAGTCTTTGATAGTGACCAACAAATCAACCTTTTCCTCTAAGAATAAGATGAGTTCTCATCAAGGAATTAGTCTAGGTTACAAGAATGTTACGATGATCATATTATCCATCTAATAACTAATAAGTTACCAAAAATTTTGGTTACTCTAGAATATATATTCAATTAAAATGGCCTTTATCAAGAGTAAAATGACATATTTTCTTAGAGTTATGAATATCTCAGGGGATTTTATCCGATCCTGGCTCAACATACCATTGAAATTGACCCTAATGTTAAGCCAGTTAGGAAAAATCAGAGACTAGTCAATCTCAAGATTGAACCACTGATGAGGAAGTAACTCTCCAAACTTATGGAATCTAGCATTATTTTCCCAATCAATAATTCCTCCTAGGTTTCCAACCTGGTGTTGATAAGGAAGAAAAATGGGGAAATCAAATTATGCGTATAATTTAAAGGTCTCAATATAGCTTCTCTTAAGGACCACTATCCTCTCCCATCCATGGAAGCGAAAATATTTTCATTTCTTGATGGATATTTTGGATATAATCATATAATTTTAAAAGAATCAAATCAATTTAAAATGGATTTCACCACCAATTGCGGTACATTTTCCTATAATAAGATTTTGTTTAGATTTTCAAATACAAGTGTAAACTTTCAACAAGCTATAGATGTATATATTTCAAAGGACTTATAAATGATATGATCCTTGTGTACTTAGATGATATAATTATGTATTGTAAGTATACACATGAACATAAGGATCACCTGAAGAAATTTTTTGATAGATACAAGGAATTTGGCATTTCTTTGAACCCAAAATAATGCATATTTGTTATCCATGAAGGAGAATTACTGGGGCATATCGTTTTGACAGAAGGGCTTTGAATTAATCTAAAAAGGACATGTACTATTTTGGCCATTTATCTTCTAAGCCACAAGAAGGGTCTTCGAAGTTTCTTAGGGACTATGAAATTTTTATGGATGCTTATACCTTAGTTTTCTACCTTGGCCAAGCCACTCACAACTATGTTAAAGAATAATACACAATTTAGATGGACCAAACAAGGTAATAATAGCTTTGAGACTATTGAGTAAGCTATTGCTGAAGCTCCGACACTATTGAATCCTGATTATGAAAAATAATTCATCCTATATGCCTTTACAAGATTAGAGAGCATCTTTGGGATGCTGAACAAACAAAACAACCAGATGGAACAACTAATTTCCTTCTTAAGTTAAGCTCTCAAGGATTATGAATCGAGGTACTCTTTCATTAAGGAATAGGTTTTTCTATTTGTAAGGTCACTAAATAAATTTTGGCATATGTTATCCAACGACAAAATATAGTTAATGGTATCACATCAGGTGTGAAGGAATTTCTATTGAATGAGGATCTAAATGAAAAGAGATCCAAATGGATTACCAAGGTCATGGAGTATGATGTTTATATTAAAGTTTCTAATATAGTGAGAGGAAAGGGGCTATGTCAGCAAACAAATTCAGATTTGGAAGCAAAATAAGAATGTAGAAAATTTCTACACTACCATCATATAGATGGGATTCATGCTCTCACCAATTGGATGTTCCAAATGAGAATAATTTTTCAATCGGGTGAATACCTGGCACATCTAGATGAAGCCCAAAGAAGGAGATTTAGGCTTCAAGTAATTCCTTATGTTCTTATCAAAGATGTGCTCTTCTAAAAGGACCTAAATGGAGTTCTTATAAGATGTATATTCCCATGTCAAGGTTTAAAATTTACTTAAATAATTTCATAATAGGTTATCAAGAGGCCATTACTTGGTAAGAACAACTACCACTAAAATCATGAGGGATGGTTATTACTACCCCAACTTGTTTAAGGACACTTATAAGTGGGTAAGGAAATGTAAAGAATGTGTACTATTCATGAGAAAACAAAAGTTGGTCACCCTTCCTCTTCATCTAATTTAGACAGACCACCCTTTTATGTAATGGTGCTTGGATTTTATGAGCATGATAAATCCTCTATCTAGTGTTGGTCATAGGTGGGTGTTGAATGCTACTGACTATTTCACCTAATGGATGGAAGCGGTAGAATTTTTTTTATCAAAGAATACTTGTCAAAGATCACTCAAGGAGTCTGTGCAAGATAGAAGGCCAAGATCAAAGGTGCGGAAGGACCCACGTGCGGAAGGCAAGTTCATATTTTAGGACTTAAGCTGATTTTGAGCATAAAGATCTATTTTTGGAAGATGGCGTGTGGAACACACCAACGATGTAGAGATGTGTGCGCCATGCATTGTCTATATTTGGAGAAGTAATTCGAAGCGTTTATGCATGGAGACGAGCTGAGAATAGAATTAGCACTTCAGTTAAATGCAAGAGGACTATAGATAACACACTTGTATGTGTGGATATGATTGTAAATGGCGTATGCCTATCAATAGCATGCGGCCTATTTTTGTAATAGTTAAGCGGTGAAGGGGAAATTCCCCACCCTATATATAGTGATGTTAGGTGCATAGTAGATGTATGTATCACAGAGAGCTGGATGTATGAATGTGTGAGATGTATGTGTGTGTAACAGAGAATATACGCATATGACTGAATTACTATATCAGTTCCATACGTGCTTTGATATAGATTGATAATGTTGTAAGGATCTTCTGTACTTAATAAAGATGTAAGATATTGGCTGAAGTTTAAGTGTCATTTTGTGTGTAATTGAGTAGTTTGTGTTATTAATTCAATCATGATTATTGTTTAAGCTTGCTCTTTCATAGATCTAATGGTAGCATGCATTGTAGAATGATGGATTAGTTATGAATATATATGTTTCTTCCTTCATCATGTTAACATCTTGTCACAACAACCCTAAAGAGGGACCTGGTACCTTTGCGCGCTTCGGGTGAGCGCTCAGTCTAGGCTGAGTGATGTGCCAACGTGACTAGGGTGTTATCTGGTAAATTCAAGGCTGCATCAACATTAAAGGAGGGTAATGAGAATTCCATTTTGGAATTCCTTAAATGAATCATGATAAGATTTGGTGTTCCCTTTACCATCATTTCAGAAAACTCCAAGGCATTCATCGGTATGAGGATTAGTGAATGGACCGTGAAACATGACGTTTATATGAATACTTCATCAAATTATTATCCTTAAGGTAATGGAACAACTGATTCTAGTAACAAGAATCTGATAAGGATAATCAAGAGGACAATGGCAAGTAACCAACTAACCTAGCATACTCAACTCAAAACTAATCTTTAGGAAGATATGATTACTCTATAAAGAGCCATTGGAAATTCTCTATTTATGCTAGTATATGGGAGAGAAGCAAAGCTTACTTTATCTTTGGAGTTACCAGATCTAGAAATAGCATAATAGTTTGAGGTTATAGAAAATGATCCTATGATAGTGATATTTTTTGAACTAATAGAATGGAGGAAACAAAGAAACAAACAATGAAGACCCTTGAGTTGCATCAAGCTCAAATGAAGAAGAACTTTGACAGAAGAACAACTGACATATATTCCCAGGAGGGAGATCTAGTTAGTAAATGAGATGTAGACATGGTTGAGCTAGGGATACACACAAAATTCAATGCCCTTTGGAGTGGTTCGTACTTGATCACTAGCTGCAAAGAGGCAAACTCATTTTTCCTATATAGACTCAATGGAGAAGCATTGCCTATTCTAGTTAATGGGATACACCTCAAAGCTTTTTATTGAGGTATTTTCACCTTATACAGTAGTAGTATAGTTTCCCTTCTTATAAGTGATTCTGCACATTGTCTTTTTTTTTTGTTTCCGTGTATTGTTTTGTTTCATTTTGTCTTCTAGAAGGGATTTTAAATTCAATTTGATTTAAGGTTTTGATGACTCCTATTCCGAATAGATTGTTTAAAGATACTAAAAATTTTCTTAGCAAACAAGCATTACCTAGAGGTCACCAAAACATTGAATTTCGAAGTCACCTTGCCATTTTCCTTCTATCTGATTACTTGTACAAAAATATGTTTTTACCAAATTTTTTTTTGAAAAATATTAATAAATTATCTAAATGTCGAAAAACTTTCAAGTGTATTTCAGATTTTGGGTTCTCTAAAAAATTTACAATTTACATGGAAATTGTTCCTCAACTTCCGAATCCCAATATAGAAAGAGCCAAGTGCATTTCAGGTTTCGGGTTTCAATTTACAATTAACATGTAAATTACAAAGTGAAACCTGACCCCTCAAGTGTATTTTAGGTTTCGGGTTCCAATTTTCAATTTACATTTAAATTACAAATCAACTTCTGTAACTTGAAATACAAATAAAATAGTACATTTTGGGTTTTGGGTTTACAAATGAAAATTACATGTAAAATTGCAATTGTTCCCAAAATCTAACAGAGTTGTAAAAGGGAGGTTAAATTCTGACATCTGGTTAACATATTAAATGCCACCAACCCACATGTGTCATCTCTGTATAATTGATGCATTTTTTCTATTTAAGGTCATAATTTACATGTCATTTTTAGTTGACAATTTATACGCCTCACTTGCTGATGACTGCCCAACTTACAGTCGTACCTTTTCACCACTTCTTAGGTATTTTTTACATTTTTTCCTTTGACCCCCCATATTTTTAGGTAATATCTAGTGTTTAAATGATGTTTTGTAAGTTTTATGTCATTGTTTGAGGCATTTTTTCCATTTTTTATTGATGACATTTAGGGTTTTCTTGATTGGTTTTCATTTTTTACTCTTTCAGGGGTTTTTTCTTATCTTTTATTTTAGTGACCTTGTAAGCATCATTTCTTTACTTTTTTTGGATTGTGTAAGTTGAAGTTTCAAATATAAAGTTTTCTCAAAGAAAAGGGGATATTTTACTAGTTACAAGCCAGAGATTCGTAGGTGTAAAGAAATATCCAAGCTCTGCCTAGACCTACTGCAGAAGTTCAAGGTTACAAAATAAGTTTCTACTTCCACTTAATTGGAAATTGGAAGTTTAAGGTTGCAAAACAAGTCTCGACTTCCGCTCAAGTGTAAATCAGAAGTTCAAGGTTGCAAAACAAGTGATGACTTCTACCCAGTCTATTTCAGAGGTTAAGGACTATAAAACAAAGTTCAAGTTCTGTCGTAGAACAAATAAAAAGTTTAGGATTGTAAAACAAGTTCTAAATTTTTCCCTGTGTATTTCAAAGGTCAAGTAATTTTTTATAACACCCTACTTCTATAGCCTGTATTAGTTCCTTCTAAGGTTTTTTCAAATATTTTTCCAAATTAAATGTTTGAATCTTCATCAAAGAGAAAAGGGAAAATGAAGTATAGTTTCCAAGTGGTGGATCCCCCTTCAATTATCACATCATACCTTGACAATATTATAGATACCTATCTTGGCCACACTGATTTATCAAAAATTTGGGAAAGAGTCAGACCTCTGTCTAAGTTTGTTTGGATCAAGAGAATTTATAATAGTGAAATTTTCCTAGTTGTTTCCTTTCCACCATCTATGCAATGCCTAAAATTTATACTTGTGGTAGTAGTGCACTATGATTCAAAAACCTAGATGGTAAAATATCAAGATGGAAAAATAGTAATCAAATTAGATACTGACTACTGCAAGGACTTTCTCAAAATTCTTGAAATTGGGGGTTATGCATTGATCTATCACATAATAGCTCCTAAGCATTGGAAAGAAAATTCAAATGCTTACGTTAAGGTCCTTAAAAAAACTTACCTTGTAAATCCCAAGACAACGGTAACTAGATTTCCAAAAACTGTTCCTCGTTCAAACTTCATATAGGAATTCAATGATCTAATCACATTATTGATAAGAGTAATGGGAATCCCTTCTTTGAAATTTTTTTAATAGTGGATGTAACAATATATTTCCACTATTTTCAAGAAAGTTGATCTTATTCGATGGGAAAAACATATCAGTGATGCCATACACACCCAATTGTTAGAGGTTCAAACTAAAGACAAATTCTACATGAATTCTTGTCTTGTATATGTCGAAGTAGGGATAGAAATTATCTAGGGATAACATCTAATAGTTCTAGGAATGAACCTCAAATTTATGATAAATATCCCCAAGTGAAAATGAAATAAGGATCACATCACTTCAAAATAGTGAATGACTCCTTTTCCCTTATGTGTATCTTTGATAGAGATCTTTACAAGCTCCAAATCTCAGATAGTACATGGAATGTGGTTAGGATTTGGGGGTGTATCTTCCTACCATTCTCAAATTTCACGTATGTCAGAGTGGGAGGATTTTTTAATGTTCCCTACAGATAAATAAATTTTAATGGAATTGGTCTGACAGTTGTTCCACCTCCATAAGTATCAACAAAGCGTGCATGACATGGGAGTTCAATTCCCTGTAACTTTGGAACAATGCATATGTGCATCATCATAAAAATCCAAAAATTTCAAAGGTGAGATACAATATATAATGATTAAAAACTATCACCCATGAGTCATCTTTGATTATTGGGGTGTAGTCGGAGGAATCTGTCCATATACCGCGATTATAAGATATTTGGATCGATTGCATGGGATAAAATGGTTGTATGTGAAAGGGATTATTACAAGATAACTCTTAAGGAGGTAACCAAGTATGGTATCATAGACATTATGGAAGGCCTCTACGATGATGAAAAAGTTCTAGATCCAATTTACACACAAATGAATATAAATATCAGCCACTTCCTTCAATCAATTTGTCACTTCAATAATATAAAGTCTCCAAAGAGTGTGTAGAGGACATTACTAATTAGACCCACCAATCATTATTGTCATTGGGAATCCCATCCAAGGTTTTAGAACAAGCCAAAACTCAAGTAAAAATAGTTTTGGGTCACCCTATCACTATGAAATGATAAAACCCGACTCCTAAGCCTCATAGAATCAAGTTTTAAGAAAAGGTGTTGGAGCTTCTTCTTTTGTTAATTCTATAGAGGTAATAGATATTAGTGTGTCTCCATCTTCCACGACGTAAGAGCTATAGTCTCCTCTTCAATATCCTCCTCCTCCTTCCACATTTTTGGTTCCACCCCCTCCTCCACCTTTCACACTTCCTATACTCACATCTTCCATTCCTTCTCCTCCCATCTCCCCGACTCCAAATTTTTCTACTTCCTTTCCTATCATGGACCAGGTATTTTTTTCCCTTCCTTCCCTCTCATCTAGGGATGGTTTTCTATGATTTCTCCTATAATGACTCATCCTCCTAGCAACCTCTTCCCACTTCCTCTCTCATCAATCTTCTCATTTCATCCATTCCCATAGATATCTTTTCCATTCCTTCCCCAGTTTTCACTCCTTCTTTGCCACTCATGACTGTCACGGAAACTACCCTTTCATCACCAATTATTTCTACCACCATGGTGTATTTTCATTTTTCATCCTCTCACCAGTTTATTTATTCTTCCACTCTTTCTTGGTTGAGTAGGAAGACCCTAAAGAAGAAGAAAAAGATACCCATTATTCGATCTCAACACTTTGGATATTACTCCCCACCACCAATAAAAGAAGCCAAAGGTCATTTCTCACATATCAGTTGATCAATCAAGGGAAATATTTTTTGATATTATGAAATCAGATATAGAAAAATCTAAAGAAGACATAACGGTAGAATATTATCAGATTTTTGAGATCTCTTTGGGAAAATCCGCTCATGAAGGATCTAAACAAGATATTCATATTTCTCTCAGAATCCTTCTAGATAAATTTTATAAAGATAGGGTTACTAAAGATGAATTGAAGAGAAAAGTTTAACAATTAATGGATATCCTTCATAAGATCACATATCCTACTCATTGTATTGATATTGCAATTTCAACAAGCTTCGATGTGACTTATTTCTCTACAGTTGAGAAAATTAGACAAGGGTGGGTAGTCGGAGCTTGGATTGAATGTCTATTCTATGAAGGAAAACAAGTGATCGAAGATGTAGTGGTCTTGTACAATGAAATTTATCCAGAAAAAGATATTGTGACTAAGATGTACAATATTATGAGAGAATAGTGTGATAATTTAGAACTCACTTTGGTGTCTTAGAGAGAGGTATGAAATGTTAAATCATATATTCTCCTTAGAGAAGGAATCATCAATGAATATTCAAAAATCTTTGAATACAATGAGGCCATTGAGTTCCACATCTGAATTCTTAAGGAGGTGACCTAAAAATTAACCAATGGAATAAATGAAGGGATTGATGGCCTTGATGATATTACTAATGAATTTGATAATATCCATTGTATATTTAAAGATGATGATATTAATGTACTCCTAGTGGAAAACATTATTGTTGTATTCAAGATCCTGGTCGAGGAAGATACTAAAGTAACCCAATCCTTTGGTTTGGAATATATTATTAAGTTGGTGATGTATCAAAAATTCTTGAGCCAACTTTGAATAATCATAAATCAAGTCAATAAACTACCTAGAAAAATTAAATGAATAGTTGACTCTTTCGAGGTCCTAAATCGCTACATGTGTGCGGACTTGATGATATAGAAATACAATAAATTATCAAATGATTTATTGATTATTGGTAAAATAAAACTAGAGAGGAAACCGAAGGATATGATATAGATCCAAGTCCACAGGAAAAGGGTGGTGCCATTCCCAACTAATTTTTCCTACATCGCTATGATTTTGTTTCACAGTCCTCCATCCACATTCTGCCATTTCGAATTGTAGGTTTGACCTGATCAAATTTGCACAACCGCCTATCTATGTTTGAGGGGGAAATTTTCCATTATCATGAATGCATCTTATTTTTATAATGTAATAACTAAGAAGAGTGTCTAATATTTCTCAACCCTCTTAGCTATATATAGGAGGATGTATTATGTATTCTAGGAATTTTTGATCCATGGTATAAAGAGGATCTACCCTTTTGAGCACTTGTATACAGGATTAATCCTTAATATTATTTATGGATAATTAATATTTATCTTTATTCTACTTCTATATGTTGTGTATATTGATGGTGAATTGTTCACTTGTGAATATTTCTTTCCTATAACTTGCATAATCCATTTTTACCTTCATATTAATTTAATTCTTAACTTAACAAGTTGTATGTTGTGACAAAAAAATCTTATCTGTGATAGTTGTGGAATTTATATGAATCCATTTTGTTATTGTTTGAGTTTCCAACCTTCATACAAAGTATTTATGTTAAGAGGAAAAGATAGGAAGTTGTGCACGTTATTATTCTTCTAAATAATATTATGTTCTTGCATGAGTTGATCATTTTATTCCTTAACTATAGGTGCATCACCACTTTCTTCTATTCCAGTTATCTTTCTTCCATTTTCTTAGAAAAAAAATTAAATAGTTATAGATTATTTCAAGTAAATATTAGGTTTGCATCCTGGTATTTTATCAGATGCACATAGTTTAGCAGAAAGCAGGCCTTTTTCGGAGGTTCATCCCAAGGATCCAAGGTCCCACACCTTGGATATGTTCCCTTGTTACACTGGACCATATAATGATCTAGTGGGTGAATGATCCAAGTGACAACAACTACTTAATAGTAAGGGGGTGTTGGGTTTATAATATTAAGTGGGAAACAATTTGTTAAGAAACCCACAAAAGACTATATGTTTTTGTTTTTATAACTTATATTTGAAGTATAATAATGGAGGATCAAATACTACTATCAATAGTGTTTAAAATGTAAGAGTGACCCCAAATAGGTCACCACCTTGTATAAAACAACGTGATCTCATTAGAGATTAGTTACACATAATAAAAATATGTGAAATATAAAGTGTAACATATGAATGTGAGACATATGCATGATTTGATTATAGATATATGATAAAAATAGTGTAAAATACATGAGTGAATGTATGAATCAGTTTGTAATTCCTTCTTGAAGGTGTAACTGCAAGTGGATATGTGGAAATAATGGAAGTGCTGGGAGAAATTGAATTCTCAATAAATATAAGTAATTTTAAGCGGGTTTTTACCTTTCATTGTTATCCCACTTATATCTTGTGTCCCTATGTACTTTTACTTTCTATTTCATTCTCTTTACATTCTCTAATCTACAAATTCAAACATCATAATCTATGTTTTAGTCTATGCACTTAATAAACTATAATTCTGGGTAATTTTATGTGGTGGATCTATAATTTGTAACATTATTTATCCTATAAATTATCTAACATATGGGTTACCTTGGGTAATATTTTCTAAGGCTCTTTTTGAGGTTTTTTCCCCTTAGGAAGAACCTCGAAGAAAGTTTTTGTCCAGGAAAATCCTAGAGAGATTCTCATCCCTTGGATCTTGTTCATAGTGACATTTATATCCTCTTTATATCCCTTAATTCAATAGATCTCTCTATATAATTACCTTCATTGATGACTTTTCACTTTATACATGGGTTTACTTTCTCAAACAAAAAAATGAAGTTTTCGATCACTTTCAATACTTCAAATTTATTGCTAAGAAACAATTTGAAATTTCTATCAAGGTTCTTGAACTAAAAATGGAGGAAAGTATGTGAATAATAAGTTAAATTATTTTTATACATCTGAAGGGATTGCTATGTAGTTTATATTTTGTTGTAAATTACGACACTGAGAGGGGGGTGAATCAGTGTCTTCTCAAACTTTGAATAACACTTCAATCCACTTAATTAGTGATGGTAAATCCAAATCAACATTTATAAGCAGCAATATGAGAGAAATCATAGATAGACATGATTTAATGTGGTAAACCCAAACTGAGAGAAAACCTACTGAAAACGAGAACTAGCTTAGAACAAGAATGACATGTAAATGTTGCATTGATTTCATATTTGAGATTTAACTGAACATGGAGCTGCAACTCTAGAATTTAACTAATCTCCTACTTAGTCTTTGACAAGATTCAACTTGCCTAGAATATTCAACTCCCAAAATCAACCAGGATTCCAAATATTTCTTCTACAAGCTACAACTCACAAGGAAGATACTAATACCTCCTGCTAACCTACAACTTAGAATTCTTCAATATTTTGATCATTCATAATTTTTTGTCTCACACAAGTGACCACTAAATCAGTTCACTATTCTTCTCCATTCATTTGTAATCTCATTGAGGTAGTTTAAAGTCAATGAAGTATTTTGGCTATAAATTTCTTTAATAAGATAAATTTTGGGCTTTAAACATTCACCATGGACTTGTAGAAGGTGTCTTATACTTTTTCAACCTCAGCATATGATTCAAACACAAACTTCAGGATTGTACCTTTACATATCATAACTGAAGACACTAGCTACAACTCATTGAATAACACTTGTAAGGAATTTTACATACTTGAGGGAAAATCATTGTATTATTTAACCTAGATGCATCTTTAATCAACCCTTAGAAAATTTAATCACCTCAAACAATTATTTGGGAGATAGATAAACTCATTTTATTCCCATTGATTCAAGTTTAGGTGATTAGGAGAGAGAAAAATAGTGTTGTAAAAAAGAAGAGAAATTTATTGTTCTTGCACCTTTGGTACTCAATTTTTTTTTAAATTCTAGGCTTGGAATTCTCTTAAAAAATTATTTCTATGATTTATCTGAAGGATGATTGATAATTTTGTTTGAGTGCTCAGTTTACAATCCTCAAGAAACTAGTTTTAGTAAAACTTGAATAACTTCAAAATACCATTTAAAAATTTGATGTAATTAGACAAAGATCACCATAGAACATCCATCTACATGATCTATATATTTTTTAATCATAAATAATCTTGTACGGTTAATATCAATATCATTTTCCTAAGTATTTGTTGTTATTTCTCAAAGGCATTTTTAGTGAAATCTTGAATTTTTCCTCACGAGGCTAAAAAAAGCCTTATAGATGCTCATACATGCCCTAGGGAGTGTTCCTAGGATTATAAAATGCTTACCTAGGCTTTTCATGACCTTCATTCAGCTCTTACACCTCATTAGGCTCTAGAACTAGGCCTAAATGAGTCAATTTCAACTGTGACTCCCAAAACTTGACATGATGCATAATTTAAATACTCTTTCATATTCTAGAAACATCATTTATGACCTATGGGACCTCAGATCCAAGAACACCAAGCATGTCCATACCTTTAGTGGACTCCCACCTCATTAACCAAGCTTGTAGCACCTTGAAATCACCTTGATCTCATCCTAAAACTACTTTGTGAACATTGTGAGCATAAACCATTATTGAGAAGGCACTACTAATAAAACTTCATGCCCCTATATTAGCCTCACTTCATCAATAACATATTTTCCATCAATGACACCTAACATCAATGAAAAAACCAATGTACCAGGATTCAAAAATATCCCCCTTTATCATTAATGGTAACAAGCTCAAAAACTTTTAATGAAAAAAAAGCATCTTCTCCATAGCATTCTTATCTTGTTTTTTACAATAGTCTCTCCCCCTTTGAAATCTATGACAAAGGATCCAACATTCAACTGAATATGTAGGTAAGCACTTATAAATCCTAAACTTACCTCAAGAAGCTCCTTCTTGAATGATGTTACTCTTTTGTCTGATAAAAATCACTCGGCTGCATAAGTTTCATACACCAATTAGATGACATGCTCACCCTGAACCTATTCTCTTCATATTTAGGCATATCACTTCACCATGATAAAAAACAAGCTCAAATCTTCCTTAAGCTAGTTGTTTTTTTCCATTTGGACCTTAAATCACTGAATTTTCTTTTCAATGCCTTTTAGCCCAACTTTTTCCATCCATAGAATCCTATTTACTTCATGGACCAAGCTCATGTACCTCTCCTTGGGATCATTTCATCCTTGTTTACATGAAACTACAAGAAATCAATCTTTTACCTTGTACTCAAGCCATAAGGATGGATTAATAAAAATATGAGAGAGTTCTAATAGGACATGATTTCATGTGCTCTCTATTGCCTTTTCTTGAACTAGTTTCAACAAGAGAGAATAGTATCTTGTAGTTCACCTTATGAACCAAAGAAAATGTATTCAATTTATTGTTTGAGCTCTATTAACTTTTCCACATTGCTAGGATATATCAAATGCACCAAAGGATACTCATAGCCATTTCCTTGTTCCAAAAATTCTTCTAAAACATTTTTTTGACTCCCTATAACCTAGAACATACTTAAAAATACATGAAAGTATCATTATTTATCCTTACCACTACACTCTTGGTCTCTTATCTCATATCCTTGTGAGTATTCAATCTTCTTATTATCTGTGTATCATCATAAAACACCTTGTACCATTGATTATGTACCTTTTTACCACTTTTGTACCTTAGGAAGAGACTTCCAATCTACAATATTTGGAAAAATGGCCTTTTATTAGAAATAAAAGAAAACTATGTTCTTTTAAATATCACTTCTATTTTCTCTCCATGGGTGGTCATCCATAACATTCTTTCTTAATTCCTTAGCTCTATGTCCATAGCTATGACAATAAAAACAATATCCATTGAAATTCTTTTCATACCTGGATGTATTTGGTTACCTAACTGACTTATGTTTGTATCCTTAATAAGCTTTATGTTTGGCTACTTGCTTGGACCAGTCTTTTCATCCTTTCTCTTGTCAACTAATTATCTTTTGAAGCCTAATCATGTTTTTTATCCTATTGTTCTCTATCTGTCCAGAATTCCATCCAGAGACTCAAATTTCTTTTGAAGTGTATCATACATCTTCATTTTGTTATTTACTTCCTCTAGTTCAACCTTCAAGATTCTCAAATCTTCTTCATGTTTAAGACATGAATCCTCCTTATCTTTTAAATATTTTGACAAATTATCAACAAAGGATTCCACATCCTTGAGTTCTTGGCCATGTTCAACTTCTATGTGCTTGATTTCCTTCTTCAATCCATCAATCATAGATTGATCAATCTCATACTCCCTCTTTAGAATTGATTCTGCTAATGGATCTATGCTTAAGCCTTCAGGATCTCCTCCAATCTATTAGGCTTGATTTAAGAGAACCATGCTATGATACCAATTTTTGGAAATTAGGACACTGAGAGGGGGGTAAATCAGCGTCTTCTCAAAATTTTACTAAAAATTCAATCCACTTAATTAGTGATGATAAATCCAAATCAACATTCACAAGTATCAAATATGAGATAAATCATAGAGAGATGAGATTTAAAGTGGGAAACCTAAACTGGGAGAAAAAAACCCACTGAAACAAAAACTATATTAGGACAAGAATGTCCTGTAAATGTTACATTGATTTCAAAGTTGAGATTGAACTCAACTTTGAGCTGCAACTCTAGAATTTAACTAAGCTCCTACTTATCATTTGACAAGATTCAACTTTCTTGGAAGCTTTAACTCCCAAATATTAGCCAGGATTCCACCTATTTCTTTTGCAAGCTAAAACTCATAAGGAAGTTACTACTCCCTCCTGTTAAGCTACAACTTAAAATTCTTCAAGATGTTGATCACTCAAATTTTTTTGTCTCACACAACTGATGGTGACCGCTAAATCAGTTCAATATTCTTCTCCATTCATCCATAATCTCCTTTTGGTTTTTGTGCTACCAAGCTCTATCCTAATTTGTTAAGTTTCCCTCTTTCAATCTACTGCAATTTGTGTGGTACAAGGCTTCTCTCATGTATGAATTATTGACACAAATATCTTCTTGATTTGATATCTCAAAACACTCATTCCTTCAATTATTCAACCTCTTTCTTGTTTCTTCTCATTTGCAATGGCTTCAACATCTTATTGTTTTTGAACTCACATATCAAGAATCAATACTTCATGGATGATTTGTTCTGATCAACATATGCACTCTTCTTTTGGAGGATAACATACTTATGTTCTCATCTCACTCTGCATCAATCTCATCACTCACTCTATTGCTCAAAAGTAACCTATCTCTACTACGTATCCATGTGTCATCAAAATGCATTAATTATCTCTCACAACCTTTAGAAACACACATTCCATAAAGATCATAATTTTTTTAACAATATTCTCTCCTATGAAATGTTTTTCAACTTCTTAATTGAATAATTTTTCACATTTTCCTCTTTTTTTTATTATTGGCAAATAGTTTTTTGAAAGGGACTATATCCTTGAGTACAATAGATGGCCTAGGAGCCAAAATAGGAATGAAAACTAGAGAAAAAAGGATTAGAATCCAAGTGTGACAATGAATCCCAAAGTAGCCAAAAAATAGCTACCCAAACAAGACAAAACAACAAAAACCCCTAAAAAAAGTAGTAGGGAAACCGCAAAAAAAAAGCAAAAAAACAAACAAGAACAGCTAGAGCACCTACAACTACTTCTTGGCAGCTTTTTCGATGTTGGTTTTGATGTTCTTCTAGGATTTGAACATTCCCAAGGTTGTCATGTGGGCAACATCAGTCTTATCTAGCTAATCAATGGTCCTTTTGCTTTCCTTATCATTTCCCCAAAGTGTTGCCGGAACTCCGCTGAGATTGGAGACACTTCTGACATCCTGCTCAATGAACTCCTCAATCGCCACTAAAAATGGCTCATATTGTAATCATGACGAGTTTTGGCCTTCCCTAAACGGGAGTCTAAGGATTTCATCTTCTTGTAGATATCATGTTAATCTGGTTGTTATCAATATCCACCTCCTCCTCCTTCTTCCTCTTTCCTTTCTGTTTTGCCAAGTTCTTAACCTCATCCTTTAACAGCTTCATATTAGATTCTAAGGCTTTCAACCTTTTTGTAGAGCTCTTTCATATGCACATCCCGGGGACTAGCACTGCTAATATTCAGTAGGTCATGTGCAATTTCAATTTCGTGAGGACCCTTCCCCACAACAAGAGTATCGAGGTTAAGCCTTCTAGATGCCCTGGTGACTGATCTGGTCAAGGTGGAAGCAAAGTGGGGGGTGGGGAGCAACAGTAGGGGGAATGGAAGATGAAGCCTGGATGGCCGGCAGGGGGGTGACAGCAGCAGCGGCAGGGGTAGATAGTGGAGAAACGGGGCTAGCAGTAGCAGAACCCAGACAAAGGGGGAATCTGAGCTAGGAGAGGAAGGGAGAATTGCAGGATACCTAAGAAGATAGAATCTATGCAGCAGCAAAATAAGCCCCTAGTGTAAAGGAACCACCCGGGTATGATTTTGAAACTCCAAAATGGAGCGCTCAAGAGAGTTCAACAAGTAATGGGGGAAACAAACCATGCGATTCCTACGGAAAGTGAGTTAGAGAAAGATAAGGTGCTTAGTAGCTACGGTGACAAACCTCCCTTCCAAGGAAATGAATCGTATCATTATGCAAGTAACCTCATCATAAGGTGGAGGGATTGAGCTAACAAGTAGGCCCACTTGTAATATAGATCAACTTCTCAGATCCCTCCACAAATCTCCTCTCTTCAACATCTTTGTCGACCCTTTTGTTAGAAAAATGGTAGCCCTCCATGCCAAGACTGGTCACTTCGGCAATAAGCTCCTCGTTGACCAAGATCTTCTGCCCCCCATATTCCACAGTCCACTCCTTCCAATCCTTAGCAAAACACACTGAGATGCTTTGATCATGTCCCTGAACCTTCTCCATGAAGTTTAGTGATGCCACCTTTGCTGAGTATATTCCATAGCTCAACATTATCCTTCTAGTCGGGGCCCACACTAGGCTCAATTTGAGCAAGGGGGACCCCCCATCTTCACTGTGCTTAACTATTTGCAAAAAATTCCAAAATCCTTGATAGCGCTGAAGCTAGTCTGCTTTTTACTGTTGTAATCCACACAATGTTGAAAATGAGAGCCATTACTTTTCCCATGAAAGTCCGCGTTCCTGCTTATTTGAGCCTGCGGAAATTCACATGTGGGAATAACGGCCTTTTTGCTAGCCCACTCCCTATCATCAATTACATTACTACTGTCTTCGGTATCCATGGAGCCTTGTATCCAAATTTTAGCAAGCATAGTGCAGCCCACATGTCATGATTTTCATATCAATGTGTATCTTCACTTGAACTTCCCCATATACTTCACACTATCTTGATTATTTGACAGGATTTTTCATAATCCAATAGTTTTTAAGTCAACACGTGTGGGAGTTTTATTGATACTGATCCACGCCCAATAATCATAACTCAACTCAAGATATTGCTTGCATATAGAAATCCGCATGAATGTTGTTTTGAAGTTTCTTAGGGATGCTATTGTTATCCCAAACAATGTGGTTAACTATTAATGCCATAATTAGCCAGCGCATCTACCAATTTATTACCCTCCCGGTAAGTATGCATGATCCTGATGTTATTAAATGTATTGACAAATACTTATGGACTCTGAGATAAAATCCTTGATGCTCCAACTTGGAGATGAGCACTGTTTAAGGAGATTAATGATATTCGGGGAGTCCCCTTCAATAATGAGGTTTTGGATATTTTGTAGTCTGGGGCAATTCTCAGGCTCCATAAAGCAAATAATGCTTCAAACAAAATGATTGGTTTGAATTCCCATTTTCCCAGCATACGCAGCAATTAGACTTACCTTTATGATCCCTATGTATCGCTCCTCCCCCTACCGAAATCCCAGGGTTCCCCTTAGAGGCCCCATCAAAGTTCAACTTAAACCAATTAAAATCAGGAGGATTCCATTTAATCAAAGATCTATCAATGCTATTCCCGAGATTGCTACGACTATTGACAGTTCCAATCTGCCAATTGGATAAGATATATTCTTCATTCTCTAGATATCTCTTGTTCTTGGGGGGTTTAAATCTAGCAATGTTCTCTTTGATACCATTAAAAATTTTACCAATACTAAGTTTATAGTTTTTCTTCTTATTTCTGAAGATAATATCATTTCTATCCTTCCATATCCTCTAGATTAAATGAGGGATAACCAGCTTCCAGATCCTTTTGACAACACAATGCCTAAAGGGTGGGTTCCATTGAGTCCATAGCTGATTTAGATCCTTCGGCACCACCCATAGAGCTTCAAATTTAGAGAGGGAAAAACTCCATATTCTAGTAGCATGCTCACAATGTATGAACAGGAGAATGATATCCTCAAAATATTTCTTACAAAGATGATAGCTATTAGGGACTATAAATCCTCTTCTCATCAAGTTGTCAGTGGTAAGAATCCTACCTCTGATAGCCAGCCAAAGGAAAAAAATTATTTTAGGAGTTAATTCAGTCATCCAAATCTTATTCCAAGTGAACTTTGTTTGACTACTGTGGAAGAAATTATTATACCCAGTTTTGACAGAGTAACTCCCATCATTGGAATTATTCCAAACCAGCTCATCCTTGGAATCCAGTTGACTTAAGGGAATAAGATCTAATTGATCTTGAAGGGAGGAAGTAATTTGCATTCAGATCATTTCTCTCCACAGAAAGTTTTTTCCACATTCTTGTTGGTACCATTTCCCTCAATATAGCCCATTGATTTTAATGTCATACTTGCTTACAAGACTGTCCTTAACAATCCCAAATCTATCCATGAGATTTCCATTAAACCAATTATCATCCCAGAAGTTTATGTCCCTACCATCCCTTCACTTTCCATTTACTTGCCCTGCTTAATGAAATTTCTTGCTTTTAACTAGATTGTTCCAAAAGTTGGAACCATAGGGGAGGTGCTCATCTTGCAGGAAAGAGTACACAGTTTGATGATTTAGGTATTTATGCTTTCATTAAATCAATCCAAGGTTGTTTCTCAGACAACATTCTCCAGCCCATTTTAGCAATGAGGGCCTCATTCATTTTCTCAATATCTTTTATACCCAGACCTCCCTTAAACTTCGAGGTGCAAACCTTGTCCCAAGCAACTAAGTGAAATTTGAACTTCTCTTCCATGCCTTGCCATAAATTTTTTTTTTGCATCCTTTCAATCTTATCTCTGAAGGAAGAGGGGATCTTGTAGAGCTTTTGTATAATGTCCTAATTATCTTTTTCTATTTTCAGTTAAGTCTTCATATTGTAGAAATTATTGCAAGCTTCTTTGATGACAAATGATGATAAATAGAGGCCTTTAAACTACTAGACATTTTTTATTATTTTTACCAAACTTTCTTTCTTCCTAGAATATACTTTGTAATTGTCACAAACCTAACTTCTCATATTCCTTGGCAAGTGTGAGGGAAGTTACAAGGAACAATAATGATTTTGATCGTTAAAGAGAACTTGGAAATGCTTCATGACCTCTTTATACTCTTCATTTCTCACAGGGGACTTTCCAACTTCACTTGAGCATTAATATGTTCTTTGAAGACTTGAATAAAAATTCACTATTTTGAGTAGGGGCTTGAAGAAGCAAGATATATTAAAGTTAGCGAAGACAATCACGAGTATAAGACTTTAGTTTTTCTCCACAAAATCACTTGGATTTCAATGCATTAAGCTTTGAAGCTTCTCTTCACATTTCATAAAAAATATGACCTTCAAACCCTGCAAATGCTAGGTGCACTGAAATTTTAAACTAGCTCAAACAATGAACAAGTTTAGTTTTCTTATTTATATCTTCTTATAGTTGTTGAATAATAATACACATGGTTTTAGATGGATCTCCCACTTCGAGTCAGTTGATTGACCATCTGATTCTTGTCAGTAACCTTTTAGCCCTAAGACATGACTGTGTGAGGTCTAATTAACTTTGCAAACACATTCGAATCCAACCAAGACTTATTTGAGCCATCCATTATCTCTGTTGAGCTTTGTATGAAGTATCAAGTCTTGAAAGATAGTGAAAAACATGTGTTTCTCTTACCTGTCCTGTTTTCTAAACCCATCAAATTGTAATAGGAAAATTCTCACAAATAACTCAAGAAATATATCACAGTTTGAGATAAAACTTGTTAAAAATATAATATTAAGTGTATCATAATATATAGTTTATATTTAAATAATATAGAATACAATATATTCTTAAAATTTAAATATAAAATTCATATTAGGGGTTAGTTAGTTTAATTAATCAACTAATTAAATCAAGGAGGTGTGCCCCGTCACTTAAGAAGGACATAACCCTTCGAGTTATTTAAATATGATCTTAGGTCATATATTCAAGATATCAAGATATAAGATTATAAAATCATGTAATAATATTCTAATGTGGAATATGAAGGTAAATCCTGGTAAAATACAAGGAATAGAAGTGAGGAGGGAGTTACTGGACTAGTAGATGTAAAAGTTTCTTGATAGTGGATTTATTCTCCGTGGTTTTTACCCATTTAGGGGTTTTCCACGTTATATGTTGTGTTATGTGTTTATTTAATTTATTTATGTTGAATATGTTATAATGTTTAACTTTATATTAATTAATTAATTAATTAATTTAGTGAATGTACCTTTTCACCGCTCGTCCTGACATGGTATCAGAGTGGGATTAATAAATTAATTTAATCATAATGTAACTTAAGGTTGTAACAATTGGGAAGATAGTTAAAATATTTGGAATATTATTTAACCCCCCTTCCCTTTCTGAATGGTTGGATGGATGAATATTGCACAGGTGAAAAGGCATTTTGGACTTTCAACTACATGAAAAGAATTCAACTTCAGGAGTTACTAGGCCCTAGAAAGTAAGGTAAGGGTTATAAGTTTTTTGAAATATTTTATATAGTTTTACATAGTCTGCAGGGGATTCAAGAAAATCAAAAGGGGAAGTAAAAATTCAAAGTGAAACTCGAGTTTACAGGGGGAGACAAGATTCGAGAAAATAGGTTTTTCTAATTTTTTCATTGGTCAAGTAAAATCCTTGTCCCCTGGTAATACATTTATTTTTACATTGTTTACTATGAATTTTGAATCCCTCATCCATGTCTTGAATATGACCTCTATGATTTTTTCACCTATATAAAAACTATAATATTGTTTATAAAATCTTCGTATTTAATAAAAATACAATATATATATATATAATGTCATGGTTTATATATACATAATACAAATTATATAAACCTATGTAATGTAATGGATTATATAAACCTATAAACCTAACCTAAATTGACCATTATATTACAAACAAAATATATATATATATGGGGGAGGACCCTCTAAACCATCCCCCTCTTAGTTGTGTGCCACTTAGCACTTCGAATGCTCGCTCTTGCGAGCCCCTCCACTTGTCTCTCGACATGTGTATCTGTGGGGCCCTATCTCTCCTCCGCGACAACGACCCTCTCGTTATCCTATAACAATGGGTTTAGTCCCATATTGCAATGGGAAAGGTAAGGGGAAGGATTTAAAATACTTCCCACGCAGTGTTGGTGGTGTGACTGTGGTCACACCACCCATTTTTGTTGAAGCCCTCTCAGGCATAACTTGTAGAGAGCTCAGTGAGTGGTTTGACCGCAGTTTCTTTGAAAAATATATAATGTGGCTCATAGTGGTATTTTCATAACTTGGTTGGTGGTATATGTTTGATGATATTGTTTTCATTGACTAATATATTAACATTGGCATTTTTTATATAATATAAATGTGGCTTAGTTTGTTTTGTAATATGAAATATGGCTTGGTGAAAACAACTCACCAAGTTGGTTAGCCAACTCAGCCAAGTTGACAAAAAATCTTACCTAAAGGAGCAAGAGCTCCAAAAAAAATTATATATATCATTTTTTTGGAAATTGTATGTATAAATAGTTTTTTTATTTGTTTGAAAATATAGATATCTTATAAAATCATTTTTTTGTAAAAATAGTAAAAATATTGTTTTTATTGATATATTCTTATACGACAACAAGCGTTTTCATCATGATTTTTTTACAAAACTTAAAAAAAATCACTTACATTTCAATTCAATTTTTTGATATCATTCTAACATATTCGTGTATAGACTATTCAATTAATAGGACCTCCTTTTTTTAGTGTAAATTGATCATGATCAATTACGAGGATTAAAATACGACAGGGGGAATTTTTTTATAAAACTCGTATTTTAATCTTTGTTTGTTAATCATTTTTTATCTCCATTTTATGAAAAAATGGAGCTTAATCAATTTTCAATTGATTAATCTCAGATGTTGAATGGAAACAACTACAACAATTTGAAGATTTAATTTAAGGAAAAATTCATGGCTCGTAAATTATGGGTAGTTGTGAATGGAACTGAGAGAGCTCCTACCGAAAGACATGCAACTACTGATAACATCACTGCATATCAATATAAAGTAAAAGAGGTGATTTATATTATTTTTTAAAGCATATATAATGATTTTCCACTTTATATTGAAAATCAAGTGAGTCATAGTGTGGCTTGGGCTCAATTAGAGTTGATGCAAGAAGGTATGCATTTATCAAAAATTATTAAATTGATTTTAGAGCTTATGAAAAATCCCATGAAGGGAGATGAAAAATTGATTAATTAGTTAGCAAAAATCAAAAATATTAATTCACAGTTAAATGGATGTGTTAATAATTTGATTCAAGATAAATTACTTTATTTTATTATCCAATTAAATATTCATGAAAATTTTAGAAATTTCATTTCAATTTTGAATTCTAAATATCAAACAGAACAAGAAATTCCATATTTTCAAACCCTTAGTTCTCTTCTTATACAATAAGAACAAATAATGTCAAATTTTAATTCTAAAGAGAATGCCACACAGACACTTCTCGCTTAGAAATCAAAAGGTAAAACCTCTAGATTCAACAAAAACACAAAGAAAACTTGTAAACCTCCTAACAAGGATAAAAACCTGGAAATATAAGAGTTAGCTTTGATGGAAAATGTCATTATTGTGGTAAATTTAGACACTTGCGAAAGAGGATTGAAAATTTAAAAATAATAAAACAAATTTTAAATTTCAAAAGGGTAAAAAAAAAATTCAAGACTGAAACCAAAATCAAAACCAAAACAAGAATCAGAAAATAACCAAAAATCAAATGTAATTTCTTTGTATGTCGCTTTCGTCACTGCAATAGAAAATGAATGGCTATTAGAAAGTGGTGCCTTTAGACACATGAATTTCAGATCTGATATCCTATCTGAACTTAGTGAATTTAATGATCAAATATACTTGGTTGAGAATTACATTCTTGACGTTTAGGGTTAGGGAAAAGCAAGATTTGCTAATGTTTTTATTATCAATGTATTGTTAGTTCCTAAATTTAAAATTGATTTTATTTCTTGTTCTCAGTTGACTCAAAATAACTATAGTGTAACATTTTTATAAGATAAATGATTTATTAAAACTGAACATAATGTTACTATAGTTAAAGGAATTTAAAGAGATGGATTGTATGTGTTTTTTGGTTTCCTTATGCTTCTTTATTGACAACTTAAATAAGTGATATGCAATTGTGGCATGAGAGGCTAGGTCATGTCAACTTCAGGAGCATGTATGACATGTCTCGACTAAACATAGTAACTAGTCTGCCACCTATTTCCCAAAATCAATGAAACTTGTGAAGCATGCTTACGTGGTAAGAAATCTGCTAATCCTTTTCACAGTCATCATGATGATAAGTCTTCTGAAACCTTTAGATCTTATCCATAGTGATGTTAGAGGACCCCTAGAATTTCTTTATCTTAATGGTTCTCTATATGTTGTCACTTTCATTGATGATTTTTCTAGTATGATTTGGTCTTATTTTATTAAAAAGTAAATCATGATGTCTTATAAAAATTTAAATAATTTAAATCTTTAGTTAAAAAATATTCTAAGTATAAAATTAAGTGGCTTAGAGGTGATAATTGGGGAGAATATGTGAGTCAATAATTTGACTCATTTTGTGTTGAATATGGAATTTAAATGGAACTAGCTACTCCTTAGTCCCCTTAGCAGAATGGGATTACGGAAATGAAAAACCACATTATTCTGTAAATGGCTATGACCATGATGCATTATATTGAAGTTCCTAAGTTCCTCTCGGCTGAAGCTATGAACACTATTGTTCACATGTTAAATCGAGTTCCCACTAAATCCTTAGTAAATTTAACTCCTTTGGAAAAGTGGTCAAACAAAAAACCTAGTGTATCTCATTTGATAATATTTGGTATCCTAGCTTCCCTCTTCATTCTGAAATCAAAATGGAAGAAGCTTGATCAGATATTTTTCCCTTGTATCTTTGTAGCATACTATATAAAAACTAAAGGTATTAGGATCTTTGATCCGTCAAAAAGAGAAGGTATAGAAAACAAGAATGTTAATATCTTGGAAAAAACCTTTTTGTTCTTGTTCTTCTTCATCTTCTATTATTTATGATGTTTCTAATGAGAATGAATTTGAAATTTGTGAAAATAATGAATGTGATAAAGAAACTAGTGTTGAACCTATAGTTTAAAATGAGATTGTTCCTAGTTCCTCTATAAGTAAAAGACTTGGTTGGTCTAAGTCTATTATTCATGACTCTAATAGTGAAATCCTTTAGAAAATGACCAGGAGTCATCATACATATCATACTTTGATGAATTTTTTAACCTGAACACCAATATTTTGAAGAAACTTCTTCTAATGAAATATGGTTGGATACTATGAAATCTGAATATGTTTCTTTAATTAAAAATCAAACCTGGGAATTAGTCCCTCCCCCTGAAAAATGAAGTATAGTCAGATCTAGATGGCTATACAAGATTAAATACAAAGAAGATGACAATATAGATAAATTAAAAGCCATACTTATAGCTCGAGGGTTTACTCAAAAATATGGTATCGACTATGTAGAAACATTTACACTAGTTGAAAAAGTGAGCACATTAAGGATTTTTATTTCCTTAGCTACTCAATATGGTTAGGGAATCCATAAAATAGATGTAACAAATGATTTTTTGAATGGTGATTTAAAAAAGAAATCTATATGACCCAATCTAAAGGCTTGGAAGAACCAGGAAATTAAATTTATGTTTTTAAATTGAAAAAATATTTACATGGTTTGAAACAAGCTCTTAGAGCTTGGTATTTTAAAATTAACATTTTTTTCAACGAGGTTGGTTTTTCTAACTGTTCAGCTGATAATGATTTACTTGTTAAAATTGAAGAAAATGTTATTATTATAATTGTATTATATGTTGATGATTTAATTATCACTAGTAATTATAACACTTTAATTATGAAAATTAAAGGAAAGTTAAAACAATATTTTGAGATGGAAAACTTTGGATTATTGCATCATTTTTTAGGAATAGCTATATTTAAAGATAAAAATTCTATTGTAGTGTCTCAATCACAATATGCAAATAATTTTCTTAAAATGTTTAATATGCTTAATTGTAAACCAGTTTCTATTCCTATAGAAGTATGACATAAACTTGATCCTAAAACTACATGTGAAAAAGAAAATCCTACTATGTACAAACAACTTGTAGGTAGCTTAATTTACCTAATTATTACTAGACCTGACATTTCTTATGAGGTAGGGATTGATTCAAGGTTTATGCAAGAACCTTATCAGTAGGGAAAGTTTTAAGGATTTTCCCTAAAAAACTTATCTAAAGCATGGAAAATATTAATGGAACTAGAATCGTTGGGTTGGTGAATTATCTAAAATAAACATTTGTGGCATGAGGAGATATAATATATTTTTTGAAGGAAATTATGGATGGATCGGTGAATGGAGCATCAACTATTTTTATTTTTTTCATCCATATAACCTCACCAAATTCTAATTATGATAATTCCAACGTGAATCTCATAAGGATACCTTTCCAACGAGACCAACTTTGTGTAATTTGAAGCTCTTTGGAGGAAGTTATGGCCATTTAAAGTTTTACAGATTGGGATGAATAGGAAGTTAACTCATGATGACTGATAGATTCTAGTTAGTAGTAGGGAGTGCCTTTCCTATGTTTTTATTTCCTTAGAATTTCCATACGTAAACCTTTTATTGGTTGTGGGGTCAGGCCCGTTAACTGTAAGAGGGGCTGGCAGACTCGAAACTCTATCGAATGTGACTTATTTGGTGGGCTAGAGTTTGCATGAGCCCATCACATTGAATTTTTTTGGAATGGAAACATGTGTCTAGAAAATGATACCAAAGGACTAAGAAGGTTCCATATATTTCTTTCCAATTTAATAATTTTTTAATATCTTTTCCTGTCGATCACACAACGATTTAATAGAAAATATATACGTTTGGATTGTAAATCAGTTGGCTATTCTCATGTGAAAATTATTGTTTGTGGAATTTTTTGGAAAAATTTGGTCACTTCCATGGTCATAAAAATAGCCAAATTCATATTCTTGAATTCCCACTATTCGCCAAATTACAAAAAAAATTCCACTAAAATTTTCCATGCTTATCAAGATCACTCTAAGTTAGCAAAAAGAATTTTGCATTATGTAATGGGCACAAATAATTATGGTTTACATTATATTTCATCTAACAGTGCATATTTATATGGATATTTTGATTCTGACCATGTTGGTGATGTGATAGATCGTAAATCTACTACTTGATATCTATTCAAGTTTGGTGCGGGTGTCATTACTTGGAGCAGTAAAAAGAAGCCGATGTTTTCCATTTCTTCTACTGAGGTAGAATATATAAGTGCAATGGAAGCAGAAAAAGAAGCCATGTGGCTAAAGATACTATTGGAAGATATGCGCATGGAAGTTAAAGGAAGTAATCCTCTTCTGTTTGATAGCAAGAGTTGTATTTCTCTAGCAAAGAATCTGTTTCAACATCAAAGAATGAGGCATATTGAGATACTTTTGCACTTTAATCATGAAAAGGTTCTCAGTGGTGATATAGATCTCCATTACTTCCCAACTAAAGATAAGGTTGCATACTTTTTTATGAAGCCATTATGTGCTACGAAGTTCTGTAAGTTCCATGGAATGTTTGGCCTTTTAGATTTTCCATTGAGGGGGAGTGTGCATGGAAATGCCATCTTCTAATGACTGATCAATTGATTGACTCCTTATCCTCTATACTTCTATTATGGTTTAAAATCATTGTAAAAATATCTTGTATGATCTAAAGTAAACTATATATTTTATGGAAAAATACAATCCAATGAGCATCTATTTGTAAAGGATGTCCTTGTGTTATTAAAGGATCCTAGAGATCCGGTATAAGAATATTTTCACAAAAAATGGTGAGATTTAGTCTCACAAATACATGTGCTAGCCTGAACCTTTAGGATTTATGGATTTTTAAATCTTGTTTTACAAATAGGTAATGTTGGCATATGGATCCCCACTTAATATTAAGGGGGATTGTTAGAACTATAATATTAAGTGTATCATAATATTTAGTTTTATATTTAAATAATATATAATAAACTATATTCTTATTATTTAAATATAAACTTTATATTATGGTTAATTTAATTAATCAAATAATTAAATCGGGGAGGTCTGCCCCGTCACTTAAGAAGGAAATAACCCTTCGGATGATTTAAATGTGAAGTTAGGTTATATATTTTGGATATCTTGATACAAGATTATAAAATCATGTAATAATATTCCAATGTGGAATATGAAGGTACGTTTTGGTAAAATACAAGGAATAAAACTAATGAGGGAGTTATTGGATCGGTAGATGTAAAAGTTTCTCAATAGTGGATTTATTCTCTGTGTTTTTTACCTATTTAGTGGTTTTCCATGTTATATGTTGTGCTATGTGTTTAATGTGTTTATTTAATTCATTTATGTTCAATATGATATAATGTTTAACTTTATATTAATTAATTAATTTGGTGAATGTACCTTTTCACCCCTCGTCTTGACAAAACTTGAAAAATCCTTGAGACGGCCATAGGGCAGAGGAATGTTCAAATTTTTGAGCTAAATTACTGGTTATTTCTTAAGATATGAAGGATTATTCCATTGAAACCATAGATAGAAGGTTTTCTCTCCTATACAAGTCCTCTCTCCTATACAAGCCCAAAAGGGAAAATATGCAATTTATTGTTTTGACTTGATGGTTTTAAAAGATTCCACTTCCTAGATGACTATGCCAACACAAGGAAAATCTTTAATGCTTAAAATCACCTTGAAACAATGGTTTCCACTTCCAGCAGCTAGAAAAAGTTAGTGCATGGTGTACTTTCAATGTTTTGCATCATAATGGAGTTGACTATGGCGTTGACTTGAGGCTTTTCATATCTTGGAAGAAACATTGAATGTTCCTAAACCTTATTTAAACATCAAACATCTCCCTAAAAACAAAATTTACACCTTTTCTTGAAGGCATGTTCTAACATGGTGAAACACAGTCCATACTATGATCAATGTTGAGCTTTACCACCTTAAACGTAAGCCTTTGCACTGCTCCAACATCTTGAAGGAAAGAATCATGAGGTGAAGACCATTATACAATTTTCAATACTCTAAAAACATGTACTATGAGGTGGAGACAACATTTGAAACCCAAGATTCATACTCCATGATTTAGCGTATGAGGAAGTTTAAGTTCAATGAGGTATTTGTAGACACAAAGTAATGCACTTTAGACATTATTTAGTCCTGGTATCATACTAGTATTTATAATGTTTTTGAGTGAAGAAAGTACTAATTAACCCCCGTCTTTTCGTCATCTTACTTTGTTTATTTTTGTCATTTCTTACCCCTTACACCAACATGCACAGTCATTTTTTATCATCCTCCATCATTTTAGCTTTGACTGAAGCACCTAAGCTAGTACTGAGGTGCCCTGATCCTTTTTGAACTTTTCCACCACTTTTTGGGCTCTTTCTAGCTGTTTGAGATCTTTATTGTTTTGTTGGTTGGCCATTTCGAGGTTAATTACGAAATTAGATCAACAGAACCCTATAAATATAAATTTATTAGTCTATAATGAGGGACCAAGTACTAGTCACCACTATCATCCACTTAGAGTTAATATAGACACCAAATTTGGATCACACTCCCCTTGATCCCCTTGAATTAATTAACGTAACGTGTTCACCTAACCATGACCCCTTTACCCCACATTCATATTAATTTAATTACATATAACTAAATTAATGTTCATCCTCACACTATTTATTAATTTAATTACTTTAATTAAGTTAATTTACACCTCACCTAAACACCTCATCATGGACTTATTCTTAGTCTATTAATTAACTAAGACTGAGTCTCCACTTATCTTAACCAACTGGGACTTAGCCTAACCCTAAAATTAAAGTCCTATTCCTTCTCCAACAACAATCCCACTTATCTAAGTGTTAAACATCACTTGAGACATGGAATGATAAGAAGAACATGCCAAAAATAGCCAAGATCTGTTATTTTTGGTAAACCAAGGATTTCTTGCCTTAACTAACGCTGGTTATCCCTCAACCAATGTTGGTCACCATAATCGTCATTGGTTACCATATATATAGTTTTACAACCTTTTTCCCAAGTTGGGTGACTTTGAGTTTTGAGAGATTTATCTGCATTCAATCACAAACCAAAGATTTCTCAGCATCCAAGTGATAAAATGAATTCAACCACATGCCCAAACAAACACCTGAGACTGATCCAAAGGCATTTGTATTCATGGTAGCACTCTGGGAAGTAATTCCATGACATTCACCACCAATTTCTTCAAGGATTGACCCTTACCTTCCTTCACTCAACCAAGCCTACAAATATAAGTAAGTTCTTTTGATTTTACATCATTTCTGTACTTAATTTGTTCTTTATCTTTTTTTATAGATCTGGTTCTTCCCTCCATTCCTCCATCCTCACTTTCTTACCCATCTACCTATCCAACCACCCAGAACCTTCTAGCTCTCCATACCTAACCTTTATATCTTTCTGAGTCTTCCTCACATTATTACCAACCCAACCATCCCCCCCTTTACTCTTTGTGTAATCATAGAGAAGCCCAAAATCACCTTTTATCAACTTTCACTAAATTTCCCCTACCAACGCTGGTTACCCTAACCATCGTCAGTTTCCTCTTCACTGGCATCGGTCACCAGACCGACGTCAGTTATTGTATCCCATGTCAAATTTCAACCAAACTATCCCTAACATCCCCAAAACCTCATAGAACCTTACCAAAACTTGGTACCTCACCATAGACCTCCCTAACTATCTGTGTAGACACAGAGAGAGCCTAGACACCTGTTTCTAACATTCTTCCATGCTCTCATAGAAACCTATATCGGTCCCCTTAAACTAGCATCGGTCATACCTAAACCGTCATTGGTCAACTTGACCAGTGTTGGTCTTTGTGTATAATAAACTTCCTTAGACCAGTAAGCCTCCTAATCCCCCAAATCAACCCCAAATTGCACCAGATTTTACCCAGACTCTTCCTGTGACCCTCAAACCACTTTCCCAACCTGTAACCTGACCCGGGACCTTTATCAGTTTAATTATTAAAGCATTTAATGTGATTGAAATTGATAGTAATCTGAGATACCTAAATCATAACACTAGCATTAGATTCTCTTATTTACATGTTCATTTATTTTATATTGAATTATATATATCAGTGGATTGACAACCGTTGAGGAATTATCACACTTCCTAGATCCAGCTCATGCTAGTAAATCCACTAACCTTTTGCTATTTATTGTATCTTGTGGTCTTTCTTTGCATTATAGGTAGTTCCTCCTAGCCAAAGGGAAGCTCACACAATCAGCTTGGATCGGAAATCAGAATGTGCACACTCAACCTTCAACCATATCACTACAAGTATTCCTCCATGGCCTATTTACCTTTATCTATTTTATTAATCTACTACAAATTTGGTGAAACACTTTGGCATGCATGGTTGGACCCATTAGGTGTTCTGTTGCATTTTTTCATTCCTAGGTAAAAACCGTGTCTTTATTTCCCCTTTGAAAACTATTCACATTAATTTTCTTCTCTGGAATATTATACTTCTTTCTATTATCTAAAATAAATCAGGATTTGGTGCTTTAAAAAGAACACATCTTTCTTTCTACTACATTTCATTAGTGAAAGAGCATTCTTCTTCCTGTTCTTTATTTTCTACATCGAACGTAATTGTGGATTTGGTCTTAGAACATATGCATTTCATTATAGTTTGTTACATTGTAGCTCACATTAATTGAGATCAACCTATATGCTAGAAGTCATGCCCAACTGATGGTTGACTAGTTCAATCGTAGTTCACTTTGCACACTCTCTATACAAAACCACTTAAATAATTTACACATCTTCTTAAACATCATCCTACCTAGAAGAAGTTGTCAATGATCACATGATCAGAGGATTGACAGTGGGTGCCCATTTGGTTTCTTTGTCCAGTCATTATCTCAGAGAAAGGACTGCCCCCGCCAAAACTTTACCTAAAACCATCCTTAGATCTTGGATTTTCATAGGGCACCTTCTATCAAACCAAAAACTTTGTTCTAGTCACAAGTCAGTCCTAAATAGCATAAGCTGGAACATAAAATTCACCCATAGGATTTCATGTTTGTTAAAAGAAAAATTATTTTTGTTTTGAGTTGTGAGGTCGTGTTCTCCATTTTTTCTTTCTTCCTTTCACACTCCCGAATTATAGTTAGTGTATTCTGAATTTTTCTAAGTGTGTTAGGGTCCATCAGTACCATACTCAGGTTTCTAGGTTGATATTTTTTCTGATCTAAGCCACTAAAGTCAACTTTCTCCATCTTTTTGAATTTCACAGTGACCGGCGTCGGTCCAATGACTGTCACCGGTTTACATCTGATCATCATTAGTTTACCTAACCATTATCAGGTTCCTACTTTTTTGGGTTATTTCACCAAAATAACACTTATCACTTTTCTATTCTTTTTGGGGTTTCTCAGATACATCATCTTACCTCTGGGTCTGTGAAATCACTATCAAATCCAGATTTTTCTTCATTTTCATCAGTTATTACTACATTTATCAAAAATTTTATTATTCCATAGTAATCGGTATCGGTCACCCTAACCATCATCAGTAACCCTCTATCACTGTCATCGGTTAACCCAACCACCATCGGTTCCTATGTTTTAATTTTAATTAAAACAACACCAATTTTCACCTTCTTGAACAGTGTTTCTTCATTACAATTGTTTTGTTGTGTCATTTACAGAGAGAATATTACCAATTCTATGCCAACTCACATGGTTTTGATTCGTAGCCAAGCCAACACCCTCGTGTTCCACGCTATCCTTCAGCCACTCCCACCTATCCCATCGCCACTTTCCATCCTATCACCTACGGATCCTACTCGGTCCATTATCATTAGTACTAGTGATGAGGAGTTCAAAAGACTCCTTGACCAAAATTGTGTTGCCTTAAAATACTATTTATCCCATTCATATACTCAGGACTCATCAAGATAACTGGTATACAGCATGCCTGTGTCCATTCCCCCTGGCCTCACCCCCACTTCTGCGTTAACTACTACTAGCTTGGCCTTACCTTCTTCTATCTTACCTCCTTTTGTGTCCTAACTTGACCCCACAACATCTATATATATTGCATTTACAACATCTGTCACACCATTAACGTAAGTTGTTCCCATGGTGTCAACCATTCCTTCATCAGCCACCTTGAGCATAGCCCCATCTGCACCCGCCACCTCATATATACCTATTGCATTCTAGCCACCCATGGTGTTGGAAACCCATACTCCATTCCAAAACATTGTCCTCTCCATCCCACAGTCTTTACCTCCAATCACTACAAGAGTCGTTACATCCACACCACCTACTTACACATATCACCAACAACCCCCTATCTCATCTATTGCCTATTCGAGATATTTTCCACCTGCATCTATTCCCCCCTCATAGTTCTCATACTTGGCACCACCATATACTGGGATGCTATCCTCATCATACATTCATCATCTACCCCCTTATACTATAGGGTTGGCCAGTCATCACAACCTACCAATGACCTTATTAAAATGATGATGGAAAAGATGTAGACATTGGAAGCATCAGTTTTCTTGGCTCTTGTACAACTCTTTGACATATGATGAAATCTGTAATGATCCCATTCATCCATCTATTCCCATTCATCCATACCCTAGGCATTGGGAAATTCCCAAATTCAACTGGTTCAATAGAAAAGAAGACCCGCAGCAACACTTGTGATCTTTCAAACATGGGTGTTATCTAATTGCTCATGACGATGCTCTACTCTTGTGGACATTCCCAATGTCCTTGATAGGACCTGTGTTGGATTGGTATAGTGGTTTACCTAGACATTCCATTTACTCATTCAACCAAGTGGCTCAAGCCTTCTTGGACCATTTTTTGATCAATATCATCAAGAAGGTCACCATGACTGACTTGTACTCAACACGACAATATAAAGACGAATCTATCTCAAATTTTGTTGCTTGTTGGCGAAGCCTCATCAACCAACTCACATTCCAACTACCTCAAACCGAGATTATAGAGTTGTTTACCAGGGATTGTGCTAGACACATCTCACCAACTCTCCAAGTTCAAACCTTCCACACATTTGACGAGGTGCTCACCATGGCTAGAAAACTTGAAATCCATGCTATAGAAGAGAAGAAAATTCAATTGCGTAACAAAAATGCTACCTTTAATTCAAATGATTCATCTTCTTCTTATAAACCCCAAAACACATTATTCCAAAGCCAAAGGATCTGCCAACATGGTAGTTTTAAAAGCTGGCCCATCTCACCCATCCAATCAATCAAAGCCTACTTCCAACTTTTCTCCCATTCAAGCTTTTTAGTTTAGGCAGGAGCAATGAAAGTACACTCCCATAGGAGAGCCCTATTCTTCAATTTTAGAAAAACTTCTAAAAGATAGAGTAATTACTCTTCCACCCATTAAACTACATACTGGTTTTGACCCCGCTCGTCCTATGCCTGCATGGTAGAAGGAACATGATTACTATAACTATCATCATGTTAAAGGTCATACCGATGGTAATTGTATAACCTTCAAAAACATTGTCCAGGAAATGTTAGATAATGGAGATCTCGTCTTAGATAACCTGAAAACGCACCGGCTAATCAGAACTTGCATATCTTCAAGAAGCCATTTCCTAATCACACCTCATCATCTAACCAAAACTAGTGAACCTTCGACTAATGACAGTAATGTCTTGTGAAGTTCATGTTATTTTTGAAAGTCGTACCATCCCTTCCTCAATTTCCCCATTTTCCCTCTATCGAGGAGATTCTCACACGAGCTCCTTTACCCACAGAGGAACCTATTTCATCTACTCCTTTACCCACAGAGGAGTCTCCCTTATCTCCCCCTTCACCTATGGAGGAGTCCACAATATCAGCCGATGTCATTTCCCCACACACCTCTCAACCTAATGAACAATCCATGATGTTAACTCTCTCACCCATGGGAGAGTCATGCTCACCTTCCTCTCCACTGAAAGAGGAACCTACCTCATCCCACTCATCATCTCCCATACCCATCAGAGATCCTCTATAAGTGCCACTACCTGTTGGTGACAATTCCCCATTAGCCTTCTAGGATCCTGTTGATATTCTCTCGGCTGTCTTACCCACAGAGTCCAAATCCAACCAGTTCCCTATCTCATAGACATTATTTATAGGAATTGCCACAAATTCAACATCATCTCCTCCCATAACAATGCCATTTTCATGCTTGGATGACCACTTGGATTATGTTGATAATTCCATGATTTAGGGATGCCTTCAGCTACCTTTTTAAACCAAAATGCAAATTTCATTTGCTGATACTTCCATGATTTATCCAAAGGTGTTTCAGAAAACCAAACCAATAATGCCCATACCAGTCGTAACAAACTATTCTTCATCACCTTCGCCCAAACCTAAACACTTACTAACAATTGAAATTTTTCCAACACCTAAACATTTTCCATCACCCATACCTTCCCCCGCATCCAGAACCATTACCAAATTGGGTGTTATGCTGACATAAAACCTATTCCATCCTCCTGTCAAATTGGATTTATCCATATCCTCACAATCCATCGGACCTTCATTATCATCTTGGCTTACCCATCCCATTCTGCCATCGACCTTCCCTTCTACATCACGCACTACTTCTTTACCACTTTACCCATGAAGGTACAATCAAAAATCCAAGAGCCCACTACCCTCCAAAGAGACCCTCCAGTCAAACCTACAACACCTTCAACCACTTCCGCAGCTTATCTGCTACACCTTTACCCCCAAGAAGGTAAAAGAAAAACCTAGAATAGTAATACCTACCAAATAAGTGGTCAACCCTATTGCACTTTTGATTCCACCTCTTGTAGCATCTCTCCCACCAAAATCACCCACACTTCCATCCAGACCCACACTCACCTCCCATTGTGATCCACATGGTAAGGTCTTACGCCAACATCTTAGCAAACCTTTTAGAGACCAATGTCATCACATTGCCACCACTTAGACCTTATGAACGACTCAAACCCAAACCAGTAGGGTTTGACAATACCAAAATTTTTCCTACCATTATGTGCTAGGGAATGATGTAGAAAATTGTAAGGCTCTTAAGATTGTTCTTCTCAAATTATGTCCTCTTGAAGAAAACTTTTACGATGATGATATTTTAGATGAGGACCCTATTCCACGTCCACCTATCACCATACACCCTCATCCCTTACCTCTAGTGACCTTCATCTCTACTTCCATAACCTTTTTATCCACCACCAACATTCGATATCAATATGGTCTGCATAAGAGAGCTAGCCAAAACCCCACCAAAATTTTAGTGCGCCCAACTTCTTTCACAAAACCAATATATGCCTTCACCATATTTTTGCCCATCATGTCACTACACCTATCACAACTCAATTGATCCTTTACCACATATTAATATGGTTATTATTACCACTCAAGCCCAGAAGGAAAAAGGAAAAGAGAAAATCAACAGCCCATCCATTTCAACTTTACTTGTTATCCAACCTCCTCCTACCCCCAAGGTAATATTCTATGTGCTAGCCTATCCTGTTTCTGATGGATTCACACACCGCTCCATGTTTCAACAACTTCATCAATATCCCCAATGATGTCATTTTCCTGACCAAGGCTTCTGCCCCATCTGCCTAAAACTTTCCTAAATGTTTCCCAATATTAAACAACGTTACCTATCAACATCTTATCCTACTTTACCCTATAGGGGACTCAACATTCCCTCTTCTTTTACTTTACACCTCTCATCCAAACCAAACCTTCATCATCTACAATACCTAATCTACCCACCACTTTCCTCATCACACTTAACCTTTCTTAATCTTGTACAATGATATCTATCATCACCTTATTCTTCCTTATCCTATGGGGGACTCAACACTCCCTTTTATTCTATTACACTTCCCTTCATAACCATACCTTCTTCATTTACCTTACTCTACCTTGCCCAACTTTACCCCACCTTGCCCCATCTACCTTACCCAAATTTACTCACATGTTCCCAATATTACCCAACCTAACCTATCACCATCTCATTCTTCCCTATACCCATGGGGGACTTGTCACTTCCCCTTCTTTTATTGAATGTTTCACTAAAACGAAACTTTTTTACATCCTACCTTTTCTTCTACCAAAACCTTCCAGGTTGGTGACCTCATCTTGAAGGAAAATAAATATGTAACAAAAACATAGAAAAGTAAATGGGGTAAATTTTCTTATAATTGCCTTGGACCCTATATCATTACTCATACATATAGATCAGGTGTTTATCATTTGTCTTCACTCTAAGGTAAACTCGAACCTGAGCCCCTCTATTCCTTACATCTTCAACCATTCTATTGTTGAATCAAGTCCTAAATCATCTTATGTCTATTAAAGGATTGTCCCTTGAGCACCATTCACCTTCCACTTACCTATTTTAAGGATCGATGACTAAACAAGACTCATGTGATTACCCATCACATTTCAGCCTTATCTTAAATATGAGCACCACAGCTCTACTCATGGTATGATTCTCATGGATACTTTTCATCCTTTTCAAGATGGACTCCCATGTTTATTCATTCCTTAAACCCTCCCTTTCATAGTTAACCATGTGTTATGGTTTTGTGTTCAACACAAGAGCCTATCATTCTCTATAGTCTTTTCCATGACCTAAAAGTCCAAAAATAAAACAATTTCAAAAGTACAATGGGATTCAACTCCTTGAGTAAAATTTCCAGCAAAAATATGACAACCTCAAAAAGGAAATATAATCTTTCTATCTTGTTGCTATAAATAGATTGCTCCCTTGAAGGATAGCTATACAAAGCTAGTCATATTGTACATAGTCTATCATAAAAAGAAAACTATTGTGGATAAAAAATAAAAGCAAAATAAAAAAAATAAAAAAAATTATTCAAAAGCTTCCTGCATCGATCAACTTCATGAATACCTCAAGGAGATAATTTACTCATCCCATATAGACTTCCCCCGTCGATTAGTCTATAAAAAAAGAAAAAAGAAAAGATAACTTTTTCATCATGGGATTACCTATTTTGATCTTGGGTCTCTTGCAAAATAGGCATGTTGTCTCACACCAGGTTAGGCCTTTCACCCAAACTATTTTCACCTCATCACCTTTTCACCCTAATTTCCTGCTTGCTTAAGGGACATGCCACAAATGTGACATTTTGTGATCATGTGAATTTCTTCACCCTTAGAATGTTCAATCATGCAATGCCTTTAGGGTCTTATGTTCATAATCCCATATTTGATATGATAGACTTGTTATGGTTCTTGCTAATTAGGCATATTTTTTTCCACCTCTTACTAATCACCTTCTTCATTACTTGTTGATTATCCTATACAGGACTAGGCTTTCGAAACCTAAATTCAACCATACCTAAATGAAATCAATTCAACCATACCTAAATGATATCAATTCAATCATGCCTAACTAACCTAAACTCAACCATGCCTAAATGACCTAAACTCAACCATGCCTAATTAAATTAGACTCAATCAGTACTACAACCTACCAACCCATCACTCTACCTCATCATATTCTTCCCTAGCTTATGGGAGAACTACATCGTCCTGAGACCCCTTTTTTCCGGGGATATGTAGGCAACACTCTGAGGTCATGGGGCCCCATGGAGGTTAGCTTGACCACTCTTTACCCTAACCAATTTTCCCCCTTTTTTATTCACATTCTACCTTAGTTAGTTTCCATTTTAAACAACTCTTGGAAATTAAACAAACATATAAACATACATACCTACCATTTGATCACATAATCATATCATACATTCCACATTTCCATTATATCAACCAATTCAAAATTTACACCAAAACACACATATACATCGTCATTTATTTTCCATACTACCAATAACTTGGAAATTAAATCAAACCTAAAAACATGACCAAATCATGCTTAACTCACCTAGACTCCATCATGCCTATACTTTACTCCATCATGCCTAACTTACCTAGACTCCACCTAACTCTGCCATGCCTAACTGACCTACACTCCACCATGCCTAACTGACCTAAACTCCACCATGCTTATCTGACCTAACTCAATCATGCCTACATCACCTTGACTCAAACATGTCTACTTCATCTAGTTTCCATCAATACACAATAATAATGGAAATTAAAACATGTACATCATCCATTCAATAACTATCATCATCTATATAAATGGGATATTTTGTGTATCAATACACATATACACAAATAAAAATAAATACAAGTATCTCAAATCTCTTAGATACACCCTCCCTATCTTCGGCATGCATGTCGGTATAAAACTCAAAATCAAAAAACTTTGATATACAACCTCACTATCTTCGGCACGCAAGCCGGTATAAATATCAAAAATCAAAACAAATGATCATATCAAGTGACTAATCATCACCCCATCTGATATCCTCTCGGCCAAGCTCACCTGTCTCCTCCTCCCTACATGTATGTCACCCTGTCAGCATCTTTGCACCCTCTATGGGTCTAGGTCTAATCTCCTCAAGGCCCACACTCTAGCCTGGCCTCTAAGAACTTGTAACCTCACCCTGGCCCTGTTCATGGGCTCTACAGCCCCTTGTACTCCCTGAAATGTGAGGCTTGGATATCATCTGCTCACTACCTGCCTATTGGGCTCTGTACTTGGCATATGAGGGGACACCTATACCGGCAGTCGTTAGGTGATCCTAATAGTAATGAACCTTGTGCATGGAATCCTTGAACCTCGTCATCGACACCATATGGGGTGGTGGCATGGGTATCAATGCAACCTGTGAGACCTGTCCTGCTAATATTGGCCTCGGTCCCTATACCTGTGATCTTTGTCCTCCTCCCTGTACAATGGGACCCTATCCCACCATTGGTGCCTGTAGTATGGGACCATATCCCTAGGCCTGTGGAGGTACCTATGCTTTAATTTGGACCCGTAAGGCCACTACCTATGCCTATGCAGTGACCAACTGGCCCTGTAAACTAGCCACATGTGCCTGTAAGGTAGCCACCTAAACTCCATCACTATCTCTTCCCTATGCGGGTGCCTGTACCTATGCCAATTGGGCTTGTAAGGCCATCACCTGAGCCTGTAGGGTGGCCACCTATGCATGTTCCCCTGTCAACTGACCCTACAAACTTGTGATTTGTGTCTATAGGGTGGCCACCTACCCCTACATTGCATCTCTCTGAATTGTGACCGTAGTGAGATCTGGCTTCCCTTGCCTCAGTAGTGTCACGCATAGTTGTGCCGCTCACCACTACCTATATCCATCAGTGACTCCTGCATCATCAATCCTTCTATCTACCGCCTACTCCTCCTGCCTTGTCGACACACTCAAACGTGGTGGAGACATGGGTCTCTCCATATCATCTCAGCGGTATAATGGAAAAGGTGGGGGTACATCCTGTGGCAGCCCAAACTGTCATCTATTTCTGTTCACATGTATCATCTTGTGTTCACCGACACAACGTCCCTGTATTCACCTCAACAGCTGGAGCTCCTCTAACTCCTCTACCATGCCCCTATACGAGGGATAGCCAATATATGGCCTCCACACAATATCAGCTCCTGAAAGCCCCTCTAATAACCGCCTATAGCATACGAACATCATATGTGAGCCCTATCCAGCATCGACTGCCCAACATCTAGTACTCAACGTATGTATCCAACCAGGAGCAAGCTGCCCCTGAACCAATCATGTCGTGGAAAACTAATTAGGCGCACACATACAATGTTCTTGAATGCCCAGTAGTGTAGTAAAAAGGTACAACACATCCTAAACCTCCTCAATCTCTCATAGGCCGATAACTCCCTATGTAACTGAACTAAGAAAGATGGTGCCTAAGCAAAGCATATCTACTCCTCAATCATATCATGTAGAAACCCCATCAGTGCTCATGGAAATATCCCACCTTCATAATTGGGAAGGGAAAAATAACCTTCAGTACAAATAGCCTCGTCTCATGTGGGTAGGTTGTATACATGTCTCCATAAGTGAGATTCATGCTATGATACCTCATCTCACCCATCACCTCACCAAACATATCCACTATTGGCTTCACTGATGCCTCATAAGTAATAAAATAAACTATCTCCCCAACAATAAGAAGCTGCAGGATCTGGTACACGTCCTCTAGGGTGACATTCATCTCGCGTGTCGGTAGGTGGAAGGTATTGGTCACTAAATCCCATCTATTGATGAGAGAGACCATCATACTGTATCTATAACAATACACCTATCGCGTCAGACCATGATAAGTCTGACCTCAGTCATATTCTCCCACTCCTCCACAGTCATGTTGGACCACATCCATACCAAAAGAGGTGGTACTCTGTCCCGTATCCTCAACTAGTCTTTAGCCTGCATCCACCAAAACACAACATTTTTAAGACCTCACTACCTCCAATTACCTATTAACCCCAAACCATACCCAATCACATCTATTATTCCCACCCCCTTTCCGACTTCTCACCTATTACCCAACCTAATTTTACACCCTTTTCATCCTTACCCGCTATGTTAGTTCATTTCACCTACTTACCTATCCCATGTTGCTACAATCACATGTTACCCTCATCCCTCTACATACACTCTTCACATATCCCTTTTTACCTATTTTCCTCTCATACCTATCCCTTCTTACCGTTATTATTCCTTAACCTTAACTGGTGTTGGTCGCCTTGACCATCACCGGTTTTCCTTGACCGTCATCAGTTCCATTTAACTGGTTTCGGTCACCTAATACCTGACCAATGCTAGCCAAATCCGACCGATGTTGACCAAACCTAGACTGACGTTGGTCTCTGTCGCAGCACCCAAATATGGAAACCCATCCCCCCATTATTATAAATTCACAAAAACCACCTAAAAACCTACTCCCACCCACCCAAACCTACCCTACCCTCATGCCCTAACCTATTTCACCTACTTATGTTATTCCTGCCCTTTATTTTATTCCATTTTACCCACAAATTCACAATAAAAATCCCACCCAAATTTTCAACCAAAAATGATTTTAACGATACCATTTTCAAACAAACTAGGGATTCATAGCGTTACCTACCTCATCTCGGTGTCATCTTCGTGGTGGCATGTCTAGCCACTGCGCCAATGGTCCATCGACCCCTCTCCTGCCTCTACCATGACCAAATCCACTTCTCACCTCCAAACAAATTAAATCACTCGAATCGATCTTGTGGACCCACCAATCGAACACCAATCACCCACTATGTGGCTCACCAACTCAGCTCAACACCTCGTACTATCATTTTCCCAGCCTCACCTTCTCCTCTGTCATTTTCTACAAATGGAAAAAATCAAAATGAATCTATAAAAGACGGATTTTTCTTTTTTAGGCCCAAAACAACATGATCGACGTCGGTCATGTAGTGCCCTAGATAACCAACGTCGGTTATCTCCTAACCGACATCAGTCACTTGCCATTACCATTTGACCCACATTCTTCCCATTTTGGCCTAAAAACATTACTTCCCACCCACTTTTTGATGTTACCAACACCTATTATACCCTACAAGAGCCTCAATTACCTATCCACTTCCTGAATTGTGTTTAGGGACATATTTTGTACCTATACCTCATCCTTACTCGTGCCATGACCTACATACCCTGGCTTGAACCACCTTTTATGACATTGGAATTTTTGTACTCTTTGTACATTGCAATGTTGTTACCCGTGCAGTTTAGCCTCATGACCTTACCTTTCCTATTGTCATGCTATCTATCCCGACCAAAACTTTGGTTTACTAGATCATAACTAAACGTTCCTGCACCTAACCTGTGTTTTTCAGACCATATCCTGTACCTTGGATACCTAAATCACTTCAATATTTTTTTGATAAACCTATCGACCTTAGATGACATAGAGTTTGTAAGCTCTTCCACCTGATACTGTGTCACAGTCTATACGTGTGCATGCATTTGATTTCCATTACCCATTACCCGATATGACCCTTACGCATTACCCAATTTGACCCTTACTCATTACCCAAAATGACCATACCCTTACCTACACCCCACTTAATCTCATGTTCATCACTTACCCATTTATGAAACTACTCACCGACTCCATCTCACACCTCATCAACTCCTGGTTTGAGGGGGATCACCTCCACCCACACTTGGGGAAACCTCACCTTTAGCCCTACTTGGGGTAACCCCACTCTCACCTATATTTGGGGCAACCACTTCCTATTTTTGTCAGCATCTCTTACCAATACAAGCTATGTGACAAAAAGGGGAAAATGTAGACACCAAATTTGGATCACACTCCCCTTGATCCCCTTCAATTAATTAACGTAACGTGTTCACCTAACCATGACCCTTTTACCCCACATTCATATTAATTTAATTACTTACAATTGAATTAATGTTCATCCTCACAGTATTTATTAATTTAATTAATTTAATTAAGTTAATTTACACCTCACCAAGCTACCTCACCTAGCCACATCACCTAGACACTCTGCTCACAAAGACACTGTAGAACCTGATGAAGGTGCTTCTTGTTCTCCTCACGCATATGTGATAATATCATAATGTCATCACGGAAGATGAGAACAAAGCAATTTAAAAACATCCTAAACACTACCCCATTCATCAAGCTCATGAACACTTTGGGGGCATTCGTCAAACCAAAAGGCACAACTGTGAACTCACAGTGCCTCATCATGGACTTATTCTTAGTCTATTAATTAACTAATATTGAGTATCCACTTATCTTAACCAACTGGGACTTATTCTAACCCTAAAATTAAAGTCCTATTCCTTCTCCAACAACACTCCCACTTATCTAAGTGTTAACCATCACTTGAGACCCAGACTGACAAGCAGAGCATGCCAAAACTAGCCAAGATCTGCTATTTTTGGTAAACCTAGGATTTATTTCCTTAACCAATGTCGGTTATCCCTCAACCAATGCAAGTCACCCTAACTGTCATCGGTTACCATATATTCAGTTTTGCAACCTTTTTCCTAGGTTGGGTGACTTTTATTTTTGAAAGAGTTATCTGCATTCAAACACGAACCAAAGATTTCTCAACATCCAAATGAAGGAATACATTCAACCATAGGCCCAAACAAACACCTGAGATATCTCATGATGCTTTCGCTTCCATAGTTTCTTCTTATATTCCCATGGTCTCTAATCCACCTACCTATGTTTCTGATCCTGTTATTATAACCACCACATCCACCATTCACTTTGGTACTCCTCATCTTCACCTCATTTATTCTTCGAATTCTCCATATTTGACCTCTTTATATCAGGACTTGCAAACCCAAATTCGTCAGATTCAGCTAGCTACCTCATGCACAATGCCATATTTAGACTCTATAATGTTGTTGCATACTCTTTTTCTACCTACCATAACAACCTATGCATAGCCACCTAATTTTGTCTCTCCTAAGATACCTATCTTTAAAGGCCTTAGGGACCCACACAAACATCTCTGAGCATTTCATGTAGCATTCTTTGACTGTGCGGACGATCACACTATACTAGCTAATATTTTCCCTCGTATTTTACAAGACTATGCGATGCATTGATTCTATGACCTACCCATATATTCGGTAGTCTCTTTCACACATTGGGTTGATTCCTTTTTCACATATTTATATATTAACATTGGCTCTAAGATCTCCTACGCTCAAATTTCATAGCTCAAGAAAGGGTCTAATGAAAACTTATCCAATTATGTCTTGCAATACAAAAACAATTCAGCTAAGATGTCTAACATACTTGAGGATTCCAAGCTTCAGGACTTATTCATTCAAAGTCTCTTGCCACTTCTTTAGGAAAGTGTTCTCTTTGAGATCTCTCCTTTGTTTGATCAACTTTGTCAAAGTATCTCAAGCTTTGTGAGAATAAACTCCTAAAAATAGGAAAAATTAAGTATCAAGATCAAACATCATCATCCAAATATTTTCAGGGTAAGCCAATATTTCAACCTACCACAACTAAGCCTACAGACGGAAAAACTACTATAAACGTAACAGTTACTCATAAGGAGATTTAACCGCAACCATAATGATGTCCTTTTACTATGATTAGTGTACCTTTGGGTGTTCTTCTTCCATAACTAATTAACAATAATCTTATTACGTTACAATATCCTCTTCAAAGCAATCCATCTCATCCCAAAGGTCACAATTTCGATGAACAATCTTATAGCAATTATCATCAATTCATCGAACACACGACTGATCATTGTTTTAGACTATGACATCTCATTTAGAATTTTCTTTAAAATGGTGAAATTTAGCTTCCAAAATCCTCACCATCTACAACTATTAATGACAATCATAAACTCAAGATCGTTAATAACCCATTACTGAAACATAACACAAAAATGACCGATTCATCCACTAATTACGTTTTGCACGCAATGTCTCCTACTACATATTAAGATTTGGATTTCTTAGTTACAAACACTGACACTTCACCACTAACCATTTATTTCTCTGATGTCAATTATCACACAACTTTCTCATCTAATCATTTACATATCAATGTATCTATTGGCTCAACCTCCATTAACATAACTAAGGTTAACCCATCATGGCCCGTTAGTACATGCTCCATTTCACTTATGAAGGCTATAAGCTAACCTTCATCACATATTGAGTACCCTTTCAAAAAACCATTTGGTGTTGTTAAGCTACATATTACAGTTTGTCCTCTTACTCTTCTTATGCCTTTCCTCATTGGAAACACAGTTGATAGATGCGAGACAATTCTTAATCTCAATTGGATTCGTCGCTCTCAATATATCATTTCTATGAATCATTTGTGACTTAAATTTATTCACAATAATCAAGTAATTTCTATTGATGGTGTCCCTCCATCTACTCCATGGTTTCCATCTCCTTGCATAGTAGCTAGTACATCATCTACTTCTTCGAGCACATCACATTTTATGTTGCTCAAAGAAAAATATACTCCTATCTCACCTACTCAAGCATCGTCTACATGACTACATCATTCCACTATTCCTACACATAGGTATAGGCCCATTCCTAGGATAGTTACTGCATCTTGATATAGTTCACCACCTTGTTTTATTCCACGTGAGTCTTCACCATCTTCACACTCCACATCATGTCTATCTCCATCACCAACACATTGTTTGTGCCAGGACATTCATCATACATTCATCTATCGCATGCACATAGAATTCATTCGCCAGCATAGCATTTGTCTAGAATACCACCATTATTAGAATGTGGTCATACACTTTCATCATCACATGCTTTGACTAAAGGACCTCCATCCTTCACTCTCATTGGTTAGTTAATTTCATTCATCACTTGGGGGCATCGCATTTAATACACACTCCCCCCCCCCCCAAAATCATATTAGAATCTATCATTATTGTGTTCTCATACATTAATCTCCTCACATAGGCATACTCATCACACATTTTAGTGTCAAAAAATACCCGATGACACACTCTTGTGCTTCAGTTCACACTTTACTGTTGAGGGATTACTACACATGAACCCCACACAATGCACAACAGTTACTACACACTTTGTTTATTGACACATGACACATCTCACATCATATATTCTACTTTTAGTCTACATCACTTCAAAATTACACATCTACATGTCATACATCATACTAGTCCTCACCATATATGTGTGACACTTGAATCTAGCATTAAATACTACATATCATACACATCATATAGTGCACACTTCACACTATTAGTATATCTATGAATTTTTGCATTGCATCATATACATTTCACATCACACATCCTACACATCACATGGTCGTCTATCATCATCACATATACTACATTATCTTATACATGCTGCAGTCACTAACTTATGACGCACTTTAGTTCCTCAGTCCATACTCGACTTTTGAGGGTATAAAAATCAAATGGACCTTATCATTGCTACACGTTCATCATTTGACCTTTCATCATGCAACATTACTAGGATAGTGACATATACTATAAGATAAATGGTCACCTACTCTATCATCTGGTAACGATATACATTTAGGATACATCAACACTCCCTCTATCACCTTGTAGTGGCATATGCTTTAGGCTACATCACCTCTCCCTCTTATTTATCTAGTAGTGATATATGCTTTAGGATACATCATAAATCCTACATTCATCTCGTTGTGATATACACTTCAACTATAAGGGACATGCACATATCATCTCTAGGTCACATATCATCACAACATATATACACACTCATCACAGCGTGGTAAACACAACACATACTTTGATCATTTCCTTATGACGCACTCTCATTTATGGTTCATTCTTGACTGCTAAGGGGGGGAACCAAATGAACCTCACTGCATACATTTACATCCACTTGGGGGGCACATAGTTCTGTTCACTCCATTTTACATTCCATTCCATCCATCCACAACATACTGTATATTATGGTTGTTATTACTCTTGCTTAATTATGTTTATTCATGGTAACTTTATTACACATGCTAGTTATATTATTTGTATGTCATTTATCTATACCATCCACACATGCGTGTTCATGTATTTTTTGAGTTGTGATCATAGATATAGGTCTCTTACATGTAGCATGGATGCTCTCCTTCTACCCTTTTTATATTGGTCACTAGGGGCATCCACATTCGTCTCTTTTAGGTGTTATTGTTTCATTTCGTACTTAGCACTTTATATTACTTGGTTATACACGCTTTTGACATACTAGTTATCTTTCTAACATGCTAATAGGTTCTTCATGTGTAGAATTTGTTATGCATGGATATTTTCTTCCATACTTGTTTGTTACATTGTCTGCTATTACTTGTTATTATTGGCAAGCCTTTCCCTATGTTTGGTGTGCACATGTGTTTGTCTGTATGCGACCATGATGGAATTTTTGTGTCTTGTGACATCATGAGTGACATCCCATGTTTGTAACCCATTTTTTCTGGATTACTTTGTCTTCTTATGGTTTTACATTACTTTTTTTGGTAGCTTATACATTGTTTTTGTAGCTTCTACATTGTTTTATATAAGCATTCTTTTTCACACTAACACTTGTCAGTGCCTAGCCATATTTTTTGTACGCGCCTTGGTTTCTAAAAAGCACATTCCCTTCTCCCTATATGGTAGAGTTATAGAGTACATGTGGTTGGTCCTCTTTTAGGGTTGTATTCTCCTATCAGTGACATTGAATGCACCCCCAAAGAGGGGGGCATAATTTGGGGATTTTACATTCTACATAGTGCTTATACACTGGTTTAGTTTGGTGTAATTTCCACCCTTATCATTGTGGGTTACATACAATGAGTGGGTTCAGACCAGTCTACAAACCCCGTACACAGTAGATTTTATGGGACATGGTGCCTGTCATCACCAATCCGGCACTATGATAATTCTTCACCGGGAACTCCTCGTGCTATGATTATTTACTAATGCACAACTTTTAGTTTGGTGGATGGAATCTGGAAACACAACAAAAAACATAACACAAGAATACCATAGACTATGATAAGAAGGAATGACGATAAATCTGAAATATAAGTGTAAATTATAATATCAACATGAAATTGTTACAATCTCACCCATGAGGTACTTCAAGTGTTACTGACTTCACTTTCCTTTCAACAATAACTATGGGAGAAACTTCACAATTATACTTCTTAATGGATTCTTTAACACACCTTCAAAATGATGGCTTCCTTTTCACACTTACTCATACAATATTTCTCACTACTTCCTTCTATATGCTAAATGAGGGGGGTGGCCTCTTTATTTATAGGAATTTAGGCTTATCCATCTTATCTCTAAGATAGGATAGGAAATATCTTCCGGCCAATCATATTTCATGCCTAAACTCTTGCCTTTACATGTAGGCTTATCTTCTAAGATAAGATAAACCTTATCATCTCACATGGGTTCCACCTTTTTAGACTTTTTCACAAATAAAATACACAAAATATTTATGACATCACTCTTTTTCCTTATTACAAATATAATATTTCTAATTCCTAATCATGTAGACCCTACTTCTCTACTTATCCCAACTTGACATTTTAACATTACCGGACCACTTACAACAAATATTTACTTTTTACAACATTATTATTGTACTTTGACTGTTACCGTACTCTACATTATTGGTGGCACCATACTGATGGCGCCATTATCTTCCATTAGACACTACTACTAATTACACTTAACAACATCCTATTCCTAATACATACATTAATGAAATAGAAATTACGGAGGAAAATTTTAGTGTCGACATCTTCCCCCTTCCTAGCTTCTACTCCGTCCTCGGAGTAGACTATTCTGGTGCTTGGAAAATCTTCAACTTGTCGTGGTTGACCCATTTCGTAATGGGAGTGCCATCCAATTCCTCCAACCGGTACATACCATTTTCATGCATAGCTGCTATTTTGTAGGGCCCCATCCATTTTGGAAGAAATTTTCTCTGTCTTCTTTTTTTGTATCTGGAATCATATAGTAGAATCAAGTCATTCACATGAAATAGCTTGTAGTCATTCTGCTTCATTTTCTTCTTATAGCTTGTATCCTTTGTTATTTCCCTCATTTCCTCTAGCAAATGAAGATGTACCAACCTTTCTTTTACTGAATCACTTTCATCCATCCTTTCATTTTTCATAACTCTCACAGTGGGAATATCAAACTCAATAGGAAGAACTGGATCAATGCCATAGGCCAACTAAAATGGGGAGTATCCTGTTGCGGACTTTGATGTTGCCCTATATGCCCACAATGCTGCATGAATCCTTTTATCCCACTTATGTACCTGCAAGGCTGCATCTTTTGCTAGAATTTGACACAACACAAAATTTGTTTGTTCCACCTATCCATTTGTGCTTGGCTTGTATGTTGTTGCCTTCCTGTGCTTAATAGAAAATTTATTGACTAGGGCTTCTACTACCTCATTAATGAAGTGGCTTCCTTGATCTGTTACAATTTCTAATGGGCAACCAAATCTTGTGATAATGCGTTCATATATGAACCTTGCCACTTCATCCATAGAAGTTGTTTTCAATGGCCTAGCTTCAACCCACTTAGTTAAATAATTTGTGGCAACTACAATATACTTATTTTGGCGTGGGGTAGTTGGAAGTGGACCTAAAATATCTATTCCCCACTTTTCAAAGGGACCAAGTGGAAGAATAGGGAATAATGGAGCTGATGAAGTCTTACGGTTACCATGTCTTTGAAAAATATCACATGTCTTACAATAATTATAAAAATCTCTAAAAAGAGTGGGCCAGTGATAACCTGCATCCAAGATCCTTCTTGTTGTAAGTTGTCCAGAGAAGTGTCCTCCACATGTACCATTGTGGAGTTCTTCTATCAGCTCCTTCCCTTGATCACGTCCAACTACCCTCTTGTACTGTCCATCAGGTCCTATTTGAAATAATACTCCATGCATAATAGAATATGGACGACTGGCTTGAGTAATCTTCCTCTTAGTCTTTGCATTGGCACCATCAGGAAACTTGAATTCATTCAGATAATTCCAAATATCTGTGTATTCACTAGGGATTATGTCAAGAGATAACAATGCTGCATCTGGAAAATCATCTTCATCACAAGATGAACCTAAACCATCATAGGCTCGAGAGAGTGCATCTGCATTGACATGCTTCTTTCCTGGCCTATCTATAATATCAAATTCAAATTCTTGTAGCAAAATTATCCATCTTGCTATCCTCCCTGATGGGTTAGGCTTATTTATAATATATTTTAGAGCCTGATGATCTGTCACAACTATAAATTTCTGGCCTAGCAAGTAATTTCTAAACTTCTTTACAGCAAAAATTATAGCTAGAGCCTCTTTTTCAGTTACAGTATAGATTACTTCAGCACTGCTCATTTGTCTGCTCCCAAAGTAAACTGGATGATCATTCCCATTTTCATCCTTTTGGCTCAGAGTACTTCCTAGTGCTGCATCTGAGGCATCAGTATACACAATGAATGGCTTGCTCCAATCTGGATTCTTTAAAACAGTGAAGACACCAGGGCTTCCTTCAGTTGTTCAAAAGCTTCATGCGCCTTATTTCCTGGTTCATAAGTAACATCCTTCTTCAAGAACTGGGTTAGTGGTTGTGCAATCTTTGAGAAATTCTTGATGAACCTTCTATAGTAACCCACATGGCCTAAAAATGATCTCAATTTACTTCTATTCATAGGAAATGGTAACTCTTTGATTTTTGAAACTTTATCAAGATCAGTACCAATACCATCTCTGGATACAACATGCCCTAACAAAACACCTTTAGAACATCCAAAGACACACTTTGTAGGGTTTAGTGAGGCTTGTGCTTCATCTAACCTTTGAAATTATATCTCCATCTGGTGCAGGTGGTCCAACTTGCTCCCATAGATGCAAAAATTATCCAGAAATACTCTGATGAAGTTCCCAATGTAGGGTTCGAACACCCTATTCATCAAACGCTGGAATGTTGCTGGAGCATTACACAACCAAAAAGGCATAACTCTATAAGCAAATGTTCCCCAAGGAGTGGTGACCGTGGTCTTCAACTGATCTTTCTCTGCTATACGAACTTGGTTGTAGCCACTATATCCATCAGCAAAACTATAACACTCCTGGCCAGCTACTTCGTCCAAGATCTGATCTGAGAATGGAAGAGGGTAATGATCCTTCTTTGTTGCCTTATTTAGATTCCTGTAGTCAACACAAATGTGTAGCTTCCCATTCTTTTTTATTGAGATCACAATGGGAGAAACCCATTCTGAATTCTCCACAGCAAATATGAATCCTGCATCAAGCAACTTATCTATTTCTTCTTTTACAGTCTTGGAAAAATTAGGATTCATTCTATATGGCATTTGCTTTATGGTCTTAGCACCATCTACTAGCTCAATAGAATGTTCTACCCAACTTACTTAATGGAGTTCCTTGTAATCCAAAGTGAATATGTGTATGTACCTTCGAAAGAGCTGGAGGTAGGATTCCTTCTCACTCTCCATCACAGCATCACCAATATTTATTTACTGGAGACAATCATCAATTTATTCTTCAGATAATTTATGGGGTCATGAGTCGGTGTGACTGGAAGGATATCCATGACCGAAACATCAACCTCACTTTTTTCATCTTCTGTGTCCACTTCACTGGTACTAGAGTAATCAGAGGATGTCCAATCATCAGTTTCATCACTTGAATCGACAGGTTCTGCCTTATGATGATGATAGATCACGTTTATTTTCACCCTCTCTCTACCACGTCCAAGTGTCATGAAGCCTTCATTTCTGTAGTTTCTTGCATGAACTCTCCTTAGCCATGGTCTTCCCAACAACATTGGATACGCAAAAGTACCATTTTTCATCACCTAAAAGTCTACCACACATACAACACCCATACCAGATATTGCCACATTTGAAACTACACCTTCTGGTTTAGTGTTTCTCTTATTTAATGACCTTAACATAAATGTTGAGGGGCGATCAATTTTTAAACCCAACATATTCATTACATTAACTGCAACACCTCCATCAACTAAGACATCATGAATTGAAATACCATTACATAATACCTCATCTTGTGGAACATAGGGATCTTCCTCTACCTCCAAAATAGGGACCTCAACCTCCTTCCTTCGTTGAGAATTGAGTCCACTTCACAGCTCCCGCCTCTTCTCAGAAGACATAGCCAAAATTTGACCATATGTAATATTTGCAGGCCTTTTGGACAGATCTTCTAAGATGGAGTATGGTCATTGTCCCTGTGAAATTAGAAAATTCTGCACACCCAACTTTCTTCTCCTATGTTTCTTACTAGTTTCTCCTTTCATCTTCTTAGGATCATTTCCATCTTGGTTATCTTTTTCTTTCTTTCTTTTTGTTACAAACACATCTACTTCATTATTTATGCTCTTATCTACTACATCAAAAGAATTCACAGGTGTTTTTCCTTTATCTTTATCTCTTGTACCAGATGTAGAATCTCTATCTGGACAATTATACTTATAATGACCCTTTTTATAACAACCATAACATACAACTTCAGAAATATTTCTTTTTGGACCTCTATCTCCTCCCTGAGAACTAAATTCTTTTCCTTGAAGAAGATTAATAGTTAACTGTCCCATCTTCTTGAGCAGATCTTCATACTCAGTAGATGTACTAGGAGAAAGATTTGTGCTCACCGAGAGTGGTTGTGGATTCTGGACCAAAGGTGCTGGTGTAGGCTCTACTTTAGCAACAATTTCTTTGGGCTCCTCTTCCATGCTTTCTTTTTGCCTTCTTGCAATCTCCTTTGTTTGTTCAATGGTAGCTGGGTGGTCATACTTCACTCATTATCTGATCTCTGGCTTCATCCCAAGAATGAAGTGCTTACAGAGGAGATTATCCACGCCATTCATCAACCCATCCGCTAATCCTTCCTTCCGGATATGGGCATCGAGCTTTCTCCTTAGCTCTAGAACACGAGCATGATAATCTCTTATCTTCTCCTTCTCTCCTTGGGCTAGTTTTGTGATCTCGATCATGAGATCTGCATATTTATGTTGTTCACCAAATTCTTCAAGAAAACTTTCAGTTAATAAATCCCATGAGTTTTTTACATTTTCACCTAGTGTTTCAAACCACCTAAGTGCTGAACCATCCAAAAAGGTAGGAAAAAATTCAGTCCATTGTTCCCTTCTTATAAGGCCATTACAAATATAAGATCGTTTAAACTCTTGAATGAAAGAGGAAGCATCTTCATTAGATTGAGCTGAAAAAACAGGAATCTTCCCCATTTTCAAAAGTAACCACAATGAAATACCAACCCACAAGTACAATCAACAAAACTTATGTGCACAAATATTGGAATCACTATAATAGAAATTGACTTTACACTTTTCTACAATAAAATAGAAATGACCATGGTAAACTATGGTAAAACTTGACTTACTGCGGTGAAAACTGACTTTACTGTGGTAAACACTATTCATGGTAAAAAAGTGAAGTTACTACGGTAAATACTATTCACGGTAAAAAGTGACTTTACTGCGGTAAATACTATTCACGGTAAAAAGTGACTTTACTATGGTAACTACTATGCATAGTAAAAACAAGGTTACTCTCCAAATGATTTCTGACTAAGTGGGAATATCTCTCCAAAAAATCCACCAACGAGGAATGATCCCAGCAACGGAACCAAAATGTCTTCACCAATCTGGCACTATGATAATTCTTCACTGGGAACTCCTTGTGCTATGATTATTTACTAATGCACAGCTTTTAGTTTGGTGGATGGAATCTGGAAACACAACAAAAAACATAACACAAGAATACCATAGACTATGATAAGAAGGAATGACGATAAATCTGAAATATAAGTGTAAATTATAATATCAACATGAAATTGTTACAATCTCACCCATGAGGTACTTCAAGTGTTATTGACTTCACTTGCCTTTCAACAATAACTATGGGAGAAACTTCACAATTACACTTCTTAATGGCTTCTTTAACACACCTTCAAAATGATGGCTTCCTTTTCACACTTACTCATACAATATTTCTCGCTACTTCCTTCTATATGCTAAATGAGGGGGGTGGCCTCTTTATTTATAGGAATTTAGGCTTATCCATCTTATCTCTAAGATAGTATAGGAAATCTCTTCCGGCCAATCATATTTCACGCCTAAACTCTTGCCTTTACATGTAGGTTTATCTTCTAAGATAAGATAAACCTTATCATCTCACATGGGTTCCACCTTTTTAGACTTTTCCACAAATAAAATACACAAAATAAATATGACATCACTCTTTTTCCTTATTACAAATATAATATTTCTAATTCCTAATCATGTAGACCCTACTTCTCTACTTATCCCAACTTGACATTTTAACATTACTGGACCACTTACAACAAATATTTACTTTTTACAACATTCCTATTGTACTTTGACTGTTACCGTACTCTAAATTATTGGCAGCACCGTACTGACGATGCCGTTATCTTCCATTGGACGTTACTAATAATTACACTTAACAACATCCTATTCCTAATACATACATTAATGAAATAGAAATTACAGAGGAAAATTTTAGTGTCGACATGCCCTTAGCATCCTGGGAAGTACTTCCAGGCTAGAAGGTTATAATGAATGTGACTCCCTACACTACTTCATCCAGTGGTGTCATATATCCCAGAAAAATAGGAAATACAGAGATATCGTCACACTCATTCAGGGAATAAGTTACAGGAAGGATAATAATGCAAATTTCTCCCTACACTTCTTTGGCCAGGGTGGCGTGAGATCGCCAAAAAAATTCACAATATAGAATATCCTTCTACACTCTCTTTCTCGATATGTATCAAGTACACATGTTCCATTTAAAATTTTTCATTTGATTATTTTACATTTAAATACTTTTACATGCATCTTTTACATTTAGTTTTTACACATACATATTTGACTACTTGATTGTTTTCTCCTTGTAGATCTGGTGGTATGAGAAACAAGAAGTAAAATTGGGGCAACAACAATAACAATGTCAAATAAAACACTTCACGGAAAAAGACACCATAATAACCATGCAGGTATATCACACACATCAGTAGCTACACATGTGTTTCCACCCTAGGTTCACTCTAATCACTTTTTTTGCACTTTTTCATCTATAATTTCCATGATCCATGATTTGGGGATCATTTCAGGCTTCAAACATTCCCTAAATCTCCCCAAACTACTATAGTGTAGAAGATAATTTGGATATCTTTCTATCAAATATTTGAACACAGAAAATGGAGTTCATACACTTAGGTTATGGCCAGTCAAAGTTCAAGTCAAAATTGGTCAACTAGGGTCAATAGGAGAGTCACGCATTGACACTTGATGTATTGGAAAAAACGAAGTCTAATCATTTGCGAAGATTGTTTTGGGATAACAGTATTTGACAATCGATAAAAATTTGGTGGGCCCCGCTATTTGTTGGCTGGGGGCCCTCAACTAGGTTTGACACATTATTTTCCCGAAGGGGTGCCTTGGCCGTTGGGATCAATTATTTCATTCTATTACTCATTGAGCCAACTTGGTTGATAGCTCAAATGGATCGAGATCATTATTTCTATGGGATACCAAGCTTATTATTATATTGGCCAAGTTCATTACATATAGGATGGAGAGCCCGTGATTGGATTGGGTGAATGATATTGCACTATGTATTGGAGGATCAAGCTATTAATCATCTTGTTGCATTGCCATAACCACCCAATGTGGAATTCCAATTCAATGAACTAGACAACTCGGGTGAGCCATTGATTGTTATGGAGGAAAATTTCAACTCAACCTGACGACGTTTTGGAGTAGCCCATCCACATGGGCATTGTATTCAACTCATCCCACATATTAATGGCTCAGAAATTATACCACCGCCAACCCATTTGGGCATTTCAACTATGTTCAATGATCATGTGGCACTTCAAACTCATGCACCGCCCATCCAAATTGCGCATACAAACAAATAGCTTGGTCGGCCCTTACATTGGGAAACAAAACAATGCTGATGTGGCCTCGCCAACATTTGAAATTTTAGTGAAAGCCTATTTTTAGGCTTTATGTTTAACTTCCCCCTCGCATGTGGGATTTTATTCTCGGGTGGTAAAAGGAGATTTGTTCTAAATTCCAATATATTTATAGTGCTGTAATTTTTTTTCAGTTTTGGATAATTTGGTCTCATTCTTTTATGCAGTGAAAGTTACTTATTGTTGAATTTCCAATGGAACAATTGTTGAAAACCAGTCTTTTGGACCGTTAGAGGCCGAACCAACCTTCAGGAAGAACTGAAAAATTTCTCATAATTCTGAGATAATCAATCAGGTAAATTTATTTTCCCTTTAAAAATTTGTAATTTTTCTATTGTAGGAGTTTTTCTAACTCATTTGCACGGAGTATGCTCATGGGAAGACTTATAGATCCACATATGGATTTAAGGATTGTGTTCTGAATCTTGTCAGAGTCCTTGTTCCATTATCATCTCTTGTTACAGTTCATTGTGATCTATTATTCATTTTGGAAGGATGATTGTACTTCTAAGTGATTTTATAATAGATTGATTCACGATTATGGATCCAGAGACGTAGGCTTGCATGTCGAACTCCGTTATCAAATTATTGTGTCACTCTTATTACTGATCTCATTCTTATTTTGATGATTTTATTTCCACACTTAATCAGTAACCGGTAATCAGAATTTACACATTAAAAAATTATTTTACGAAACTTTATTATTCATCTGGATAAACTTTATTTTTAAGCAGTTTTAGTTTCTACTAAGTTTATGGATCAAGTTGGTATCAGAGATAGTTTTGTAGCTTCGATTGCATTTAGATACCAATTGCGATTTGCTAATCCCATCAGTGTATACTATTTGGTGTGATCTTCTTACTTCCCATTTTTGGAGTATTTTGGGGATCAGTTGGTTTGTAGGTCATCATGGGGAAAGCATTGAAAAGGGAAAGACTAGAAGAGCTTGAGAGCATCAACAGATTGTTTTTTACTGATCTTCCTCCTTGACAAGTATCTAATTGTATCCACTATATCCATCAAGCAAGGGATATCTCTCTGAACCAGCAAGTATATGCAAAATCTACTCCATGGAGGGTAAAGGATAATGATCCTTAAGAGAATCCTTATTCAGGTCACGAAAATCAACACATAACCTGATTTCACCATTTTTATTTCTCACCGGTATAATATTAGCCACCCAAGTGCAGTGCTTAATGGGGAATATAATGGAAGACTCAATGATTTTTTCAGTCTCTATCCGCATCAAGGTGTTTCACCTTTTTCTTAGATTTTTTCTTTGAAATGTTGACGAAACGGATAGGGTAACGGGTGTAGGAGGAATACCTGTTCAAATGTTGGTTGATGGGTTGTTGCACGTGTATGAATTCCAAATCCACAGCTGATCATGAGAGCTTCCTTTTGGATAGGAGGAACTACCTATAATGAAAACAAGACCACCAGAAGGAATTAAACAATATGGGCAGTGAATTGCCTAGCGTATGCTAGATCCGGGAAATATGATACTTCCTAGATGGTTGTCAGTCCACTGTTTTAAAAAAATTAATGTTGTAAATAAAGTAAATCCTATTGTTATTTTAAAATGATTTAGGTATCTCACTTAAAAACACAATAAGAAATAGATCTAATCTAACAGGCTAAGCTAGAATAGAATCCAAAGGTCAAATGATTGGTTCTGGGTTCTGCAGGTCTGATAAAGGTCTCGAGTAGATCACAAGTGAATGAGGATGAGATAAAATTAGGTGGGTATGTCTCTATTCAGGGATGTGTGGGCAAACACAGAGACTGGTGTTGGTCAGGGGTGACCGATGGCGATTAGGTATAACCGGTGCCAGTCACTGTGAGATCTAGAAATGTCACAGCTGGGGTCTCCTTTGTGATTGCACAATGGACTTTGGCTGGTCGCGACAAGGTATTGGGCAAATGGAGTAGGCTTTTGCGAGGTTTTAATGGGTATATTGAGGTGAAAATGTGGAGAAGGTCAATAGGGGGCAAGGTAAACAATGGATGATAAAATGATGAAGAAATGAAATAACCAGGAAAGTATGATGTTGTAGTTACTTGGATTGCATTTCTAAAGGCCTGTGTGTGAGGGATGGAGGTGCTGATGATGAGTTTGAAGGTTGAAAGTGATCACTAACTAAAGAAAATATTCTACATGGGCTGCATGTACACTCCTCTTTGCTTGGATAGATCAGATTATGGCTGGGATGGCTGTGCAGGAGAAGATGCTCAATCTCCTTCCTTGGATGTAAGTTTTCACTGGGATTTACTCTCTGAAGATGTGTTATCTCTCTGAGATGTGTTCTTGCTCGTCAAATTTCTCCCAAAGCTTGCTAACATTTGAGAATAAGGTAGTTTACGGGTTAAAAGGGGTAACCGACGGTGGTCCGGCTTAACCGGCGATGATCAGGGGTAACCGACGTCAATCAAGGCTGGATTTCCTAGGTTTACTAAACTAGGGAGATCCTCCTGATTTCCTTGGATATCATGTCATTATCCCACGGATTAGACTGGGAGCCTCTTGTGAGCATGCGGGAATGTGGTTAGAGGGAATGTAAGCATTGATTTTTAGGGTTTAGGTAAGTCTTAGTTAGTTATGGGAACTTGCTAAGAATAGGTCTTAGGTTGAGTTGGCTTGGTGAGGTGTCTAAGTGAACTGTATGTGTGGATATTATTTAAATAAGATATTTAAATAATAAATATAGTGAGGATAATGCATTAATTTAATTGGATTAATTAAATTAATATTAGTGGGGTAAAAGGGGTCATGGCTAGGTAAATGTAATAAAGGGGGCTTATATGTCAAGGGATAAAAGGGGAGTGTGACCTAATATTAGTGTCTACATTTTTCCCCTTTTTGTTGTGTACCTTGTATTGGTAAGCGATGCTAAAAAAAATAAGATGTGGTTACCCCATGTGTGGGTGAAGGTGATCCCCCTCAAACCAGGAACTGACAAGGCAACAGGCTGAAGTGGTGAGTGGTTTGATAAAAGGTAAATGTGAGGAAAAGGAAAGTGGGTACAGGGAAAAAAGGGTTAAAGGTCTACGCGGGCAATCTAGGTAATGGGTCAGTGTCACAGGTAGCAAAAGTCAAATGCACACACATGAATAAAATGCAGCACACTACCAGGTTGAAGATCAGGAAAACTCTACATTGTCTAAGGTCGATAGGTTTATCCAAACAAGGTTGAAGTGAATTTGGTATCCAAGGTATAAGATATGGTTAGGAAACACAACGTAGGTTAGGTGCAGGAACGTTTAGGTATGTTCCGGTACACCAAAGGTAGGGTCAAGATAAACGGTCATGGAAATAGGCTAGGCAAGGTTATTAGGTCAATCAACACATGTAACAGTGCCACAAGGTATAGCAAACACATGAGGTCAAAGGTCACTAGTGATGGTCCAAGTCCAAATATCTAGGTCGCGGCACAGGTAAGGCCAAGGTAGGGGTAAAATAATTTGTCCCCAAAGGAGGAAAAATGGAGGTAGTGAATGATGATGTCAGGAAAGGTAAGGTAATGGATTGGGTAAAGGGTGGATGGGGTAAAAAGCAAGGTAGAGGGTGGGGTAAAATGGCAAAGTAGGGGCAATGTGTAGGTTAGGTTGACCGATGGTGGTCTTAGATAACTGACGTCGGTATGGGAAAATTGACGATGGTGAGGTACAACATGAGACCGATGTTGTTCAAGGGTAACCGACGTTAGTTAGGTCGGGTTTTTTATAAAAACAAAAAATCTGCATTTTTATTATTCATTTGTTATTTTTGAAGTGAAGAATTGACAAAAAAGAGAGAAAAGTGTCCGGAAGAAATGGGACAATGAGCTGGTAGTGTGATTTGACGTTGGTTGGGTTGGTGAGTAACAGGTCCATGAGATCATTGCGAGGGATTTGATTGGTCAGAGGGTGTGGGTAGATATTTGGTGATGGTAGAGGCTAGAGAGGGCTCAGGCGGACCACCGGCATAGCAGCCAGACATGCCACCTAGACGGCGGCAGTGCGACGAGGTAAGTGCCTAACTCTATAGTGTTAATTAGATAGAGTAGAAGTGGTGATAGTTGTGATTTGTAGGGTTTTGTGGATTGTTTGTATTTTGTAGGTGGGAAAAAGTTAAATTGGGTATGGAGGGGAAAAACAGGAAAAAAAGAGGGGGGGAGGGTAGTAAATTGGATAGGTGGGGTGGGTAGGGGTTTTGGGGTAGTGTAGGTCATTGTAGGTGGGGTAAAAGGGACAAGTGGGAGGATTTTAGAAAAAGGGGGGTTTGGGAAGTCATGGATTCTTCCATGACAGTGACCGGTGTTGGTCAAGCTTGGTTGGCATCGGTGAGGTAGAACCGGGATCGGTCACCAAGTAGGTGACTGATGCTTGTTAAATGGTAACTGTGGTCGGTAAAGAGGAACGGGTATCAGTCACCAAACAGGTGACTGATGCTGGTTTAAGGGTGACCAGAGTCGGTTAGGATGAACCGACACCAGTCGGGATTTTAGGCACAAGGGTCTAAGAGGGATGTGGGCCAGGTAGTGGAGATGGGTAAAGTAAAAATAGGATGGAGGGTAATGATAATTGGTGAATATGGTAATGGTAAATGTAGATTAATGTTGTGCTTAGATTGTATGCAGGGGTGTTCACGGTTACATATGCGTGACTGGGTTCTGCCACTACTGGTGACATTGCATGGCTTAGCGAGCCCTTTTGAGCTGTAACACGCGGAGGCAGTGACCTTGAGTGGTATTCAGCACTACCGACATGTTGTTCGGTAGCCCAGTTTGATGGTCGCACTCATTGATAGATGGGACTCCACGACCAACACGTTCCACCTTCCGACGGGTGAGATGACTATCACCCTGGAGGGCATGTTCCGGATTCTGAGGTTACCCATATTGGGGGCCCAGGTGTACTCTATCTCCTTCAAGGCCTCAGAGGATCTGATCGGGACTGTATTTGGTGAGGGAGCGATGGAGCTGAGATTCCATAGTGCCAGTTTGAGCTATGGCAAGATGTACCTAGCCTGTCTGGATGAGACGAGGCTAGTGGTTTTATTGATGGAGGCAGTGTGCTGCTATGCACTGCTAGATGTAGAGGGTGGATTCTTTCCCCAATCACTGATGGGGGTGCTCCACGATATGATGGTGCATGAGACATGCTTTTCCACGGCACCAACATTCTTGGTGCAGCTATACAGAGAGTTGTGGGCGTATGGGCGGTTACGCAGGTTTAGCCTGTGTTGTACATTTATACTGCACTGCTGGGCCTATGAGCACATAGTTTTTGTTTTACCTATAGGGATTCCCTGAGTAGATGCATTCCCAGCGAGATCTGTGTGGTTGGGATACAGGAGATGGGTGCCGGTTGTAGGAGAGCAGAGGTCAGATAGGCCGATATATGATGTGGCCCATTTTGGACAATTGTTCTAGGGGTTGTTTGGAGTGGACATTATCTGGAGACCATATGTGGGATTCCCCTCATATAGGTACATGCATGAGGAGCTAGCTGAACTCCAGCTAGAGAGATGGATATAGGGTCTTCATGTCGGGGAGGATGAGATGATCTCGGTAGACAGGGTCCGACGATAGTTCAGGCTTGTATAGGATATTCCTTCATCCTTCCCAAAGTATTTGAGAGATGACGTGGAGAGGCCTTTACCTCTACCACAGCCTATAGTGCCTACAGGAGAGGAGTAGCTAGTGGATCAACGGATTGATGATGTTGGATGCATAGATAGGTATAGGCAGTGGTGGGCAGCTCAGTTACGAGCCATACTACCTAGACTGGGGCAGCCTGACGTAGCTACTATTACAGTGCAGAGAGACGCCCTACAGGGGCAGGTAGTGACGTTGATCATGTAGATAGGTATACTGTAGACACAGGTGGAGGGGTCAGAGGCCGAGGTAGCAGAGCTACGAGTACAGGTGGCCAGTCTGTAGGCCCAGATGGTGGAGGGAGAGGGTGGAGGTGATGGAGGAGATGGAGACAAAGATGGTCAGGTGGCAGCCTCACTGGCTCAGGTGCCAGGTTTACAGGGCCAGTTGGCCACATCCCAGACATAGATTGGGGCCTTACATGCCCAGATACAGGCACAGGGATAGGGGTACTGTACGATGGAAAAGTGACATGCGAGCATGAGAATCTACAAGTAACTCTTCCTCGCACCTGACCTCCCGAGGTTGTGCCGAGACAACCAGTGGGGATGGAATACATGCAGGATGCAGATAAGCTAATTAGGTAATCTTATGTCTTCAACACGCAATAGTGGGATCTATGAATCTAAGGCAAAGAAGGCCCTCCTAACTTGAACCAGTGTGATAGATCATTTGGCGAGGATAGCTGCTCAAAGGCTCCAATCAATATCGAGCTCTGTCATGATCCGATCTATGGGTTTTGGAATACGTGGAAGATGACCTATGGGTGCTTTGTGTATGTCTCCCGACAAGGTCATGAAAATGAATGGCTAAATGTGTAATTGATCTTTTGGTGTTTTATGGACGATTCTCTAGTCTAGTCTAGAAATCTTTAGCTTGATTAGCTGTTATGTTTAATAATGATAGTTATGTGATAATGTCTGGTGGGAGTGGAGAGGACCTAAATACTAATGTTCGCAAACCAGCATCAACGTTGGATTGATTTGTAGGCCCGTTGGGTTGTGGGAACTATGGATCATAACCGTAAGTTCATGGTTGTTTTGGACCTCCTATGGTCATACAAAGAGTCAACCCCTGATTTCGAGTATCCAGTAGTTGTATGCCTTTTCAGCCTCTACGTTTAGAACTAGAAGTTGCACGATTTTCTTAGAGTACCTAACAGGTGTTCTGGAAACTTGGATATATAAGCTAGTGTCTTTATAAACGAGGAGGTCTCTTGCGTCTGGCTGTGGGACTAGTGGATTACAACCGAATGTTTGCTCTCTTTCAGGTCCTTCTACAGTCATACGGATATCTATCAAGGCAATCTATAATTTGGCTGATTTGACCAGAACATGTGTGTTTTGTCATCTTCTATGTTTAATCCTCTTAATTGTGTGCTGATTTCTTGTAGGTCTATTGTTAATTGGAAGACTTGAATTCTGAGATTTTGGTCTATGTCAGTTATTGCTATAACAATATTTGATTGAGGCACGACTGGTTTGTAAACATATTCCCTGGGCTCCCTAGGTCCCGTGATTGTCATACAAGAACAAGATAAGTCTAACTGAAATGAAATAAACTAATTATACAAGATATATCTACAACATATATATATTCCTCTATTTTGTATTTTTGATATAATTTTGAATAGAATTGAAAGAGCAACTAATCTAATAACAAAATTAAAACAAACAAGGTAGCCTGGTGTAGCTACTTGCCTGTACAGTTGTGATTTTATCCTAAATAACTAGATAGCTAATTAATCTTAATTGAAATATTCTCGATCCTACCTCAGAAGTGAGGAATGAATCATAGTTTCTCAAAAACTATCAATCCCCACAACTTCCCTAGAAATATCGAAAATGAAACTTAACTAAAATGAAATATTTCACTACTCTATTTGATATGCTTTAACTAGAACTTTGACAGATAAAACCTGGAATTTGTAGAACAGTGGCGAATCGAGTAGTGTATGATTTTGTCCCCTCAGAATGATCTCCTCGTTCCTTCATGTTCATGTGAGTCCAAAAGAGCGTGTATATGCTAGCATCAATAGAAAAATGTATTTCAAACAATGACAGCTTTGGATATAGACCGAATATAATGCGAGTAGGAGAGGGATAACACAAGTGACAGAGCTTGGCGTATGAAATTCTTAGCAGGATTTATTACGGGAATACAACACAAGTGTATTGAGAGATTCTAGAATCTACCTTCTGTGAAGAACACAACCTGCAACTCTAATGGGTTTAATCTACAAATGACACTACTCTACTCTAAACTAATTTATATGAACAACAATCAACAAGACTGAAGCAAGAAGATCAAATGGCTTTCAACAGCAAAGGAAAACTAGCATGGATGTAAACATGAAAAAAAAATGAGCTCTAAACAATAAATTGAAAGACTAAACAATGGAAATGAGAAGTTGAGGGGCCATTTGCTTGAAAACAAGCTGGATACTTATAGATTTCACATTCACCCAAAGGTAATTCCCATTAGAACTCTTTTACCATTAAATAATGAAGAAACACTATTCCAGGGAACATAAAACATTAATACGAGCTAAGGCGGTTGAGAAAAGCCGGTGAAAGTTGAAAAATTACGCAAGTCGCAATTAAAGGAGCATGTTGGAAAACGCCTGAAGGACCGCCGCTCTGAGCAAGGCAGCGGTTATAGGACCTCTACCCTGGCAGGGTAGCGGTTTCATCACTAAAGGTCAAAAGGCTAAGAAAAGAAAGGCAAAGGGATAAAATAAAGCACAAGGAACATGGATAAAGCATTTGGGATGTTAACATATACTTCGTGAGCTTCTCTGGATCTGAACACCTTGTGAGGCAACCTGTATCATCATTGGGGCATGTGTAACATCATTCCAGCAGTACAGTACCCTACAATTTTGGGTACGTACATATTTCCCCCTTGGAGAAGCGTTTTAACCATGAAGAGGTGTAAAACGGTGGGTTCGAGTATGGCGGTCCCAAAATGGGAAGCTTAGAAATTATACTTGATGCGCCCGTGTGTCGAAATATCATCCAAGTTCCCGCTACCTGAAAAATGGAAAGAGGACTCAAGTCCAGATAGATACAATAATTCGAAAAATAAATACTAAATTAGTATGAAATGAGGACTTACCATTTGTGCGGGGATGAGAACTTACCTTTGTTGGCACTCTAAACCTGCGAAAGGGGCATTCAAAATGAGTCAAAACACCATATATATATATATAAAATGGGGTTATTTTCCTATTCATTTGTGTGTGTCGATTTGATAGTTTTTGAGCTCTGGGACCCACGGTGATGGTTTTCAATGAGGGTATAGTCAAAATGTTCGTATCGAGATAGTGATCATGCCTCCGCAAGCAGAACCTCGATCAACGATATCTCAGGTTAGTTCCCATCAATTTAATGTTTTTGCACCCAAAATATAAAAACGATGAAAAATTTGTTGTAGGGGGTTAGTTTTAGAAATGTCAGTTTTAAATGTGTCTCTTAGGGGGGACGCCTAATGGGTAGGCTTTTGTTTTAGCTAAAATGGTCAAATTTTTCATTTTAAAGCATTTTAGGGAATGCGACCTGTTTGTAGTCACAGGATAGGACCGCCACCTTTTAAGGCGGCGGTTACGGAACTGCTGCCCTGCTCAGGGCAACGGTTCTCTATAGAGTGTCAAAACAACACTAGTTTAAGTTTATTTTTGCATTTTTAGTATTCTTACTTGCTTTAATGATTTTTCTAATGCAATCTTGATGCTAACTTGCTTCTTTTTGCATGTTTTTGAATGTTTTGTAGAAGAAGGAAGAGTACATTATATGGAACCAAGAGAGGGAGTTTGATTGGCTTCCAGCAGTGTTAGATGCACTCTCTCAGGCTGAGCAAGATACTCTCCAGAGGGCAGGCATATTGAGGATTGCATGGGTTCCCCACGTTGCACCTGCCAGTCACATATTAAGTGACTTATTTTCTTATTGGGATGCAGATAGGAACACCTTCCGATTTCCAGGTGTTAGGGGTGAGTGGATTATCACCCTAGAGGATGTCTACCACATTTTGGGGGTCCCTATTATTGGGAGGAGACTTTCATTTGATACAGTAGTATCCAAAGCTCAGGTGACTCAGTGGGCCACCTATATGGGAGACATAATTATCTCTATTGGTTCGAAGAAGGGGGTGAAGGTTCGTTCTATTCCTGGCTTGCCCATCCCTCTAATCCGTCAAGTAGTCATGGGAATCCTTGCTTCGAGATTGATTGGGGATAAGGGAGGGGATACTTTACTCTACTGCTGGGCCCCCATCATCGCACAGATTGAGGCACACGGTCAGATTTATGCCTAGGGAGCCGATATACTTGGGACCATCTATCACGACTTGTACAATGTGGTTCGTTTATAGGGACAGTCGCTGAGCCATCCAACCCTAGTTATGAGCAGGGTCTATGAGCGCATCATCCCTTATGGGAGAGGCATAGAGGTGGAGGATCTCGGGGCCATGAGGGAAGCTAGATGGACATAGATGATGGTGCTTAGATCACCTCACCAGCTAGTTGCTTCCCTAAATACTGAGGATATGGAGGCCACACCTTATCAAACCATAGCAGGGTTGTGGGGCGAGGAAACTTTTACTTTGATTTCCTACTCTACTACAGGACAACTTGTGGACAAGATGGGGAAGGTAGAGACACACCCCTTTGATCGAGTGCCTCAGTAGTTCGGCCTTGCTTATATTGACATGCTTCCCCTAGTGGTGCCAGTGTTCAGATCAGTTAGGGAGGCTAGGGGAGGTCCTAGAGGCCGGGGCTGGAATTTTGTTACTCCAGGCATCCTTTTTATAGCTATGAGGGTGGTACACGCTCGAGAGAGAGCCGGTGCTCCTCAGGAACCTTTAATTTGGATTACCGTCGGTCCTGCCCATAACAGTGACGTCCCCATTGATATAGACTTTGATTCTGAGGAGTTCAAAAGGGGAGACACAGAGGAGGAGACCGAGGACATGGAGATCAATGAGTCAGGTGGGGAAGAGGATAGTGATCCCGAGTGGCATGACACTCAGGAGATCTTACAGGCTAAGAGGGCGGAGCAGAGCATGGAGAGGGTGACTCTAGTATCAGAGGAGTTACTTTATTAGGACCTAGGTGGAGAGGACGAGTACGTGGTAGGATTCCATGTTGTCCTAGACGTAGGAGGAGGACATCAGTCAGCGATGGCATCTATGACAGGCGCGGATCCTAGAGATCCTTCTTGGAGGCCCAGAGATCTAAGTGAGTTATCACTCTTCTTTTGGTATTTTTTTTAAGCTAGGATTTCCTTAGTTGCTATCTCTCTTTTTGTTCATCCTTGGTTTCACCTTTTGATTATTTTCTAATTTATTTTCTCCTTTGCTTGCAGAGATTTCTAATGAGTGGCGAGACTTGATTCGCCAGGTATGTACTGATACCATGAGTCTCCCCACAGAGAAGACTCATGCCGAGCTATCCGTGGATACAGGGGAGCCTTCAACAACTGGTAGGCATACCGATGTTTTTTCCCCTATCTGGCATGTGTCCAAGATGGTGACCTCCCTCTGTACCGAGTTAGCTGGGTATAGGACTGCAGAGCACTTGATGAGGAGGAGCTGCTTTCATAGCGAGACTATAGCTATTGTTCAGGACCGCGAGCCCTCAGTGCACTTAGAGCGCCGGCGTAGTTGGAGTCCTAGACGTGATCGTGCGCCTTCTAAGGGATCTCATAGGGATTGAGATGTCACTCATCTCTTTTTGTAGTGACCTTTTTTAGGTTGTTTACATGAGTATTTTGTACTTTTTGGGCTCATTGAGCATTTTGACCATGCCTAGTGCATGATGGCATTATACATGAAACTTGATTTTTATATATATATATATATATCTTTGGATCTAGACTCTTGGTATCTTGAATTTTGTGACTCATTTTCTAAATGTGTTTTTAGATGTTTTTAGAATATTTACTTTTCATGTTTCCAGAATGTATGCAATGGACAACAAATGATAGTAAATAGAATGTTTTATTTTATATGTTCTTTGCAGTGTTGATATGGGATGATACTAACATATGGTAGTACTAAACTTTTGAACTCTTTAGGGAACGTTTCTAATTCCTTCTTATATTGGAAAAATGTGATGAATGCATAGTGATAAAGAGGTGAACTTGCCCCAATCCCAAATCCATGCGACTAGTGAGACACGAGGGCTCAACACCAAGAATTAGGAATGGCACAAGTTGTATGAGCTTGATTGAACGGAATGATGAGAGACAGACAAACCAAGAACAAGAACCAAATTTGGACCTACACACCTACCCTACTCATAACTACTACCAAGCTTAGAAGGCCACTTACTTTTCATTTTATCTAGACTTAGATTTATAAATGGCAACCTAGTTAACAAAATCTGGTTTTGAGGATTTGATCTCCTTGGAATTTGGATATTTGGATATTTGCTTTCTCTTAACATAATTTGACTTGTGTTTTTAGCATACCAAGATTTGTTAGTTTGTGTAATTGGACCCCCCACACCCTGCCTCACACTACAAGTAAGAAGCATGGGTTTGTCACCAAAGGAAAGATACAGGCAAGTAAGGGCACTTCTTTCCTTTCCCAACCTCACATCACCGGTAAGAGATGTGGGCTTATCACCAAAGGTTGATGGGGGAAAGAAGTGTGTAAAATAAAATATTTTGTTTGCTTGGTGCTTTTGATTTCATTTTTGATCCATGACTTTGGGATATCCTTTTGTTCCAAGAGATTTTAAGAGGGATAGATGTGACACCAATAAGCTTCCAGAACAGACCGTAGGCAAGGACACCTTTACCTAGTAGAAAGAAAGAACAAAGTCAAGTATGTAGGTCTTGGTATGGTTTCCGTCAATGTTTGTCTATCGAAATTGATGAGAAGATTTGAAAATTTTTGATGATGTTTGAAGAGATGTGATATGAATATTTTTGCCAATATCTTCATAAATTTCTAACAGTTTTTTCTTTTTTAAGAGTAATCTCCTGGACTATCATTTTTACGAGATGAACAAAATGAAGCAGCTAAAATACTAATGCAATGTAGGTAGCTATAATGTACTAGTAATGATTTTTACATTTTATGCGTAAAACTTCTTAAGGTGCAAGGAATTGACAGTTTCACCAAATTCCTCACCTTCTAGTGTGCACAAGAGATACACACCGTTTCCATAGTCCTTCATGACTCAGTATAGGCCCAACCATTTGGGCCGGAACTTTCTTCCTTCACTGGTTTTCTTATCAATCCGACTGTCTAGTCTTAGAGCTAGATCTCCTTCATATATTTCTCTCATATAATTTTTTGTTATACTGCCGGCACATCCGGTCAGCATAGGCTCTGTGTCATTGTTCAGCATTTAACCTGGCTTCATCAAGGTTTTCTAGTTGAGAGAGGCATGCCTCCCTATAAGCTTCCTCATCCAGAATCCCTTGTAATGAGATGCGGAGACTGGGTATTTCAACCTCAAGCGGGAGAACTGCTTCTGCGCCAAATACTAGTGAAAAAGGAGTTGCTCTTGTTGGTGTTCTTATTGAGGTTTGGTGGGCCCACAAGGCTGGATATAGTTTTAAATGCCAATCTCATTTGTTCTCCTTTACCATTTTGAGGAGAATAGCTTTCAACATTTTTTTTGTCGCTTCAGCCTTCCCATTAGCTTGAGGGTAGTAAAGAGAGGTTGTGTGATGGTTTATCTTGAACTTGCTACATAACTCACGAACCTCGTCATTCTTAAAGGACGTGCCATTATCCAAGATAATGACTTGTGGGACACCATACTTGCAGATAATTTGGTTTAAAATGAATTTGGCAATCACCGAACCTGGTATAGTGGTGAGAGGCATGGCCTCCACCCATTTGGTAAAATATTATGTGGCTGTGATTATAAATTTATGGCCATCGATTGATGAGGGAGAGAATTTCCCTATCAAGTCTAGACCCCACGTGGAGAAGGGCCATGGAGTCACTATTGGTTGAAGGGATTGTGCTGACATGTGAATCTCGTGAGAGAATTCTTGACATTTGTGGCATTTGCGTACAAATTCCACTACGTCATGTTCGAGAGTGGGCCAAAAATAGCCAATCCAATGTATTTTGTGAGTGGTGGCGTGACCACCAAAGTGGCCCCCACATATCCCACTGTGGGATTCATGAAGAATCCTCTTGGATTCCTCTATGTCAACGCATCTTAGAAGCATGTCGTCGAAAGCTCTATGATAGAGAACTTGGTCTAAAACAACATATTTAGTGGCAATAATGCGTAACCACCTTCTTTGTTGTGACGTGGCACTTTCTAGGTATGTATGGTCCATGATAAAATTGATGATATCAGTATACCAAGGACATGTAGAAATGGGGGGTTTGGCTTTGCCAAAGTATATACACTCATTGGGAAATTTTAAATCTACCAGCTTGCCCCCATCTAGTGGATTGTCAGTTAACCAGTCTACAATGATTTTTCCTTTAACAGATTTTGGGTTTGCAAATGTTAACTCAAATTCTTCCATTAGGGTTATGAAACGGCCAGCTTTTTTAGATAAAGATCCTTGTGTGAGAAATGTTCATAAATAGTCTATCTTTACAATGACCCTTGTTTCTTGGTTCAAGATGTAATGTCTCAAACATTTTGTTGCAAAAATTATGGCAAGGCATTCTCTCTCTACCTGTGTGTAACGTGTTTCATAATCAAGCAACGTTCGGCTAATGAAATAGATCGAGCATTCTCGTTGGTTATCGTCTTCTTGAGCCATCATGTAGGTCAGTGAGACATTAGTGGCTCATGAGTATAGGATTAGAGGATGGTCTGGCTTGGGAGGCATTAGCGTGGGTGATGACAACAAGAAGCGTTTAACTGCTTCGAAGGCCTCATTGCAATCTTCATCCCAATTGACGCTATAATCTTTCTTGAGTAGATTGTTGATTAGATGAATGGAAAAGCTTAAATCTGGGATGAACCTTCAGATTGCACTGAGTTTCCCAAGAAATGAATTGATTCCATAATCATCTGAAGGTGGGATCATTTTGAGAACAACCCGTATTTTGGCCGAATCAACATCAATCCCTCGTGAAGATATAATGTATCCTAAAAGTTTGCCTCCTGTTACACCAAACATGCACTTCTCTGGGTTTAATGTGACACCATACTCAATTAGTCGTGAGAGGATGATACGGAACACCTCCGGATGATCACAGCATTTCTTGGCCTTAGCTAACAAGTCATCCACATATGATTCCACAATTTTATGGATAAGATCGTGGAATATATAAGTCATTTCTCGCTGATACGTAGCACCAGCATTCTTAAGACCAAATGGCATGACATCATAACAATAAGTTCCCCAGGGAGTTATAAATGTGGTTTTGGCTTGATCTCGTTTAGATATTTTAATCTGATTGTACCCTGAGAACCCATCCATGAGGGACAATAGTTCAAATCCAGCTATTGCATCAACGATAACGTCAATGGATGGTAATGGGAAATCATCCTTGGGACAAGCTTTGTTAATATCCTAAAAGTCTATACAAATATGTATCTTCCCATTTTTTTTAGGACAGGAACGATATTAGATACCCATTGTGAATAGTCAATGGGTTTGATGAATCCTACTTGGAGAAGTTTTATTACTTCCTCTTTTACCATGAGAACCACTTTTGATTTCATTGGTCTTGACTTCTATTCAATTAGCTTTGCATTTGGTTTAGTGACAAGATTATGTACCGCAACTTTTGGTGCGATACATGTCATTTCTTTATAATTAAATGCAAAAGCCTTTTTGATGTTCTTTGAGGATTTGGGTGTGTATTTCTATTTCTTCCAGAGTTAGCGAGGATCCTAACTTCAAAATTCTTGGTTGTTTCTCCATTCTAATGTTTATGTCAATGGTTTCTTCCATCAAAGAAGTGTTACCTTCTTCAAATTCAGGTGGGGCTGGAGGTAGTTCCAAGCTTTCTCCATTTTCTATCTCGTAGATATCGAGATCCTTTTGTGGAGGAGACTCTACCGTGGGATTTCCAAAGTAGGAAGAGGAGTGTGGTATTAGGGAAAGATCAACTATAGGGTAAGCAAGGTGTAGCTCTGCATAGACATTTATATGTTCGAGAGTGAATTTATCACTATCAACATGATGCAAGATAGAGGATTCATTCTCAGTTGTATGTGTTAGTAGAGGGTTCATTGACATTTTCTTCACCAATGGTTTAGTACGAAGTGATACTTTGAAACTTTTATCTTCCAACTCATTACTTGGGGTAAAACGTGAAGCTAAGGTTGCTATTGAATCTATGAGAAGGTTCTGTTCTCGTGGGATTGCCTCAATGGATATGAAGTTGAATCCTTTGCTTAGATCTAATACCGCTGTTTTATAGAGCTGTAAGTGCTCAGCTATGGTCTCATATACTTTAGAGACTTGGTTTGCAACTAATTGCGAGTCTCCTAACACTTTGATGTCATTAATACCGATCCTTTTGGCTATGATGAGGCCAAGGAGGAGGGCTTCGTACTCAGCACCATTGTTTGTACATTCAAAGTTCAACTTAAAAGCAAAAGGTAGGATCTTTCCCTTAGGGGAAGTAAAGATCACACCTGCCTCGACTCCATAGTGACATCTAGCTCCATCGAAGTGGAGAGTCCAATATTTAATAGGAAAGATGGATGCTAGGACATTATTTACATCTATTTCTTTTGTTTTGGTTACTTCTACCATGTAAAGTTCCTCTGTTGGAAGAGAACCAACTCTTAAGGTACATCCCATACCTACAGAATCAAATGGTAGGAAAATTGGTAGATCTTGTTCTAGTAACTTGAAAATTTTTGCACTAGTTCCTAATGACACTGTTTCTACAACGTTAGCTTCATCCTTGAGGGCTGGGATGCCCTTGACTAGGTTTGTAATTTCTAGCTCTGTTGTAGGTATTAATTTTTCTTTCGGTTTTGAGTTGATTGGTCTATTAAGTTGGTTTGTTGGGAGCTCAAACTCAGAGTGAATGCCTGGTATTTTCTTCAGGTTTGCTAGGTGTATGTCAAATGGTTTTGGGTCACCTTTTGCTATGAATATCTTTCCTAGGTGTAAAAATATTATTTCCTAGAATAACGTAGAAGGGATTACTTTCATGCAATGTATCCATGCTCGACCGAGGATCATATTATAGTTGGTTTCTTGATCTATGATATAAAACTCAGTGAGGATTGTCTTTGGTCCTAAGGTGACTGGTAGTATTATAGTCCCAATTGAAGAAGCTTTAAGGCTATCATAACCTCTTAGCGTATTTCTTATTGTGGAGCAGTTTATTTCTCCATATCCTAGATTTTGAAGGAAAGAGAAGGGGAATATATTAACTACTGCCCCATCATCAACCATTGCGCATTTAACATAATTATTGTAAACCCACACCTATAAATGCAAGGTTGGATCACCTTTGCGTGTAATTTCAGCATCTGTTGGCATTTTATTTACGTCGACTATAAACTCGGTATCCCTATCTGGCTGCCTTGGGGGGTGGATATCAAAGTCTATATGGTTTACTTGTGTTTCGAGAGGTGGAGTGATGTTAATTAAATGACCTAGACATAGTGCTTCTAAAAGAGCAGCCCTATGGGAAGGAGAATTTTTCAATAATTCCAAAAAGGAGATGTGAGAGAAGGTCCTTGTTAAGTCATTAATTAAATCATAAGCACCTATGGGTTTTACCAGTGTTTGTTGAATGTTATCTGGCTCTAGTGGATAGACTAGATTTGGTTAAGAAGAATATTCTCATGCTCTTGTTATGGCCTCTATGTATAGCTCAGTATCTAACTCCACTAGACCAACTATCGTGGTTTGTGGCTGATTTCCTAATTGTGGTGCGACAGGTGGATTTAGTGAAGTTAAGGCTTCGTGATAGTTATTTCCTGTCATTAAACCTTTGTTCGTCCCATTTGGATTTAATTTATTATTGTTATTGTGATTTGGAAGTGGATCATTGAAGATCTTAAGAGGTGCATTTTGAGGGGAAACTACCCTTGTGAAAGTATTTGGCATAGGTGTCATAGAGTTTGCTAAGAACATATCTATGAAGAGTTGTCTTTGTTCTTCTGGAAAACGTTGCATGAACTTATTGTAATTACAGCAAGTCTTAGTGTCATGGCCTCAAATTTTGTGGAAACCATAATACGAGTTAGGATTATAACTCCTAGGTTGTTAGTTTGGCACGTGTTGTGGTCCAAAACTCTGATTAAACTGTTGACTATTAGGATTAAAGTTTTGCGTTTGTTGTCTTTGGTTTTGGTTTTGATATCCAATTGAGTTTTGACTTGGACCTTGTGTCTAGATCTATCATTGTTGTTGTTGTTGTTGTTGTTTTTGGGGATGATTAAAATCCACCGTGTTTATTGTTGGGGTAAAATTTTTGTTTTGTTGATTGTTAACTGGTGGTGGAACATTTACAACGTTTGCTTTTTTTGTTTGGTCAGTCACTCCATCTGTTGTCACTCCACAGTTTTTGTTAAGGATTTTAGGTCCTTGATTGGCATTTGTGGTAGTAGGATAAGCTGTAGTGTTTTGGTTGGGGATGATTAACCTCCCATTTGTTCCATATGTGTTACGACCACTATCTATTATAGCTTGATCTATTCAAAGAGCGCTCTCGAGCACTTCATCATAAGTTCTTAGTGGGAACTTCTGGACTTCTTCTTTTATCTCTCTGCTGAGAGAATGAAGGAATAAATCACATAGTTCCATCTGATTCATGTTTGGAGCACTTGCTGAAGAATAGAGGACTGTACACCTTCTTTGAATGAAATGAGAAATAGATTCATTGTGTTCTTGTTTAATATGCAAGAATTCCCTGATTCCCGTTCTCAACAATTTGTTCATGTCGAACACCTTGATGAACTCTGAAACGAGTTGTTTAAATGAATTTATTGAGGCTTCAGGTATCCTGTAATACCAATCGAGGGTGATACCCTCTAAATTTTTGGGGAATATTTTAGCAACAACTCCATCCCAAGGGAGCCATTCTCGAATGGCTGTGGCATAGGCCTTAATATGTGCATTTGGGTCTCCCTCTTTTTGTAATTGGGTAGATCGAGGAGAGGTCTTGGAAGCATGATGCTTCATATAGTGAAGTCTAAAGGTTCTTTCAAATATTTTGAATAAGTCCCTATCGCATAGGTTTCGACCATTGATGGTGCTTGCCAAGGGGGTGGAGGTGGAATGGGTTGTTGATATGGTGTACCATATGTATTTGCAGGGGCATAAGGGAATCCCTGTGGTTGAGAAAACATGCCGGGAGAAGAGGACATGTCTCCTTGTGGTGATTTGGAATACATGTTTAAGTATGGAGGAGCATTTCTCAGGAATGGATTGTTTTGTACTAAATCGGGAGGTATTATATTTTCAACTGGAGTGGTGTTAGAAAACGTGGTTCTAGTTGGCGTTTGTTGTGAATACTGAGGAGGCATGCCCAACGTGCATGTTCCTGTGAGGAGGTCTACTTGTCTAGGATGATGTGGAGGATTGGAAGTTCCTGCCTGCATGAACTATGAATTTTGATTTGCTTGAGCAAGTTCCAACCCTCTAACCTTCTTGACTAATGCTGAGATGACCTCGTTTGGTGAAGACATGGTATTTTTCCTTAGTGGTGTTTGTTGTATACCTTGAGGTTGTATAGGCATATGGTACCCTACTATGAATTGATCAGTGCCCTACCAAGTTTCACCGAGGGCGTTTCCTATAGGTGGAGGAATGGGGGTGTTTTCTTAGAATGAGACCTCGGGTTGTGTTTGCAAACCTCTTATAGATGGGTACATATTTTGAGAGCGTTGTTCACTCCTAGCATAATGTGCTAAGTATTCGTCATCTAAAAATGGATATGGATCTGACTGTCTACTAATTTGTGGTCTAAGCAACACCCAAGGAGATGAACCAGATTCTCCAGTGAGCATCATGTTCTTTGAGCCTGAAGGCTCTGGTTGTTGCATTTAAGTGAGCTGATCCAACTCCTCTATTTGGAAAGTAGAACTGTATCTAGTCCTTTGAGGCAGAGTCTGTGTTGAAAATTGGTTAGTTGAATAGTTGTCACCCCATGCTGAGAGTGAGGGTGATGGTTGTCTATTTAGTTCATCGTAGTATGCTTCAAGACCTAAGAGAGGTCTACCATATGCATCGTATCCAAACATATTTGGGGGGTATATGACTACCCATAGAATAGTGGGAAAGAGTGAAGGTGGATGAAAGAAAAGAAAAAAAAAGGAGGAATATTAGTTTGATTTCACGTCAGGCTCATCAATTTTTTATGATGGAAAAGTGACATGCAAGCATGAGAATCTACAAGTAACTCTTCCCCGTACCTGACCTCTCGAGGTCGTGCTGAGACAACCGATGGGGATGGAATACATGCGAGATGCAGATAAGCTAGTTAGGTAATCTTATGTCTTCAACACGCAATAGCGGGATCTGCAAATATAAGGAAAAGAAGGCCCTCCTAACTTGAACCGGTGTGATAGATCGTTCAGTGAGGATAACTGCTCAAAGGCTCCAATCAATATCGAGCTCTACCATGATCCGATCTATGGGTTGTGGAATACGTGGAAGATGACCTGTGGGTGCTTCATGTATGTCTCCCGACAAGGTCATGAAAATGAATGGCTAAATGTGTAATTGATCTTTTGGTGTTTTATGGATGATTCTCTGGTCTAGTCCAGAAATCTTTAGCTTGATTAGCTGCTACGTTTAATAATGATAGTTGTGTGATAATGTCTGGTGGGAGTGGAGAGGACCTATATACTAATGTTCGCAAACCAACATCAACGTTGGATTGATTTGTAGGCCCGTTGGGTTGTGGGACCTGTGGATCATAACCATAATTTTGTGGTTGTTGTGGACCTCCTATGGTCATACAAAGAGTCAACCCTTGATTCCAAGTATCCAATAGTCGTATGCCTTTTCAGCCTCTACGTTTAGAACTAGAAGTTGCACAATTTTCTCGGAGTACCTAACAGGTGTTCTGGCAACTTGGATATATAAGCTAGTGTCTATATCAACGAGGAGGTCTCCTGCGTTTGGCTATGGGACTAGTGGATTACAACCAAATGTTTGCTCTCTTTCAGGTCCTTCTACAGTCATACGGATATCTATCAAGGCAATCTATAATTTGGCTGATTTGACCAGAACGTGTGTGCTTTGTCGTCTTCTATGTTTAATCCTCTTAACTGTGTGCTGATTTCTTGTAGGTCTATTGTTGTTCGAAAGACGTGAATTATGAGATTTTGGTCTATTTCAGTTATTGCTATAACAATATTTGATTGAGGCACGACTGGTTCGTAAACATATTCCCTGGGCTCCCTAGGTCCTGTGATTGTCATACAAGAACAATGTAAGTCTAACTGAAAGGAAATAAACTAATTATGCAAGATATATCTACAACATATATATATTCCTCTATTTTGTATTTTTGATAGAATTTTGAATAGAATTGAAAGAGCAACTAATCTAATATATTCATAAAATGACAACTAATCTAATAAAAAAATTAAAACAAGCAAGGTAGCCCGGTGTAGCTACTTGCCTGTATAGTTGTGAGTTTATCCTAAATAACTAGAGAGTTGATTAATCTTAATTAAAAGGTTCTCGATCCTACCTCAGAAGTGAGGAATGAATCATAGTTTCTCAGAAAATATCAATCCCCATAGCTTCCCTGGCAATATCGAAAATGAAACTTAACTAAAATGAAATATTTCACTACTCTATTTGATATGCTTTAACTAGAACTTTGACAGATAAAACCTGGAATTTGCAGAACAGTGGCGAATCCAGTAGTGCATGATTTTTTCCCCTCAGAATGATCTCCTCGTTCCTAACATGCATAAATCATAATTGAAAACCCAACCGCTAAAAATTAGGAGACATAATTAATCATATCATGAAATGGTCCTTAATTTCAACTTTCACGTGTTAGAATAAAAAATCTATCTCTATTGTTTTTCACATTGCACCACTTACCACCCATTCTTTGTCACATGAAAGTATGAAAAGAATATTAGATGTGTGTCAGAAACTCTTACGTTCAACCTTGTGAAGAAGATTTTTTTTTAGCACATTGTTTACAATATTCTTTCCACAAGCAAGTGACTGAGAACAAGTTTCTTTCTTGTAACTTTTTCTCAATATAAAAAATATAGAGGTGATTTTGGTGAGTTATTTTATAAAGTTAAAAATGAATTAGTGTATATCCATGTAACACTAAATAGGAAACAGTTTCGGCACATTATAAATATGAACGAGATGAAAAGATTAAAAATCAAAATGTGAGAAATGTATTAATGTCCGACATTTCCTTTTTCACAGTAGCCAAAGGGATTCATACTGCTTCTTCAAATGATGAAATTATTTATATGTGGATGGATAGGATGCCCTCTCCATGGTGTACAAAGGGTTAGTTATATCCAACATTGGTAGAACATTGATACTTTTTTATAATATTCTAACTTTGATGGGTTGGTTTAGTGTTATCATTGTATTAGTTTTGACATGTGAAAAATGCAGGAAATATTTAACATATAGCTAGAAGGTATGATTAAAATATGTTGCATATTGAGGAGAAAACAAGGGGAGAATCTTTCAAGGGTGGATATGGTATGATGAGATATGTATTGAGTTACATGAGTCCAGTTAATAAAAATTAGTATGGAATTTAAGAATAACATTGTACTACATCTTTTTTCAGCCATATAGAGGGGTCGCTCAATAAACGATGTTAATTTTTCCATGAATAAGAAAAATACCTCAGACCCTTACACATTATAAAGAAATGAGAATTTTTTAAAAATACGAGGAAAATGGCTTATTAGTTATAGTTTAATTGCATTTTTTAATACGTGAAAGTTTTCTATTAGATGACGTTTAATTTATCAAACAAGATGAAAACATGAATGGAAAGTTGGAAAGAAAAGGTTGAAATTAAATACTTGCATGTCCCACACCGATTCCATGGATCACATTGTTCCTACCTAAATAATATTTGTTATTTGTGTTCCAGTTTATCATTTTGGTCTTGCTTATATTATTCACACAAGTTTGATTTACGGTTGAAGTGGTCAATTTAAAAAATGAGGAAAATCAAGCTTGAAACCTCCTTGTTTTTAGCATTTTGTAGCCCCTATATTCAATTTTAAGCTCGAGTAATTGATATGCTAGAATAAATATTAAGTACCATGAGTCCACCTAATCAAAAATAGTACAAAGTTTAAGAATTACTACATATATTTTCACCCATATGGAGGGATCGCTCAATCAAAGGCATCACCTTGTCCTTCAATTTTAAAACTAGCGCAGACCCTTACACCTATGAAATAAATAGAATTTAAAAAAAAAAAAATGAGAAAAAAGGGCTTAGCTATTTTTTTTAAATTTTTTAATGGTGTGAATATTTTTGATTGGATGGTGTTTAATTTTTTAGTCACAATGAAAAGATGCATGAAAATTTGGAAAGAAAAAAGTTGAAATTAAATATCTACATGTCCCACACGTATTTGATGTTGGAAACACAATGGACTGAGATGGGGGTGAACCATTCCTACAATGATTTTTACTTCATTTAACAAACCATACATTCATCAATTAAGTTTTCCATATATAATTCATAACCATGAGTGTTTATTAAGATATTCAACATTCAATCACAGCAACATCAAGCAAGATGCACAACACATAACACCATTTGTAAGTGGGAAACCATCATGGGGAATAAAACCCACTAAAACTCTACTTATATTACTCAAATAAAATACATTTAGTTAAGCATCAACTTCACTAAGAACACCAACCCCTAGTTTAGTAGAGCACCAACCCCTAATTTGGTGAAGAAACCACTCCATAAGGAGGCTACAACCCCCTAAGATGAATAGAACCAACTCAGCCACCTGAAGATGATTATCTCTGAATTTTTTTCTTCCACAACTAATGGAGATCACAATTTCAACTCATACATTCTTCTTCAAACTCTCATTCCCCCAACTCGTTATATCTTCTTCTTTCTTGAACTTGTCTTGGCTCTAAAACATTACACACATTCTCTCAATTAGTCTTCAACCTGTCACACACTTTCTCATCTCTCAAAACATGCCTTCATACTTTTTATTCACTCTCTCTTGGGTTGCACTTTCCCCCCATGCATGACTAGTTCACAAATGAACCCAAAACATCACTTTTATATGCTTCTCTTGATTCAAACGCAAAGAAGGTCAGTACTCTATCATAATTTTGACTGAAAATACTTAATAACATCCCTATAAATTCATAAAAATGGTCACATATGACTCATATAGGTTTGTCATGCCAAAAACCACCAATCATGCTCAAAACAGGCTCAAAACCCAATCACTAGGATGAGCTAAAACCACTAATGCCAAAACCATGATTATTAAATCCATAAGATTCATCAAACATGTTAAATATAACATAAAAAAATCATCCACAGTCATTAATTAGCTTTTACCAATCAAATAATTCATAACATAATCCAAAAGACTCATATCCTTCATTAAACAGTTGTTTCTAGCACCCTGTCTTCACCTTTGGGCCTCAAGACCACTCAAGAATAACTCAAATATGACATGTAACCACTCTATGATATCCTCAAGACCTATACAACACATCCATAAAATTTAGATCTCATGAAACATTCATAGGCTCAAACTACAACTTTCCTATTATTCAAATCATACTTCCCAGAAAGTAGTTTTGCAAACCCAACTAGTTTACATCCTTTCTGTCACTTCCAAAACCTCAAAAGACCTTAACTGGGAACAAAATTCATTCCTCTTCACTCTCAAATTGATAACCAACATCAACTCATTCATCTCATGCCTCATCCACTTCAATCTTTCATCCTAAGAAAACTTGTCATGAAAAACCAATAATATTCTTCCTCACAAACTGACCTAGATGACCCATCATATATCATCATAATGAGACAAAATATATACCAATGGAAATTTATCTGAATATTATTTCTATAACATATTTTATTTCCTTCCAAATCCAAGTGGAAGGCCTTCAACTAATACCATCTCTGCAAACTACCTAGAACTACCCCAAAACTGCCCTTTGACTAGTCTTCACAAATAGGGTACATGTTTCCATTTAGATGCATCACCATGACCTGAAAACACCATGGAAATAAATAACAACTCCCATAATGAAAATAATGTCCATTTATTTTGTAACTCCTTTGGAAAACCTTGTCCCAAACTAAACTTCTTCAAAAACTAGCATTTTCAGGTGGGGATCACATATTGTCATAAGCACTAATACACCTTTCTGTAAATATGGAAGAGTCCTCTACAACATCCAATCATCATATTTTCAAAAGGAATCAAAAAAAAATCAGTATACCTTTTTTTCTCCAAGTTTCTTTGAGCTAGGGTTTAGCTAGGGTTTCAAAGCAACTTATCTTCTTAATGATCGTTCATAAAAACATGATGATCAAATGACCTCATTATTTTTTCTAAACTTGAATGACTGACCTAAAAATATATGCCAAATAGGTCAAGTCTCCATGAAAATCACACATCTCACAATGAGCATCAGAAGGCCCACTTTTGCCTCAAAATCACACTAGAAATTACTCAGTTTTACCAAAACTGATGTATCTTGCAATTCCTTCTTTATAATGACCTAAAACTTGTCATGAAGCATCATGAAAACATCCTCTAACTGACCATACTCACCATCTATCCAAAATATCTCTGAAACTCTCCAACCATGAGGACTTACTTGTGTTAAACTGCTTGTTCTCACCTGCTTTCTTCCCAAGGACCTCAAACATGCATCATACCTCTGAGTTATGACCTGAAACTCACCATACATACTCTGTATACCATCACCATGCTACTATCAATGCTTGGAAAAGACTAATCAGCTCCAAAACTCATACCTCCATCTCATTGTGTATGCTCTAGGGCTAGGAATAGGTCTAGAATGACTTGACTCAACCATGCCACCTCATGAATTGACCATGTTGACCACATAAAGACCTTCAAATAACTTGGGAGGACTCAAACCATGACTATGCAAGCTAAACCATGCTCTAGAACAACATATGACTCCACCAAACTTGACACTACCCTTCAACCTTCATGTTTAACACTTGATTAACACCTCACAAAGACTTACATGACCTCATGACACCCTTTGCCATCAATGGACTTGACATCAATGACAACACTAACGCAAAATGACGAACATTTTATAGCTCAAATTGTTCCCACCCAAACAATATCTGCTATGTGTGTTGCACTTTATTATCTCGGTTCTACTTGTAGTATTCATAGAGTGCAATTTACATTTAAAGAGGCCAAACTAAACAATAGAAACATTGAATAGGTTGTGAGTTTGAAACCCAAGCTCCATTCTTACTTGTTGTAGCATTTTGTGGCCTCCATTTTTTGTTTTAAGCTTGAGTAATTGTAAGGATACAAGCAATGCAAGAATAATCTTCAAAAATTGTGCCCCTCCTATAGTCAATCACATGAATTGTATGTATATTTTATTTGTAGTTTTGGACAAAGACTCCATACGAATTTTTACAATGTTAACAAAATATTACTTTTTGATTTACAAAGAGTTTTTTTTAATACAACCATCAAATTACATCGTGTAACGTACACGTCTAAAAGAGATAATTAGAGACATGTCATTTTATATTAAAACAGTAAGCATGATATATACACATATCACTTGTTATCAGCAAAACCGTTGGGTACAAGGACTAATGGCATGTGTGGTATGGAGGCTAAGGAAGTGACAACAACAACTTCATGTTAGGCTTCCACATCACAAGCTACAAAATACTCAATTGATATGTATAAAGTGGTTTGGATAGAGATGAGACCATGCAACATGCCATGTGGAGTGGACTTCAACTTTAGAAATGCCTTGCATTTGCTTGAAAGTTTTCAATTTCTTTTCAATAAACCCATTTTTTCATATCTTGCAATCATTCCAGTTCATCAGACCACATATATTTCAGGCATTTTGTTGAACTGGTCATATACTTCAACATTTTGGAGACACTTGTAACTTGGAAAACATAAAAACTACGACAAACATGCAGGCGAGAACAAATCCTCTCATGCGGGCAATTCCACTTTGATTTTGATGGAGTGCACTTTTCTTCTTTCGACCAACGTCTCCAACGACCACATGTTTGACATTAGCTCGAAAACTACGAGGTACCCTGTCTCCGAAGTCGAACCTTTCCACAATTTTTTCACCAATTTTCTCTCACTTTCGCACTAAGTTTATATTTATGTGTGTGGTTGTATACATAACATGCAAATGTCTTTGGCAGAGAAGGAGCCAGAAGGGTGTTGAACAGTTCAAAGGGTGCAAGAGGGAAGCCCTGAACACCGACAAAAAACCCTAGGTCAGAGCACTTGTACCCCAACAATGGCCACACTGTGCAAAGCCCTTATAAGTGTTTCATATTATTGATGGAAGCTAATATACAGACCTTAATAGAGTAAAGCAAAGGCCCTATGGTTTTGGTACCACTATCAACAGAAACGATAAAACAATCCATTACATGTGTTAGTATTGTTATAGGTGGAGACACATGCCAACAATATCTATGGGGTCAGTGTGTTGTTGTACTAAGAGAAGTGACAACCCCTGTTTCCTTGTTCAGCACTCAACCATCCCCTTTGCTTCACCAATGAACCTGCCAGCTTACGTTAAAACATCGACAACTCCCTTGTAACCGTATTTCAATGCATGTACGCAAGGTATATATCAACAGTTGATTTTTTACCATCTTGTCAATTACATGACCCCTTCATACGATAGAAGGGATAGGCAGGCAACAAAATAGAATGATGAAATTAATTTCTTCAATGTCCATATACGGACATCAGCAACATAAGCGATCCCCGCCCTTGGATGTTTGGCTCTTGTTAGCTGGCACCCATGCCTTTCCCATAGTGAAAATGAAAACGCTTTCGACGTAATTAAAATGTGTTTTAATTTCATCTTGGCAACTTGAAAGGATGTGCTTTTAAGCGCTTGAATATATGTGAAATGTGGTAAATGTGAACAAGTTTGTTCATATGCATAAACAAACAAACTTTTGATTATGTACACAAATGTACTTATTTTATTTATGTTGACATTTTAATGTTCCAAGTTGGCTTTTAATTTCAAGTCTCAAACATGGGAGTCTAAATGTTAATGTTCCCAATGTGTCACTTCATACATGTTTTGTAGTAAAGAGTGTACTAATTGTTCAAGTTTTATAAAGATTTTGTAAGATTTAAATTTTGTACAAATGTGCACATTTATTGGGTCCTTTTAAGTATATTAATTTGAAATTATTAGTCCACTTAGTGAACCCCACCCTCACAAAAAGGCGCATATCTATTGGTGGATGTCAGGGGTTAACTTTGATGGCTGTTTAGACATTTTTCATGATTTTAGCCGTAAAATACTTGTAAATATTTGCAATAACCTTCACATGTGACTTGCATATTTTAAGTATGATCATCATTTTTTCAATAGATTTATATATAAACTATGCTAATATATATTAAAAATAATTAAATATATCTAGAGAATATTTTTAAATATATTTTATGAAAAATGTAAAAACAACACTATTTTACATTTTCGAAAGATAATAGTTAAAAATGATTGTCACCTAAAAATTGTGTGATGGGTATAGGTGGCCGTCAAATTTAAGTGCATGTTCACCAATTGGTGCCTTTCCCCTAGTCATATGAATTGTGGAAATCCTATGTCTCCCACAAAGTTATATTTTATTGACTTAATAAATAATAAAAAGGTAAATTCTCACATATGATAAATAGTTGTGACACCAGTGACATAGTTAGGCTGTTAGCCTGTTAGCATACAAAACATACTTCACAGTCTCTGTAATGAAGACAGTTAACAGAGAGTTCAGGTGTGTGTGGCAAGTTTCTACTAAGGCTCATTACACACTCTTTCTTTTGCCTTATAGTGCACATACAAAAACTGAATTCACAGAGCCAACACCAATTCTCATTAGGCTCGCATGAACTTCCACTCAGTACACGTAACGTTCACACATGGTATACAACAACTCTTGAAACAGTTGTGAAAAACAATTACTAGAAACACGTGTTTCTACAAACAGACACTGCGATTAAGGTGCTGCTGAACAACAGATGCACTGGCTGAAGATGGACTTTGTCTTTTGTTTCTCTTTAATAGGAGTAGAAACACGTTTTGCAGGTGATCTCCATGTGTCTTCCACGGATTTTTCTTTAGCATTCCCTTGTTCATTTGGTATAACATTTTGTTCAGGCCCTGCAACAGTAGAACCCTCTTTGAAGAAATGGCGCAGAGGAGTTCGAAGCTTTTCAGAATCAGTCCTCTCTAAGGACATCTTGGGATTATCCATATCTAAATCACCTGTGAACCCTGATTCCTTCTTTTCTTCGGGCGACCCTTGAGCTGTGGCAAGTAATGGGGTTTTAAGGTCATCTTCACTTTCTTCATGCCAAGATTCTAGCTTTGGACAACTCACATAATCTGAACGATTCAATTCATTGTCTGAAGTTGGTGTGTACTTCGTCTTGTCCCCTGTTGGAATTGAATCTTCCTTGGTCATGTCTGGGACAGGTTCATCCAGTGTACTAGCTGCACAAGAAACAAATGAAGCAAGAATCATGTTTGGAAAGTAAGAAATTTACATCTTATTGTGGCAGTCCAAAATATAAATTGCCTGAATTGGCATTTTACACTCAATTTGTCATCTACTACTGCCAGAGAGAGCTTTATAACATTTTCACACAGACGTCACTGAAAAAAACAATGTTCAAAACATATGTTTCATTCATAAACTTTATATATTACCCTATATTTTTATAACTTGCCGACTCTTCTTATTCGTAAGATCCCAATCACAATCTGGAGCCTATTTTTTCTATACCAGTGTAAAAGGTGTAAATCAAGAACATCCTTTGCATCCATTTAAGTTTTGCTTACCATGTCCTAAGAGACCCATAACACTTTTCCAATTATACCCCAAAAAACAAAAAAAAATGCCCTGTATGCACTACTTACCCTGTTCTGATGTAACTAATGATAATTTCAGAAAAGCCAACTAATAAAATGGCGTATACAATCACAATCGAAAGGGTTGTAGTCCAATTGGTGCCTTCTTACTAAGCCAAAGAAGGTCGAATCCGGATGTGTCCTATCCTTCAATCAAAAAAATGGCCCAGTGGCCACTAGCCTATAAAGAGAGAGCAGGTTTTTAAGGTCATCATACATACATTATATCATTTTGATGCAAAACATAACCTTAGGCTATAAATCAACACACAGTCTGCATATTAGATGGAGATGGATTCTTGACTAACAAGCAAGTAATATGTAATAAAAAGAAAGTGCTATGCAGTAAAACTAGTGAACAGACCATGGTTTTATATTTAAAACTCGACCCCTAAATTATTTTTGGTTAGAACTAATGAATCAGTGGTACTCAAGGAAAACATCAAGAATTTTTCATTGGCAAGGATGGCTGTAGGCAGATGCATTTTAAGAAACTCGTGAATTTGTGATACTCTAGGAAAACATTAAGAATTTTGCATTGGCGAGGATGACTATAAGCTAAGATTGAAATGGACTGACTAAGTGAAGGAGGACAAACTTCGATTGTGTTTGTGGGTTAAGGCAAACAGTACCTGTTGTCGTAATGTTAATAGCAGGCCATTTCGGAAGTTCCTTATCCAAAATGGACAGCATACCATTCTCCGCACTTCTGTTATTGGTATTAACCTCATCCACATCTTGTTTCTGCGTTTCACATACTGAGGATCGATTTACGCCTTCCTGTTCTTGAGGTGCAAGCTTCTTATTAGATTGACTTGAACTATGCAAGATTTCATCTGATTTTTCTTCGGTTTGGTTGGAAGTAAATTCAGTGTTGGAGAGAGGAGCTTTACAACCTTCTAACTTGTTGATTTCAGGCTCCAAGATGTCTTTTTCATCTTTGTCAGTCATTCCATTGAATGCTTCCTCAGTTTGAGTTATATTTTGGCTTTGCATAGCTTGATCTTTCTTTTCCAAGTTGAGGGTGGCTATGTCTATTTCTTTGTTTTCAATGCTGAAATCCAGTCCTCTATCTTCAATTTTATTCAGAGAAACAGAAGACTCTGTAACCACGATTTGTGTTTGCTGGTTTACTACATTAGCCGACAATGTGACAGAAGTGTTGGATGGTTTATCCTTAGTTTCAACCAACAATGGCATATTTCCTTTTTCATTAGACTCCAAATCAGGTAGACCTTTCATTGCTTTATTATCAGCACCCATTTCCCCAACTTTGTCATGTTCGTTCTGAAGAACTTCATCAGTAAATTGCTCGAAGGGAGGTCTTTTCAGCTTCTCCACCACACTGGGCACCTCATCATTTGATGCTTCAACCTTCAAATCCTGCACAAGGGTCATGTCTGAGGTCTCTACATGCTCTGCAGGAGATAGCAGAGTGACAGGCTCCTGAATTACATCAGATACAGTCAAATTTGTTTCTGTTTTCCCTTGATTGTCTTCAATTGGTTCTGTTTTAGACTGCAAGCAGTTAGGACTTTCTATCACCCCAGTTTCTGTTTCAGGCACAGTCTTGTTCTCAAATTCCATACCTTGATGCAAGAGAAATGAATTACTCTCCTGCAGAATCTCCGAAGCAGATTGTAGCTCCACATTCTTTTCCACCACCTCCACAGCAGTAATGCCAACTTCTTGTTTGTCCTGTTCATTTTTCTCTGAGGGCACAGCAGTAAGTCTATCAAATTTTTCCACCGCTGATGCCATTGTTTCCTCTTTGGCCTTTATGTCTTCATCATGTAGGAATCCATTGCTCATCTCTGAATTAATTATTTTTCCATTTTCGGTACTAATCTTTCCTTCCCTGATTTCATTGCTTATGACGAAACCTCCATTGGGTTCTTTTATCAATTCTTCCAAACCATTTTCTTTGGTTGCCATTGTCTTCTCCTGCAGGTGCAATATATCTGCATCCTCTTGAACTTCTGAAACAGACTGCAATCTATTGGACGTTGCCATTAATTCCAAATTATCAGAACATGATTCAGTTGCTGAATATGTTTTATCTTCTGTCGAATTTTTGTCGAACCCTGTGATTTTGCCGGCAAAAACCATTAATTCAGGATTAAGTCCATTAGTCTCTTATGTATAATTAAAGTCTTTTAACTAATTACACAGATTTTGATTAACCATTGCTTCTTTCTTGCATGCCATGAAAATCAGTGATCTTTAGGTGATGCAAAGTCAAAAGATCTTACAGAAAGCAATGTAAAGAGTGATCATGGTTTGCAGAAAATAATCATCAACCCAAAAATTAATAGACAAGATTGGGTAGTCTACAGATCTTGCAGTTATATAAAGATTAAAAAAAAATGGCATAACATTACCATTTTGTTGTTGGGAAAGCATTTGAGCTGGTACAACTGGCCTGTTAATGATGTCATTTATTCCTGTTGCATCTGGATTTCATAGAAATCATTATTTTAAGAGGCTGAATATTCTCACAAAACAAGATATTGAAAATCTGTAAGAAAAGGAAAAAGAAAAAAACAAAGGTACCTGAAGCACGTGGCGATGGCATTTTCTTTATGTCTGCTGATGGCGAGCCCAAAACTAGAGGTTCTTGTGTTTTACTTTGAAGAGAAACCTTATCCAAAGCGTGCTTGTCTTCATTATATTCCAAATTTAGATCTTTCTTGGCACCAACCTCACTTTCCCCAAGTGGTGGTCTTTTAGGATCTGAATTGCCCATATCCATTATATCCCCGCTAGATCCACTGGAATTCATATGAGCATGCGACATGGTGGCATATGCATTCATACTGCTTGGACCACCAACATCACTTTCTGTTTTATCGTCATGATTGGTTGTGGTTTCTGATTCAGGGTAGAGTTGCTTTGTGCCAGCAGGTGAGATCTTAACTGATTCATCAAAATTTTTATCAGCAATTTCTAGTTTTGAGGGCGTGGTGCTTCCATCCCCATTGTTATGGCATTCTGCATCCAGATTCAAAAAATGAATAAATTTTTGCATAGAATTCTTTAGACAATGAAGAATGGCGCATAAGTCAGCGCACATGCAATTTTGTTTAGTTTCATATCTATCTCTCAGAAGAAATGGTACAATCAATGGGAAAATAAACAAAGGAAGCAGACTTTCTTTTTCTTTTTCCTATCCTTTTTTCCGCCGGAAATTATAATCATCTCATCCTACCTTGCGACTTGAATGTTGCAGTCTCTTTGCACTTCAGAATCTCAGATGCCTAGTCTATTATACTTCACAACTGACCAACTCATGTTCCTATTTGTAAATAATCTAGGACTCAATCCTTTCAAAACATACAGTGGCTGGGAGAATGATTTGTCATAACACCTATCTAGCACTCACAAAGATCCTTTCAGATCTATTTAGAAATGTACAGCCGAAAACAAATAAGGATATTAAGAATTTAGAAATGGGTAAGAGGCAAATAAGCTGCTAAATTTCATTGGGTACGAAATTCCTCAATACAGAATTCAGATACTTGAAGAGACAGTAATTACAATCCATTGATAAAGATAAATCGCTAGAAGGAAAATGATGATCAGAAGAGGGCTAGAAGTTAGTTCAGCAAAATTTCTGATTTGACCAAGATATAAAGGCCAATACATTCACTATCTCAACTCTATAGAGCAAGATGGTTGGAATATGCCATACATTTTTGCCAAATGTTATGAGCTAGATATGTACATAATACTTTGATTTCCTCTTTGCAACTACATCGATACAAGAATCCATTTTCAATACATGAATCAATTTTATTGTGTGTGATCTTGATGATTTTGTTTATTAAAATATGCTTTCAATTGGATTCCACCATAACAACCATCTTTAAACTATATTTCTGTACTATTTTCAATGTAGAAACACGAAGGATCAAGAACTCAAAACCAACCTACTGCAACATCCAAACCAAAATCTTCAATAGCAAAAGATAATGGACCTGATTTAATCAAATATAAAATGTACACCATTGAAGTTGGTGGTCACGAATAACTTGCCTGTGTCATTGGGTAGCAGCTCCTCTGTACTTGATGATCTATCTTCTTCTTTGATGGATTCTTCATCTGGCAAAACTGCTGTCTGCTGATCAATGCTCTTGTCAGTTGTATCATCTGCTTGGTTAATTTCTGTTTTAATCATATTCTCTTCAGAATCTTTTCCTTTAACTTGCTGATCACCTTCTATGACAGAGTCTTCAGCCTTCAAAGCTCTAGCATCCTTATTAGTTATGGTTTCTTCCTTCGACCCAGAGCCTGAATCCTCTTCAGGGAATACTAAAGTCATTGATTTGGGCATGCTCTCTTTCATAAGAACCACCCCGCCGTCTGAAGATTGTTGGGAAGTCTGATCCTCCATACTATTCTCCTCTGATTCACCACAGACAGAAAATTTTCCACATTCAAAATCTCAATCAATCTCATCCGAGTGCTTAACAACGATACGTACATCACATATATAGATTAAGCAATAAGAGAAATAGAAAGTATAGATTAACCAATAAGACAAAGTAGAGTACAAAAACAAATGCTACCTGGACCGGTTTGGAGATTTCTGTTTGGCATCTCATTACCCATCTTGGAAAGCCCAAATCTTGATTCACAACTGTACTTCTAGCTGTTGTACCGAATAGGATATTGGCCTATTGGTATGAGGATTAAATGCAAACAAGGAACAGACAATCCGATACCAAGGTCACAATGGTCTGAACTTTGGACAGTTTATGACTGGAATTCCCTTACTTTTTTGCCAATGCTAAACTGGGCCACGTGTAGGGAAGACCAATTCAATGTGCACAGAGGTGTCAATAGTGCCTAAAAACCAAGACAAACTAATAAATATAAGCACTAAAATGTGGGACACAAGACCCACATTTTAGATACTGTAAATTCATATGTATAAACACAAGATCAGTCTTTTCAATAAGAATTGAATACGAGCTTATTTCAAAAATGGTCCCTAGACCGCCTTGATCGCAGCAACAATATGAACTGTGTAATACACATTTTCTTGGAAACATAAACTCACAGCTATGATTGTACAAGCATTTTGTAAAGGAACCTTGTATTCAGGAACAAAAACCAAGACGAAATCCATCCAAAACAATATAAAAAATACATCAACTAACAGTCATGAAGAAGAAAGCTCTCAAAAGCATGACAGTCTGCACAAGGTGACACAGCCTTAAACATATATATTCTTTTTAGAATGCAATAAAATAACTCATCAGAAGCACCTTTTGGAACGAATTGGGAATTCAAATATTTCTGTGGGACTAGTTTAGTCGGTAATGGAAAAAGATGCAATCTGACAGAGAGATATAGTTTGAGAAGTTTTATGCTTGACAAATATTAAAGGTATGACACTTGAATAGGATCAAAACCTAAGGTTTATGGGTATCCACAATGTTGATTCATTATGCCTTTGAATTAAATAACAAGGCCATTAACCATGTGGGTCCTTAATTTAGGCCCATTTTCCATTTGCTTTAGATAAGCTCATCATTATCAGAGATTTATATTATCATTTTTTTTTCTCTTTTTCCTGCCCATGCTTTCAGCCATTTCTCACCTTTCTCAAGGACTGCACATCTATTACTTTTTCCTTTTAGTTATTTATGTTAAACATATTAATCAGAGTCCTCTCTTTTTCACTACCAGCTGTTTACTACTTGGCTTTTTGACCTGGATAGAAAGTAAATGCCTCCACATGAAAGCTTCAAAAATCTTTTCTTCAATACCAAGGAAACCTTTGATTATTTTGACAGATGGGAATTGAAAGTGGTAGGACACTTATATAGTCCGTATATATTCATTCGCCTGCACATAATCCTCCTAGACAAACTTATAAAAACATGATTGAAAAAAAGTTGCTTCCCTTATTTTAAGCTACCTACCTATAAATGTCAAAGAAGCTTTAATCATGGATGGAATAGTGAGCAGGTGCAGTTCTAAGATAGACAGATTACACAATATTAACACACACACCCTTTTGTATATGTTGTAACTTTGTATAAGAGCATGCGAAATGACTGTTATAATAGTATTCTAGGTTTCACAAGAAGGTTTGCGTTTATTCAAGACACAATAATGCCAGTTGGTAAGTTTACACATTGAAGGATGGATGGGTAGCTCTTTTTTATCCATACATGAAAATTGTTGTGTGTGTATATATATATATATATAAAACATAAACACATCAAACTAAAAAACTTCCCTAAAAAATATTGTAGAAACTCCATTTCTTTTATATTTAAATACATGTATGTATGTATGTATGTATGTATGTATGTGTATTTGTGTGTATTTATAAATAAAAAAGGGATGAAGCTTCTGCAATTCTTGTTCGGGGGAGTTTTTTTGGTTTGGATATTTTCCTAGTATTGTTGTTCCCTATGTTGTTTATGTGTGCATGATTTTTCAAATTGTTTGTTTTCTGGATATTGGTGATATGTAGTCATCTCTTTTGGTTTTATCTTATGTTTTTAAATCATATTTTTTTCAGCATATAGATTGTGTTGTGCATACCAACCAGCCACCCTTTTATTATAACCATCTTCTATTTTTTAAAATTTTGCAAAGAGTTTACAAAATATATACGATATGAATGTCTATAAAAAAGATCCAATGGAGTCAAAACAAAAAACAGCCTACAAGGGCAATTGATCATGTCAAACTACATAGGGAACAACCTATACGACCAACTTATATCATACCAAGTATCTTAGATGCAACTTTGTAGAATAAAACCAACCTAAATCAAGACTTGTGTCAGTTAAGATCAAAGATTAACTAGCCCTACAAATGGTATAATGATTTGTTAGGAAATAAGGGATAAAATATGCGGAATAATCCCTCACAGAATCGCAACAATAGAAACTAATATGCAGAAATTATTACAGATCTCAAATAAAATTGTAGGATAAAATAACACAACACAAAGAGACAGTATTTAACGTGGTTCACCCAATTTGGGCTACGTCCACCAAGAATCACTTGCTCATATTTTATTACAAGCCACCGCTCTCTCAATACAATACCCAGGTCCGTTTGGAGCTAAGCTCAACAAACTCTACAGAATTCACAGCTGAATTCAAAGCACATCTGCAATGTTTTTCATACATCTATCATATGCATAAAACCATATAAATAGACAACTGCTTAAGCAGTTTTACAAAACTGTGGGTATCAAAACCATGGGCAAAAACCGTCCCATAAACCTATTGGTCAAAATCCCGCCCATATGAGAAAATCACGTTTCTCGATATATCGGGCACGTTTTAAGGCCCAATTTTTTTTTCGGGGGCTGCGCCCCCGAACCTCGGCGAGGATACATGAAAATTTTATAGTACTCTTAGTGTACAGTCTTCAACACTTTCACTAATGAAAACAGGCTCCACAACCTAATAATCTCCCACTTGGAGACTAGTTTTCCTCTGAGCAAGCTTCTCAACCCTTCACTAGTTTTTGTGAAGACCAACCAAAGCTAAACACAGCTTCAGTTTTTCCCTTGTGACCACCTTGGTCATCATGTTTGCAGGATTCTCACTGGTATGAATCTTCTCCAGCTTCAACTTCTCTTCCTCCAAAGTTGTTCTGATGAAATGGTACCTTAACAGTATATGCTTTGTCCTAGAGTGGAAAGCAGAGTTCTTAGCTAGGTGTATAACACTCTGACTATCACTATGCAACTTTCCTTCCTCCTGCTTATGCCCCAACTCTTCAAATAATTGCTGTAACCAAATCATTTCCTTGCTTGCCTCTATGGCAGCACCATACTCAGCCTCCGTGGTTGACAAATTCACCAACTTCTATAGTCGTGAAATCCAACTTACTGTTGTTCCACCTACAGTGTAAACATAACCTGTTGTGCTCCTCCTGCTGTCTACATCTCCAACCATATCTGAATCTACATAACTACACAAAGTGGTGTTTGATCCACTGTAGCACAAAATTGTCCCCATGGTCCCTCTCAAATACCGAAGGATCCACTTTACTACCTGCCAGTGATCTCTACCTGGATCACTCATAAATCTACTCACCGCTCCCACTGCATGGGCAATATCAGGCCTAGTGCACACCATGGCATACATCAAACTGCCAACCGCTGATGAGTAAGGTACCTTGGACATCTGGTTCCTCCCCTGCTTTGTCATAGGACATTGTTCCTTTGATAACTTGAAATGGCCTGCCAAAGGAGTCCCAACCAGTTTAGCATCCTGCGTATTAAACCTCTCCAATACCTTCTTAATGTACTTTTCCTAAGATAAAGTCAGCTTCTGTTCCTTCCTATCCCGAGATATCCTCATACCAAGTATTTGTTTGGCTGCCCCCAAATCCTTCATAGCAAAGGATTCACTTAGCTGCTTCTTGAGTACTTTTATTTCTTGCATGTTTTTACCTACAACCAACATGTCATCCACATACAGACAAAGGATAATATAACTGCCATCCTCAAATTTCTTTGTATACATGCAATGGTCAGAATGACATCTAATATAACCTTGCTCCATCATGAAGCTATCAAATTTCTTATACCATTGACGTGGAGCTTATTTCAAGCCATACAAGCTCTTCTTAAGTTTGCACACCATCTCCTCTTTACCTTTGACCTCATAGCCCTCTGGTTTCTGCATATATAATTCCTCCTCCAAATCACCATGGAGAAATGCAGTCTTTACATCAAGTTGTTCTAAGTGCAAGTCTTCTGCTGCAACTATTCTTATAATAGTTCTAATAGAAGTCATTTTTACTACAGGAGAAAAAATCTCATCAAAATCTATACCTTTTTTTCTATGTAAACCCCTTGACCACCAATCGGGCCTTGTATTTTTTCTTGCCTCCTTCCTCTTTGACTTTGAATACCCACTTGTTCTGTAATGCTCTTTTTCCTTCGGGTAGCTTTACCAAATCCCATGTTTGGTTCTCCATGAGATCCTGATTCTCCTCATCCATGAATTGCTCCCACTTCTTCCTAGCATCTACCTGCATTGCTTCATCAAAGCTCTCTGGTTCTCCAATATTAGTGAGTAATAAATAATAAAGAGAAGGAGAAAAACTTTCAGGTTCTCTTCTTACCCTAAAAGACCTCCTCAATATAGGAGTTTGGGGTTCTTGTTGAGGAGGTTTTTGAACTGATTCATGTGTCACTTTTCCATCTGGAAGATCCTCTACCATTGTATATTCTTTCTTGGATTCTTCCCCGTTTTCCTGCAACTACTGCTTATACATGACTTTCTCATTAAAGACCACACCCCTAGATCGAATGATTTTCTTGTCCTTGATACTCCAACATTTATATCCAAAGTCATCACCACCATAACCAATGAAAGTATATTTTTTTGACTTAGCCTCTAGCTTGGTCATATCATCCTTGTCTATATGAACAAACACCTCACATCCAAAGACTCTAAGAAATGAATAATCAACTTTCTTACCATACCAAGCCTCCTCAGGTATGCCTCCATCCAAGGCACTTGAGGGTCCTTTGTTTATCAAGTACACAGTTGTGCTCACCACTTCTACCCAAAAAGAAAGAGGCAGTCCTACATGTAACCTCATGCTCCTAGCACATTCCATTATTGTTCTGTTCATCCTTTCTGACACCCCATTCTGCTGTAGAGTTCTTGGAACTGTCTTTTACCTGTGGATTCCATTCTTAGAATAGTAATCATCAAATTCATTGCTGCAATACTCCCCTCCATTATCTGACATGAGACATTTTAGCTTAAGACATGTTTCATTCTCTACCAAGGCTTTCCATTTAACAAAAGTGTCAAATACATTATATTTGTTTCTAATACAATAAACCCAAACTTTCCTTGTTGCATCATCAATAAAAGTAACATAATAACTTGAACCCCCAAGAGATGATACCTGAGCCGGCCCCCACACATCAGAATGCACCAGTTCTAACTTACTCTCTTTCTTTGTAGGTCTAACCTTGAGAAACCTTACTCGCTTTTGTTTCCCATATATGCAGTCCTCACAGAACTCCAAACCTGTTTCTGTATATCCATGAAAATCCTTCTTTATGATCTCCATGCCCTTATGGCTCATATGACCGAGCCTATAGTGCCACAATGTTGTATCTACTTCTGAAGCCACAAGATTACAAACATTAGTCCTATAAGTGGTTAAATACAAGGTTCCAACCTTCTTACCTCTTGTCACCACAAGAGCACCCTTGGTAACCTTCCAAGAGTCAGCTGTAAATATCACAGTACAACCATCACTTCCCAACTACCTTGCCGATATCAAATTTCATCTTAATGTAGGCACATGTCTGACATCCTTCAATAGCCAAGTATTCCCATTCTGCATCTTAACCTGAACATAACCTTTTCCAACTATGATGCAAGGCTCATCATCACCAAGAAAAATATGCCCAAAATCTCCTTAAACATAATCAACAAAATAATGTCTATGTGGAGAAGCATGGAAAGAAGCCCCCGAATCTAAAACCCAAGATTCAGTAATATTGTGCAAAGAAAGAATCAAAGCATCCTGACATACATTACCCGTTGCCACATTTGCCTCCTTGTTTTCTTCCTGTTGTTTCTTCTTGTCCTGAAGCTCCCAACAATCCTTCTTTGCATGCCCAGACTTTCCACAGTGCCAACATACTATCTTGCTTTTAGATTTTGACTGTGCTTGATCCTTTGATTTTCTACGGCTTCCTCTATTCTTCTGTCTCCCTCTAGTTTCCATTGTCAAAGCATTCCCGAAAGTAGAAGATTCACCAGAGATTTTTCTTCGCATTTCCTTGCTTATAATCACCCCTATAACATCCTCAAACTTCAACTTTGAGTTAGCTAGAACCGAGTTGCTTACCGCCATTACCAAGCTATTCTAACTCTCAGGTAAAGAGAATAGAACTAATAAAGCCCTAACTTCTTCATCAAATTCTATTGTAACCGAAGCTAGCATATTTACAACCGTATTAAAATCATTAGATGATCTGCTACTGAACCATTCTCAGACATATTCATATTAAACAAATTTTTCATTAAAAATATCTTATTAGAGGCAGAGGGTTTTTCATACAACTTCCCTAATGCATCCATAAGTTCTTTTGTAGTCTTTTCCTTTGAAACATTAAATAATACTGAAGATGCAAGACACAGCCGAATTGTCCCAAGTGCCTTCCTATCTAGCAAATCCCATTCCGCATCTGTCATGCTCAAGGGTTTGTTCACCTTCTCAGATAGTGGAGTATAAAGATCCTTCTGATAAAGGTAATCTTCCATCTGCATCTTCCAAAGACTGAAATTTTGCCCGTTGAATTTATCAACCCTAGATCTTCCATCATCTACCATAGCTCCCACTCAAGATAAAACTTTCCCTGTGATTCAACACTTCAACAAACCAAACCAGGCTCTGATACAAATTGTTAGGAAACAAGGGATAAAATATACAGAATAATCCCTCACAAAATCGCAACAGTAGAAACTAATATGTAGAAATTATTACAGATCTCAAATAAAATTACAGAATAAAATAACACAACACAAAGAGACAGTATTTAACGTGGTTCACCCAATTTGTGCTATGTCCACCAAGAATCAATTGCTCATATTTTATTACAAGCCACCACTCTCTCAATACAATACCCAGATCCGTTTGGAGCTATGCTCAACAAATTCTATAGAATTCACAGTTGAATTCAAAGCACATCTGTAATGTTTTTCATACATCTATCATATGCATAAAACCATATAAATAGACAACTGCTTAAGCAGTTTTACAAAATCGTGGGTATCAAAACCATGGGCAAAAACCGTCCCATAAACCTATGGGTCAAAATCCTACCCATATGAGAAAATCATGTTTCCCGATATATCGGGCACGTTTTAAGGCCCAATTTTTTTTTCAGGGGCTGCGCCCCCGAACCCCTGCTACCATGGGCTACTGCCCCCGGACCCCTGCTCGGGGCCCAGCCTAGCCCCGAACCCTGGTGAGGATACATGAAAAGTGTATAGTACTCTTAGTGTATAGTCTTCAACACTTTCACACATGAAAATAGGCTCCACAACCTAACATAATTTCCTCATTTGCATTCCTAATTGGCATAGTTTAACCAGCCCTATGGATAGTACTAATGATTTCCTCATTAGCATTCCCAACTGGTAGTTTTTCTTTAGGTCCCTCAGATAGTATAATTTCAATGAATAGAGATTCATTGCAAACATGAATAGAACCTTTAATTTGAGCTCGGTCAATAGTAATGTTATAATAGGGCAATGATTACTAGTTTAATTGACACGTCCCCTCAAACAAACCAATGTCCTCAAAATATTGCTAAACTTTTCCCAACATTCCATTTGAGAAGGTCAACAATCCTACATTTAGGATCCTTACCCACTCTACTCCTAGTAACACATTTAGAAATGGAGGCATCAAGAGAAAATTCACCTCTTTCATCCTAAACCAATTCAATATCAACAACATGCTAAAGTATTTTGTTGGAATTTTCAACAACATGATAAGACTCCATTCGAACCAATGTTTCATGAATTTCCTTTAAGATGTCACCTTGGGTGTCACATCTTAATCATAACCTATATCTTCTACAATATCCTCATTTTCAATTTCCTCTTCAACTTGTAAAGGCCCCACGTGTAGATATTATGTTTGGGTGACATGATCACACATAGGTTTATAGTCATCCTCAACAACCTCTACCTTAGGAGCATCATGCCAGTTAGGAGTCGTCAACACCCTAGGGAAACTTCCAGTCAATCTCATGTAATCAGGATCCACTCTAATAATCCCTAAAACTAGAAATTTCCTCTTTTCTCTCTTGGCACTTTCATTTATATATTGATTTGCGCATCAAGTAGATGCACTATGACTTCACTATTGAAGTCAGTAATCATGATGCCAATACCTTGGAATGCATCATTATTACGATCTATCCATAGCACCTTAGTATAAAGTACCAAAACTTTCCCAAAAACATATGGAACTTAATATTAGTATTGATAACTTCATTCCAACAAATTTGTTTTGAGCCACACAATTCCACACAATGAGAATATGCAATCAAACAAATTTAACAAATAGACATTCAAAAAGATATGTTCAGTAGGCTCTTCATCACTCCACACAAAACAACATTTATCACCAACACACATCTTGAGTTACATGTTCACACCCACAACAAGCTTGTTATGGAAAAAAATCCATCTAAAACATGACTTTACTACTAGAACATAGATAATTAAATACTAAATAAAAAACTAAAATTTAGACATATATACCAGTTCGTGATTTACTACAAATGGTACTACATTTGTGGTGGTGGTTGTTTAGTACCAAAACAAAACACCAAAATTGGTATTGCATGATAAAATTGCACTAAGTATATACCACACGCAAAGGTTTAAGGTGTATGTGAGGCAGACACATAATGAAAATAGACAATGTGCGAAGGCTCATGCCCACATAGGAAACATTCAATACTTAGTCAATTTTGGAGCCACGTGCTAAAAATAGAAAAGGATGAGATGGAGTGGTGTTCAAGAAATGTTCCAGAATTAGAGGAAGACATGAAGACTTGGAGATGAAGGAATGTCTATTTTGGGATAAAGCACATGCAAGGAGAAGATTAAGGGTCGTGCGGTGTTTGAGCTAATAATAGGATTAAGAGAAATTTTATCTATAGGTTTAATCTATTATTAGGCTATCATGCATGCATATTAGTTGATTTTGTATATACCCATGGCTATTTTGAGCATGTAGGTTATTTTTGAGATGCATGGGCAGTGAAGGGAAAGTCCCCACCCCTATATATGTTAGTTGATCTGCACAATTTTGATCATCATGTATTAGACATCGTATGAATTGTAGAGTTATGCTACCCTGATGTTCTAGCATGCATGACTCTCTGGTTACTATGATAATGTATTTATCTTCTGTTACTTGATGATTTGATACAATGAATAATTGTGGATGGATTCTGGTAATAGATGTCTTTGATCAAAGTACTTGCATGGTGAATCTGATATCAATACTTATGTGATCTACATGTTTCCTTATTATCTGTGTTTACTATTTGAGCTCATGGATCTGATCTTTATGCTGGAATATATTCTTTGATAATGATTAATATGAACATTCATGCTAATGTCTTAGTAAGATTTGACAAAGGAGGAACCTGGTAGGCTTTGTGTGCTTCGGGTGAGAATTCGGATTTATCTGAATGAAGTGCCATATCGCTTAGGCAATTCTTTGGAAATAACCAAGACTACATTTTGGTTCAGTTTCCAAGACCTCTTATCAAACTATCTGCCATGATGTTGTATGATGATGGCATATTGGTTGACTCTTGTGAGCAATAAGAGTTGGGTGGACAATAGACAAGATCAATTTGTGCAAAGTTATGGTTCTAGACCTGATTTTAATGCATGTAAGTGGGTCAAGGATAATTTGTATCATGAGCTTTATGAGACATTTTCTAGTTTCTTTCCAATAGAGTTATAGAGTGGTTGTCAACATACACATCAAGGAAAAGCTGGAGTTATAGACCAAGGGTTTAGATGTAGGAAGATTACTAGACTTTTCTTGATGCAGATGAACCTTGAACACCTATTGTAGATCATTGGTGGGATAGTGTTGTGCACATTTATACTCTGGAGTACGTTGTTTCTATGTATTCTTGTCCAAAATTTACTGATTTTGAATTTTTGCGTGATCCCAGAGGATCTTACATTCATGATATTGATTTGGAAATTAAGATCTTGATGGTGGTATTGAGTTTGGAGTAGTTACCTATGGCTGGCTAAGCCCACCACTATGCATAGGGGTAGGAGTAGGTGTGGTGAAGGATAGTGGACCTGGCGGTAGAGAGGTAGAGAGAGAAAAGGTGACTCAAGTATAAGGAAGCACGAGAGAGGGAATTGGAAAAACAATGCAATGTTGAGGAGTTTATAGAGTTGTGGAGGTAGATGGCTTGTGAAGGATTCAAAGTTCACATGGAAGACGTCGAGCTGGAGCATCCGGTTCTCCCAACTCTAAGAAAATTCGGTAGAGAATCCCTTTTGGCTTCTAATGAGAGCACATCAGAGGAGGAAAGATTGAGGACCGTAGGCACACATCTGATCCCACCTAGAGACCTAGCCCTTACACTTAGTGTTCTAGTTCAAGAATTAATCATTGATAAGTAGACGAGTATAGGTAACTCAATAGCTACAGGTAGATATCATTTTCCTTTGAATACAGAAGTACATTAGACAACACATATACCTATGGAAGTACAAACCTCATCTTTATTTGGGGGTCTGATTGGAGGAATATTTTCTGGTGTAATCAGGATAGAGTGTGGGCACGCAGAACATTAGGAATACATCTGAAAGTACTCCAACTTCACAGACTATGGTAGTTCAGTTTAGCACTACTTTTAGGACTCAAGGAAGTACATCCACTGGTCCAGTTCCCGCTACAGGAGGGTCGAGTGGATATGGAGGATCAAGGGGATTGGTATCAAGTGGATCAGGTGGTTCTAGTGGTAGAGGAAATTCTAGTGGGAATTCTGGTTCTGGATCTGGTGGATAGGGTCCACATCCCCATCAACCACAACATGTGTATTACAAGATGTCTCTTCACTTTCCAAAGTATAGGGGCATTGAGGATGTAGTAGAACATGTGCACATGTGCAAGCTATTATGGCGTGCTAAGGGAATCACAACCTTAGATAGAAAAGTAAGTCAATTTGCTACTACTCTTTAAGGGTGTGTGCATAATTGGTATAGAAAGTATGACTCGTCTCAGAATGTGGTGGATTATAATGCTTTGTGTTATGTGTTTCTAGTTGAGTTCCATATTCCAAAATTTGAGAAAAAAGTATTAACCCACTTCAGGACATTAAGTAGGGATTATCAGAGAGCATCCACGGGTATGATGCATGTTTTAAAACTTTTTTCTCAAAGTTGTCTTATGATAAACATCCTAGTCAGTGTGCACAATGGTTTGTTGGTGGGTTGTTAAATCCCTTCAAAAGAGCACTATCTCATAATACCTTTGTAGATCTGTACGATGCCTTAGAATAAGCTCTACACACTGAGGTAGTTGGGAGTGTGGATACTGGAGTAAATCCATTCTTAGAGGCATAGATTACAACTATGGCGAAACAGTTGGAAAATCTCTCTACTGATTCAGCACATGAGATACACATTGGGATATGGTGTACATATTGTGAGGTTAAAGGATACACCAAGGATATCTGCCTTTGCAAGTCAGTGTGCGTCATGATTCTGGATTGTGAGATTTTTCACTTGGACCATGATGGGAGTAGGTTTCCTCTTTTATAGTGTGTGATCCGAAAGAATGTGTCTATGTATTATAAAATCTAAAAGATCCATACTCATGACACTGTTGACTATAGATTGATTGATCATATACACGAATCCATTGAGACTAGTGTGCACCAGACTAGTGTGTCAAGTGGATCCAAGAAACATGAAGAAAAACATAATGAAGGGTGCAATAATGGAGATAACAAAAATCAATGATTTTGTGGAGGATATAGAGGCCAAGATCGCAGTGGTGGAAGAGGAGGATTTCCCAGAGGAATTTTTTATACTTTTGGATCTCCTAATCATTATCAGCGTGAGTGCCCTCAGAATGTGGTTTTCTCATGGTGTGGAAAACAACACAAGTTTGAATAATTTTCTGACTTATATGAGCATATGAGAAAGCAAGACAAGCAAGACAATGGAACATGAATGATTAAGGTACACTGTGTAGTTAAAGATCAATGGATGCTTAAGATAACACCTACCCCTGAGTTACCTTTTTTATTTACTACACCTGTTGAGGTTGTGTGCGCATGTGAGCTTCTAAAGTATAACCCTACTATAACAAAGCAAGAAGTGATAAATGCTAAGTATCCATATGTTTTACAATACAAAGAGGTTTATCGGGAGACTATGCATGCCATTAGGGATCTACAAGGAGAAATAAAGATTCTTAAGGAACATTCATGTGTGAAGGATAGAATGAATAAAGTTGAATTGTCGTAGAAGGACGTGGATGGCTTGAAGGAGGTATGTCAAATTTTACGTCAGGAGAACATAATCTCTTTATTAGGAGAATGGTTGAGAAAAAAAGTATTGCACGTAGGTACTGAGTGTGAGAGGTAGATAATTTATGCAAATTTTCCCCCAAATAATCATGAATATGATAAGGAGATTACATTGAATGAAATCATACATGGATGGATTCTGAGAAACATTCTAATAGATACGGGTTCAAAGGTTAATCTACTCACATTGGTTGCTTGGAATCAGATGGGAAGACCACCATTGTAGCCTTCTTCGAATGTGTTGTACATGGAAAATAGAATTGGGGCTAATCCTATTAGAGTACTAAAGGATTCAACTATTACAATTTAGGGGGATAAGTTTACTAAGGATTTTGAATTATTAGAGCTTCCTGAAGCAGATAGCCTTCCAACATTACTTGGGTGACCCTGGTGTTATGGGAATAATGTATATTTTTGCTTCAACAAGGGTTACATTAGCTTTGAGAACAAGGAAGAGTCATGTCATTATGCCTTTGACTGATGCAAAGGTTTCTATATATGTTGAACCCTTGAGAGAAGATAACTTGAATAGGATATATGCATGTAAAATCAGAGACCCTGGTGTAATTGAGCCATCTAAGGAAGGAGTGATACAGTGGTATGATGCTCAGTCAGATAGTGATACCATGATTATTTCTTGTAATAATTGGGAGCATGGGACATATGAAGTAGTTGGGCAAGAGATTAAGAACATGATTACTTACATGATCAGGTTTTGCATGGTTAGGTATTTGAGTTATAAACCAGGTACCTAGGTACACTGGTGAAGGGAACCCTGATGTATTCTTGCACACTATGGAATCTCAGTGGGAGAATTAAGAAGGAAGAAGAAATATGTTGATCTATATTATAGAACAGAGAAAAGAAAGAAATGATAGAAATAAGAGGTGAAGAATACAAGGGAATATAGAGGACGCAATGGGTCTAGAGAAAAATAAAATAGAGAAAGATGATAGGAGAAGAAGTTAATGACGAAGGATAAACAAGAAGGAGAAGACAAGATGGAGGAAAAGGAAAAAGTGTGTAGGAGGAAGGAAGTGAAATTATAGACAGAAGAGAAGAAAAGATGGAGAGGCGGTGAAGAAATGGTATAAAGGGGAGTTGGACGAGGGAATGGAGTTGAAGAAAGAGAGAATGAAGGATGGATGAAGCAATGCCACGTAAAGAACATTGGGGGAGACCAAAAAATTATGGTTGAGGGAAGGATGACATGAAAAATGACAAAAGTGATAAGGGTAATGGGGGATGGTAGAGGCTATGCTAGTTAAGGAAAAGTAAAATGGAAATAGAAAAGAAAATATGACAGAGTAGAGGGTGAAAATGGGAGAGATATGTGTAAAATGAAAGCAGTGGAAACCAAAACAACATGTAGAATATGAAGGAGAGTAATGATGAAAAAAAAGGAGGGATATGTGTTGGAGGAGGAATGTAAGGAAGACAAAAGAGATGATAGAGATGAGAAAATAAAGAAACAATGGTGGAGGAGGGAGAGGTGGAGAAGAGTAGACAAAGGAATGTAAAGTGGGATGTAATGATAGAGAGTGGAAAGGTAAAACAAGAATGGACAGGAGTAGTTATTGATTATGAGAAGAGAAATAAAAGTCAAAGGTGAAGAAGACAAAGGTATGTGATAGAGAAGACGGAGATAGAGGAGGAGGAAAAAAGAATGAAAGAGGTAAAAGAGAATACGAGATAGGGATGATAGGTGAAGAATGAAATGATGAAGGAAAAAAAATAAGAAGACAAGAAAATGACAAAACATAGGATGAGATTAAGAAAAAGGGAGAGAAAGAGTCAAAATGAAGGGAGTGACAAAGGGTGAAGGGGATGAAGAGAGAGAATTGATGGAAGCAAGGAGAGAGATGTTAGAGCTGAGAAAATAAATGAACTATAGAAGTTGGAGGTGAAGAAAACAATAATAGGTAGAAGAGAATAATAGAGAAGGATGATAGGAGAAGAGAATAAGGAAAGATGAAAAAGAAGATGAGATGGGAGTAGGGGGTAAAATAAGGAAAAAGGGAGAGAAGGATGGGAAAAGGAAGGAGATGAGGACGACGAATAATGTAAAGAAGATGAATGAGAAGGTAAAATATAGAAAAGAAAGAAACAATGAAGGACCAGGAAGATGTGGAGAAGAGAATAGAGTAGAAGGGAATTTGGTGCAGAATGATTGAAAAGGTGGGGGTGAGAAAGAAAGGAAGGGAATGTGAAAATGAGAGGGGAAGAAGATATGACAAAGTAAATACAGGGAGAAGATTGAAGGAACCAAATCATGAGGAGGAAATCAAAGGTAAAGAATATGGAACAGACCGCATGGAAATACATGTAGAGGGTGAGATGATAAAAATATGGGACAACGCTGAAGCGTCAGGTTATCAATGGGGAAGTAAGAAGGAAACACAAAGTAAAAAGAGGAAGAAGATGATATAGAGGAATTGAAATAGAATGAGGAGTATAAAGGAGGAGAGGACAACAAAGAAAATGATGCAAAAGGAAGGAAACCAAGAATGGAGATATGTAGTGAAGAGTGAACAATATCAGGAATGTAAAGAGAAGAAAGACAAGAGGAATGAAACTATTTGGAAAAGGTGTGGAAATGCATGAAATGATGATAAGAAGATCACGAGAAAATAGAGAGAGGGTGTATGATGAAGATCACGTAGAGATATTGAAGAGGGTGAAGGGAAGGTGGAGAGGCGGGTAAGAAGTGAAAATAAAGTGTAGGAGTAGAGAAAAGGGATGTGAGGGAAGAGAGAATGGGGGATAAAAGATGCAATGCCAATGAAGGGATGTTAGGAGAAATCCTCCAATAATGATTGATAGAGAAGGATGGGAAAAAAATTGAGGAGAGAGAAAAATTAAATGAGAAATGGAAGAGGAAATTCCAATGATGGGAAGTTAGGGGGAGTCCATAGATAATGATCCATGGACATAGAGGAATGAAGGAATGAAGAAAAAAATGAGAAGATCAAAGATAGGGAGCAAGGCCACATAGAAGGAGGATGAGTTAATTTTAGGGGGAGTCCACCGATAATTATTAACACATAAATGGAAGAATGTTAGGGGATGATCAAGAATAATGATGGGTAAGCATGGGGGTAGATGTGTGGGGGAACTTGAGGTAATGGAGTGGAAAGAGTAAAAAAAGGAGGGATAACAATTTATGTCCAAGATGAAGGCAAAGAAGAGGATGTAGTGGATGAAGAATGAATGAGGGAAAGAAGAAGAAACAAGACATGAAAATAAATGACAAGAAGTATGGTATGAAGGATGATGGATCAAGAAGGATAAAATGATAGAAATGAACATAGTCATAGGCGGAAGATAGTAGCATGCACTCCATAATGTGATAGGTTAAGAAAGGAAAATGGTAGGAGTAAAATGTGGTTGGTAAGGAAAACCAAGAGGAAGAAAGAATAAATGAATGATAATGAAGATTGAGGTGAGGGGATAAGTTTAGAATGATGAGATCCATCTTAAGGAGGGATCCTTAAGTAAGACTATCATAAAACGTGAAATTGGTTAAGTAAGATTGCTAAGCGAGGGATGATGGAGATGAAAAGTGAGGAGAGAACTAGAGGTGATCATTTGCAAGAATGGAAGAGGAGGTAAAAGGGTGTGATGATGGGGAATTAATAGTAAAATATTTATGGTGAGGATGTGTAGTGATGGGGGAGTTCAGGATGACAGATCATCCTTAAGAGGGAATCTTAAGTAAAATCACCAATGCTGTAGGAGTGGTTAAGTAAGATTGCCAAACTGACAGTGATGATATGAAAGGAAACAGACAAGAATGAAATTGGGTACAGGGCTGGAATGGTTGATCAGAGCGGATGGTGATGGAGGAGGGATGGGATAAATAGGATATGAAGAAAATATGGATGGGATGGGGAAGAGTGCTAGATGGCAGATCAACCTTAAGAGGGACCCTTAAGTAAGATTGCCATGCGGCTGAGAATGGTCAAGTAGGACCGTCAAGCCATGAAGAAGAATAAGAATGATGAGAAGAAGTAAATTAATTGAAAAATTTGATTGGAAGAGGTTATGAAAAGATGGACTAAAGTGTAACCTTCAATTGAATTTTCCATACTATGAGAGTCTATAAGTAGGATTACCAAGTAGAAGACAGATACTAGGAAGGATGAGAAAAGACGTGAGTCGTGTATGCTAGCAGTGGAACAAGAGGTGAGAGGAGGTGATAACAAGGAAAGAAGGAAACAAAGGAGGGTAATACAAATGGATGGAGGAATATATGTAGTGTAGGATGGAGAGTGTGAGGGGAATCCTTATTTTTGATGCCCACATGGTGAGAGTGATGATGCACGAAGTGACAAGTGGAAGAGGCAAGAGCAGAAAGATGTGTGTGGTGGTGATTATTGTCTGATGAAAGAGGAGATGGTGGAGAAGTTTCTATAGTGGGAAGATCTTAGGAAGAGGGTATATCTCAACCAAGATGCCAGAACTGACGGGGTGATTAAGTAAGATCATCAAGTTGAAAGTGGAATGGTGAAATGGAAGAACCCCGAATGGTGAAAGGGGACATGAATGGTGAGAAGGGTAACGTGGGGATAAGTGGAAGATGAGTGGAAATGAGGAGCGAGGATGAATGGATCAAATACATGGTGACCATGGTGGGGGTGAGGAGTTTCTGGATAGTGAATGCTATTTGAGAAATATCCTCAAGTAGGATTCACAAACTGCAACGTGGATTAAGTAGAATTCCCAAAATGAAAAATGTATTAGCGAGAGCATTCATAGATATTAACAGAATTCATGGAACTATGGATTATTGTAAGATATGTCTTCCTTAATAGTAAATATATAGATATAGAATTTTAGGTTTGAAATTTGATATGGAAGAATAAGATTTTGATAAAAGGTGACCTTAAATGACACATAATCATAACAAGGGGAATTCAATGAAACCATGCTTCAAACTAGATTAGAGGTAAACAAGAGAGAGTACCTCTCAAGGCATTGCACTTACAACCAATAACAGGTGTCAATACATAACAAATGATAGTTAGTTATACCAAAATAATATGCGGGAAATATGGATGAAATACGCTCATAAACCTAATGTCGACATGATAAAGGGGTATGAGATGTAACTTGTATACGGGAAGAGGATTCTCCATAGGAGGTTGTTCCTATGACTATGCCTTAGCTCTAGGAAGGGGAAAGATGCAAACTGATCAATGCAGGAATCCTGTAATGTATATGAGAAAGCTGATCAATTCGAGAAGTTTTCTTAGGCTGCCATAATACAATATATTATCCATCCTTCGAGAGTATGGTCTACTTTTTAATTTTTCATTTGGATTATTTTTTTGAATTTGTATTTTAAATGACAGTATAAGATATGTGTGATAGTTTTCTTTCGAAGGAGTAGTCTATACTTATTATATGCATTTTATAAACCACTGTCCTTCAAGGGATCAATCGATTGTAAGATATCATGAGATAGGAGCATCCATAATTGTGACTTTCTTTTCTTTTATTTTTAAGGGGAAGAGATGGGTATAGCTAGGTAGACCACTTAAGAGGGGATGATGATTGGACAAGTGACACTTCTGGACCCTTAACATGGTTCCAATAGGTAAACAAGAAGGTGATGGGTGTAATGATCACGGTATTCTCATCAAACAAGGAGAACCTATCCATAAGGGAAATGCTATGGGTAGAGCCATGGTACCCATATTTAAGGTCACATCTAGGTAGTGACGAAAGATTGTATAGTTCCAAATCATCACAATGAGAAAAGGAAGAGGATAAGATGGAGAAATGATCAAGGATATGACTAAGAGAACTGGTAGACATGCTAATAGTAGAATGGTTGCAAGTGCAATGGGTTAAGGGGTTAGACTTCCGGTTTACCACCGAGGTAGAGAATACTTTCCATGTTGGCTCCTTGATTAACGTTGCGTTTGAGATAAGATAAGAGCTTGATAGGATGTGATGTAATGAGATAGATGAGAGAAGGTAAAAAAATTCGCTACCCTTTAATGAAGTGAAAATATGCATCCCTAACAAGACGAGCAGATGGTCCCTCAAGGGAGGGGCAAATATGACCACAACAGTGGATTTCAGATAAGATGGAATGGCCTCCTAAGGGATGGACAAAAAATGACCACAATGGTGGGTTTAGGATGAGAGTAAAAGATTAGATAAGATGTCACGAGATAGATAAGATGGAACCTATGTGCCACCTTTCAAAAATGAGTAAGTGAGAAAAAGATATGCGTCCTAGTGAGACGAAAAAATGGCCACAAAGGTAGGATTATGATGAAAATATGGTGCCCCCAAGAGAGACATAAACATGGCCAAAAATGTGGAATTTGATGAAAAATATGGAAATATGGTCCCTAAATGGAAGGAAAAACATGGCCACAATGGTGGACTTTGGATAAAAAGGATGAAGATAAAGTGCCTTAAAGGAGGCACAAGTATGGCCACAATGGTGGATTTTGATGACTATGGTGCCCCTAAAAGAGGCAAAAACATGGAAATATGGTCCCTCAACGTAAGGACAAACATGGGCACAACAATGGACTTAAGATGAAAATAAATGGTCCCTTCAGGGAGAGACAAATATGCGCACAAAAGTGGACTTAAAATGAGATGAAGATTTGGATAGGATTAATTTATATTGGATATATTTGGATAAGGTAAATAAAAAAATATAAAGGGGTGAAGTACCCTAGCGTTAAGGGAGTTGTTTATATAGTTAATGTGGATGATATGATCAAGGAAGAGGGGATGATGCTCCCCCAATAAAAGAGATTATATCATTGTGGATGAATTAGATGTGGATGAGTTAATGGATGTTGAAAGAGTTTAGATGAGATTGGATTGAACTTGGATTGGATAGATGGTCGAGGATCACAAGGGTGATTAGAAAAACCAACAGTATTAATAAACAAGGGAGGAATATTTTAAGGAGAAATGGTAAGGGATGATGTAGATGAAGGATGCCATTTATTAATTTCAATGGATGGGGATGTAGGAATTCTATTTGGATTGGTTGTGGTGGATGGAGGAGAATGGTTCCTATAAATGAGGAAATCTTATTTCTCAATAAGGTTATAGACGATTGTCTAAAAGTCCTTACAATGCTCATTGTCATGACCCATAATACGATGATAGGCACGAATGAAATTAGGATCAAACCACGATGCTTTATTATTATGTGGATTAAAGGATCTAATAGGAGGAAGTGTGATGGAAGATATTCAAGTTAAATGTCGAAGGATATCTGCGTAGGACCTGATCAAAGTGTCAAAAGGATGATAAATCTTATGGGTTTAAACATGATGTTTTGGCTTGGATTTAATTACGCATGTAGATCATATGAGTAAATTATGTGTCTTGGAAGACAAATACATTTTGGTTAGAGGAGTGAATTGTTTGGATTGGGATTTAGGTGAGGATGTACATCGGATGGGTAGATTATGCATCTTAGAAGACAAATCAAATCTGGTTGGAGGATTGGATTGTTTGGATTTGGATTTATCATTGCGAGATGTCCTTTTTTTGGAAGTCTTAGACTTGGATTTAGACATGGATTGTTGGGGTGTTGATGTATAAGATTATTTGGATGCTAAGGATGGGGGTGGATTGCATTGAGGTTTTGGTGTTTTGGTTTTATTTTTAGTGTTGGTTGATGATTTAGGGTCACGTGGATTAGATTAATTAGTCACTCGAACAAATTTGATGGAAAATGAAGGATCCTCTTTAGAAGAATCATCATTTGGAGGAAAAATGGATGTAAATGTTTTTGAAGAATAAGGGCACCTTTGCATTTAGATAGATGAAGTCAAATGTGAAAATGTTAAAGTTGAAGGAAGAGACTAGTTTTGTTTGGGAAGGAGGTATTCTTCCTTAATGAAGTTATGAACAATGGCTTGAAGTTCTCTATAATGTTCAATGGTGTGTCTAGGGGTATGATGATATGCGCAAACAAGGTTGGAGTTAAACCATGATGGATTCTTTCTATTTGGGTCAAAGGCCCTAATAGATGGAAGTGTGATTGCTGAAATTTGTAACAAGTGTCGGAGGATATTCATACATGATTCAGCCAAAGCGTTAAGAGGTGCATTGTCTTTATAGAATATATTTGTCTTTAAAGAAGAAGTGGATGTTTGAGATAATCTAGATGTTGAGGATAAAGTTTGAGCATGTTGATTTCTTGATGGTCTGAATTCAATTTTGGTATTGGTAGATGCCATAATGTTGAATGATTTTGGTTTTAGTTGATGAACTGTTACCGATGAAAGGGTTGTCATGTTGGATTTTTTAGAGGAAGGAATATTAATTTCCTTATAGGAATGTACATGGGATTTTTGAGGTGATGTATTAATGGTTTTGGATTTTATTTGAGAGGTTGTGTCCTTAGGAGGAATGACAAAAATTTCCACCAGAGGATCCGGAGGTGGTGCTGGTATAGGCGTAGGAGGTAGTATTTGTTTGATGGAATTTAAGAAAAGTGAAGATTGATTTGATTGCATTGATGAGGTAGAAGGATCATTTGAAGTTATCGTAATTTTAAGTTCTTTCAAAGGTTCTTGAAATGATGTAGGAGGGGAGGGGTATGTGGATGTGGTCTCAATGATTGATGTGGTAGGTGCAGGAACTAGGGTTAGATCTATGGATGGTATTATGGGTAAGAATGGAATAAATGTGGATGAGGTATATATAGGTGTGGAATCAATGGTAGATGTGGGTATGGGTATTGAAAGAGGTGCTATATATATGGTATTAATTGAATAAGGATCGAAATCGTATGGTGTGGAAAGTAGAAATGTATCTGGGAAGGTTTGTTCAAAGATATCTAGGAGTGGAGATTGAATTGGTTGGGAGATTGTGTAGTATTGGGAAGTAGGTACACAATAGGATGGATGAAATTGTTAAGGTACACAAAGTGTGGTAAATGAAACAGGGGTGGCATTGGCATAAGGTGATGAGGATAGAGTAGGACCCTTTGGTTCACATAATTGAGAAATAGAGTTATAGTGAAAGTATTCGTAGATGGGGATAGAAGGAGACAAGCACACGATATCGATTGTGCTAGATGTCTGAGGACTGGCAGTAATTGATGTGATAGGTATGGAAGTTGTAGTTATGGTTGGTGTGTGTGTATGATAGGTATTGGATGGTCTTGGTTTTACGATACAAGGAGTGGATGGATAACGATATAGGCACGATATAAGGAAGCTTGGTGTGTTAAAGTTAGAGGAGATGTTTGACAGGATGTTTGAGGTTGGATTAAAATATTTGATTGTTGGTGTACACGAGAAGTGTGAATGTTGGTAGATTGCAATGACTGGATGGGTATTCTAGATGAAGCAAAGATATGATTGATATGACATGATGTAGGTGTAATAAGATCCACCATCTGAATGGATTGACATGATTGAGGGGTTTTGAGGGGTTTCTGAAGTAGGAAATCATAGATGGGGCTAGAGGAAGGATCAAAGGTCTCTAAAGGAGCATGAGGTAGAGGTGTTTGAGGTATGGTATCGTTTGAAAATGGGCTATATTTGTTTGGTGTGGTTGGTGAAAACATATTTTTTGGTGGTGTAGGAATGGGTTCTCTGAAAATGTCAGGGAGTCGAGAAGATCATATTTATTGGTGTGATATGGAAGGGGATAAACATGAGATACCAATTATGGTAGATGTTTGTGCATAATTGTTTAGGGTGAAGTTTTGTTCCATTTTAAATAGACAAGTCAAGAAAATGATTCTTTTTATGTTTTTGTTCTTAGAAAGTATGAAAAAGAAAGGGGGAAATGGTCAATGAGGTACTTAGGATGAAGCAATATATGTTTTGTTTCAGGTATGTTTTGGCTAGGGAATTTCTGAGGTGGCTTCTTGTTGGGTGATCGAATCCCAATCAGTCTGTTGGGAAAGGGAATTTTTTGATATGTTAATTGATTTGTGAGGTTTTGCTTGTGTGTGATAAATGTTGTTGCAGAAGATTGAACCTCCTATTTAAGCTATGTGAGAAAGAAGGATGAAAAATGAAGGTTCTTTGTTAACCCAAATCCAAATGTTATATTTCGATAAGGAAACATACAGGAAAGGGAGCTACGATGCAAAATTAGCAAATTTTGAAAAAGAGGAATACTTGTATAGGGCTTTTCCTTTTTATCTGGCAGAAATTTGAGGAAAGCAAAGAGTAGGCTTCAAGCAATTATGAGTAAACAATAATGATGTGTTGTAAATCGATATGTGGTATTGTCAAATGATGAAATATGCTAAAGAAGCATCAATCATGACGAGCTAAATTGCTAGAGATCTTGGTGGAATGTTGTGGATTTGTGTAAACGTTATAAAAAATATGTCTTTGACTACAAAATGAATTGGGCACAATCACAGAGTGCTCACCTATAAAAGAAAATAAGATAATTAGGTAGCATGATTATAAAAAGTACGTTAAATACAATTAAAAGATCTAATGTTCATTAAAGAAGGTCCTATGAAGAAAAATACAAAAATGATTAAATTAAAATAAAAATTGTTCGAATGCAATGATATTAAACAAACTGTGAAAGATAAAAGATAGGAAAGAAAATGATGTAAGGAAAGCAAACATGTTAAGGAAATGGAAATGAAAAACTAGTGGTCATAAATGAAGAAAATAATGAAAGCGAAGACCAAAGGGAAAGAAATGACTAACGAAAATAGGAAACGATATACAATATAAACGATAAACGATACATGCTATAGACCAATGAAATGATGTACAATATACATGAGAGGCGATAGGAAAGCAAGAATCATATAGAAAACACAAATAATGAACGATATAAATAATGTAAAATAATATGTAGATTGATATAGACTAATGGAAAAGAGAGACCAAATTACAAGATAAATACAAGGCTTTCAAAATGAGAGACTAAAATAAATAATGTAGACTATTATAAACTTTCTAAGTGAGAGACTATTATCAAAAAAATAAATGATGTAGACTATTATAAACTTTCAAAGTGAGAGACTATTATAGACAAAATAAATGATGTAGAATATTATAGAATTTCTAAATGAGAGACTATTATAGACAAAATAAATGATGTAGAAATCAAGGACTGCAAAAATGTACTCCAAATATGGTGATGAAAGTCAAACAACTTGATTAGTCTATTTGTGGTGGAACATGGGTCAGATTGGCGATTGTAATTGTAAATCGGTGGTTGGTTGATGTGTTGGCTAAGGATGAAATGGATTGATATTGTGATAAAAAATGTTGGACCAAGGACATGTGGCATTGGGGTGAGAGGACCGAGGTGCATGGGTCAGTGTTGAGAAGTATTGGCAGTGAGGATTACTTGGTCGAGGAGCTGAGTTAGGCGGGTAGAGGTCATCGAACCTGTTGGAGATAGCTCAGCCAGGTGGCCAAGGTGGGATGTGGAAGTCTTCACTTAATGTTGTGGGAAAGAGTCAACAGGTGGTGTAGAGGCTTGTGGCGAGTGGATTCAGGAGCAGTGAAGGCTTGATGAGGGAACAGAGTGAGGGATGGTTGAGTGGTGGGGTGAAGGGTAACTGTGGATCCAAGTGGATCGATTGAGATGTTGTATAGGGGTCATGGGGATCAGGTTAAAAAAGGAACTTGAGAGGAGGAGTCGAGGGAGATGTGGTCGAGTCAGCTGGAGGGGATGTGGTTGAGTTGTCTGGAGCTAGGCAGTCGAGTACCTTGGTCGAGATGAGTGATAGTTAGGGAGTAGCTCAAGTAGATGGGGGAAGGTCAGTTAGAGGGTGAGTAAATTATCTTAGGAGGTGGGTAGGGTGTCGAGTCAGGTAGTGGGATGAGGCAGTGTGGGAGTTGGGTAGGGAGTTGGGATCCCATGGGTAATAGCTCGATAGCAGCTTGGGAATGGGAGCTCGTGGAGTAGAGATGGATAAAATCTTGGGGATGAGTGATGTGTTAGGTTGTGGAGCCTCTTTTCATGTGAGAAAGTGTTTAAGAATGTACACTGAGAGTACTGTACACTTTCCACAATTGTCTCGCTAGGGTTCGGGGATGGGCCTCGAGTGGTGGTCTGGGGGAGCAGCCCCTAAGAATTTTGTTTTGGCCTTAAAATGTGCTTGATATACCGGGAAACATGATTTTCTCATATGGGTGGGATTTTTGACCCATAGGTTATGGGATAGTTTTTGCCCATGGTTTTGATACCCACAGTTTTGTAAAATTGCTTAAGCATTTGTCTACTTATATGGTTTTATGCATATGGTAGGAATAATGTATCATTACAGATGTGCTCTGAACTCGGGTGTGAATTATGTAGAGTTTGTTGAGCATAGCTCTAAACAGATTTAGGTATTGTATCAAGAGAGCGGTGGCTTGTAATAAAATATGAGCAAGTGATTCTTGGTGGACATAGCCCAAATTGGTTGAACCACATTAAATATTGTATATTTGTGTTGTGTTATTTTACTATGCACTTTTATTTGAGATCTGTAATATTTTCTGCATATTAGTTTCTATTGTTGCGATTTTGTGAGGGATTATTCCTCATATTTTATCCCTTATTTCCTAACATGATGGATGGGAACTTGGGTATAGGAGGAGTTGGGAACAGGTTGTAGGGAGTTGGCTAGAGAGTTGGGTGGGAGATGGATGGTGAGGTGGGGTGAAGTCGGATAACTCGTCCAAGTTGGCTGAGTGAAGGGAATTAGGGGACAGGTGGGAAGGGTAGATTTAGGATATTAAATTTTTATTTTTGATTTTATTTATTTACTTATATATTATATCTACTATTATTATTAGTATTATTTTAATAAAAATAAAAAATAACTAAAACGTTATACTAACTATAAAGCAACAAATACTAACCTTTTGGAGATGACTAACTGAGACATTCTAAATAATGAAATGACAAAAATAATGCCACCACCAACCAATACCAAAATTGCTACAAACAATTATTAGTACAACGTAATTATCATGGAAAACCCAAAAGACTAGGAGTTCGTGACAACGTAAGCACGCATCCACTGCTACCAAAATCTGCATAGACACCCTAAGACAACACAGAGAAATAACACTTCCCAGAATGTGAATGTTAACCACAAAATACCATATGGGATAGAAAATGAAACTAAAACAACAAACACTAATAGGAAAATGATAGCTAAAGCAACAAATTGGGAAACCAATGATAATAACTCATGGGAGGGTCCCACAGGGCATGCCAGAATGTTGTTCAAGATTTCTTTTTCCTTGTCCAGATTAGTGAGCTAGATAACAAAGAAATAAAATAACCTTGAATGATGGAGGGTTTAAGGTACCTCAGATGTGATATGGTGGATACGGGCGCTAAGAATGACTGATCTTTACTGCGAGTTGGATAAACTTGTAAAACAAAGGCAAAAAATAAGAAAATAGATTAGATGGTATATGTGGGGGCTGCCTGATGAAGTTGGTTCCAAGAAGTACAAGCTTCCTTATGCAGATGTCGACCCCCGTTTGATAAGATAAAATTAAATAAAAGAACGATAAATGGATAACATGCAGAAAATGATAAACAATAGAACTTGAAAACACCGATATATAGAGGAGCTACTGATTTGATCAAAGAAAATGTAAAGCAAACCACGCTAAGAGAACCAAAAAAGCATGAGGATGGTATTATGGTGATTCAATTGGCATTACAAGGGCACAATGAAGATATCATGATAATCAAGAGGCCACAATGTCAAAGCTTTTCTATCACTCTTAACTTGTTAGAAAGAGGGGGGGAAGGCCTATATTTATAGCCTGGAGATGGGGTTAGTTTAGGGGTTATCAAGTAACCTGGGTTTGACAAAATAACCCTGATTAAGTGAGTGGGAGGGGACATGATTTTATTGATTAGGTGGAATAATGGATTCGATAAGGATTATTTTGCATTATATAAATCATGAGTGGGGTTCATGATTTGAGTGATTAGGTGAAATAATAAATTTGATAAGGATTATTTTATATTATTTAAATCATGAGTGGGGTCATGATTTGAATAATTTTTGAGTGATATGACTTAATTTGGAATATTTATATAATGAGGTTTATGTATTTAAAAGGGGATAAATTAGTCAATTTAGATTGATTAATTGAACATGTATTTTTGGTGGGAAATATGATTTGTTCAAATTGAGGGGGAAAATGGATTTGAATGGGTAAGCCTAATAAAGGAGGAAAAATGTGGGGTGAAGGAGATGAGCTACACAAAAACCGGTGTCTACATATATATCATATCAACTTCAATCTAGGGTTTTAGAAGGGTTTTCGATCTATTTTGGTGTTAACAATTGTTCATAAAGCTCCAGACCTTGAACCCCAAATTAATTCTTTAAATTCTTAGCTATTACACTCCTATATTTGTTCCAAATATCTTAAGTTCCCATGTAAACGTTTCACATGCCAAATAGAATCTCAAAGTCCACATTGAGCTTGGATTCTTCATTCTTGAGAGCTCGGTAGGACCAAAAATGTAATATATTTCCTATCCTTCAAACTAGGACCTAAAACATTGTCCACACACCTGAAACAACATGCAAACACTTTTCCCATGTTCATATTTACATTCTTACTTTGAAAAATGATCAACATACCTCATTAAACCATGCTTTCTTCTCCTTGTATGGCCTTCATACTAGAAACTGACCTTCATACCTCTATTCATGAACTCTAAACCATGTACTCATGCTAAAACAACATATACATACCTATATCCACTCATTTCACCAAGCTTATATGCTTATACCTTCACAATAACATATTTTTCTTCACATTATCTTCAAATTATATCTCTCTGTGCTCAAAATGACCCTACAAAAAACTAAAACCCACCATACAAACCTTGACATCAATGAAAAATCATTAAAAACTCTCCAAAAAATTCTTTGGTATCAACAAGATACATACTTGACCTGACATCAATGGGACTAACATACTCTGCAACTAACTCCTCAGACATCAATGACAACTCTTAAACATACCCTTAGTCTTACTGATGTATATGGTTATCCTACTAATTATGGGGGTTTTTAGAAATAAGGATATGCTTATAATGGGAATAAATTCACCTATGATATTGATTCTTAGTTATATATCCAAATCATGGAGAAGAGAATGCAAAGAGAAAAGGATCTATTTGAAATCATGGTGGTTAAACTATATATTCCTAGAGAGCATTTTCCATGGGGTGGTTCTCTATCAAACTGGTATATCCCTCAACAAAAGGTCATATAGATAACCTGATCAAGATGCAAAAGATGATTGAAAGGATGTTTTTTTATTTAAATTTATACCCTTTGTTGGAGCTAAGATCAATACCTTAGTTAAATATGGAAATACCTTCAAAGTGTCAGAAAATGGCTCCTTTAAGGTCAATATCTAGGTGAAATGGATGGTTCCTTTCACTCCAATTCACTGCAGCTAATCTAACCAACTCTGCACTCTACACTAACTAATTATAATCTAATTTTTCCAAGGAACCATGGTTCAAAAATATGAAATGCTAAAAAAGTAAGGTGATGCACCAAAATGGAAGAGGATCTCTCCATGAGATAAAGAATGAGAGGGAAAATGTAAATCCAAGAGGTCACAAATGAGACACATTCAACCCTGTAATTATACCAAACCCCGACTCTTTGCATAAATGACACAAAGGGTGGAAATCATGTAAGTATAGGTCACACACAACATACCATGAAATAACATGAAATCATGAATACAATAATATAGATTATAGGGAAGAAATAGATCTAAAATAAAAAAATATTTTTTATTATAATGTGCATAGTCTATTACTATAATGGAGGAGGCACTGAGTGCATTGCATAACACCAACAAAAAAGTTAGCAACTCAGAATATTTGACTATACAAAAGGGCAACATAATCTTGCATTCAAGAGAGGACCCATTACCATGAAAAATGAGTTACATATATAGGATAAAGAGAAGGGGAAGAGGAAATATGAAATCAAGAATACCACCTACCTCCACAACCGCTAAGGGCCACTCAACATTCAAGTTTGTAAACCCAACATGGTCATCATCAAAATGTTTAGAGCCCATACCCAAAAATGACCATGGGATCATTTTTTAAAATTACGTCTCTATAAAGTACATTCAAATAACCAAAATATCTCCCATTATGTAGTACTCTTCGATACCTTTCCAATGATATAAATTTTGTCTTATTTGGTGTCCTGGATCAAAAGTTACAAGCATTTAAAGACCACCATGTTGCTCACACATTGACGGACATAGGACCATCAAATTTAACCTCCAAGCCACTCCTGCTAACGTGTTAACTTCCTATTGGACCTTGGAGCCTCCATTTTTGATCTGAGAAATTTGAGGAACCCATGGATTTTTGGGACCCATGGAAAAGAAGGAACCTGTGGAAAATAGGGATCTATAGAAAAGAAGAAACCCATGGAAAAAAGGATCCATAGAAAAGAAGAAACCTATGGAAAACAAAGATCCACATAAAATAAAGAACCCGCAAAAAATAGGGATTAGTGGAAAAGAAGGAACCTATGGAAAACATGGATCCATAGAAAAATATTAACCCACGAATTTTAAGGATTTGCGGAAAAAGAGGAACCCACATATTTTAAGGATCTGCGGAAAAAGAGGAACCCATAGATTTTAAGGATCTGTGGAAAAAGAGGAAGATGAGAAATCCTTCATTTTTACAACACGTTGTCCAAATAAGTATAAGTAATTATTTGACAAAATTTTGGTGATCTCTTGGGGGCATTTTCCTACTAAATGTATGAAGACCTGTATTCTTGAAACATTCATTGGGCACGCAGTTAAGCACATCTTTGGTAAAACTGATAACAAACATTCGAATATGTCCCTGAATTTGCATAGCTCATCACCAATTTTAAGTTGATTTATTGAAGATTTGAAATGAATCTTGAAAACTATCCCAAAACCCTCTTATTCCCATCATGGAAACTGATCTGAATTGCATTTTGTAACAATGAAAAAGGGCCCACAAACACTATGTACAAACATGAAAAATCAAACATGTTCCAAGAGGAAACATGCAGAGTGTGCACAAGCACTTGTTTTGAAATAAACAACATAATATAGCTCACTCCAACCAAAGGAAAGGGAATCTAAACAAAACCAACAATTTACAAGATGAAATACACCCCTCTTAGTAAGAGGATTTAAGATATATCCCATTTACTAGGATCTGAGGTACTTCCTCGTTGATCTTTGACAACTCGAATGTGTTAGATTTCTTGTAGGCTAAGATGATGTATGGTCCACTCCATAGTGTGTCAAATTTGGAGTGTTTTCCTAGTTTGTCTTTATTTGCATCCCACTTCAAAATAAGGTCTCCCTCCTTAAAGGTTTTCTCAAAAGTTTTCTTATCAAACCACTGTATGGTTAGATTTTGATGCTCTTCTAATTTATTTATGAATGACTTCCTCAACTCTTCTAACTTAGCCAACTCTACCATTCTAGCTGATCTTACATCTTCACCTTCTAATTCTAGTTGATGGGATAGCTTGAATGAAGGAAATTCAATAGATATTGAAAGCCTAGTCTCTCTACCATACATAAGGATGAAAGGGTAATTACCTATTGATCTTTTGGGTGTGAGCCTATCAGCCCAAAGAGCATGTCTGAATTTTATGTGTCATTTCCATTGATTTGTTTCTAGTTTTCTCTTCATGATCCTGATCAAATTCTTGTTGGTGGACTCAGCTAGGCCATTACCTTGAGGGTAATAGTTGGAAGAATTTTTTAAATAGATACTATGTTTAATAGCCCAATTAGAGATCTTAAATACCAAAAAAGATTTATCATTATCAAACCTTGTAACAATATGACTTCCAAGAAGTCTAGAATAGCTATCTTAGTAGCTTCTTTGAGTGCAACAACTTCATTCCATGTGGTAATATAATCAGTAGTATTCAAAACCCGTTTATGACCAACAATAGACACTGGATTGATCATGCCAATGAAGTCGAGGACCCATTAGGAGAAGGGATGCTTTGATTGAATTGGATGAAGAAAAATGGCAATCAACCTCTTCTTACCAGTAAAGAAGGCACAATATTTACATTTACTAAACCATGAATGAGCATCATTGAATAGTTTAGACCAAAAATATCTAGCCCTCATGATCTTCATGGTGTTAGCTCTTGGATAAAAATGAACCCTAGTCGATCCTTTGTGGAATTCACCAAGAATCCTCTCAATCTAATCTCTACCAATACATCTCAACAAAAATTCATCTAGGATTTTACTGAAGAGGATGCCCTCAATTAGAACATAAGGAATAGATTGAAGTTCCTCCTCTTTTTTTTTTCCATCCCAAGGGGATATTCACCAGTTTCCAGGAACTCTTCCATATCATCCAAATTAATTTTTCCATTAGGTGCATGTTCCGCTGGTTCTTCTTCTTCTTTCTCAAAGGCATAAGAGGCTTCTTGGTCATCATTACTGGTGTCTACTACAAGTTTGTCACATATTACTCCACCTCAAAGTAGATTTGTATTCTTTATTGTAACTTCACATTCCATAATTATTGCTACCCATCTAGCCATATTCTAACTAACCTCTTCCCCCATTATGAAATTCCTCACGTTAGGATGAGAAGGAAACACCTTGATAGGATTGTTAGTGAGCATATGATTGAATTTTTTGAGAGTTCTCATGATTGCAAAGAATTGTTTCTCCATGTGGATATACCTCAGCTCATAGTCCACCAGTGTTTGAATAAAGAAATACACTGGTTTCTCCAAACCTTCAACATTTTTCTAAGTTAGAATGAATTCCACATTGCTCTCAACCCCATAAGCATAGAAGATAAAATATTTTTCATAATTATGGTTAATGAGGGTGGGATCCTGAGTTATTTCCTACTTGATCTTATTGAAACTATCCTTTCCTTCATTAGTCAACTTGAAGGACTGTTATTATTCAACATTTGAGTGATGTGTTTGACCAATCTTGCAAAGTTAGGAACACAGTTCCTAACAAAATTGATGTTATCAAGGAAATACTGCAATGCTTTCTTATATGCTAGAAAGGATAAAGAAAGGATGGCTTAAATTATGTCTAGGTCAATAAATATTCCCTCTTTTGAAACCATGTGATAGAATAGTTTTCCTTGTGGGACAAAAAATGCATTTATTTGGTTTGAGTGACACCCCAAATTCTCTACACCTTTTAAGCACTTTATCAAGATGTTCATTGTGATTTTCACCTTCCTTTAAGAAGACTCTGATATTATCCAAATAAATTATAATAAACTTGTTTATGAATCCCTAGAAAGAAAAATACATGGCCCTTTTAAAGGTAGCACTTGCATTAGACAACCAAAAGGAATTTTTTCATTGGCATATGTTCCCCATTTAGTATTGGAAGTTGTCTTAAACCCGTCTTATTTTTGACCATATCTGAATCTATATGGAATATCCATCCAAAAGGGAGAACCTCTCAGCTCTTTCTACTATTTGCAAAATCTGATCCATGGAGGGTAAGTTATAGTGATCCTTTAATGAGGCTCTATTTAGATATCTAAAATCAACACATGCCCTAATCTCTCCATTTTTATTCCTTACATGAAATAAATTTTCCACCCAATTGGTGTACTTGATAGGATATATAATTTTGTCCTCTATGAGCTTGAACATATCTTACCTCATTAGGGGTTCAATTTTGGGTTTTACAGGTCTTTGTTTTTTCCTAACAAGTTTAACATTGGGGTCTAAATCTATAAAATGTTTCATAATTTTAGGATTAAAACCTTTAAGATCTTCATATATCCATGAGAAAAATAATGATATTATTGAAATAAGGACACAAAAACTTCTTGTTCAGTTTCACCGCATACTTTTCCAAGTAACACCTCATTATATTGGGTAATCAAAACAATTTAATAGTCTTCTTCACAGTCTACCATGATTTTATTTTATCCTTTGAACTCATTATTAGGGTTGAATATGCTTTCAAGAGTAAACAAACCTCTTGGTAATTTTTCGGTTCTTAATTGGATAATATGATCTCCATAGCCTTCTTGTAGCTACGAATGTAAATCAAATGATAACTCAACTTTATTCTCAATAAAATGGGTAATTTTCTCATCACTCTAATAGACTTTCCAACTCAGATTATTAATAGGGATGGATGGGCTCTCCACCATATTGACATGTTGATCATACCCCTGAATGAGATCTATAGGTAGTAACAATTATGATCCTACAACATCCATCTAATCAGCTTCTGTATTCAACTTTCTTGGAACAAATTGGATATTAATAGCCTCAAAACTCTCAAGGAGGTCCCAAAATTTATGTTTATAATCCTGTAAGATATTTTTATTTGTAGCACACTTTCCTCTTACTTGATGGAAAATTATTTTTGTATCCACAAACACCTTTATCCTCTTAATATGCCTCTTCTCAGCTAACGATAGTCCATGAAATAAATCCTCATACTCAGCTATGTTGTTGGAACATGTAAATTGAAGCTTGTGAGAAAAGAGAAAAATATCACCCTTGGGGGAAATCAAAATAACACCTGCCCCAAATTCATTTTTACTCCTAAAATCATCAAAAAAAAATTTCGTAGGCCCCAAGAACCCTCTTCACTTTATCTTAATGTGATTGGGACAAAATACTCCTCTTCTTAGATGTAATAAGAACATAAACCAGTCTCAATAGTAGTATCATATGGATCAAATTCATACCTTTCCTTAGCCCACTCATCTAACATATGATTAGGGATTGATTGTGATGAATGTACTTATTCAACTAGTTCTAAATAACTACTCATTTCTCCTTGCACCATGACACTTGAGTTAATAGGACTAGGATCATGGAGTTCTATATGTTAAGATGATATAGGCTCAACTTTAATTGTAAACTTAGTCCCATACCTTGTCCTTAAGAGCATATGAGACCAATATGAGGACAAGTAACCTCCTACTTTGGCTGCAAATTCTCTTAACAAAAAAATAGCAAAGAGAGAAGGAAGATCTATAATTAATATATCTTGAGCAATAGTTAGACTAGGGAATGCATGGAGAGTTAGTTTAAGGCCTTTGATTACTCCAACCATTCTGACTGTAGTACCATCCAATTGTAAAATACCCTTAGTAATTAGAGTATACTAAATCCCCAAAATGTCTACTATCTCCTTAGGCATCAAAGAGGTGCAGGATCCTGAATCTATCATATAATTTTTCACTAGATAATTTCCAATAATAAATGAGATATAAAAGGGAGGAGGTTTCTTTGTTTCACTTAATTGTCCCTCCTTTGGTTGAAATAAGTTAATTGAAGATCTTGGAATTTATTTTATCATCCTATCTAGTGAAATGAGCTTATTCAAAGCTTCTTGCAAGAGATCTAATTGATGTGGAATGGATAAGGCATCCCGCATTGTCACATTTAAATTAGTCTTCTTCATCTGCTCAATAATGTTGAATGGGAGGCTCATGGATTTGTACATTAGAGGTACAATGTTCCTCTTTCCCTTTTATTTGATTCACGGAAGTTATTTTGTTAGAGGAACTTGTGTGTTTCATTTGTCTACAATGTTATGTGGGTTTTGAATGTCCTGTAATTTTTTTTCATTATGTAGTTTTTCAGTGCTCCATTGTAAAATTAATGAAGTTGAAAATTTACCTAATTCTGCAAAATGATTAAGAATGTCATGCTAAAATAGATGAATGAGAGAAGGTTACCTTATCTCCATTTTCCTTTTATTTGACCTTATATTATCTACCATATGGATTTGCAACATGTTTGAGTGATCCGTGGCTTTATTAACTGCATAGAAGTTGTCAGCCTCAAAGAACATAAGATTGGTTTCATGGCTAGCTCCTTGAGTTTCTTAAGCATCATTACTTGGGACTTCCATCAATAGTTTGTGTTGATTGAAGGAACCTTGCACATAAAGATCCTGACCTCTCACACCATTTTCACAAGAATTCTAGTCATGGTGATGATTACATGGGAAACACAAGTCAACTCCTTGAATCATATTGTTTTGGATAAAAATATATATATTTACTTAAGATAGGAGCAGGTGCATGATGTGGAGGTGGTAATTTTTGAAGAGAAAAATTAGGATTTGCACCTTGAAACATATATTACTGGTAATTCTACTGATACCCCTGATTTGGATCGTAATTCCTTTGTTTATACCTTTGATTCTAATTTTGGTAGGGCCTAGGATTTTGGGTTTTTTGTTTTTTAGGGAAACTACCTCATTCGACATTTTCTTGATCAATTCTTAAAGATCATCTATCTCATTGGAAGGATTAGATGTATGTGTATTTGAACTAGCTTTAGACTCAGGTATTGGGGCAAGGGAATTTCAAATTTCTAGGCATAGCTCTAGGAAAAGAGGATTAGGGGGTCTAATGGATATTTTGTCAGCTTGAATCAAGTAATTCTCAGCCTGAAAATTTATCTCATAAGAAACAGGTAATTCCATAGTTCTCATTAACTGAATCATTACTACAATATAAGAATGAAGAGCTCTCAAAAATATAAAAATGCAACTTGAGGAGATGGCCTGAGGAGGAGTTGAATTCTTTCCCATTTATTTTGAAATATGAAGTTGAATTCCATCATCAACTCATAAGGAGACCTTTTGATAGTTATTAATTGTTCCAATAACGATATATTATCTTCCTTTTCTCCAAAATGCATACAAAAAATCTCCCTAATATCATCCCATGTATGAATAAAAGTAGGCCACATACGTGTATACCACTGCAATGCTTTTCCTTTAAAAGATGAGGCCAAGATCCTAACGATCACATCATCTTCAGTAACAAGATGAACTGAGAAAATATTAGTAATATCTAAGATGTGCTCAATAAGGGTAGTTGAATTTTCACCAATAAATAATGGAATGCTCTTTAGGGAAAATACTAGTATGTCATGTTGGGCATTCAAAGCGAAGGGACTGCCACTATTAAAGGTTGATTTATTTGATGGGTCATGAATGTGATGGGTCTTAAAACCCTATAAGACAGTAAGAAAGGACTACCAGGAGGAGTAGAGATAAATATATTTGGAGGTGACGGTGACCTTTGAACTGATCTACCTCTTCTTCTTCTCTTTGGTGATAGTTACAAGTATTAAAAAGGATCTCCACTTGCTAATATTTTTATTATTTGAACTCTTCACTTTAAATTGAAGCAAATGACTATTTAAACCAGTAGATTTGAAGTTAGGAATCACCAAATGTGTTTTTGTTTTCTTCCAAAGGAAAAATACCACTCAAACACACACCAATTTCAATGTAGTAAATCAAATTTGAGCTATAGATTTATCAGATGGTCCTACCACGTGTGCCAAAAAATTTTGTCACTTGAAGCTACACCCTTTGTTGAAGATAATCTCACAACCTCAGTGAAACATGGAAAGACCTTAAAATTTTGGGACAATCGCTCCTTTAAGGTAAATATCTAGGTGAAAAGGTTGGTTCCTTTCACTCCAATTCACTGAAACTAATCTAACCAGCTCTACACTTTACACTAATTAGTTTTAATCTAATATTTCTAAGGAACCAGGGTTTAAAATGATGAAATAATAATATAAAAAAAGGTGATGCATAAAAATGGAAGTGGATTCTCTCCCTGAGATGAATAATGAGAGGGAAAATACAAAGTCAAGATGTCATAAAGAAGACACATTCAATATTGCAATTTTACCAAACTCTGAATCTTTGCATAAATGACACAAAGGGTGGAAATCATGTGAGTATAGCTCACACACAACATACCATGAAATTATAGAAAAACATGAATACAATAATAGAGATTAAAGGGAAGAAATATATCCATAATAATAAAATATTATTGATTATAATGTGAAAATTATATTTCAATAATGGAGGAGGCATCGAGTGCACTGCATAACACCAACACAAAATTCTGCAACTTAGAATACCTGGCTACACAAAAGGTAAGCATAACCTTGCATTCAGAATAGGATCCATTACCATGAAAAATGAGTTACGTATATAGGAGAAGGAGAAGGGTAAGAGGAAATCCAAAATCAAGTAGACCACCTTCCTCCACAACCACTAAGAACCACTCAACATTCAAGTTTGTAGACCGAACATGGTTCTCATCAATTATTTTAGATCCCATACCCAAAAATGACCACACAATAGTTTTTTTTTAAATTATGGCTCTATAAGGTACATTTTTACGACCCAAATATTTTCCCATCATGTATTAATATTTAATGAATTTCCAATGATATAAAGTTTGTCTTATTTAGTGTCATGAATAAAATTTTATGAGAATTTAAATATCTCCATGTTGTCCACATAGTTGAAAACCACGGGGCCATAAAATTTAACCTCTGAGTTACTCTTGTTGATGTGTCAACTTCCCACTGAACTTTGGATCCTCCATTTTTTATCCGAGAAATTTGAGGAACCCACATATTTTTAAGACCTACAGAAAATAAGGAACTTGCGGAAAACAAGGATTTGTAGAAAAGAAGGAACCTATGGAAAAAATGGATCTGGGGAAAAGAAGAAACTTATAGGAAACAAGGATCCATATAAAATAAGAAATCCATGGAAAATAGAGATCCACAGAAAAGAAGGTACCCACAAAAAATAGGGATCCACAAAAAGAAGGAACCCCTGAAAAAAAGGGATTCATGGAAAAATTATAACATGTAGATTTTAAGATTCCACAAAAAAAGAGGAACCTACGGATTTTAAGGATCTACGGAAGAAAAGGAACCCATGAATTTTAATGATCCATGGAAAAAGAGCAAGATTAGAAATACTTTATTTTTATAACAAGTTTTCCAAATAAGCCTAAGTGACTATTTGACAATAGGATGAAAGTTGTGAATTCTAGTTTCAAGGAGCCCTTTTAATGGGGAAATCATTGACCTCACCCAGATATCCTTCCTACTCATCCATTTAAATCATTGCAGCCCTCTCATGGTCAATTCTACACCTCTAGCTATTTCTTATCCCTTCTTGAGAGTTATGCTTCTCCCAAGAAGTTTTTTGATATACCTTCTCCATCATTGTAACATATGAAAGATCATCCAAGGACTCATTCATTTCCCCATTTCCAAGGTTATAATCCATATGTGTATAAGCCTCACATTCATAATTTTATTGAATTATAGCTTGAAATTTTTGAGTTGCCATCTATGTGACCAACCACTTGGCCAACCCTTTTTAAGACTGAACTAAACCTATGGTAGTGAAAGAGGATGTTCACCATCCTTCAGAACATAAATATATGCCAATACTTGAGGAGAAGCAAACTAGAAAATAATATGCACAATATTTAAAGAAGTGGGATAAATATTTTGAGATCAAATAAGATATTCATTAAGAACCTTGTATAATCTCATTTCTTGCAAGTTGACCATAGTCTATTGAGGTAATATTTGTCCTCAAGATCTTGAAAATGACCATCTCAAATTGGAATGAATCTAAGGAAGATGATGAGGTTGTGGCTCAAAATTTTCAAAAAATTCCTCTTGTCTATTGTGATCAATCTTCAATTGGGGATGATTTCGTTGAGCATAAGATGGAAGAGGCTAATATTTTTAACCCCATAAATGATCAGTCAGAGTCAAAAAGTGAACAAAATGTGTTTGATATCCCTAATTATTGTGCTTCTAATCAAACAAAAGTGAAATTAGAGCTAAAGGATGAAGAAGAGATTGTTGATATCTTATTTCTCTCTGTTGAAGGTGAACATGGTGACCAATCTTTATATCTAGCCACTGAATCAAACTTAGAGGAAACCTTGGAGATGAGAAGCATTATGTTGCAGAATGAGGAAAATAAATGAGAGGAATACAAGTTGCAATTGATCACCAACGTCCTCTATGAAGAGGAGTCCATCAACATCTTCATGGTAGCCATTGAAGGGGAATTTAGAGATATTTAGGAAAAGATGAATAGTGAGGAGGAGGTTGTAATTTCCAAATCAAAATGTGAAATGAAGAAGGATGAAATATCCTCATTACTTGATGATTTTGAATGCTTCATAACATTTATTGGGAATGATAATGAAGTTTCATTTCAATATTCACTTGTAGAACCTTCATGGGAAGAGATCATGGCTCTATCAGATGTTTGAGAAAATGAAATTTTCTATGGTATCTCTATTTATGGAGATGAATGGAAAAAGGATGGGAAAATCATATGAAGAATTTCAGTGGCTCTAAAGGATAGATTTCCAATTAGATATCTAGCTAGATTAGATCCTAATTCAGACTTTCCACCAGTTCACTTCATGATACATGAGCATCATTTCATTGTATATATCAATTTTGGGGTTTTCATTAGTTTGTTGGTGTATTAGGTCCTCTTAGGTGTTTTTTAATGGATATTATTCCATTTGGATCACTTTTCGCTTGTAGTAATGTGATTTTGGAGTTTCCCTCCAAAACAACCATTTGAATATTTGATTTTTCATAGTTGAGTATAGTGGTCTAAGTGATAGGTTAGGATGAATAAAAGGTATAAAGGGATGTCAAAGATCATTAACAACTCTAAGTCATGTGTCTACATTCTTCTTGATTTATTTTACTAACTATGGTCATTCTCACCATAGTTGACTTAAGTAAACTTGTGACCTAACTACCTCGTTTTTATCCTCTAGAGAAGGTATTCAAATGAGAAAAGTACAAAAGGGTTTTAGAGAAGGAAGATAAATTTGTTACCGAGCTAAGAATCTTAAGGGTCTAGTAATGTATCATGAAGATATCAAAATAAAGGATTTCTTGAGATAATCTTGTGAAATTTTGATAAGAATGTGAATGATTGATGAATAATGAATGGTTCTTGTTATATATATCTTAAGAATGCTATTTCAAGATACATGAAAACTATATAGGCTTGGGGAGAATATGGAAGAAGAGTTTGAAGGTGCTTGGACATCATAGAAGTCATATTTCATACATGATACAGGGGAAAAAGTGATACATAAGGTAAGAGATTGTATTGATGTAATTTAATGAATGAATGAGGAAAATCTATAATGATTTAAGACTATAGGAGAAGATGTTCACAATGTCAAGGAGGTTGTATAATGTTTATCATGTGTATACCCTTGTTCAAATTTATGATTGAAAAGGAATTGAAACTGTTATATATTTTTGACACAATCCATTGGATGATTGCAAATTAGTTTTAAAGATATAAATAATATCACAGGGTATTGTCATGCAAGAAGGAGATTTAGAAAGTTAAGAGAGGTCCTATAGAATCCATTGGATTCTTGAAAATCTTGACTAAACAAGAAAATAAAAAATAATCCTAAATTGCACCCTCTTATCTGTTATAACCCCATTCTAGGATTTGAGAGCTAAAAACAACCATAATTTGCATTTCAAATAGAGAAACTTGTTAAAAATTGGTGAGAAATGAGTTGTATGGATATTAAAGGTGTCCATGAAATTTTAAGGAATAATTTTGAATTTTTCATAGGGAAATATAGGAAACTCAGTTAGACTGTATATGTAACCCGAGTTTGGAGAATTTAAGCAAATAAAATTGGTTGGATTACAAGAACCCCTCTCTAAATCATGTTGAAATTTATATTGGAGATGAATGAATTTATCAAGAAGGTATAATATTTTTTGTGACGAATAAGTGTGAAGTTTTTAAATAGAAGAACTTACAGACATAATCTCATACCCTGCCACAATGTTTTGTAACAACTAAAGGAATATTGGTAAAGAAAAACTCAAAGAAAATATATATGCATGGTGGAAACTTGTTTAACAGGAGGAAAAATATATCAAGAAGGTGTCTAAAAGTTTTTTGAGGTAGCTTTAGGGTCTCAAACTAAAAGAAAAGAAAGAAGAAAAATTAGGTCTCATTAGCTTATAGACCAAAATCTAGGGTAAGGAAAAACTAATGAACTTACATTTTGTTTCTTAGGAAAAGATACATGCATGATAATGAATTATGATGGAATACCAAGATTGGGTGGTATGGTCAGTCAGTACCATGGTCAATGGTTTATAAAAAAATGTTATTGATGTTAAGGTGTCAAGAGAAGAAAGATCCCATGGAAACAAGAAAGTGAACATGGATTATTTAACAATGAGTGAGCATTTTGAATTCTAAAAAGAACTTGTATGCAGTATCTATAAGTTGTGTAATGAGATTAAGAATTATTTGAATACCTTAAAACCTTAGAAACTCAGTTGAAGACCTAATAAATATGTAGAGGGCCTTATTGGAGAAGTGATAGGTGAGTTGGGTGAAGTGTGTGTGAAGCTGAATTATGAAATTTTGCATGAAGCAAAAAATTGATAAAGGGTATCTATAAATTTGATTAGTTTCATATAATTATTCAATATTTTTTCTAAACAATAAGTTTTAGGGAAAAATAGGGATATTAGGAGAGGCTTAGTTGAAAATAGTAGAGGAGTGATTGGAAAACTTGTACTTGGACTAGAGGTATGAAATTTGGTTAGGAGTTGTATAAACTTAAAGGACACTCGAAAAGGTAAGATTTTTTTCTCTAAGATCTTGTGTAGAGTCCTAGACAACAATCTTTGAGGTGAAGGAGGGCTAATAGCAAGTTAACAAGGTAAAACATGTGGATGAGATATATTGAAGTCTTGACTATTAATGAAGGTTTTAAACATGTTTATACGATGAATTTGATTAGGAAAGAGGTGAATATAACATTGAATCATTCATGTTAAGAAAATTTGATTTTTTTTGCATTGTGAAGTGATTGAGTTAATGTGTTTTTAATGATTTTGCTATAAAACTAGCATTTTTGTTGTGCTAAGAACTTGGTCCACCACCCCCTTTGTATCAGAGAAAGTTTTATCTTTTTAAGTAAATAAGAAATTTGTTATTCAAGAGAATAAAGTTGAATTTTAAAGTGAAAAAAGAAACCTTAGCCATTGAAGGATTAAAAAATAAACTAGAAAGAAGATAATAAGAATTCCAAGGTGGAACAAATTTGGAGGTTGAAAGAGAAGAAGATAAGTGCCAAAATACCAAGTAATTACTAGGGTGAGGTACTGGGAAGAGAAAGGTTAGAAATATTTTTTTGTGAAGAATAAAAATATAGAGAAAATAGAAAATAGAAGAATAAATAGAGATGGTAAAGGGTTTGGTTAAGTTACCATGCCACAAGAATAAAAATAAAAACGAATGAGAAAGGAAAAGAAAATAAGAAAGGATGAAGAAGTTAACGTGAAAGAGTGAGTTATGGATGCAAGAATAGATAAAATAGCTAGTAAATGAGGTGGAATAACTAGTAAGCATGATGGAAAGAATGAGAGAGGAATTAAACAAATACGTTGGAGTGGTGATGAGAAAAATGGTTAACCGGCGTATAAGGTTACTTATGGAGAGAAGACAAAGAAATAAGATAATATATTGGATAAGTAAAGAAGAGACAAAAATGAAGAGGAGTGAAAATAATAAAATGAAGAATATTTTAAGTCAACAACAAGAAGATGTGATTAAAGAGGCTATATTCATGGAGGACAAACAAATGGACGAAGAGGAAGTGATAGAGAGATTTTTATTCTCTCTTGAAAAATAGGGATATGAAGATGAGAATAAACCTTGAAAATACCTATTTTTATTCTTCATCTTCATATCCCTGGACCTAGTTAAGGCATCTTGATCCGTTTTTCACTTTCCCACCACTTTTGGGCACATTATATCCATTTGAGATTTTTATGTTTTTAGTGGTCTTCCTTTTCAGGGTTAATTAAAAAATTAGAATAAGAGAACCATATAAATATAAAGTTATGAGACCATAATGAGGGACAATGCACTAAGGACTACTATCATCATCTAAAATTGCATCCATTTATAGATCATTTGAATCCATCTAGCTCCATCACAAGGGGCAAGACTGGTTCATCTGCATCACACATCATAGGAGGGAAGTTTATTTTATTCCATCCACCATTATACTACATTTTTCTACACACATTTATCGCTAGCTACTTCACAAAGTGCGACTGAAATAAGAGTAACCTAGGGCATGCTCACACACACACATAGAGCTACATTGGGTCTAAGATGTAGTGCAATTAGTTAGTAAGTCCACAATTATAGCTGTTGTGGACAGTCTGTCCCTTTCATTTGTATTTGTATTTTTTAGGATTTGATGCTTGTTTTGGGGTCTTGCAAGTCTATATTTCATCAGTGATGATTGGTGACATTAGACACAGTGAAAAAAATTACACACGACAAGCAGTGATGGATTTGCATCCTCATTCGACTATGTAGAGCTGTTTTCTAGACCTCCTGCATAGACTAGGGTGCCCAAAATTCATACTAGGGTACCCAAAGGTACCTTGATCCTCTCCCAGGATCCATAGTCCAACAAAATATATCATATCTATGTATTCTAGAGCTCCCGTGTGGTCACATTTGCATTCTATTTTATCCAGTTCATCCTACGACACAGTCCCAATTAGCCTCCAAATCAGCTAAGCTCCTTTGAACCCTACTTGTCAATTAGGCTTTCACATTTTCATTAGTTTAGTTACTTGGGTCACTTTCTATATTTATTCATTACATTTATTTACTATCATTTACTGTTATTCCTAGTTGGATTAACTACTCTAATATCCACATTTTAGTTAATCATTTTAGTGAACCCGACTCAATTTGCATGCTTCTAGGAACTTCATTCATCTTTTTAGGGTTTCTTCATCATGGCTATCTTCATTCATGAATTTTTACTTCTTCATCCTAAATTGTGAGATAAAATCATCAATCTTCTCCTTAGGACTCATATTCCTGATAACACTCATCCGAATGTATTCTACAATACCTTTGCAGACACATTTTCTCAGCATATTGCTTTTCCATCTACTCCTTATGTTGAACTCGCTACTTTTGATAATGACGCACATTTTAATATCATATGTCAAATTCAGAATGTAGGTGTCAAAAACACTTTAATTGACAACAGATCTAAAATCAACATGTGTCCCATGTCATTCCTTGAAGTCATAGGTCTTTCAGCTCATGACGTTATTACATCTTGTCTTTCACTGCGTGCTTATGATGGTTCTGTTCATCCATATGTTGGTCACACTACACTACCTATCACTATAGGGCCTAAAAATATCCTCATGGTGTTCTTCATCATTGAATTTCCAGTCTCTTAAAATTGTTTACTTGGTAGACCATGACTTCATACCATACAATTCGTAGCATCTACTGTGCATCATTGTGTCAAATTCCTACATGAGGGTATTGAGCATATTGTTTTTCATGATCGTAATCCATTCCAATATTATGGCCATGCTCCTAATGTTAGTCTTCCTATTCTATGCACTAATACTATAGATGATCCTCAACCTATGGATGAACCACCTCACTTTCCACCACTTGAGGGTGTCATTTGTGTGATAGATGTAGTTTCTTCTATGCCACCTGATACTACTATTGCTATGATTCATTATCAGGGGAAAGTACAATCTATGGAAATCACTCTATCACCTACACCTTCACACATACCACCAAAATTAGCATGCCCACCATTCACTTGCACACTCTTCATGAATGATTCATACTGGGAGCATATTCTATTTGATACTACTAGTGATGACACTATTCATACGCATGATGGCATGGCTCGATTAGGTTTTTCTTTCGAGGACCTATATCCTACATCAAATGCTTACCATATTTATTATGGTTTCATCATTATTATGGTTGTTTATGGTTTACATGTCATTTATCATACGATTCACCACTTACATTAGGGTAATCATGGCTTGATTATATTGGGGGCACTATAGATACTGATCATAAAGATATCTCATTCCCTATGCCTTTTGGTTGTATCTTCATTTGCAATAGATATTTTCTAGGCCATACACAAAATATCACTTGTTGGTATACACATGGTTCTCCATTTCCTCCATTTACTGACGAGGAATATGCCATGGGTATGTACAAATTACACTTAAATGGCTCATTATGTGATCAACCAGACACTATTGCTTAACAAGTCACAAATGCTTATCCATTCGAATATGATCATGAGAGTGATGATCTTCTAGCTGACCTCACATGATTAGATCCTTCATCTTACACACTTGGGGACATAGTGTTTAACACACCCCCATAATTTTGGTATTATCACATCTATCATCATTGCATTTCCATACATCAATCTTCTAGCATAGGCATACTCATCACACATTCTGGCATCGTCATTACCCGATGAAACACTCTTATGCTTTGGTTCACACTTGACTGTTAAGATCTTTCTACATATGAACCCCACACACGGAACTATAGGCATTACACATTATGTTGAACAACAAATCTCGTGTTATAAATCCTACATTCTACATTTAGTCCACAAGATTTAGATACTTGCACACTCCTACATCATACATCATACTAGTATTCGTCATACATGTCTTATAATATTATTGTCCATGAGTCTAGCTTTACATCCTATTCATTCTACATACTACATAGCATGTATTATCACATTGATAGTATATCTACACACATTACATTGCATACTATTCATCATGTATTACACATTTTACACATCATATGTTCATCTACTCATCTCGCATACTACATCATCTTCTACACGCTGCACTCACTACCCTATGGTGCAATTTAGTTCCTCAGTCTATACTCAACTACCAAGGGTTCACAAATCAAATGGAACTTATCTTCATCACACATTCATCATTTTATCTTTTATCATGCAACATTACTAGGTTAGTGACATATGCTAAAGGCTAAATAGTCACCTAATATATCATATTGTAGTGGTATATGCTTTTAGGCTACATCGCCACTTCTCCTATTAATCTTGTAGTGATATACGTATTAGGCTACATCATCACTCCTAAGTTCATCATTTCATGATATACACTTCAGATATAAGGTTCACGTACACATCATTTCTAGGTCACATCTCATCAACACACATACACATTCATCACATAGCATTAGACACAAAACACACTTCAACCATTTCTCGATGACACACTCTCATTTACGGTTCATTCTTGACTGCCAAGGGGGAAAACAAAATGAACCTCATTGCATACATTTCCATTCACACATGGGGGCATGTGGGTCCTATCATCTATCTTACATTCCATTCCATCCATCCACAACATATTGCACATCTTGGTTGCTTTTATTCTTGCTTGTTTTTTATTGTATATGGTCATATTATTACACATGCTAGTTAAATATCTTGTATGTCATTTATCTAAACCACACACACATGCATGTTCATGCCTTTTTCTAGTTGTGATCGTAGATATAGGTCCTTTACATGAATCATAGATGCTCCCCTTCTACCCTTCCTACATTAGTCCCTGGGGGCATCCACATTTCTCTATCATAGGTACTATTGTTTCATTTTGTACTTAACACTTTACTTTCTTGCTTATACATGCTTTTAACATATTGGTTATCCTTCTAACATGCTAACGGGTGTTTCATGTATAACATTTGTTTTGTAGGACTATTTTCTTCCATGGTTGTATGTTTGTTTGTTTTCATTGTTTGCTCTTGTATGCGGGCCTTGCCCTATGTTTTGTGTGTACACTTGTTTGTTGTATGTAGCCATGGTGGCCTTTCATGTCTTGCGACATCATGAGTGATGTCCCATGTTTACATCCTTCTTAGTGTGGATTACTTTGTATTCTTCTGTGTTTAAATTACTACTTTGCTTGGTATAGTTTACACTGTTTACGTAACATACACTTGTCTTATATATGTATGCCTGTTTGTACTAACACTTGTTTTTGGTTAGTCACTTATTTGTGCAGACCTTTGTTTCTACCGAGCACACTCCCTTCCCCTTACGGGTAAGAGTTACAGAGTTCATGCGGTTAGTCCTCTTTTGGGGCTGCATTCTCCTATCAGTGATGTTGCATGTGCCCCCAAAGAGGGGTGCATAATTTGGGGTTTTACATTCTATACAAATATTCTATGTTGGCTCATTTCAGTTTAGTTTCTACCCTTGGCATTGTGGGTTATACAGTGAGTGGGTTCAGACAAGTCTACGAACCTTGTACACAACGGATTTTACAGGACATGGTTGTCCTTAACATTCTGGGGAGCAGTTAAATGTTGGAGGATATAACATAGTTCCTCTCTATACTTATTCAGTCAGTGGCATCGGATTTCCCAAAACCTAGGAAGTACATAGATCTCTTCACACATTATCAGGGAAGTAGTTAAAGGTTGAAGGATATACTAGAATTCATCCCTATACTTCTTTGGCCTTTGGCATTGGATCTCCCAAAATTCATCGGATGGGATGTCCCCTTTCTATACTCTTTCTCTCATTACAGATCAGGTGTACATGTTCCATTTTTATCATTTACGTATTTTACATTTACATAATCTTACATAAATATACATGTGTTTTTGAAATATACACATGCATATTTGACTTATTGATCATATTCTCATTGTAGGTCCTACTATATGAGAAGTAAGCAATCAACAATAACAATGACGATGTCAATGAAAACATTTTGTGGCATCACACACCATATAAACCATGCAATACACCACACACAATAACAACAACACACACATTTTTTCCCTAGGTTCAATCTCATCACTTTTTTTTATGGTTTTACATATTTAGTTTCCACACTCTATCATTTTTTTGTCACTTCATGCTTTGTCTAGTCATTTAAAACGCTTTTTGCATCACTCTACATGGACATCAGGTACACATCTCTATCTACTTTATGTTACTAAGATTTCCACTCACCAACATAAAGTGGGGGAAAATGTAGACACTAAATCAAACACTTTAAGTATTATTTAGTCCCGGTCTTACACTATTATTCATATGATTTTTGAGTGAAGAAAGTACTAATTAATCCTCATCTTTTGGTTGTTTTTATTTACTTCATGTTGTCATTCCTGACCTCCAGCGCAGACATGCCCAGTCATTTTTTATCATTTTGTGTCATTTTAGCCTTTACTGGGGAACTCGGGCTAGTATTGGGGCACTCACATGTGTTCTGGTCCTAGTTAGGGTGCCTTGATCCTTTTTTACACTTTCCTGCCACTTTTTTGGGCACTTTATAGCCGTTACAAATTTTTATATTTTAGGTGGTATTCCTTTTCGGGGTTAATTACAAAATTAGAACAAGAGAACCATATAAATATAAAGTTATGAAACCATAATGAGGGACCAAACACTAGGCACTACTATCTTCATCTAAGGTTGTATCCATCTAGAGCTCATTTACATCCATCTAGCTCCATCACAAGGGACAAGGCTCGTTCATCTGCATCACACATCATAGGAGGGAAGTTTATTATATTCCATCCACCATTATACTATATTTTTCTCCACATATTTATTTCTCACTATTTCAGAAAGCGCGACTGAAACAAGAGAAACCTAGGGCATTATCACACACACACACACATAACTACATTAGGTCTGAGATGTAGTGCAACGATCAATTAGTAAGTCTACCATTGTGGCCACTGAGGACAGCTCAACCCCTTCATTTACATTTTTTTTTTTAGGGTTTGATGCTTGTTGTTGGGTCTTGCAAGTCTATCTTTTATTATTGATCATTGGTGACATTCGGTACAGTGTAGTGAATTACATATGACACATAGTGAGGGCTTCACATTCTTATCTGACCCTACAGAGTTGGTTTCTGGACCTCCTGCACATCCAAGGGCACCCATAATTCATACTAGGGCACCCACAAGAGTCTGATTCTTTCCTAGGTTCCCCATTCCAACAAAAATATCTAATATCTACACCTTATTGAGCTCTTGTGTGGTCACATATGTATTTTGTTTATCTAGTTCATCCTGCAACACAGTCTTAATTAGCCTCTGAATTAGCTAAGATACTTCCAACCCTACTTATCAATTAGGGTTTCACATTTTTGTTAGTTTAGTTATTTGGTTCACTTTCTATATTTATTAATTGTATTTATTTATTATTGTTCATATTTAGATTAACTACTATAATATCCATATTTTAGTTAAGCATTCACTCTCACCATAGTTGATTTTGGTAAACATGTGACCTAACTACCTCTTGTTGATCATCTAGAGAATGTATTAAAATGAGAAAAGTAGGGAAGGGTATTAGAGGAGGTAGAGAAACTTTTTACAGATCTAATAAGATCAATGGTCTAGTAATGTATCATGAAGATATCAAAATAAATGATTTATTGAGATAAGCTTGTGAAATTGTAATAAGAATGTGAATGATGGATGGATAATGAATGGTTCTTATTATATATAGATTAAAAATATTATTGTAGGGTACACGAATACTATATAGGATTTGGGAGAATATAGAGGAAGATTTTGAAGGTTTTTGGACATCATATAAGTCATATTTTATATAAGGTGTAGGGAAAAAATTGATACATGAGGTAAGTGAGTGTATTGTTACAAGTTAATGAATGAATGAAGAAACCTTATAAGGACTTATGATTGTAGGAGAACATGTTCACATTGTCAATGAGATTTTTAATGTTTATCAGGTGTATACCCTTGTTCATATTCATGGTTAATTGAAAAGGAACTGAAACTATTATATACTATTGACACAATACTGTTTTGATTTAATTTGAATTAAATATACTTCTTACAGAGTCACTACTAAACCAAATGATGTATAAATGCTGAAACATAAAAATGACACAAGCAAGATAAGATTTAAAATATGAAACCTTAAGCAAAGAGGAAGGAGAGAAGACTTAACTGATATACGATTGATTTAGACCAGGAATAGTGATGAACATGCTGGGAAGAGTGTCATTATTTCTCATTGTAAATTACGAAATGCAAGAATGGTTATGGAAAGGGGTACCTAGTGCTAGAAAAGGATTCTTGGGTGCTGGAGACTGCTACTGGGCAGTAGTGACTACACAAGATCTCAAGATCTACTTGATTTAACAAAAATAGAATTTAAAATAAACCCTAATATCATAGAGTAACATGTTGGTACCAAAATTAGTCCCACCTTATGAGCCAAGCAACATCAATGAGCTAAGCAGGGTTCTTAGAAAGAGACAAACTAGGATTTGAGTCATTTTGTATCTGAGGATGGATTTGACAATCTCTTTTTCACTTAGACTTGGGGAATATTAGATAACACCTCACTAAGGGTATGACCTACCCTACTAATTTAGGTTCTTCATGTAACCAGGGTGAGAGGACTCATTTTGTAACCTGTATTTATGAAATAAATGGATAGAACAACTATAATTGGAATATCTTTCTCAGGGATGTGAAAAGGTGGCCTCAAGAAGACATGGTCAATGCAAACATCATTTTACTCTCACGAGTTGTCACACTAGAAGATGTAGTTTTCTTCTAAAGAAGGATCAAGTTACTAAAGACAATCATAATTCAAAATCACTTCTACATATCTTAGATAAAGGATAATAAATCAACAAATATTCTTATCATTTGTGGATAAGCAGTGCAAGAAGGGGTAATTCAAGTGGATCTGATGGTTATTGGTTGTAATTTTTATGTATGGATGGGAAGTTAAGCAGGATAAAGTTGATTTTAAAAATTACTTAAATGAACCTTGAAAAATGTTGTGTATAATTATTCTTGATGCAAGATAAAAATCACACAATCCAAAGAACTCCTTTAACTAGAAGGTTTATATTCATGAAAGCCCAAGAATACAATATTTCACACAAAATTCAAGAATTTAAATACAAAGTTCATGATAAAATCTCAATAAAATATTGGTAATTTTTGATCACATACGCTCCAAATACCCTTAAGAACTGAAAAATATCTTAAATCAAACAATTAATAATTGAATTTAAATTTTTTTACTACAATATGAAAGAAATATCTATCAATAATGTAGTTACAGTTTCCAAATTGTCACTATCTAAGGTAAGGATTTGTGTAATTCAGAGAAATTAACCATATAATATTGCAATAGAAATGCATATCATTTATTTCAAAGTAACACATCTTGAAACAAAACAACATTTCTCATGAGAATACACACAAATCTACTCAAGAAAATATAACACTTTGACAAGGGGAAACAACACCTTTGACCTCAGTGTCTACCAATGACTATACAATGCAATCATATTAGCACAAAGGTTTGGGAACAGATGAACAAAGCCTCGGGTATCTTAGATTAATTTGGCTTAAGATAGTACAAATCAATTTTCTCCTTTATCTTTCTAAATATTAGAAAACTCTAACCCCATTATGCAAGATTATTCTCAACGCATTTATACAATTTTGATCACTCACTCATCTTCCTTTTTCCTTGAAAAAGCATGAATCTTCAAGGTAATATTTTCTTTTACAACACATAGTCTAATCCATCTTTATTCTCTTGAAAATATATTTTTTATGTTGTCAGATCTAATAATCATGAGTCATTCACGTTTTTCACTCTCCCAGAATGACTAGGATGCCATGTTATTTATTTTATATTTGTTTAATCATTTATCCCTTCAGGTGGGTAGAGAAACCCCTTTTGATGATTTTTGGGTGCCTCTGGGTGATTTGATTTGATGTGTAATCCCTTTTACCTTTTGAGGATCCGTCTTGGGAAACACACATTGATTTTCATATCTTTTTAGGAAGACTATTCTCGCATGGATCATGTCAAATCAAGCCAACCATTATCTTCTGCATAATTCCAACTTCAAAATTATTTCTCCCGTGTGGATATCACATACATATTTTGAAGGTCATCTCACCATGATTATACTTTATTGAGATTTCCCACCTTTAGTTTCTTATAAATGCATGTTGTTCCCTTCTCAAACTTACATCCTTTTGAGTGTGAAAAAATATTGTGAGTTTCTCTTATTGGAGATATGGTGGGAATAGCAGTGACACCTAGCTTGAAGGAAAACTCTTTAGAATATTTGAACCAAATCTTCGATCTATCATGCCCTAATGAGGCATTTGCAAGGATGTTATTTGACATTATTGACCCAAAAGCTTATAAAGGGTGATTGACCACCTCAACTATTCATGTAGCATTTATTAAAAGGCTTATCAAGATAAGTCCATTTTTTTCCACCTGTAAGATGATGTATTTTCATATTTTTATACTAGAACACCAAAAGGCTCCAAATTCATTGAAGAAATTTTGGGTTATGAGCAGGCCTACTGTGCAAGGTGTATCTAATTATGCATGCCCCTTCATTTTTAGTGAAGGATTCATTGTGAAGGAAATCCCTTTGGATTATTACACACTTCATGGAGAAATTTCATTAGGTACTATGTTTACTCTTTTTTGTAGGATGAATGAACTGGAGCAACATGTTTCAGTCTTGGAGAAGAAAACATCAAGTACAATACCTTCTCAACCTCTTGAAGCATCACTAGTGTTTATGTAAAAATGTAGGGGTGGATTTAGCTCCAGGAATCCTATTCCATATGCTCTAGGATCAGTTGTATTTACACTTCTGGCTTAAGCTTCCAATCCATCCTTCACTTTCAAAGAAATAGGGAAAAAGACTTTTCCTAAAGGAGGTCTGGATATGACTGAATGGGTTTCCTCCTATGAGAGGAGATCACAATTGCTTGTTTTTTTGGATGGTCCTATGACAACTATTGATGAACTCATGTATTTGGGTATGTCTCACATATTGGCATGATACATTGTGTTTGTTAAAATGGTAGTGGGAATAGAGGAATTTGTTCCCAGAAAGAATAGGTTGGTGAATAAACTTCTATTTTGCAGAGAGGATTTTGTAGTGGAAGATGATTAGGTTTTTCTTTTCTTGTTTATTTTCTGTATAGTTTCCAAAAATGTACGTAAATTTTTTCATGGGATAGGGCCCCTATATAACCCCAATTTTTCTTTTTTTCCACAATACAAAATATATCAAATAGTTACATTAGTTTACATGCTTCATAATAGATTTGAAATTCTATCAAAGAAATATAAATATCTAATCTATTACATCAAATTACATTCATGTTTGAAAATGATAATTCAAAATAATATTTAGTTTTCATGAAACAAGAGTAACAATTAATATAAGCTAAAAAATTTGTTCAAAGAAAACAAGTCTAAGATTGCTAATCAATCTTCACAGTTGTATCTTCAGCTCCATCATTTCCCTCTTCCCTTGGTTATCTTGCCACATATGCATCATATCTCTGAAATAGATGCTTTACATCATCCTCAGTTAGGCCTGTGTGATGTTGGAATATTAACATTTGCCTATTTAATGCATCCCCACATTGGTCCATCCTTTGTTTGTACTCCCATGGTTTTCCTTTCAAATCTGCAATTCTACTCTCCACCAGCATTAACCTTTTGATAATTCTTTCTTTTGCACCTTGTGCCAAAGATGCAGGGAAAGACTAAGTCTAGAAGGAAGATTGTGAAGAAAGTTGTATTTTCCTAGAGAGTGGAGCCAAAATGTTTAGCACACACCTTAACATTGGAAAAATGTATTAAAAAATGGCTATAGTTTTTTTGGGTTATTTTTATATTTTCCTATCCAGCACCTCACTAGGAGCATTTCTTATAAGGAGAAAAATAGGAAGTTTTTGCAAAAGGAGGTCAAAACAAGTAATTCTTGTGGTTTAAATTAACTTGAAGTGTTTTTGGCATGATTTGAGGTAGACTAACATAATATAAGTTTTACATCACCTATTTTGGGCACTGGCGGTCAAAATTGTGTGTTTGAAGGATTTCTTGTATTGAGGAAAAGTGTGAAATTGCAAGCTCTAAGGACAGTTTTGAGTTATTTTAATTAGGTTCTATGTGATGTATTACATATGGATGCATATCATATTTTACGAGGTATGCCATGTCAATTTGATAGGAAAGTTATACATGATGGATGGGATAACATAATACTTTTGTGAAAGATGGAGTTAGACATACACTAAATCCACTAAAGGATACGAAAGCATGGCATGAAGACCATCATAGAGTAACTCTAATGGGATTTAAAAAGTTCTTCTAACAGAGAGAATAGGATGAAGTGACAAAGGTCACAATGTTTAAAGTTAAGAGGATATGGAAGTGGTTGAATGTATAGGAAAAATATTATACTAACATGTAGAGAAGAATGAGTGAAAAAGGCGAAGAAGGCTGACCTATAGATCATACTGAGAACAAGGATAGTGATGAGGTCTTAGAAGAAGTCAAGAAAGGACAAAAATCAGACTATAATGAAAATATGAATCAATCAGACCTTGAAGAGGAAGAAAAAATTCAAGAACAATGTGTCAAACTAGTTTAAGAGGAAAAGAAAGTGAAAAACCAAGGAGAGAACAAGTATGAGGAAGAAATGGAAGCCAAGGATGAAAAAGAAACTCAGGTTTTTCAATTTAAAATTTCTTTGGATGTTGTGTATACATTTTTGTCACTTGGAGAAGTGAAGGAATAGTCAAATGTGGATGAATAGTCTAATAAACATCTAGTACAATTAAAAATTAAGGATGAAATAACCAAAGAAAAATAAAAGGAATATGTTCAAGATGGTTTAAAAGTCAAAGATAATTAAGAATAATCACATATGAGCATGGAAAAGGTGTATGATCTCAATCAAAGGTGGAAAGGAAAACATACAGTCCTAGTACAATCATATTGATCAAGAATATAACTGATTCAAGGATGAAAGAGCCTGTAAGAAGCATGGTACAACTGAGGAAGATGAAAAAAGAAAAGAACTTATTTAATGATCACTTTTAAAGGCTCATGTTCAATTGGAAGAAAAGAAAGAAGCATAAGGATTGGCTTGCAAATAAGGACACTATGGGAAGAATTCTCTTTTCCCTTGGGAGTATGATGTGGGAATATCACTCCTAAGGCTAATTTAGGAATGTCATCCAAAATTTTGGTTTGATTAAGTCATTAGGTTTCTAGGATTCATTCCATTTTAGTTTGATGAGCTCAAGAAGTTAAAAATTTAAATTGTGGAGTTTCCATACATTTTTGCATATTTGAAAATTTGAACTGTTTTGAGCCAACTTTGGATTCTTAGGTAGGTTTAAGGTATTTTAAGATATTTAATAGCATGTTTTAGGTCATTACAGACATTATGATTCATAATTTTTTCTTGGAGACTCTTCTTAAGGTCTAATTTGTCATATAGCTGTTAAAAATTGATTATAGCTCCTTGGGCTTAAGATTATAGCCTCCATAAAGCCTTAGTGTATGACCATGGTTGTTATTTTTGGAGGTGGTTTGAAGAAATGAGGTATTTAAATATGAATCATAACTATTTCTTGATATCATTTAAATGAAAAAATATAAATAAGATATCCAAGAACGTTTTTGGAGGTGAAGAACTCTGTTTACAAACAGTTGTATGAGATTTCAAATACATGCATGGTATTGTAGGATTGAAATGAATGTGTATAGAGTGGCTCAAATATTGTTAATGAATGGTAAGAGCATTTGATGAGTACATTTATTTGTTTCTAGAAAAGATTCCATTAATTGCATGTGAGATCAGGGTGAAAATCCTTTTAGGCAACTAGTAGCAATCTATTTTAGGGTTGTAACCCATACAATTTTTCAAGTTTGGTTAAATATATAGTTCAAGAAGAAGATATGGATGATTATTAAGGTATTTAAACCTTGTTAGAACATCAATCCATCCTCAAATAATTTCAACAAGTAAAGGTGTGAGTAATAGTTGGGTAGTGTTAGTGCAAAATCACAACACCCACGAATGGCCTGGGTGTGAAGTGGGGCATTCGGTGTGATTGCACAACATGGGACCATCTCTCAAGCTGTGGGACTTGTAAAACTTGAGATGGACCTCTGGAGAAAGCCGGTTCTTGCTTCCTTATCTACCTACCACAAGCTACTCTAGTGTAGGCAGAACCTATTCTATCCTAATCCAACCATTCTAAGGGGACAAAGAGAGAGAGAGAGCCTACACTAAGAGGTGATACACTAGAAAAGGAAGTGGTTGATCACAAATCCAACTGCCTGAAGTAGAGAGAGGCGAGTAGAGGAGAGGGTGGACAAGATGCACCATAGACCAGAGATAGTTTACACACATAACACAACTTTGAAAACCATTAAGCACAACTCCCAGAACCTACAAAAAACATCAGATTATGCAAAATATACCTTGCAATGATAAGAGGTAAGAAGAGACAACAAAATAAGCCAAGGATGGATAGATGCATCATGAAACAAATTTTATTTCTCCAAAATGTTACAAGGTACATCATCAGTGGGCAAGAGGCAAGAAAACACCATTACAGTGCCATGGGAGGAGTCTTAGACTTTGCATTCTACCCTAAGAAAGAAAGAGAGAGGGGGGAAGATGAGAAATAATGACCAAACCCTTGAATATGCCTCTTCATTACAATATATAGGAAGAATAAGAGAGAGGAGGCAAGAATTCAAATCCTGCTTCAACCACCTTGAGATATGCATTAAATCCTGCTTTAAAATCTTAACAATCATAAATTAAGGCCCCTCTCAAATCCACCTACAATCTGTCCATTATGGTTCCCTATGTCTGCTTGGCATGCTAAGGAAGAAGAAAGATGGATCAAATTAAATTTAATCTGGTAGTTGAAGAAATCATATTTTTCATTTTTCCCATTTTCTCCTACTAAATCCTTTTAAGAATGATATTTTATGTTTCTATAGTGTAGAGGGTGTCGATATGTTTCCAAAAAGTCTTCTCCTGCCAATCTAAGTTTCCAGTTAAAAGATATGGCCATATGAAGATTAGGGTCACAGGCGCGCCATGTTTAAAGAGTCCATCCATACCGTGTCCATGTGGCAGCCTCACACATCTTGGAGATTTGGCTCCTTCCTTATGCTCTTTAAATCATGCTGAAATGACATATGATGGATTTTGTAAGCTCCTTGGGCTCCTTTGTAGTTTTCCTAAGTCTCCTTGCTTGGCGGGGCCAAAAGTCTTACCCTGGACACGTGGAGGCTTCGCGTTCATTTGGAAATTGCCCCTAGTTTTGCTTTCGAAGTTACGTGGTCGAGACACGTGGAGGCTTCTGTAGGCTCTTGGAATTTTCAATGGCTGCTCTTACTTTTTTGGTCCCTAAACACATGGTGAGCTGGAACTCATTTGAGGGTTACCTCTTTGGCTGAACCTTTGAAATTATGTTGATGCAACATGTGGCACCGTCTACTGGTTCTCTATACTTAGTCAATTTTGGGCCTGCTCTGTCTCCCTCTGTTGATTTCATTGGACCCTAGACACATGGAGAGTTGGCAATCATTTGAGTCTCCGCACTTCGGACCTAGCCTCTGTGTTGTACCATCGAGATATGTGGACGCTTCCGCCGACACTCTCATACTTAACCAATTCAGGCCCGCTTTTGAATTTGACCTCTGTTAACCATTGGCCATGTGGAGGGCTAGCACAAGTTTGAACCTCCTCGTTAGGCTCCCATATTGAAATTGTGCCGAGATGACATGTGTTTCCTTCCACTTATTTGGACTTTTCAATAGCTGGCTCTATCCTTTTTTGGGCCTAGAACACGTGGAAACTTCATGCTCATTTGAGTCTACCCTTTTGGATTCAATCTTTGGAGGTGCACTGTTTGGACACTTGGCAACTTCCGCCGAATCTCTATACTTAGCCAATTTTGGGGCTCATTTTGAATCATTTGTAGAGCTTGAAGACTTTAAGCCTCTAGTTTCTTTGACACTATCTACCTCCTTAGCTGACCATGCTTCTCCATTTTCGAGTCATGCTGTTTCTTGATTGTTGGATTTGAATGTGATTTCTCTAGTTTCTTCTGGGCGGGGTCGTCTTTGATCAATTTTTCCTGGGGAAAAATTGGGATAACAGGTAGATAAACCTTAAGAACACTGTATATCATGTTATAAAAGGTGGAGTACCATGAATTTTAGATCAAAACATAATTAATTAGTAACCGTGTCTGGCTAGCAAGCTTGAAAGATTCTAAATGTATGCACAAACCTTATAAAGGAGGTTTTTAGCTTTAAAGTTGAGTATAACTTATTTGGTAAGAAAAGATCCATTTCTAGGTTATGAGAAAAGCCCTTTTAGGGTTTATCAAGAGTTAATAGTTTGAGAGCCTTAAACCCAAACAAAAAGGGAAAAACTCTATATAAACAATGCTAACGTATCCATTAACAATATTTATAAGGAATTTTACATTGGAATATCTTCAAGAGAGAGAAAAGTGTGACAGTCCAGGTACAGTCTTGTAACACTACATGAGAGGCCTAATTGCTAATGGAAAAGTGAGATTTTAGGAATATTTTATTAATAAAGTTCCATTGAAACTTTGAACACTAAATGTTGGCCCTAATGGGTATCCATAAAGATCAACACTTTCTCATGTAAATTCCTCATTAAAATTTTTGTGCTCAATTTTTTCATTATGTAAATTCCAAGAGAGTGGAGCTTAACTTTTTATCACACACCTGGACATTAGAAAAGTGTATAAAAAATGGTTCTAGTTTTCTTGGGTTGTTTGTATATTTTCCTATCCACACCTCACTAGGAGTATTCTCTTAAGGATAAAAATAGGCATTTTTTTGAATAGGAGATCAAAACATCTAATTCTAGTATTTTTAATGAACTTGATGCTTGTTTTGGCATGATTAGAGGCAGAATAACATGATCTAAGTTTTACATCACCTATTTTGAGCATTTTAGGTCAAAAGTGTATGTTTAAAGGATTTCTTGTATTGAGATTTTTTTTGAAATTGCAAGCTCTAAGGAAAATTTTGAGTTATTTGAGAATCTTAACTTGTGTGAATGGTTTTGTGAAGAATTATCTCTACATCAATTTTACCACCATTGGATACATATTCTATATTCATAAAATGAATTAAAAATCTAAATATATCCCCCATGGGGGCATTATTAGATCACCCCTCCTTATCTAAAATTAGTTAGAGAATAGGTTTTCATCCATTCCCTTACGGGGCCTAAAAATCCAAAAAAATTCAAATATGCTCAAAATATGAAACCATTCAAAACTATATGAATTTTTCTTACTTTCTTTTTCTATTACATGCTTACAGTATTCATCTTTCACATTAATTATCATGTTTATCTTGATACATATTATGTTATATCATTTTTCTATACACATGTGCGTTTACGTAATACATTGAGTTCAATGTAGGCTACATATAAGTCATTACACGATGCAGGATGTTTGGAACCTCTCTTTACCAATTATTCCATAGCTATTGCGGGCTTTGGGGGCATTCTTTTTTATAATTTCTCATACATAAGTGTTATTTTTCCAATATCTAATACTATACTTTTACTTATCTCATTCACTCAGTACATACATTGTGTCATATTATTTGTTACTCTAACATGCTAATGGATGCTTCATGTGTAGTATATATTTTGTAAGTCACATCCAAACTAAGTTCCTATTCATAATATTTCTTGTTTCTTGGTTTTCATGCTTTCTATGTTTTCACTTGTTCACAAGTTATGCGCTATGTTAATTATTTGATTGTTTGTTGGCCTTGAGTGCCTTGTGTGTCTTAATACATCTCGAGTGGTGTCCCATGTATGTGACATATTTAATTATACATTGTTCTATTTTTGTTTCCTTGGATGGTTCTTCGTACATCTACCATGTTAATTTCTTGTTGCTAACACATTGCTAGTTTATATATTGTGTTACTATGTATGTACCATGGTATAAGCATGTGAAATCATTTAATTCCCCTGTAAGAATCCTATAACACATATGGAAATTAGCTACATATCCTCTCATCTAGGCCACACTCACATTAATTAATTCCACACACCCCCAACCTATGGGGAACAACTATCGGGTGGTGTTTCACACTCATGGAAGTATAGGATCTTAAACTGAGTCACATAGTATAGAGGATTAGAAATAGACTTGCATCCAATAACATATATGGACAAAAACGTATAGAAAGGACTATAACATATGGACACTATGTCTCGTACCATACGCTTCCATCATGGGGATAAATTCAATAATTTTCTTAGTTCAAACAATTTATAAGTGAAAATTGCATGCCTTCTACTTAGTTTCAGTAAAATAATTTATGACACAATCCAAAATATAGTGGTACAAAGGGTATGTGTAATCCAACATTTCCCCAACACATTGTGTCATCATTTACAAATAAATTAGGTTTGTGACGATTTGTAATAAAAATTATTGATGGGTATTGGGAAGTATTGACGTGATTGTTATCCTCATAGGCTTGACTTACCATTGCTCATATCTTGTAAAGGGATGTGACGTAACTAAAAATATCCCCATATAGCTATCTTCACCATGAAAGGTACATTTTCACTTATTTTTACTCTCCTTAGTACATTCCACTTTGGGACTGATCACCCCCAAGTCCTTCCAACTAGATCCAACATAAATTTCAGGAAATCTCTAGATGAAAATTGTAGTGAGAGTACTCTCTACCCCTCTCTCGCAAAAAATCAAGGGTACACATTCCTTTGTTTTACCTTTCTGCTTTCACATTACTATTTCTATACTAGTGAACAATATTTTCAAATTAGATTTTGATTTCCTATACTAAGGACATTGACTACACTTTTCTGTGTAGGTACACATGTTAGTAAAAAAACACAAATGGAATGAAGATAAATTCCTAGAACAAGCAAAAGGAACTCCAAATGAAGACAATATGTGTTTACACACTCAAGTAAATTTTCTTTTAAGTACATAATGTTAATTCCATACTTAATGGGGGAGAAATGTAATTTTGGTAATTCGTGTCTTATAACAACATAAATTATAAAACAATCTTGCATTAGCTCACACTTTTTCTATTTGACCAATCACATTATCCTTTATTATATCTCACTCTTTCATGCTTGCACATAAAACCTACTTGTTCACATAATATTCATATCAATCCATAAAATAATGTTATACCCTCACATATTCCAATTCCAAATTTCAGATTACTCACACATGCCTCTAGGACCATAACATCCAGGAAGGGCACTATCACCCATACTCAATGGAATGACCTGGTTGCTTTGGTACCTCTTCGTCTAATAATATTTTTCTCAATTTAAATTCATTTGGTAGTCTTCTAGTCACCTTATTCGAGTTTTCCAAATTTGGAATACATCTATAAAAAAGTTATTCATCTTCCATCAAGGAGGGGTATTCATTCTACTTGGCACCTAGTATTCCCATGGGAAAATACTAGAAAAGTTACTCTAAGAATCCCTTTAGATCCATACACTGTGAACACTTATTCTAGTGCATTCACCTACTCAAGGTTTCTAATACAAGAGCCACATTATCCAAGTCAAGTCAAGCTAGGGAAATATTCAAGTATAATCACATTATTTCAAGGTTGTGATTACTAAATTGGTAGCATATATTCTAGACATTACATACTAGGTAAGAACAACATGTTGTTTGACCCCTCTTTGGAGTAGTGACGACGTTAGTGGTGCACAAGGGTGCCCACAACCCACCTAACATTTATTTTGTAGGAATTCTTCACCATATAGGGTTTTGAATATCAAATTAGTTGTATAACGAGCATCATAGGGTATTAGATGCCCAAATTCTAGAAATGAGTGGAAAAAGAAGCAGTGATCAGACAAAGAAAGTTGCAGGAGTAAAAAAATAGAGAGAAAAGGGAAAATAGGAGATGACATAGCGAGAGTATGCTTTGGTCCCTTCCACATGCTTTGGACCTAAGAGTTACACATAGCACAATTTCAATATTAAGGCCATGTTAGATCATTTCCACGAATTTATAGTCATTGAATCATCCAAAAATGACACATGAAGAATGATATCAGTTGTGTCAATATTTATCCCCTATTTTATAATACTTCATCATATTTACCTATTTTTACCTACTTGTTTCATAGATTATCCTGATATTAGTGCAATTAGATTTGGAAACTAATTGATTAGGATAATATTCCAATTACTACACATCTAAATAATTAACCATTTAGGTTAAATCAAGACTATGCCATACTATGGTTTAAGATAGATCCATACAATATTACCTACTTCTACCAAAAAACCATATTTCATATTTAATATCTTATCTTGGGTTAGGTCATATGGACTATAGGTCTTCCTTAATGTGTTCAAATCAACTTATGTATGCCTATACAAGCAAGTCTAACCAACTTACTTGAGGATATAAGAAATTTAGAGAACACTCATTTCAAAGTACATTCCTAAAGCACTCTAAGATATCCAAAATTATTTAAATAAAGTAGAAAAACCTAGGAATAGTACATATATGTTTGAAGTAAGCTAAACCAAATTCAAGAGCCATATCTCTCATTCTATAGACCTCCTAAGATAAACCGAGAAAAACCAAGTCAAGAAAAGATAAGCTAACATAACACATCACCATATTTATAAGGGTAAAGGGAAGTAATTTAATATTTACAAGCATAACATTTTATAGGATAATCATAAAACTTACATTATACTTATTATATATATAAGTCCACTATCTTTGTGTTAAGAGAAACAAGGGAAAGATAGGAGGTTGGATTATATTTTCATACATAGTTGCATCTACAATAGGAGAACTACATGAATTTTTATCCCACATTTTAGGAGATGTAATGTGGTTCTTAGATTGAATCAACAAGGTTTTACCATAAGGGTCAATCCAACTCCACCACTTGTGGACTTATGTCCTTTTGATATCTAATCATGTTTATGAAGTGTTAGTGAATTTTTATAGAGTATTAATTTATTATAGGTCATTGAAGGATGTGTTAGACATTTCAAACCCTACCGTTAGAGAGAAAAACACATTTCTAGGACATTGATGATCACAAAATGTCATAGAGCATTATCAAATCTTGGTGCAAAACTGTACTTCTCAATACTAGGGTGTAATATGCTCTAGAACATACTGTATGATTATGTAATAGATCAATTTGTAATAAGAATTTCAAAGACAAAGCACTTCTTATCTTTACAAGTTTACATTTGCAGTTTGCACATGTAAATCATCTTTTTACCTATGTATTCACTTAATTTTACTTCTCTTGAGTTTTAAAGAACACTTTCTATCTTTCCATTTACATTTTGGGATATATTCTATTTACACATAAATGTAACTTATTAATTTATTAAAATATGTAATGTATACTACTCTTATGTCTTAAAATTAATAAGGATATAATGTAACAATAATCACTATTTTTTAATAAGAATATTAATGTGGTTCTCTTAGTTTAACCCTGCGATTGACATTTTCCATGTAAAACCAGTTTGGGTTTTGATGCCATATTTTCCTCTTCAATTTTGGGCTTAAAGTTATTTGTTTTCCATTGGGGATACCTTGGGAAAAATGCTTATCTATTGACCAAAAAATGACCTTATATGATTACCCTTCATATGCTCGCATTTTGGTAGATATCAATACTTCTGTTGATTTCCCAGCTACTTTGGGCTCAAAGTTGTCAACATAATTTATACTACAAATTTAAATTATGAACGGTTACCCTTAAAATGAAGGACTTGTTTATGTCCTAGCCACTTAGCTTCGAATTTTCAGGAAGAGAAGAAACATGCTAATAGTAAATCTTCTTGGTAGAATAATTCTAATCTCAGTCACTTGGTGGTTTATAGTCACTTGAATCTAGGGATTTAGATGTTGGTTCTGAGGATGAGATTGTTTCTTCTAAGGAAGAGGTGGTAATTCTTTCTTCTACCCATGTAAAAAAGGTTTCTTCCTCAAGTCCTAAACCAATGGTGGAAGCTCATACTCTTCCTCTTGTTCCAGTGAAGTTTCATACTCTTGTGGAGAAAGAGAATTTGGAAATTGTCATTCTAGTCCATGATTGTGAAAATTTGAATCCAAACTATGGAGAGGGCTGGACTAAAGTAAGAAAAAAGGGAAAAATATTCCCCTTAAGATGCATTTAAGATCCCAGGGGAAGGAGCCTAAGGGATAAGCTATTAGTTTGTTTACATCTCTTTTTTGTTGTGATGTTTGTTTATTTACTTCTCTTTTGTCCCTTTGTACGTCACTGGAAGAGGCTGGTTCTTTTTGTTCCTCATTAATATTTATTTTTCTTTATTTTTTAATGATGTAATGGGGTAGGGTCCCCTCAAATGTCTTTTACCACTAATCAAAATAACAATCACTATTTTTTTGGTTATGTATAAAAAATACCAAATTAGTCCTTTTTAATAATTTGGTTCCTGTTGAAGACAATGAATCAATTTCATAATAGAGGAGAATAACCTTCCATAGTGCACCAATTAATAGAAGGACCTTGGGTATGCATGGTGAGAGTAATACATCTAAAATGGGTAAGTTTAAGAAAAAAATACTCAGGGGAGAAGGGAAAAAAATCACTTTAGAATGGTTATAAATCAATAAATAGATCATGGAAATTTTGGAGTATGGAAATTTTGTCGACCCTTATAAAGATCCATTTTCCTTTTTATAGCACAAAAATGAAAGAAACCTCATCACATGGATGACCATGGAGGAGGAAAATAAAATTTAATAAAGTATAGTGAGAAATTTTCTTCTAAGGTAAAAGTTTCTTGGCATAAGATGAAGAGGGTTTTCCCATTAAGGAGATAAGGAATGTATTCTTTAAACTACTTGGTAAGGATGAAGAAATTTAGGCCAACATCTTATAATGAGATGTATTCAAAACAATATTTGAATAGATAGGTTAGATTAGTTGATGTAGAACACAAAGACTTTTGTGAGGATTGAAAAGTAAGTTAGTACAAGGAGATGTTGACTATGAATTTTGTTAATAGGACCACGTGTGTAAAAATTATTAAATACAAATAAGGATAGTTACATTATGTATTTACAGACTGGTAAATGTTAAATGGACCCTATCATATATTTTTAGCATTACATTTTTTTTTTATGAAGAAGATATTATATTATATTAATGTAATACGATACAAGATAGCTTTCAAAAAAAGTGGGTGGTATGAGAGCATGCCCCAAAACCAAAATAAAAGCTAGGCTGAGCCTAGAAAAGTGAAGAAAAAACTAGGCAGAGCCTAGGAGATTACAAAATGAAGGAAATGCCTATAAAAATACACAAAACCGAATCATGTAGCAGTAAAAAACATGCTCGAAGTGGGTAGATCATGGTCAGTCAGCCAACCTGAGCAAGGTAAGTCTTTTCCCGCATCTACGAGCTCCCAGCTAGCAACAACTTCTTCCTCCTCATCCACCTCCTCGCGATTAGGTATGGTGAGGCTAAGGTGAGGGAACTTATCAAATGGAGGTGGTGTTAGGGGCAAATTCCACCCTTCAGCAATATGAGGTGTGGTGACAAGTGGAGAGCCCCATCTATGATGGCAAGGCCATGATCCATAACCCTGGTAATGAGATGGTGACGGGATCTGGTGGTGAGGAAGTGATGATCCCTGGCCACATAAGTAAGTAAATTTTTTGGTGGAAAGATTTACTAAAATCATGCTATTGGGAGTGGCTACGTTGGACACCACGTCCTGAAGGTGGGGAGTGTTTGGTAGGAGATGGCATCACATGGGAAACATTACATGGGGATTACCCCTAGTGTCGGAGCAGGGTCTGTAGGTGGTCCACCTATAATGCCACCTTGTTGGCTTGGACTTGTTTATGCAATGACACATTAGAGATCACCATAGACTTGTTATAACCTGAAAAGGATTGATCAACAATAGAATTAACAAAGAAAAAAAATTATTTCTTTCCAAATCAAAAATAAAATCTCTGCTATGAAAGCATGCCAAATTTGGGTGAACATAGGCAGAATCTTGGTATTGTCTCCTAATAGGATATACTGCAAATTAAATCAATGCGGTCTTAACGGAAAGAAAAATGAATGAATCCAATTCCAGGAAGTCTAGAATTTAGGACAAAACCAAAATATATGCAAAAATTTTTCTAGGTGACCACAAAATGGGAATTTGGGAGCTTGAATCCCAATTTGAAAAATACGAGCACTGATAGGAAGTCCTTGTTGCAAAATACACTAGAGGAAATGGGTAATTTTGGGCTCCACAAAAAGAATCCACACCATGGAAAATCACCTACTCCAGGTAGATGGATTAGAGTGGATTCCCCATCGCATGTTGAGTTTATCCACCATGTAAATATGAGGTGAAAGCCAACCATAGCCTTTAATGGATTTCTATTGAGAAATGAAGTATCCACATACCATTTCCAGTCCATCCACCATAGGCGAGAAGAATGCACATAAATCTTGTGTAACATATGGTTAGCAACCGAGCTGACTATTATAGATTAAGTATCTTGGTCTTGGTTAGAGAGCTGAAAACAAGTTTTAAATGTCAGCCAAAAGAACCAGGATTGTGCATTTTTATAGAAGAAGTCCTCAATGGTGTAAATTACACGTTCAAATAATTTGAGCGAGGAGATTCCTGGGAATTCTACCAAACAATTATCTTTTGTTTGAAAAATCGGTGACCACCAGAGAGATTAATGGTTAACCAAGAGCCCATTCTAAAAGCCATCCCTCTTCCACAAAATACATGGCTTAATGCATTCCAAAGCTTTCCAATTTCTCTTGAGTACAAAAGTACTGACAATTTTGATAGGCACGGGGATGATGAGAAGATTGAGAAATCCTAATCCTTTCCATGTAGGGAGGCCATATGGATAACCTTTAGCAATATCATGTCATATTAAAATTTTCCAAAATTCTTGGAAAATAATGCGTCTGATGATCCATTTTACGCAAAGTGCCTACCTTTGACATTGAGTGTCAATCAGATCAAGTCCCGAAGAATTACAGGGAAGGCAACATAACTCCCAGGCCACCTGATGAAATACTTTTCCTGTGGAAGCATTAACACATAAAAAGGGTTTGAGAAAATATTGATGGTGATTCATAGCACCCCTAAATGTCTGCAACTCGATGGGTTGAGACTCTCAGTGCGATTGCATAACATGGAGCTTTTGCCAAGTGTGGGACCTTGCGAAATGGGAAAGCTCTCCGAATGAAGGCCGGTTCCTAATCCTCTATTTAGATGCAGACATAAAAATGTATAGGGTTTACTAAAAAAACCTAAGATAACTTACCAATGAGACATGGATAAGAAGATGGATAAAAATAAACCTAAACTAACAAAGGTGATACACTAGGGGAATGAATAACCCCTGTCTTGCCAATAAACACAAACCATTAAAATGCAATGCAAGATCATGCACAGATAACCAAAATTTGTAGTGAAAGATCAAGAGGATGCAAATGAACATAGAGAGGGTTGATAATCATCCACAGACATGCATTATTTTCTCCAAATGATTGATACAATACACTACAAAATGCCAAGAGGCAAAGTTACATTACAATTTTAGATGGGAGGTTTGAACTCCACAAATTTGCCTGCCAAAGAGAAGAAGTGAGGGGGAAAAACAAGAATGTCCAACCTTTAGAAAGAAGCCCCTCCTTATAATTTAGAGGAAGAATTTTCAACCTTTAGAAAGAAGCCCCTCCAAATCTACCCCAACCACCTCCAAGTTGTATTTAATTCATCTCATTATGGCGGTAGGTGAGAACCCCCGCAAACCCAAAAAATGGCGAACTATATTTTACATTTTTGAAGAACTTGTTCTCACCTAATTAAAGATATCTAGTTGTAGTTGGGTAGAGGACCTTGTAAGCTTTCTGAAAATTCCAACCTTGCGTGTATCTGAGCTCCCTGTGAAAAGTTATGGCCGTTTGAATATCTGGGTAAGGGTTTGCTTTCTGTTGGGTTCGGGGTGTCAATGCTCAAAATGTTGCGCCTCCTGAAGATGCACCTCAGCGCATCCATCATTATGTAAAAATTATCTTAAGTGTGCCATAGGTGCTGAAAATGTGGTGTTGATGCCTTTCAACCTGCGCTAGGGCGCAACCTTTTTCATGTCGACATTTTTCAACCTACGCCTTCCAACCTGCGCTAGGGCGCAACCTTTTTCATGTCGACATTTTTCAACCTGTACCTTCCAACCTACGCCAGGGTGCAACCTTTTTCATGTCAACATTTTCAACCTACGCCTTCCAACCTATGCCAGGGAACAACCTTTTTCATGTCAACATTTTTCAACTTGTCCCAGGGCGCAACCTTTTTCATGTCGACATTTTTCAACCTGCACCAGGGTGCAACCTTTTTCATGTTGAAAATTTTCAACCTGTGCCAGGGCGCAACCTTTTTCATGTCAAAATTTTTCAACCTGCGCCAGGGCACAACCTTTTTCATGTCGACATTTTTCAACCTGTGCCTTCCAACCTGCGCCAGGGCGCAACCTTTTTCATGTCGACATTTTTCAACCTGTGCCTTCCAACCTGCACCAGGGCACAACCTTTTTCATGTCAACATTTTTCAACCTACGCCAAGGTGCAACCTTTTTCATCTCGACATTTTTCAACTTGCGCCTTCTAACTTGCACCAAGGTGCAACCTTTTTCATGTCGACATTTTTCAACCTGCGCCTTCCAACTTGCGCCAGTGGTGGCGTAAATAAATGCCAGGTTTTGAGTTTCTTTGATTTCCATATTCTTCCGTTTGTCCATATTTACCCAGGGAGGGAGATATATACAACAACTTTTCCAGGTTTTGAATGAAGTCTTTATAAGGAACCCAACATGATGAATAGTAAAATTGTGTTGCCACAAGAACTTTGGAACAAATCTAGAATTTTCCAGCCAAAGATAAGGTTTTAGTGATACAATACTCCAATTTTTTTGCCACCCTTTGAATAAAATATTGGTAGAGCTTAGCTGGGAAATCTTGGAAGGAAAAAGGAATCCCCAAGAACTTGAAAATCTCACCATGTTCTAGAATCTTCCAGTCAAAAGTGGCAAGCCAATCTAGTGCAGGAAGAAAGGATTACCAATAGCACTGGATTTTTCGCCATTAAATGGATGAGCCAGAGCCCAAAAAAAAGTTATCCAAGCATTGCATAACATTACAAATATTGGCTTCATCTTCAATGAGTGTAAGAAAGGAATCATCCGCAAAATTCCCATTAAGGAGATGAGATCTAGGATAAGCAGGAAGCGAAACTCCCCTAACTAGACGATATGATTTGGTGTTGGCTAGTAAATACCCAAATCCTTCAGCCACGAGCACATACAATGTAGGAGCTAAAGGGAAGCCTTGTCAAACAGAGAAAAAAATCCCAAATGGTTTCGAGCTGATGCCATTAAAAGAAATTTAAGCAGAGGCATTCATAACAAACATATTAACAGATTGAATGAAAATGGGGCCAAAACCAAGGGACTGCAATATGGCAAGGATGAACGACCATTCAATGCGATCACATGATTTTTCAAAATCAATTTTTATGAACATGGCAGATTGATTAGATCTGTGGGTTGATTCCATGCCTTCCCAAACTACAATGATATTTTCCAGGATATATCTGCCCTAGATGAATCTTTTTTGTTCAGGCTGAAAAATGCTCAAGAAGATATTGCGTAGCTGGATAACCAAAGATTTGGTGATGATTTTATAAGAAACATTCAATCGAGTGATCGGCCGCCAAAAAGTGATTTTCTCTGGATCTCCCTGTTTAGGGATGAATTTTATGTTTCCATTATTGATTTATGGCCCTAATGATTGATTTTGAAACCCTTCAAGGTAAACTTGGAATAGGTGATGCTTGAATGAATCCCAAAGGGATTTATAGAACTCACAGAGGAATCCATCGCATCCTGACACTTTATCATTGGCCATTTATATGGAGGTCCTCAATGGTGAGAATTCTTTCACAGATCACCTTTTGAGCCTAAGAAAATTTACCAAACACAATACCCAAACATTGATCAAGAGTAGTTTGGCGATTTGAAAAAGGTTATTGGGCTAAGAACACAAGCTTGTAGTGGCACACAAAGGCTTACAACATAATTTCTGGGTATGTAATCCAAGTGCCATCCTCTATATTATCCTGAATTTGTTGGGAAGGTTTCTTGGCTTTGAGAGAAATAAAATAATTTTTTGAGACTCAATCTCTGATTTTGAGCCGGTGCATACAGGCTCGGATCTGTGTTCCCCTGGAAGTTTAATTTTCCACAATTTGAATTTGTTGGTGAAGCGTTACAACATGAAGTTGTAGGGTTTATGCAAAAGGATTGCCTTGAAGCACCACCACCACTCAACTAAGGGTCGATGTGTTAGCAGAGTATGAGGGGTGCTAAATTTTGGCCAATTGTCTATTATATATTTTGAGGAATATATTTGTTTGAGTCAGCATGTCCTCCCACCATTGAATCCATCTAGCTTGTATAGGTGGATGATACCACTGGTAGTGAATAGGCCGTGGAATTAAATTCCAAACACGCTTCATATGATTGATAGTGGGGCTGTGATGCATCAAGGTAGTATTAATAAATAATTGGCCTTTATGGAAAAAAGGCTGTGTATCATGCCAAGTGATATGAAATTGTATTTGCTAATGATTTGAAAGGAAATAATCAGGCATGAAATCTATTGGAAAGGAATAAATGCTATCAAACTCAAAATAATCTTGAGCTGAAAACATGACTCTGTCAAGCCGTTTAAGTTTGTGATCTATCCCACCACGTAGATTGGACCACGTAAAGCATGATTCAAAGGTGGGAAAGTGAGAAGAGTTAGAATAAAAAAATCCAAATTTATTACGCATAAAATACCACACTTCCCTTTCACTAGCTTTCTACCTCATCGGGAAGTGGCCACATTTATCATTAAGTGACTTAACCATATTAAAATCTCCACTTATGACCCAAAACACCTCGGGAATGGAGCTGAAGATCCACCACCATAGATCGGGCCTTTAAGACGCATTGTTAGAGGCGTAAACATTAATGAGGCCAAAAGGGCAGCCATCCACATTAAATAGGACCCATATGACATGGTTGGTGGGGTCGATGTTATGGTCAATTAATAAAGGCTGCAATTTGGGAGAAAAAAGAGAAATTAAAACCCCACACCCTACTTCATGATTTCTACAGAAAGCCAAGCTGTCAGGTCAGATGGATTTGTAAACCATTTGTAACTAAAAATCAATAATTTTCACTTCCTACAAAAAGAAAACATCTAATTTTGCACAATGTTGCCGAGTTTCACGCACAACATACTTTCGATAGGAGTTTATAAGACCCTGAATATTACAAGATAAACAATTCATTTGAAACAATGGTCAAGAGCCATATCCCTATCCTCCAAGCCATCAAGGGCATCATATTGATTTTGTAGGAAATAAGTAGTATTATGATGTAAAAAATCCTATAAATCAACCTTTTTCCTATTGGCACATTCAATATTATACTTCGCTTTGGTGGAGTCCATGTTGTGAGCTGAGATATGGTCCCGAGAAATGTGGGAAGGGATTTGGGGCCTTTAGGATGGCCCTTGTGAATTACTTAGTAGAAACTTAACAACATTGATTGTTGGATGGGAGCGCTATAAAAATAATTTTTCTAGTCCATGAGTACCGACGCCACGAGGGTGTGCTAGAATACTTTGGAAATGGGGTAGTTGAGTTGACAGTGACACTTGGTTCTTTAGCAGGAGTCGTTGGCTCTTTAACATGTACACTATGTGGTTGTTCCTTAACATTCGGCTGCCGGGGACCATTAGAAACAGAGGCCTTGGATTTTTGGGCTTTTTTCTTATTGTGTTGGCCCCCGAAAACTTGCAAAACTTCCTCCTACTAGGGTTTAATTAGTTCAGGAGATGCTTTAGTGACATGGTGGTTTCAGGGTTCATAGAGAGGACAATATTTGATCTTGTGATCCGAAGCTTGACAATAGAAGCAAGTGTTAGGCATATTACTATACATGACACACTGAGAGTATCATTTGTGACCCATCTAGATATCCAAAAAATTCCTTTAGTTTTGAGAAAGATGATTCTTAATGCATACTAATTTCTACGGTTAAGCAAGGTAAAACCTATCAGCTTCAAGGTAGACTACCTGACCAAGAGAAGCAGATATTTTTGAAAATAAAGGAACACATGGAAAAGGAAGGCCAGGGCATTCAACCCATACATGAATTGTAAGGGCGGTATACTCAGATATCATGAAGTCCTTGTGCCATGGGGTTAATAGAAGTAGTGATTTGTGAACATACCAAGTGGCATTTCATTCCCCAGGTGCTCTTATGTCAGTCACACTATGTGAAATAGAAAACAATATTTAATTTTAGAAAATGTAATAACATGTGTGCATGGAATAGAATAGAATCCCTCCCCATATGAAGTGTGTGTTGATGCAGATCTCCTAGTCTTGATGCATGGAACCATGTGGATGCAAGTGATGCAACTCTAGATGGAGTGATAGTAGTAAGTGACGCTAAGACCCTCATTATGGTCTCATAATTTTATATTTATAGGGTTCTCTTGATCTAATTTCATAATTAACCCCGAAATGGCCGAATAGGAAAAAGATAAAGATAAAAAATGGTTAAAAAGGCCCAAAAAGTGGCAGGAATATTTGAAAAGGATCGGGGCACCCCAATACAGGCCTAAACACCCTGGTTTAGGCTCAAATGACAAGAAAGTGCCAAAAAATATTGGGCATGTATATAAAAAATGTCGAGGAATGATGAAATAAAAGTAAAACAAGATGTCCAAAAGATGGGATTAATTATTACTTTCTTCACTTAAGAACATTCTAAATACTAGTATGAGACCGGGCTAAATAATGTCTAAAGTGTATGATTTTGTGACTACATTTTCCCCCCTCTTTATGTTGGTGAGCTGAAAGCTTCGTAACCTAAATTCGATAGAAGTACTTACTTGGTATCCATGGAAAGTGTAGTAGAAATGCACCAAAGGACTAGACTCAAGCGTGGAATGATAAAAAAGAATGTGGATGAGCATGGAATCTAAAGATGAAATATGCACATAGAAAAAGTGATGAGAGTGAACCTAGAGTAGAACGCATGTGTAACTACTGAAATGTGTAGTGTACATGCATAGTTAGTAAAGCATGTGATGTTACAAAATATTTTTGTTGCCATTGTTGTTGTTTTTGCCTCCAATTTGACTGCTTGTTTCTCAAATGACTGAACTTGCAAGGAGAAAATGATCAACTAGTCAAATATGTATATATGTAAAACCGCTATGTAAAATACATATGTGCATAGAAATTTGTAAAATACACAAATGTAAAATATGCTAAATGAAAATTTACATGGAACATGTGCACCTGATCCATGTTGAGAGAAAGGGTGTAGAAGGATAGCTTGTGTACTGCTACGAGTTTTTTGGGTGATCTTGCTAGCAATTAGTCCTAACATGAATGCAATTAGGTTAGCATATAAAATTATTCTAAGAATAATTGAATGTGAATTAGATTGTATGCAAGAACAAAAATAGGCAATCAATATTTTAGGGGAGAGAATAAAGGTGGTTGAACAACCCATCTAGATTCAGGGTGATAGATTTGTGGAGTTGTTATAGGATTTAGAAATACTCTCATATAGATATGTATGTGTGTGTGTGTGTGTGTGTGTATACATATATGTGTGTGTATATATGTGTGTGTGTGTGTGTGTGTATATATATATATAACACATAAATTATATGAAATGTTGAATTAAGTTTATTATTGAGCTTATGCTTGTCTCCAAATATGGGGATTTTACCACATTTGGTATTAGAGTAGGTCATCTAGGTCTCTCTGAGCATTGTTTGTTCTTCCATTCATCATTTTCCTTCACACAACAAAATGGCAAATGCTATATAGGCCAGGAGAAAATGACATTTCTTTGTTGTTCATTCCTACTTGTATATTGTCAACAAAATTGCAGAGCGAGCCTCTTGTGATTTTGGTGAAATTCACCATTCACCTGCATCTCCCTCTCTACTTCGATGTTGTACTCTCTATTCATTATTTTTACACCACACCATTCTGTCCATTGTTTGCATTCATTATTTAAAAAAAAGTGTCTTTGTCTTTGTATTTAAAGATCTTGCATATTAGAGGTTTATTGATCTATTTTGGAGGAAATCATTTTCTAGATTTATAAAAATATCTATAACTGATATATATGGAAATTAAAATATTTACAAAATTAATAAATTATTTTATAGATCCCTGCATTTAGATCATATTGTTATATGCGTCAGAGTTCAAAGAATTATGTTAAAGCTTCAAAAGTTCTCTCCTTCTCCTTGGTGATCATGACTTGGTGGTGAAATGTGTGTTACTGCAAATACATTTGGTCTGTATTCACATCCTTAATGGTGGTTAGCTCAGCATTCAAACAATATTAATTTAACTCAGCCTCAAAGCTTGACTCCCATATTGTGGTCGAAGTAGTGTAGAGAGGCACACCCACTGTAACCCCCAAGCTTGTAATTGCTTCCTAGAAATTCTAAGGAAACCATGTACTATAAAAGTTACTATATATGGGGTTTGTAGACTGGTCTGAACCCACTCGTTGTATGTAAACCCACAATGCTAAGGGGAGAAAGTGCAATGTACTTGAATCAGTGTAAATGTGATGTGTTAGTATGTAAACCCTAAATGATGCCCCCCTCTTTGGGGGCACATGCAATGTTGTTGATAGGAGAATGCAGCCCCAAAAGAAGACCAACCATAATTTGAACTAGGTAGCATGGAAAAGTGCTTGGTAGAAACCAAGGTACACATAAACAAGAAGGCTAGCCAAATACAAGTGTAAATAAACAATGCACACATATAGAAAACATGTGTAAGCTACTCAGATAATGTAGTAAATGTAAACACACAAGAAGGCAAGTAAACCACACAAAGCGGGGTGTAAACATGGGACATCATTCATGATGTCGCAAGAAATACAAGGCCATCATATCTACAAACCACAAGCAAGTTTGTACACAAACATAGGGAAAAACCCACATACAATGGAAAATAAAGTAGAAAAGTATAAACAGACAAACAAGTAGTCATGGAAACATATAATCGTGTAAAACAAGTGCTACACATGGAACACCCATTAACATGTTAGAGTAATAACCAATATGTCAAAGTGTGTACGACCAAATGTAGATGTGATAAGTACAAATTGAAACAATACCATGTGAAAGAGATGAATGTGGATGCCCTCAACGACCAATATAGGAAGGGTATAAGGTGAGCATCCATGTCATGTGTAGAGTCTTGTGTCTATGATCCCACTAGAAAAATGTGTGAACATGCATGTGTATATGATATAGATAATGACATATAATAAATCCATCTAACATGTGTAGTAAAGTGATCATGCAAGGCACTAGTAAATAAGAGTAAAGTCACTAAGACAATGCAACATGTTGTGGCTGGATGGAATGGAATGCAAGATGGAATGATAGGAGCCATGTGCCCCTGAGTGGATTGAAGTGTATGTAATGAGGTTCATTTTGTTTTCCCCCTCAGCAGTCAAGAATGAATTGTAAATGAGAGTGCATCATCGGGAAATAGTCAAGTAGTGTTTGTTGTTTGTCTAGCGTGCTGTGATGAGTGTGTATGTAGTGTTCACCAAAATGATTAACTAAAATTATGAAAACTAGGGGGTATGCTAATATAGTTAATCTAATCTAGGAGGATATAAATGGTGTAAATAAATACTTTAAAGCAGTACAAAATGGCTAAATAATTAAAAATAATGGAAATAAAACCCTGACGTGTAAGAATAAAGTGAGGAAAGAACTCAGCTGATTGTAGATGATTGTCGTAGAGTGTTACAAGTCTGATAGGAAATTCTAAAAGTAGGAACAAACACATGGAGGTACCGAATAGGGTGGATCTAGAGGATATGAGAAGATTTCAGTGCCTAGGAGGAAACTGGGGTGCCCTGGGGAACTCTGGTATGTAGAAATAGGTGCCCTAGTCTCTGAAAAAGCTTAAAATTTGATTCTTTCAAGGTCAGAAGATGACTTGTGACCTTCACTATTTTTCGCACTAGGTTTACTGAACTGCGTTGAATGTAATGAATAATGTGATGAAAAATTTCAAGAGGCAAAAGGATTATGAAACCCTAAAAATAGAGAAATTCAAATAAATGGGTTAGAATGACCTCAGTTGCCACAACAGTGGGCTTACTAATTAAGCGCTACACTACATTTCAGACCCAAATGTAGGTCTAGTGTATGTGTGCATGTTGTGCCCTAGGTTCTCTTGTGGTAGTCGCACTATGTGAAATAACAAGTAACAACTAAATGTAGAAAATGTAATAACATGTGTGCATGAAATCGAATAGAATCCCTCCTGCTATGAAGTGTGTGTTTATGCAGATCTCCTAGCCTTGATGCATAGAAATATGTGGATGAAAGTGATGCAAAGAATGAAACTCTAGATGGAGTGTTAGTAGTAAGTGAAACTAGGACCCTCAATGTGGTCTGATAACTTTATATTTATAGGGTTCTCTTGATCTAATTTAATAATTAACCCTGAAATGGCTAAATAGGAAAAAGATAACGATGAAAAAAGTTTAGGAAAAGGCCCAAAAAGTAGTGGGAAGATTTGAAAAGGATCGGGGTGCCCCAGGTGGGACTGGAGCGCCCCAGTATAGAGCTAGGCACCCTGGTTCAGGCTAAAATCATGGAAAAGTGTCAAAATAGACTGGTCATGTATATAAAATCGTGCAGGAATGTCGAAATAAAAGTAAAACAAGATGGATAAAATATAAGATTAATCAATGCTTTCTTCACTCAATAACCTTCTAAATAGTAGTATGAGACCGAGCTAAATAATGTCTAAAGTGCATGATTTTGTGACTACACCAGGTGAAATTCTAGTGTATAGAAAGAATGGTGAGAAGGGTTTATTCTTTGGGCATAACTCCCTTCAACTAAATTTAATATAAATACCCAAACACTAGGGGAAACTATGTAGAGTAATTCTACATATGTAATATAACTCAAAGGTATGACCACTCTTATATGGTCCACTTTGTATTTCCTAGTCTAAATATGTTTTTTTTCTATTTATTATTTATTTTGTTATTGTAAATATGTACTTTTGTAAGGTTTTTTGAAAAATGGAGCATAGGGGAAGGTTGATTAAGAAAAATACTATTCCCACAAATAATCATTTGTTATGTTAGTAGGAGGGTCATTTCCATAGTAGATAAATGTAATTGGCATAAAGATAATGATATATCAGGTTTGGAATAAGCTAACCAACCAAGGTGGGATTAATTATTTTAGGATTTTTATCTATAGAATCCATTTCTAAATACAATGAAGAGACATGTCCAACTTGAGGTAACAAGGCATGTATGTGAAGGAACATACATGTTACTTTGTAGGTATTATGATTCTAAAAAGGAGGAGAGGAGAACAAGAAAGAAAACATACTAATTAAATGACCAATACATTTTTTAATATGGGGACCAATTCTATTTTGAGGTTGTAACGCCCACAAAATTCCCTCACGAAACCCAAGACAACCCAAAAATTAAATTGGAAAAATTACTGGATAAATTTTTTTGTTAAAACCGGTTGCAATGTTTAGCTAAATTCTTGGTTAACAATCTATCATTTTAATTAACAATTAAATTATATTATTTAATCTCTAGTTCGGGCTTAAATCACCACTTCTATAATCCTTATTTAGTTTAGTATACAAGTCCAAATGTCCTTTAGTAATTTATATCATTTAGAGCTAAGTCTAAACTCACCCTCCCATTGATTAAACACAAATAAATTGAATTCCTATTATAAACATTGCCTAGTTACCAAGGAGAAAATTTTACTTAATTAATTACAAGAATCATGGACTTTTATTAAAAGGTCATTAACTAATCAATTAGGTTATAAAATAAATTTAACTTCTACACCACTTAAGTGGCCCCATTCAAAGTTGACCCATGCAATTCATTTAAAGTATTCTCACCTAACCCTCACCTAACTTTTGTAGGGATGTTTCTCAACCCTTAGATGGATTAAATCCCAGCCTTTGGATCTTAGGGATTCAAATTAGCCCTAAAATTCTCTATGAAAATATTTTATTCATTCTTTCGACTTATTTCCTCATTTTTCATTTTTTTTAAAGGATTATGGGAGGAGAAGGAGGGGAATAAGTAAGCCATGGAAGGATAATAGAGCTTAGGATAGATACACAATATTTCTTGTTTATACTATTTGTAGTTCTTTGTAGGGTTTGTCTACATTTTTGGCTTGTTATTCCATTTCACCCTCTCCTAGGGTTTGGATAAAAATTTCATTTGTTGATAAGATATTTCATTGTTTTTCCCCTATTTGACAAATGAGCATTTTCCCTATTTTAGATATATTTTAAATGTGTATGCATACAAATTATACACACACACAAACACACACACACACACACACATTGCCAAAAATATAGGGTGCGGGTTTAAAAAAAAATGCGCAGACTATGAATTTATGGCCGTCCCCCCGCCCCCCAAATGCCCACTTTATTAAAACCATACTACAGGCCATGCCCAAGCAATATATATATATATATATATATATATATATATATATATATTTACAATTGAATTTATACAATTAAAATTAATTATAACTATATATAGATTTATACTAGTCTTTTTCTTATTCTTAGAAATAAAATCGTAATAAACTTAATATATATGAATTTGTAAAACAATTTTATATAATCAAACTTAATTATAATCACATCTAAGTAGGAATGTATATATACATTTATTCACTTATATAAATATATGTATTATTATTATTATTGTTTATTCTCTCTAAGACTAAAATTGAGAGAATAATATGATTCCATACACAACTCATTCTACAAAATGATAATAGCAAAAGGGATATATTTACTCATTCTAAAAATTTTAACAAACTACTTTCCTTCCTACAACTTGATAAGGAATGTAACAAAACTTCTATATTCTCCAATACACTTTCTTTTCAATAAGGAGTAATAAGCTATTTGTCCTTTTTCTTCTTCAATAACAATTAAAATGACAACCATTTCACATAGCAAGTGCATTTTAACAAGAATCTCAATACTTTTAAAATGAAACATATCATATTTTGGAGATAATGAAACAAATTAAATTAAATGAGATGCATTTCCATTTCAACCCATATCAAGTTTTCTATTTCACGTAAACAATGTAAAATTTTATAGTTTCCATTCCCAACACTAACACATTTAGAATACAAATTTTTCATTTAAACACTCTTAGAAGAGTTTACAAGTAATAATACAACTTTCTTTCAAGCATACAAATTTACAATCTTCCACTCAAAGTGGGGAATGATGAAATTGACAAATTACAACATAAGGACTTTCTACAAGGCCAAAAAACAAGTCTTCATTGCATGACTTCTCTCCCAACTTGTAGCTTTAAACTTGTATTCCTCAATCTTTCAAAAACTTGGATCATAATACAAAGAAAGGGGGAATAAGGGATGCTCTCTACCCAACCTTTAATCCAATAAGGGGAGAAGCCATCCCTTTATTAGCCCCCAAGCTCCAACCAAAGAAAAATGAGGAATCTTGAGCAACATTTGAAAACTATTTACAAAAATGGCTTCCACAAACAAAAATACAATCCAAAACATTCAACACATTTAAATGGACATACTCAACAAAATTCACAACTTTCTCAAACAACACAATAGGCTTGATATCAAACCAAAAGGAGCAAAGAATATGGGAACCAATTCCTTTTACCTCCCAATTGAAGTAGGAGTTTACCCAAAACCTCCATGTGCATAATACAAAACAAAACATCCTTATTTCTCCCCTTGCAAGTATGCAAACATATGTCCATGTTTTCCTTTTCACTCCCCATAAGTGAAAATATCAATCACACTCCCTCCAAGATGCATGCCTCACATCTCCCTTTTCCCTCTCCAATGGTCTCATAAATCTATCTCCCACACCCAACTTAAGGTAACTACCCAACCACACAAAAACACATTCACAACATTCATATAATACTTAACAACAACAATTTTCACATCTACAAATATAATAAGAAAACAACAAAGGTAGAGATCCTACCTCTATATCACGATTCCAAGAGACTTCACTCCACAAGATTTTGACACCTTCAAGCCAAACACACTCCAAAAACAACTCCCACAAGCTCCCAATTTCAAAAATGCACAAGAAAGAAAATGAACAAGTAACCCCAAATCCATCAAATTCCCTCAATAAATAGAAATGGGATGTGTGGATTATGAGGTGGATCCATGTCGGATGTCACTTCATCATTCCTCACTCCCAAAACACAAGTCAAAAAACATGCCTAAGACAATAAATGAACATGTGATACTTATGACAAGCCGACATGACATTCAAACTTGCACACCAAGTCTACCAAGGATAAATTAATTGTGGTAAGTAGGAAAGTGAAATTATTTTTCACCCCTTTACACTCCAAAGTGCATAAATAAGTCTAAAATTAACTCCCCATACCATAGGTAGGGTTGTTGGGTAAATTTAAGAGGCATGGGACAAGCTTAGCTTGTCCCACAAGCCCCCAAAAAGGCCTCCCAAGTCAAAATCCGAGTTTTTAAGTTGGAGAAGGGTATAAAACACAAAAAGTAACACAAATCTAACCCACATCCTCAATATTTCAAGGATCATCTACCCTCATAAATATCTAATTGTCACATCCTTATTTTAGTTAACAAATTAAGCTGGATTGGCTTAATTAAGACACATTAGTAATTGCTAATAAAGTGATTACACTTTCCAATAATTAAAAACATAACACAAAATAAAACACACACAAAATTAAAAGAAGAGGAACATTACCCCCATGGCCACACATGTGAGGTCACCCGCCATGGGAAATCTCCTAACTAGGCATGCAACAACATAACATAACATTACATAAGTTGTCAAATTTTGGCCATGTTGCATAACACCCGACATCCTTCCGTGGTTGGCTCCCTATCCCTTTTCGATGTATGTGATAAAATTTCATGCAATAAAAACAAAATACCTCTTTGGACTTATGGTCATATTAACAACATCGAGACAATATATATATATATATATATATATATATATTATATATATATCAATAATCATCTTCTGAAATTAGCAATTCTATCATCTAGCATCATACAATTAATTCGATTTTGGCATCCATAAAATCATAAATCTACTCAAAACATCCAACATAGGCTATGCATCCAAAATATGACAGGTTAGTATAAAATCAAAATATTGTAATCAACATATATAACTGTCTATCATCGCCATCTAGTGTATCATAATAAAAATTTAAATTATAGAATGTTAATAGTTCAAATATCCGCATAGTCCATCATCTACTAATCAAAATATAATACTCAAATGTCTAAGGATCAATCTAATAGTAATAACATCATAATGAAATAGAGTCGAAGAGGAGTGGGCACTATAGAGGTCACCTTATTGGCATAAATATCATGATATAGTGGAGTTTACCTTATTAACCTATCATTGGAAAGGAAAGGAAATAACTTAAACGATATCCATTATGTTCATATTTATAAATCAAGGTCATTTATAATGGCCCTCTAACATCAAGATATTAAAGGGAAAACATCAAGATATTTGAAAGTAAAACTTGCACCAGTGGATATCAGTGCAATATCATTATATTATTCAGCTATCAATTACACCTGAGTGGTGTAATGGAGACATCGATAGGGAGGCATTGAAGAAGTTAAAGTTGAAAGAGTGAAACATTGTAGGAGAAAGCGAGGTGATATAAAAGGGGATATGTGTAGGAGAAGTCTAGAGATTGGGAAATTATTGGAGGGATTGTACAAGTGATCCTCATATTTCTTTTGGTAGGTCACAAATGAACCATGTGTCTTTTTTGCAAACAAGTTGAAGGAGAAAGGGTGTTGATGTGCAGATCCTTGAGGCAACATATTATTTAAAATTCATCTCTAGATTTTTTAAATTCCTCCATTTGAGCTTTTACTTCCCTCTTATTTTATAAGTAAACTATTGTAGATAAATTAATCACCCATATACTGGTGCAGAGAAAAATTACAATGGATGTATTATGCTTCAATTTTAGCAATAACTCAAAACTATGAAAATGGAAGGAAATTTGGGCAACACTTTCATTTTGAAAAAGGATTATAATAAGTAAATACTGAACATATATTATAATAGTTAGATCCTGAACATGCCAATTTTAAGGGGCTAATTTTAACCTTATTAATTAATATGGATTAGAGTTATATATTCAAAAACTTCAAATATAATTTGAAGGAAATATGCTAGAAACAATTAAAGGATTTAGACTTGCAGACGTATGGAGGCAGTTCCGAACATACTTAAAAATCGATGTGAATATTGTACTTGGATGGCAGTGTCTTTTTGGGATTATTCAATCATAAAATCTCCCTCTTTGTGACTGTTGAAATTAATATGATTTGATCTTGAATAAAGTTATTTTTGGATGTGTATTGAATGAACTTTATGATTGAATAGAATATGTCTCCATGGTTAACATTTATATGGATTGAACGGGTTCCATTTCTCATGGTAACATCGTAGCCATTATATATATGTTTTCTAGTAATAAACCACATTATTTATGTGACTGATTAACTATTATGTTAAGTGTAGTGCCCACTTCCCTTCAACACTTTTCATATTGATTATGATACTGTTGACTATATTATGGACATTATTATAGTTTTTATTTAGTATGGTGTTAGATGTCAGATCATGGATTATTGTTGACTCTTATTCATATATGATGCATGATGATTGTTAGAGACATTTTATATAGATGTTGACATGTTGTTGGACATGGTTATGTATGTATATGTATGTATGTATGTATGTATGTATGTATATATATATATATGGATGTTGTTAGGACATGTCATATTTGGATATATTGAGTAGACCGAGAAAATTGAATTTAAAATTGATGATTATATAGTTGCTAATGAAATTGTAAGTGATATTGTTGATTTTCTGGATGTTGTTGTGATTCATATATATATATATATATATATATATATATATATATAATTGATGATTTTGAAATTATATTATATTCATTTAGATTTTTTGATATGGCCACGAGGACAAAGGAGGTATTTGTGTTTTGTAGGTTAAAATATCACAACACACATTGGGGGATTGGAGACCAACCACTTTGGAATTCTAGATGAATTCAACAAGGTCACCATGGAAACTTTATTTGTTTGTGTGTGTTTGATAGTTGTTAGGGATTCCCATGGGGGGTATCACCTTAAAATGTGACCAAGGGGTTTTAGGTTTATTTTATTTATTTTCCTTGGTTTAATGTTGCATGTGTTTATTTTGTGGTGCTTTGACTCCTTTCCTTATTTATTAAATGGTGTGTTAATTAATGTGAGTAATCATATTGTTAAAAATTAATTAATCAAATTGGGTCATAAGAAAGTAATTATTAGACTTGTTGGCCTAAAATTAAAGTGTTGTAAGAAATGTGTAAGTGATGTGTAAGTTGATTTTGGAGTATGAAACACTCCATCTTCTTTGAAATTCGAAATTGTCCTTGGAGGATGATTTTAGAGACTTGCAGGATAAGTTAAACTTGTCCCATGCCTCTTAAATTTATATACCATCCTTACCTATGGTTAGAGAGTTAAATTTATTCCTTCTTTATTCCTTTTTGTAAGTCAAGTTGAATGTTTTTATTGCACTTTTCTTACATGGTTTTAATTTCAGTCCTTTAGGGTGTGGGCTTGTCTTGGAGTGTGTAAGTAAACTTTCATTTATTCACCTGCTTATTTATTGTGCCTTGGAGATTGAAGTTGACTTATGAGTTGGAGTTGAGGATGTGTGATGTGGTATACCACATGGATCCACCTCATCCTCTTCTCTTTCCTCTTATATAAATTTGAATTCCTTAGCTTGTTTTGGGGTTACTTCACCTTGCATTACTTCATTTTGGGAGACTTATTTTGGTTCTGGGAGCTCTTGCAATTTTTGGAGAAAGTTGGAGATGGTCAAATGCTAGTGGATTATTGATCTTGGACTGTTTTACATTGGAAAGCTTGTTGTTTGGAACTTTGGAACAAACTCTATCATGGAGAGGTAGGAGCTTGGCTCTTGAAATGCTTATTTTTTGTTTATGAAAATGTTAATGTGTGAATGTTTTGGCATGTTTGTGGGATTTTGGGTAGATGGCCTTGGAATGGTGTAGGAGAAGACTATGGTGTTTATTTTGTGGGAGGAACAAGTGTGTTTTAGGGAGGTATAAGGGAGGAAGGAGTTGAGATTTGGGTTCCACCTTATAAAGAAATAGCTTGCATTTCTTTACTTGTTATGGGATGCATTAAGATGTTGGGGAGGCATAAGGAAATGTGAGGAATAAGAGGTACTTGTGAGGCATAAGGAATGTCAGGGTTTTGATATACTATATTTTAGCGGTTTGTAATTTAGGTGGTGATACCCATTTCCCCTTTTGGGAGGCATAAGAAGTATCCCCCATAGTTTTTTGCTCCTTTGAATTTTCGATGAAGCCTCAGTAATGTTTTTCATGCTTTTATGTAGTTGTAAACTACATTCTATTTGGACTATGTTTTTATTGTGAAAATGATACTTGTGTGTTTGTGGAATCCTGTTGTTTCCATGAGTTGGATCAAATCTTTTATTGCACTATGGTTGGGGCTCGAGGGACAATGAAGAATGATGGCTTCTCCTCTTCATTGAATGTCTTAGTTGGGTGGAGAGCGTTTCCTTTCCCCTACTCCTATTGTGACCAAATTGGAAGAGTGAGAAATACACATGTTGTTGTTCTAGAGCAAGGAAAAAGACAGTTGGACAGTCCCTTGTTGAGATAAATTTTATCGTAACCTTTCCCACTTCAAGTGGATGAACTTGTAAATGTTTTGTAATGGAAAGATGTTGTGTTGATTATGAAAGTTGTAAGGTGAAATGTAAAAGAGATAAACTCTATTTTTGTTTTGAAAGAATGTGAAAGAAATTGCATTCGAAGAATAAAAGAAGGATTTTACAAAGTTTTCTTTTGGAATCAATAAATGATGTATTACCTTTCTCAAATTACACTATGGTATTGAATCTGATATTTTAAATGTAATTGAAATATTTGATTGAAAGAAACAAATGCGTATGAAGGAAATGTAATACTTTGTTTTGTGAAGTGCATGATTTGAAAAGAATAAAAGTTACATTCTTGTCTTTGTCATTTGATTGAAGGAATGAAACCTTTTTGAAACTAGCATGAAATAAATTCATTTGTAAGGCAAGTAAAATAAGAACCATTGAGTTAATTTTGTTGTTTCCATTTTTCCTTCACGTTAAACTCTGTAACTTTTACCATAATTGAACAGAACGAACCTGCAATAAAAAAATAATAATGAAACATTAAAATTGAACATGCCAGGATATAAATGAGTTCAATTATACAAAAACTCTTAAAGGAAAGCTTTCAAAATATGGCAAAACTGAGTTCAAAGCTTTCACAGTTGCTTTGCTGTCAAGAAATGTAAATGTTCAAATTACAAATCAATTAGACAAATTGAATCTTGAAATCTTTCCTAAATCCATCTAAAAAAAATGCTTCATGTCTATTTGACATGTTGAGAGAGGAAGAAGATCAAATTGAACAATTCTCATAAATTAAAATTTACCAGTTTGCACTATAAAAGTCTGCAGATCATTTTCATGAAATTTACCCCTTGAACTCTATAAAAATTAATAATTAATGATTCCTGTGTAAAAAGGATGTCGAGAGCTTTCCTAAAGTCCTTGTTTTCCCAAAACCGAGCTCTCTATCAAAATTTATGGCCTTATGAAGTTTTTCTTCATTCGACGTAAAAATAAATAAAAATAAAATAACATAAAAATAATTCTAACTGTAAAAAAAAAAATTGAAAAAAATTTCCTTGGCAGACCCGTAGGTCCGAATTTTCCCTTAGTGCTTCAAAAATTTTTTGGGAAAGTTTTCCTAATTTTCCCCGCTGGCCCGTAGCCAATAAGAGGCTACCATGTGGCACCACGAGGCGTTGGTGGAGGGGTGGAACCCTTTTAACTTAGTGCTTCAAAATAAAAATATTGGGAAAATTTTCTAAATTTTTCCTGCCGCCTCGCCAGCTCGAAGCCAATCAGGAGATACCATGTGGCATCGCGAGGCATCGGCAGAGGAGTAGCTTCCTTTTTGCCTTCTGTACTTTCAGAAAATTTTCTAAAGTTTTCCTGCCGCCCTGCAACCAATCGGGAGTTGCCACGTGGCATCACAAGGCATGGGTGGAGGCGCGGGTGAATTTTACCCTTTTTGCCCTTCGGGGCGCTATAACTCTTTTATGCCTACCACCCTGCTTTCCCCACGCCAGCTTAGGACGTGCCACATGTCCCTTGCAGTAGGGTTCATTTTAAGAGACCTCTTGGAAATCGGAGGTGGAGAATACCTGGTGAATATCCCCGGAACTGGTTTCGCGGGAAGGCGAATTTTTTGGGGGTTGTATGAAAAAATTTCGCCTGATTGTCAATTGGTGCGAAAGAAGGCTGCAGACGCGCGACAGGAGATTTTGCTGTCGCGCATCACAGTGACGCACGTCAATAGACCTTAGTGATGCGCGTGTTGACGCGCGTCACTAAGGTCTATTGACGCGCGTCACTGCATTTTCTTGACGAGTGGCAGCAAAATATCCTGTCGCGTGTCTGCAGCCTCTGACCTCTGCTTTCTCATCAAAAATCTTCGTGTCTGAGGTCTTTGTCACATGTCAACTCTACACTTCTCTCTCGTCAACAACCCATTTCCTCTCGCGCATCCACTGTCTGAATATATTGTCGCGCGTCAACACTGCCCATGTCGCGCGTCAACACCTCCTCATGTCGCACGTCACCACTAGCCCATGTCGCGCGTCACCACTGCACATGTCACGCATTCACCACTGCCCATTTCGCTCGTCACCACTGCCCATGTCGCGCGTCAACACCTGCGTCATGTCGCGCGTCACCACTGCCCATGTCGAGCGTCCACCACTGCCCATGTCGCGCGTCACCACTGCCCATGTCGCGCATCACCACTGCCTCATAGTCACACGTCAACACTTCCTATGTCACACATCAACTCTTCCTCTTTCACGCGTCAACACTACCCAAGTCGCGCATCAACACTTCCTCTGTCGCGCGTCAGTACAACTGCTTGTCACGCGTCAACAATCACAGGCTAACAGTAATCTAAATCTCTGGTGCTTAAGGGTATGAGAGTTCAAATTTCACAGTATTGGTAAATTTGTTAAGCTACTTGAGGTATACTACCCGGCGAATCAGCTAGGTTTTTATAGGAGATGTTTTCAAATGAAGGTGAAGCCGACCGCCTAGAAAAAATATACTATATATTTTAGGCGAACAGGACACCGACCCACTCCGAATAATTCACCTTTTCAAATTTTCATAAAATGAAATTTTCGCCATATTACGAATATTCACCGCTAAAATTATCCCTGCCTTGCGGACTCGTGGGAGCACGGGTGTAAAAGTGGCTTTTTGCCCCCGTGCGGGAAATTTCCAAAAACGTCTCCTGCGGCCTCGCCGACCTGACTCTTTCCTCGGAAAAAATTTCTCCCTGCGGTCCGCAGACCTGCCGTGGGGAAATATTTTTCTCTGTGGCCCGTAGACCCGCCCTTGGGGCAAATTTTCTCCCCTGGGCCCGCTGGCCCATTCTTGGGGAAAATTTTCACCCCTAGGCCCGCTGGCCCCTAACTTAAGAAATATGAGGTTTTAGGAGGACTTCTTTATATCAATGGAAATGTGAGAAAATTTCCTATCCATTGGGAATGATTTAGGAAAATTTTGAATGCATTAATTTTGGGAAAAATAAAATTTAATCTTTAACTGAGTTCTGGGAGTGGGTAAGTAAGAATTTACTCTGATGATTTTAATATGTATTCTTTTCCCCCACTGTAATTAAACCTTGCTCTTGTCTTAGATCTTGCGAAATTAAATACTTTGGGTATTTAATTGTTTTGGTCCCTTAACCCTAAAATTTTAATTAGGGAATATTTAGCTAAAATGTCAATGTAATCAGTGGTTAAATTAATCCCTAAGGAGATTTGAGCTAGGTGTGGACTTATTACACTTGTTGCTTTATAATCTGGAATCAGTAATTATTATAATGGGAAAAGTTATCAGTTGAATTTAATTGTCCTTGAGACTTTGGTTGTTAACACTTAAAAATAAAAATAATAATTATTCCATAATTTTGTAACTAAACCTAGGTTGTTCATGGGTCTCAAAAGGGAGATTTTAGTGGGCGTTACATTAAGAGGAAGGTCATTTCTATTACAACAACCACATCATTGGCATAATAATTACGATATATTGGGATCTATATGTTACCACAGACCAAACTAACCAATTAATGTGGGATTAATTCTTTTAATTAAATAAAAGAATAGTGATAGAAACAATTCCTTGGATACCATAAACCCCGAAAAAACAAAAAAAAAACAAAAAAAAAATCAATAACCAATCAACAATTAATCTATCGATGAAAAAAAAAAAAAAACACAAAAAAATATTCTAAAATCCTATCAACGTCAATTAGATTTTCAGGTCGGTCTAACAATATGTTTATTAAATTTCCCATCATAGTACTTAATACTAGATGGTTACACTCACAATAAAAAGAATGGCCCAGATAATTTCGATAATTTCAAATTTTAATTTTATTTCCAACGGTTTAAAGTAAAAAGAGTGGCCCAAGATAATTTCAAATTTGAATTTTGTTTCCAACGGTATAAAATTCTTGCGCCATATAAAATTATCACATATGAGATTAGAGGTGACGGAGTACAGTTCTGGGTTGTGTAGGCAATGGAGTCCGTAAAACGAAAAGACAAGAGCAAGAGTGAGAGCAGCAGCGATGGAGCAGCTATTACATCTCCTTCTTCTCCGCCTTCCCAATCGGCGCAGTCGAAACGAAGGAGCAGATCCCCCAAATGGAGTGAGGATGAGATCAAAGCTCTTGTTCGAGCCAGGGCCTATTTCGATCACCTGTTCACCCGAACAGACAGTAATAAGAAAGATATTTGGCACCGAATCGCCCTCCGTTTGCGAGACAGTGTGTTCTGTATGTGCGAAAGGACTGCGCGAATGTGTGAAATAAAATGGACAAATCTGAAGCACAACTACAACAAGGCGAAGGATGCAGGCGAACACATTGAGGGCTATAACTTCCATGATGTTGAATGTATTCTTCGAAACAAGAATAAACCAACAGTGGCGGATAAGGAGAGATATATCACAATCACGGCGGGGAGTGTGAGTAAGCGAATGTACATAGAAGCGAGCACAGAGAGTATGATGGATAGTATTATCTCCATGTTTGGCTTGATATTTCTTCCTCAATTGCAGGGGCGCCAAATTTGGCTTGCCGACGGCGAAGGTAGACTCCATGCAGTTGACAGGAATTTGCCTGCGTATGAAACATACTCTCTCTGCATTCATGCTGCTCCACCTGGTCTAGGAAATACCATCCATTCGTGATCTGCATCCTGATATCAATAAGAGAAACGATTATGTGTATGAATGGAACTGATCATTAGGTTATTAGGTCTTAGCTTTTGAATGACACCTTACTGTACACATGATGTTATTCACTTTGGACAAGTTTTTTGCAATGTTAATGTTTGAAATAGGTATTTTAGAAAAACACTTACCATTTGTAAGCATTAAGTTTTAATTGAAATAGAGCTTCCCAATGAACATACTATTCATTTGGTAGTAACGGACCACATAATGGTTGATTGTTTGGTTTTTGCAATCGAATATATTGGTATGCTCTTAATATTAATAATTTTTAATAAGATTTTTACAGGAATATATAAACTTTCTCAATTGTAGACACATTGATTAATAATAGATATCATAGTATTGTTGTAAACAATAAAGTGGAAAACATATAAAAGGAAAATGAGTATACATAAGAAATCTTCTAAAATTATTTTATTTTTTATTTTAATTTGATAAGAGAACACTTATTGATATCATCAACTGATTAGATGTATTCCAACTTTTTAATACCATTCGACTAATTTTTAAGAAATTGTTTTTGTTAACGTTTTAATTGAATGTTATAAACTTATAAATACCAATAAAATTGGATTGATATTTTTCACAGTCATGTGTTATCCCTTCATTAATATATTTTTTCTTTGAATAAAATTGCTCAACCTAAGCATTATGCATAAATATGCAAAAAAACATATCCTCAAAATACATGCAAGGTTGTTATAGGTTAAGTCACAAATTCTAATTTTGCATCACACAATACTAATGTGTTTGATGAATAAGATCCTCCCAATAAAATATCTTAAATATGATGTAAGTGAATACATAGACTATTACCATATACGTAACAAATTTTTATTACTTTAAATGATCTAATACATTTAACATAATAAATTTTAAACCAATGAAAAATTTCTTTAGATATTTATATTTAAATTTAACATAGAGATCATACATTGTAATTCTTTTTTTTAATTGAAAAAAAATATTTTTATATATAAAAGAGAAATACAACGATAATCATACAAAAATTAGTTGGAGAAAGTCACATCTCAGAATGTCTAACACATTGAGTGAGATAGGCCTTGAGAAAGAGGCCAATCTACATCAAAGCCACTATAAAAGTGCAATCATCATTAAAACATGGAGAAAAAAACAAGGAGCCAAAAAACTAGGCTATAAACGCAAACATGGAAGATGGAAGAGGCAACGAGGGGATGTCTAGTTTATCACCCATCCATAATAAAAAGGGTTAGCTGAGTATGGGATGGGCTCTTACCCACTTTTTTATTGTTACTATTGATGTTGCTATTCGGGAACATCAGTAGATGACCAAGAGGGAGAAATGGAAAGAGCCATTTGTGGATATTTTTCCTATTAAGGGGCATTCTAAACAACAACACCAGAGTCACTGAGATGACCAAAGACCCTATTATGAGCATGGGAAGGGGGATGAGAGAAAGATACCACTATCGGTGAGGAGAGGGGCTTCACCGAATCTTAGAGTGATGTATGTGAAGCCCCCGTCCTTAGGACGAAGGAGGAAAGCAACGCAGACGAGGTAGTGAGAGAAGAAAAGTAAGAGCATCCAAAGGCACATGACTAACTTCACAAGGGGCGATGACCCAATAGTCAAGAAATCCCTAGAGGTGATCAACCTCTAGCCAAAATTTTGTAGACACTAAATCACACTTTGGGTAATTATCTAGTCCTGGTTGCATACTACTAGTCATACAATTCCTGACTTTGAAAAGTATTGATTAACCCATGTCTTTTGCCTATCTTTCTTTAATTTCTTTTGACACTTTCAGTCTTGCACTTCCACTTCCTCAGTCTGCATTGTTACATTTCTTCATTTGACAACCTGGACACCAACGTCCAATGAGGACACCAATGCCTGGCACCCTCATCCCCTCTAGGCGCTCCTGCCCCCTTTTCACTCACACTTTTTGGGTCCCCTTCTAGCCATTTGAGTAATTTATATTTTTGGTAGTAGACATTTCCGGGGTTGATTACGAAATTTGAAGGAAAGGAATTATATAAATATAAATTTATGTGACCATAATGAAGGACCAAACACTAAGCCTTACTAGCACCACCTAAGGTTACATCCGTCAAGGCATCTATAACTCCATTTGCATCCATATAGCTCCATCACAAGGGTCAAAGGATGGTTTTATACATACATGCATAGGAGGGGAGTCCATTTTATTCCATGGACACATTATTTACATTCTACGTCTAGTTACTTGCTCAGTACTTCCAAGTGCGACACACAAAGATAAAGCTAGGGTAAGATTTCGTGCACACACATAAAACTACATTGGGTATGAGGTGTAGTGGAACACTCAGTCATAAGTCCATCAATTTGGTAGTTAAGGAAAGTCTGACCCCTTCATATGCTTCTTTATTTTTTAAGGTTTTGATGCTTTGATTGGTGTTTTGTGGGTGATTTATCCATTACATATTTAAAGTGACATCTAACGAAATTCAACGACATACACATGAAAAAATACAAAAAAGTATAAACATCTTGTGACCCTAAAAATTTGGACTTTTGACCATTTACACAAACTAGGGTGCCTAGAAACCAGTACTAGGGATCCCCAAGTGCCCATATCCGGCCTCTACTTGAACCCCACTCCAACGAAATATGCCAAAAATGTAGTTTCCTAGGCTTCTGTATGATGGTCCTCCATTTTTGTTTAGCTGGTCTCCACTGCGACATAGTTCAACAACCTCCGTGAATCAACGAAGACTCTTCTAGTCCTCTATGCACATTAGGGTTTCATATCTTTATTACTTACTTACTTGGGTTAATTTTTGTATTTCATTTACTGCTCCTATAGAATCTAGATTAGGCTACATATACCCATATTTAGTATAATCATTTTGGTGAACCCGAACTTTGAATGCACCTCCTCCTTAGGAATCTTCTTATGATGCCCACTAAAAACAACCCACTTGAGACCCAAGAACAACCTAGGATTAGTTAGGAAAATTATGGAATATTTTTTTTGTTTAAAAGAGTCTACAACCAGGTTACAAGACAACAGTTGTTGCAAGCAAGTTTCAAAGCCAAATACTATTAATAGCTTATAGTTTTATTAATACGACAATTATAAAAGATCACAAGGTCCAAACTTAGGGTTAGATTAATCAATTAGGTTAAGAGGGTAATTTCTCACTATACCACTCTCTAACAGGCTTAAAAAAATTCAACTTGATTTTTCTCAAAAATTAATGCACTCAAAACTTCCCAAAAACATTCCCATTAGATAGGAAATTTCCTCACCTTTCTGGTGATATAAAGAAGTCCTCCTAACTCCTCATATTTCTCAAGTTATGGGCCGACGGACCTTGGGAGGAAACTTTTTCCAAGAGCGGGTCTGCGGGCCTGGGGAAGAAAATTTTCCCATGCGCGGGCCAGCGGAGCAGGGAGAGTTTTAGCACATTTTCCCTTTTGGAAAAAAAGCGTGATCTTCCTCTGTGTGCCCGCGAGCCCGAAGAGGACATGTGTCGACATTTCTAAACTCTGGCGGAAAATCAGGTCGTTGGAGGATTTTAAGACAATGATCCTTTTTGGCCGAAAAGCACTATGGAATCAAATGATCCGCACCTCCGCCGATGACCAAAGCACCACATGTCAAGCGTTGATTGGTCGCGGGAGAAACGAACTTGCGGGGAAACTTAGAGATTTTAGACTTTAGGGTTAAAAGCACAAAGGATTAAAATAGCCTGCGCCTCCAACTTCCCCGAATGATGCCACGTGTCAATCAATGATTGGTTGCAACCTGTCAGGCCGTCGGAGTAATTTAGAAAAATCCAACCTTTGCGAGAAAAAGGTTTAAAGACTTAAAAATCCGTGCTTCCGTCGACGCGTTGTGAAGACACGTGTCAGCCATCCATTGGCTGTGGATCGGGGCCGGTGGGAGAATTTAGGAAAAATTTCCAAAAAAATTTCTGAAAGCGCTAAGCTAAAAAGGGGATCCGCTCCACCACCGATGCCTTGTGACACCACGTGGCAACACTTGATTGCCTATGGGCCAGCGAGGTGGCAGAGGAAACTTATAATTTTTTCTCAAATTATTTTTAAAGGTTAAGTTAACTCTTGTGGGCCCCCGTGGCTGCGAAAAACAACCAAAATGGCAAAAGTGGGGTGGCGGGTCCACGGGGGAAATTTTTCCAAAATTTTTTTTTTTGAACTTAGGTGATTTTTGACAAAAAGAAAGGCTTGCGGGTAAGCGGAGTGGCGGGGAAATTTGTGCCTTTGGAAATTTTTTTGACCAAAAAGCGCTAAGGGAAAATTCAGGCCCGTAGGTCCGCCAAGGAAATTTTTCCCAATTTTTTTTTTACAGTTAGAATTATTTTTGACGCCAAATGAACAAAACATCAGGAGGACATAACTTTTGATTGGGAGATCATTTTTTGGGAAAACGAGGACTTTTTGGAAATATCTCTCGACGTCCTCTTTGCACAAGAATCATTAATTTTCATTTTGTTAATGTTTAAGGGGTCAATTTCATGAAAATGATCTGCAGGATTTTAAAAGGCAAGCTGGTAAATTTTAACTTATGAAATTTTAATCAATTGATCTTCTTCCTCTCTCAACATGTCAATTAGACATGGAGAATTTTTCTTAGATGGATTTAGGATGGATTTGGAAGGTAAGTTTGTTTGATTGACTCCCAATTTTTAAAAAATATAACTTTGACAACAAAATGACAGCAAAACGGTTTGAGCCCGATTTTGCTAAGTTTTCTAAGAAATTCCTTAAGTGTTTTTGTCCAATTGAATTCATTTAGGGCATACTACTTCAATTTAATTGTTTAATTTTTTATTTCATTGTTGTAGGTTTGAACTATGCATTTTGGATAAAGTATTTTCCAGTTTGAAAATACAAAACAAAGATCAAATTTTAAAGGATCTATTTTCCATTTTCATCTTCCAAGTATTAGAATTCATTCCAATTCTAATCTAATACATTTAGTTGATTCAAATCAAACTATTCAAAACCAAAATGCAATTTGATTTCCAATTTTACACATTTCAAAAGACAGAGTTCTGTATTTTCCTCACACGCATTTCTTCCTTTCAAACAGAGATTTCAAATACATTTCAAACTCAGATTTTAAACAACAGTAGTTCCAATTGTGGAAAAGAATGCAAATTTTATTCAAAAGACAAGATTTCCTTCTTTTACAACTTCTCTTTTCTGTTGATTTTCACAATACAATATACAAAATACATCTCTTTCTTTCAAAATAGAAAACAGAGTATATCTCTCCTTTACATTTCAAAATTACAACTTTCATATTCATTACAACATATTTCCATTACAAAACATATACAAGTTCATCCACTTCAAGTGGGAAAGGTTACAATAAGATTTCATTTCAACAAGGGACTGTCAAACTATTTTTTTTTCTCCTTTGCTCTAGAACAACAACATGTAGATTTATCATTCTTCCAATTCTGATCACAACAAGAGCAAGGGAAAGGCAACACTCTCCACCCAACCAAGACATCCAATGAAAAGGAGAATCCATCCTTCTTCATTGGCCCCTGAGCCCCAACCATAATGCAATAGAAGATGTGTTTCAACTCATGGAAACAACAGGCTTCCACAACACACAAGCAACATTTCACATTTAAAACACAGTCCAAAACAAAACTGTAGTTTGCAACCACATTAAAACATAACAAAAAAAACTCAGGCTTCATCATGCAAGCCAAAGGAGCAAGAAACTATGGGGGATGCTGCTTATGCCTCCCAAGGGGAAATGGGTATCACCACCTGAGAACAAACTGCCAATATACAATACATAAATATATATATATATATATATATATATATATACATTTCAAATCCCTGACATGCCCTTATGCCTCCCCCAAGTACCCCTTATTCCTCACATTTCCTTATGCCTCCCCAACCTCTTATGGCACCCCATAATGAGTAAAGAAATGCAAGCTATTTCTTTGTAAGGTGGAACCCAAATCCCAACTCCCTCCACACTTATACCTCCCCAAAACACTTATGCCTCCCATAGAAATACCCCATAGTCTTCTCCTACACCATCCCTAGGCCATCTACCCAAACAACCCACACACATGCCAAAACATTCACAACAATAACATTTGCACAATAAAAGAAGAGCATTTCAAGAGCCAAGCTCTTACCTCTCCATAATGGAGTTTGTTTCAAGTTCCCAACCGCAAGCTTTCCAATGCAAAATAGCCCAAGATCAACGAAACATAGGTCTGTAAAAAGTCTGCAACTTTCTCCAAAAGCAAGAGCTCCAAACATAGCAAAATAATTCACCCCAAAAGAAGTATGCAAAAGTAAAGCAACCAAAAGAGTGTAACCCCCAAACAATAAAATGAATTCGAATATATAGAAGGGGGAAGAGAGGAGGATGAGGTGGATCTTTGTAGGATGCCACATCACACATCCTCAACTCCAACTCACAAGTCAACTTCAATCTCCAAGACACAATAAATAAGTAGGTGAATAATATGACAGTCTTACTTACCCACTCAAATCAAGCCCATATCCCAAAGGACTGAAATTAATTTCAAGCAAGAAGTGCAATTAAAACATTCAGCTAGACTTACAAAAATGCATAATGAAATCTAGATTTAAACTCTCCAACCATAGGTAAGGTTGGTATGCAAATTTAAGAGGTATGGGACAAGTTTAACTTGTCCCACAAGCCTCCAAAATCAGTCTCCAAGGACAATTTCGAATTCCAAAGAAGATGAAGTGTTTCATACTCCAAATTTTACTTACATATCTCTTACACATCACTTACACATTGCTTACACATATCTTACAACATTTAATACAAGAGTCAACCACTCCAATAATTACTTTCTTATGACCCAATTTGATTAATTTATTTTAACAATATGATTACTCACATTATATACCACAATTTATTTAAATAGAAGGGATAAACACATCACTTAATAAACACATACAACCATCAATAAAAAGGAGTTAAATAAATAAATACACATAACCCTTGGTCACGTTTAAAGGTGATCCCCCCATGGGAATCCCTAACACAATCAAACACACAAAAAATACAAGTTGCCATGGTGACCTTGTTGAATTCATCTAGAATTCCAATGTGGTTGGTCTCCAATCCCCCGATGTTTGTTGTGATATTTTAAACCTGTAAAATACAAATACCTCCTTCGGCCTTGTGGCCATATTAGAACATCCAAATGAATATAAATATAATTTCAAGATCATCGACATATATGTGAATCATAACAAACATCAAGACAATCAACAGTATCACTTACAATTTCATCCACAACTATATCATCACAAATTTTAATTCAATTCTCATTTTCTAGGTCTACTCAAAACATCTAAATATCATAAGTTCGAACAACATCTATAATGTAACCATGCCAAACAATATATCAACATAAATATTTAAAATGTCTCTAATAATCATCATGCATGATATATGAATCAAATTCCACAATAAACCATGATCTAACATCTAACATCATACTAAATTAAACTATAACAATGTCCATAATATAGTCAGCAGTATCATGATCAATATCACAAGGTTTCGAAGGGAAGTGGGCACTACATCCCCCTCCCCTTAGACTCGACTTCCTCCTTGGAAGTCACTGGAACAGATGTCGAAACTGAACTCATAACAAAGTAACATCCTCCCATGTAGCTGCAGTCTCATCATATCTGTCCCACTGCACCCAGACCTGATCAATATCTCTACCTCAAAGGCACAAGGTCCTGCGATCTATAATGCAAATGGGATCCACCATCACTTACTCCTGATCCTACACCTGCAATGATGTCCAATCTAGCACATGAGAAGGATCTGTAACATATCTCCTAAGAACTGAAACATGAAACACATCATGTACATGAGACAAGCTAGGTGGCAATGCTAGATGGTAGGCCAAAGGGCCGATACACTCCAAGATCTCAAAAGGACCAACGAATCTAGGAGCTAACTTAGAACCTTTTCCATAACGGATAGGGCTCTTGTGTGGCCTGACATGAAGGAAAACCTTCATGCCCACATCAAAACTATGGTCAATCATATGTTGATCTGCATACTTATTCTTCCTATCCTGTGCCTCTTGCAGCCTCTGTCTGATCATAACCACCTACTGCTCCATGTCCTACAATAAAGCTGGTCCTAGAGAAACCCTATCCTCTAACCTGTCCTAGCTAAGAGGTGTCCTGCACTCTCTACCATACAAGGCCTAAAAAGGAGCCATGCCTATAGAACTCTAAAAACTATTATTGTAGGAAAACTCCACCAAGTACAGGTACTCCTCCCATTTGGACTACTGGTCCATAACATACATCCTAAGCATGTCCTCTAAGATCTAATTCACCCACTCAGTCTGGCCATCAGTCTCAGGGTGATATGTTGTGCTGAAGTTGATCCTCGTCCCAAGGGCATACTGCATGGTGGTCCAAAAATGGGAAGTATACAAAGGATCATGGTCACAAATGATCTTTTGTGGAATCCTGTGTAACCTGACAATCTCATCAAGATATACCCATGTGCCACTACACTAGCTGTATAAGTGGTCTTTACCGGAGAGAAATGAGCCACTTTTGTCAATTTATCCACCGTGACCATGATGGCGTCATGGTGGTATCTCGACATCGGTAGCCCAACAATGAAGTCCATGGAAATGGTATCCCACTTCCATTCTGGTATAGCATGAGGATAGAGAAGGCTAGCTAGATGCTGATGCTCGGCCTTCACTTTCTGGCACTCTAAACATCATGACACAAATTGAGCCACGTCTCTACGAAGTCCTCTCCAATGATACAACTGTCTCAAGGTGGCATGCATCTTCTTCACCTCAGGATGGGCTGAATAGGGTGCATGATGTGCCTCTGCCAAGATGTCCTGCCTCAAGCCTCCATCTCTAGGAACATAAATCCATGGCCTCTGTGCCTGAGAAGACCATCTTCCTCTAAAGAAAAACCATCAAACTTCCCCTCAAGGGGTCTCTGAGACTCGATCTCTGCTCTGGCTGCAATGTAGAAGCTGTTGTAGAATCCTACTCCACAAATTTGTGCTCACTGAGGTGGCCATAGCCACATGTCTCCATCTGCTAAGAGCATCTACAACCACATTCTCCTTCCCTTTCACATGCTCTATCTCCATATCATACTCACAAAGAAACTCCATCCAACACCATTGGCGAGCATTGAGATTGGGCTGCATGAAGAGGTGGCGAAGACTCAAATGATCTGTCCTGAGTGTGAATCTCTGACCAAGAATAAAGTGCCTCCATCAACCAAAGCATGCACAACTACCGCAAGCTCAAGATCATGAGTCAGATAATTAAGCTCATAATATTTGAGTTTGCGAGACTCAAAAGCCACCACTCTTCCCTCCTGCATCAACACACCTCCAAGTCCTGCTAAAGAAGCATCCATGCAAATGAAAAACTCACCCTGTGGATCTGACACTGCAAGGATAGGTGTTGTAGTGAGACATTCCTTCAGTGTCCTGAAGGCCTGCTCACACCTATCTGACCAAACAAACTTCTTCCCTTTCCACTGAAGGGAAGTGATGGGGTGCACAATCCAAGAGAAGTCCTGAACAAATCTCCTGTAGTAACCTGCTAATCCCATGAAGCTACACACCTCAGTCACAGTAGTGGGTGCTGGCCAATCCATAATAGCTCTAATCTTGGAAGGATCGACAATGGCGATACCTTCCCTAGAAATGATATGACCCAAATACTGCACCTCTGTCTGAAAGAATGCACACTTCTCCAAGTTCCTGTAAAGCTACTACTCACGAAGACACTGAAGAACCTGGCGAAGGTGCCCCTCGTGCTCCTCACACATTCGTGAGTAAATCAAAATTTCATCAAGGAAGATGAGCACGAAGTGATCTAAGAAGGTCCTAAATACCCCATTCATCAAACTCATAAACACTGTGCAAGGGCATTAGTCAAGCCAAAGGGTACCACTGTGAACTCATAGTGGCCATATCTCATATGGAAGGCAGTCTTATGAATGTCCGCCTCTGAAATCCTCAGCTGATGGTAGCCTGACTTAAGGTCTATCTTAGAGAAAGTTGTGGCTCCCTTCATCTGATCAAACAAATCATCAATGCGCAGAAGGGGATAATGATTCTTGATCGTTACTTTGTTCAGCTGGCGGTAATCAATACACAACCGCAAGGATCCATCCTTCTTCTTTACAAAGATCACCAGTGCACCCCAAGGGGATACACTAGGATGAATTAGGCCCTTTCTCTAGAAGGCCCTCAAGTTGTAACTTGAGCTCGCAGAGCTCAGGGGTAGTCATCTGATAAGGTGCTCATGAGATAGGCTCTGCTCCCGGAACTAGATCTATATGAAAATCTATCTCCTGTGGGGGTGGTAACCCCGGTAGCTCCCCTGGAAAGACATCAAAAAACTCTCTCAAAATGGGATGGTCATCTAGTGATGGTCCACTAGACCCATCTTCTTATCGGTCACTAACTGTGACAGCAAACATCTGACAACCCCATCACACACACCGTTTAAGCTACATAGCGGAGATGGTGTGAATAGAAATGGGTCTCCTGACCCCTGCTATCACTACCTCAACTCCTAGATCATCTGTACAAGATATGATCTTGTGGTAACAATCCACTCTGGCTCTATGTGTAGATAACCAGTCCATGCCCAAGATGACTCCATAAGAGCCCAATGGAAGGATACGAAGATCCGAGGTAGTGGTGAAAGGTCCCAAATCCACTACACACTCCTTAACTAAGGAGTCTACAGAGATCTTGGCTCCAGAAGCCATCTCAACATCCCAACTATGACCCTACCTAACTGCCACCAGCCTGCATCGCTCTACTAAAGATGGTGCAATAAAAGAATCAGAAGAACTAGAATCAAACAAAATGGAGGTAGGAATACCACCAATGTTACCTGTAGTCTCAATAACTGTACTCTGATGCTCTACCTGGTGGTTCTCGACCACTGCGTACATCCTATGACTGTGCCCCATGTCACCAACAGTAGGCTCTGAGATCTGTGCCTTACCCTTGTTATTAGGGTTCTGTGGGTAGTCTCTCCAAAAATGTCTAGTAACACCACACCCAAAACAACCACCTGATCCTCTCCCCTGAGTAGCAGCTCCAGTCGGTGCCCTAGAGGGGTGTGCTGTGGATCCTGATGACCCTGTTGTGGAATATTGAGGTCTCTGCTGGTGAGCTCCTGTTGAATGAGCTCTAGGTGCTCCTTGTGTCCTAATGGGACCCCTAGGAGGAGGCCCCATACTCTGACCCCTCTATGCATCAAATCTCTGTGGAGGTCTATATGGTGGGCGAGACTGTTGCTACTGCTGCTATGGTCTAAAAGATGACTGTGTTGAACCCTATCCACCACGAGGAGGAGGTACTGACCCCCTCGATCTGTTGTCCTGCATCTGTTGTATATGGCTCCGGACTCGGTCTCTAGCCTGCTGGGTCTTTCCCCGAGTCTCCTCTGCTATATAGGCCTTCTCAATGGCCTCAGCCAATGTCTATGGACAATGGATCCACACTGCACCTCCAATGTCCAGATTCAGGCCCCAGATGAACTTGTGGATCCACACCCACTCATCCTACATGTAATCAACATACTGGAGTAGATCCAGAAATCTACTCTCATACTCAGCCACTGTAAGAGATGCCTGTTGGAGGTCATGAAACTCATCAATCCTCTGTTGTATGAACCTCTGAGATAAATATTGGCTCCTGAACCACTCCTCAAAGAGCTCCTAGGTAACTATCTAGGAATCAACATGGAGCTTCTACTCCTCTATCCTCCACCATACGCCTGCTCCATCCCTTAGAATATGGATTGCAACACGAGCTTGTGTTGCTAGAACAAGGGAAGAGCTTGAAGCATCCGCTCAAGCTCACCAACCAGGCCTCTTCCTGAAATCCACCTATGTCACCAGAATAATGAGCTGGCCGTAGCTTCAGGATCTCCCTCATATGGTCTGCAGTGGTGGTCTGGCAACCCTTAGGCCTCTCTGCATGCTCATCCCTAAGCCTAGGGCTCTGAGACCTATCTCTGTGTCCTGAAACCTGGTCTCCCTATCCCCTCTATGGTGACTCTGCTCTAGCTGACTCCACATGGGAGTTCTCTACTCTTTGATCATCACTGTGTTGAGAAGGTGCCTGAGCCTCATATGGATGGCTCTCTATCATGTCTAGTGGCATGTGCTCCCACAGAACCTCCACGTAAGGTGACATTAACATCCTAGAGTGTCTGTAAAATCTATGGTAGGATGGTTGCTACAACATGATCCAGTGGTGGCAAGCCTAAGTCTATGTGAAAAGAACCTTCATCCTATCTGTGCCTCCTGCATAGACCAAGGTGAGAGTTAGTTCTTCTTTCTAAGTTTTATTCAGTTTTCCATGTTTACTAAGTATGCAATTTCAACAAGGTTGTTCTCTAGATTTGAAAGTGTGTTAGGTTTAATATTGTACTAAGTTTAGAGTTCATGTCTCAAGTTTTCTAGTGTGCCCAAGGGTCCAAGATTTGAACCCATGGCTCTGATACCAAGTGTGATGCCCGCTAAAAACAACCCACTTGAGACCCAAGAACAACCTAGGATTAGTTAGGAAAATTATGGAATAATTTTTTTTGTTTAAAAGAGTCTACAACCAGGTTACAAGACAACAGTTGTCACAAGCAAGTTTCAAAGCCAAATACTATTAATAGCTTATAGTTTTATTAATATGACAATTATAAAAGATCACAAGGTCCAAACTTAGGGTTAGATTAATCAATTAGGTTAAGAGGGTAATTTCTCACTATACCACTCTCTAACAGGCTTAAAAGATTCAACTTGATTTTTCTCAAAATTAACACACTAAAAACTTCCCAAAAACATTCCCATTAGATAGGAAATTTCCTCACCTTTCCAGTGATATAAAGAAGTCCTCCTAACTCCTCATATTTCTCAAGTTATGGGCCAGACGGACCTTGGGAGGAAAATTTTCCCAAGAGCGGGTCTACGGGCCTGGGAAAAAAAAATTTCCGATGCGCGGGCCAGCGGAACGGGGAGAGTTTTAGCACATTTTTCCTTTTAGAACAACAACGTGATCTGCCTCCATGCACCCACAAGCCCAAAGAGGACACGTGTCAGCATTTCTAAACTCTGGCGGAAAATCAGGCCATCGGAGGATTTTAAGACAATGATCCTTTTTGGCCGAAAAGCACTATGGAATCAAACGATCCACGCCTCCGCTGACACCCAAAGTGCCACGTGTCAAGCATTGATTGGTTGCGGGAGAAATGGACTTGTAGGGAAACTTAGAGATTTTAGACTTTAGGGTTAAAAGCACAAAGGATTAAAATAGCCCGCACCTCCGACTTCCCCGAATGATGCCACATGTCAATCAATGATTGGTTGCGGCCCGTTGGGCCATCGGAGCAATTTAGCAAAATTTGAATTTTGTGAGAAAAAGGTTTAAAGACTTGAAAAATCTCCACACCTCTGTGGACGCATGTCATGAATGACATGTGTCAGCCATCCATTGGCGATGCGGATCGGCAGGCCGGCGAGAGAATTTAGGAAAATTTTCCCAAAAAATTTCCAAGCACTAAGCTAAAAAGGGGATTCGCTCCTCCGCCAATGCCTTGTGATGCCATGTGGCAGCACCTGATTGGCTGCAGGCCGGTGGGGTGGTGGAGGAAACTTAGAAAATTTTCCCAAATTATTTTAAAGGTTAAGTTAACTATTGCGGGCCCGCGTGACCACAAAAAACAACCAAAAAGGTAAAAGTAGGGCGGCAGGTCTGTGGGGGAATTTTTTCCTTTTTCTTTTTGAACTTAGGAGATTTGACAAAAAGAAAGGCTTGCGGGTCAGTAGAGTGGTGGGGAAATTCATTTCTTTGGCATTTCTGACCAAAAAGTGCAAAAGGAAAAAATTTAGGCCCGCGGGTCCGCCAAGGAAAATTTTCCCAATTTTTTTTTACAGTTAGAATTATTTTTGACACCAAATGAAGAAAAACTTCAGAAGGCCATAAATTTTGATTGGGAGATTGTTTTTGGGAAAACGAGGACTTTTTGGAAATATCTCGATGTCCTCTTTGCACAGGAATCATTAATTTTTCATTTTGATAATGTTTAAGGGGTCAATTTCATGAAAACGATCTGCAGGCTTTTAAAAGGCAAGCTGGTAAATTTTAACTTATGAAATTTTAATCAATTGATCTTCTTCCTCTCTCAACATGTCAATTAGACATGGAGAATTATTCTTAGATGGATTTAGGATGGATTTGGAAGGTAAGTTTGTTTGATTGACTCCCAATTTAAAAAAAATACAACTTTGACAACAAAAACAACAACAAAATTGTTTGAGCCCGATTTTGCTAAGTTTTCTAAGAAATTCCTTAAGTTTTTTTGTCCAATTGAATTCATTTAGGGTATACTACTTCAATTTAATCATTTAATTTTTTATTTCATTGTTGCAGGTTCGAACTATGCATTTTGGATAAAGTATTTGCCAGTTTGAAAATACAAAACAGAGATCAAATTTTAAAGGATCTATTTTCCATTTTCATCTTCCAAGTATTAGAATTCATTCCAATTCTAATCTAATACATTTAGTTGATTCAAATCAAACTATTCAAAACCAAAATGCAATTCTGATTTCTAATTTTACACATTTCAAAAGACAAAGTTTTGTATTTTCCTTAGACGCATTTCTTCCTTTCGAACAAAGCTTTCAAATACATTTTAAACTGAGATTTTAAACAACAGTAGTTCCAATTGTGGAAAAGAATGCAACTTTTATTCAAAAGACAAGATTTCCTTCTTTTACAACTTCTCTTTTCTATTGATTTTCACAATACAATATACAAAATACATCTCTTTCTTTCAAAATAGAAAATAGAGTATATCTCTCCTTTACATTTCAAAATTACCACTTTCATATTCAATACAACATATTTCCATTACAAAACATATACAAGTTCATCCACTTCAAGTGGGAAAGGTTACAATAAGATTTCATTTCAACAAGGGACTGTCAAACTATTTTTTTTCTCCTTTGCTCCAAAACAACAACATGTAGATTTATCATTCTTCCAATTCTGATCACAACAAGAGCAGGGGAAAGGAAACGCTATCCACCCAACCAAGACATCCAATGAAAAGAGAATCCATCCTTCTTCATTGGCCCCCCGAGCCCCAACCACAATGCAATAGAAGATGTGTTTCAACTCATGGAAACAATAGGCTTCCAAAACACACATAGCAACATTTTCACATTTAAAACACAGTCCAAAAACAAAAATGTAGTTTACAACTACAGATAAAAGACATGACAAAAAACACTAAGGCTTCATCAAGCAAGCCAAAGGAGCAAGAAACTATGGGGGATGCTGCTTATGCCTCCCAAGGGGAAATGAGTATCACCACCTGAAAACAACCGCCAATATATATATATATATATATATATATATATATATATATATATATATATATATATATAAAATTTCAAATCCCTGACATGCCCTTATGCCTCCCCCAAGTACCCCTTATTCCTCACATTTCCTTATGCCTCCCCAACCTCTTATGGCACCCCATAACGAGTAAAGAAATGCAAGTTATTTCTTTGTAAGGTGGAACCCAAATCCCAACTCCCTCCACACTTATACCTCCCCAAAACACTTATGCCTCCCACAAAAATACCCCATAGTCTTCTCCTACACCATCCCTAGGCCATCTACCCAAAAAAAAACACACAAATGCCAAAACATTCACAACAATAACCATCCATATAAGCATAAAAATAAAAGAAGAGCATTTCAAGTGCCAAGCTCTTACCTCTCCATAATGGATTTTGTTCCAAGTTCCAAACCACAAGCTTTCCAATGTAAAATAGCCCAAAATCAATGAAACATAGGTCTGTAAAAAGTCTGAAACTTTCTCCAAAGGAAAGAGCTCCAAATAGCAAAAGAATTCGCCCCAAAAGAAGTATGCAAAAGTAAATCAATCAAAAGAGTGTAACCCCCAAACAATAAAATGAATTCAAATATATAGAAGGGAAAAGAGAGGAGGATGAGGTGGCTCCATGTTGGATGCCACATCACTCATCCTCAACTCCAGCTCACAAGTCAACTACAAACTCCAAGAGCACAATTAATAAGGTGGGTGAATAATATGGCCTTTTTTTCACTTACACACACAAATCCAAGTCCACACCTCAAAGGACTGAAAGTTAATTTCATAGCAAGAAGGTGCAATAAAAACATTACAACTAGACTTCCCAAAATACACAATATTGAAGGCCTAGATTTTGACTCCCCAACCCATAGGTAGGGATGATGTGCACAATTTAAGAGGTGCGGGACGAGTTTAAATTGTCCTACAAGCCTCCAAAATCAGCCCCTAAGGACAAATCCGAATTTCAAAAGGAAGGTGGAGTAGTTTCAACACTCCAAGATACTTTTTTACCACAATTACTTACAACACATATTGCCAACCATTTAGATCTAATTGTATGCATTATTTGTAGCATCTCTACGAAAATTCAATTTTTTCATTTAACAAGTATTGTGGATTATTCTACAGTTTACATCTAGACGACAATTAACTTGAATAGACAAAGGGGAAATATCCATCCACTAATTCATAGACACATACTAAAATTTTTTAACAAATAGAACTAAAATTGATCGTAAGAATACACATAACCCCTAGTGACACATTTAAAGGTGATCCCTCCCATGGGAACCCCTAACAACAAACCAAACAAACATACATATACAAATAGACGTTATCATGGCGACCCTTGTATAGAAATCATCTAGAATTCCAATATTACGTTAATGTAACTCCATATCCCCCGTATGTTTGCTGTGACATGTTTTATTGCAAGAACAAAAATACCTCCTTCGGCCTTGTGGCGATATTTGTAATCATCCAAAATAAATATTACAATATAACTCCAAATTCACATATATATAAATCAAAACATCATCATTAGGTAAGTAACAATTCATCATTTACATTATTCATCCATTAATCATAAATAATTCTCTTACAAGAATTATTAATTCAATTTTCTAGGTAATACAAGGTATAACATATATGTAACACCTCTATGGTCCAATTCAACATTTCAATTACATTATAAAATGGATGTTCAATAGTTTTTATGATAAAATGTAGTATAAAATGTCTCCAATTCATCCCCATGCATCAGTATATGAATCAAAATCAACAATAATCTTATGATCTTGAACATTGTAACATCATACACAACTCAAACGCTAAGTGGTAATAATTTGTCCAGTTATAGTAACGAGTTCCAACTCTATATGTACAAACACTACAATGCTCAAAATATAGGTGTTGATGGGATAGTGGGAACTATGAACACTGAGTTGATAAAAGATATCATAGGCCCTGTTGGTGGTCATGGGGTTCGCATAGATAAAGATATAGATTTCTGAAATGATATTTTAAATTCTCCTATAGTACAATAGAATGAACTGCTTAATTAGAAATGTTCTTGGAATAGTGGTAGTATAATACTTGCACTTAGAACAACTAGGTGCTAAATACGTACATTCAAGTCTATGGTGATGTTGGAGGAGTGTATCTATATTTGCAGTACCCAGAGGGCTATGTGGTCAAAGGTAAAGAGGGGATAGTGTGAAAAATGAAATTTTTAGTTTGTAAATAATACTGAAACAATCTATCATTTCACAATGGTAATAAGAATTTTTATAGATTCATGATGGGACAAGGTTAAATATCTAGATGCCATAATAATGACCATTGCATATATATAAAGAAATTTCAAGATGGAAGTTATATTATCCTGTGCTTGTTTGTGGATGACATGTTGCTTGTAACTAAAAACATGTATGAAATAGATGTACTCAAGAAATAGATAAGTGAGTCCTTTACTATGAAGGATTTGGGGGAAACCAAAAAAATCCATCGCATGTGTTTCATGAGATGTGAACGCCGAACGGTATATGTTATTTGATTTAGAGGTATAGTTATTATTGATGCACTTAATGTGAAGGTTTTTTCTACATTTCAAACTTGTTATAAATTTGTACATGATTACTTGGGATACCGTTTTCGATAGTTAATTAATTTTATAGTGGATGTAAATACGTACATAACAAAATTGCATTTTTTTAATATTTATTTTCTTAAAAGTACTAACAATCCGCATAATAGAAGGAGACAATAGTATGTCAGTGTATAAGGGAATTCAACAATTTTCTTGCAAATTTGGAGGGTAGAAGTGTTGTCTGAAAATGTATCCCATCTGAAAGGTCAACACGATGTTGGGCTCCCGTGTTGAGAATGGACCTTAGAGAGCTCAAGTGCAGCATTTGAAATGTCGGGTCAACATTGGAACCTCACTCAATCAATTGAGAAATGCCTTCGTGTGTCAAAGTTATTTCCATGGCAACTAAAAGATGCTTGAGATTGTGAGAATTCTACAAGTGAGGCGTAGTTAATGTCAATCTCATTGTGGGGAGGGGAATTTTGTTTCTAGTCTGCATCATATTAAACTGGAGAGGGAAAATAAGTATGTTAGTCCACCAAGATGTTCTTAGGTATGACGGGTAGCTTTAAAAGCCTTAGCGCTGATCAGTCTACCATCTAACTTGGGACGCTTCGAAATGGCCTCATTAGGGAACGAGCCCCTCAGCACATAACAAATCCTGTCATTGAAGAAGGCACGTGCCCCCAAATGTCACTTCAGAAAAAGGATTTGTAACACACCAAAAATACCAACACAAGGACAACACAGTGAAATACAGGATAATTTTTTTTTTGACTTGCTTGACACATAACATGACGCAACATGCCGTCACCAAGGATACAACTAACAGTGTGAACAACTTAATACAAGGATGGCCCTAAAGGCAGCACGAAAAACGTTCACACCTTTCAAGGACAATTTACTATTCACTTGCGAAAGGACATGGCAAAAGACCAACCACATGACACACTTACAGCTAGGGCAAGCCACAGTAAGAAATGATTGGGGGTTATTTATTTTGATAAGACACCCTTTAGCTCATGACTTAAGTTTTTAGAAGGATTCAATATATGATTCGCACAAATTCATCTTACCAACTGAGTTAATTTCTTATACACTGTAGAGAAGTTCGCTTAAAATCTTCACTTTACGACAATAGAATTGCTTAGTTCCATTAATTTAATCAAGGGTATAATTAAATTCCACAAGGCTATCTGTCCATACTTACGCTACTAGACTTGTTCATTACCTTGCTACAACAAGAATTCGTGTTCAACCAAAATCAAGAGGAACTTACAAAGTATCCTGGGAAAGAGATAAGGAGATTAGGTCGAGTTAAATTCCTCTTTAAGACATCATTAGTTATTACTAAGGTTTAATTGGAGCTTGGGGTTTTATACTTAATTTTTAACGCTTTTACTTAGGTTTAGCTGAAAGAGTTTATCAAAAGGATACTACTTACTTTCAAATAGGTTGAGAGATAAATTGTGTGGTTTCAAAATTTTCTTCTCTTACTTGTTAAATCTTATTAGAAACTAACCATTGTTTTCCTTTAAGCTTGTTTTAAGCGTTCACCAAAGAGTAATGTTTACTAGTTCAGTTAGGGATAACACGTTATATGAAATCACTTTGCAAGGATAGTCTCACTCTTGATTACTTAAGGTATTGTTTGTTTTCGAGTGGATCTCCTCTACAACAGATTTATTTGAATAAAACTTTTAGGTAACTTCTGTAAGGAAAAGCCACCCCAATAAAAACTTACATATAACCCATCAATACAAAGTCTTAGAAGGATTTAATATAACACCTAATTCTCAAGGTCAAAGTTTTACAATGTTTATGCCAGTGAAAGGATTGAATAACATTTTTCACTAAGAAGAGTTACAAGCCAAATTACAAAAAAGGACAAAACTACTACTCACGTAAATCTCCGAACAATTCCAGGCAAGAGGTCATATAAACTCTCTTTACAAGCAATGCTACACAATTTACAATGCATTGGACATTTTTACAAGGAACTTCATAATGGTACAGATGAAACTTTTACACTCTTTTCTTCTAGTCTACTCGCAGAATCCATCTGCACAAATATTAACTAGAGTCAGTTCGCTAGAACTGAGCATGTTAAGTCTATGCATTGAAATAATAAGCTAACATTTAACAATAGACATGAAAGGAATGTTCTACTTCATGAAAGGATCAAAGCACAAACCACTAATCTACTTTTCACACGAGGTAAGGATCTACACCAGCCAACAATGAGGAAGTCAAACATTCCAGCAAGCAGTATATCACAAGACAAAGAAACAATCCAAGAACTTGTGGGATAGGAATGAAAGGTCAATAGTATAGAGAATTTTGATCATGCAACCGTATGGATTACGTGACTTAAATCTAATATTCAAACCATCCATCTTAAAAGGAAAAACTTGAGAGTCAAAGACATACTAGTTACGATCAAGACGCGAAACAAAACATAGTTACCCAGTCCTTCCAGGAGGATGTTTCATAGAAATAAAGGGATACGTGACCCCGAAGGAAACATTCCATTGTTACAATCTAAACAAGAGGTCTACCACCTCTTCCTTTTAAGGTATTTTAAAAGTAATAAACGTTAACAACTAGGATTCTCTCTAATTTCTTTGGTTTGCAACTAGGATTCTCTCTTCCTAGAACTTTCTATTGCTAAAGGTTGTATCCTTAATCCCATTGATCTACTTCCGGGAATTGAGGACGATAATGAAATTTCCTCCTTTCCTTCCTAATGTCTGATACTAGAATAGATTATTGAAGAAACCACAAGCCGCAAGCCTTATTAGGAAACGAGTAATAATAAAAAAAACTAGCTCACAAGTAAGCTACACTCTAGGTAGGCAAGCATGACAACTTTTAAATGGAAAGCCTAAAAAAACTTCATCCGTAATCTTCATAAATAGCATACATACTATTATCCAAGACAATATAGCACTATGTGTAAAATGTTATACAATAGCAATTCATTCCAGCAGGACTCTCGCTTACGCAACAAATTACATTCAATAGAAAGGTAATCAAGGAGTAGTGTTACAACTAATAAAACAAGAGCCACTCTAGCTAAGGACCCAGATTTCCATATTTTTGATATTCCTTATCAATGATGATAAAACACCACAAAATAAATATACATGCATTTGTGTTTTATCCAGCGGTAAATCTACATTCAGTAGATCTGAAAGGTGATAACTATCTTGTCAGCACAAGCAAGGGAACAAGCCAAAGAGGAAAGAAGCATTCGAGTGGGGCAGAAGTACTAATGAAGGAAACCCCCTAAGGGAGAAAAAAGCAAGAAGTATCTACTATCGAGCAGAAATCAGACCCAAGCATTTATGAGCTTTTATTGATTTGATATCGCTTAGGGTAGCCATAACCAAGCATTTTGAAAGGTAACATTTTTTCTCTTTTTTTTTGATAGCTTCCATGTTTCATAAGAATGTCCCTTTCCCATTTCAGATGGTTTGATCTAAAACAAACAAAAGCAAGTAAAACATTGTTCTCAGCCATATAATTACAACAGAGTAAAGATAACAACAATTTTCCCCTATGCAAACCAATCATGAAAGGAACATCGATTCAGGAGAAGGAACACAAAAAAAAAGAAACCAATGCACTCAAGGACAATCGATAAAATCAAACACAATATTCCATCTTAAGGCGTCATTTCAGGTAGGAGATCATTTATTTCATGAAGTTGAAAAAGGACAACAAAATATTTCAGGGGCTAGTCTTAACATGCCTGGTTTAGAACGCCATCCCATATGTAAAAGATTTGTCTCAAAGCCGTTGCTTGCCCTTAACCCAAAGTGCTCTGCGAGCTCGTGCTAGTGCCACAATCACGCGGTGAAAAACAGCTACAAACCAACCCCATGATTTGAAGCTCGGAACGAGACATACTGATTACACCACGCTCCTGGCTCTGGTAGGCATCTACCGTGATGATCAATAAACCTTTTCCTTCATTAGATTGAGGACAGCATCAAACACTCGGTGCAAACGTTTCAACTGTAGCCTGTAAGGTGTGATTACTCCAACATAAAACTTTATGCCTGCCAACTTGGTGACTCGTTGAAGGAGCTCACACACTAGCAAATCAAAAGGTGCTTCATAAATACTCTGATATGAAATAGATCCGCCCCTATGAGATTCTCTTCCATGAGTTACATCCTACAACAAGTAAGATCTCAATAGAGACTCTTTGCAAATAAATTTCATCAGTTCTGCTGGTAACACCCTCACTGTCCAAGGTCAATTTTGAAGAACAACTTAGTACAAGATCTGGATCTGAAAGAAAATATCCTGCTACCTTCATCTCCCAAGACATTTTCTCTAACATTGCATAGATCTCCTGTGCCCGCGGGTGTGATTTGTCTCCTTGAAGGAGAATCCTGAATTTGAGGGTGTAATCGATGCTAAACAGATAACAACAAGGTTGGACCACCTACTTGTTGGAGCGCTCAAACAGGCTTCTACTACTGCAACATGCCTGCTACCTAGCTAATTATTGTTGTAGGCAGTTGCTGTGGATCCCCAACAAGAACACACCATACAGCACCCAATGAATGTGGAGGTAACACGCCTACTTCCCTATCTTGCAGCTTCAAATGTAACCACTATATCAAACCCACTTAGAGCAACATAACTGTCACCAATAAGCAAAGACATTGGCCTGCAGCCTGGCTGGAAGCGACTTTCCAAAAAAAAAAAAGGTAAGACAGCTCAACTAAAACTTTATCTCGTTCTCCTACTACAGCTGCGAGATTTTGCAACAGCTGATCATGGCTGTGGTCGCGTGCAACCAGAATAGTAGGATCAACACCAACTGCTCCCTGGGATCACCCTGCAGCAGCTATCGCACTTACTCACTCTGAACCTCATGGGCAGGGAGGAAGGAACAGGCGGCTCAATCCATCGCTCGACTCCATCCCAGAAAATGATGCTACTCGCAATAATGTAGAGGGAACCATTTACTACAACATTATACACTGTCTTGCCTAAACCGACTCCCAGCGCCATTCTTCAGCATCACATAAAATGACTTCGATGTAACACACAAAAATATACAGAAGAGACGACAATACATACCAAGACAAGAGTGACAGACAGACGCATGGCCATGCTATGCAGACATCAAAGCTAAACAAAATGAAGGCATTCAATAAAAAAAGGAGGGTAGAAGGCGGTCTGCGGAGATGAGGCCCTCCAAAAGCCACAGCCAAAAATAAAAATAAACAAAGATAGAACGTAAACCAAACCTCCTTGTTCACGTGGCCACAACATTTCAAATGGAGCAGGTAGCACGGGGCATAAGGAAATTACAAGTCAACGGAATTAAAGGAGGTGGGGCGGCTGGCAGAGGTAAGGCCAGTGGGGGATGGCCACGTGCCAGGTCTAGAAGGCAGGAAAAGGGGGGAGCAGGGGGATAGTAGGTCCTCATGTGATCATAGAGAATTCATGTCCGATATACACATACAAATAAAAGGTGAAAAAAAAGGAGTCTTCTTAGTATCAAAGACATGGAAAGTAATTATTCATTGCATCTTCATAGCGCATTAGTTCGCGTACACGGTAATGGAAATCACTTTGGTGGGTTTTCTATGGTAAAGCTTGATAACTATATAGCCACCGCTCCTGCCATAATTGACACAGATGCGTGGCCTAAAACATTGAGGTTAAATGAATGTAATCATGAAAGAGACTCATTACAAAACTTTATGTCGGAATCTCTAACATTCCTGATGTAATTATGAACAACAAAAATAGAACAATTCAGTCATGAATCAAAGCATAGTTGATATTCATTTAATGGTAAAGCTTTTTGGTTTGTATTTTTACACAAGGTGACACATGAGAGATGTGGCTTTTCTCAAGTTAATGAATTACATAATTTTGTATGTAGGTTGCAGAGGAGATGTTTCATCTGGTGGTTTGTCGGGGCACACGAGAAAGATAGCTTAGGAAAATGATCAGATATATGAGGATTACATTTGAGAATTTGAAGCGAAATCACATGGACATTCCAAAAGTAATGTCAATAAATGTTATCACAATTTTAGTGGGGCAATGGATAACATGCATTCTATCGTAAGTGTGAATAGGGAAGATAAGAGTTATGTGGATAGGAAAAAAATATAGAATTATATGAAAGAGGTTTAACTCCAAAATAAAAATTATGACTCTTTTAGAGATAGTATGTGTGAAGGTGGTTCAAAAGGAAAGAATCTGGAATCAAGACCTAATTTTGACACATGATGTAGCTTAATAGGGGTTCAGACTAATGAAACTAACGTCTGAATTCATCAACCCTTGTCGATGGGTTAAATTCCTTGGCTCGACAACGAATAGGAGCAGGATGGAAATGGCTTCAAGGAAAGTTACTAGCCCAATCAACCTTTGAAAAGGGTTTACCGCCAAATGGGGCATTACATTCTCCTCCCCTTAAGAAAGCATCTTCCTTGATGCAACATAACACAGAGGAAAGAAAAAAACACGTAACCAACAACATGCAAAGGAGGAGTACACTTTATGGTTTAAATTTTAGTTAATTAAAGCAGGGTCACAAGGTAGCCTTAGGAACATTTGGTAGAATTTTTAACTTTCAATGTTCTGTGAAGATTGGAAGTTCTTTCTTGTTTATCATTTCATTAGTCTCTTTCCATTAGCACTATTCTTACTTTAATTTCTTTTAAAATTTCATCATTGACTAGTTGGATTGGAGTCTAAATATAAATTTAGCAATCAAGAGAAAATAACATGAAAGCACTCTACGATAAATTTTTAAACCATAGCATGCAATAAACAAAACAAATGAATAAATACTTGAATCAATTTTGAAACCCACCTCAAGTTTGTTTAGAGATGATGCTCTCTTCTTTACCGCGGGAGAATGAGAATCACAAATACCCTACAAAAAATTTAAAAAATAAGTTAATAAAATTAAATATATCTACATTGTCAATGTCATATTCACTACATAAGGCTACCACTCATGATATTAAATATGCACATGTACATAAATCTTCATGTATTCATGTTTAGTTCAAATAAACAAATTTGCAAAATGCTACCACTCATGATATAAAATTGGTAAATGTATATGTACGAATTTGTAACAAGTTAAAAATGTAGAGATAGACCATTTCTATGAAGTGGTTCATCTATATTTCTACACTTATAAAACCAATCACACCCCTTATTAAAACATCAACTACAAAAGTAATAACTATCCCTCTAAAACAAATCACCCAATCACCAAATGTTGTCTAAATGATTGTCATGTGGGGAAGTAATGGCCGTTCTTCGTTCCATTGTCATAGATCAGATCAGCTTCAGATGATCCAAGTACAAAAAGGTCACACTTGTAAAATGTATCAGGATTAGTATTAAACATGAATTGTCAGGAAAATTAACTTGTTCACCGATTTTTGTCTAAAAGGGAAAATTTGGAGGTTGTTTTAACAGTGCAAGCATTAATGTGAACATTCTCTCAGATTTATAACAGGATCATGATGAATAATGGTAACTGGTCCATAGGAAATTAGTAAATAGGATCCAGATATTATGAATTCAATTAAATTATGTAAGATTTGAATGTGTGGGGGAAACATTTCTCACTCTCTAACATGCACAAAGAAAAGATACCATGGACAGATGATCAATAGTAGGACTGTGGAGTAGATGATCATTGAGGACAAGACCAGATAGTGCATTACAAACAGAATGGTACCATGGTTACATGTAGCAAAATGTTAAGAGAAGCTCATAAAGTAGCAGTAAAGCAAAACTCGTTAGTCTACTATGCAAAAAGAGCAGTGCTTCCATTCCTTTATCAGTAATTTAATAGACAAAATGAAATCCAATAGATATTTAGCAACAAGATACAGGAGATGTAGATGAGGTGTGTTTTCTTGAGTGGACATGAAATTCAGAGATGAAAGAGAAAGCAGGCAAAGACAAAATAACTTTTCTGAAAAATAACAGCTATTTTTAGGATGCTTACTGGTGTGCATTATAGGTAATTAAATCCCAGTACGTATGGTCATCCATGAGATGCTAGCAATATGCTACCACGTTAAAAACTACTTAAAAGTAGCATCATTTACAGACATTGGAAATGGATTAGGGATAAGCCATGACCTAAAAAGCTATAACTCAGAGGATTCCAAGTAAAACATGAGTTCTGCATTTCAACTCTAGAAGAAACAAGAGAAAAGGGATGGGGGAAATTTTTAAGAACTCTTTTTCTTTTATGCTCATGTTTTTACTCAGCAACCATGCTAAGAATAATCTGTGGCCTGATGCAATCATGCAATCCTCTACATGCATGGAATCTCCTACTTCAAGGTATAAGGAAAGACCCACCCTTGGAAACATCTAATTCTTAAGTGAAATCAAATGAGATACTAAAGAAAGGATTAATAATCACCTGATCCATCACTTCAAATGCCTTTTTCCAGCCAAAACTTTGTTTTTTAGACTACCTTAAAGTGCAGTAAAGGGAAGATGGAACTACCAATTTTAATCCAGTGTCTTATTAATCAACAAAACCACCATATGTTCCCTGAAGTGGAACCTCTATATCTCACTTGACATAAATTAAGCAATCAAAAATAAGAAAATGAGATATAGGAAACTGGTATAAACTGAGAGATGAAAGAAACTCTAGACAAAGGAAATTAAGCTGAGAGATGACAAGACACTTAATTCCAGAGAAACGAACTCCTGAATACGATGAATTGCTCAACTGTTAGAAGGTGAAGAATCACACATGGAAGTGCAACTGTTCTAATAACTATTTCTTAGCCTTCATGATGTTGTAATATTATATAAACATATCTGCATTATTAAAGCACCAAATAGTAGAAGGTGGACAGCCATACATGTCCTTGGAGAATGACATGTACATAACACAGATTAATGAAGTTTCATGTCCCAGTTCTAATATCTTCTCCATGTTTCATTTTCTGAACGTTGTTTATCATCTGATGTACTGTTTAAAATTGCTTCCGTCAATGTGCTTACCAAATGTAGATTCCAAGTGTGTTGCCCTGACTGCCTCTTGGGCTTCCGATCACACAAAGCTCATTCAGATTGTCAATACAGATTTTGTTTAAATTACTCATTGCAAGTTAAGATTCTGTTGTGTATCAGGAAAGACATAAAGCACGGTGGTCTAGGAGAGCTCTTTTTAAGCCGGAGTTACTTCCAACCTTTTCCCGTCAAGTCATTCTAAAAGAGTTTCATTGTGACTTCACCCTACAAGATCTTTTATTTGGATTGGTTTTCTGGATTTTTGGAAAGAGAAATGCAAGCAGATTTCCAGGCTGTGGGTCGATTGGCTTATAAGATCTCTACAATCTCTTATTTAATAAGTTCCAACCATTTACTGCTTTGACTTCTTGTCCATCTAGTTACTAACCATTTTTGGTGTTGGAAAATCAGGAAATTGGATTGATGCCATTAGATTTAAGACTCAATATCACATCATATTATAGTCTCGAACCGTAGTTCAGAAGTATGAATTCATATGGGATGGGAAAATCTAAAATCCTGGAATTCCTATAGAAACTTGGGAAGTTGCGGAAGAAAGTATATATACAATTATAACATAAACATATCCAATTTTTGAATTGATAGGGTAAGAACCCAGATGGATATTAACAGATTTGATTAAGAATGCAGAGAGACCAAAAATATGCATTCAGGATATTTCTATAGTTAAAATTTAAGCTATCAAATGGAAAACATATGCATCTTTGAAATCGAAAATTACAAACACATTTTTATTATTATATTGAAGCCAAGCAACTCGTTGTCTAGTCTTCCTCGGTACCCTCTTTGTTGATCTCGTCAAGAATTATAATGAGAGAAACAATGAAGGCATAATCCACACCTGCCTGCACCACCACAAAAAACTTGTCCTTCCCCAACAATACATTCGCCACCGTGTGTTTTCGCTTCATCTGATCATTCAAATTTCACACACAATGAATCTCGTAACATAAACAAAACACACAGAAAATTCACAAAATCAAACGTCTAACTTGTGTGTGCTTTTGAATATTATGAATACCAACCTCAGCAAGGATCCGATCGCCTTGATAAACTATGCAGGATCTGTCGAAGTAGCTTCCTTTCACATGAAAATCACACACTTTTTCATCCTTATTACCCGCCAGGAACACATCAAGCGCCGCCTTCAGCTGAAACACCGACGATTTCTTGGCAGTGAATGCAAAATTTTGGCCATCACTGGTATCACCTCTGAATGCTTCCCATCTACAGTGCATCGAAAGAGTCTGCAAAATAACACAATTAAACCCTAGAAATGCAAGCAGATTTCCAGGCTGTGGGTTGATTGGCTTATAAGATCTCTACAATCTCTTATTTATACGGCCGCGTAACATATTAAAACAATAAATAATTTGTAAAATATGTTTTAATATATGTGTTACTTGGGTAATGTTAATAATGGATCAAGAACACATGTAAATAAAAAATAATTGCATTGTTAAAGTCAAAAATATTTCCCAATATATCTAATTCACTTTCCAAATTTACATTAGCTTTGTAGAATATTTTTTTAACAATATTTCACATATTGCAGTTTAATCTATGTTATTACTTAACGAACTAATGCAATTCATATTATATTATATGGGGTGTAAATACACAGGAGATGAAATATCTTACTAATCATTGACACCTTATGCAGCACTAAGTCAACATAACATCATAATAGTATATTTGGATTTACATGACCTTCGTAAAAAAAACCCCTTGATCTAAAGGGGTTTGGAAGCGTGATATAGATTTCGAGATTGATTGTGAACTAGTTGAATCAAATAGTCTTTTAGCAAACCTACAAAACAACACATTGTCACGTTATGGATAATGTTCAAATTGAAATCCACACATCCTTCACTCAAAAGATTTGTTGCAATTTTTTTTTTTCTCAGTTCTCACCTTTATGAATGGCCTCTCGGCTCCCATAGTCAGCTCCCAATGGAACCATAATTTCGTTCGTGGAGTTATAAGGAAGCAAACAGGTCCAGTACAAGATTTACCATGTTGCCCATTATTCTTGCATTCAAGCGTGTGGGGTTCTAATCCATGACACTGTGTCTAACCTTGTCATTTTCAAGACTCCACAGCCATGTGGGATTTAATTACCATTCCTAATTTATTTGACTGACTGCATAAGGGATTTCAAATTTCTATTGCAAGGGATTTCTATTTGAATTTACAGAAATGTCTTTCTTATATGGCGAAGCTAGACACTGAATTGAACCAAACATGGATGAGGCTAATACATTGTGGATTTTTTTATGATTAAAAAATGTAGTGGAAATTACTATCATTTTTGTTGCAAGCATCCAATAAAAATGTAAACTGAAATTTTTCTTGAAAATAAAATCTGTGTTACTAATACAATTTTAAGTTTTCAACTTTTTTCCTTTTATAATTAGGCTAAATATTATTTTACAATTTTACGTTTTTTTTAATTTTTCTGATACTATAACAAATAACGTTGAAATGATATTTTATGTTCCCATTATATTTTCCCTTATGGTGTATTCTCAACATCACAATTACAGGTGTCATTGTGGCCGTTAACACCCTCACGAAGTACATAGCTGGTTTTCCAATCAGAAAATTGATATTATTTTCCCTTTATATATGAAGAGTTGATAAAGGGAGGATGGCTTGACTATACCAGGTGGAGCATTTTTGAAAGGGATGTATGAAACCTAGTTAGGTAGGCCTTGGATAAATGTGTAGGGGGTACCCAAATTTTTTAACACATCAGGTTGTCTTCTCAAATTTCTAGATGGTGGTAAAAATGGATAGAGATCAGATGTGACTTTTAAAATTTGTTTGAAGACAAGTGTTATCTTCCATTTTGTATGTTTTAATGTTTTGCATTATGGTAGTCATGTCGATGATTCCACTTCAAGAATCATCTTTAGGTCAATATTGCAGCCAACAATACTTGCTATGGGAGGTGAGGGTTGACATAGTCAAGGGAAACTGCGAAAAAAAGGATTTGTATACTTATTATAATAATCAGAAATATGTTCCATCAACTTTTTAAGTGGCTATTTTATTGTTTTTTATATTTTTATTATTATTTTTCTTTTCAGTTTTATTTATAATTATATTTTATGTGTGTACATAAAAGAAAATACATAAATTAATTAAAATAATAAATAATTATATTTAGATATCATTTATTTACTATATATTTATTAATTTATTTATTGTATATTTTTCAATTTATTTACCGTGTTTTAAATGTAGACAATCCACATAAAGAATTATTTAAATGAATGTGAAATTGGTTGTTAATAGTAACTTTTCTACATTTTTTTAAAAGATAATTTCACAATTAATTATTGTGGTAATCAAATTGTAGCTTCCACCTACAAGTTTTATGTGGTAAAGATAATTGTAGGAAAAAATGTTGAAATTTCCACAAATATAACAATGATGAGAGATACGAAATTTTAAACTGTGAAATTTCTACAAAGATTGAATCTATAAAAAATCCACATTTTGGTGAAAATTGTGGAATACTTACAAAAATAAAAATTGTAGATATGCTACAAAAATCATGATATGTAGACAATTTACAATTAAAAAATGGAGGTTAGCTATAAATTTAATGAATTGTGGACCATCCACGGTATAATGAATTGTGGAAAAACTACAATAATATATCAAAATGTGGATTAGCTACACTTTTAATGCCACAATTTTAATTTTTCGAATACTATATAACCACAAAAATATTGTTGAAAAATTGTGGTAAAAGATCTATTATGTTGTAGTGGAAGTGTTTCATACTCTAAATTTTACTTACATATCTCTTATGCATCACTTACACATTGCTTACACATATCTTACAACATTTAATACAAGAGTCAACCACTCCAATAATTACTTTCTTATGACCCAATTTGATTAATTTATTTTAACAATATGATTACTCACATTATATACCATAATTTATTTAAATAAAAAGGGATAAACACATTACTTAATAAACACATACAAACATCAATAAAAAGGAACCAAATAAATAAATACACATAACCCTTGGTCACGTTTAAAGGTGATCCCCCCATGGGAATCCCTAACACAATCAAACACAAACAAATACAAGTGGCCATGGTGACCTTGTTGAATTCATCTGGAATTCCAATGTGGTTGGTCTCCAATCCCCCGATGTTTGTTGTGATATTTTAAATATGCAAAATACGAATACCTCCTTCGGCCTCATGGCCATATTAGAACATCCAAATGAATATAAATATAATTTCAAGATCATCGACATATATGTGAATCTCAACAAACATCAAGACAATCAGTAGTATCACTTACAATTTCATCCACAAACATATCATCACAAATTTTAACTCAATTCTCATTTTCTAGGTCTACTCAAATTATCCAAATATCACAAGTTCGAACAACATCTATAGTATAACCATGTCAAACATTATATCAACATCAATATCCAAAATGTCTCTAATAATTATCTTGCACCATATATGAATCAAAGTCCACAATAAACCATGATCTAACATCTAACATCATGCTAAATTAAACTATAACAATGTCTATAATATAGTTAGCTGTATTAGGATCAATATCACAAGGTGTCAAAGGAAAGCGGGAACTACACTTCTTATCACCATGGCTCACTCTTTTGAATTATTTACCCACAAAAACTTCAAATCTCTTAATGATCATATCACTGCTCATATCCAAGATCTATCTTTTTCTTATATGTTTCTTGTGAGGATGCCACCAACCTTTTAGATCTTACTACTTCTACTGCCATCCCCGCTTCCATTACTACTCAACGACCAACTTCTAATTATCTACCTATTTCTACCATCCCTATTTCTATCCCTACTCCCACTAACCACTTTACTCCACCCGTTGTTTCTCATACACAGAAAGTCTCTTTGGGCGGTACTATATATTTTACCTCTCTATATCAAGATCTTCAAGCAAAAATTTGGTAGTTACAACAAGCCACATCTCATGCATCTCTATCTTTGGATTCCACTTTTTTATTACACAGCCCATTTGCACCCGCTATCTCCACTTACTCACTTCATCCTAATTTTTTCATTCCCAAGATTCCTATTTTTAATGGGCATGGTGACCTGCGACAACATCTCTAAGCATTTCACATAGCTTATCTATATTTTGTGGATGATCATATTCTCTTAGCTAAAATCTTCTCCTGTAGTCTCCCTGAATATGCGATGTGGTGGTTCTATGACCTACCTGTTCATTCGGTAATATCCTTCATGCATCTTGTTGATGTTTTTGTTACTCACTTTTCTATCAACATCAGATCTAAAAATATTGTATGCTCAACTTGCACAACTTAAACAATGATCTAATGAACATCTCATTGATTAAGTCTTATGATACAAAAACAATCTAGCTAAGATGTCTAATGTGTTAGCTGAATCTGAGCTTCAAGACATATTTGTTCAAAATATATTACCACCTCCTCAAGAAAGTGTTCTCTTTGACACCTCTCCTTCATTCAATCAACTTTGTCACACTGTTAAGTTTTATGAAACCAAAATTTTATTCATAGTTAAGCTTAAATATCAGGAACATGCATAATCTGTTAGAACATAATGATTAAGTGGTCTAGCCAACCCTTAATGTATATGGGTCCATCACTAATATATAGGTTAATATTTAATAATATGAAGTATTTATATTTCTATTATTAAATATGCTAACGTAGGTATATATTTTAGGTGGTAATATTTAATATCATGAAATGATTATATTTCTAATATTAAATATTATAAACCTAGGTGTATGTGTTAACCATTTTAGGTCTGTCACGAGTCGGGAAATATAAAAAGGACTTTAGGTCCTCATTTGATATATTCGGGAAATATATTAAAGGTGTGAAAATCAAGTGATTTGGTTTTACCCTTGGTTTTTCAAAGGAAGAGGTGATTTACTAGATGTAAAATAAATAAGTAGGGTTATTCTCAAAGTGGTTTTTTACCCTATTGGGGTTTTCCAAAAATATTGTGTCACCTGTATTATAATGTAATCTTTATTTTCTGTAAGTATGCATTTACTTATGTTATGATAATCTTTATAGCATTTATTGTAAAATTATGTAATATATAAGTTGAAATTAGAATCCTAAATCTCTAACATGGTAACAAAGCGAGGTGAATTAAATAAATTAAGATCAAATGTTTTACAAATTTATTTAATTTGTACGGGTTTTTTAAACCAACCCGAGAGAGTATGAGTGATAAGTACTCTGGTCCCCTTCTTTTTTCCCAATAGTTTTGGCATTAGATGAGTAGAGTTAAATGGCTTTAGAAAGAATTTAGAGATAGTGCAAGTTTTAAGATCCTTACATTATTTTTAGGCTGCAAAGCATGTTTGTATGATCCTTACTTTCAACGTTTTGTAACTCCCACTGTTTGTTTGGAGATTGATGTGTGCCATGATTTCTAAACATTTTGGGAGGTAAATTAACATATTTGTTCTTCGTGGATACAAACTACAAGGTTTCGATTTGAAAAACGATAGTTTATCATTGTTAATCTATAACTATATCCTATATAATTTGAAAACTATATTATTATTTTTAAATAAAAATATATATAATATAGAATATAGTTTATATAATAATTTATATAAGCATTTATATTATCAATGTAAGGGGGTGGCCCCATTAATTTATATATTATAGTTTATAAAAACTATATAAATAAACCTATTTAAAGGTTTTCTTTTATATAAGAGTGGGAGTGGAGGATAAAATGAGATAATATCTTAGGTATAAATGTGGAATTCTCAACTATAAATGGAGAATTAAAAACCGTGGGGGGTAGTTTATTGGTGGCCCACTTTGTAAAGTGACCTAAATTTTACCTTAAAATGTTTACATGTTCTAGCTTCTACATTAATAGTTTTATACTTTGTATGCTTGTAGGAATTATATAAAATATTTTGCAATTGTTTCCATACTTTTAAATGTGTGCATTGGTAAAATTAAGAGTAAATGAAGGGAGGAGACAAGGTTCATGAAAATAGGGATTTCAATTTATTTCATTGGTCGAGAGAAATTACATGTCCCCTCTAATATCTAGGTTAATCTATACTCTCATAAATCTACTTGCACCTGGTAAAATTATTTTAACCTGGTTTATGTCCTTTAAACCCCTTTAATAAGGGTTATGTGTTTATATATATATATATAACTATATATACACTATAGTTTATAATTTTTATGAACTATATGTTGTTTTTTTATTTAGCATTCTATAAACTATATACATTTAGATGATAAAAGTGTATATATTTTTCCATTATAATGTATAATAGGTTATTATAATGTATTAAAATATAACCTCCCTAATATTATACAAAAGAAGAAATTCTGAATTTCACATTCTGGAAATACACAAGTTTTGGCTTCATTAAAATTGATGATCAAATGACCATCAGGGTAGACCAAACATAAGACAATATCATGGTCATTTAGACGTTAAATTTAAGCTCGTAGGCTCACAGGAAATTTTCATTGTGTTAAAATTGAAGGTTAAATGACCATAACAACAGACCAAAAAATAAGCCATTATGACATGTGTCATTTAGACGTCAAATTTAACATATACATGCATATTTGATATATATATTTTTAAACATTTGATGTTGTTATGCATTCTTAGGGGTCTCTTCTAAACTTATATATGGTCAAAAATATTTTTTATATAAATCTGGGGTATAATGCAGAGCCCTTTATATTGTGGGTTATTATTTTGACCATGAGAGGTTAATTAATATGTATTGTAATGACATAATTAGTTATGATCAAATAGTTTCTTTAGATCTATAAAATTTAGATATGATTCTATTAAAAGTGTTGTTTTTATTACTGATAAATATGTATCTAACTGAAAGGAACGATAACCAGATCGTACCAAGCCAAGAACATAGATACTAATTAAACACCACAATTAATAAGATGAAAGCAATTCACCAGAATAGCTTTACATAAAACCTTTGCAAACAAATGAGCAACAATATCATATATTATTATGGGACTCAATGCAATACATTGAGAATGGACATTGCTTAAATAGGCAAGGAATAACAATCTAAGAACTAGTCAAGGTCGTAGATCAAGCCATAAATCAAGGAAATAACTAGTCATCAAAGAACTAGTCAAGACCATAGATTTAGGAGAGAACTAGACATCAAGGATCTAGTCAATACCATAGATCAAGGAAAGAACTATACCTAACAACTAGATAATATCTCTTAATATCTAAATAAGATAAAATAAATATCCACACACATAAGTGGGTGAGGATAAATACAATAAAGGTAAATAAAGTACCTAGGTGAACATGAGCTAATGTAAATACCTACTCTAACACCCCCCTCAAGTGAAGCTAGGGGCCAAAATAGAAGTGGCATGTCCACAGTATGAGTCCTGACAACTAGGCCTGATGAGGTACTCATGTACAATAACTGGGAAGCAAGGGACACCAGAAGGTACCCAAAACCAATAACAACAAAGTAAAGAGAGTAAAGACTCGCTCCAAGGCATCCCAAGAAGCTCAGCTCAAAAATCCGTACAATGCTAAAGAAGTTTGGTGTGTACTGTGGTCTGAATCCACTACTCAATCACAAAACTCAAAAACAATTGACACTAGGCTTCACCATAATAGCTTCATACAAGGAGATTGTCAATAGAGTGATGTCGAAAGTGTAAAAAAACACCAAACATTATTTGATCAACTGTTGCAAATAGGTGTGCCACAATCTAAGAAAAATAACCAAGGTAATAAGGAAAGGACACAAACTCAAGAGTGTCATGATCCAAGAAAATCCAAGGTAATAAGGCAACGACACGAAATCCGAAGAAGCAGGATCAACACCACACCCTCCCATACTGTTGAATGGGTGGAGTGACGCTACAAATCTATATGAGTTGTCAAAATCAACTACTCGAACACTAACAAAATAACACTAGAATGCACCAAAATAGATCCCCCACAAGAGATCCTGTCAACATGCCAAAAGTGTCAAAAAAAATACATATACAAAATCTCTCAACAAACAAGAGAGATACACTACACCTGCTAAAGAAAAATGCTCAAAACAAGAAGCATCACAATGCAGAAGGTATAAAAAGTGGAGCAAGAGGCCGAATGGTGGAGGATCCATGCCTGTAGAGTCCTCTCAACGAATGCCTATGTCACCGCCATGAGTGATCAAATATCCACCCCAAATCAACATGGATGGATGAAGAAGATGCCTGCATATGACTTGGTGCAAAATGCACAATGGGTGCATGTAAAAAAACATCAGAATGTGTGTCAGGTTGATCATTTCTGACAGCTGAAATATTAGGTTTCTCAAGCCTGAGTGAAGGTGCAAAACTCATGTGTTGCTCATGATCCTCATAAAGAGTTGAGCAAACAAAAAAGTAGCTCTTTCAATGTGTGATCCCAATGAAGTATCTGCTCAAAAATCTAATGTCATGACGAGAATTCCACTTAACATGTGGAATAAAGGAAATAATACCCTGTGAATGTCTACCAATGACTCTGCTAGTGAGACCCATAGAATGGAACATGCGAGAACTGAATGTAGTGGTACGCTTCTCAAAAAGGCCATGTAGTTGAGTATAAATAGGATACACAACATGTGGTACTGTAATAGGCACAAATGTGGAAGAGCATGCAGTAACAAACCTCACAAGTTTAGAAGCATCAAGATTATAAACATGCTCAAAGACTAACATATCAATGTCAGTGGGTACAGGAGCAATAGCTGCAAGCGGACTAAGAGCATGGATATAGCTGTCCACAATGTCATGGTGATGTTATAGGCTAGTAAGGTGTTGCTGCAGGGAGTGGATTATTGTATCCTTATCATGAATGAGTGATTGTAGAAGAGAATTTCACTTCTTGAGTGATCTATTTTCTTCCACAAATTTTACAATATCCTCTCATCAGAAGTCCACATACTTCAGAGAAAAGCATATCATTCTCAGAATCCATGATAGGTACAAACTGCAACTCAACACAGAAGTTTAGGATGTCGGGATCAACCGAAATTGACATCCACAATTGATTTCAACAATCCTCCATATTTGGCACTTTATAATTATAGTGAAAGTTTCAAAATAAATATTTCCAATGGAAAGAGCACGAAAAAATAAGTACTTTTACAGAAAATGACACTCAAAACCGAGTTATCAGGATACTAGCCCAAGTTACAAGATTTTTAATATTTTGCTCTGTTATTTATTTTAGTTGGCACTAAAGCAAAATAAATTGTTGTTGCCTTCACCACACAAATAAAATTAAAGGGGGCTCATGTTAAGCACCTACTAGTAGGAATCACAAGTTTTAAGCCCTCCATATGATCATACCATATGTCTAAGGGCTAAGTATGTCAGACTTGGTGTTTGCATAATGCGTACTATTTTGGGTGGTGCCACATGTTTTCAAGATATAGTCACACCCCTAGAATGCGGCACTTCTCATAAAGTAGTACTGTTTCTGGACTTTGTAGACATTGACCTTTATTTACTGAAATGTAACCTGTGGATTTTCCCGATATAGTGTGTGACGAGCACAACATACAACTTCTGACCAGAAATAGAAAGCGCTGAAAAACTGAGTACATGAGTCCGAGACAGCTATTATGCATTAAAACGATTTCCCTTTGTAGATCTTGATAGAAAATGTCACTAGACCCAAACGCATTCTTGCCTAGCATGAATCATGAGTGCAAATCAGCGTGCGTGTGACTGCAACAATACAGAAAACCCAGACATGGAATTTTCCAGGCATATTTTGTTTTGCTTACAAGGGGGGATTTGAGCCTCCTGCCAACCTTTCGGACCAATCGAAGCCTTTTGTCTTTGACATAAAGGAAGGTACAGTGTAACAACAAAATATGACCAAATCCCAAATATATGAATATACAATAAATTTATTTGTAAAATAAAACTTACAGACAAGAATGCCAACAACAATCTCCAGCTCTGATACCATGAAAGAAACGATAACCAGATCGTACCAAGCCAAGAAAACAGATGCTAATCAACCACCATGACCAATAAGATGAAAGCAATTTGACCAACATAGCTTTACATAAAACCTTTGCAAGTAAATGAGTGCAGCAATATCATATATTATTATGGAACTCAATGCAATATATTGAGAATGGGTCTTGACTTAAATAGGCAAGGAATAACAATCTAAGAACCAGTCAAGGTCGTAGATCAAGCCATAAATCAAGGAAATAACTAGTCATCAAAGACCATAGATTAAGGAGAGAACTAGACATTAAGGATTTAGTTAATACCATAGAAGCAAGGTAAAGAACTAGTCACAGACCATAGATCAAGGAAAGAAGTATGCCTAACAACTAGATAATATCTCCTAATATCTAAATAAGATAAAAGAAATATCCACACACATAAGTGGGTGATGATAAATATAATAAACAGCATGCCATTATCTCTTGTGGGGGATCTATTTTGGTGAAGTCCAATGTTATTTTAGCATGTTGATAATCTCTGATGTGGGTGGATATATTCTGGTGAAGTCCAGTGTTATTTTTTCAGTGTATAGTAAGGAAAGAACTAGTCAATACGTGTTGGTCGCTGTAGATCAAGGAAAAAACTATGCCTGACAACGAGATAATATCTCCTAATATCTAAATAATATAAAATAAATATCCACACACATAAGTGGGTGAGGATAAATATAATAAATGGCATGCCAGTATCTCTTGTGGGGGATCTATTCTTGTGAAGTCCAATGTTATTTTAGCATGTTGACAGTATCTCTTGTGGGGGATCTATTCTTATGAAGTCTAGTGTTATTTTGTCAGTGTTCGAGTAGTTGATTTTGGGAAACTCATACAGATTTGTAGCTGTCACTCGCACCCATTCAGCAGTATGGGAGGGTGTGGTGCTGATCTTGCTTCTTCGGGTTTCGTGTCCTTGCCTTGTTACCTTGACTTTTCTTGGATCATGACACTCTGGAATTTTGTGTCCTTTCCTTGTTACTTTGGTTATTGTTCTTGGATCGTGGCACACCTATTTGCAGCAGTTGCATGCAAAATATGTTTGGTGTTTTTTTTTTTAAATTTTTTTTATAAAATAAATATATCCACACACATAAGTGGGTGAGGATAAATACAATAAAGGTAAATAAAGTACCTAGGTGAACATGAGCTAAGGTAAATACCTACTCTAACACCCCGTCTGTGGTATATTGTATATTATAATGGGGTGTGTTTTACACCTTTAGTAAAATAATGATGTTCAAATATTTTTATCTTGACAAAACCCAGATCCTGAATGAAACCAACTACAACATTTAGGTCAAAATAAAATTTATGGTGATGAAACTCTGGATGATTGTTTCTGGATCTAAGGTTGCTCCCACCTGTCGTCAAACAACTATAGATAACATGAATGCAAGAGGATATTTTTATGATTTTGTGTAATATGAATGACGAGTACCTTCTATACATTGGTAATATCAAACATCCAAAAGAGGTATGGACACAAATAGAATCTATGCATGAAGGATACTTGGTTTATTAAGGATAGTAATCAGAGTATAATTCTTGAAGGAATTCAAAGAAATGGTCTGTATATTTTTGATGATTTCTCTTCTGCATCTTGCTTTATATCTCAGAGTTTGAATAATTCAAAACTATGGCATGAAAGGTTAAGACATGTTAATTATCGAAGGTTATATGAAATATATAGATATAATTTAGTGAAATATTTACATGTGTTGTCTTCTTCTCTTGAGGTTATTTCATTAAATGCTTCTAAATGATGGTTTTGATTCTGATTTAGTAAATGGTCATGATGATGTTTTGATGTTATAGATGTTTCTGAAACTCTTATCTTCCTAGATAAGAAATTAAATTGGGATCAATCTATGTTAGAAATTTCAAATCCTATTAACCTTAGGAAAATGACCAGAAGCCATCATATGTACCATGCATTAATTACCTTGTATGAACCTGAACCGTGAAGTATTATAGGGTCTAGGTGGATATACAAAGTAAAATATAATGTTGATGATAGTATTAACAAACATAAAGCTAGACTTGTTGCTAGAGGTTTCACTCAGAAACCTGGTATTGATTATGTTGAGACATTTTTTGTAGCTAAAATAAGTATTGTTAGGGCCTTATTTACAAATTCCACTCAATTTGGGTGGGAAATCTACAAAATAGATAAGAAAAATATTTTTTTTGAATTACGATTTAAAATAAGAACTTTGCATGTTTCAACCTAAAGGATTTTAAGAAACTAGTAAAGAAAACTATGTTTGTAAGTTGAGAAATCCTTGTATGGTTTAAAACAAGCTCTTAGAGCTTGGTATGTGAAAATTGTTTCTTTCTTTAAACTGTTAGGTTTTGTTAATTGTTCTTCTAACAATGATATATTCACTAAGCAATAAGACTCCTATATTATCATTATATGTATATATGTTGATGATTTACTTATTTCTGGTGATAATTCTAATTTAATTCATAGGATTAAAGAGAAATTGAAGCAGTACTTTGAAATGAATGAGTTAGGTCTCTCACATCATGTTATTTATATGATTGTATTTCATTCTATTGTTATTTTTCAAAACACAATATGCAACCATTGTATGGAAATTTTTTCTTATGATTGATTGTAAACCATTTTCTACTTCAATGGAAGTTGGAATAAATATTGATCCTAAATCTACATATGAAAAAGGTTGATCCTATTTTATATACGTTGTTAGTTGATAGTTTGATTTATCTAACTATAACTAGATCAGATATTTCCTATACAATAGGAATTACTTCAAGGTTTATGTAAGAACCTTTTTGTAGAGATCATTGGAATCTTGCAAAAAGAATTTTTAGATATTTGAAAGGAACAATCAATTATGGGTTGCATTATAATAAGAATAAAAATGCTATCTTATATTGATTTTGTGATTCTAAGCATACCGATGTTGTGTTATAAAATATAGTGGATACATGTTCAAGGTTTTTGGTGTAGGAACCGTTACTTGGAACAACAAATATAATCAATAGTCTCCATTTCTTCTATTGAGGCAGAGAAGTACAATGGAAGAAGTAAAGAAGCCATGTGGCTATAATCAACTTGTTGGTAGAGATACACATGGAAGCTAAATGAAGTATTTCTCTTCTATGTGGTGGTCAGAGTTGTATTACTCTTGATTAAGAATCTAGTTCAACATCAGAGGATGAAGAACATTGAGATACATATACGCTTCACCTGTGAGAAGATGAAAGTGATAAATAAATCTCAAGTTCATGTTGACTGAAGAGTAGGTTGTTGACATCTTCACAAAGTCCCTGAGTGCTACAAAGTTTTGTCACTTTCTTGAAAAGTTTGGATTGTCAGAGTTTTTCATTGAGGGGGAGTGTGCATGACAATGTCACCTCCTAATGGAACTTGGTTTTTGTAAAAATACCTTCAGGGCAAGTGTAAAAAAAGACCTTCAGCAAGTGTAAAAAGACCTTTGGGCAATTGTTAAAAAGACCTTCGGGCATGTATACCTCCTTGACTTCTTTTTTAGAAAGAAGTGTAGAAAGATCTTAAAGGTGATCTGTTATCTTGCAAATGTGTAAAGGATAAAATTGTAAGTTTTCAAGAAAGACAACTTTCTCCTATCTGAAAGTTTCCATGTTTTGATCATACTTGTTAACCAAAATAAACTCCCTCTTATTTTGGGTTAACTAGCTTCCTTTTATGCCCTGTCAGTAACATTTGTAAAACTCACAAATCATACTTAGCCACTGATCATTTTTTTGGGTATTGCTTCATCAGATAGAGAATTATTTCCCCTTTCCAGAAAGGTAAGGAAGTCCTCCTAACTCTTTGTATTTTGCAAGTTATGTCTCGCCGTGAAGTTTGGAGGAGAAATTTTCCCTAGGCGGGACCGTAGAGGTAAGGAGGAAATTTTGCTAAGGAAATGGCGAAGGTTGGCATAGGCACAGATAGAAATTATGACACTTAACCTTTTGGCTAAAAAAATCAAAGGTAAAAAGTTCACCCACAAGCTTGCAAAGGAGAATGGAGAAAAATTGATTAAGTCCCCGCGTTTAATCACAAGGATGCCACGTCTCCATTCATCAGCAGGGATCGGGGCATCAAAATATATTTTTGGTTTTTTGCTAAAACCATAAAAGCACAATTAGGTGAAATGTTGGACCGCATATTCTACATCGATTCAGAAGGTGCCACATGTCCACATTAGCAGCGGAGGTCGGGCCGGCAGAGGACTTTGGGAATTTTCCCTTGTAGGCAAAAAAGGCGAAATGTTATTCTGAAGCCCACAGATGAACCAAAAAGTGCCATGTGTCATCAGGTTGGCGGGGGCGTGGAGATTTTGGGGAAAAATTTTCCCAATTTGAAAAAAGAGGAAAAAAGGTCAAATTTTGACCCGGAGACCTGAATTTTTACCCTAATTTTGCCAGTTTTACCCTAAATCTTCAAGAGGCCATATCTTTCGATGTAGAGCTCAGATTTTTGTGTTTTTGGTATCAATGGAAAGCTGGTGAAATTATCCACATGATGCAACACTTAAATTTTAAATTTTGATGGAGTTTTGTGGGAGAAAATTGAGAAAACGTCTATGGCATGCAAAAAATGCAAAAAAGTTTCCCCTAACTTCGCTCGAATGTTCTCCTACCACGTGGATGGCTCGATTTCAAAGAAATTAGGGAAAAGGATTCAACTATTCATATGTGAACTGAAAAATTAAAATATAAAACACATTTTTGCACACAGAAGCTACTTTTGGGCTTCGTCAGAAGTGTTTTAATTTGCGGCAGAGTAATCTGGAAGAGGGGAAATGATCAAATTTTATTGTAATGGCTTTGGGTTGAATGATTTAATGGTTTTTTGAAGTATTTTTGAAGGGTAAGCAATCAAATTTGGAAATTGGAAGCACGTTTTTGCGAATAGAGGACAAAAAATGATTGTTAGTATTCTTTTATTCTCCTCCTCTGCATGTTTTCTTCTATTCCCACTCGTTGTACGAGTTTCAACTCTGAGATTAATAAAAAAGGAAGGAATTTTATGTCCCCTCGAAGGAAAAATTGACTGGTGCTTTGTGGCCAGCATGTTTTATTCTGTCTTGTCCTCAGAAATTGTAAATTTTTCTTTCTTTTATTAATTAATACATGTAATGAAACTTCCAGTTGATGTGTGTGGGAATCCTGACACTCTACCCACAACATTGATTTCCATCTCCTTCATTCTCACTCCCTCCCCTTTCTCAGATCGATGTATTGTATAGCAAGGAGTTGCTATTATTGCCATAGGGACAGTGGAGTGTTCCTGTGGATCTCTGGTTGAAAAACCACCATAAATCCACTTTGTTTTTACATGCTAAATAATGGTAGTTGCACCATTGTCGTAATGTAGAGGGACTTAGATTCCCATAGCATTGGCCTGAAATCCACAAATTTGTCCACAAAGACAATTTTTCTTGCCAACAGTTTTTGGCACCCACTGTGGGACATAGTTGCAGCATCTGCACCCAAAATTGACCACAAGGTTTTTAAAATATCATTAAGTTTTCCTTTGAAGTCTAAAATTCCTTGTGATCTAAAAATACAAAAAGATTCAAATAAAAGATTTCTGCGGATTGAGCAGACCATATGAACTGTATGGATGTAACTCAAAATTCTTGAAAATCCTTCTAAAAAACCTTCTTTACTCTGTCATATCCAGAGGAAATAATTTCAGACCTTAAAGAGGTTACTTGGCATATTTGGCATAGTGTAAATCATCTCACCATTGCTACAAAATTCTGGACTAGGAAAAAGAAGACAAAGATAAATTCTAGCACCTCAAGAGAAGACAATAAACTTTCAAGCTAGCTGATAGAAGGTATACTCGCCAGCTGAGGTAAGGAGGAGTGATTGACCCTGCTTTTGAGGAGTTTGAGAGAGAGGAAGTAGAGGTCATAGCTTGGTTTGACAAAGAGGAAGAGATTAGAGCTCAACTTGAAGAAATTGCAAGACTCCAAGCTACAACAGAGGAGAGAGAGGCAACCTTAGCTGACCAAGAAACCAAAAATAGAAACAGAATGGGTGACTATGAATGTGAAGCACATAGGCCTATTGTGCCATCAGGAGAAAACAAAGGCCCCGCTTGCCCTCCAAAAACCTCTTCATGATCTTCCAAGAGGCTCTAGAATTTTTTTTCCCAAATTTAGGGGAGATAGCTCTCAACTTCCTGAAGAGCAAGTAACAACATTCATCACTTCTTGTGGCGTATTAGGAAGTTGAGAATGAAGATGTGTCAGTCATACTATTTGTGGAATCACTTTAGGAAAATGATGCTAAATGGTTTTACATGCTTCCTGTAAGATCTATTACTGGTTGGGAAGATATTAGAAGAGCATTTTAAAACAGATTCAAGAACACTGAAGATGGTGAAGAGATGCTAATGCAATTAGTCCTGAATAAAGAAAGAAAGCTCTGAATCCATTAGGAACTTTGTAGTCAAGGTTTGACAGATTGACAAGAAGATTCCCTGAAGATGTGCTACCTCCAGAGAACTTACCCATTACAGATTCTTCAATCAATGCCGGTTGCCATCATAAGTTGGTTTCTTAGGACTCAGAAGATCCCAAGCCAAACTACACTGAGGGAAGATCAAGAATTTTCCATTGAAACTAATGATGACTTAATCCTCTCTGGAAAGGTGAAAGGCTTGTCAAATGGGAAGTAATCAAGGATCACAGATTCGGCTTCAGTAATCTACTAAATCCTATGTTCCCTCACAAAATGGAAAATGATTTGGTTGCCTTGAAGAAACAACTGTCTCAAATGACAACAAGAAATGAAATCTAAAAGGAGGCCAAACTTTCCTGATAGATAAATAATTGCACGACCTCCTCACCAACTTGCCCTTAAAGCACCTCCTATCATTGCTATCTATGACATTTAGAGAATAAAGAGCGGATGCTGAAATTGAAAAACTTCTAAAGGAGAAATAGTAGAGGATTATTTGAAGGCTACCTCGAAATTGAATAAGTTCGATATGCATACCAATGGCTTTTTTGAAGTTTGTTGATGATGGGGAAGAACCTGAAGAGGAAGCCCCAAGCTTCTCATGTGATGTATTCAGTTTGAGATCAATCCAAGAAAGGGGATGGTCTACCCTCTTTGGCTCAAAATGAAAATAAAACTAAAGAAGATCCCACTCCAGCAGCCACACAAAATTTTAGATCATGCAACTAGAGGCTCACCATTACCACCCTCAATGGAATTTAGCTGGAAATGAAACTAGGCACAAATGGTTGCTAGAGATCAGGAATACTGGTTCAAAATATCTAGCAAGTCACCTTTTCCTTCTTGGTAGCTCACAAGTTATTAAAAACAATCCTCCCTCCAATGAAGTCTATTCTAAGTCAACTAAAAATTAGACCATAGCTTCACCTTCCCCTCCTTCTAAGATGATGGCCTCACCCTCAGAAGACAATCCAATTTACAAGTCAGCCAAAGTTCCTCAAAGACCCTTACCATGTAAACCTTCCCTCACTCTAAGAACTTCCCCCTCATCCAACATTTTATCCCATTTGATGTTTAATGGAACATGCAAGTAATTACCAAAGTGCTCGCTCTCAGAGATTGAATACTTACAAACACACCCCTCCTCAGTTTGATAGACTAATCAATGTTGTTCAGAGCTGTAGTTCTATACCCTCAAGTTTAAATTCTAAAGGTCTTCTTCCGACACCATCTACACCACCTGCTCAGAACCATGACTGGCCCTAAGTTCTTCCAAAATAGATAAGGTGGAACCCTTCTGACTTGTCTCTTCTTATGTGATTGGTTTTGAGCTCAACAATTACATCATTTACACCGGAGCTTCTCAATAATGTAGATGCTACTCAAAGTTGCCAATGCTCTCCAGCCTGTCTACTAACCATAGTTAATGGAGCTTGTTACTCAATGGAATCTAAGCAATTACCACTAGTAGGAAGGATAAAAGATGCACAAGTGGCTTTGGAATGAATACGCTAATAAGAAAGTACTTCTAACCATCTTAGTGGCAGCACATGCCAATATCTTTTTGGAATGCTCTTGAGTAGAATTTTTTGTACAAGACCTTGGTGGAGAGATAAAAATGGATTAGACCTCTACAACTATTCCAGTAAAGGGTGAGATGAAGAAGCTACTTCTAGTAAGAAAAATGAAGTTTACAGTAAGAACTTCCAGTGACCAAAGAGATAATATCCTCTTTCAAGATTGTGGATTAGGAAACTATTTCCTTACTTCACAATGAGAAGAAGACTTTCCACTTTCCTCGGAATCAGAGAAACATCAATTATTGCTTCATGGAGTTTGATGGAAGCCATTCCAAAGCAGGCTCAGGGGAAAAACTAAATTATGGTCTTTGTAAGGTTGTAGATCTCCTTCCAATGTGATGCATCCTTTTGCATACAAACTGTAGTTTGACAACACCAACAATACAACAGAATATGAAGCTCTCCTCTTGGGCATAAGTGTAGCAGAAGACATGGGAATCAAAAGAGGCTGAGAATGCCTTGGTTATGCAGAAGTGATAGTGAAACAAATCCACTAGACAATACCAATTGAAGAACCCAAGCCTCGGGCATTATAGGAATAGAGTGTGGGATTGCATTGAATTCTTTGATGCATTCTCTGTTGAAGCCATCCCAAGGTAGAAAAATGAAAGAACTGATTCTCTTGTAGTATCATCATCCCTATTGACTCCTCATCCTTCTTTTGGTAAGAAAAAAATAACCATTGAGATGGTTTTCAGACCAAGTGTACGTGATAACGCAGATCACTGGAAAGTTTTCAACGATGACAATCATATTTTAGCCTTCTTGGAGCAAAGACACAACTTCAATAATCTCTTCTTTGAGGGAAGTGTTAATCCACATAGAGAATTTATGGCTGAAGATGCATCAGATGAAATTGAAAGAGTGGATGATGAAGGCACAATCATATTGAAAGGTAACAAGATTCCCCAAAGGTTTAGTCTCTCTGGAGGACCCGTTTGACAAGCATGACAGATTTATTCATGAAAAATAAAAGCTATCTTATCACTGTCCATCTAATTTTGACAAGGAAAAAATTAGGACTTCTAAAGATCCAAGGATGGTCATTACTGGAAAATGCTTCTCACATGAAGATAAAAGGAAGTTCGTTGTCTTTGCTTAAAAATTACTCGGATGTGCTAACCTACTCTTACGACGAGATTAAATCTTTTTAACCTAAAGGAAATGCATCATTCCATTCCTGTGAAGCAGGATGCTAAGCTTTTTCAGGTAGAAGCAAAGACCCTATAATCCAAAGATTGTCTGATGTTATCAAGGAAGAAGTGAACAAGATGCTGAATGCCATAATCATTTTCCCCATTCACCACTCAACATGGGTGGCCAACATTGTACTAGTCAGAAAGAAAAATGGGGAGATCATAATATGTGTAGATTTCAAAAATTTGAATTAGGCATCTCTCAAGGACAATTACCCTCTTCCAATCATGGATCATATCCTACAAGCAGTTACTAGATCTTGAGATGCTCTCTTTTGCTTGATGTATTCTCAGGGTATAATCAAATCAAAGTGGCTGAACGAATATTGTATCAAGACGGATTTTACAACTCCTTGGGGCACTTTTGCTTATAATAGGATGTCTTTTGGCCTGATCAATGTGGGATCCACCTTCCAAAGAGCAATGGACCTAGCTTTCAAAGATTTCAAGCATTGCATTTTTCATATACCTTGATGACTTAACCGCATTTTCAAAGAAGAGAAGTGAGCATATCTTCCACTTGTGAGCAGATTCTTGCAAGATGTGGAAAACATGGTATTTCTATAAATCCCAAGAAGTATATCTTTGGAGTCACAGAAGGCAAGTTTTTGGGACACATCATGAATAATCATGGAGCACATATTGACCCTGAGAGGGTAAGTGCTATTCAAGTACTATCTCTTCCCACCAGCAAGAAAGGAGTACACTCATTCTTTACGAAGGAAAATTTCCTTTACCACTTTGTACCCAAATGTGCTGAACTAACAACGCATATCACCTCTATAATGAAGCCTCAAATAATTTTCAAATGGAATAGTGAAAGAAAATTATCATTTGAAGAAATCAAAAAGACCATTGCTAAAGCTCCAATGCTGGTATCTCTAGATTTTAGCAAGGGAATTCATCATGTACTGTTATTCCTCGGAGCACACACTTTCTAATATCCTAGTTTTCAGAAGAATGGTGAAGGATTGGAAGCGCCTATTGCTTTCATGAGCTGCCCTTTGAAGAAGCATGAACTAAATTAAATTCAACTGGAGAAGCATGCATACACACTGGCCAAGGAGATGAAGAATTTCATATTTTACATACTCAACTCTCACACCATGGTGATGGTCCCCAAAAGTGCAATCAAGTCCATTTTGACACAACAAGATCCTAGAGCCAAAAGAGGAAATTGGATTGTAAGGATCCAAGAGTATGACCTGGAGATTAATCCCTCTAATCCTGGTTAGAGGACAATGGTTTGTGCAAGTTGATTGCAGAAGATGAATCTCTCAAATTTTAACTTGGAGAAAGAGATGACACTTTCCCAATCTGCTCAGAAGATTGCCAACAAGTTCTCTTTGTGAACACTATAGAGGAATGGTATGCAAACATCACTTTATTTCTTACTTATGGGGACTGCCCTCCTCATTTTGATTACAAGCACTGAAGAACTCTTAGGCTGAAATTAGCCAAATATGTGATTCAAAATCATGCATTCTACAAGAAAGGGATAGATAGCTATTTTCTCAAGTGTGTTGACAAGGAATAGCAAGAAAAACTCCTCAAAGCCTATCATGATCAAGCTTGTGGTGGACACTTTTTCAGCCATAGTGACTGCCCAAAAAATTCTCAGAGGTAGGTACTTATTGGCCTTCTCTCTTTATGGATGCACAGAACTAGGTTTCGAAATGTAAAGCATGCTAGCAATTTGTTGGAAATCCTCAGTTAGCTGCATTGCCACACAGACCTGTGGTGATTGAAGAACCGTTTCAACAATGGGGGCTGTAATTTATCAGTGTTTTGAACCCTCATTTAAGTGCAAGGCATTCCTACGTGCTCACCCCCCATATGATTACTTCACTAAGTAGGTGGAGGCAAATCAAACTAAACAGGCTAGCTTTGAAGTTGTCTGTAATTTCATAAAAGAGAATATCATTGTTCATTTTGGAGTTCCTCAGAAGATTGTAGTAGACAATGCTACTTATTTCTTTTCAAAGGAATTGATATAATTCTGTTATGTCTTTGGGATTTCTCTTGCTCATTCTTCTGACTACTATCCTCAAGGGAATGGTCAAGCTGATTCAAGCAACAAAAATATTGTGACCATTATTCGTAAGCTTGTTGATTTGAATAAGAAGAATTGGCAAAAAAAATTATATGATGCATTGTGGGCTAATAGGATCACTCCTAAGAAGGAAATAGGCATGTCACCTTTTTCGCTGTTATATGGAGTTGAAGAAGAGATTCCTATTATAATTGAAATTCCTTCTCTCAAACTACTTCAAACAGTGGAAGAAAGCCAATACAGAGATTCAATTGACAAGAGGATCCATTTCCTTGAGAAGCTAGAAGAGATCAGATCCTAGGTAGTGGACAGAATCAAAGAACATCAGCTAAAAGTGAAGAAGCTCTTTGACAGAAGAGCCAAAGCAAGGGAGTTCAGAGCTAGAGATTTGGTCCTACTTTGGGACAAGAGGAGAGAGCCAAAGGGTAGTCATGGTAAGTTAGATTCTTTGTGGTTGGGTCCATTTCAAATTCAGGAAGCTTGTGGTGAGAATTCCTTTCTCTTATCATACTTAGATGGAACTCCATTGGGATTTCCTAGAAGTGGGCAATATTTGAAGTTGTACCATTAGTGAAAGTGAGTTATCTCTCACCATATACCATAGTTTTTGTTGTTTCCCCTTTTCTGTTGTGTGTGTTTTGTTTTGTTTTTTGTTTTGGTGTAGTTTTGGTTTGTTTCTGTTTTCCCCTCCTTCCTTCTTCCTTCCTTCAGTATTGTACATGACTCTGCAAGGCCCAATGGATAAGGCACTGGTCAACATTATATGTTTTGAAACCTATGATTCTAGATCCTCATGTCATGTCTTCACCTTGCTCAATCCATGCCATGTCCCTAAGCTAGAGTTAGTTGTTGTCTTGCAAATGTGTAAAGGGGAAAATTTCAAGTTTTCAAGCAAGACAACTTTCTCCTATCTCAAAGTTTTCCATGTTTTGATCATACTTGTTAACCAAAATAAGCTCCCTCTTATTTTGGGTTAACTAGCTTCCTTTTGTGCCTCAGTCAAATTTTTACACATTTCAGGCACTCAAAATTTTCTGGGTATTGCTTCATCAGATAGATAATTCTTTCCCCTTTCCAGAAAGGTAAGGAAGTCCTCCTAACTCCTTGTATTTTGCAAGTTATGGCTCAATGGAGTTTGGAGGGGAAATTTTCCCTGGGCGGGCCCGTGGAGGTAAGGAGGAAATTTTGCCAAGGAAATTGGCTGGTTGGTGGAGGCATGGAGAGAAATTTGACACTTAGCCTTTTGGCTAAAAAACTCAAAGGTAAAAAGTTCACCCGCAAGCCCACAAAGGAGAATGGAGAAAAATTGATTAAGTCCCCGTGTTTAATCACAAGGCACCACGTGTCCATTCATCAGTGGGGATTGGGGCGTCAAAAGTATTTTTGGTTTTTTTCCAAAACCATAAAATCACAAAGGTGAAATGTTGGACCACATCTTCGCATTGAATCAGAAGGTGCCACGTGTCCACATTAGCAACGGAGGTCAGGCCGGCGGAGGACTTTGGGAAAATTTTCCCTTGCGGGAAAAAAGGGCGAAATGTTATTCTGAAGCCCACGGATGAACCAGAAAGTGCCACATGTCATCGGGTTGGTGGGGGCATGGAAATTTTGGGGAAAATTTTCCCAATTTGAAAAAAGAGGGAAAAAGGTCAAATTTTGACCCGCAGACCTGAATTTTGCCCTAATTTTGCTAGTTTTGCCCTAAATCTTCAAGAGGCCATATCTTTCGATCTAGAGCTCAAATTTTTGTGTTTTTGGTATCAATGAAAAGCTTTTGAAATTCTCCACACGATGGAAACTTCAATTTTAAATTTTGACATAGTTTTGTGAGAAAAAATAGAGAACATCTCTAGCATGCAAAAAATGGAAAAAAGGTTTCCCCCGACTCCGCTCCAATGTTCTCCTACCACGTGGATGGCCTGATTTCGAAGAAATTAGGGCAAAGGATCGAACAATTCATATGCAATTTAGAAAATTGAAATATAAAATGCTTTTTTACAAGTAGAAGCTCTTTTTGGGGTCGTCAGAAGCGTTTTCTTTGCGGCAGAGGAATCTGGAAGAGGGGAAATGATCAAATTTGTTTCTAATGGCTTTAGGTCAAATGATTTAATGGTTTTTCGAAGTATTTTTGAAGGGAGGGTAATCAAATTTGGAAATTGGATGCATATTTTTGTGAACGAAGGATAAAAATGATTGTTAGTCTTCTTCTATTCTCCTCCTCTACATTTTTTCTTCTATTCCCACTCGTTTTACAAGTTTCAACTTCGAGACCAATAAAAAAGGAAGGAATTTTATGTCCCCTTAATGGAAAAATAGATTGGTGCTTTGTGACTAGTGTGTTTTATTCTGTCTTGTGCTCAGAAATTGAAAATTTGTCTTTCTTCTATTAATCAATGCATGTAATGAAACTTCGAGTTGATGTGTGTCGGCATCTGACACTCTACCCACAAAATTTATTTCCCCCTCCTTCATTCTCACTCCCTCCCCTTTCTTTATTCAATTTCTACTATAGCAAGGAGTTACTATTATTTCCATAGGGACAGTGGAGTGTTCTTGTGGATCTCTGGTTGATAAACCACCATAAATCCACTTTGGTTTTACATGCTAAACAATGGGAGCTGCACCATTCAAATGTAGAGGGACTTAGATTCCCATAACGTTGGCCTGAAATCCACAAATTTGTCCACAAGACAAGTTTTCTTACTAACACAGTATTTACTAAACTCTTTAGTGCTATTGAGTTTACTGGTAAACATCCAGTACAAGCATATTGTTAAGGAGGTCCTTGGTTGTAAAAGGTTCCTATACACTTGCGTTTAATAACCTTTTATGAGAACTTGTGAGAACATGTAAAAATCACAAATCATACTTAGCCACTGATCATGGGATGATCCTTGGGATTCCAAATCATTTTGTACCAAAAGTTAAATTGAGTATGATGAAGGTGTTATAATTCCTTCAACCGATATGCTATCCTAAAACATTTATGCTGTAAGGATTGAGAATCCTGTAGTGTACCACGGGTAGGTAATCTATTGGCATATGTTATGTTATCCCACTTAACATTAAGGGGGAGTGTTGGAAGATAATTATGTAGTGGTCTTGCCAATCCTTAATGTATATGGGTCCATCACTAATATATAGGTTAATATTTAATAATATGAAATATTGATATTTCTATTATTAAATATGATAACCTAGTTATATACTTTAGGTTAAATATTTAATATCATGAAATGATTATATTTCTAATATTAAATATTATAAACATAGGTGTATGTGTTAACCATTTTAGGTTGAAAAGGTGGGTCGAGAGACATACCCGATCACCTTATATAAAAAGGACTTTAGGTCCTCATTTGATATATTCGAGAAATATATCAAAGTTGTGAAAATGAAGTGATTTGGTTTTATCCTTGATAAATAGGGTTTCAAAGGAGGAGGTGATCTTACTGAATGTAAAATAAGTTCTCTGAAGTAAAAGGTTATTTTCAAAGTGGTTTTTACCCTATTGGGGTTTTCCACTATAAATACTGTGTCACCTGTGTTATTTATTTCATATAAGTATTTCTTTATTTACTTATGTTATGATGTAATATTTATTATGAAATTATGTAATATGTAAGTTGATTAAATCTATTTTTATTCACGCATATTTTTGATGCTTTTGTTATTCATTTTTCTATCAACATCAGATCTAAAATATCCTATGCTCAACTTGCACAACTTAAACAAGTATCTAATGAACATCTCACTAATTATGTCTTATGATACAAAAACAATTAAGCTAAGATGCCTATTGTGTTATCTGAATCTAAGTTTTAGGACATATTTCTTCAAAATATATTACCACCTCCTTAAGAAAGTGTTCTCTTTGACACATCTTCTTGATTCGATTATCTTTGTCACACTCTTAAGATTTATGAAACCAAAATTTTATCCATAGACAAGTTTAAATATCAGAAATATGCATAATCCTCCATGATTTCAAAATAAGTCATCATTTAAACCATCTGCCACCAAACCTATTGACCAAAAAATCATTTTCAATGCAGTAGCTACTACCAAAGAGCTTCAGTCACAACCACCTCAGTGTACATTCACTAGATTGCCTATTGCTCCACATCTCATATTACAACTTCTTGAGAGAAATCTTATCATACTTCCTCCACCACTTGAATTAGACCCATCACAACCAAAAAGACAAAATTACAATGAGAAATTTTAATGGGACTATCAGCTATATGTGGGTAACTATACAAATAGATGTCTCAAAATCTACACCATCATCCATGATCTTATCGATAACAACAAAATTGAGTTTCTAGAGCCTACAGACTCTGCACTGGTCAACAAAAATTATAAGCTGAATATATCTAATAGCCTGATTCCATAACATGACAAGAAAATAACTAATTTATTAGTTAATCATACATATCAGAGACTACCTACTCCTACTTCGGGGGCCCTTGTTTTCTTATTTTCAAACACTGACATTTTACCACCAGTCATCTCTTTTTCTTACCATGATTATCATGCAGTGTTCTCTTCTATCCACTTGTACATAGATGCGTATATTGGATCTACCCCTATCAATAATACTAGGGTTGATTTTTCATGGCTAATTAGTGCATTCTATTCCACTTCTCCTCACTATTGGCTACCCACCATCAAAAATATCATATCTGATGAAACATTCATATGGATTTGTCAAAATTCATATTACTATAGGTTTTCTCACTACGCTTGTCCCATTTCTTGTGGGACAAACAACCAACAGGTGTGACATGATCTTAGGTCTCAACTAGATTCGTAGGTCTCAGTCTATCCTTTCCATGAACCATTTGTGTCTAAATTTCATTCACAAGAATTAAGTTATTTCTATCAATGGTGTTCCTCCATATACCCCATGGTCACAATCTCCTCCCATGATTGTCAATGCATCACCTATTCTGTATAGTGTGCCACGACCTCTAAAAATGTAAGAACAATCTATTCGAATTTTGTCTACTCGCATATAACCTACACGGTCCCATTGCTAGGATGGTTTGTGCATCTAAATGAAATCTCTACCTCATTTTATTCCATGTAGGTGTGCATCACTGCTAAATTTTTCTTTGCATAGATATTCATCCCCTATATATGTTTTTGTGCTAACGCACCCATCATATACTCATCCATCTCATGCAAATAAAATTCATTCACCTGAACAACGTTTATCTAATATACCACCACTCTTAGATCATGGTCAAATGCCTTCATCGCCACTTACACCAAGTTGAGGACCTTTTCCCTTTACTTTCATTGGATAGTTTGATCACAAACACACACTTGGGGGGCATCAAATTTATGCCCCCCATTTAACATCTAAAAATATATTATTATCTCATCACTTATGTTAAATACGAGACATTTGTATTCACATCCACATCTACATCATCACTACCCAATGACCCAATCTTGCGCTTTCATTCACACTTGAATGCTGAGGGAGTCCTATACACATGAACCTCACACACTGCATAATAGATAATACGTATTATACATATTCACACATCTTACATTATACAAATTCTAAATATACCTCACACGTTTTGCATTACATACTACAAATTTTACATTACACATCTACTTTTACAAGGTGCACTCATTTCCTGATGACACACTCTAGTATCACGGTCTATACTGGACTATTGAGGATATACATCTTAATTGAACCACATCACACTCACACATTCAACCATTTAACCTTTTTCCCATGAGACATTCCTTGATTAGTCAAATACGCCATATTCTAAATCATCACTTCTTGTACTCATGTTGTGATATATGCTTTAGGATAAATCATCACTTATTCTAGCAACATTTAGTGATATACTCCATAGGTTAAATAATCACTCTTTTTATGATGTTGTAATGATATAATATATAGGATAAATCAACACTTCTTCTTGCGTCACTTAGTGATATATGCCATAGGTTAAATCATCACTCATTTCATTATCTTGTTGTGATATATGATTTAGGATAAATTATCAAAAATTCTCATCTTTTTGTTGCATATCATAAATACACATTCATCACACCACACTACATACAAAACATTTCTCAAACCATTTCCTGATGACACACTCTCTTTTATAGTTCATTTTTTACTACTAAAGGAGAATAAACAAAGGAACCTCACTGCATACAATTCCATTCACTCGGGGGGAACACGACTCCTATCACACACACTGCATTCCATTCCATCCATCCACATCATATTACATATTTGAGTTAGATTTATCTTTCTTGACTTTACTTGTAAATGTTCACTTTATTACACATGATATATAGATATCTTCCATGTCATTATATTTATCATACAAACATGTTTGTTCACTTTCCTTTCTAGTTATGATTGTAGATTATACAGGTGGATTACACACAACATTCTTGATGCTTGGCATAGTACTAAAAGGAATGATAACAAGATTTTACCAAGATAAGAACACATATGCTAATCAAAAACCATGATCAATAAGATGAAAATAATTCATCATAATAAATTTACATAAACCTTTGCAAAAAAATGAACAACAACATCATATATTATTATGGAACTAAATGAATTAAATGAGAATGTGCCTCGCTTATATAGGCAAGGAGTAACAATCTAAGAACCACTCAAGGTCGTAGATCAAGCCATATATCAAGGAAATAAATAGTCATCAAATAAATAGTTAAGACCATAGATCTAGTCAGTGAACTAGACTTCAAGGATCTAGTCAATACCATAGATCAAGGAAAGAAATATACCTAACAACTAGATAATATCCCCCTATTATCTAAATAAATAAAAATAAATATCCACACATAAGTTGGTGAGGATAAATATAATAAAGGTAAATAAAGTACCTAGGTGAACATGAGCTAAGGTAAATACCTACTCTAACACCCCCTCAAGTGAATCTAGGGTCCAAAATAGAAGTGGCATGTCTGCAGTATGAGTCCTGGCAACTAGGCCTGATAATCAAGTACAATATATCCATGAAGAAATCTTGAAGCAAAAGAAGGAAAAATTCCTACTAGAAGGAAAGAGAAAGAAGAAGAAGAAGGAAGATGTTATCATGAATACCTCTCAAGAACAATTTCCGAAACCCCACACATTCAACACAACGCAAGGTACTGAGGTGATGCAAAAGGATTTGTAAATATGTTTACAACCTGCTACTGAGTCAGAATGTACTCCAAGCAAAGAAATCCATCCTAAATGTGCTAAAAAATGAAGTGAATATGTATCTCAATATGCTTGGTCTGCTGGTGCTCAACTGGGTTGCAAGAAATGTGAATTGTACTTTGGTTGTCACAACAAAGTACAGTCGATGAATCTTATGGGAATCCAAACTCTATCAATAACTATCGAAACCAAAGAATCTGCTGACTCGCTATAACTACTGGCCTGTACTCTGCCTCTCAAGATGAAAGTATAATAGCATGTTGATTTTTACATGCCCAAGCAACTAGAGAAGAACCAAGAAAAAAAAATATCCAGAAGTGGAATGTCTATCATCAATAGAACCTTCCCAATCTAAATCTGTATACCCAACCAACTGCATAGAGCTGCTAGTGTAGTGTAGGACAAAGTGGGAAGTGCCCTGCAAATAGCACAAAATCCTTTTAGCAGCCTTCCATTGACTACTATGAGGAGAATTTTTAAACTGAGATACAAGCCCCTACTATAAAGGAAATATCAAGGAGAGTATGGGTTAATTACATGATACTCTCAACTAACTACCTAAACAATGTAGGATCACAAAGTGGTGTGGTACATGTGGAAGTAAGAGTAACCCTAGAATGAAAAGGAGATGGAATTGGCTTGCAATCAGACATATCAAAGTGCCGAAGAATATCGTGGGTATACTTTTGCTGACTCATATGAATCCCTGAATATGTCTAAGAAATCTGCAAACCAAGGAAATAATGCAATAACCCAAGATATTTCATGTCAAACTGTGTAGAAAGAGCCCTCTGAATAATCTCAATGTGGGAAGAAGAGCTTCCATAAGCAATAGATCATCAACATACAAGACAAGTATCACAATATCCTCGCCAACATGCTAGAGATACATTGTATGATTGGAGTGGAAACAAACAAAAGTAGTCGATAGAAGAAAATAATCCATCTTCTCATACCAATCCGGAGGGGCTTGTTTGAGACCGTTGAGAGACCTTCGGAGCCTACAAAAAAAAGAATAATCCTAAGAAAATCCAACCGCCTCCTCCATGTATATTTCCTCTTATATATCTCCATGTAAGAAGGCATTCCATTCCACCCCTGTGATGTAACATCTGATTCGTATCCATCTCTGGGCCACCCTATTGCAACAAGACGATGTCAATGAGTATGCAGCAAACATATTTCAAGTAACAAGTATGATGTAAGAATCCATCTTGGAGCCTTTGAAAAGGGTGTAGAAAGTGCCTACTCATTGAGTAATCAATCCCACCATTCAACAGTTAGTCCTCAATGAAATGAAATCTCCTTTGCAACAAGACGAGGAGTGAAGCCTTGATACAATTGTCAATGGACCCATCACAATACCCTACAAAGATCTTTACTATTCTTATTATAAGATTTAATTTGGCATAAAGGCCCAAGCATGGCTACTCACCCAAGTGTTGGACCAAGCCTCTGGATTCAAATGCTGATTCTGTGTGGTGTGCGATTCCTAATGTAGTTAGCATGATAAGAGTTATATCATAATACACCATACAGTTAGCCATTTCCTTCAAAGTTCTATTCTTCCATTCTGAAAGAGTATGAGGAACATAATGCTGGTGAATAATGCATTGAGTTGCCAAAAAGTTAGAAAACACATTGTTGAAGTACTCCCCCACATTATCAGTACAAAGGTTCTTTTTGCAAGTTTCTCGACCAAAGCCTTGAAGACTTTGAAGTGTCAAAAAACATCACTTTTGTATTTGAGAAAATAAACCCAAGTACGCCTTTAGAAATTATCAATAAAGGCAAGTGCATACTTAGCTCCATTACAAGAGGGGGTTGGAAAAACCATCAGGTTACTATGCACAAGCTCAAGTCGTGAAGAATCTCTCTTCCAAAAATTATTAGGAAATGGATCGTGGTGTTGTTTCCCTAATTCACAAGTCAAAGAAAAACTCCCTGAAGACAAGAAACTCTAGGAAGACCATCTACCATACCATGAGTGCTCAACTCCTTAAAATATCTATATTTGAGATGTCCCAAATATTTCATGCCAAATCTTACTCTCTGAATATGCATGAGAAACCGATCCTATCCCTATAGACAGAAGTGTTATCAAAACCATCAAAGTGATATAGTCTATAACTATGATAAACAATAAGCCTGAGAGAACCAGTGAATGAGGATACAACAAAGTTCGTAATTCTGTTCTGTATGGTGTAAAAGTCACTATTTTTCCTTGACTAAAATGAAATTTTTTATATACAGATAAAGAAAAATTTGTAGTGATGTTAGGAACATATAATGCATCTTGGATACTATGCCACCATGAAGTTGCATATCACATTTTCCTTTAAAAGAAAGGAAGGAAGAATCTCCAACCTCAATTTTTGAAGTAGAACTCAAACCTAGAGAAACAAAAGACTCCTTGGAAGAACTCATGTGATGAGAAGCACCTAGAATCTATAACTCAAATTGTCTGCAAATGGTGACTGAGATCTCCCAACAACATTAAGTGCTTTTCCATGTTGATTAGAAGGAGGTGGAGTGGAGATAGATTTTTTTTGTTTCTTAACTGCATCATCTAAAGCTTGCATTTTCTTATAATACCTAAGTTCTTCATGATTACTACCCCCACAGAAATAGCATGAACGGCTATACTTATTCTTGAATTTAGAAGTCTCCTTGGGTTTTGAGTTATTTTGTTTGGGTTTAGGAGAATTTTTAGATGGAGAAGGTGTGGATTTGGTTTTACTATTTGATTTTCCTTTTCCCTTAGGATTATATGCAACTAATTCCTTTTGAGAGGTAGAAGACTCAAGGCGAGATAATTTGGATTCTTCCATAGTAAGTCTTTCACAAAATGTTTCTAAGTTAGGCATTTTTAATGTGTCACCTAAGGCATCCACGCTAAAGAAAAAGGTAGAATAAAAAATTTTAAATGGTCCTCTCAACTTGGATAGAATCATGTAAAAACACTCTTCATACTTCGTATCTCTTCCACTCCCCTTTATCTTGTGTCAACAAATGCTTGAACTTGTTAAGATAGTCCATAATTGTTGGAAAATATTCCGGATTAAGAGAGGTGATCTCAATGTTCAAGTTGCATGGCTCTCATATGATCCACCTTACCAAATAAATCCTACAATTTCTCCCAAATTTTGAAAGGAGATTCATATTTTTCCAAATGAAACAAACGACTGTCACTTACATAAGTTCCTATCAAGCCCATACTTTCATCAAATTTGCACTAGACTAAAATTTCTCATATTATCTAGTGAACACTGGTTGTTTTAAAGAAGTTAAAGGCCATAATCCTTTCCGCTTACTTATTGTTTCCATTCTTGGTTTCCATGTGTGGTAATTATGTGTTTTTAATGGTTCAATATGATATAATGCAAAAGTAGACGCCATCCTAAAAAAATCACCAAAAGAAATACAAGAACCAACCAATGCAACAAGACCCCCAAGTAATGCAACAAGATCCCCCCCAGATTTTGATCTGATACCATCTATGATTTTCCGTCACACCAAAAGCTCAAAATTGTAATGGAGAGAGATATCATCATGTTAACTAGCCGATACACCACCACATCCCCACACGATGGAGCCAGATTTAACCACATGAGCCCTAGGCCCACCATATATTCACCAAATTAGGTCCAACAACATTAGGAGGCAACAACACCGAGACTTCCCTAGAGGTCACCCATCCTAGTACTATTCCAGGTTAGGCACGCTTAACTGTCTGGCTCAGACACCATAAAAGGAATAATAAACAGATTGTACCAAGCCAAGAACACAAATGCTAATCAAACACCACAATAAATAAGATAAAAGTAATTTACCAAAATAACTTTACATAAACCTTTGTAAACAATTAAGAAGTAATATCATATATTATTATAGAACTCAATGAAATACAATAAGAATGGGCCTTCCTTATATAGGCAAGGAATAACAATCTAAGAACCAGTCAAGGTCATAGATGAAGCCATAAATCAAGTAGAAATAGTCATTAAAGAACTAGTCAAGACCATAGATTTAGGAGTGAACTAGACATAAAGGATCTAGTCAATACCATAGACCAAGAAAAGAACTATACCTAACAACTAGATACTATCCCCCTAATATATAAATAAATAAAAAGAAATATCCACACACATAAGTGGGTGAGGATAAATACAATAAAGGTAAATAAACTACCTAGGTAAACATGAGATAAGGTAAATACCTACTATAACAAGTACCTAGTACTAGTCCCATAACAGCTCTTAGGGGCATCCACTTTCATACACTACATGTGATATTGTTTTATAACTCACTATTTTATCGGATTATACACACTTTTACATATTTTTTATCTTTCTAAAATGCTAATGAGTACTTCATGTGTAGAATTTTTATGTAAGATTATTTTTTTCCTTGATTGTTTTTATGTGGTATGTTATTATTTGTCCTTGTTTGTGGGATTTTCCTTTTTTCTTATGTGCACAGTTTTCTGTTTGTGGCCATTGTGGCCTTGAGTGTCTTGTAGTATTGTGAGTGGTGTCCCATGTTTACAACCCACTTTTCACAGTCTATATTGTCTTCTTGCATGTTTACTTGGATCCTAACTTACATATTATCTTCGTAGCTTACACTTGTCTTCTACATGCATATTTGTTCATACTAACACTTTCTTCTAGCCACCTTGTTTTTATGTTCCTCGGTTTATACCTAGCACATCCGCTTCCCCATGTAGGGAAAAATTTCAGTGGTTGGTCCTCTTTTAGGGAAAATTGCATGCTCCTCTAAAGGGGGGCATTAATTGGGTGAATCAATCACCACATACAACGTGTAGTCAATAAATCCTACACTTAAGATAATATTTATCCTAGTTTCATACTACTATTTAAAAGGTTATTGAGTAAAGAAAGTATTAATTAACCCCTATCTTTTGGCCATATTCATTTATTTTATTTCATCATTCGCGAACTTTGACATCCATATGCACAGTCTATTTCACCCACTTGGCATTATTTTAGCCTTGACTGGGGTTCTCGTGGCCACCCTAGCCCCACCATGGGTGCCTCAATCCTTCTTGAACTTTCCCTCCACTTTTTGGGCTCTTTCTAGTCGTTTCTCCTTTTAATTTTTTTGGTAGTCATCCATTTTGGGATTAATTATGAAATTATTGTTATCTCAATTCTACCCCCTAGAATAATTGGATCAATCATGAACCTATGTAGAAAGAAATCCAAGGGAAACTTTTGTCGTATAAGCCCATGTTTCAAATCCAATAGATAAGTTACAGGAGGGCTCTACAATGGAGTAGCAAAGTCGGGGAAGGAAGCAAATAGTGTTAAAGAAAACTAGATGCTCAAAGGAGAGAAACAAAGAAAGGCTCAAAGTCTTCGAGCTTTACAAATGATTCAGAGCGAGCCCAAATTGGCTAAGTATGAAAGAACCAATAGAAGCTTCTATGTGCCTCATCGACACATCTCCAAGGGTTAAACTCAAAAAGTGGACTCAAATGAGTGTGAACTTTCCATGTGTCCCAGGCCCGAAAGGGGACAGAGTCGGTTGGAAAAATTGAAAAGAGTAGAAAGAACCACATGTCAACTCAACGGAATTTCAAAAATAGGAGCCCAAGGTAGAGACTCAAAGTAGTGCAAGCCCTCCACATTGCCAAGGTTCAACATAAGTCAAATGGAAATCGGGCCCAAATCGGTTAAGTATAAGAGTGTTGGTGAAAGGCGCTAAGTGTCTCAATGATGCACATTCAATGGCGCGGCCTAGAGTGGAGACTCAAATGAGCGTGAGGATTCCACGTGTCTAGGGTTTGAGAAAGGCATCGACCCAAATTGACTAAGTATCGTAGACTCATGGAAGGAGCTGTTGATTAGAGAAAAAACTTAGTAGAACTCACAAATAGAGTCCACGTAGGAGAACAACACAGGAGCAAAGGCGTGAAGGTATAGGAAGGCATCACACGCAGAGGTATAGAGTCAGACTTTAGGGACTTAGCTGATTTTTGAGATCAGGGCTATTCTTAGAGGTTGGCATTAGGAGCACACAAAGCGATGCCGAGACTTGCGCGCTACTCTTCGTGGATATTTTAAAGAGCATGTCAAATCACTCTTGCATGGGTGTAAGCTAAGAATAGATCCACCACTATAGTTAACTATCAGTGATCTATAGATAGCATACTTACATGTATGGCTATAGTTATAAAAGGTGCGTGGCTATTATTAGCATGTGACCTATTTTGGTAGATTTAAGTGGTGAAGGGCTAGTCCCCTACCCTATATATATGTAATGAATTACTTAGTAACATATAAAACGGGGACACATACTGCTTTGAAAAGGTTAGAGATACATGAGTACATGAGACTGGATAATTGTAACAGATCCATGCACGCATGTCTGGTATTGTATGAAGCTTTTGTACTATTGGTATGATGAATATATGAAGAATATTGGCCGAACAACAATGTATGATATGTTTTTCAATGTATGCTATTATTATCATGATGATTTACATTTAAGCTCTTATAGATCTGGTACAATGTAACGATGTTTAGATGGATTAGTTTCTAAATATATGTTTACTTCTTCATCATGCTACCATTCTGGTATAACAACCCTTAAGAGGGACCTAGTACCTTTGTGCGCTTCAAGTGAGTGCTCATCCTAGGCTGAGTGATGTGCCAACACGACTAGGTGTTATCTTAGAATTCTAGGCTGCATCATTGGTTCCGTTGCCGGGACCTCTTTTGTATTTATTTCAGAATGGTTCACAATGAAGACATACCGGATAAATTTGGCGAGCATTGAAGAGTGGATTCATGATCTAGAGGAAGAATACACATGGAGGTTTGACACTGGATCCAGATTTAGCACATGCACTTGGGTAGAGAAGAATCTATATGATAGTTTGTATGATAGCTTCTTTGCTATCTTTCTAGTAGAATTATATGAATGGTTGACTGCATATGCATCTAAGCAAAATTGGAGGTATCGCACGCTTGTTTGGACATAGGAATAATTTCTAACACTATATGATACTGACCTAAGCTAGACTCACGCGGTAGATACCTGGTTTCGTGATGTTCTAAAAAGCTATATTATGGAGTATTCGATTTCAACTTATTCATGCCTGGAGGTAGTAGAGTTCCAGTTCCTACAGTATCCTAGAGGGACGTATTTTGCAAGGTATTCCACTAGCAATCAAAATACTGATGGTAACGTTGAACTTGGAAGATAAACCCATAGAAAGATAAAATTCTCCACGCATGGGGGTAGGAATAGGATTGGTGAAAGATGGCAGACCTAGCGGCAGCATGACAAAGGGAAGAGAGGTGGTTGAAGTATGATGGGGTGCGCGAGAGGGAATTATGAAAGAGACAATAAATTGCAGAACGGATGGTTTTGTGGAGAGAGATGGCTTGTGAGGGATTTGAGGCTCATGGGGAGGAAGAAGAGCAAGAGCATCAGGAACTCCCCCATCTACGAAATCATGATAGAGAACCCTCTTTAGACCTCACATGGAAGCGTGCAAATAGATATGACCTAGACCACGGGTGCACGCATCTAAGCAAACCTATTGACCTAGCCCTTGCGCTTGGTTTTCCAGTATCTAGTACATCATGTAACCACAGTTTTAATTTAGGAAGTGAAAGCATAGAAATAGGTCAGACAACAAGAAGATCAATGGCAGCATAGATAACTTCGTTATTCTTTGGGGGTATGTTTTCAGGCTCATCATCTGCACAAAATATGAACGCGCTGAGTGTGGGATTCACCTCTAGAACAGGAACTACTTCACAGACTGTCGGGGTCCAATATAGTACCACTATTTGGGACACAGAGGAGTGCATCCACGGGCCCTATTCCAAATTATAGAGGAGGATCAATTGGTATGGGTAGTTCTAGTTCCGGTGGTTCAGGTGGTATTGGAGGAAGAGGAAATCAAGGAGGTTCTGGGTCGGGTGGTCAAGACTTGCAGCAACCCCATAATTTTTATATGGATATGTCCCTTCGTCTCCCAGAATATAGAGGTATCGAGGATGTTGTTGAACATGTTCATATGTGTGAAATATTGTGGCATGTGAAAGGTATTACGGCTTCTAAGAGAAAGGCAAGTCAGTTTGTTACTACATTACAGGTGCGCGTGCACAGCTGGTATAGGAAGTTTGATCCCAATCAAACTTGTATTGACTATGCAGCATTGAAAGATGCTTTCTTGAAAGAATTCCACATCCTAGAGTTTGAGCAGAAGAGCATAAGCGCACTAAAGGATATAAAGCAAGGCACTACTGAAAGTGTACGTGAGTATGATGCGCATTTTAAAACACTTCTATCCAAACTCTTCTATGACATTCATGCAAGTTAACATGCACAATGGTTTGTCAGGGGATTGATTACCCCATTTCGAAGAGCACTGTCGCATAAAACTTATACCAACCCGCATGAAGCATTAGAAGAAACTTTACGCACTGAAGTAGTTGGGAGTATTAACACTGGAGTTAGTCCATTTTTAGAAGCTTGAATAACAGCTATGGTAAAACAGTTAGAGAAATTATCGGCAAACTCATCTCATGAAATGCGCTCAAGAATCTAGTGTATAGATTGTGAAGTATAAGGCCACACCAAGGATAGTTACCCTCACAAAACTGTACGTTCACTGCTGTTAGACTGTGATATTTGCCATTTGAATCATGATGCTAGTCACTGCCCCCTACTACAACGCGCGACCAGGAAGAATGTATCCTCCTTTTGTAAAATTTGTAGGTCCACGACCCATGATACTGAGGAATGTAGATTGATTGGCCAGATCCATGATGCCTTTGATATTGGGGTTTGATAGGCGAGTGTGGATAATAATTCTAAAGGAAAGAATGAGCATCAGGATAGGGATTATAATCAAACACGCTATGACATGAATGATGGAAGGTTTGAAGGGGTTCGACGAGGATTTCGAGGCAGATATGGAGGATGAGGCCGAGGTGGAGGAAGGAGTGAATTTCCTCAAGGGACTTACTATACATGTGGCTCACCTGACCATTATAGGTGCGAATTCCCGCAGAATATTTCCTGTTCATTTTGTGGAAAGGGGCATAGTTATGAATAGTGTCCGTACTTGTATGAGCATCTCAGTAAGTAGCACAAGCAAGAAAAAAAAGGCACAGGGATGGTTATAATCCAGTGCACAGTAGAGAACCAGTGGATGCCCAAGTTAACACTAGAACTTGAGGCAGTAATAGTCAAGATAACCACACGAGCTGAGGCGACACGCGCAAGAGAGGTTTTGCAACAGAAGATGACAATCACTAGGGAGGAGGTTTTACATGATAGGTATCCAGATCTATCTCATCAGAAATAATTCTATCAGGAAACAATGGAGGTCCTTAACCATGGGAGATAGTTGGAAAGCGGAAGAACTTATTCAGGAATTATTTGGTGAGATAGAGATAGGGGCTCACTTTGTGGATGAAGAAGATGATATCATATTACTTGAGCATGCTTCTCTGGAAAAAGATAAGGGGAAGATGGTTTACATAATATATGAGGAGGAAGTTGAGCACTTGGACGTGGATCATTCACATGGAACACGTGAAGTGTTATCCAATACGGATGTAGATGCACGTGCATATCATGAACCTATAAAGACAAAAAATGTCAATATAGGCACAGAAGCTGAACCTAAGGAGTTGATAATTGGGGATTACTGGTCAGAAGTAGCAAAGATCATAGAGTTATTTAGAGACTATGAGTACTTATTCCCAAGAGGATACCATGAACTTAAAGGCATGCATAAATCACTTGGAGAAATGAAGATAAAGCTTAAGGAAGTTACGTGCCCTATGAGGAAGCGACCTTATCAGATGAATCCCAATTTGCATGAGAAATTAAAGGAGGAAATTGACAAGATGTTGAAATCTGGGATCATTCGACCATTGGATGAATCAGAATGGGTCAGTCCTATGGTGATAAGCATCAAAAAGGATGGTAGGATTTGAATTTGTGTTGATTATAGAGAGTTGAATGCAACATTTGTTACAAATCCCTTTACTATGCCATTCACAGAGTAAATATTAGAAGTGGCTGGGTGCGAGATATATTCATTTACAGATGGGTTCTCAGGGTATCATCAGGTTAGGATTACCCCGGAAGATCAATAGAAGACCACCTTCACTCCTGAATGGGGAAGCTTTGCCTATACTATGATGCCCTTTGGATTGAAGAATGAACCTGATGTATTTTCAAGGATAGTGGTACAAGCATTCAAGTATTTTATTCACAAATTCTTACAGGTCTATCTTGATGATTGGACCGTTTATGGGCTAATTAAGGATCATTGTGATAAGCTGCGCTTAATGTTTGAAAGATGTAGACATTTGAGTATCTCATTGAACATCAAGAAGTACATCTTTGCTACTCCCTTTGGCATACTTTTAGGACACATTATCTACAAGGAAGGGTTGCTAGTTGATCCAGCTAAAGTTGCAGTCATCGTAGGCTTGAAAGCGCCTGCTAGTAAAAGTGAGGTGCACGGATTTTTGGGTCATAAAGGGTATTACAGGAAGTTTATAAAAGGATATGTAAAAGTTGCCACGCCCTTGAAAGAATTACTCAAGGGGAAAGGTACATTCTATTGGGGGGAGTCGCAATAGCGCGCGTTTGAGCTATTGAAGAAGAAACTTAGTACCGCACCTGTCTTATGATTTCCTTCATGGGATAAACCTTTTCATGTTCATGTGGATGCCTTTGGCACAACCATTGGTGTTGTCTTAGCTCAACTAGGAGAAGGTATCGTTGATCATCCCATTTTCTTTGCTAGTAGGAGGTTGACCCCTGCAGAATAGAATTATACCACTACAGAGCGCAAGGCCTTGTCCATGATCTATGCCTTGCACAATTTTTGTTAGTATTTGTTGGCCACACCATTTGTGTTTTATACAGATCACATGGCATTAAAATATTTTGTGAACAAGCCCATTTTACAGGGGCACATATGCCAATGGATACTCTTATTTCAAGAGTTTGAATTTACAGTTGTGGTAAAACTAGGAAAAAGTAATTCTAGACTGGATCACTTGTCTAAAATTCAATCAGGAGAAGAGGCACAAACAATAAAAGAGACCATGCCTAATGCACAGCTGTATAGGTTACAATGTGCACCTTCGGAATTAGAGGACATTGATGTCTTTCTAAGGACTGGTATGGCACCAGAAGGTATGAAAGCTTTAGAGAAGAAGCAACTTGCTATATGCACAGAATGATTCATATTAATCAGTGGTGATTTGTAAAAATTAGGCAAAGATGAGGTATTATAACGTTGTGTATTGGAGCATGAACGAAAGGATATACTGGAAGAAGCACATGGTGGTATTGTAAGTGGCCACTATACAGGTGATGCAACAACATGCAAGATCCTACTTTCTAGTTTATGGTGGGAAAAATTGTACAAGGATTGTAAAGAGTATTGTAAGACATGTGACCATTGTCAACATCTTGGTCAACCAGGACAAAGGGATGAGATGCCTCTACAACAAACTACAAGTGTAGAACCCTTTGAGAAATGGGCGATTGACTTTATCGGGCCTATTTCACTAGCTGCACGCAGGACTGGATCACACTATATCATCACTTGTACAAATTATCTTACCCAATGGGAAGAAGTAGCACCCATAAAGGACTGTACAGTGGCTACAACAACAAGGTTCTTATGGGAGAATGTTCTTACAAGGTATGGCTGTCCTTTAAGTTTAACAAGTGATAGGGGCACCCATTTTTTGAATGACAATACGAATTCTGTTAGATGAGTTTATGGTTGCCTACCATAAGAATACACCCTATCACCCTCAGGAAAATGAAACTACTGAGGCTTTTAACAAGATTTGGAACCACACAATGACCAATATTTGTGATGTTGGAAGGAAAGATTGGGATGATAAATTATTTGTGGTTCTTTGGGCTTATAGAACAACATACAAGAGATTGAACAAAGCCACACCTTTACAATTGGTGTTTAGCACGGAAGCTGTTCTTCTTATAGAATATATGTTACCTTCTTTTCGTATTGCGCATGTTGGAGGTCTAGATGATGAGAAAGCCTTGGAAGAATGGATTGAGAAGATGGTTCAAATAGATGAGCACCAAGCCATCGTACACTGGAGTCAAAAACAGGTTAAAGCACCCTAAAAGGCATGGCATGATCGACATATCAGGGATAAGAAACTTGCGGTTGGACAAATGGTACTTTTGTATGACTCCAAGTTTTTGTGCCATCCAGGGAAGCTCAAGATGCATTGGTTGGGGCCGTATATTATCACTCATATTATTGAGTTAGGTGCTTACTAGTTAGAAGCAATTGATGGCACGAGGTTTTCCGATTACTTTAACGGGAGTAGGTTGAAGCCCTACTATAAATAAGTCTTCTTGGTGTTTGTAATAAGGTAATATTGCCAGATAAATTAGGTTTCCCTTTCTGTATTTCCTTAATGTGTTTCTTTCATCGTCGCTATGCTTTGTCAATTTAATTCTTGTCTATGTAATAAGCACACTTGTGCGCATGAAGCTAACTACAATATGAAGCATGTTGATCTTCAGAGGACTGCACATACTTTTAGTGTGGGGTGGATTGTTGGTGACTCTTAGGTATATGCTGCGAAGATTTAATGTTGTGGGTGTTGAGAAAGAAGGTTGCTAAGGGTGATTGACAAAAAAATTCTTCTCAAGATAACCAAGGATGAAGATGAATGAGGGAAATTATAACACGAGGTAAGTGGTATCCATGGTAACTACCAGGAGATGGTGCAGTGATGAGGTACTCGGGTGCTAGAGCACGCGCTGAAGAGAAGTCTACAACAAATGGTAAAAACGTGCACTAGAAGGTTATAGCTTTTGGCGCAAATATGTACATCATGGAAATGATAAAAATGGGTAATAAATGAGGATAATCTGGTAGGTGGAGGAGCAATTAATGCAACGAAAAGTAAAAATCTATATAAGGACGAGATTCAGTTTCATTTTTACCTTTGCGACTATGAGAATTTGACAAAGAGCTACATGTGAAGAGCCAAGTAAAGTAATTCAAGGTGGGAAGCAAGAAAACTAGGTGCAAAAGACAGATCTGTTTATTGGAAGGGCTTGTATCCCCGTAGGAGAAGGGTTTGAATGAAGTAGAGTGACAAAATAGAGCTAGGGTGTGTGATTTTGTGATTACCAATTAGGGCATGGTTGAGTCGATTTAGGGTTTGAAGCAAACTAATAAAAACCTATAGCAGAAGGTCTAGAAAACAAAACCCAAAGAGAAGAATGGCCCCAAAGGAGAAAGTGGCACCAGTAAAGGAAAAGAAGAAGGTGGTAGTAGAAGAAGAGGAAGAGATGGCCCTAGAAAGCAATTTTTCAGAGATGTGGTACCTTGAGGAAGTAATTATGGGCCAAGATTGGGATACCCACATATGACAGAGTAAGATAAGTGAGTATAATCACCAAACCAATGATAACTAGAAGAAATTAGATGAGTTGCTCACTTCCCGAACGAACAGACGAACTGAGGATGGCATGTCAATATATGATGATGTCGGGGAAAGGCTATTGAAATGGATTGGTGTCTACCAGTTGTATGACCTCCCATACTTTGGGAAGTATGCACCATTGTATAGATGGCTGATGAGCCGAGTCCATGAGGACTTTTTCTATTTTGCATGACGGAGGGTAAGATTGACACCCATTCTTATTGCTATCTTAAGTGGAATAAGGACAACAGGCGAGGATATTAAGGTTGACCTAGCTGACAAGAGTGCCATTTTGGAGACACAGAAAGTGCTGGGCTTCCAAAAAGAACCACGCGGAATGGACATTTATAAAATAAAAATTTGTCCAGTAGTATAGGCAGCAACACCCCTGATTACAAAATTGAATGACCAAGAACGTTGGTCACAAGTTAACTCTATGTGGCTACATGTGGAAAAGTGCATGTCAGAAGGAGTCACCTATAACATTGTCAGCTTCATTATAGACAAAATAGTAGAGGAAGTGCACGCAGGAAACAAGATAAGCTTTGGTTGTGTTTTGCTAAGTTTGGTATTCATGGAGATTGGGGTACCAGATGGCCCAAAAGAGAATATATGGGAATACCCCATGAATCAAAAGTCTCCAACTGAACGATTCAGCAAGTATTTATGCAAGGGGTCAATGAAGGATGAGGTGAAGGAGTGAGCAGATATGTGGCATGACAGGCTCCACGCAGCGTTTGAAGAGGAATGTCATATACCCAAGGAGTTGCCTTCGGTTCTAGGGAAGCAGGCATAGTTTGCAGTCTACCAACATTTTCTGTATTACGTGCTTTCCAATGGTATATGGCTTGTGGAGCCCCTGGTGCAAACTACCTTACGAAATTTCCGCTCGATACTTCCAAGCTTCAGTTCATCGGTTCACCAACACACGAAGGTTAGTGTTTAATGCAGACAAGGTGGACTATGAATACCACACCTTACAGAAAATGTATGGATATCCAGGGAAGAATGCATATAATGAGAAAAATATCTCAGAGATTTTGAGCATCAAACCAGAGACACTTGCCATTGCGGATATTAGGGCTACGCTGATATACCTGCAACTTAAGCTAAAAATGGAAAATAACAAGTATGTGGAAAACAAGTTTGTGCTTCTAGGGCCACCAAAGGGGAAACATACCATGGAGAATGTTCTGGTACCTAGGCCCTTTGAACCTGAGCAAGATGATGAGGAAGAGGATGAAGAGTAGGAGGATAGTGGCGGCTTGGTGCGTAGGAAGAAGCAACCATCAAGCCAAAAGGAGAAGGAGCGCATGATGACTTCATAGGGAGAAGGAGTTACTGGGGAAGAGCAGGGTGACCAAAGATTTAAGAAGGTATTCAAGCACACAAGGGTGCAAGGAGAAACCTAGCAAGTGAAGGAGCCAGAGGAGAGGAAAAGAAGAAAACTCAGGCTAAGCGAGGAAGCAGAAGAATCTGAGGAGAAGGCACCCTCATCTCTAGCAGAAGAAGAGCCTCAACATGAGGAGGAGGAGAAAATGGAACGAGGAGAATGGGAACAATTAGAGGCCACATAAGATAAGGGTGAGGATAAATCTAGTATTCCTAACCTTTATGTAGCCATTCCAGGAGGGCCAAGATCCTGTTGAATAGGTGAGGATGGCAAGGCACATACCATGGGATATGTAGAAGACCCAAAGCTGATTGTTCGTGCTCGGTTTCATAGCACCGTCGAGCAAAAGGATCTATTTGGATGGGTTCTCATCGATGAGGATAAGGTGATTCTGCATAAACGAAAGCAACTTTCATGGTCAATGCACACGCATATGGATGAGCCAAAATTTGATGTCGGTGAAGAATCATGTGTTTCAAGAGGATTGAACAAGGCACCTGAAATAAGGCACATGAAAATCAAGCCAACGGTGATGACAGATGAGCAGGTAAGCAATGCTCCAGTAAAGGTATTTTTTGAAGTAGCAAGAAGAAGCGTTGATAAATTTGCTACCATTAAGGCACTGACAGAGAAGCTGAAAGCCAAAGATGTGGAGATAGCACACCTAGTGTAGGAAAAGGACTTGATTAAGAGAAAATATGACACTTTTGTTAGTATGGTGGAGGAAATTGGAGATTATGTCATAAAAGTACACCCACATTTGGAATCCCAAGTACCAAAAGAATTTCCTTCTGTGATGCACTATGTAAAGACAATGATAACATTAGTGCTGGAGGATGAAAAGGTGCGTATATCAAAACAGGCCAAGGACCCTACAGAAGAGTCAAAGAAAGTGTAGGCTGCAGTAGCAAGGAAGATTACTACTTATGAAGGCCTACTGCAAGCCATCCATAACGAGCTAAAGAAATCCAATCATGCACTAATGATAGGCACAACCCTAGATGCGTTGATTGTGGTAAAAAAATTGGAGGAGGAAAATGAAGTGCACAAGGCTGTGAAGGATACAACCCTGGGCCATGCTGAATGATTAATCCTGGTGAAGCAAAAGCGCGAGACACTAGCTACAGCACATGCATCGCATAAGGAAAGCTTAGATGAGCTTGGAAATCTCATTGCTCAAAAGATGGATATATTGGAAGGGGTGCAAACCTCTATGTCAAGCATAATGCTTGTGATACAGAATGAGCAGGGAAAGCTAATTATGGAAGATCTGCAGTCTATCATTGTAGACATGCTAGAGAAGGTAGGAATGGCATTGATAGAGTGGGAGAACTTGGAAGTAGATATAAAAGAAGAATATCCAACGTTGCTGCTTCAGAATGAAACGGAGGGGCCTGAGGCTTGAACAATTTTGTTTTTTGTGTATACCTTATTCAAAATTCTTTATTCAACCATTCTTTATTTATCCATTCTTTGTGTAAGTTTTGGACGTCACTATTGTCGGGGCGACAATGAGATTAGTATGGGGTAATGTTGATAAGAGAAAACACTATGTAGAACTCACACATAGAGTCCGCATGGGAGAAAAACACAGGAGAAAAGGCGCGAATGTATAGGAAGGTGTCATGTGCAGAGGTGTAGAGTCAGACTTTCAGGACTTAGCCAATTTTGGAGATCAGTGCTATTCTTAGAGGTTGGCGTGTGAAGCACATAGAGCGATGCTGAGACTTGCGCGCCACTCTTCATGGAGATTTTAAAGAGCAGGTCAAATCACTATTACATGGGCATAAGCTAAGAATAGATCCACCACTATAGTTAACTATCAGCGATCTATAGATAGCATACTTGCATGTATGGCTATAGTTGTAAAAGGTGCGTGGCTATTATTAGCATGCGGCTTATTTTGGTAGAGTTAAGCGGTGAAGGGATATTCCCCCACCATATATATATGTAATGAATTACTTAGTAAGATATATAAGGGGAAAATATACTACTTTGAAAAGGTTAGAGATACATGAGTACGTGAGATTGGATAATTGTAACAGATCCATGCACACATGTCTGGTATTGTATGAAGCTTTTGTACTGTTGGTACGATGAATATATGAAGAATATTTGCCTAACAACAGTGTATGATATGTTTGTCAATGTATGCTATTATTATCATGATGATTTACATTTAAGCGCTTATAGATCTGGTACAATGTAATGACATATAGATGGATTATTTTCTAAATATATGTTTACTACTTCATCATGCTACCATTCTGCTACAACAACCCTTAAGAGGGACCTGATACCTTTGTGCACTTCGGGTGAGCGCTCAGCCTAGGCTGAGTGATGTGCCAACGTGACTAGGTGTTATCTAAGAATTCTAGGATGCATCAGGAACCACGTGTTAGCCCAACGCATCTTCAAAGGTAAATCTAAAAAGTGGGTCCTCAGACAAGTGCCAATTCTCCACATGTCCCAGGTCAGATATATGGCCCCACCAAATAAAGTGAATTAGCCAAAACATAAAGGAATAGAGAAAAGACGCAGAAGGTGCCACATGTCCCTTTGGTGCAACTTCAAAAGAAAAATCTAAAAGTGGTCCCAAAACTGCTCCAGCTCTACACGTGGCCATGTTCAAAGCCAAAGCAGGAAGGTGGGTCGTCGGAGGTAATTTTAAATTTTTTGCTTTGTTTCCAAAAGGTGTAAGGTATAAAAATGAGCCGAACCTCTGCTGATGCCCAAGGAGCCACGTGTCACGCATAAATTACATGCAAGTTAGTGGGTCTGGGGAGGACTTTTTCACCCAAATGAAAAATGTAGACCAGCGGGCCCAATGATGGTTTTTTGACAAAAATGAATTGTGGGCTTGTGAGACATTTTTTGCATTTTTGTAATTTTGTGCAAATGATGCAAAGTGAATTTTGGGTCCGTGGACCCGTTCTGCTAAACTGTTTTTCTGTCATTTTTTTACGAATCTGATTCAAATATTCAAATGGACATATCTTCCGATCCAATGCCTGAAATCCAACAAATTTTGCACCATTGCAGAGATCTCGACCTTGTCTACACCATGGAGATATGAAACTTTAATTTTGATGAGGTTAGGTGGGTAAGAAAAGGAAAACATCTTCATACCATTAATATAGGATCTGATTGCTCCAACAACTAGATCAAATTTGATCTGATCCGCCATTCTTCCTCCATCAATGCACCAAATAGGTAGTCAAGGTAGACTTGACAGATTGTGGGAAGATTTACAGGGGCATTGATGGCCGGTAGCTGAGCTTCAAATCAGTTTTTCCACCTCTCTCCTTCTTCTCTCTATGTTGCATCTATAAAAGGAGTTGGGCTCATTGTAAAGGGTTAGACATTTTCATTTTGCATCCTTACTTCTTCCCTTTCTTGCAAGTGAATTTTTGGAGTTTTTTTCCAAACATCCCATTCGAGTTGTAATGCAAAGTTTTGCCTCTTGGCCACTGTAATGTACTGTATCAACTCTAGAGAAATAATATATGTCTGTGGATGATTCTCAACCCTTTTATATATTCATTGTTGTATTTTGATCTCTCAGTGTAGTTTGGTTATCTGTGCATGGTGGTTGTATTGCATTTCTATGGTCCGTGTTAAATCAAAAAATGTGTGTTTAACATTCATTTGGTGCATCACCTTGTTATCTTAGGTTTTCTCACTTTTTCTCAACCCTTTCTCCTTTGCAAGATAGATTAGGTTTTAGAGTAGATCCTTTGATATCTATTTGTGTGCACCTAAACAAAGGAATAGGAACCGGCCTTCATCCAGAGATATCTCTCAATTTCAAAGTCCCACACTTTGAGAGATGCTCCATGTTGTGCAATCACACTGAGAGTCTCAACTCATCTAGTTGTAGGCACTCAAGGGTGTTGTGATTATGCACTAACAATTTTGGCATGCCCAGTGGGACCAAGAGGTCTCCATTTTTATTGTAGAAAGATTGATGTGCACTTGTTGCAAGTTTTTAGCTTTTAAGAAGCTCTGACACTACACATATAGTGACTCCAAAGGATCAAAGTCCATTGGTTTCAGCAAACCAGGCTCGGTAGATTCATGAGAAGGAATCAGACTAGATCAAGAACTAGAGAGGAATGGTTGTTTTTCTATCTACACTTATCCCCAGACATAGGGAGAAGGGGAAGAAGAGCTCAAAGGTCTCCATCCCCACTAAATAGAACCTTGTCGACACCGCCTACTGGTAGGCCATTCATTCAATCAACAAGGGTTCTCAGGCTAATCATAATGGCACAACCACCCAATCCCTATGTCAACTTCACTAGCAACATCCCACTCACCCTCAATGCACAAAATCTAGTCCCAGTTGCAGCATTAAAGAGCATCCCATATTTCACTCGAGAGAACCAGACTTCTCCTAGTGACCACATTCAAGAAATTACAACTATCTACGTAATTCATGAGATCAATAAGATGGACATTACAGTCGATGGTAAAGCTTCGCAATGGTTTAAGAGTCTAGCAATAGGATCTATTCAGAATTGGGACCATCTATGCAGATCTCTTCACAATCAATTTGGAGAGAAGGGAGATAATCTATCCTTGTTAGAGAATTTGACAACCATCAAGAGGGCCCCTAATGAGTAGCTGATAGATTTCAAATTCATATTCCAAAGGACATGGGACATGATTCCATTGGCCGTAAGGCCCATAGATGAAGGTTCTTTCTTATACTTTCTTAGAGCTCTAAATTCTGATATTGCCTTAATGATTCAATCAATGGGATGCACAACCTTACTTGCAACCTATAACATTTTCGTAAGAACTGAATTTTTTTTAATTCAGGCTAGCAAAATTACTGCTAGGCCATCTATGCCTCTATACCTAGAACTAGGAGATCCAAGCACTATTTAGACACCCATGTTAGATCCCATACCCACTCCAAGGAATCAAAGTTTAGCTGAAGTTTCATCTTCTAGAACTTCAAAAGAGCTACAAGAGGTTATGAAATAACTACAAAACCTAGGGATTGAGCTAGTGACTATCAAAAGGCAGCAAGCTCAGAGTTCTAGGCCATATCAACCTCAAACTCAGTATCTGGCTAGACCCCCATATCATAAAAAATAGACCACCAGCTTAGGTTGCAAATCAAAATCAAAACCAAGGACAACCTCAAGTTGCTAGGCCCTTCCGACCATATGATCCAAACACAACTTCAACATCTAGGGCTTTGGTTCTAACACAAAACAACATGGCACAAGAATATGATTGGTATTTCCCATGCAGTCAACCCCATAACCAATCAATGTGTTTTAATGGTGCAGTAAACTAGGATTTGATGGTATAAATGATTGGTGTGTCCCAAGAGTCTAGCCAAGAATAAAATTAGAAACAAGGAGCTTAGCAAGAGGCACCTCCAAGTGATACCATGCTTCTCAATTAGCAGGATAAAGACTTCTGTGGAATTAACCAAGCTCCTCCTCAAAGTGTAGCTGCCAATACATGGTATAAGAAAAGGAATATGGGAGAGGGACAGTCATCAAACTCAGGAAATCCTTAACCTTCTATTATTCCACAAGGTATTGGCACTTAAAGTGCAACTCCCAATACGTAGAGTCAACCCAAGCCACCTTCCAAACCCACTCAGGCATCGGTTGTAATGACCCATGTGCAAGAGAAAATTGTACTAGGAAAGGGGCAACAAAAGGATAGCTCATACCCATTTAATATCATTGAACAAATGAAGAAAAAAAATGTGAATATTTCAATGTGGGATTCATTAGCTATCCCAGAATAGAGAGACTTGTTTCAGGCTGCTATGGACAATTGGTCAAACTCAAATCATCCCCTTAAACAACAAGAGAAAGTGCTTACCAATGAATCTTAGCCCAAAGGAAACCATGGGGAATGAAAAGGTAGGAATCTAAATCCCCCTCCATTCTATGTTTCATTGATCATTGGGAAACAATTGGTACATAATTGCATGATTGATTCGAGGGCAAGTAGCTCAGTCATGTCAAAAAAACTAGCTGATCAGCTGGGTCTTCAATACAAAGTCATCTCCAAGGGGCTAGTACAATTAGATGGGATAGTGGTAATAACAGTTGGAGTCATCAAAGATTTTAACCTCACATTGCATGCATGCACCAATGTGACTATATTACAAAATGTATGAGTCATAGATTCACCGCCACATTTTGCATTGTGTTTGTCAAAAGATTTCACTACTAAAATTGGAGGTTATTTGTCTACTGATTGGTTGCACATTATTTTTAGGACAAGGTATGGATCCAACGCTACGATCAGTTTTAAGCCAATTAAAGATTACGATATTGATCCTTATGTATCCCAACCCAATCAATGCCAATTGTTCAGCGTTTGATCAGGAGGACTTCCCAAGAACTTGTGAGGTAGATACCAAGGTTAGGTGTATTCCATACTTGACCCTCAACGAGTGGGTGAACAAGAAGCATGCTTTTAAACCCTATAATGATATGGAGGAATCTTAGCTAGGATTGTACTGTTTTCATGAGGAAGAATCATCCTCTTCCTGAAATCATTAAGCCGGACCAAAAAGATGATAATGAGGTATGGTAGTTATTCTTTGATGACTCGAGAAGTAGAAAAGGAGCCAGGGGAGGAGCTATCCTTGTTTCACCTCAAGGTATAAAATACTACTTAGTTTTCTGTTTCCAATTTGCTTTCTCAAACAACACAGTGGAGTATGAGGCCTTGATCGATGGACTACATTGGGCAAGGAAAAAGGGGATAAAAAACTTGTAATTTTTTGGCGATAGTGAGCTAGTTACGAATCAAGTCCAAGGAAAAAACACTACCAATAACCATATACTAAAGAACTACAAGAACTAGGTATGGGACCTCATCGAGGATTTTGAATCCATTCGACATCAATTCCATCTTAAGGATGAAGAATGAAGCAACAAACAGATTGGTGACAATCAGGGTAACATTTGATGTAGTAGAGAATATCAAAAGTGATAAGTCTCAACCCCATATCAAGTTGGTTGTGAGGCCAGCCATCCCAAACAACAACACAAGTTGGCAAGTCTTCGAGAGTGATAAAAAAATTATCAAATTTCGACAAGAAGAAGCTGAGTTTTCTTCTAGAAACCAGGACAAATTGGAGCAGCAGTATGGTGATCAAGTGGTGCAACTGAGAACCAAGAAATTACCAAAGGGTCTTGTCACTTTGGAGTCAATATTCAACCCAAACGATCAATTCTGAAAGGAGAAGGAAAATATTTAGGTAAAGGGTGAAGATTCAGAGGCCATTTCCATAGATGAAGGAAAAATGTTATGAATTGGAAAGGTAAGCACTCAACAAGAAAAATATGAATTTATTCAACTTTGTCAAGAATTCCCATATGTATTTTCCTAGACTTACAAATATTTAAGATGTTTTAACCCAAATTTGGAAAAACACACTATCGAGCTTGATCTAGGATCTAAGCCTTTTAGACATAAGCAAAGGACACTAAACCCTCACATTAATCCTATCATGAGAAAATATTTGAACAAGATAATTGAGGCCAACATTATCTTCCCTATCAAGCACTCAAGTTGGGTTGTAAACTTGGTGCCTGTGAGGAAAAGAAATGGATAAATAAGACTGATGTGTGGAATTTCATGATTTGAACAGAGCATCACTCAAGCATCACTATCCACTTCCATTAATGGAATAGATCTTATAGGTTGTAGCTGACTTTGAGAGGTTTTCACTGCTAGATGGATAATCAGGCTATAATAAGATAATGGTGAAAGAAGATGATCAATTCAAGACAACTTTCACCATCAAATGGGGTATACATGCTTATAAGAAGATGCCATTTGGGATGTCGAATGCCGAAGAAAAATTTTAGTGAGTTATGGACATGGAATTCAAAGGCTTAATCAACAATATGGTTCTGGTGTATCTAGATGATATCACCATATTCTCAAAGAATGTTGTCGACCATCTCTTCCACCTTAGACAAGAATTTCAGAGGTGTAGAAGGTTGGGAGTGTCATTAAACCCAAAGAAGTTTGTATTCTTGGAACATGAGGGGAAATTTTTGGGCCATATTGTCTCAAGATAAGGGTTGAAAATTGATCATGAAAGGGTTGAAGCCATCTAAAAACTTTCATTTCCACAACACAAAAAATCTCTCCAAAGCTTCTTGGGGAGAATAAACTTTGACCACAGCTTTGTGCCTGATTTTTATACTCTTGTGAAGCCTTTAACAATGATGTTAAGGAATAGTCTTGCATTTAAATGGACAACAAAATGAAAAGAGAGTTTTGAGGCCATCAATCTCACAATATCACAGGTCCTAACTCTTATTAACCCAAAATTTTCAAAGGACTTCATGTTGTATGATTTTGGAGGGTCAGACACAATCTCAGCTATCTTGCTTGAGCCTAACAAGGAAGGTTTAGAACAGCCCATAGCCTTCTTCAATAAGAGCTTGGAGGATTATAAGGTAAAGTATTCTTTCATTGAAAAATACGTCCTTTCTCTCATTAGGATTTTGAAGAATTTCAGACACTTGGCCTCGAACATTAAGATTCAACTGTTGGTGTCTCATGTTGGTGTCAAGGAATTTCTCCTAAAAAAGTATTTGAATGAGAAGAGAGCAGGTTGGATCACTCGGGTAATGGAATATGATATTGAAATCAAAGTGACCAAGGTGGTTTGTGGCAAGGGCCTGTGTGAACAACTCACTTCCAAGAAACAGGATGAGTCAATGGATGAAAAAGAGGTTGTCTTGTTACTACAGAATGTTCAAGAACAACTAGCTAATGATGCACCTATTCCATTTTGGACTCAAGCCTTGGTGCATTATCTCTAAACATATTTGTGCCCTCTAGAATGGAACAAAGTAAAAAGGAGATACTTCAGACTACAAGCCATCCCATATGTGCTTGTTAGTGGTGTCTTGTTTAAGAAGGATATCAATAGTGTTATATTGAGGTGTATTGGGACAAGCCAAATTGAGAAGGTGTTACATGATTTCCATGATGGAGAAGAAAGAGAACACTTTGCTCTTTAAGTAAAATCTCTCAAGATTATGAAATCTGGTTATTATTGGCCTATGATGTTTAGGGATTACTACTCATGGATAAAGAAGTGCAAGAAGTGTGTATTCTTCATAGGGAAAGAAAATTTATCAGCCCTGCCCCTTCATCCCATTTCAGTGGATCAACCATTCATGTAATGGGGACTAGACTTCATTGGGGTAATCAACCCAAATTCAATCTAGGGATACAAGTGGATACTTACAACATAAAACTATTTCACCAAGTGGACTGAAGCAGTGGCACTTAAGGAAGAAATTGAATGCCACATATTTGATTTCTATGAAGGGATAGCCACCAGGTTTGGATTCCCTACCACTATTATATCAGATAATGCATTGGCATTCCTTAGTACAAGGATCACTAAATGGGACACCAAGAATGGTGTATACCTCAACACATCATCAAACTATTACCCTGAAGGCAATGGCCAAGTAGAGTTCACAAACAAGAACCTATTAAGGATTATCAGAAGGAATATTGATGAAAATAAGAGAACTTGGCATGCAAATTACAAATCATCTCTATGGGATGATAGGATCACATCCAAAAGGTCCACAGGTAGCTCCCCATACAAGCTTGTATATGGAAAAGAGGAAGTATTTCCCATATCATTGGAGTTTCCCACTCTTGAGTTCATGAAACAGTTGGAACTAGACGAGTTTGAAACTATGGAAATTAGGTATGTAGAGCCGATGGAAGTAGGAGAGGTAAGAGAGCATACAATGTAGATCATGTAGAAGGATCAAGAATTGATCAAGAAGAGCTTTGATAAGAAAGAAAGAATGAGGACCTTTCAAAAGGGGGACTTAGTTATGAAGTGTGATGCAGAAGGGGAATTGATGTCATTTGGAGTGGCCCCTACATGATCAAAAGGTGCAAAAGTAGCAATGCATTCTAGCTGGTTAAATTGGATGGCAAAGAATTATAGATTCCAGTGAACATGATCCATCTCAAACATTGCTACTGAAAAGGAAGGTTCCACCCTTGTAAATATTAGCATAGGATTTTAATTTCCCTAAGTGTGTATGCACATTATCTTGTTGTAGCATAGGTTTTATTTCCCTAAGTGTTGTGGCATAGGTTTTTGTTGCTCCAGGTTTGCATCATTATACTGTTCAATTTTCCTCTAGGTGAATGTGCTAGGCCCTTCAACATTTACAACAAGGAGACCCATAGTTGCCATAACAGTTACTCATTTTAAAATAGGACAAATACAAAGAAACTAAAATAGGGTCTCAAATGGTCCATTTCCAAAGGAACATGACCAATGTCAGGCCACCACCCACGACTCCATACCCAATGGATACAACAAGGAAAATGATCTCTTCATCTAGCAGGTAGATGCCCTTGTGAGTCACCAAATTGTTATCTCAATTTTCCCCCTAGAAAAATTGGATCAAAAACAACCCTATGCAGAAAGAAATTGAAGGGACGGTTCCATCATACAAGCCCACGTTTCAAATCCAACAGAAAATTTATAGGTGGGATCTACAATGGAGTATCAGGGTTGGGGAAGGAAGCAAATAGTGCCAAAGAAAACCAGAGGCTCAAAGGAGAGAAATGGAGAAAGGCTCAAAGTCTTCAGGATTTACAAATGATTCAGAGTGAGACCAAATTGGCTAAGTATGGAATAACCCCGCCAAACATCAGAAGCTTCCATGTGCCTCATCAATGCATCTATAAGGGTTAAACTCAAAAAGAATACTCAAATGAGTGTGAAGCTTCCACATGTCCCAATCCCAAAAAGGGATATAGTCGGCAAAAAAATTCCAAACGAGTGGAAAGAACCATGTGTCAGCTCGGCACAATTTCAAAAATGGGAGCCCAAGGTGGAGACTCAAACTAGCGCTAGCCCTCCACATTGCTAGGATTCAACAGATGTCAAACAGAAAGCTTTTAAGAAGTTAAAAATTAAAAATTTTGAGGGGCCCAGATCAGTTAAGTATAAGAGTGTTAGTGGAAGGTGCCAAGTGTCTCAACGGCACACCTTCAAAGGTACGGCCCAAAGTGGAGACTCAAATGAGTGCAAGGCATTTATGCATCTTTTCCCCGCTTCCATGTGTCTAGGGTTCGAGAAAGGCATCTACCCAAATAAACTAAGTATCACAGACTCATGGAAGGAGGCATGTGTCATCCCGACGCATCTTCAAAGGTAAATCTAAAAAGTGGGTCGTGAGATAAGCACCAAGTCTCCATGTGTTCCGGGTCAGATATATGGCCCCGCCAAACAAAAGGACTTAGCCAAAACATAAAGGAACAGAGAAAATCAGTGGAAGGTTCCATGTGTCCCTTCGGAAAAACTTCAAAATAAAAATCTAGAAGCGGTCCCCAAACACTATATGCGCCAGCGCTACATGTGGCCATATTCTAAGTCAAAACGGGAAGGCGGGTCACTGGAGGTAATTTTAATTTTTTGTTTTTTTTTTTCTAAAAGGCGTAAGGTATAAAAATGAGCCACACCTCCATTGATGCCCAAGGAGCCATGTGCTCCCATTACTATCCATTTCTTGTCAGGCCTAAATTACATGCACATCGGTGGGCCTGGGGAGGAATTTTCACCCAAATGAAAAATGCGGGCCGACGGGAGTGATGATGGTTTTTTGACAAAGATTAATTGTAGGGCTGCGGGGCATTTTTTGCTTTTTTGTATTTCCTTCCTTGTGGGGCATTTTTTGCTTTTTTGTATTTTTGTGCAAAAGGTGCAAAGTGAATTTGGGCCCATGGATCCATTCTGCTAAACTATTTTTCTGCCATTTTTGTACAAACCAAGTTCAAATATTCAAATGGGCATATGTTCCGATCCAGAGCCCGAAGTGTCTGATGGGCATATGTTCCGATCCAGTGCCCAAAATCCAACAAATTTGGCACCATTAGAGAGATATTGACCTCATCTACACCATGGAGATTTGAAACATTAATTTCAATGAGTTTAGGTGGGTAAGAAAAGGAAAACATATTTATACCATTAATATAGGATCCAATTGCTCCAACAACATACCATTAATATAGGATCTGGTTGCTCTAACAATCAGATTGGATTTGATTTGATCCGTCATTCTTCCTCCTTTAACGCACTAAACAGGTAATCGAGGTAGACTTGACAGATTGTGGGTGGATTTACAGGGGTATTGATGGCGGTAGCTGAGCTTCAAATCAGTTTTCCTGGCTCTCTCCTTCTTCTCTCTGTGCTACATCTATAAAAGAAGGATCTAGGCTCATTGTAAAGGGTTGGAAATTTTTGTTTTGCACCCTCCCTTCTTCTCTTTCCTGTAAGTGAATTTGTGGAGTTTTTTTTCCAAACCTCCCATTCATAAGGAAAGTTTTAATGCAAAGTATTTTCTCTTGGCCACTGTAATGTACTGTATCAACTCTGGAGCAATAATATATGTTAGTGGATGATTCTTAACCTTTTTCTGTATTCATTTTTTTCGTTCTGGTCTCTCATTGTAGTTTGGTTATCTGTGCATGGTGGTTATATTGAATTTCTATGGTCTGTGTTAAATCGAAAAAATGGTGTTTAACATTCCATTGGTGTATCACCTTGTTAGTTTAGGTTTTCTTGCTTTTTCTCAACCCTGTCTCCTTGGCAAGATAGAGTAGGTTTTAGAGTAGATCCTCTACAATCTATTTGTGTGCACCTGAATAGAGAAATAGGAACAGGCCTTCATCCAAATAGCTCTCTCAATTTCAAAGTCCCACACTTTGATAGATGATCCATGTTGTACAATCACACTGAGAGTCTCAAATCATCTAGTTGTAGGCACTCAGGGATGCTGTGATTCTAAACTTACAATTATATCAAGAGAAGCGTATAAATATATAGTTATGAGACCATAATGAGGGACCTAGCAATAGTCATTACTATCATCCATCTAGAGTTACATCCATATATTGCATTAGATATCGCTTTCATCCACATAGCTCCATCATCAAGGCAGAAGACTAAGACATCTGCATCACACTTCATAGGGGGTGGGATTCTATTCTATTCCATGCACACATGCTATTACATTTTCTACATTTAGCTATTTATAGCTATTTCACAAAGTGTGATTGAAACAAAAGAACCTAGGGCACATTATACACAAACTCACCAGAACTACATTTGGGTCCAAAATGTAGTGCAATGCTTAGTTAGTAAGTCCACTGTTGTGAAAGATAAGGTCAGTTTGACCCATTAATTTGTATTTGTATTTTTTAGGGATTGATGCTTATTTATGGTTTTACAGGTCTTTCTATTCATCTTGGATTATTGGCGACATTCGGTATGGGGCAAGGAATCTGATGTTACACACAATGAGGTTTTTGGACCACCTACCTTCCCCGTGAGATTTAGTTTCAAAGCTTTTTCTTATACCAGGGTGGCCATTTTATAGACCAGAGTGCCCGTAGGCATCCCAGTCCCTTCCCAGGAGCTCCAGTCTAGGGAATCATTCTAGATCCATAATTTTTAGAGATTTTGTAGATTCATTACTACTTCCATATTTTATAGTCACCACTGCGACATAGTCCCGAAAGCATATGTATTCAACTGATTTCTTTCTTCTACTTTTTTGCACATTAGGGTTAGAATTTCCTTTTGCATAGTTGTTTAGCTAATTTACATACTTTTTTACTGCATTTATGTACTTTAGTTAAAACTATTCATAACTTAGAATAACTATAGATACACTCCCATTATCAACATTTTAGTTAATCAAATAAGTTTACACATAATACACAACACAACAAATTACCGATACAATATATAGTTAAGGGTTTAGAATCAGGCTTGGGTCCTTAGTATAGTGATGCCTTTCTTAGAGCACCTATAACTAGGGGTATTTACCAACGATTACTTTCAACATAGTCTACATAACTCATACACATTGGATTTTACAAGGAAAATAGTCCTTAGCACATGCATTTGGTACACACTGTCTATAGTGGTGTTCTATTCCGAGTAGTAGTTAAAGGTTAGAGGATAACACCAGACCTTCCTCTCTACACTAATTTTGTTGTTGTGTTAGATTGCTCGAAAAACTAGACATTACAAAGATCTCTATAGTTTTAAGAAGCAGTTAAATGTTGGAGGAAAACCCCAATCAGTTTCTCCCTACAATTTTTCTATTACATTAGTATAATATTGCCCAAAAAACTAGTGTGCATCGATATCATCTATATGTTCTTTCTACACTATTTTTTCATCACAGATCAGATGCACGTGTTCCATTTTTTCACATTTTTAGTGTTTTAACATACTTCTTTACATGCTTTTTATAAATATATATGCATATTTGACTACTTGATCATCTTCTCTTTTTTAGGTTTTTTTGTATGGGAATAAAGCATTAAACATAACTCAACATCATACATATTGACACCGAAAATAGGTACATCACCGACATCGTCATATACATGCACATTTCTTCCCTAGGTTCATTTTTGTCACCTTTTTACACTTTGGCATATTTATTCCCCTCGCTCCATATTTTTATCACTCTATGATTTTTCTAGTCCCTCAACACGATTACTTCATCAATCTACACAGATTTTAGGTATGCATCTCTATCTACCTTATGTTACAAAGCATTTTTCTCACCAACATAAATTGGGGGAAAATGTAAACACTAAATCACACACTTATGGTAATTATCTAGTGCAGGTTGCATACTACTATTCATATGATTCCTAATCTAGAAAAGTATTGATTAACCCATGTCTTTTTTCCATCTTGATTTCCTTTCTGATGACACTTTAAGTTTTACACTTTCACTTACTTAGTCTGCAATTTTAACTTTCATCATTTGACAAGTTGGACACTAGTCCCTAGCTAGGATGCCAGCGTCAGGTGCCCTCATACCCTCTAGGTGCTCCTATCCCCTTTATATTTTACTCACACTTTCTATACCTTTCTATCTATTTGAGAAATTTATCTTTGTGGTAGTCATCCTTTTCATGGTCGATTACGAAATTTGAAGAAAAGGAATCATATAAATATAAATTTATGTGAACATAATTAAGGACCAAACACTCTGCATTAATAGAACCACCTAAGAATTCATCCATCAAGGCATCTATAGCTCCATTTTCATCCATCTAGCTCCATTAAAAGGGAAAAATGATGGTTTTATGCATACACGCATAGGAGGGGATTTGATTTTGTTCCATGCACACATTATTTACATTCTACATCTAGTTACTTTCTCACTAGTTCTAACTGCGACATGCAAAAGATAAACCTAGGGAAAAATTCCACACACACACATAACTATATTGAGTTTGAGATGTAGTGTAACACTCAGTCATAAGTCCATCAATTTGGTATCTAAGGATAGTTTGATCCCTTGATATGCATCTTTATTTTTTAGGGTTTTGATGCTTTACTTGGGGTTTTTAGGTGACTTATTGATTACAAATTTACAAAGACATCAAGTAGAATTCAATGACATACATGTGACAAAATGAGAACAAGTGTGAACATCTTGCAACCTTAAAATTTTTGGTTTTAGGCCATTTACATAGACTAGGGCACCTATAAACTAGTACCAGGGCACCCCAAGTGCCACTATCCCTCTATAAGCACTCGAGTCTAGCTAAATCTGTCATATCTATAGTTTCCTAGAATTTTGTGTGAAGGTCCTCCATTTCCTATTTATCTGGTCTCCACTGTGACACATTCCAGAAACCTCCATGAATAAGATAAGACTATATTCTAACCCTCTTTTCACATTAGGGTTTCATATTTTTATTTCTTAGTTTCTTGGGTAAATTTTTGTATTTATATTATTATTCATTTACTACTCCTATAACATCTATATTAGGCTACATATACCCATATTTATCATAGTCATCTTTCTCGGCCTGGTTCTAAATCTATGGTATAATAGTGGAAATGATAGCCACTTTATTAGTAACAGAAAAAATTCTATCCATATGAACATTATTGAAAATGGCATTCTTTTTGTCTTTTCAAAGATGAAAAATAATGCCAACTATGAATATGTGCCAATTTTTTTCATAAACGGTAGGTAAAAATGTCGAGTCTCATAAGAGAGTCATTTTCCAGGTAAAAAACTATGGAGAAATGGGTTGAAACAATGTATGAATTAACTTTCATGCTGATTGAGCTCGAGGGAAAACCAAAAAATTCTCTTGATAGACTCTGCTTGATGAAAGAATAGATAAGTAGGGTTAAGGCCCATAATCTTAAAGCTGTAGATAAGTAGGGTTAAGGCCCGTAGGGTCAATCCCTAGTTGGAAGCCCTTATTGTCAATACATCAGATAATGATATTTTTTGGGTTTGATAAGAACATTCCAAACCATCTAAAACCCATGTTTCTAGATAGAATTTTGGGAGGAAATATTCCAATGATGATTAAGTGTGTCAATGGGAACCAAATGAGGGGCCAATAAGGAGTACTCTAGATGGGGCTTGTAATGGTAGAAAGGAGTAGTAGTGAGACAATTCCAGTATCACAACCATAGAACACCTGAGGCGATGCCCACCTTATGCACATATTCATCTGGTATGAAAGAAAAGGTTTTTGTAATTGGTTACGTATCTTGATGTTGAATATTGAATTTAGTAGCAAGTGCACCCTAGGAAAGCTATTATTTGAAATGTATGTAAAATAAATCACCCACCACCTTGATTTATTTTCTTAAAATTTTAATTGATTTATTCTAAGGAGAAAATGCAAGAGAGTCATTATGAAAAGTGAGAGTTAATAGAAAAACCAGATCTGAAACCATCTCCCTTATAAATTATGTGTGGCTTAAGCAACTCCCAAGATTTTCAAATTATTCAGGCAATGGAGGTGATCTCAATTTTAACTGAAACATGGCAGAGAAGAAGGGGTCAGAAATCGATACCTTTCTAGGATTTCCTACTAAAGGAGATCCTTGATAAATTTAATGTTAGATAAAAATATTGTAAGCATCATTACCTTAAAGGCTACAGATTAACCAATTAACATAGAGAATATGTCCTTGATTCCCTAGCTTCTTTAGGACAACTAAAAATATCCCAAGATAAACTAGGGAACCCTTTATACCCCTTAGAAATAGCCTAGAGAGAGTCCCATAGAATTTTATCAAGTTTGACATAAGTGTAGATAGAAATCAACACACTGAGGTACATTTTCTAAGTCCTAAAACATACTAATGTATACATGATTCCTAAGAAATAAAAATAGTTATTGACAATTCTTTTTGGCCTTTTGGTTGCTTTATCTCTTACACATTATTTTTGATCTTGACTGAGCATCCTTTTGGATTTACACTTCTTGCATTTCTACCGACACTTGACTGATTTACATTTTTATAGCCTTGGACACTAACATCTAGTTATAATTGAAGAACCTAGAAAATTTTGTCCCTCCCGCGTGCTTTTTCTTCTTCTTACTATTTTGGGTTATTTTCGCATCTTGGTCACATTTTAACACTTTGGGTTGGCATTTCTATTGTCAATTATAAAATTTAAACAAGGTAATCATATATACACTTATTTTATACTTTCAAATAAGGGTCCAAACACTTAAAACATTATCTATCACCACCTAAGCTTGCACAAAGGCATAAGAGCACTAAAAAATACATATCTAGAACATCCATACAAGGGCCAAGGGATGCATTTGTCTCGATACAATGCATAGGAGGGGAGTTTATTCTATTCCATTGCACACATTTTTCATATTCAAGACAATATATATCTAGCCCACTATGATTGTGTAACTTGCACATGGGAAACCTACGACACGGGACACAGATACACACACACGGAGAACTACATGGAGTCTGAAATGTAGTATAGTGCTAAGTCATGAGTTCACTCTTCAGGTGACCATTGGGGTCAATATGAATCCCCATTCTATATCTTATTTATTATATTTGATGTGGTATATGGTTATAAGAAGGTAGCTATCTATTTTACAGGTTACAAGTGTAATTAATGATATAACAACAAAACTAGATAAACAAAGACAAACTTACAAAAAAGTATTTCTACCTATAAAAGTTCATAACATTGGCATTTTACTAGACACAGAGACCTAGATTAGTCTTTAGCACCTAAGGCACTCCTAGCATCGTTGGAGCATTTCTGCCCTATACATTTTTGAGTTTTTGAACCCTCAACAAGCCATTTCGACACTGTTTCAAAAATTTTCCAGCTAATACATAGTCCCGATTACTCTCAGGTTATATAGAATAAAATAATTCATCCCCCCCTCTCATTTTCGTAGGGTTTACACTATTGAATGACTGTTATTTTCATATTACTATACTTAATCATTTTAAGATCATTTTCTAATGTATGCTACTTTAAAAAATGATTTAATTTAAATTAGATTAAATCATTTGCTGAATCCCAACTCGTGATTGACCACTCAGATCCTTATTTTGTATATTATATCAGATTTTTCTTTCCCTAATTTAGACCCTAGTTGTATAAGGGTTCATATTTCTAAAGCATGCATTCTAAAAATTTCCTTGTACTCCGTGCATTGTATTACCACAACTTATCAAAATCAATCTTATTATGATTCCACCACTGTTAAATCTAGATCAATCTCACTCAAATGGATGTACTTATGAAAAAAATACTCGATGTGACTATCATACCTACATTGGTAATCCTACTGATCTATGTTTCAAACTCAAGCATATGATTCAAGATCTTATTGAAAAAAGAATTGAGCTCCATAATCCTTCGGTATCTAAGATAGTCAAAGAAAAAAAATCTAAAAATGTTTAATGATCTAGTTCTTAAGAATGACAAGAAAGATTCCAATTCTTCTACTAATCATACATATCATGATGTAACTCCTACTTTATCAGGGCCTTATTTGGGTTAACCCATATAAAAGTGTTGCAAAAATCAGATAAAACATACAAACAATGAATGTGGAAATAAATCAGAAGATAGAATAAACAAGAGAAAGATAACATCAGATTTAACATGGTTCATCCAGTGTGGGCTACATCCACCAAGAAACAACCAATATTATTATTTAGTTCTTTATAGAGGAAATACAAATTTTGTCTTCCAAAACCTCACATGATGTTCTATGTTTTTCCCTCACTCAGCTATTCTTTCTTTCTCACCAAGAAGACTAACATGCAAAAAACTTGCTATTTTCTTCTCTCATACCCTCATACAATGCATACATGCATATATATCTATTATGGGAAACTAACTATGCTTTAACAATCAATAAATCATATATAAAGCAAGAGATTTATTCTAATTCTCTTAATCGATGTCGGTCCCTACCTAACCAATGCTGGTCACTTCTTAATCGATGTTGGTTAACTCTTGACTGATGCCGGTTTCCTCCTGACCAATGTCTATCAATGTCAAAACTAGTAACATGTAAAAGCAAGCTTCTTGTGAAGCAATTAAGCTCCATACTCAACAATCTCCCACTTAGAGATCAATTGATGCACTATATTATGCATCAGGATCCTTGGTTCCTTTACCTTGGACTGTTCCTTCCTCTTCAATTCTTAAACTTGAAGACCAACATAAGTGGAGTGAAGCTCCAACTTATTTCTTACCAATGGATTTGTTAGCATGTCCGCAGGGTTATCATTCGTATGGATTTTCTCTAACTTTATCTTCCCATCCTCCAATACCTTCCATATGAAGTGATACCTCAACTGAATGTGTTTTGTTCTTGAATGAAATAATGAGTTCTTTGATAGATGAATCATGCTTTGAATATCACTGTATAATCTATAATCCTATTGTTCCTTTCCCAACTCTTCTATGAGCCTACTCATCCATATCATCTCATTGCTATATGTTGTAGCTACAACATACTATGTCTCTGTAGTAGACAAATCTACAACCTTTTGTAATCTTGAAATCCAGCTAACTGTCATTCCACCTATTGTGAAAACATATCTATTGGGGCTCCTCCTACCATCCAAATCCCTAGCCATATCTGAATCAACATAGCTGCGTAAATAAGTATTTGACCCTCTATAACATAACTCTATCTTGGATCTCCCTCTCGATTACCTGAGAATCGATTGGACTACTTTCCAATTTTCTTTACCTAGATTAGCCATAAACCTGCTCACAACTCCCACTACTTGTGCAATGTCTGGTATAGTACAAACCATTTCATACATAAGATTTCCTACTGTTGAAGCATATAGAACATGTGCCATGTACTCAACCTCCTCATGTGATGAAGGACATTGATCTTTTCTCAATTTGAAGTGTCCAGCCATAGGTGTACTAACAAGTTTTGAATTTTACATGTTAAACCTTTCCAACACCTTATTGATATAAGCCTCCTGAGACAAATACAACTTCCATTTTTTCCTAGCTTGGTGAATTTACATGCTAAGGATTTTCTTTGCAACTCCTAAATCCTTCATTGTAAATGTGTGAGCTAACCTTTCTTTAATTTTATGAATATTCTACATACTAGATCTTGCAATCAACATATCATCCACATAAAGTAACATAATAACATAGCTCAGGCATTTTCAAGCTTCTTAAAGTAAACACAATGGTTAGATTCGCATCTCATATAAATATGCTTCTACATTAAACTATCAAATATCAAATGCCATTTCCTTGGGGATTTTTTGAGTCCGTATAGGATCTTTTTCAATTTACACACAAGTATCTCCTTACCCTTGACTTCATAACCAAGTGACTGCTGCATATAAATATCTTCCTCTAAATGACCATGAAGAAAATCTATGTTAACATCAAGCTATTCTAAATGTAAATATCATGTTGTGAAAAAACTTAGAACAATATGAATATAAGTCATCTTAACTACAGGAGAAAAAATATCTTCAAAGTCAATACCTACTTTTTGTGTAAATCCATTTACCACAAGCCTTTCCTTATACCTTTTCAATCCATCCTCTTCTTCCTTGATCCTGTAAGCCCATTTTTTCTACAATGCTTTCTTACCTGTTGGAAACTTGACCAAATCCCATGTCTGATTTTGTTCTAAGTAGTCCATCTCCTCATCCATGTCATACTCCCACTTCTCATGGGTATCTACCTGCATTTCTTCTTCAAAACTTCCTGGTTCACCACTATCAGTCAATAATAAATAAGGAAAGGAAGGTGAAAATATTTCTAGAGATCTACTTACTCTTTGTGACCTTGTCACTAAGATTTTGGGTGTCTAATAATCATTATGTGCTTGTTCAACATTCATGGCAATCTATGTTAGTGACTGATGTCGGTCACCTATAACCAACCATGGTTCTATAAGTGACCATAGTCCCTCTTTCTACCAACCGACTGCAGTTTCCTTACCGACATTGATTCTAGGTGTACCGACACTGGTTCATGTAGCTTTCTATTATGAACCAAATCTTGTCTGCCAATGCCGGTTAGCCTGAATGACATTGGTTTTAGTAGAACTGACGTTGGTGTCTATGGATATCTATTTTAGGTATGAGAGTTGATTTTCCTTCAAAATATCATCAACATGTTCATGCTTAGGCACCAAAACCTTATCCTTGTACATTCAGTTTTCATTCTAATCAATGTCACGAATCCTAACAATCTTAGAATATTCTAAATCCTAAAATTGATATCTGAAATAACTAGAGCCATAATCAATGAAAGTACATCTCTTAGATTTAGCATCCAAATTACTCCTATTTTCCCTATCAACATGCACAAAATTTTCTGAGCCAAAAAAATCTAAGAAAATAATAATCTACCTCATTTCCAGACCAAACGTCTTCTATTATTCCACCATCCAGTGTTGTTGAAGTCCCACGGTTGATCAAGTACACTACTATATGCATTGCTTTTTCCCAAAATTTCAAAGAATCCAGCATGTATCATCATGCTTCTAGCATGTTCCATTATTATTTTGTTCATTCTTTCTATAACTCCATTATCCTGTGGAGTTCTAGGAACCGTTATTTTTCTTCGTATTCCATTCTCTGAAAAATAATCATTGAAATCCTTGCTGCATTACTCACCACCGTTATCAGATCTAAGGAACTTCAACTTTAAGTTTGTTTCATTTTCTACAAACGATTTCCATCTTTTAAAAGTTTCAAAAAACATAATATTTACGCTTAATACAATAAATCCATACTTTCGTTATGGCATCATCAATGAAAGTCACATAATATTGGGATCCTCTAATAGAAGTTACCTGAGCTGGTCCCCACACATCTGAGTGTACAAGATCTAATTTTTGCTCCTTATTTATTGACCTAACCTTGAGAAATATCACTCTCTTATACTTTCCAAATATGTAATGCTCACAAAATTCAAGATCTAATTGTTTCAAATATGATAATGTACCCTTATCCTGTAAGATCTACATTCCTTTTTCACTCATATGGCCTAGCAGATTATGCCACATGGTTGCATCTGAATCTATAGTAGATAGCATAGAAAAGGAATCAATAACACATGTAGACAGATATAAATTTCCTACCTTCTTACCTCTTTCCACAATAAGAGATCCCTTGGTAACCTTCCAAGAGTTAGTTGTGAATGTAACCATGCATCCAAATTCACCAAGTTGTCCTATAGATATTAGATTTATCTTGAGGCTTGGCACATTCCTTACATCATTAAATACTGATGAATTTCCATTTTGTAACTCTAGATAAACATCACCTTTACTAGTAATATTTCATGGCTCATCATCTCCTAAATAAACTTGTCCAAAATCACCATGAACATAATTTATGAAATAACCCTTATTAGGGTTAGTATGGAAAGAAGCTCTAGAATCTAAAACCAAAGATTCTAATTTTATTATCCAAGGAGAGAATAAGGGCATCTTGCTTTACCTCACTTGAAATGTTTACCTCTTTACCTTTGTTCTTTTATATCCTCTTTCTTTTCCTTGGATCAATACTCCTTTATGTGTCCTCTCTTTCCACAATTTCAGTAAAGCAAATCTCTGTACCTGGATCTAGATGTTCCATGTCTTGAATTTGATCTCCCATTCTTCTTTCTCTTTGATGATCTCTCCTTAGATCTTCCCTTGTTTCTACAATTAAAGAGTTTCTAGATGATGCTTCTCTTGAGCTTTTCCTGCGGATTTTCTCATTAAGGATTACACTAACAACATCATAGAATTTCACACATTTAGAAGAAGTTGTTATATTACTAATAACCATTACCAAGTTATCCCAACTATCTAGAAAAGATCATAATAATAAAAGTTCTTTCACTTCATCATTAAATAAAATTTATACTAAATTTAACTGATTTACAATAGAGCGGAAATCATTCAAATGATTAGATATAGATCCACCTTCTTGCATCTTAGAATTAAACAATTTTATCATCAGATAAACCTTATTCGAAGCACTAGGAGTTTCATAAAAATTTGCTAAAGATTTCATCAACTCTAATGTGGGTTTTTTGTCTGTGAAATTCGAAGTCAACGATGTTGTCTGGCTCAATCTTATAGATCCCAAAGCCTTACTATCAAGAACCTTCCATTCTTCATTAGTCATCGTGTCTGATTGTCCATGCTCATCCAATGGTAAGTATAGATCTTTCTGATACAAATAATCCTCCACCTACATCTTCCATAGTTGATAATTACGACCGTCAAATTTCTCTACTCGATATTTACTATCTTCTGCCATTGCTCTGCTCCCACTGAATCAGAATATTCTCTATGAGTAAATCCTATCAACACACAAAACCTCCAAACAAAGATCTGATACCAGTTTTGGGGGTTGAACAATATAATAGTGTTGCACATATCAAATAAAGCATACAAACAATGAATGCATAAATAAACCAGAAGATAAAATAATTAAGAGAAAGATAACACCAGATTTAACTTGGTTCAGCCAGTGTAGGCTACATGCACCAAGAAACAAAAAATATTATTATTCAGTGATTTACAGAGGAAATATAATGAAGATCTGCTATCTTCCAACACCTCATAGGATGTTTAATGTTTTTCCCTCACTCAGCTACTCTTTCTTTCTCACCAAGAAAACTAACATGTAAAAAAATTGCTATTTTCTTCTCTCATTCCCTCATACAATGCATACATGCATATATATCTATGCTGGGAAATTAAATATGCTTTTACAATCAATAAATCATTTTTAAAGCAAGAGATTTATTCTAATTCTCATTTAAAGAACAAATCACTATCACATAGGTGACCGATGTCAGTCCCTGCCTTACTGATGTTGGTCACTTCTTAACTGATGCCGATTACATCCTAACTGATGTTGGTTTCCTCCTGACCAATTTTGGTCACTGTCAAAAGCATTAACATGTAAAAGTAATCTTCTTGTGAAATAAGTAAGCTCCATACTCAATAAGCCTCTTGATTTTCTAGTTACTAATACGGATGCATCTCCACCACTCATCACATTCTACATGTACATGGTCTTACAATACATTACATATCAATGTTTTGATTAGCAATCATACTATCAATAACAAAATGATTGATCTATCGGTTCATATGAGTGTGTGCTCTATTGCACTTCTCATCACTATCAACTACCAACTCTCTTATATTTCATATCCAGTTCCTTAATCTTATGACTATGTCAAGCTTACTATTATAGCTAGGACTGTCACCATGCTTGTGTCATTCATTATGGCATCTACCATTAAATGTAGTGACATGCTATTAGGTATTACTTGGCTCCACGTTGCTCAATATATACCTTCCCTGAATCAATCATGTCTAAAATTAATTCAGAATAAGAAAGTTATCATTATCATAGGTATTTTTCCATACACAACATGGCCTCATCCTCCTCTTGAAGTTTTCATTGCACTAGATAAATCATCTAGGTCCCCTGGGCCTCTCAAATCTAAGGCACATTCTATACCTAGTTCCTCTATTTTCACACATCGGTCCACTAGTCCATCTTGTCGGCCTAATTCCCCTACTCGGGAAACCCCTTCACATAGGAGTTTATTAGCTTCTTCACCTCCTAGGTATCCTTCACATATGTGTCCATCACCTCTTAGGTATGCTTCACATAGGTGCTCATCACCTCCTCAGTCTCTTTCATATAGGTGTACCACCTCAATCTCCTTCACATGGATTTTCACCACCCCCTTTAGCATATAGGTCTCATTCACCAATACATTTTTAGTATCATATGTTAATGATCTCATAGCATGGTAACATGATTTTATCTCCTCCAACATCAGGTGGAGGAACCTTGCCCTTAACTTTTCTTAGATAGCTTACTCATCATCATACACTTGGGGGCATAATGTTTACTTCCTCCCCCATTTCCTAACATCAATAGGTGTTTATCATCTCTACTATTACACTCTATGCTTTGTACTTCCTATTTCTAAGCATCATCAAACATATTGATACAAAAATTGTATCATCATTACCCTATGATGTACTCTTTTGCTAAGACTCACACTTGACTTTCAAGGGCTCACTACACCCACATACCTCACACACTACACATTTCATGCTCTGTGCTTTATGATACATCCTTCTAGAATGTTATTCTCATATATTATAATACCCTATGATGTACTCTAGTTACATGGTTCGTACTAAAATGTTGAGGGTATCAACCTGAAATGAACCTCACCTCACTCACACTCTTTATGCTCTATGCTTCATTTTTCATATCTTCCAAGTGCACATTATCAAACCATTTGCCAATGCCACACTGTTATTTTATGGTTCATTATTGATTGTTGAGGGGCATTTTATATATGAACACCATTTCATACTCATCCAAATCCACTTGGGGGGCATGTTGCTCATATCACATTCACATTACATAGCATTCCATCTTACTCATTTATAACATTTGCATATCTTGGTCGCACATATTCTTGTTTTCATATGCTAGTTACATATACACTTTGTTTCACATGCTAGACATATACTTATTGTGTCAATACATCTCTTCTATATACACATGCGTGTTATATTTTTCTCTAGTTGTGAATGCATACTGTCTATAGATCCTTACCATAGGTTAGAATGGTATATAAAGGGGTTAGAATGCTACAATGATGCTTGACATTATACCTCTTACTAGTCCCACTGAGGCTCCTGGGGGGAATCTACTTTCTCATACATCATAGTTATCATCATTTCATTTTACTAATTCAACTTCCTAGCACATTACTTACCTTTGATACGTACACACTTATAAATAATTTTTATCTTTCTAACATTCTAGCGGGTGCTTCATGCATAATATTTTCCTTACATGAACTATTTGCCACATAGTTGTTTGTTACACTTTACTTTCCATTTTTTACTACTTGTATGCCATTATTTTCAAGCTATGCCCTATGTTTTGTTTTATCATTTCTTGTATGATTTTAACCACTTTGGCCTTGATTGTCTTACAACACTGTAAGTGATTTCCTATGTTTGAAACCTATTTTCTATGGTCTATCGTGTATTCTTACTTTCTTGATTCTATTTTTATTTCTATATGCATACTTTTCTTGATTTCACTAACACATATTTCTAGCCACTTTTTTGTATGTACCTTGCTTTGTACCATGCACATCCTCCCCCCTTACAAGGTATCCACTTTAGCATAATTTCAGGTCATCTCCTTTGGACTGCATGCTTTGATATTTGTTGCATGCATCCTAAATGAGGGGGCATACATTGGGTGAACCATTCACCCCATACAAAATCTCAGAACTTCAACAAAAGCCTACACACTACATGAACATAAAAAAGATACAGTCATAAAATGATTAGAATATGACTTGGGTCCTCAATATAACATAGGCACCAATGCCCAAAACCATAAAGTAGTGCTTGGCTACGTGTGTCCTTCCCTGAGTGCCTATGTCCTATGGACATATACAAAATAGTTATCAAATTACCACTGTCAATAGTAGTTCAAATAACACTTTTATAGGATAGGGGTCCAAACTAAGAATACAAAATGCATATAATCACCTAAAATATCCTTGAATTGGAATGATAAATACATTTGTAACAATACATAACAAACATGAGACGTACCATTTATAATGGTGCTTATTCGGGAAGCAGTCATGGCACAAGAGTAACACTAGAATTCTCTCCCCAACACTCTTCTTTTGTGGTGTGAGATTGCCTAAAAAAATTGTACTTGGTGTGAGATCACCAAAATCACTCATTCTTGGAATGAGATCACTAAAAAAACTCACTCTTGGTGCGAGATCACCCAAAAAGATCACTCTTCTACAAAAATTTAGTAAATTTTATATCCTTTTCACTTTCATGGATCAGGTGCACACTTTCCTTTTACTACTTTTGTAGATTTACATACTTTTATAGAATTTTCATAATACATGATTTTGACTACTCTTTCTCTCTTCTTTTGTAGGTTTGTACTTAATATGAAATAATAAGTAGCCCTAAATCAAGAAGAACAATAGGAAAAAAATGGTAAAACACAATATGATTCAACCCTAAGGTCACTTCCTCTTTTTTAGCTTCCACGTTTCATTTTTATCACTTCACGATTTCACTTGAATCCTCCTCACATTATTGGCATCACATTCTACATGGTTATTAAGTAAGCATGTATTGTCTACTTTATATTATCAAGTATTCACTCAACAAAATATAGTGGGGGAAACTATACACACAAAATTATGCACATGGGTACATTTCTAGGTCCTACCAATATAATTTCATTTACATGATTCCTAAGCAAGAAAACTAGTAATTGAAAGCTATCTTTGGCCTCTTTGCTTTGTTTCTTGTCTTCTTTTTGGTATTTCAAAAATTACAACCAAATTTGAAATTTATTTCTCTATCTTTCATGACTTTAGATGCCAACACCTAGGTTCCCTCATTTCCTCTGGGTGTGTAGAGACTAAATCTTACACCTTGGGTATATTTATAGATCCTTATCACATACCACTATTCATATGATACCTAAGAAAGAAAAGTAATAATTGAACATGGTCTTTGGCATTATTTATTTCTTTCTAGTTTCCTTCTTAGCCTTACTCACCCTATTTCTGAGTCTAAGTTTCTATACTTCATCTTTTCAGTGTCTAGAATCCAGCACCTTGCTAGGACTCGAGTGCACAGGTGCCCCCGTCCCATCTTAATGCCCTCAACCTTTTTAATTATTCCTTACGTATTTGGGTCCTTTCTAGCTATTTAGCATCTTATTTTTTTTGGTGGTTTGCATTTTAGTGGTTAGTTAAGAAATTCAAACAAGGAAATCATATAAATATAAAGCTATGTGACCATAATAAAAGACCAAGCTCTAAGCATTTACTATTACCACCTAATGTTTCATTTAAATGTGCTTACAAGAGCATCAAAGAATCCTTCTAACATCTATTTAAGTGAAGGTATTGCATTCTTGTACATACACTCCATAGGAGGGGAAGCTCATTTTTCCATGCACACATGTACTTACATTTTGTACATCTAACTATTTCTTGTTAACAAGTGAAACTTGCACAAGAGCCACCTAGGGAACGATTCTACACACATAGAACTGCATAGATTCTGGAATGTAGTGCAACACCTAGATCATAAGTTCACTCAGTTGGGTGACCATCACATAATTGTGACTCCCCATTTACCTCTTTTATCTAGGATTTGATGTGTTTTAGGGTTTTCCAAGTTAAATTGATCTTTATAGGTTTCAGGTGAAATCAAAAAACAATCACTAACATACGTGAGACTAACAGATACATTTAGTGAACATCATATGACAATGTAAAATTTAGTTTATAAGATTTTGTGTAGTCACAAGTTCCTACAAAAGGACCCTGACACCCAGACACCCATTACCTAGTCCAGGCGCCCAGGTCCCAACATTTTAGACGTTTACAAAATTTACTGGGATGATTTGCAACAATCATTCCTCATGTTCCAATAGTATTCTAGCTCTGTAAAAATTCAATATTATCGCAAAACCAGATAAGCACTTTATCCCTTCTCTGGCACTTAGGGTTTCAGATTTATTAACATACTTGATTGTGTCTATTATGTACTTCATTTCTATATTATTGTGTTGTAAATTAATTAAAATTTAACATTTATATTTCAATATTTTTAAAATTATTTAGTGAATGTATCGCTTGTACCCACCTAGCTATAGGTCATTTATCATCTTCTCATTATGGCTGAATTTTATGTCAAATTTACTAAATCCATCCTTTAAGAGCTTAGTGATCATATTGCTAAACATCCTCAGGATCTAGACATACTAATATTCACTTCTTGTGAGGAGGCCACCAATATTGTGGAGTTTAATGTTCCTACATCCATCCCCTCTTCCATTTATGTTGCTACTCAACCACCCACTTCCACTCTTTTGCCTACTTCTACTATTCCATTTTCTATTCGTAATCCCAACAACCAATTCACTCCACCTCTTGTTTCTCACTATTGAAAATTATGTTCCACTAGCACTCTAGAGTTAACCTCCCTTTATCAAGATATTCAAGTTCTAATATGTCAATTTTAATAGGCTACTTCTCTTGCGTCTCCATCTCAAGATTCTATTTTATTACTTAATACTCCTTTCACACTCACCATTCATGCTTACCCACTCCCTCCTTATTTTTTCACTCCCAAACTACCTATTTTTAAATGTCATCGTTACCCTCACGAGCATATCTAATAATTTCATGTGGCATATCTAGATTATGCGGATGATCACAATTTACTAACAAATCTATTTCCTCATAGCCTTCAAGGTTATGCAATGCATTGGTTCTATGACATACATGTCTACTTGATAACACATTTTGAGCATTTAGCCAATGTTTTTCTTTCTCATTTCTCTATTAATATTTTCTCTAAGATATCATCTGCTCAACTAGCACAAATTAAGCAAGGACTAATTGAACATCTAGCGGATTATGTTTTGCGATATAAAAAAACTTAGCTAAGATGTCCAATATACTTGCGGAATCCAAAATTGAAGATTTATTTGTCGAAAGTCTATTACCACTTCTCTAGGTGAGGGTTATCTTTGAGAAATTTCCATCACTCAATCATTTATGTCATGCTCTTAAGCTACATGAATATAATCTCTTGTTTATAGGAAAGCTTAAGTATTATGAGAAAGCTTTATCTTCTATGATTTTTCAAATTAAATAAAATTTTGAGCTATCTACAAAACCTACTCAACCTAAAGTTACTATCAATGTCGTCTCTAATATTGAAAAGCTTCAATGGAAACCACCTAAGCGTACACTTATTAAATTTACTCGTGCTGCACATATTCTATTACCACAAATCATTGAGAGTAATATATTTACACTTCCTCCTCCACTTAATCTAGAAACATCTTGTCTAAAAGGATGTGATTTCAATTAAAGTTTTATATGTGATTATCATAAATGAATTAGGAACTCTACAAATTGATGTTTCAAACATCACAATCTTATTAAAGATCTTATCAATAATAATGTAATTGAACTTCCTAATTCTACAATATTTACACCCATTAATAAAAATCACAAGCTCAAAATCTTTACCAAACCTCTTCTATAAAATGACAAGCAAGAAACTGAATCTTCCACAAATAATACATATTGTGTGGTGCCTCATCCTTCATCACGAGCTCTCAATTTTCTAGTTTCTCATGTTGATGTATCTACGTCATTCATTACATTCTTCGTTCGTGAATATCATGCTACATTCTCTTCTCATTTCTTACACATCAGTACTTCCAATGGATATATTTCTATCAATAACACCATGGTTTATCCTTTTTTTAACATAAGTGCGTTCTCTATTACACTCCTTATTACTATCAAATACCCACTCTCATATATTTCATACCCAATTCCTAGATCTTATGGCTACGTCAAGCTTCCAATTACAATCGATCCTCTCACCATGATTGTGCCTTTCCTTTTGGCACCTAATGTACAATATTGTAACATGTTATTCGGTCTACCTTAGATCCTCATCATTTAAGAAATTATTTCCATGCCTCAATTATGTATTAACTTTATTCATAACAGGTGAGTTGTCACTATACAAGGTATCACTCCATACACTCCATGACCTCAACCTCCTCTTGAGGTGGCCATTGCTCTCATTAGAGCATCTATGTCCCCAAGAACTCTAAAATATAGAGTACAATATAATCCTAGCTCTTTAGTTTGTGCACAGCCTACTCGGTCCCATTGGTCTACTAGTCATCCTCATCACCTTTGGGCCATTGATAGGATGAATCCTTCATCTAGGTGCACATAGCCTCATCACTCTCCTTCATTTAGGTGGAAATCACCTCATCACTCTCCTTCATCTAGGTGTACATGACCTCATTACTCTCCTTCATCTAAGTTCACATTACCTCATCACTCTCCATCTACGTGCACATCACCCTATCAGTCTGCTTCATCTAGACCTACCTCACCTTCATGGTCTCTGTATTATCAGTATTCAACACCTCAGATCATATTCCATGTACATCATCATTCCCATTCACCACCACCTTTAGAGCATGGTCAAACATATTTATTTCCTCATACATCGAGTGGATGACCCTTGCCCTTTAGTTTTATCGAATAACTTGCACATACTCATGCACATGGGTGGAATCACACTTACTCTTTCCCCCTCCTAGCATCATTGCATATTTTACATTTCTATTACATCACTTCATACTTCATATCTATTCTTGCACACACATTTCCATACATATTGATAAATTTGTATCATTATTACTCGATGAAACACTCTTGTGATATGGTTCACACTTGGCTATTGAGGGCTTACTAGTTTCATGAACCTTGGATTATACACACTATACAATTCATAGTCGGCACATTCAAGATACATCCTTCTTGCACACATTCATCAATACACAATTACCTATTATGCACTTTAGTTCCAGTCTTCACACTTGACCACTAAGGGTCTAGATCTAAAATAAACCTCGCCACACTCACTCAATCTCTATGCTCTACCCATTTTCGATAATATTTTTCTAGCACACAATTCGATCCTTTTCCTGATGACACACTCTTGTTCTATTATTCATTCTTGACTGTTGAGCGTTAATTTAGAAATGAAACTCATCTCATGCATCATCATTCACACTCACTCGGGAGGCATGCCGCTCCTATCACTCACTTTGTATTCCATTGCATTCAAACTCACTACATACAACATATTTTGGTTGTCAAATTTTCTTGTTTACTTATGCTCGCATGCTACACTTTGCTTACTATGTTAGACATATATTTTTTATGTCACTATATTTTCTATATACATATAAAGGAGTAGTATATGCATAAGTTTCATCCTAGAATATACTACTCCATATGTGAGATTCAAACCCTCTTATTGAGGACTGGGAACTCTTAATGTCTCGCATAGACACACACCTAACTCAGCAAGAGATTAGCATTTTTAAGGATGCACCACATTTGTTTGAAAAAATGATTTGGTGGATTCCCACAACCTTCAGATGTTAAAAAGGAATTGAACATTCCGATTTTCCAACCCATTGCTAAAAGTAACATGCGGGATGGACTAGGAAATCATGATGATGATCAGTTGGAATAAAATTTTCTATTGTACAAACAAAAAAATCATGCTTATTGCAAATCTATGGGTTGACGGAAGCCTAATGAATGGTGTTACGTGAACAATCACTGACATTGTCTATGATGCATAAATGCAACCACCAACATTACCTTTAATTGTTGTTGTCAAATTTGATAGATACAACGACCCATGTTGGAATCCCTCTAACCCATTACATATTTGTATACCCCCTATTTCAAGAGGGAATCGAAGACAATTTTCTGATTAAAATGGCCTCAGGATTAATTATCCACAAGTCTTAAGGACTTACTTTGCATAGAGAAACCATTGACATTGGAACCACTGCATAGAGAAACCACTGACATTCACATCTTTCTCTAAATTTCCCTCGCTTTCAAATCTACACATTTCACCTGATTTTTCATTCGAAAGGTACTCAAATATGGTGCACGTACCAACACTTGCAGCAAGAATAAAGGAGGAAGCAAGACTACTATCACTCAACCCACCATAAATACTACCCTTCGGTTTGATAGCAACTCCATTAGTATTATGCTCAAAAGTTATTGTATCGTAAGCAACATTGTCGTTCAAGGGATATCAAATGTAATCATGTTTATTGAAACTAAAATTTTCCACTAAAGGCTACCATTCATGACATAAATACTACAAATGTATACATGTCTCATTATGTGTATATAAATGTTCATGTATTTGATGTTGTGAAATATGATTTGCAACTTTAAATGTATGAATCTGTAACAAAATTAACTGTACACATGCAAGATTTCAATGTAATTTTTCATTTATATTCCTACACTACCACTATCAATCACACGCATTATCAACTCTACAATAAAGGTTTTTTCAACAAAACACCAACCAAACAACTAACGCACAACTAACAAAATTAACTCGAATTAAAAACATACAACTTCAACTATAAATTAATTAACATCAAATGTATTCATGTATGAATTTATAACAAGTCTAAAACGTATAAACAACCTTAAAAGTAATTTGGTCATCTATATTTCTACACTTACAAAAACAATCACACCCTTTATCAACATCAACTACAAAAGTAATAACTATACCTGTAAATCAAATAAAATATACCATTCGGTGTTCACATTGTATTAAACACATGTAATTTATAGTCATTTGTAATGTCCCTTTTGGTGTTGACTTCCATTCTTTCTTCCTTGATCATTGTTGTTAAACATTGAATGTTTGTGTGCCCCCTTTTATCATTAGGTGATCACAATATTGTTGCGAAGTTAAATTAATGTATTTTCTTTCCATCTTAGCTTCAAGTGCCATTGTAAATGCTTGTTAGTTGTTGATGGTGTTTCGTAACATCTTTTATGAACATTCTCATTAAAGGATTTCCGTATTCTCATCTAAATGGGTTGCTTAGTGACATTATTGTTTAAAATCTCTAAAGTATTATTCAAAAAATTTAGGGTATTTTTGGGCATGTTTTAAAAAGGGACCTATTATTATTTAAGCTAAGTTTAATTACATTTTTGATCTCGTCCTTAGACCTATCATGGAATTGCATGGGAGGAAGGAGTTTTTTGTGTTTTGGTGGTGCCAAGGATTAAAAATGAGACTGATAGTTTAGTGATGGGTTTAATGCATGTGTAATTCCTGCAAAAATGACGTTCTAGGAACATGCTAACACCTGATACAACTCCCAAAAATTAAGACTATTTTTTTTATTAAGTTACAAAGAAGGTTACAAGGGTACTTCACCTTTTGGATTCATTAACTTAACATACACTACTTAACTCATCTTTACGATTGAAGAACCAGGTCTAGTAAAAGTTTACAAGTTTTAAAAATTATCTCTAGGGTCCATTAATCAATCATTCAAAAGGAAGGGTAACGAGGATTAAAATGCTTAATTATATATTTTCCTCTCTTTAATAATGTTAATTCCTAATTAGGTTGACCCCTTACACAATTATTGTAAAACATTATCTTAAGATTTAGAGTGTTTTCTATTACAAACTAAAGCTTGATAAGGACTATCAAGGGTTTAACACTCTAGGGCAATAAAATGGCCCCACTCCCAAAAAACACATACCCCTAAGGTTTTGAAAGACAACATTAAAAAAATTCATTTTCACCTAACCAAGGTAGGGTTGATCCTCCACCCTTAGATCAAATCAATCTCAACCACAAGATCCAAGGGTTACAAACAAGCCCTAAATTTCCTTATGAGTCTTTAATAAAGTCTTTCCTTTATTTTTTTCCCTCATTTGGTCTATTAGTTTTGCTAAAAAATGCAGGTTGGAGAAGAGGAAGACATGGGAGAAAGGAGGAATAATTCATAGAGGATTCTACAAGGGCCAAGCTTTAGAATTTTTAGATTGTAGGTTTCATATTGTTTTCATTTTCATTCAAGGATTGGGAGGGTTCTCTTCCCCCAATCAGGTTTTATTACAAAACTATATATTTGGTTTCTCAAATTTGAGGCAAACCCTACCCCATTGTTAGAAATGAAAAAGACTAGTTTTAGATCCACCATTGAATGTTTTATTGGCCAAATCCATAGGATTACTCATTTTTTTGTTTGCTAGAAGCTATTAGATGAATTTTACATTTTATAAATTAGATTGAACCAGTTACAATTTACGCACATGCGTGGATCCATGGATTTCTGTCGTGAGTGACAGAACCACTGCCCAGAGAAGATTGGCGGTCCTGGGATTACAGCCCTGCCTGGGTGACAAACCATAGACCACCGCTTTATCCTGTGGAGTGGTTACGGGACCGCTGCTCTACACATGGTGATGGTCATGTTTTTGAAAAACAAAACCTTTATGCCGAGATTTTCACAAAAACTTAAAGTTACTAAAAGATGTAAAAATGCATTCTTAATTTGTTTTTGTTCATTTAGAATTCCATATTTTAGGTGTATTTCTCTTTTATTCATTTCTTAGTTAAATCTACTCATTTTAAAGTATTTTCAATTCTAATAAGACTCATCTACTTATAAGAATAATTCCATTTGTTCATCTATTTTCCTTTCCATTTCAAGAGTAAGGTATTTAAATCTATTACTCTACATTGTCATTTTCTTGCTATAAAACCAACACTTCTAAATACAATATATTCAAACTATTCTCTTTTATTTCACTACAATGTATATACATTCAAAATAGCTAAAATAACTTCATTTTTCCATTGATATAACTTAAACCTTTTAACACAAGGAACTACTTTTCTCACAATCCATTCAAGATTTCAACAAGGAGAATTACTTTCTTTTCTATTTGCAAAACTAACTCTACAATATTCACAATGAAGAAAACTTCATTTTCCATTTCATAACTAATTCATACAAATCTTTTTTTTCTTTTCAATATATAAATATTTGAATGCAAAATCTTCTCCACAAGTTTATTACAAGTCATCCACTCAAGGTGGAAATAACATAAGAATGTAAATAAGGGAAAGCTACAATAATACAAGTTCCTCCACTCTAAGTGGGAATACAAATAAATTTATTCACAAGGATAAGTTCTCAAGGTCTTCAACAACACTTCAAGCTCCATAACTCTAAAGAAGATAGCTCCTCCAAGATTTTTTTATTCAAAATATATAAATAGGGGGAGTGGAAACACTCTCCACCCAACCAAGACATCCAATGAAGAGGAGAAGCCATCCTCTCCATTGCCCCCCGAGCCCCAACCACATCACAATGGGAAATGATTTCAACACATGGCAACAACAAGCTTCCAAAACACTTAACAAAATAGTTTGATACCCATTCCATTCACATTCAAACACAACCACAACACAAATAAGAGGAACAACTGAAACAACAATATAACAAGGATTATTAAGAAAGACAAAAGAGCAAGACCTATGGGGAGGCCACTTATGCCTTGCAATGGGAATGGGTGCCCTCCTTAAAGCCTCCAAATAATGTCTCAAGTCCCCTACAACTCTTATGCCTCCCACAAGTACCCCTTATACCTTCATATACTCCTATGCCTCCCTCATAACAAGAAACAAGAATAAATGCAAGCATTCCTCATACAAGTGGGGAACCCAACCCAAACTCCCTCCAACAAAAGATAAACTCTTATTCCTCCCTACAAGAATACTCCCCATGGTCTCCTCCTAATCCAAACATAGGAAATCTACCCACACCCAACAAGCATTCCAAAGGGAAACAAATACTCAACACAACATATAAACACAAAAATAAAAGAGCATAATTATAAGCAAGGTAAAGCTCCTACCTCTCCATAGTAGAGCTTGTTCCAAGAATGAAGTTCCAAGCTCCTCAAACCAAGAAAGCATCCACAATCTCCAACAATCCACAATCTCTCTCGAAAAGCATCTCAGTCCCCAAAAAATACAAGAGTAGAAAAATAATAAAGTAACCCCCAAACAAGCCAAAAGATTTCAGTAAATAGCAAGAGGAGACAGGAGGATGATGTGGCTCCAAGTAGGATGCCACCTCATTTCCTCTCCACTCCACATCACCTTATTCAACCTCATATTCAAATGTACCATTAATAAGTGGTTGAAAGAATGATAAGAAACTTACACAGTCCATCTAAGCCCACTCCCCCTAAGGAAAAAATTAAATATTTGAAAGAAAGTGAAATTAACATTTCACCTTTTTTCTCTTCCCAAAACACCTAATAGGGCCTAATTTTTACCCCCCAACCCATAGGTAGGGTTGGCATCGACATTTAAGAGGTGTGAGACAAGTTTGAATTGTCCCATAAGCTTCCAAATTTGGCCTCTAAGGCCAAGTTCGAGTTTCCCATGAAGGGTAGAGTGTATTACACTCAAGATCCAAGAAAACAACACTCAACACAAAAATCCAAGAGTAAATCAAGTCTAATAAATGAACTCCTTTTTGTCACATCTTTAATTAGTTTAGGAAAAATTCAAATTAGCTTAATTAAGACACTACAACCCATCAATAATAAAGGGGTAAACACATACATCACAAAAATCTAAATATTAAAACAAGTAAATTAGATTACTAAAAGAAACACATACTAACCTTAATAAAAAGGGAAAATTAAAACAAAACAACACATAACCCTTTGATCATAATTTCCTCCTAACTAAATAATTTTAACACACACACAATTACATGTTGCCATGGTGACCCTAGTTGAATTCATCTCAAATTCTAATGTGGTTGGTCTCCTAATCCCCTGATGTTGTTGTGAATATAATTATACCTGTAAAATAGAGAATACCTCCTTCGGCCTCGTGGCCGCATTAAAACATTCATGCCAAAATATGTAACATAAATCTGAAATCATCTATATACAAATTAATATCATCTATGCAAATACAATATCACTTACAATTTCTAGCAACATTTCTATTCCATTTCTCATCCATGTCAACATGATCATCACATTAATCCAATTATCAAAGGTCTACTCAATATGACTAAATATATCACATGTCAAAATTATATTTAAATAACCATGTCAAAAGTATATCATATCATCATCAAATGTCTCTAATAATCCACATGCATCATATATGAAATGAAATCAACAACAGTCCAATATCTCTAACATCTAGTATCATGTTGAATCAAAAGGCTAGCTATAATAGATCCATAAGTGTAATCGACAGTATCAAAGTCAATAATAATAAAACGTGTTGAAGGGAAGTGGGCACTACATCCCCCTCCCCTTAGACTCAACTTCCTCCTAGAAGTCACTGGAATAGGTGTGGGAACTGCACTCGAAGCAATGTAGCATCCTCCCATGTAGTTGTAGTCTCATCATATCTATCCCACTGCACCCAACTTGGTCAATCTCTCTTCCACAAAGGCCTAGGGTCCTGTGCTCTATAATGTGATACAAGCTCCACCATCACGTGCCCCTGATCCTGTACCTACAATGTTGTCCAATCTAGCACGTGAGAAGGATCAAAAATATATCTCCTAAGCACAGAAATATGAAACACATCATGGATGTGAGACAAGCTAGGTGGAAATGCTAGATAATAGGCCAAGGGACCGATGCAGTCCAAGATCTCAAAGGGACCCACAAACCTAGGAGCAAGCTTAGAACCTTTTTCGTAATGGATAGGGCTCTTATGCAGTCTGACACAAAGAAATACCTTCGTGCCCACCTCAAAACTACAATCTTTCCTATGCTGGTCTGCATACTTCTTCTGCCTATCCTGCACCTCCTGTAATCTCTGTCTAATCTGATCAAGGTAACCTTGTCCTCTAACTCCATATCTTGTAATAACCAAAACCTTGAGGCGTTAGTGAAATCCCAAGAGAAACCTTTGTAGAGCCCAACTCAGGATTCCCACACTCCTATACATACAAGCCCCACTTCACTGACGTTTGGGTACCCCACCAGGGCTACACGATGTAACCAACCGAGTGGGATTTGAACACGGGTGGTCACTCTGATACCATATATTACATTGAGGCATTAGTGAAATCCACACATGAATCATAACATGTCCTGGACTCTTTACCATACAATTCTTGGGAGCTCTGATTCCTATCTAACTCTGAAACAAAATTCATATTATTGTAGGAAAACTCCACCAAGTAGAATCGTACTTGCTCCCATCTCAACTAATGATCCATAATGTACATCCTAAGCATGTCCTTAGGATTTAGATTCACCTGCAACAAAGGATCTGTAAATCTGTCTCAGAAAGATATGCTAGTTAAATTGATCCTCATCCTGAGAGCATGTTGTAACATTGTCCAGAAATGGGAAGTGTACAAAGGATCGTGAGCTCGAAATGATCTTAATTGTAATCCCATTTAATCTGTATAAATGATCATCAAGTTATACCTGTGCCACTGCATTATCTCTATAGGTGGTCTTCAAACTTGAATAAAAATGAACTCCATTTCAACGCAATGTTATTTCACCGTGACCATGATGGCATCATGGTGGTATCTCGACGTCAGGTAACCCGAGAATGAAGTCCATGGAAATGGTGTCCCACTTCCACTCCATATGGTGTGAGGAAAAATAATGCCAGTTGGATGTTGATGTTTGGCCTTCACCCTCTGACACTATAAAAGAGTGTGAGTGAAAAAATCAGCTACATCACTCCAAAGTCCTCTCAATGGTACAATTATTATTAAAGTTTAGCACTGCATCTTCTTCACCCTGGGATGGGCTTTCAAATAAGGGGAAGAATGAGCCTCTGTGAAAATGTCTTGTCTCAAGTTCCATCTATACGGGGTGATATATGTACGCCTGTGTCTGTAGAAGGCCATCTTGCCTCTAATGAAAATGCATCAAGGTCTCCCCTCAAGGGGTATCTGAGACTCAATCTGTGCTCTATCTGCAAGGTAGAAGCTGTCATCGTGGAAGCTGTACAAAATCCTTATTCTGCAAGTTATGTAACTACAGAATTAGCCATAGCCACATGCCTCTGTATACTTTAGCACCTATGAAACAACATTCTCCTTCCCCTTCACATGCTCTATCTCCATATCTTACTCACAAAGGAACTCAACATCCAACACCACTGACAAGTGTTAAGATTGGGCTGTGTGAAGAGATGGCAAAGAATTAAGTGATCAGTCCTGAGTGTGAATCTCTATCCAAGGAGGAAATGTCTCCACCACACTAAGTCATGCATAACTACTGCAAACTCAAGGTCATGAGGTATTAATAGAGCTCATAATCTTTCAGTTTTGAAACTCATTATTATAAACTATTTATGTTCCTATATGTAAATACCTTTGAGTACTGCCTAAGAAGCATTTGTGCAAATATATAATTTTGATCTGGTACTGCAAGGGAATACTATTATTTTAATCCATTCCTTCAGTGTCCTGAAAGGCTTTAATAAAATATATTTTACCAAATTTATGTTCTTCCCTTTCCACTAAAGGTATGTGCCTGGGGTCTTATTGCTTAATATGTTTAATACAAATCTCCTGTGCATGCATCCATAACCAATTTTACTTTTGATTATATTTTATTTGGAATGAGATTATTTAGGAAATGATCTGAATTCTTCATTAAGTTTGATGAATTTTTTTTCTTTAAATTATAGTCTTCTTTCCTTAAATCAAAATTAAGAATTTTTTCAATAATATTTTTATAAAAAAAATTTCAAAATTTAATGAGTTTAAATCTTTTTAAAAAAATGTCAAGGTTTTTCTATAAGTTGTACTGGTGGATGTGCCCAAAGTCCTGAAAATTAAAAAATCTAAAGTATTTGGGAATCATTTTGTAAGTATTTCGGGCCTGTCAGACATTTTTTGTCCCAACTGTCCCAAGTACATTTTTAAGGGTCATTTTGTTTTAAGGGGGAAATCGGTTAAATATGAAAATAGTAACAATTTTAAAAATTGTAGGATATACTTATCCCAACTGTCTTTAAACTTATTATGCGATTATATATCAAAATTTCGGCCAAAGTGGATCCGCGTAACATTCGCATTTATCTATGTGAAAATAATCCCAATTTTCTCAATGAAAGCTATAAATATACAATAATATCATGAATTGGCCGAGTAAATTATACGGAACTATAAAATTGTGAAATTCTAACAATAATTTCAAACTATAAATTGTGACACAAAATTTGTTCATATTTAATCGTTTCCAATTTTTATTTTTTTAGTGCTTCAAAAATTGTGAATAAAATAACCATTTATCTTGTAGTGGTACCTAAGGTGTCCAACAAACATTATTTGCTATCCGAAGTTTGACCAAATTTAAGATACATAATATAGTTTTGTTGGAAGATACAAAGTGCATAGTTGTTCCATATTTGGCTGATACTCCCGAGTACACGTACTTTCATAGATCCAATGTCCCAATGAAAACTACAATTTTGTAATGCACATTTTACTTTGGCCGATGTGTGTAGAGAGTGCATCAACATGGAAAATTAATGTTAAGTAAAATCAAATGATGCCCAAAATGACATTTGATAAGAATAACTTCTCCATTAATCCACTCTGCCTCGTCGGTGGTGAGCCGAATGTTTCACGCATAGGGGCAACATCCTCTTTCTCCCCAGTGAACCTTAAATTATGTCATCTTATTTTAGTTTCTCGATGGCTTTTCCCCTCATTTTTAAAACATGAATAAATTTGAATTTAAGTTGCGATACCATCAATCCAAATTATTTCAAGGACATTTGGCAGAAGGACGAAGCTTTCAAGACGCATTTACATCAGTTTATCAAAGATATTCATTGTCATCTTCAAGATGAAAAGTTCTGGTGTGTCCCTCGTGGAAATAGACATAGCTGAGACAAGTAAAGAAACTTTATTCAAGATGTAGCAAATTCTGAAGACGGTGGGTCCTGTCGAAGTGACTGTCCACCTGTCTCCTTCTTCATTCTTTTCTCTCTTCCTATTCCTTTCGTATTCCTTGTAATTAGTTAAGAAATTGCGTTTGGCATTCCTTAACTACTCTCTAGTTAAAAGAAACGGTTACGAGGAGTAACTGAATTGTAAGCTATATAATGGCCTTCTTTGCGCCATTCTTGAAGGAGGAAGAACTTGGCATATTTTCTGAAAGTGTAAATAGATCAGAAAGAAATCAATACAAAAGGGCTTTCTATTCATCGTCTATCTATCTCTGTTATCTCTGTGTTTTCTATTTAATATTGTGAAGATCATTTTGTCTCTAATTTGTTAGTCTCTCTGATTGCATACTGTCCGATTTTGCAAATACAGCGATCTTGTATAACCAAGAAGGAACTTTGTGTCCTTGATTAATGAATCTGAAGAAGGTTATTTACAGAACTTTGTGTCTTTAAATTTAATCCTATTCAGCCAATGCAAATGATCTTGTCTTAAATTCCTTGAAACTTCGCATACATAAAGAATTATTCTGCTATCTATAGTTCTGAATGTTGCTATTCTGCTCATCCTCTCATTTCCTTTCCTCAGTCCTTTTGTAACTGATGATCCTTGTGGAAAACACTTTCGTAATATCCAAGTTCAACCATAAAATAATATTTTGTACATTTGTAAATACGTTCGTTTCTGAATAAGGGAACCTCTCCCATTAAAGAGGAGGGACTTCTTGTCCCCTGACTGTTGCTCTTCTAAAAGTCCTATTTGAAAACCAACAGTTTTTGGCGACTCCGCTGGGGAAAATCGCATTCCAGTTCTGTAATTTTTGATCATCCTTTGATCTGGCGACTCCGCGTTTCACTCGAGGGAGAAGGACCCTTGGTATCGAAGATTCTCAGTTTCAGCTTTTAGAACAACAAGGTTTTTCTTTCCCTTCAAATTCAACAAGAAATAGAAGGACTCGTTCGACAAGCACTCCACCTGTTCAAGATAGAAGTCCTACGGGTGGTATTCCTTCAGAGCCTGCTAGTCCCAATCTACGAGCTTTGATCCTTGCCGGTGTTACAGTTCCTCTCCAAGCCGTTTTTCCAAGAATGGCAGCGCCATTACCATGGGGTCATCGTGTCGGGCCTCTGGCCCTTGCTCAGCCTTTGCATGAGTTACCCAGAGGAAACCGGAAGAACTTCCCCAAATTCAAAGGCGATGGCAAAGTGCACCCTGACGAACACATCGCAGCCTTCGTTGTTGCATGTGGAGTTCTGGGAGTCGAATATGAAGACGTCTCCGTAAGGCTGTTTGTTGAGACGTTACAAGATAATGCTGCTGATTGGTTCTATCACCTTCCGGCCGGTGCTATAACCGACTGGGACACAATGAGAACTCAGTTCGAGAACCGTTTCAAGCCGGCAGAAGATGTGCATGCCTTGCTTGCCCAAATCTCTCAGATAAAGAAAGATTCACAAGAGCCCATGAGGGAATTTGTGGCCCGGTTCAACAGGTTGGTAAATAAAATTCCAACGCCTACCCGACCTGTCGACCAAATTCAAAAGTGTTTCTTCCTAAATGCTCAATCGCCCAAAGTTAGTTATGCACTAAGAAGGGCTAATCTCGGAACACTAGCTCTGGATCAAGAACTGGCTGTTAGTATCGAAGATGACTTGATCATGTCAGGGAAGTTGAGAAGAGACCCTCCCAAATCTAAGTCTGCTGCTTCTTCCTCTTCCACCCCTGGACCTAGTACTGATCCATTAGTCCAGAAACTCGCAAATGATCTTGTCGCTATAAAGAAACAGTTGGCTCAGCATGCCCCTTATGCAGATGTTCCAAGAAGAAATTTTCAGCCCAGAAATCGTTTGCCTGCTCCTCACACAAGACTAGCACTTGAAGGACCTCCTGTTAAGGTTCCTGTGAATGCAACCTGTGAAGTTGAAGAGCCAGATGATGATGAAGCTTGCGAGGAGTTTGTGGAGGAATTTGATGATGAAGCAGAGGAACTTGAGGGATCTCGGGTTAATTTCTTTACCACTGAGGGCATTGATGATTATGATGAAGTGGTAGCAGACATGAACAGTGAATCTTTTGCTGTCATGACTCGAGAACAGACAAAGCAGAGGGAGAAGGTGACCCAGCCACCTAAGAAATCCAAGGAGCAGTCGGCAACTATCCCTGTAATTGCAAGAAGAGGATCTCCTATCCCTACTTCGTCTACACAGAAGGTGAGTCCTATCAATCCAGTTACCAAAGTTGCTTCTTCTTTTTCTCCTAAAGTTGATAAGCCTAGAATTCCAAATGATGATGGCCCGTCCACTTCTGGATCCTTTGATATTGTTGATCACCTGAAAAAGACCAAGGTACAAATCTCAGAAGCTGAGTACTATCAAACCCATCCCAAAGCCTTTGCCAAAATGATCCACTTTGTTAATTCCAACTCTAAGACCACTTCTAAAGGCCTTTTACCTACTCCTCCTTCTGCACCACAGCCAAGTCTGGTAGCTGCTGTCACCTCCCCTGGTGACAAAATTAAACCATTTTATGTAACACTTCTCATAGCTGGCCATAGGCTCAGTAATTGTGTCATAGATTCTGGAGCCTCAGATAATGTGATGCCTGCCAAAGTAGCTCATGCTTTAGGCTTGACCCTCACTCGTACTTATGGATCCTGCTACTCCATGGAGAGTAAGGAAGTGCCTTTGGTTGGAAGGATTAAAGATGCACAAGTGGCCTTTGCTGCTTTGCCTGAAAAGAAAGTCTTGGCTACCATCCTAGTAGCAGACATTCCTCCTTCTTATGGAATGTTGCTAAGTAGAAACTTCTGTAAAGATGTGGGCGGGGAGATTCAAATGGATTGGTCACATGCACTCATACCTGTCAATGGACACATGAAGAAGTTACTACCTGAGAAGCAGTCTGAGTATATTGTGCAGAAAACGGATGATCCTAAGGCACAAATACTCTATGAGGATATGGGGCATGGTAATTACATGATTCTGTCCCCTGATGAAATCCAACCCTCCAAAGTATCACCTAAAGATCCCAATGGTGTTTGGATTTTAGAATTTGATGGAAGTTGTTCCTCAGCTGGTTCTGGAGCTGGTGTCCTGCTAGTGTCACCTGAAGGATGCCTACATCCTTTTTCATTTAAGTTGCAGTTTGAAAACACTAATAATACAGCAGAGTATGAGGCTCTCATTCTTGGACTGCAAGTGGCCAAAGAACGAGGTGTGAAGAACCTTCTGGCTCGTGGTGATGCAGAGTTGATTGTGAAGCAGGTCAGAAACCTCTTTCAGGTAAAAAATGGGAGGCTGAAGCATTACCGGAATCAGGTTTGGGATTCCATTGAATTCCTTGATGCTTTCTCTATTGAAGCAATACCTAGAGAAAAGAACAGCAGGGCTGATTCACTGGCTGTCTCAGGGTCACTACTGATTCCCCATCCTGAATTCTCTCAGGATAAGTTCACTATTGAAATGGTCCACCGGCCTAGTGTACCTGACAATACCAATAACTGGCAAGTTTTCAACGATGACCAGCATTTGCTTTCCTTCCTGGAACTCAAGGGTAATTTCGAACAACTGTATTTTGAGGGAAGTGACAACCTGCCTCGTGAAAGTGTGTCCTTTGACCAAGCTGTCACCCAAGGAGAAGAAACAGATCAAGAAGGGTGCATCAATCTCAAAGGAAACAAGATTCCTAAAGGGTTGGTGAGTTTGGAGGAACTATTTGATAAGCATGACAGGTATGTGAAATCTAAAGCTTCTACTGGACCTCAGCAATCAGCTGAGTATGATAAGATTGATATTAGAAGTTCTAGTGACCCTAAGCTGGTAAATATTGGAAAATGTTGTACAGCAGATGAGAGGAGAAAGGCAATTGATCTTCTAAGAAGGTATAAGGACGTTCTTGCATATTCTTATGAAGATTTGAAAGCTTTCAAACCAAAAGATATGCAGCACTCGATTCCTCTCAAACCAGGAATTAAGCCTTTCAAGCAGAAACAAAGGCAGTACAACCCCAAAATAGCTGACACCATCTTTCAGGAGATTCAGAAGTTGTTGAAGGCTAAAATTATTTTTCCTATTCACCATTCAACATGGATTGCGAATATTGTGCCTGTCAGGAAGAAAAATGGTGAGATCCGCATCTGTGTTGATTTCAGGAACCTGAATCAGGCTTCTCTGAAAGATAATTACCCTTTGCCCATGATGGATCAAATATTGCAAGCAGTAACAGGCTCTGAAATGTTATCTATGCTTGATGGATTTTCTGGATACAATCAGGTAGAGGTTGATACTGCAGATCAACACAAGACAGCCTTCACCACTCCTTGGGGCACCTTTGCCTACAAGAGAATGCCTTTTGGGCTTATTAATGCTGGTGCCACTTTCCAGAGAGCTATGGATCTGGCTTTTGGAAGCTTGAAAGGGAAGTGTATTGTCATATACCTTGATGACCTGACAGTGTTTTCCAAGACAAGAGCGGATCATTTTGATCACCTGGAGACAGTTCTGCTGAGATGCAGAGAGCATGGAATCTCTCTGAACCCTAAAAAATCTATCTTCTGTGTTACAGAGGGAAAACTATTAGGGCACATTGTCTCCAAGGATGGTATTAAGATTGATCCTGAACGAGTTCAAGCCATCCAGCAAATTCCTCTCCCAACCAGTAAAAAGGGCGTGCATTCCTTCTTCGGTAAGATCAATTTTTTAAGAAGGTTCATCCCTAATTTTGCAGAATTAACTTTGAATATTTCTCAAATGATGAAAGGAAAGCAAACATTTGGTTGGTCTTCTGAAGGAAAGGAATCCTTTGAGGGTATCAAGAAAGTTATCGCTAAAACTCCAGTTTTGGCCTGTCCTGATTTCAGCAAAGATTTCATCATCTATTGCTATGCTACAGATAATACCCTGGCTGCTGTCTTAACCCAAGAAGACTCTGATAAACATGAGCTACCAATTGCCTTCATGAGCTATATCCTGAAGAATCATGAGCTAAAATACACCATGATGGAGAAGCATGCTTTTGCAGTAGTCAAAGCTGTTAAGCAGTTCCGTTTCTATATCCTCAACTCTCACTCTATGGTGCTGGTTCCAGATACAACTGTTAAGTCAATTCTTACACAGCAAGAATTTGGATCCAAGAGAGGGAACTGGGTGGCTAAGGTCCAAGAGTATGACATTGATATCAAACCAACCAAGCTGGTTCGTGGAAAAGGTCTTTGTGAGCTCATTGCTGAAGGAGCCAAACATGAGTTGCTGGAGGAGAAAGCTGACCTTCCTACTGTTCTGTTCCTGAGTTCAGTTGATGAATGGTATGCTGACATCGCCCATTTTCTCACCTATGGGGAATGCCCCTCTCATTTAACTGCCAAAGAAAAGAGGACTGTTAAATTGAGGTCAGCACAATATGTATTGTGGGAAAATGCCTTGTTCAAGCGTGGCTTAGATGGGAGATTTTTGAAGTGTGTGGACAAGGAACAGCAGAGAAAATTGCTCTCAGCTTTTCATGATCAGGCATGTGGAGGGCACTATTCATCAACGGTCACTGCTCACAAGATACTCCGTGGAGGTTACTACTGGCCTTCCTTGTTCAGAGATGCATCCAAGTGGGTGGATAAATGCGAGGCTTGTCAGACTTTTGTGGGAAGACCTAAACTGGCGTCGTTGCCTCTCAAGCCAGTTGTGATTGAGGAACCATTTCAACAGTGGGGTCTAGACTTCATTGGTACACTTAATCCTGCTTCTAGTGCTGGTCACACTCATGTGCTAACTGCCACTGACTACTTCACCAAATGGGTGGAAGCTATTCCAGTCAAGAGCACTACTTCTGAAGTGGTATGCAATTTCATCAAAGAGAACATCCTGGTGAGGTATGGTGTACCTAATAAGATTGTAACAGATAATGCCTCGAATTTCTCTTCAGCTGAGATAATGGACTTCTGCTATGGGTATGGCATTTCTTTGGCTCATTCTTCAGATTACTACCCCCAGGGAAATGGTCAAGCAGAATCCACAAACAAAAACCTGGTGACTATCATAAGAAAGTTGGTCAATGAGTCTCAACGAAACTGGCACAAAAAGCTCTATGATGCTCTTTGGGCAGACAGGATTACACCAAAGAGAGCTATTGGAATGTCTCCTTTTCAAGTGGTATATGGAGTAGAAGCTCAATTGCCAGTGACAGTGGAACTGCCAGCCTTGCACCTAATGAAGGCCATTGAGGATACTAGTTTCAGTGATGCTCTGGATAAGAGGATTATGTACCTGCATAAACTGAATGAGGACAGATTGGAGGTTGCTGATCGGATATCTGTTCACCAGCAAAAGATAAAGGTCCTGTTTGACAAGAAAGCTAGGTTCAGAGATTTCCAAGTTGGAGACACCGTGCTGTTATGGGATAAAAGACATGAACCTCGTGGTAGCCATGGAAAGTTTGATTCCCTGTGGCTCGGACCCTTCAAGATCAGACATTTTTCTGGTGAGAATTCTTTCTATCTTGATTACATGGATGGTTCTCCTCTCCCACTTCCTTATAGTGGGCAGTATCTCAAGTTGTTCAAGTCCTAGGTGACTAGGGAGTCCCTTTGTACATTCTGTACAGTGTTGTTTTGCTTCTCTGTTTTGGTGTGTTTCCCTTCTGTTGCTTTTGTGTGTTGCCCTCTGTGTTGGTCTGTTTTTGACTCCTTTGCCCAATGGATAAGGCACTGGTCTGCTTTCCCCAAGTTTGTCTAGGTTCTTGCCTTGCCTCATTCCTTGAATTTATGCCAAGTCATCCCCAGAAGGAGCCAGCTGTTGTCCACTCAAAATTCCCCGCTCTGTCAAAAGTAAAAAAAAAATTCAAAATTTTGAGTTAAGTGTCTTTTCTGTCGAGCTGGTGGTGTGAAAAAAGTCTTGAAGTCGAAAAAATCTAAGTTTTGGGTCATTTTGTAAGTATTTCGGGCCTGTCGGACATTTTTGTCCCAACTGTCCCAAGTTCAAAAGTGCATCTCTGTTCTCCGATCGGCCGAAACCCCCGAAGTTGTTCCATTTTCGGGCCCGTCGGAAATTTTTGTCCCAAGTGTCCCAAAACTTACTGTGCGAGATGTTCCAATTTCGGCCGAACACGCCCGAACCGCGTACTTCGCACTTTCTTGTTCCAAATGTCCCAAATCAAAAAGTGCAAGCTCTGTTCCAATTTCACCCGAACCGGCCGAGTCGCGTACTCCGGAACTTTTTGTCTCAAATGTCCCAAGTTCAAACTTAAAGTGCACTCTGTTCCATTTTCGGCTTCACCGCGATTCCCCATTTTCGGCATTCTGTTCCCCGATCGGCCGAATCACCCGAACCGCGTACTTCGGAACATTTTTGTTCCAAATGTCCCAAAGTCAAAAAGTGCAAGCTGTTCCATTTTCGGCCGAAACTCCCGAGTCGCGCTTTCGCGGATTTTTGTTCCAACTGTCCCAAATCCAAAAATGCAAACTGTTCCATTTTCGGCCGAAACACCCGGACCGCATCCTTCGCGCATTTTCATCCCAAATGTCCCAAAATGCATTTGTGTGTCTTCTCTCTGTTTCGTCCGAATCAGCCGAGCCTCGTGTTTCGCGCATTCGCGTCTCACATGTCCCAAGTGAACCTAATGCAATTCATACTTAGTTTTTCCCGCTCGACCCGAATGTGCTAAATTTGAATTTAAGTTGCGAAGATCAAATCCTTGAACCCTTGCAATTTTCCCCTCCCTCTGAAAGACAGCTGGCAGAAGGACGAAGCTTTCAAGACGCCGTTTACATCAGTTTTCAAAGATATCCATTGTCATCTTCAAGATGAAACGTCTGGTGTGTCCCTCGTGGCAAAGACATAGCTGAGACGTTAAAGAAATTCAAGAAGCGGTTTCTGAAGACGGTGGGTCCTTCTCAGTGACTGTCCACCTGTCTCCTTCTTCATTCTTTTCTCTTCTTCCTATTCCTTTCATATTCCATGTAATTAGTTAAGGTATTGCGGTTGGCAGTCCTTAACGGTTCTTGATTAAAGAAACGGTTACGAAGAGTAACTGAATTGTAAGCTATATAATGGCCTTCTTTACGCCATTTTGAAGAGGAAGAACTTGGCATATTTTCTGAAAGTGTAAATAGATCAGAAAGAAATCAATATAAAAGGGCTTTCCGTTCATCATCTATCTATCTCTGTTATCTCTGTGTTTTCTTTTTAATATTGTGAAGATCATTTTGTCTCTAATTTGTTAGTCTCTCTGATTGCATACTGTCCTGTTTTGCAAATACAGCGATCTTGTATAACCAAGAAGGAACTTTGTGTCCTTGATTAATGAATCTGAAGAAGGTTATTTACAGAACTTTGTGTCTTTAAATTTAATCCTATTCAGCCAATGCAAATGATCTTGTCTTAAATTCCTTGAAACTTCGCATACATAAAGAATTATTCTGCTATCTATAATTCTGAATGTTGCTATTCTGCTCATCCTCTTATTCCCTTTCCTCAGTCCTTTTGTAACTGATGATCCTTGTGGAAAACACTTTCGTAATATCCAAGTTCAACCATAAAATAATATTTTGTACATTTGTAAATACGTTTGTTTCTGAATAAGGGAACCTCTCCCATTAAAGAGGAGGGACTTCTTGTCCCCTGACTGTTGCTCTTCTAAAAAGTCCTATTTGAAAACCATGATACCCTGAATTCAGATCTATCTTGGAGAAAAATGTGCCCCCCTTTATCTGATAAAACAAGTCATCAGTGCATGGCAGGGGGGTAACGATTATTGATCGTTACTTTTTTCAGCTAGTAGTAATCAATACACAACCGTAGATATCTGTCCTTCGTAAAAACAAAAATCACTGGTGCACCCCAAGAGGATAAATTAGGATGGATTAGGCCTTTCTCCAGAAGGCCCTTAAGCTACAACTTGAGCACACATAGCTCAAGGGTAGTCATCTTGATAAGGAGCGCTTGAGATAGGCTTTGCACTCAGAACCAAATCTATATGAAAATATATCTCATGTGGGGGAGGTAACCCCGGTAGCTCGCTTGGAAAAACATAAAAAAACTCTCTCAAGATGGGATAATCATCAAGGCATGGTTGATCAAGGGATCAATCTTGAAAGTTCCCTAAACATCCATAAATGGAGTCAGTGCAGAATATAATCTCGAGAGCTTTCCAACGACTATGAGAACGTGAAAACAAACATTGGGAGCTCTAGATATGTCCGGTCAAAGTTCAGTCAATGGGAAAGTCAACTATAGTCAACTGGTCAATATTGGACCAATGACAATGTGACATGCGGCGAAAAGGCAAAGGGAGTAATTTTTTGGTTGTCAATCTCCGGTCTTCAATGGTCATAAAAGATTGCTCACCAGCCGCCACTGTGTGGACTATGGTATTATCGCCGACGTGGTGGGTCCACAAGCCACCACGTGGCTTGCCACCACAAATCGAATACGATCGATTTTCCTATCAAGGAATGACATTGAGATATTTATCTGAGTCATGCAAGGACCGAGTTAATTATTTATACACACATTATATGGGTCAAATTATTTTATCTTGGTAAGTCCACTTTCCAAATGCCACGCATATATGCCAAACTGCTATATATTAATGTTTATACATTAGTATTAAACCATACAAACCCACCAACCACCAAACATGCCAAGAATCCATGTAGTGGATAAGTAGTGGAAGCTTCCATGTGGAAGGAGGTGAAGCGGTGTAGGGGGGCTAACCCATGCGTGGAGATCCACGTGAATGAAGGGGTGGATAAGGTTTAATTAAAACCTTAGCAAAAATAAAGAGGCCGCCTAATGTGGGATATACCCACTTAACTATGCAAGCCGATCCCTATGGGATTTTTATCCCATTAAATATCCAACGCCGCCCAATTTGGGATTTAATCCCATTAAACATGCAATCTGTCCAAATGGAGATAATATTATCCCAATTTTCATGTACGGGATATGGTATTTTTAGCCTAAGGATTATATGTAATGCATTTTTTAAGGGCCCTAAATTTGTATAAATAGGGAACCCATGTTATTGTAATACACACAACTTGGAAGCTCAAAGCAAGAGCTTGAGGAATATTGCCCAAGCAAGCGGAGGAGAGTTTTATTTTGATAAAACCTATTTATTAGGCTTATTACAAAGTTGTGAAGACCTATTTATTTAAATAGGCATTATTGTGGTTAGGAGTCATTAATACTACCTAGTCATCCCATAACGCCACACAAATTATTGTGAATCCTAGAATATTGACTGGAGTGCCATATGGCATTATGAAGTGTCTGGAAGACCGATCAAAAACTGGAGGATTCTGAACAATGGAGCTAGTGCCATCAAGCTTGCTGAATACACTAGGAAGGTGGAAGTCACCTGCTATTTTTCACCCTTGTCGTCTGAAGGTCTGGTTATTCTTCTAAGAAAGTTTAAATAGTTTCCATTAGGTTTTCTTGTGAAAGTACTATTATAACTTACAAGTTTTGACTAGTGGAATGGTTCGACCATGAACCCAGAGATGTAGGCAATTGCCGAACTCCGTAATCAATCATTGTGCAATTTTCTTTATTGTCTTGCATTAATTTTTAAATTGATTACTTAAAAGGAGAAAATTATCGACAAATATTTAAAGCCTATAAGGGTCTGAGATCAAGTAGATAAAAACTTGATTATTTTCTGATCAAGTTGGTATCAGAGTAGGTGATCGACCTTGCAAACTTGGTTGATGGCCTTCAAACTTGCTAATCTCTAAGCAAGTTGGTATCAGAGCAAGTGATCGACCTTGCAAACTTGCTAATCTCCAAAGAAAGTTGGTGATTACTTCAATTTGGTGCAGTTGGTTCAATTTGTGTGAACATGGTACATGTGCACCATGGGCAAGATGTATAAATAGGTGAAGATCAATGAGGTTGAAGCTTATAATCACCAGATCTAGGAAGAGAACTATCTCATGTGATCAATGTATTACTCCTTGGAAGAGGAGAATGCTCGTTTGAAATCAGAACTGCAAACCAAGGATGAGCTCTTGGCAAGGTTGCATTGTGGTGATCAGAGAAAGGAAATACCTTCAAATTCAGATGCAGTGACCATGGCAAATGATTGCACTATAAGTTGTTCACCACTAGAATCTTCTTCTTCCTCCCATTTGGTTTTGGATTCAGGTAATGAAGTCTTTGGTTTGTTTGAAAAGCATACTAGAGGCATTAGATCCAAGTTACTAGATAAAATGGGATTTAATGGAAGAGGCCTTGGTAAAAATGGCCAAGGCATTGTTAACCCAATACAAGTCAAGGATCATCCTCATTTTACAGGTTTGGGTTTTTTTAGTGCAAGAATGGATATTGGAGAATTTTCCAAGAACACTGATGGGAGACAAGCTTCCGAAAAGCAAAGATAATACCCCACTAGTCCTACAAGAAGATTCTGAGTAGGAAAGTTGTGCTTCGTCGTCACAAGTAGGATGTGGTAAGAGAAATTAACAAAGAGGTAATGAGATTCCACCTCCAGTTTCTTACCATAATCATAAGCACAATAAAACTTCTAATCCACTTTTTCAGCTTAAGAAGTATGGTTATGATTTTCAGAAGATGTGGAATTCCTTTCCATGTACTTTTTGTGGATTGCATAATCATTCAGTGGCTAGATGCTGGAAGAGAAGGACATTGATGAAGAAGTTGATGTCATTCATCAGGAACAAGGCAAACTAGAAAGACCAATCTCGTCATGCAGAGTCGAGAAATGGTAGAAAGAGTTCCTCATCCCAGAAAAAGGATTTTAAGAGGAATTTTTGTGCTCATTGCCAGAGGAATGGGCATCAGGTGGAAAATTACTGGAAACTGCATCCATCTCGCCATCAGAGTAATGGAAAGCCAAAGATGGAATGGAGGCCTATTGCAAAGGAAAAGTAAGTTTCTACTCCACCACCAGTTGACAATTCAACCTAGGACCAGGTAATACCTGAAAGTGAAAGTCCTTTAAAATGGGTAAGTCAACAATTTTTCAATTATATATTGCATAATTTAGATTGATGAATAGTATGCAGTATTTATTTGGAGATTAGATTTTGTGAGAAAATGCTGAGAGAAAGGTTTACAATACTTAGTGGATTTTCTTAGAAAATTTGATTAATGCTCCAAACCTATCTCCTATTCAGCGTATGAGTACCTGTTACAACTTGGACCAGGAATTAACTCATATAAAGCTTGGAGATTGATATGCCATTTGTGCAGATAGTAGAGTTTGCATAGATCAGCTCGGAACTTCATTCTGTGTAGAGGAATTATGACCGTGTAGCATAATGGTAGCTGAATCACAGTTGGCATTGACGTTGGGTCAGAACTTTGTTTTATGAAGAGTCCATCATGGGAATCTAGTAGAATGACACCTGATATTATTTTTCAAAAAAAGGAGTTCTCAAAGGATCAACTCAGAAATTCATTCTATGTAGAGGCATTGTGACCGTGTAGTAGAATGGTAGCTGAATCACCGTTGGCATTGACCTCGGGTTAGAACTTCATTCTATGTAGAGGCATTGTGTCCATGAAATAGAGTGGTACCTAATATTAGTGTGTCAACAAGAGGAGCTCTCAAAGGATCAGCTCAAAATGTCATTCAGTGTCAAGGTATTGCGACCACACATTCGAATGGTAGCTGATCAACAGACTTAGCATCATGCATTGGAGGATTGAGGTCTTGAAAGAGGCTTAGCATCATGCATCGGAGGCGTTGAGGTCTATAGAGACTTAGAATCATCATGCATTGGAGGCTTGAGGTCTTGAAAGAGGCTTAGCATTGTGCATCGGAGGCATTGAGGTCTGAAAAGGGACAAGTCATTGTCCATCATCGACATCGGATCGATCATAGCTCTACGTAACATGGAGTTCCTTCAAACCAGTTCAGATTCTGGAATCAACTTAGAGCCAGGAGTTGTGTTATAGAGTAAAAGAAGATCCTTGTTGTCAGATATCAATAAGCTTAGCACTGCACAGAAGGAGTGTTGAGGTTTCATTCAGAAACTTAGCACCATATAGCAGAGGCGTGGAGGTCTTCTTCGGATATCAGAGTGGCCAGCAGAAGCATCGTGGGCCCCATAACCCATAGGTCCCAAGATCAGAGAAAGGTTGTCGAAGTGAAAAGGTTGTAGAGGAAGAGACCCAAGAGTCTACTACGATAGAACTTCCGAGGTGGTAACAGAGTTTCCAGATTCTGGACGGCATGGAAAAATGTTCCAATATAATCTTTTTGGGAAAAAAATCCTTTCTCAGTGGGGAGGTGTGATCAGGGGATCAATCTTGAAAGTTCCCTTAACATCACTAAATGGTGTCAGTGCAGAAGATCATCTTGAGAGCTTTCCAATGACTATAAGAACGCGACAAATGACATCGGGAGCTCTAGATATGTTCCAGTCAAAGTTCAGTCATTAGGAAAGTCAACTCTGGTCAACTGGTCAATATTGGACCAATGGCACTGTGACATGTGGCAAAAAGGAAAAGGGATTTGTTTATTGGTTTTCAATCTCTGGTCTTCAACGGTTGTAAAATATTACTCGCAGGCCGCCGTGTGGACTATGGTATTATCGCCGACGTGGTGGGTCCACAAGCCACCACATGGCTTGCCACCATGAATCGAATACGATCAATTTACCTATCAAGGGATGACATCAAGCTATTTAGCTGACTCATGCAAGGACCGAGTTAATTATTTCTACACACATTATATGGGTCGATATTATTTTATCTTGGTAAGTCCACTTTCCAAATGCCACGCATATATGCCAAACCGCTATATATTAATGTTTATACATTAGTATTAAACCATACAAACCCACCAACCGCCAAACATGCCAAGAATCCACGTAGAGGATAAACGGTGGAAGCTTCCACATGGAAGGAGGTGAAGTGGTGGAGGGGGTCTAACCCATGCGTGGAGATCCACGTGAATGAAGGGGTGGCTAAGGTTTAATTAAAACCTTAGCAAAAATAAAGAGGCCGCCTAATGTGGGATATACCCACTTAACTATGCAAGCCGCTCCCTATGGGATTTTTATCCCATTAAATATGCAACGCCACCCAATTTGGGATTTAATCCCATTAAACATGCAATCCATCCAAATGGAGATATAGCCTATCCCAATTTTCATGTATGGGCTATGGTATTTTTAGCCTAAGGATTATATGTAATGCATTTTTTAAGGACCCTAAATTTGTATAAATAGGGAACCCATGTTATTGTAATACACACAACTTGGAAGCTCGAAGCAAGAGCTTGAGGAATGTTGCCCAAGCAAGCAGAAGAGATTTTTATTTTGATAAGACCTATATTAGTAGGCTTATATATAAAGTTGTGAAGACCTATTTATTTAAATAGGCATTATTGTGGCTAGGAGTCATTAATACTACCTAGTCGGCCCATAGCGCCACACCAATTATTGTGAATCCTGGAATATCGACCAGAGTGCCATAGGGCAATTATGAAATGTCTGGAATACCGATTGAGAACTGGAGGATTCTGAAAAGTGGAGCTAGTGCCATCAAGCTTTCCGAATATGCCAGTAAAGGTGGAAGTGGGGTGTTATTTTTCACCCTTTTCATCTGAAGGTCTGGTCATTCTTCTAAGCAAGTTTAAATAGTTTCCATTAGGTTTTCTTGTGAAAGTACTATTATAACTTACAAGTTTTGACTAGTGGAACAGTTCAACCATGAACCCGGAGATGTAGGCAATTGCCGAACTCCATAGTCAATCATTGTGTAATTGTCTTTATTGTCTTGCATTAATTTTTAAATTGATTACTTAAAAGGAGAAAATTATCAGTAAATATTTAAATTCTATAAGGGTCTGAGATCAAGTAGATAAAAACTTGATTATTTTCAGATCAATGGTCCACTTGAATCATCCTCAGATTTGTCACTAACCATAACAACATACATCTGACAACCTCGTCGCACACACCGCTTAAGATGCATAGTGGAGATGGTGTGAATAGAAACGGGTCTCCTAATCCCTGCTATCATGGACTCCACTCCTAGATCATCTGTACAAGAAATAGTATTATGGTAATAGTCCACTCTATCTCTGTTTGTGGAAAACTAGTCCATGCCCAAGATGACACCATAAGAACCCAAAGGAAGGATTCGAAGATTAGAAGTAGTGGTGAAGGGTTCCAAATCCACTACACACTCATTAACTAAGGAGTCTATAAAAATTTTTGCTAGAGAAGCCATCTCAACATCCCAACTATGACCTTACATAACTTCCACCAGCCTGCAATGCTTTACTAAGGATGGTGCAATAAAAGAATCAGTGGAACCAAAATCAAATAATATAGAGGTGGAAACACCACCAATACTACCTGTCATCTCTATCACAGTACTCTAGTGCTTAGCTTGGAGGTTCTTGACCGTTGCGTAGATTCAATGACTCCATGTCATATCTCAAACAATAGGCTCATAGATCTATGTCTTACCCTTCTTTCTAGGGTTCTATGGGTACTCTCTCCAATGGTGTCCAACAACACCACAACCATAACAACTGCTTGGTCCTCTCCAGTGGAATGAAGCTCTGGATGGTACTTTAGATGTCTATGCTATGGATACTTACGACCTAGCTACAGACTACTAAGGTCTCTCCTAACGAGCTCCTGCTAACTGAGCTCTCTGGGCGTCCTGTGTCCTAATGGGACCTCTTAGAGGAGGCCCCATACTCAGCCGCCTCTATTCGTAAAATCTCTGAGGAGGTCTATGAGGTGGGCGGGTCTGCTAGTGCTACTACTGAGGTGGCCTAAAGGAAGAATGTCCCAAAAATTTTCCACCATGAGGAGGAGGAATTGACCCCCTCGATATACTATCCTACATCTGTTGGTGCTGTTGCTGAGACGGCCTAAAGGAAGAATGTCCCAAACTCTATCCACCATGAGGAGGAGGAACTAACCCCCTCGATATATTATCCTACATCTACTGGATGCGGCTCCAAACTCTGTCTCTAGCCTACTATGTCTTCCCCCCGTGTCTCCTTTGTAATATAGGCCTTCTCCACAACCTCTACTAATGTCTGTGGGCAGTGAATATGTACCGCACCACCCAAATCCAAATTTAGGCCCCAGATGAACCTGTGAATCCATACCTTCTCATCCTGTATATAGTAGACATACAGGAGTAGATCCAGAAATTGACTCTCATACTCGGCTACAGTTATGGATGCCTGCAGAGGTCATGAAAGTCATCTATCCACTGCTGAATGAACCTCTTGGGAAAATACCTGCTCTTGAAACTCTCCTAAAAAATCTCTTAGGTAACTTTATGTGAGTCAACATGGAGCTTCTACTCCTCGATACTCCACCAGAATCCTACTCCATACCTCAGAAGATGGATCACAACACGAGCTTTCATGTTACTAGTACAAGGGTAGAGGTTGAAGCATCCACTCAAGCTCACCAACAAGGATTTTACCTAAAAACCTCTTGTATCTCTTAAATAATGAGATGGTTGTAGCATCAGGATCTCCCTGATATTGTCTGCAGCCAATGACTAACCACCCCTAGGCCTCTCTGCATGCTCCTCCCTCTGTTTAGGGCTCTGAGACCTATCCCTAAGACCTGAGATCCTGTCCCCATGTCCTCTCTATGGTGACTCTACCCTGGCCAGCTCTGCATGGAAGTTATCTGCCCCATTCTCCTCGCTCTATCAAGGAGATTCCCTAGCCTCAACTAATGGCTCCATATCCTGTCTAACAAGTCATCCTCCTAGGGACCCTCCGCCTATAACAACATTCACGTCCTGAAGTGTCTATAAAATCTGAGGAAGAATGGCTGCTACTCCTTGATCTGGTAGTGTTAGACCTAGGTCTATATGAAAAGACCCCTCGTTTGGTCTGCACCTCTTACACAGACCAAGGTGAGAGTTAGTTCATCATTTTGGTTTTGTTTCAGTTTTCTAAGTTTTCTAAAATTACCCAAATATCAGCTAGTGTGGTTTTCTAGATTTAAAGAACAAGTTTGCACTAGGTTAAAAAGTTCATGTCTTCATGTCTTCTAAGTGTGCCCAAGGGTCCAAGTTTTTAACCCACGGCTCTGATACCAATTGTAACACCCATAAAAACAACGTTCTAGGAACACGCTAACACCTGACATAACTCCCAAAAATTACAACTAATTTTTTTAGTTTAAGTTAGAAATATTGTTACAAGGGTAGTTAACCTTTTGGATTCATTAACTTAACTTACACTACTGAACTCATCTTTACGATTGAAGAACCAGGTCTAGTTAAAGGTTAAAAGTTTTCAAAATTATCTCTAGGGTCCATTAATCAATCATTCAAAAGGAAGGGTAATGAGGATTAAAATGCTTAATTATATATTTTACTCTCCTTAATAATGTTAATTCCTAATTAGGTTGACCCCTTACACAATTATTATAAAACATTATCTTAAGATTTAGAGTCTTTTCTATTACTATCTAAAGCTTGATAAGGACTATCAAGGGTTTAACACTCTAGGACAATAAAATGGCCCCACTCCCAAAATACACATACCCCTAAGGTTTTTAAAGACAACATTAATAAAATTCATTTTCACCTAACCAAGGTAAGGTTTATCCTCCACCCTTGGATGAAATCAATCTCAACCACAAGATCCAAGGGTTACAAACAAGCCCTAAATTGCCTTATGAGTCTTTAATAAAGTCTTTCCTTTATTATTTTCCCTCATTTGGTCTATTATTTTTGCTAAAAAATTCAGGTTGGAGAAGAGGAAGACATGGGAGCAAGGAGGAAGAATTCATGGAGGATTCTACAAGGGCTAAGCTTTAGAAGGTTTAGATTGTAGGTTTCATATTGTTTTCATTTTCATTCAAGGATTGGGAGGGTTCTCTTCCCCCAATCTGGTTTTATTACAAAACATTTATTTGGGTTCTCAAATTTGAGGCAAACCCTACCACATTGTTATAAATGAAAAAGACTAGTTTTAGATCCACCATAGAATGTTTTATTGTGCAAATCCATAGGATTAATCATTGTTTTATTTGCTGGAAGCTATTAGATGAATTTTACATTTTATACATTAGATTGAACCAGTTATAATTCATGCATAAGAGTGGATCTGCGGAGTTCTATTGTGAGTGATAGAACCACCGCATAGAGCAAATCGGCACTCTTGGGACCGCCACCCTTCCTGGGTGACAAACCACATACCACCGCCTTACTGAGCAGAGGTTTTGAGACCACCACCTTAGCCTGAGTGGCGGTTACGGGACCACCACTCTACACAAGGCGGTGGTCCTGTTTCTAAAGAACAGAACCTTTATGCCAAGATTTTCACAAAAACTTAAAGTTACTAAAAGATGTAAAAATGCATTCTTAATTTGTTTTTGTTCATTTAGAATTCCATATTTTAGGTGTATTTCTCTTTTATTCATTTCTTAGTTAGATCTACTCATTTTAAAGTATTTTCAATTCTAATAAGACTCATCTACTTATAAGAATAATTCCATTTGTTCATCTATTTTCCTTTCCATTTCAAGAGTAAGGTATTTAAATCTATTACTCTACATTGTCATTTTCTTGCTATAAAAATCAACACTTCTAAATACAATATATTGAAACTTGTTCTCTCTTTCATTTCACTACAATGTACATACATTCAAAATAGCTAAAATAACTTCATTTTTCCATTGATATAACTTAAACCTTTTAACACAAGGAACTACTTTTCTCACAATCCATTCAAGATTTCAACAAGGAGAATTACTTTCTTTTCTATTTGCAAAACTAACTCTATAATATTCACAATGAAGAAAACTTCCTTTTCCATTTCATAACTAATTCATACAAATATTTCTTTCTCTTTTCAATATACAAATATTTGAATGCAAACTCTTCTCCACAAGATTATTACAAGTCATCCCCTCAAGGTGGAAATAACACAAGAATGTAAATAAGGGAAAACTACAATAATACAAGTTCCTCCACTCTAAGTGGGAATAAAAATAAATTTCTTCACAAGGGTAAGTTCTCAAGGTCTTCAACAACACTCCAAGCTCCAAAAATTAAAGCATGATAGCTTCTCAAATATTTTTTGATTCACAAAAAAATAGGGGGAGAGGCAATGTTCTCCACCCAACCAAGACATCCAATGAAGAGGAGAATCCATCTTCTCCATTGGCCACCGAGCCCCAACCACATCACAATGGGAAATGATTTCAACACAAGGAAACAACAAGCTTCCACAACACTTAAACAAAATATGTTCACATCCGTTCCATTCACATTCAAACACAACCACAACAAAAGTAATAAGAATAACTAAAACAACAATATAACAAGGCTTATCAAGAAAGCTGAAAGAGCAAGACCTATGGGGAGGCAACTTATGCCTCTCAATGGGAATGGGTTCCCACCTTAAAGCCTCAAATGCAAGTCTCAAATCCTCTACAACTCGTATGCCTCCCTCAAGTACCCCTTATACCTCCATATACTCGTATGCCTATCTCAATCTCTTATGTCTCCCTCATAACAAGAAACAAGAAGAAATGCAAGCATTCCTCATACAAGTGGGGCACCCAACCCAAAATCCCTCCAAAAATAGTTAAAGTTATTATGCCTCCCTACAAGAATACTCCCCATATTCTCCTCCTAATCCAAACTTAGGCAATAAAATACTCAACACATTATTTAAACACAAAATAAAAGTATAATTATAGCAAGGTAAAGCTCCTACCTCTCTATAGTAGAGCTTGTTCCAAGAATGAAGTTCCAAACTCCTCAAACCAAGCAAGCATCCAAAATCTCTAACAATCCACAAGCTCTCTCAAAAATCCTCTCACTCTCCAAAAAATACAAGAGCACAAAAATAATGAAGTAACCCCCCAAACAAGCCAAAAGATTTCAATAAATAGAGAGAGGATAGAGGAGGAGGATGTGGTTCCAATTAATGCCACCTCATTTCCTCTCCACTCCACATAACCTTAATCAATCTCATATTCCAATGCACCATTAATAAGTGGTTGAAGGAATGACAAGAAACTTACATAGCCCACCTCCGATAAGAAGAAAATTAAATATTTGAAAGAAAGTGCAATTAACATTTCTCTTTTTTCCTCTTCCCAAAACACCTAATAGGGCCTAATTTTGACCCCCCAACCCATAGTTAGGGTTGGCATATACATTTAAGAGGTGTGGGACAAGTTTGACTCTTCCCACAAGCTTTCAAATTTGGCCTCTAAGGCAAAATTCGAGTTTCCCATGAAGGGTAGAGTGTACTACACTCAAGACTCAAGCATACAACACTCAACACAAAATCCAAGAGTAAATCAAGTCTAATAAATGAACTCCCTTTTGGTCACATCTTTAATTAGTTTAGGATAAAGGTAAATTATCTTAATTAAGACACTACAACCCATGAATAATAAAGGGGTAAAATACATACATCAAAAAAATTAAATATTTCAAACAAGTAAATTAGATTACTAAAAGAAACACATACTAACATTAATAAAAAGGGGACTAATAATAAAAGACAACACATGACCCCTTGGTCACAATTTTCCCCTAACCAAGTAATTCTAACACAGACAATTACATGTTGTCATGGTGACCCTAGTTGAATTCATCTCAAATTCCAATGTGGTTGGTCTCCAATCCCCCGATGTTGTTGTGAATATAATTATACCTATAAAATAGAGAATACCTCATTCGGCCTCATGTTCGCAATAAAACATCCATGCCAAAAAATGTAATATAAATATAAAATCATCTATATATGAATTAATATCATCTATGCAAATACGATATCACTTACAATTTCTAGCAACATTTTTATTCCACATTTCATCCATGTCAAAACAATCACAACATTAATCCAATCATCAAAGGTCAACTCAATATCACTAAATATATCACATATCAGATATATATATATATATATATATATATATATATATATATATATATATATATATATAACCATGTCAACAGTATATCGATATCAACATCAAATGTCTCTAATAATCCACATGCATCATATATAAAACGAAAGCAAGAACAGTCCAGCGTCTCTAGCATCTAGTATCATGTTGAATCAAAAGGCTACAACAATGTCCATAAGTGTAATCAATAGTATCAAATCAATAATCAAAAAATTTATCGAAGGGAAGTGGGCATTACAGCATGCAACCACCATTCACCTACCTTGGTAGTGACCTAGCCTCAATCCATGGTATTTACCAAAAACATTTAATGTTTGGTACACATGTTTTATCATTCTTACATTGGATTCCATGTTTATTATTATTTATTGTTGGAAAGTGGGTGTGTGGGGTTGCTAGCCACCCGTTCTTCTTTATTGTTTTAATCAAGACGTGCTTTGGCTCATGTTTTGTGGGTATGAAATGCCAAAATAGGTTGTTGGCCACGTGGACTGCAAAGAGATCAGGATTTATGCAGATTTGTGTTTGTTTGAAATGGCTTTGAAACTTTCTAGCAATGCCAGTCGTAGGAAGATCCCCATCTTGTTGTTGCCACACCAAGCTTGTGTCATCAGTATCCTAGAGCAAGAGAAGAAACCCAACAAGAAAAAAAACAGAGGAAGGTGGTCTGATGATACTATTGCAAGGGCATGGTATACATTTTTGCAATTCAGATGCTTATAATAGGAATGATAAACACTACCATTTTGATTTTATGTTAGCTTTAACAATCTCATGAAATGAATTGTTGTTATTTTCTGAAATTGTATTTTACATGGGGTTCTATGTTTGTTTTATAGTTTTTTTATTCTGTAAGATATTCTTCTAGTTTTCCATGATTATTTGGTTCTAAAAACAAAATTCTTGTAAAATATGGACTACGTATGGTTTTACACATGAGGTTTCATGTATTCTTTCTTTGTTTTGTGCACCATTGGTTTTTTAGTCTCCTTTGATGTTAGGAATGGAAGATACGAGATTTAAGATTTGTACCCTTATAAAATAATGAACTGGGTGTCTTGTTTTTGATAATTTAATCATTACTCAAAGGGCATCGTGGTCTCTTGTGAGGAAAATGTGTTCATTCATCTCTCTCATGGATTTGATTTGTTAAAAGATATTGGTGGTTTTGTTTCAAACCTGGTTTTGTTGAACCTGGTTTTGTTGAATAAGTAGTAGGGTTTTGGAATTTTTTGTATATCGCCTTCATGGAGACAATGAACAACTTCCTGGAATAGATCTCCATAAACCCTTTTTTTTGGTCTATGTACTTTAATTTATTTTAAGCCACCCTTTTTTATTCTGACTTAGCATGATTTGTGATCAACTAGGCTTATTTTCCCCCTAGCCATTTGTTGTGACTTCTTTGTGGCTTACGTTTGTTGTCTAGAGCTTCAAACACCTTAGGTTTCGTGTGGATCCCTCATTAAGGGATTTTGGAGTTTTTGTAATTTTTCTTGAGTCATGTTCTAATTACATGTGTGGCTTGGATTCATCCTTTGGTTCTGAGAAATTATGGCTCTACTTTTCATATTTTGTTTACGAAGATCTGTAGTGTTGGCTAAAGAAGCTTTTATGGGTTCATATATCCCTACCTTACATTTTATTTCTCTAATCGTTACCTCAAGTCAAATTCTTGGGGTTATGTTCATTGGGTTCATTGACTTGATTTTTTTCTCTTTAAATATATACTCGGCAGACTTATCTAAGAAGAAACTAGAAGAAATTTTTTCTTTGCAATATTTTGTTGTTATCATGCTTGATTTAGTTGTTATTACTTCCAAGTTATACTTCAGTAGGGATTGTGTATTATGTTGACCCATCATATCAACTGTAAAAAGGAATATGCCCTTTGTAATGTAGTACTTGAAATTTCATGTCCATTGTGCGTGTTATATCATTAATGAGATTTCTATTAAACTTGTGTTTTAGAGATAGGGAACAATATTCTTTTAGAAGTTCTATTACTTTCTTTTGTGCCGCTATGAAGTTGTGGATAGTTTTGTGATTTTTAGTTGAACTTAGTTGGGTTTTAGTCGATTCATATGGAACCAAATTGTCTAATATTAGTATCATTTATGAGTTGTGTTTAACTTAGTGGAGCTTTATTGTCAAAAAACTTGGTAAGACTGTAGCATGAAATTAAATTTAATTGTTCAGTTATTCTTACCGTACATGATCACTTTTGCACATGGCATAGAAAGATAATCAGATGTTATGTGAAATTGCCTTGTATGAAATTACTTCGTATCCTAATTTGCAAGAATAAAAACTATCGTAATGTTGTGTAGTTATTTTAAAAGGCGGTAAATAGTGGTTAGGTAAATGATTTTATAATTCTAATTAAAAATCTATTAGATCATATGACTTATTTAAGGAAATTTTGATTGATGGTTTGAGTATTAGATTTCAATAATATAATCTATCTGATTACATGATTGAAATCCTAATACACTCAACACTTTGTTTCAAACTTATCAGGTCATTTACAGCTACTAGAATGATTGCTAGAATTTTGTTGTTTTAGAAACAATGTTCATTACGGGTTCTTATGGCTTCTTTCTTTATTTGACATGGTATAATTTCTAGCATGATGAAAGAATTTGTTAGTGTTTTAGAGCTTAACACCAGTTCATCAAATAGAAGGTTCCTTTTTGTAATGCCATACATAAAATCTAGAATGATAATAATAATAATAAAGAAGAAATAAATGAAATTAATGTGTTTGGTTTTAGAAGTGATGGTGGCGTAGAGACGTGGTGGAGTGGTTGATGGCAAGAGTGGTTGAGAGGTGGTGTGAGGGCATGAGAAACCTGTTAAGGCACGTGGGCAGCTGAAGGAAGTCATACATGTATTTTTCCTTCAACAGTAATACAAAATGAACTTTATTTGATATGCAGATGCTTAAACCATGAAGAAACCCAAGTTTTAGTTGTAAATTTAGCAAAAAATTTGGACAGTGCAATGCGCATGAGGCATGGTTTTCCTCACGACAGGCTCACTATTCAAATTACAACACAGAGCCCCAACCTAATCAGTTTACATTTTCCTGCTTATTCCCAGCTTGTGTGCCAAGGTTGAGGTTTTGTCAGATGCTGTAGTTGGAGACGGTTTGACAGACATGCATGCAAAATGTGGAAGCATTTTCTTGGCATGTGAAATGCTTGATTGAATACCTGAAATAAATGTGGTCTTTGGCCTGCAACAACTGTAGGATATACAAGAAATGGGATTTTTGAAAAATCTCACAAACTTTCATGCAAATACATGCATAGGTGTAGAGCTTCCTACCCTTTGCCAACTTCCTCCTATCCTATGCCAAAATGGGGATTTGCTAGATCCTTGGTTGCAAGTGCCTGATAGTCAAGTACACATAATGGGAAGCTCACATAAGCCAAGTCTTTTGTTGGGGAAAACATGTCAGAGAGAGATGGTCTAATAGAACACGCCTTGACCATGTAAGCTTCATTTTTGTTTTATTTTAAAATACAAGCTCGCAGGTTTAGTGGGAAAGGGTTGTAAATACTTCAATGGCATGAGTGCTGGTAAAAGCATTCCACCTAGAACTGAATATTATGCCTACTTGGTTGACATTCCCTTGTGGTGATGGCTATCTCGAGGAGACTTTAAAATTTATCATCAACTCACTAATTAAACCTGTGGTGGTTGTGTGGACGTGTTTGGTTGGTACCCCCTGTAGAGCGCATAATACTATGGGGCTCAAATAAATTTCAACTATTATTTTGAGGTGGATCGTTGAAATGCTGCAACTTATGTCTTCTATCAAACATCTATATTTAAGGAGAACAACCAGTCAAAAAGTTTCATTTTATTGAAATAAATGTGTTTCCAAGCTCCGTAAAAATTTTCCAACATTCTCCTAGCTCGTGTTCAATATGGAGCCTTGAGTAGGCCTTAGACAACCATCAAAACTTAATGGCCAACATATTCTGTTGGAAAATTTCAAGTGATTGGGAATACTTGTATGTCATAATGGAGGTCAGATGAACACTTGGGAACTGTTTGAAAAAATGCCCAAGCGAGATGTTGAATCGAATCCTATGGGTTTGACCAACTTCATCCCTCCATGCATGGTTCATCTCTCCTCATCTCTAATAATTTTTGTTCTTTAGTTTTCTTTTGCATTGAAATGAAAATTTATAACCAGAGGATTTTCTTATATTATACTATATAAATAAACTTGATTTAAAAATAGTGAAACTTTGTATCGTAACTTACACGATCCAATATTACTTGGTAGACAATAAACTTGAACACTCACGTCATGATGACCTAGTAAGCATCACAACCAAACTAGATTTCTACATTAACCTTTTTAATTGACATACTGAACTTGAGTTCCTTGTAAATGACTTGACCTCTCCCTTGTTTAATTACATAAATTACAATTTTTGGGGACTCGTAAAGTAACCTTCGTAACTTCGGAAAAGGGAGGTTAGGATTCCTTCGTGTACCTTGTTATGTGAGGTATCACTTCAATCCTTGGATTGACCCCGTATGAACATTTTTGATCTTTTTGACGCACTTATAGGAGCCTTGTTACACTGTTTTGTAGTGATAGGAAGTTGTTAAATCTAGAAAGTTGGCTTTCGTTTTGAATCACCATTTGAAACCTAGATAGAGAAATTATTATTCGTCTTCACAAACATCTAGTGTTTTTAATTGACAATTACACAGGACTTTTAGTTTAGGTAAAAAAAAATTTCTGGATAGTTTGGAAATGGCATTTTGTAGGCCTATGGTCACAGTTTGACTAGGTCAAACTAGGCAAATCATGACCGGTGGCTTTAGAAAACATGTTGTCATTTGATAACCGTTTGATAATTCTCAGACCTGTCAACTCTAGTGAATTCTCCATATAAAGAGGAACTTGTAGGATGTTTCTCATTTCACATTCATCCAGTGGATGTCATTTTTGGATGTGGTTTTCGTAGCCCTCGAGCTAACTTTTATTCAATTGCAACTAGGTCAATTACGATCGATGGCCCTAGAAAAATAGCTGCCAAACGCAAACCGTTCGCCAGTTCCAAATTCTTTCAGTTTTTATGAACCCTTGGAATATAAGCGGATATGTAGAAATTTAACTGTGATGTGTTTTCTCATCGATAGACAATGTTTGAAATTGGTTTCGTAGCGTCTGAGCCCGATATGAACGTTTTTGTAGCTAGCAAGAAAATGTAAAAACATAAAGTTGTGGGACCTTTTTCGAGTTGCCAAACCAACATGGAACATTTTAACACATGTAAATAACTATTTGAAAACTTTATAGTGTAACTTATTGTGTGAAATAGAACTTTTGATAAAATGGTGTTTCTCTCTCTTCATTTCTCTTTATCTCTCCTTGGTTACGAAAATAATTGAAATGAAATGAAATGTATACATGCCCCTAAACCTTTTACTTCGAATTGAAATTGTAATTATTATTATATGTAAATGGGAAGATAAACAATGTTAATTATGTTAGATTAGGATGGATGCCCTGCCAGTAATTTGTTGTTGATTTCATTCTCACATGGTTTTGCAAGATGCAAGAATGACGACGAAAAGGTGATGTGTAATTTATTATTTATCATTGTTAATTTATATATTTCATTGTAAAATGAATACATTTACAATGTAGTCTCATGTTATAGAAAAGTTATATTTGAAATTTTCTAATAGGTATGAGATGCTAGTTTTAGGGACATATAGGAAATGTGTATTTAATCATAGTTTCAATTTGATTCATAAGATGTATGGTAAAAAGGTTTGATATACATATGGTAAATGAATTTGAAGTTAATATATTGTAGTGCATTTTTTTGGTGTTCAATAAACAATTATTTAATTACTGTGTTGTATTCTTACCTTGTAAATGTAATAAAGAGATTTAATCAAAACACTCAACCCTAGTAGAAGATCTGTGCATAACATGCCTTCTTGTGTAATATTTTTTACCATAGAAGAGATTGAAACCGTAGAATGAACTTAAAATTTACACTCGATCGAACATGCTAGTTTAGGTAATTAAGAGCCCAAGAACGGGTTTATCATCTTAGTCAATATGTTTAGTGACATCGTCATAAACCTGACAAATAGGAGTAATACAATTAACCTATATCTAGAGTAAGTAGAGATAACTCTTCCTTCGTATCGTAGTGGACTACCTTGTTTTCAGAAGATAGATTTAGAATTAACTTTGTCATCGAATAAAATCCCTTTTGGATTCAAATGACCTAACTGGAGATCATGATATAGTTGTTATATGACTTGAACCCTTGTTAGCAAAATCTTTAGACCCTCTAAGCTGAATGTCTTATCTTTGGCTAGTGACAATATAGTTCCTTGATCTCTTACGAAGGGTTTATAGGGTAAATATGTTTCTAACCTTAATCTAATCTATAATAGGGCGTAAATCCCTGAGTGAAAATTGGAATTAAAATAAACCTTAGTGATTAGGAGGTTAACTTATGGGCAGAAAATTAGAAGTAACTCTTTGCAAACGAAATTTATTTGAAAGATGTTGACTTTAGAGAACCCAGGAAAAAGAAAATTTGTCCCGTAAATCCTTGTTATGCCCTTTTAGGACATTAAGAATAAAATAAATTTCACATGCGGAATCATGAAATGCAGAAACATGGGATCTTAGGTTGAACACAAATCACTTGTTGTTCATGTGTAGTTTATGATTCTTCCGACCATGTACTTCTTCAAGATTTCAGGCAAGTACTTTCATAACTCTTTTGTTTTAAAGCGAGGGTAATAATGAGACCAGAATGTGATGTAATAGTAAAGCATATAAGAATAAAGATGAGATTTGAGGTCAAGAATAATGCCACTCTTGGAGCCCTTTTAAACCAGTTAAATATTTTCATGTGTTACAAAGAATATGAGTCTCCCCTTGGTGAGATCAAACTTCAACTAGAACAAAAGATATATGTTTATAATCTAAATACAATTTCTTGTTTTGGGAATGTCGAATTAGGAAATAAAGATACCATGATCGAATAATGTTTATAGGGAAAAGGTATCTTGAATCTAAACCACCTTCTCTTAAATCCTAATATTGCTTTATGGACATCAAGTCAGATTCACTTGAGTTGCAAGGGTAAAATGTAGACATTGAATAAAAATTTGAGAACCATATTCTTAACATAAAAACAAGATAATTAAGTACTTTGTATGGAATTTGAATTATGCCAAATAAGTATGTTAGTTATGGAAATTTCTGTAAAGGATAAAAACCCAACTTAATATGGTCGAACTATAAATTAAATGTGGAATGAACTTAAGAATCTATAGCTAGAAAAAGGAGGAAATTATCCTTTCTCAATAATGTTCTTGGAATGTTAATCGTAACTAACATGCAATTAATGAAATGATGTGTTGTGGGTTTTCCAATCCTTAAGTCATTTTTTTGTGGTTGGCTCATTACTAGTATTCATTCATTGGGAAAAGTGTGGCATCAACATGTCTATGGTTTTGTCATGTGTCTATGTGAGTCGATGAATTGTAAGTGTTATATGTGCCTTTGAGTTTTCTCTACTTGGAGCCCTTGTGGCGTTGTGTAGTGAGCAATGTAAGTCAAAAAAAAAAATCCCGATTTTTTTACTGTTGTTTTTGTGTGTGAAAAATTTGGGCGTTACACTTTTATGATATTTTTAATGGTAGCATACTATTCCAATGTGTAGTCTTTATCATGCCCAGTTCTCATGAAATGACTCAGGCTAATAAATGTGCAGATGGCTTTCGTGAGAAGAAAAAGAGAATGAAGTAGAAAGTTGCATCAGTCTTTCCAACGAAGTTATTTTGTTTACTCGAATGCTTAAATGTGTATAAAGGCTCTAGAATAGTATTTGAAGGAAAAGTTAGAAGGACACAATGCCTTAGTATTTTGTATTTGTTGAGTAGTGTTTTCGTAACTAGCTGAAACTAAAACTTGTAAAAATTTATTGTAAATGATATAGAATGATCACGACATTGTTATGTGTATATTATTGTATAATTGTAATTTTGAAGAAATTTTATCTTTGCTATGACCAATATTATTACCTATTTGTTTCCAAGTCAAAGTACATTAGAATATTTTTGTCCACCTTTGGTTGTGTGTCATGTTGGATACAGAACGATGTATCCATTTCTAGTTCATAAAGGGTAATGGTAAACAAACTGGGTTTTATCTTTGAGTTAGTAAATCTTGTTATATTTTGATAATAATGTAATGTTAGGTATAACAGAATGTTATTATAATCCTTATAATGGTTATAAATAAAATAGATATACGATATTGTAAACAAATTGCTGAAGTAAAGAATCCTTAAGTGAAAAAAAGGAAAGTATCTTCTTGTGTCAAAAATATATACCTTATTTCTCTGAATCTATACTAGTATTATTATGTTTAGAGTTCTTGGGATATAAAATTATATTAAGTTGTAAACTAATGTATGATAATTTGGAAAGTTAACGAAGTCATGTTAAATGGGATAAAGGATCAAGAAATCTTAAAATCTAACTTATCAGATATAAATTCATAATTGTAATCATTTACGAGATTAAACCCTTATGCTTAATTACATCTCCTAGCTTAAATCTATATGAGTCCAAGTTTTGTCTTTGTCTTCCCACTATGCTTGGTATTTTGCCGTAAACCCGACAATTAGGAATGACATAGTTATACCTTATCATGGCGTATGTTGTTCCCCCATTTAATTGATTGTTGGGTGTGATTTAGGGATAATGAATTCTTCTAGGGTAGTGTCCATAGGAAACCAATTTCTATCATATTGTAAAACCCTCTTGGTCGAACCACTTGTTGATTGGCAAAGACCGCCAACTAATCCTGATTGTCACCTTAAGAGTTGAGATCATTAATAAACCCAATGCCCAATTTATTTAGCATTTGCTTCTATGGATAAATTCTTAGAAATTCTTGAGAACTATTATAACCTTTGAGTGGTGATTGGTTTGTTGGCTTGTAACCTCTTTTAGTGAGTGAGGGAAAACATGACCCTAAATAAAAAAAAAAAGAAAATGTGAACTTCACCTCCTTTTGACTTTAACTTTTTATGTTGCATAAGAAAGGTTTGATACAAGGTTAAGATGCATGCCCTTTGGAGTGAATCCGAAGGATAATGCCAAGTATCCTAGAGGGCATGTATTAGCCTTCTAAGTAATTGAATACCCCCTTTAATAAACAAAAAAATTAAACAAGTAATTGACATATTATAGATGATCCTTATTCAGGAAATTATATCTTAAGCTAAATGTTATAACATGAGTCTTCTAGAACTTAATTTAAGAATTGAAATTTGATTATAACAAATGCGTCATCCTAAAGATTACACTTGGGGAGGACCTTATCTGTAAGTGTGTACTGTTGTTGGACTATTATGTTGTGCCTTGTCAAAAAGAAGAGTGAATTGGTTGTGATGGGTGTCATGTTCCCTTGTCACTCATGTGGTCTAGTATGGTGTCATGCATATCGTGAGTTGGTTGTAGCCCATTGAGATCACCTATGGTGTCATATAAACTTCAAGCAAGTGAAAAAAAAAATTATCCATTTTTTTTTTGGTTTTTTCCTTGTGTGTGTCGAAGAGGGCATTACACCTTTCTTGAATTACTTCAAATGCACCCATCTTGCAAATATATTCTCCAAAAAACCCTAAACAATATGTATCTCCCTCACAGTACACCACTTGCTCAAATAAGTGCCATTTTTTATCATCTATCTGACAACTCTATCGGTCCTAATCCCCCATCCAATCAACCCATCCTAGATTCAATTCAATATTTTTATTATTTATTTCAATATAAAATTGAAGCTATAGAAACAACGATTACATCTCTTAAATTTGAAATCCAACATCTCAAGGGTGCTTCTCATTCTACTTCTAAGAATTCTACATGTTCTCATATCAAGGAACCCCAAGTATTTCCACTACCCACACCTGTCAATTTTTATCTTAGTGCTAAGCAACATGATATTCTTCCTCATCTCTTCAATCATCAATTGATCAAATTGCCATCTACTAATTACTACCCTCCTTATCAGCTTGCCAAATACTAAATCCTACCCTTTTGTAATTATCAAAAACTTAATGGACATCATGACAATGATTGGTATGATTTAAAATGAAGCATTAAGCACCTTACACATAAGGTTTTTAATTCATTTACTTTACAACATCCTACTACATCTCCAATTGATACATCCTGCCATCTCCAATTGATAAATCCCAATGGGTGCTTAAATCCGGTCCTTCTATGTCTACTGAACATCAATCCATAATCACTAATGTTCCTTCTTTAGAAATTCAAGAGAATCCTATCCAACCCATTCCAACTAAGCAACCTCCTCTGAAAATCAGTATATCCCCTCCTCCTCTCAAGCCTTCTACAACATTACCTATTCCTACTAAAAAACCTGCTTCTTAAAATATGTCCATCCCCTCCTCCTCTCAAGTCTTCTACAACGTTATCAATCCCAAATAATCCCCCACCATTCAAGATCCCTCTACAACATCCTTTAATTAAGCGTCCAATTCTTTTTGTCAGACAAGCTAATCCTTATATTGATGGTTGGGACACAGTTCAAACTTCACTGCCATGGCATGGTCCTTCTCATATTACCACATAGATCTCAATCACACACTTGGGGGACATCACGCTTTCTCCCCCTTTCTATTCTTATCATCTGTCTTTAAACATCTACTACTACATTTTGCACTTTGTGCACCATATCTAATCTTCCTACGCATTTTCAAACATTTTGATACACGTATTGTATCTTCATTACTCCTATGACACACTATAGTTCCACGGTTCATACTCGACTACTAAGAGTCTACATTTGACATACACCTCACTACATTCATCTTTCACGCTATATGTTTCATGATCTATCTTTCTGGTGCACATTCTCTATCTTTCTGGTGCACATTCTCAAACCATTTCTTGATGACACGCTCTTGTTCTATGGTTCATTCTTGATTGTTGAGGCGTCTTTTATAAATGAACCTCATCTCATACACATCTACTGGGGGGGCAGTGGCACACCGCCCCTTCCATCTTCACACATGTACATTGCATACTATTCCATCACACTCATACATTTCAAATTGCATTGTGAGGTTTGTGCTAAACAATGGAAAAGTTCAAATATGATGCATTTAATAAATAGTCATATGAACTGGGATTGTCCCAACCCTTATGTATTTGATCCATAGGAACAACTAACTATAGAGTATATGTAATGCTTTAAATAATTATTTGTTTTAGTACAATGATGTTTTAGAAATATATATGTTCTTTCCTTACAACATCAATATAATTTTTTCCTTTGTGTTCATGTGTGTTCTTGGTGTTGTCCAAAATGCATTACTACATATTTATATTTACAAACTTCTTGAATTTAAACTAAGATGTTATTTTCAAACAAGCCAACACACAACAAGCAATGAAATCAACAAAAGAGACTAATAACCTCTAGAGGAAATCAAAAATAGGAGACAAATTCACCCAACAAAATAAATTTCCATAAGGATAACTAAGTTCATGAAAGCTTTCAAATTTCTAATCATTACTCCAAATCAAGCCAAAATCAAAGAAAAATAGGAAATATTAGAAAAAGAAAGAAACATAAGAAAAACAATAAAACGAAACCCACATAAAGATGAAAACATATTTGATAGGGAGAAAAAACGACTATATCTTGAAAATATAAATTGGGAAAAAAAAAATTTAACAACTATTAATACAAGTTCAATGAATTAATGACCTATAAAAAAAAAATGCATTAGCATAAAATATTTTTAAAAAATATTATTACAAGTTCAATGAATTAATGACCTATAAAAAAAAAATGCACTTAGCATCAACGACTTAACTCCACCTTTATACATGCATGCTTCTATTAAATTTATGCATGCTCGTGCATGGTTGGGTCTCGTTGTCAACTATCACATCATAGGTGCATTTTTTTTCAATATATAAGTTTGACGGTAAATGGTTGTATCTATTCCTGTGTAGCTCAATTGGTTAGATTGTGCACCCTGAACAGCAAGTCGCAAGTTCGAATCCCAAAACTCACAGCTAAACACATTGTCTTTTTCAATTAAAAAATTCTATAAAAAAATTAAGTAAATATGCACGTGACACATATACATAGGATGGATATATGGTGATTTTGTGGACATAGATACAATCTATCGAAAGAATATGAGATGGATGCATGGTGATTTTGTGGGCATAGATGCAATCTATCTAGAGAATATGGGATGGATGCATGGTGATTTTGTGGGCATAGATGCAAGCTATCAGGGGAATAGCTCTCACATACACTAGCACCATAGGTAATAACTAGTCCATACTAACGTTACCGATTTTGTGGGCATAGATGCAAGCTATCTAAGAGAATAGCCCTCACATACACTAGCACCATAGGTAATAACTAGTCCATACTAACGTTACCTACCCCTGTGTTAATCTAATAAGACATTGATGTAATTGTAAGTTGTTTTATCTTGTCGTATATACTAATCTAGTGTGAAATTGTTTTAATTTCACACTCTTTTCCCTCACAAACTTTCGTATCCAGCAATAAACTGATGGTTAATATGACGAAGACGGAATTCATTATCAAAAGTAGCGGAAAGGTAAGGAAAGAAGCGGCCAATATTAAATTCTACTGATTTACGTATGTGGGTTCGACTGAATTCATCGTAAACTCGAATACCAAAATCTCGACGTGACAAATCTGACATTTTTTAGCTTGGAATTTCTGATGCCATTTAACGCTATGCATGTAAATTTATATCCAGGCAGTGGCTGCCTGTGATACTTGGGAATCACAAATAGATCGCGAGAAATTTCGATGGACTGACAATCCTTAAAAGAAGTTTCTATCATTATCCTTAAAAGAAGTTTCTATCATTTACCAAAATATGCATCCAACACAAGAGCTCTGTGAGAAATCGTTCATAGAATAAAATGGCTGACCAGCCGACACATAAATGGTATTCCCAGTTTACAAAACCAAATTAATTTTCAGGCCTTTTCAGAAGGTTATGGTTTAGGTCGAAGGGTGTTTATCCATGGTATCTTCTTTTTCCAAGCTGGTAATTTCACATTGCCTCACTTATTTTTTGGTGGGTCTTACTCTTACCAATATGGACTTGGAAGTGATGGAATCATGCAATATATCTCCTTAAAGCTCATAGTTCTGGGCATGTTGTGTTGGGGGGTGAACAGAAAAATATTTTGGTGCTCATTGCAAAATGGAGGTCATTTCAAGATGACTTTATGAGGTGCTCAAGTATTTTTGTGGGATTCTCTCATCTCCTTCAACCTAGCCTCTATTTGAGGTATATTATCTCTCTTCCTACAATGGTTTTTTTAGATTTATTCCCTTAGTAGATGGCTCAATTCTGTATATTATTAAGCCATTTTTATTGTATAGTTCTATATTGTTTTAGTAATAGGATACAACTTTTTTTTTAGCTTTTTCCTTTAGATACATATCCACGTAAAAATAGAGCGAATCGCTAAAAAAATTGCATAAAACTATGCCAAAAAGGTGTTTGAAGATGATTCTAACAAAACAACTTGCTATGCAATAAATAAGTTTTTTCAAGGAACTTAATCATTTTATTATTTATTAGTGCCACTTGAACTCAACTATATTAAAATTGGTGCACATGATAATTGACAATAACTAGGAGGTAAAACATAAAAATTTCAATAAACTATAATCACATTTTCCAAAAACTGATAGAGCATGTGGAGATAAGCATCAGAGCAATTGTGGGGTGGCATATGAATTCATGGACTATGCATTGAATTTTTGAATTTTCTATAATAGACCAATAAAACCTGATTTTTACAAACCACCCATATGAAACAAAAAAGTATAGCATATTAAACAATAAGAAATAGAGATGTGAATAGGCCATTTCAAGTATTTATAGGGTAAGTGCACTAAGTTGGGGGGCCAAAAGGGGATCTTAATTGGACGCATTTTTCTGAGAAATAAAAAACTTCAACTTGTACAAGTTTTTTGAAATAGTTACACTGAAAATTAGAAGATGTTGTATAAACATGAATTGTAGCATTTTGAGTCTAGTTTCTAAGCTACAAAAGTTTATTGAAAATGGATAAGTTTAAGTGGGTCAAATAACTAAAATACCAACATGTGCTCCTATTTTTGTTAAAAACACACAATAGAGTGACATTCATGCCCGCCCACCATTTTTTGAGCACCATTTAGTATTTTTGAAAACCCTTTTGTAGAAAGATAGATACGAACATCTAATTTGTGCTAGATTTTTGTATAGATTTTTTAGTTATTATTATTTTTTAATGATTTTTATTGTACTAAAATTTTAAGTTTTGAAAAATAACGAAGCTCCAACTATGCCACCTGTAATGCCTGTTCATTGTTGCTCCTGGCAAGCAGCCTGTCCCCAAAGCGTGGGGCTCCAAAAATAAGATAAAATAAAAATTTTGCTATGGTTAGCTGGCAGTTAGGTGGCAATTTATGTTTCCTGTTTGGCGTGAGACAGTGGGAGTCGGTGGAGTCTTGACGTCCTTCACCAAGATCTCCTTTTGGATTCTCCTTCAATGCGTATAAGTGGGTGTTAGGCGCATTTTTTTCTTCCTCCTGGCACGGTTTCTCTACCCCTTGGTTGCTGCATGAGTTTGGTTTGATGTGGTGGTTAGATGAAGCTACAAGCTAGTGTAGCATGTTGTCCAGCTGTTGTTATCTGTTCTATATTGAATGCATCCTCAAATTTGGGATTCACCTTCAAGATATTTCTATCAAAATCGACTCTATGACAGTGAGAGTGTTACTAGGAGACCTGATGTTTTGGTTGCACGTGACCACAGTCGAGATCAGTTGTTGCAAAATCTTGCAGCTGTAGTAGAAGAACGAGATAAAGTTTTAGTTGGGTTGTCTTGCCTTTTCATTTTGGAAAGTCGCTTCCGTCCAGGTGGAGACTGGTTCCTTGTGGAGGAGGGGCATGGAGACCAGCTTAGGGTTGTAGGCGTGTTACCTCCACTTTCATTGGGTGCTGTAAGGTTTGTTCTTGTTGGAGATCCATAGCAACTACCTGCAACAGTAAATAACCAGGCAGCAGGCACGTTGTAGTAAAGTAGAATCCTTTTGAGCACAGAAGATCCAAAGCCATAGATTTGTAGCTGTGAAGATTATTGTTCTATTCTAGAAAATTGAGCAAAAAGGAGAACAAGTATTATGTTGCTGAGTTTAGTGATGGTTGCATTGAATTTGAGTGCCGGTGGAGAAGAATTACATCCTCTGGATCCTCTTACAAGCTCTGAAATCAACCATGTTCGCGAGCTAGTGATCGTGAAATCAAAGCTAGGCTGCCTCCACATGAAGAACATAAGCTTCCAATACATGGGCTTCGAAGCACCAGAGAAGGAGGCTGTCTATCAATGGAAACGTGGCTCTTCTCGTCTACCTCCAATAATGGATTTTGTAATTGCAAGAATACCAGGGGAAACCCACAAACTTCTTCTGTACATTACATCAAAAACTGTTGTGTATGATAAAGTCTATCATGGATTTGGGTACCCCATTTTTACAATACAGGAGAAAACTAAATCCGTTGGGTTGCCCATGGAGTATCCTCCATTCATACTGTCAAAAAAAAAAATAAAAAACAGAGGGCTTGACATGAAATCAGTTGTTTGCAGAACTTTCTCTATTGGATGGTTTGGAGAAAAGAAGCAGGGCAACAGAATTATCAACGTCCAGTGTTTTTATCCCAATGGAACTGTTAATATATATGTCATGCCTATTGAGGGTGTAACAGTGGTAGTAGATTTAGATGAGTATAATATCGTTGGGTACATGGACAGGCTAAAGATTGCAATGCCCGAGGCAATAAGAACAGATTACAGAAGATCAAGGCAAAATCCTCCTTTTGAGCTCAAAACTAATCCAATTTCAATAGAACAACCTGAGGGACCAAGCTTTAAACTCCACGGTCATATGGTTGAGTGGGCTAATTTGAAATTCCATGTTGGATTTGATCTGAATGGCGTCTACATCAAATGATGAACATTGCAGATCGTGACTATGAAAGAGTGCATAGCGTTCTGCTAGAATCCAGGGATGATACAACTAGGTCTATAGTGGACTGTGCAGAACGGTATTGAGAAAGGTTATTCTGTCATTAATATTAAGTCCTAAGGATAGACCAAAACTTCTCTTTGACACGATTTACACTTTAACTGGCATGCAATATGTTATATTTCATGGATCAGTTGATTCGGACGTAACTGATGCATTCCAGGAGTACTACATCAGACATATGGATGGCTGCCTAGTGAACTCAGGTGCAGAAAGGCAAAGAATAATCGACTGTTTAGAGGCAGCTATAGAAAGAAGAATCTCTGCGAGAATGAGACTTGAATTATGCAGTTGTGACCGAGTTGGTCTTCTCTCTGATATGACTCGCATATTTCGTGAAAATAATAAGTGTAGTTGATATTGATGCTTAAAACCCCTCTTTTGTTATTGAAATCCGGGCTTTGAAATTAGAACTCGGGAGACATATTTTTGCTGAAGGAAGTTAAATCGATGACTGAAGAACCAAAAGTTGGACAACTGTCAAGGTGCACAAACTACAATCAATATTTGTGTGATGTTAGGTCTTACAAAATGTTTACAGCTTGCCGTTCATTTGCATTTACCCTACCAGGTGCCTGTAATTCTATGTCGATACACGGGTTCTGGCTTGTTACAATAGCATCGTTGTTAACAGGGTTTGGACCTTCAACAAGCTGAGGAAGAGAAGTTGCGCAGGTTGTGTTGCTGTTGCCCGAGCCCTGGTTCGACGTGGTTGTTGGTAGGAATAATTCTAATCAGGCATGTTAAATCCTAACCCTCTCTCTGTAATAGTTTATTTCCTTTACCTATCTTGGGTCAGTCAATCTCTGAAATGGATTATTCTTTCCTATTGAATAGTGCCTAGAAATATGTTTTCAGATGACTTGTAATTATAATCGCATGAGCTGATCTGTGTCCCCCTGTTACCTTTAAATCTCGATCCAATTTCGCTGGTTTTTCTTGAAGAATGTTCTTTCCTCCCTTAGTAGCTTACTCTATTATCATATTTGTCTAAATGGGTTTACTGCAATTTTGAGTGATGCAATCCTAGTGAACAGTAGGTTTCTGAAAGAAACATTATTGAGTTGCGTGTATGAGATATATGAATCTTCTTTGTAAAAGAATTCTGTGATGGTAGTTATAACTAAAGGTTGACTAAATGGGAAGGTTAAGCCTACATATCTCTTTTAATGTAGTTTGAATAAATACGTATTTCCCTGTAGAATTAGGGCTCTCCTGTTTTGCAAAAAGGTACATTAATAGTTTACATTGGTGTTTCTAAATAGCTTGTTCTAAGCCTGTGGGCATTCGATTACTTTTTACCTTGGGGACTATGGAAAACCCCTCACCAGGCATTCTGGGTATTATGTATTACTATGAACTGTATTATTATATTGGAACTGTCCTGTACCATAGTGTCTAGAGGATGAATATGACCTTTACGATCTATGTTATGGCCTCCACGTGTCAAGAGAATCCTGTCTGGATACCTACTTCCTGGCTTCAAACTCTTGTTGAGGCATTACTTGTACCTTTGGAAACGTTGTAAAGTTTTATTGGATACATGAACATATCTACAAGTTTGATTGATTTAAGGGATACGCAAGCAAGCATAGTAATAGCTGGAAACGCTTGAAACATAAAGTTGTAGGTGAATCTTATGGTATTGGACTCGTGAAGCTTGTTTCCTGTTAGATGACAGTTGTTGGTCAGTGATAATATGAATAGGTGGATGTTAAGATAACTATCCTAAAATGGAGTCATTTGCATAGACTTTTCCTTGAGGTGACAGCTACACATGGATCGGGTAAATGTGCTTCATCTTCTATGACCATTGGCAAGGAGCTCATAGAACTTCTATGCCTGACTACACTGCATTTAACTTCATTCCTGATAGAATATGTGTGTTGGTTCTTATAGATTGTGCTATGCACTCGTGGTAGGGTCTGAATTAGAGTAACTGGGGTATCGTTGGTGTTTTACCCTCTGCGTATCAAATCCCTTCGTTTTCGAACTCGAATATCTTATACTTCAATGCTTAGTTACTAAAAGTCCCATTTTGTGGCTTATGTTAAGGAAATAAATTTTTATCTTTATTTTAAAAATAGTTATTCGCATCATTGTTAGGAATTGAGTATAAAATTGATTAACTTGCTTTCATAGTGGTTTAGCCTTCGCTTACATATCTTAGCTAGTCAGAATGTATGACGATTAGGATAAGGTTTATTGGAAGAATAGATGGCCCTTTTTGTCGTCTCATTTGTCATGCATTATGGAAGGGTGGATTCTGTTTACTAGAAGAAATATACTAAAGTACTATGGAATAAGAAATCCTATAAGGACACCTAGTGGTAATACATGAACCTGTGGATTGGTGGAATCATTGATACTATAGTTGTTTTCTTAAAATTAGGGCGATCAATATCCAAACTATACTTACTATGACCACTGCCTCTCTATGAAGGTTTGATACTTGGATAACGTCATTCTGTTTCGAACAATGCCTACGATTGATAATTAGTATGTATTATGTAAACTTAATGTCATTGGACCCTTTTAGATGGATGGATTGAGTAATTGGATTAGACACTTATATCACGTAAACCATAGGATCACATGAAGGAAATATAAACCCTCATTGACCTTCTTGTTCTGTAACCTATAAGTATGATTAATTGCCTTGATTTAGGTTGTATATTTTGTCTCTTGGACTGGTATTCTTGACTTTAAGCAGATCCTTGATGGATGGTTTAGATTTCTCTCTCATGAAATGCATTAATCTTGGAGTTGTGCAGTTGTGTTTTAAATCCATTTTAGAATTTATTTGATACAGTATTGCAAACTTTCATTTATATTAAATACTAGATGGCATAAGCTTACTGTTGCAGATGTGTATATCTTAACATGCTCAGTTCTCAGCGAACTGACTCCTAGCTAGTATTTGTGCAGATGGATTATGCGAGTAGATTAAAGGAAAGAGTGTAAAAGTTTCATCAGTTCAAAATTATGAAGTTCTTGTAGAAATTTCAATGCGTTGTAAATTTTTTAACTTTGTTTGCAAGGAGTTTAGAAGATCTCTTGCCGTTGAATGTTTGGAAAACTACGTGGTGAAGTGTCCTTTCCCTTTTTTGTTGTTAGACTAGTTACTTACCTTGGTGAGATATGATATTCAATCTTTACATAGGCATATGAGTATTGTAAAACTTTGATTTTGAGAACAATTTTTTAAGTTAAATCTTTCTAAGACCTTAGTGGCAATGATTTGATATAAGTAAGAGTAAAATGGAATCGGTTAACCCTTATAGGAGCTAAACAAAAATAATAATTTTATATTCAGACAAATAAAGGTAGAGGTGACTCTACTTGAGAATCAAATAGAGTCCATGAAGTGACTCAAAATGAAAACTATCCCTTGTGAAGTAAAATTTTTATAACTTGATATCCCTAGCTACACTAGCGAACATTACTCCTTTTTATGATGAATTCTTAGAATGATCCTAAGGTGAAACAAATTGTTAGTTGATATAAGATAATAAGATTTAATAAATAGGAGAAGAATCGGTTTCGAAGCCATGTAATCTGTCTCTCAACCATTTGAAAGGTAAATTGTTTTCTTTTGTAAAATCACCCAGTGAAGCCTAAGTAAAATATTTAATAATTTTCGATAAATCCTCAAGCTTCAATAAAAAATGAGTTGATAACTAATGAGGTCATAAAGATGAAATCATCTCGACCTTCTTCCTCTAACCTGTTATTTTTTTCAGGGTGCTTTGTCTTCCTTCTCTTAAGTATGTTGAACGAAAACCCATGTTGTCATATGGGCATGAACAAGTTCTAATAGCGTAAGTGTAAAAAGATGGCCTGGTGGGAATAAATTTCCCCCTTTCTCTAAATAAACGAATTAAGAAAACAAATGTCATAATAGAGAAGTTTTAAAGATGATTACTCAGTGTAAAAGAGAATAAAATTAGCTTGGTACGATGAATTTTATGAGTCATATCTTGAGCCTCCTTGAAAATGTAAGCTAAGAATTGCAAGATGTCTTTTTAAAATAAATAACCCTCAAGAATATCTCATTGTGGTTGGCCCTAACCATAAGTGTGTTTTGTGGTTGGACTTCAATGTTGTTCTATCAAAAAGAGAAAAGTAAATTGTCCTTGATAGGTGTGAACCTTTCCGTGCTGCCTTTATGGTCATCCTTGTATCAGGTTGTTCACAGTGTTGGTTGTAACCTTGTGACGACATGTTGTGTCGTGTTATGTGTCAAAGCAGTTCAAAAAAAATTATCCTGTATTTCACCGTGTTGTTCGTGTGTTGTTTTTGGGTTGCTACATATATCATAAACTATAGTGATGAGTACAATAGTGTTTGAATGTGCACATTTATGGCACTTGGTGAATATGTAGAGAATTAGCCCTAGTTTGTGCTAGTATAATTTTGTTTCAATTTTGATGATCCAAATAAAAGTTTTTTATTAGATAAAGAAAAAAATATTTTAAAGGGATCTGGAAAGCCTAGACAAAATGAAAGATAAAACATTGAAGCAAACAGTCAAAGCAACAAGGAACTGGACTACCGAGGCCCAAGGAGAAACAAAATGAAAAGCCAAAAAAGAAACCAATCGAAAAGAAGACCCCAATGGTGAAAGGGCCCTGAAAAGACAGTGAAGGTGACTTGACCATCAAAACCAAAGGGGCAAGAAAACTACCATGGGTAGTTCCATGATGGGATCTAAGGCTCATCCTTAGAGGAGAGATACCAGCTTTTCCTTTCTTCTTTTTATTCAAAATCTTCCATCCATCCCCCCCATTGGGATCTTCATTCTCATCCAGGTGGACAGGTACGCATATCTTAAGAAACTCATTATTTTTAGAGCTTTGATTCTACATGAAACCAAGAGGCATCATTGTTCATTCTTCCTCCCTCCAGGAAACCTGATGTGAAACATTAACTGGTCCAGAAAGGTGGGAATAATTTCACCCATCTTAACTTCATGATTATCCCTGGAACTACTTTAATATTCTTCTTTATCATTGTCTTCAGGATCATTTACCACCAAATTATTCGAATTAAAATCTTTCCACCACGATACCTTGCCCTTGATCAACTTCTTGGTGATGGGGCAATTAGTGGCTAGATGTCCAAGAGAAAAATAATTTTTGTATCTAAACGGGAACCCTTCATAATCTAAATTTTGAGTCCATACTAAATCCTTAACCTTAAGATCCATTATGTCAAGAAAGTTAGGAGACATGTCCATATCCACTAAAATCCTAGCAAAAGTGGTGTGATCAAAGGATTCAGTCTTGTGATCCACGGGAACAAAATTACCCAAGGCATCCCCATGGACCTAAAGCAATCCTCACTCTAGAAATGCAAAGGAAAATAAGGGATCCTTATCCAGACTGGTCTCATGTTAAAAGTTTTAGTCAAAGGGTTTAAGGAAGGGAGCTAAGGCTTAACAAGAAGAATATGCTCCTGGTAAGCACAAAATTTGCCTAAAATGGCCTCCTTATCTAAGGAGATATCAAAAACAATGTAATACCCAAGAAAAACAAAGTATAATATAAAATTAATAAATTAAAAAAAAATCATGAGTGCGTCAGGTGGCTGGGACAGTGGGTGAGTAGGGTAGGTGACTCCCTCCCCCCCCTGCCCCCCTTAAGGCACATGGGCACCCGTAATAACCAATCAGATCGATCATTTCCCTGACATAAAATTATTGGTTTTATTTGAGATCCAGAAGTAGGGAACCATGCTAAATGTGGAGGAGGCCATAGTTTCCTCAGAGACATTCACAGTAGTTCTCAATGCAACAAATAAGTATCTAACCTGATCAGTTCACATTTTCTGTATACTCCCAGCTTGTGCCAAAATGTTAGCTCCGAAACAGGGTATGGACACTAATCTATGCATAAAAGATGGAGGAATTTTGCTAGATTTTGTAGTTCCTCATGCTCTGGAAGATGCATATGCAAATATGGAACCTTGCGTAAGGGGAAAATGAGCAGTTTCACATCATGAATATTAAAAAAACGTGGTTCATGGACATCATTAACTGTTGGATATGCATAAAATGGGTTTGTTGAAAAGGATTATAAAATTTCAAGAAAATGTGATTAAAAGTTGCAGTGAATGGATCACAGGGATGTGTAGGTAATGTACCAATGTCAATGTGTAACGATCCATTACCAGTAGCTACAGAAGACATTTTGTTCCTGGAGAAGCTATGAAAATATCCAGAGGACCAATTAAGTCAAGATAGAAAATAAAAATTTTATGGAAAAAAAACATTTTTCGGATGGATCAATAATATATATTATTTGAGAAATAACAATGTGGCCAACTGTGAACAATTTTATTCCTAGGAAGATGACATTTATAGTGGATATTTGTGAAAAACTGGTCATTATATTGAGAAGTTATAATTTTTGAGTTGAGTTAAAATATTTATAAATTTGGTGATAAGCGATTTGTTTCATGCTCCATTGAAAAGAATGTGTAGAAGTTTAGTATTGTGGATGTTTGGGACAAAAGTGTAAATGTTTTTATGCAATTATAGATCTCCTAACTGGAGACATTAACATATAAGAAGGATGTCCAGAGGAAGAAACATCATTTCCATTTACAAATGGTCAAATTGTATGCCTGAAACAATAGAAACAAAGCCAAGGAGGATGCCTTAGGGAGACACACCATTTCTATATGTACACACGAGTATCTCTCTGACTGAAAAAGTAAACCAAGTAGTAAATATGGGACTCAGTGAAGAAATAGTGCATGGTATGCATATAGGAGTGTATGGAGGTGTTAAAATGATTTAGGAACTTCAATAAAGTGGTAGTGACAAGTGCAAAACAAAGATCCTAAATCTGTAGCAGTGTTTCCTAGTTTGTGCCAAGAGGATAGCTTTGAAATGGGTATGTACCCATCAAAGCATAACAAAAAGTGGGTTTATCATTTGTAGTAGTTGTATATACCTTGTTAGAAATGTTTGTAAAGGGGACAAATGTGTAAAACATTCAAATGGAGGAGTTTCTGAACTCACACAATCTATTTGACGAAATGCTAAAAGTCATTCAACACCTTATGGAATGCGGATGAACCCATCATACACTACGGATGAAAATATATCCCAGGCATGGCTCATCTCTCATAATTAATGTTCTTTAGTTTTTCTTTTGCAATGGAATAAAATTTTAAATTGAAGGATTTTCATATATTTGATTGTATTAAATAAACTTGTTTTAAAATAATAAAATGTTCTATCGTAACTTATAGAATCTAATATTCCTTGGTAAACAATGAACTTAAAACCTCATTTCATGATGATATAGTGACATTCCTAACCAAACTATTTTGCTACAATACCCCTTTTTATTGACAAGTTGAAGTTGACTTCCCGGTAAATGTGTTGACCATTTCTTTGTTTAAGTAGATAAATTGTGATTTTTAGAGACTCGTAAAACAACCTTATTAAATCTGGAAAGGGGATGTTAAGATTCCTTCTTGTACATTATTATGTGAGGAGTCACTTCAATATTTGGATTGATCTCAAATGATCATTTGTGATATTTTTTATGCCCTTCTAGGAGCACTGTTACATTGTTTTGTAGTTGTAGAAAGCTACAAAACTGAAAAATTGGCTTTTCATTTTGAACCGCCATTTAAACCCTAAGCAACAAGATGTTTATCCACCTTCGCAAACCTCTAGTATTTTTACTAGATAATTTCCTGGAACCTCCAATTTGAGGAAAAACAATTTTCTTGATAGTTTGGCAAAGCCATTTTATAGGCCTCCGGTTGCACAGTTTGACTAGATCAAACTGGACCAATTACAACTTGTGGCTCAAGAAAACATGTCGTCGTTTGAAAACAATTTTCTTGTTCTCAGTTCCGTTGACTCTGATGAATTATCCATATATGGGGAAACTTGTAGTAAATTTATCATGGCACGTTCGTCCATTGAACGTTAGTTTTGGACGTCATTTTCTGAGCCCTCGAGCTAAATTTTATTCATTTTCAACTACGTCAATTACGACCGATGGCCTCGGAAAACTATTTGCCAATCATAAACCATTCGCCAGTTCTGAATTCTGTCAGTTCCAATGAAATATTGGTATATAAGTGGACACATATAAATTTAATTGTGGTGTGTTTTCTCATCGGAATTCAACGTTTGGAAGTGGTTTCTTAGCCTCCGAGCTTGAATTGAATGTTTTTACAACAAGCAGGAAAACGTAAAAATAAAGTTGTAGGACCTCCATTGGGTTACCTAACCACCATGAAACTTGTTGACACTCGTAAATAAATTCTTGAAACTCTACTATGTGACTTGTTGTGTGAAAGTGAAATTTTGGAAAACTAGTGTTTCTCTCTTCGCTATTTTGTTCTCTCTCCTTCGTTAAGGAATGAAATAAACCGAAATGAAATAAATATGTGTTTCTAAAATCCTTTTCAAATTATTAATGTTATGCAAATGAAAACCAAATAAATGTTAATTATGCTAGATTTAGGTGATGCCATGCCAGTGATTTATCATTGATTTCATGCTCATGTGGTTTTGCAGGATGCAAGTACGGTGACAAAAGTGGCGTGGTTATAATTCGCTATGTATTATTGTATTTTATAATTGAAATAATATAAATATTTTTGTAATGTGTTGAAAAACTTATTGTTGAATTTGGTAGTATGAATGAGATGCTAGTTTTAGGGGTGCTTTGGGAAATGTGCATGTAACTAAAGGTATTCTTTTGATTCATATTTACATATGGGAAAAATAGGGTTGGATATATATGTGTGAAATAAACTATAGAGGATATTTTCAACATTTTGTGAAGTACGAAAAGGTTTAAATAATTGAAGTTTTGTAATATTTTAGATGTCAGGTTTTAAGGGAATGCTCATCCACATATGAGTGTTATTTTGATCCTCAAATTTTGTATTGTAAAATTTGGATATTATGTTAAATGAATTTGAATTTAAAATACCGGAGTGCATTTCCAATGTTCAATAGATGATTAATTAATTAGTGTTTTATATTACTACCTTGTAAATGTAATAAAGAGATCTAAACGAAGCACTCAACCCTAGTATAAGACTCATGTATAACTACCTTTCCTGTGTGAATCCTTTTAGTGGGTAAAAAACTAAAACCTTAGGATAAACTTCAATCTCTACACTCGATGTCACCTTATGGCTTAAGTAAATAAGATCCCTAGTTTGAATTATCATCATAGTTAGTATGTTTAGCACATCGTCGTAAACTCGACGATTAAGAGAGACTTGGTCAAACTATTATTGGTGTAAGTAGAATAAACACTTCCTTAGGATCCTAGTGGACTACCGAGTCTTACGAAGTTAGATCTAGAAATCAACTTCATGATGGAATGAATTCCATGTGGGATCCAGACAACACAAATGGAGCTAGTGAAATAGTTGTGCTATGACTTAAACTCTTGTTAATGATCTCTTTAGTTCCTTGCAGATAAATGTGTTACCTTGGTTACTAACAACATAACACCTTGGTCTTTCATGAAGGTTGTTTATCATAAATATGTACTCTCACCTTAAATTCATATATAGTTGGGGTGTATATCCTTAGGTGAAATTGGAATTAAATAAAACCTTGGCTGGATTAAGAGGTTAACTTGTGGGTAGAATATTGTAAGTAACTCCTTACAAACGAAATTTATTTGAAATGTGTTGAATTTAAAGAACCCAGGAAGTTGAAAACTTGGTCCCGTAATCCCTTGTTATGCTATTTTATAACATTACGAATAAAATAAATTTCTCAAGTAGAATCATGAAAATGCAGAAACATAGGATCTCACTTTGAAAACAAATCACTTGTGGTTCATGTATGGTTCTAATGATTCCAGTCATGTACTTATTCAAGATATTAGAAAATTAATTTCATAACTCTTTTGTTATAAAATGATGTCAATAACGAGACCATAGTACAATGTAAGAGTAAAATAAGAGTAAAATGAGATTAGGAATATTATCAGTCTTGGAGTCCTTATAACTCAATTAGACATATCCTTGTGTTAAAAGAATATGAATTGCCTTGGTGAAATCAACTTTGAGAAAACAAAAGTTATTTATAAATATAAATAAAATTTCTTGGCTTGAAAATATTGAACGGATTCAACAATTTATCGAACTATATTAACTATGATAGGGAAATAAAGATACTATGATCGAAGAATGTTTATGGGAAAAATGTATCTTGAATCTAAATCTCCCTTAAATCCTAAGATTTATTTCTTGACATCACGTCAGATTCACTTGTGTAGCAAGGGTAAAATTTAAACATTGAATAAATGTTTGAGAAGCATAATCTTAACATAAGAACGAGAGAATTAGGAACTTTGTATGCAATTTGAAATATGCCAAATAATCATGTAAGTTATGGAGATTGTCATAAGAGATAAAGAGACAACTTAAATGGTTGAACTGTAAGTTGAATATGAAATGAATTTAATAATCTGTAGGTGGAAAAAGGATAAAATTATCCTTGCATAATAATGTTCTTGGAATGTTAATCGTAACTAAGATGTAATCATGGTAATGATGTGTTGTGGGTTTGTCAATCCTTGAGTCCCTTTTCTTGTGGTTGGGTCATTACTAACATTCGTTCATTGGGGAAAGTGTGGCATCGACATGTATATGGTGTTGTCATGTGTCTATGTGAGTTGATGACTTATATAAGTGTAAGTGTCTTATGCATTGTTGAGTTCCTCTACTTGGAACCCTTATGGTGTTGTGTAGTGAGCATTGTAAAGTAAAAAAAAAATATCCTATGATATTTTTACTGTTGTATTTGTGTGTGTCCAAATTGTGGGTGTTACAAAAAGCCTCTACTATTTTCCCTCTATATTATCAATTTAAGGGTATGGCCTTTGTCATAATGTTCCTCCAACTAGTACAAATTTTAAGATTGATCAAATGGATAGTTCTTCCAATCTCTATGGGTATGGTTTAGGCCATAATTCTAAAGAAATCTGATTCTCATGACATTTTCAACCATTGATTAATATACTACATTAGGATTAATCTCAACCTTATCATTTGTATCCATTCCTCGAGGGTAATAACATTTAGGTCTCCGACCTCCATGAGAGCCAAGTCCAAATTCATATCAAATCTCTACCATTATTTAATCAAATCAATTCTATCATTCTCTTTAATCCATTTACAATCAATCTATCATCATCATGATCAAGCAAATTCATTCATCAAAGGAGAGGTATGCCCAAATTATCCCACTAATATGAAGTCATAATAAATCAATCAAGAGAACATCCAAAGCGAACAAGGGAGAAGTTTAGAATCTTGTAGGTAAGTACATGTATTATATTCTTCATTCCTTAAGTTCTTGCTCAATTGGAGGTATATTGATAGTTGTGTTAATTTAAGGAATATAGCTAGTTCAATTCTTAGTTTTGCATTTACATACTAACACAATTTTCATCTACATTTTCATGCCCACCATGGGACTTACCCTCGAAAATCATTTTTGTTTTTAATAGCATTTCATAATTAGAATAAGATGTCTAAATTTCAAAAAAATTCGTTATCATTTGAACCTTAAAATTTCAAATTTTTCGTGACAGTCGTCTATTTAAGCACCTCTAACCTGTCAAACAATACTTATGTACACATGGCCAAACAACCTAGTTTTGGACCTGAAACAATGATTTTGGGTGAAATCTTAACCTCTGTGGTTGTCAGGGATCTATTTTAGCGATTTTGTAAAATACGTGGCAATTTGGTGTCTAAATTAGCGCTTTTGTGTCAATAACAACACTTTTGTGCATGCTAACCTCGGTCTATGCATGATTGGCACATTTATTCACATAATAACTCTTTTGTAATAAATTCAGTGTGTTTGTATCTGTATTAGTGCTTCTGTAAAAACTTCAACGCTTTTGTTTAACCTTTAAATTGCCAAAATTGCCATTTTTTTCACAAAGTAGTGCTTTTGCACACAAAGTGACACTTTTGCAGGTAAAGTGGCGCATTTGCAAATATAGTGGCACTTTTGTTCTGTTTTGGTGCATTTGTTTTACCTACCTTTTGAGAGCCATAACTTTTGATCCTGAACTCGAAACGACTCCATTTTTTTTTCTCGGAAAGGTATTGAAAAGATATATGTAATGAAAGTGTTTATTCATAATTTGATATGATAATTTATTCATGGTTTTCATTTTCCTAAATATTTTAATTTTAACTACACTTTGAGTTATATTTTGTTGTTCCAAACTACTAACACTTTTAGTGCAACTTCCTACACTTACCAAAGATAAAAATCAATCTTCTATTAACCCTTTGTTTTTCAATGCACGTATCACGATTGGTTGAAGACATTTTGGGTTATCATCAAACTACTAACCTTTGTTTCGTAGGGCCTCCACTTGAAGACCCAATCATCAAACTAGTAATATTTATCGTTTCACAAAGAGGCCACAATATCATTTAACATCTTGCATTTATCATCCTTTTTGTGTGTTATCCTTTTTTGTTTGTTTATCCCAAGGGAAAAACCGTGTATGCTCTCCCCTCACGTCCCAGGTCAATCTTGAGGAGTTAAAATGGCTAGCCTTCCCATTTTTCTTTTGTAGGGGAAATGTGACATGGAAGTGATATTCATGAAATTTCCATAGTCCTAGGGGTCTCGTGACCATGGGATTCATCTCCAAGCGCATAGACAAACCTCGTGTTTTGAAGGGGTATACGAATTCTTGGACAACTGTCGTTATTGGCTAAGCGCTCCACTTGTTTTAAGAGCGACGTGAATGTGAAAATAATATACATGAGAACAACATAAATTAGGCCTTAAAAACATCTTAACACATAATAAGATTAGGCCCCATGTACCACAAGAGACCATTTGGGGATCTCCCTATTCTTAGCTTGTTCATGAAAGAATTAGGACATTACCTCTTGGAAATTTATGCACATTAAAACTGATAGATGCAAGGACTTGGGAATCAATCCCCACACGATTACTAACTAAAAATATCCCCATCACTTTACAATATTTTGCAGAGATAATTGTGGCACTACCGTCAGTGTGTGGATTACTTTAAAAACGGGACAGTTTATAGTGCACCTTGACCCCCTCAATGAACCACTTGAATTATCTTTCAGGGTGATAAGGATGCAAATGTTGTGATTTGTGTTGCTTGTGTACACCCAGTATCCATCCTAACCTTTAAAATTGTTAATTAATTTCAATACTATTATACATAATGGATATTATTGGAGCTTGATCAGCATGATCCTAGATGTTAATCTTACTAGACCATATGTTAATTTCGATTCATATCCTGATGTGTGTGGATTAATAGACACATCTTATCTAACCATGATATTATGTTCACATGGTTATATATATCCAAATATATATATATATATATATATATATATATATATATTTCAACATGCAAACACTTACCTCATATTGAAGATCCATAACAAAACTAATCTTATCATCATATGGATATTGATCAAATGTCAGGACCATATCACTTTGACCACGAACTTGTACACATGATATTGTTACTTGCCTAGATAATGTTTTGATCTCATACTATAGATGATTGTACCTTATATTGTATATCCTCTCCTTGGATCCAAATGAACCATCCCATGAGGTCAGATCCTAACAGGGTCCTAAAAACCTTCCAGGTAAACATATCCATCAAAAAATATCCAATCTTGAATCTTCAATCAATCAATCATATCTAGAACCATTCATCTCTTAAGCGAACCATGACAACAATATTCCTCTTTAAAATGTGTATGTCCTCAATTGTTGTTGCTGTCCCCAGGAAACAATCATCTCCAATCCACACCAAGGGGTTAATGTTACATAAATTTATTTTCCCAAATTTTAGTATGTGATTTCATAGTGACCTATGACCATCTTGATAACATATCTTGATTTATGTCCAGATTAGTAAATTAATTAGTTGTGTCCTCAAATTAGCTATGAATGGGTGTGCAAACACACATTCAACCATCAAAATTGATGGCTCTTGGTCTATGTCCCCTAAGTTGAGTCATTGTGACCTTGAGTGTTTTACACTCTACCTCCTTCATCGAAAATTATATACACCTTACCAGGGCCAAAATATGAGCACTTTTGTAAATCTAATCATTGTCCCACACCTATTAAATTGAGTATACCAGTCACATGCCCACAACAATCCTTGGGGGGTAAACAATTACCCCAAAATTATTTCGGGATACAAAATAAAATATTAGTTGCATCTTTGTCATCTTGATCATCCAATTTTTTTCCTTAGGGGGTACTGGGATTGGATTATATGTGTAAGTAACTTGTTATCCCTAGCTCACCATAAAATTTATGGTGCTAATCCTATTTCATTTCACTTATGCCTGGACCTTGGGGATGACTGATCTGGCATCCTATATGTGAATCCTAAGTCACCCTCCATCTCTCTTCTATAAATCCCAATCCTAAGTTCATCCAATGTTGCTCCTATGCCATGCCCTGTTCTATCGTTCCACATCCTCCTTCTTCCCCTGTGGCATCACCTAGTGCTAAGCACTATCCTTGTGCCTTTGTAATCCTCGATTTCTCTCCATTATCACCCAATCTGCACCTTTACTTTACAAGCTACTAAAATGATAATAATGATAACCTAATACCAATTCACTGACATTATGATTGAATTATCGATCAACCATTTCCATTTTATCTATTAACCTTCTTTATATCGATTGTTATCATTCATCCCCCAATGGCAAAACCTTAAAACCATCCTTGGTATCGGGAAGACTATTATTGTCGACTTCCGCTGATCGCATGCATGGTTGCGCAAATCAGGAAGCAATTTAGGTCTTTTGCCCAAAACCTCAGTAACCAAGTGGCGTTCGCGTAAATCCTTGTACATATTAATCACTCAACCCACCCAATTTTATCCCTAGGAATTCTCCAACATACAAATCCCAATCGAGTATCCAAACATGGCTAGTAAGCCATTCAAATCTGGGCATTTTAGGCATTCAAGAATCCCTACACCAACAATATTAAGGCTCGTGAAACAACTCGCTTACCCCCATTCCTTTTTTACTACTGGCCATACTTAAGATCCAGAAAAATAAAATTAAAACCCCAGAATAACAATGATAAATAGAATCATATTAGAATAAAATTCATATCATATAGAATAATAAATATAATTGCTAAAGTGAAAATTTTTGAAATAAATAAATTTAAAAAACAAGGAAATGGAGTGGAGGGCATGGGAACCCACGTGATTTCTTGGCAAAATGCAGAGGTTTGGTGAATGTAAAACAAGTGCTTGACCAAATGAAAGAATGGGACCAGCTTGGTCAGAGAGAATTGAAGGCAGATTGGAGTTTCCTAGGCATGTGGGTGAGAGTTGGGTCAGTTCCCCTGGCAGGGGGCGCCCTCAATAGCTGTCACAGTCTCACCAAATGCAATAATTCTTTTGTTGGCTGTGACAATTTCCCAAAACCACTCAATTCAGACCAGCACACTCCTAGCCTGTGCCTATACCAAACATGGAGCTTTGATACAGATTGTGGAGATCCATCCAAAAAATAATTGAAAGGATTTTTGTCAGATGTTATAATCGGGAGTGCCTGGATAGACATGTCTGGAAGATATGGACGCATAAGCGTCACATGGACTATTTGATGGAATACCTGAAAGAAATGATGTTTTCATGGGCATCAATGATCCAGGATGCACAATATGATTTTTGAAAAGTGGTTGGGCAATTTTAACCTGTAGAGGCATTGGAAAGCGCATTATTTCCCTCTGCTCCATTGGTGCCAATCCTGAATCACAATCTGATCGATGGCTTAAATCTAGATCAGGTACTGCAAGCATGCACCATAGAGTTTCAAAATGTATGGTGAAATGAAGGTCTATCGCCCTAATGTTGTGAGGGTGGGTGTGGGTTCTCAAAATCGTGCTGCACAGGTAATATCTATGGAGCGTAGAACTGAAATTCTCCTAGGAAAGTGCCGTGAGGAAGTAATTGGCTTTATGCAGCAGCTACAGGGTAGAGAAGTAAACTTATCTCAGAAAATCAGTGGCCTCCAGAGAGAGTTAAGTGCGATAGCTGCCGCAGGGCGATCCCAAGGAACCGTTGGTGTTGATCCTGATGTTCTGGTTGCACGCAACCACAGTCGTGATCAGTTGTTGCAAAATCTTGCAGCTGTAGTAGAAGAACGAGATAAAGTTTTAGTTGAGCTGTCTTGCCTTTTCATTTTGGAAAGTTGCTTCCGTCCAGGTGGTGAATTTAACATGGATTTCTTCCTTTTAAATTCTTTGAAAAAACCCTGTAAAATCTAGTGTTTTGCGATGGGAAACTTCTGCAATAGGTATTACATGATTGGGCCTCACTGGCTGTACATTCCTCTGCAGCATGCGCTTGGTGTGGTTTTCCAGTCACACGAGGAACTGAAAAAGGGAGGCAAGGAAGTGGTGTTAGTGTATGTGGCGGCTGACAGGGACGAGGAGGTCATTCACACCCTCAAAAGATGTGGCCAAGAAAACCAGATTGATGGACGTTGTGATATGGAATGCTTTGAAAGCGTGCTAAAGATTCTACCAACCGACTGGCTTGCAGTTCCATTCGAGCCCTCCTCCGCCTCCGATGTGCGAGCACAACTCATTAGCAGCTACAGATCTGGTATTTTCACTCTGGCTTTTGTCGGCTCCGATGGCAAACTACATACTAAGGATGGTTTTAAAATACTGGACGAGTGGGGTGTTGATGCTTATCCTTTCACACAAGAAAGGATTCAACAACTTGTTCATCAATCCCTACACAGGGCTTCCAACCAGTGCTTGAAATCTCTCTTGACAACAGATACAAGAGATTTTCTCATAACACCCCATGGAAAGGAGGTGGCAGATCACACCCACGGGCACAGGAGATCTATGCAATGTTGGAGAAAATGTCTTGGGAGATGAAGGTAGCAGGATATTTTCAGATCCAGAACTTGTACTGAGTTTGTTTCTTCAAAATCGATTATGTGACAGTGAGGGTGTTACCAGCAGACCTGATGAAATTTATTTACAAAAAAAATCCTACTTGTTGTACGATGTAACTCATGGAAGAGAACCTCATAGAGGCCGATCAGTTTCATATCAGAATATTCATGAAACACAATTTGCTTTGCCATTATATGAGCTTTTTCAACGAGTCACCAGGTTGGCAGGCATAAAGTTTCTGTTGGAATTATCACACCTTACAAGCTACAGCTGAAATGTTTGCACCGAGAGTTTGATGCTGTCCTCAAACCTGATGGAGGAAAAGGTTATTTATCATTACGGTAGATGCCTTTCAGAGCCAGGAGCGTGATGTAATCTTTATGTCTTGTGTCTAAGCTTCAAATCATGGGGTTGGCTTTGTAGCTATTTTTCACCGCGTGAATGTGGCGCTAGCTTGAGCTCGCAGAGCACTTTGGGTTAAGGGCAAGCAGCGGCATTGAAACAATCATATGCATATGGAGATGGCGTTTTAAACCAGGCATGTTAAACCTACCCTTGCAATCTTCTGCTACCCTTTTATTATGTCATGAATTGAATGTCCTTCTTTTTGTTTTTTTTTTTTGTTATCTGTTATGGCATTTAGAATGGGCTTCTGCTTTTCCTTGAGAATCGACCCAATTGAAGGAAAGGAAGGACTGTTGGGAGTTGTTTGTTTTTCTTACCCTGTAGCAACTGTGATAGCATGTATACATTTCTTTTCACCTCATTTTTTTTTTCTTTTCGAAATAAAAGAGTAACTGCTATGTGATAGCAAAAGTAATGGTTGAAGTTTATACCGTGGGTGTTAGATCTTTAACCGGGGTGCTTTCCTACTTAATTCTTAAATTCGGGTGACATTTAGAGACGATAGTGAACAATGGCCATTGAGTTCGATTTCTAAACCAGCAGTAGCAGATATAAACTTGAGCCATGAATAACATTAGTGGATATTTGTAGATTTGTCGACTCATGGCCAGTTTTAGGCTAAATGTTTGTTTTGTCTTGGTAAAAGCCTTTCTTGGGCTGAATCTGTGTGTAGTCCTCGCATAGGGAGCATGATGTTTTTTTTTAGAGGCCTACTTGAGTGAAATATTGACTGCTCAATACAGATCCTTGACGTGAGTCACTGTATCATAAAATAAGAGAGTTCAATCGAACTCTGTAGTAGCAGATGTTTTCTTTGGAACGACTATGAGGATAGGTCGAGTAGACTGTCGTGAAATAGATGGGTATGCCCAAGCTATTCATATGTTGTTTTAGAGACGGAAGAGAAGGCATAGTTCGTAGGAAGAGTATTTTGCTTTGTGTTTCCCCTTCGCTGACTGTTAACCTTGTGATTGGTGACTCGAGTTGGGTCACGGTAGAGGATCTTGTGTCGATTCACTTATATTTTCAACAGACTATCCCTTGCTTGTTTAAATTCAAGTATCGAATGAAATGGGTTTCTATTAAATCCATTTTGTAGCTTAGCAAACCTTCAATAATTCAGGTAGGGACTTTCTGAGTAAGTGTTGATTGAGGCATGTATGAAAATAGAATGGTTACCTTTCTTTGAATTGGGTTAGACTTGTATGAAAATGGAAAAGGTAGGAATCGACTCAGTTACATATTTTAGTGAGCTAAGTCCTTAACTCTTACAATGATCATACGAGGGGTGGATTACGGGTTTATTACTGATTATGTGATGTAAGATAATAACAACCTTTGGTGAAAAGACTTCTTCTTGATCCTTGCCTGTGTAATCCAACTATAGTTGTTGTATGTAGTTTTAGTTGGATAGAATCTAATTTATTTAACTTCTTGATGAAAAATAATTAGATTCGGTGAAAATTGCTTGGTATATTGAACCTTCAGATTTAGTTATAATGTTGTGAGTATTATATGTATGTTGGTTTATTCAGCCGAGTGAAGTTAACTTTAATCTTTGACTGATTTGTGTTCGTATATGGTTGGGGCCTATATTCTTCCTAAAACAAGGATGTGTGTTAATGCAGTCTTGTTACCAAGCAATTTTGAATATGTGAAGTCTTTTGACTAGATCTTTATCTTTTTGGTTAATAATATTAGAATGATGTTTGGGTGTTAGATTTCAATCACGTAATCCATGGGATTACATGACTGAAATCTCAATACTCTCAGCCTGGTTGTCTTCACCAATAAGGTCTCACCTTGTTTGTCTTTGGAATATCTCTCTCACTTGAATATTGGGATTCCTCCTTGTTGGCTGGTATAAATCTCGTCATCTTGTGAAACATATTGATTAGTGGTTTGTGATTTGATCCATTCTTGAGTTTAGAATTTTACTTTCATGATATTATAAAATGTTAGCTTACTGTTGCTATGGGTAGTCTTAACATGCTCAGTTCTCGCGAACTGATTCCAGCTAGTATTTGTGCAGATGGATTGTGCGAGTAGATTAAAGGAAAGAGTTGTTAAGGTTTCATCAGTGCAATTTATGAAATTCCTTGTAAAAATGTCCAATGTGAGGTAAATTTTGTAATAGTGATTGCAAAGGAATTTAGAAGACCTCTTGCCTTGGGTTGTTCAGAAATTGCGTGAAGATTGTTATCTTGTCCTTCTGTAGGTAAACTGGTAACTTATCTTTGTGGGAAATGTTATTCAAACTTTTCACTGGCATAAGCATTGTAAAACTTGGATCTTGAGAATTAAGTGTTAATTTAAATCTTTCTGAGACTCTGTATTGATGTGTTATATGTAAGTTGTAATGGGGTGGTTTTCCTTACAGAAGTTACCTAAAAGTTTTATTCAAAGAATAATGTTGTGGTTTAGATCCCCTTGAAAACAACAATGCCTTAAGGAATTAAATTACCATCTTTATCAAATAAATATATATAAAAAGTAAGTGGCAAATAATGGTTATAAAGGAGAAGACTTCAAGTGAACTACTCCACAGTTTATATGAACATAACTCAGTTGGTAACGGATGAATTTGTGGTGCGAATCATATATTGAAACCTTCTGAAAACTTAGTCATGAGCTAAAGGGTGTCTTATCAAAATAAATAACCTCCAATCATTTCTTACTGTGGCTTGCTCTAGCTGTGAGAGTGTCATGTGGTTGGGCTTCTATGTTGTTCTGTCAAAAAAAAAAAAAAAGTATTTTGTCCTTGATAGGTGTGAACGTTTCCGTGCTACCTTTAAGGCCATCCTTGTATCGAGTTGTTCATAGAGTTAGTTGTATCCTTGGTGACGACATGTTGTGTCATGTTATGTGTCAAGCAAGACAAAAAAAAAATTATCCTGTCTTTTACTGTGTTGTTCGTGTGTGTGATTATTTGGGTCGTTACATGCTTGGTGGGTGCTTGGGTAGATTTCCTAAGTGTGGTGTAAGAAGGGACTATGGGGATCTTACATGTAGTGAGGCATAAGATTTATTTTCTTGTTTTGGAGGGAGTTGGGTTGGGTGCCCCACCTTGGACATGAAATTTCTTGCATTTCTCACTTGGTCTAATTTATGAGGGAGCCATAAGAGATTGTAGGGAGGCATAAGAGAATGTGGGAGGCATAAGAGTGTGTAAGGGATTTGAGATGTTTATTTGAGGTTTTGTAGGTGGGCACCCATTTCCTATTGGGAGGCATAAGTGACCTCCCCATCGATCTTACTCCTTTGGTTTTTGTATGTTGAAGCCTTTTGTATTTTGGTTCTTTCCTTCTTGTGATTGTAGTTTTATTGTTTGTGTTTTGGTATGGTTATAGAATCTTTTTTTGTGATTTTAAAATCTTGTTTTGTTGCCATGAGTTGAATTCATTTTTCATTGCAATGTTGTTGGGGCTCGAGGCCTAATGAGGAGGATGGGTTCTTCTCCTCATTGAAATTCTTGGTTGGGTGGATAGTGTTGCCTCTCCCCCCCTTTTTTTTGTGATCAAATGAATCATGGTGGAGCTCTCTTGTTGGTGATGTGAAACATGGAGCATTTTTGGGGTCCTCAGGAAATCTTTCCTTGTGAGAAAACATCCTTGTTATTCCCACTTAGGGTGGAAGACTTGTATTATTGTATTCCTTTTAGCTTTCATTCTTGTAATTTTTCCCACTTTAAGTGGAACACATTGTATTAATATTTTGAAGAAATTTGCATTTATTTTTATCATCAAAGTTGTAATGTATGTGGAAATGAAAGACACTTTAGTGAAGCAAGTTGAGATGATAAAAATGTGAATGGAACTAGCTTGTTCTTTTAGTAGAATGGTAACCTTAATTAAGTGTGTTGATCTTATCCAAAATAAACTATTGGAAAGTTAGTATCTCTCATTTTAAGACTTATTGAAAAATCAGTTATAATTTTTTTTGTGAATGGTTGGAAAATAGTAGTTTGAAAAAGAAAAGGTATGGTTACTTATTTGTATTCCATGAGGTTTATAAAATAATGAAAGAGTTATAATTTTTCATCATCTTATATTGGTTGAAATACGTTTTAAATTTGTATGTTGAAATGGAAAGAACTTAAGTGTTAGTGATCTCTTACTTGCAAACTAAAATAGATCATCTCCTAGAACTCATTGTATAAGAAAATTTCATAGTTGTAATTAGACCCTAGATATTTTGAATGTATATATAAATGAGACATTAAGTTAAATAAAGTTCATTATTGAATCAACTTCAAAAGGTAGAGCTAAATGTTAAATAATTATAACATACCACTTGAAAATATAAATATTCCATCAAACTCTACAAAAATCTTACGTGCAAAATCTAGAATTGTTAACAATATAACTATTATCACTTAATGAAATTTTCTTATTAGTAGTAAATATTAGTAGTACTGGTAGTATTACTACTCAACAACCAAATTATGGATGGTAAAATTATTAATAATAATAATATTAATAATAGATTAATTTAGTAATATACTTAATTTTTAATACATTATATTTAAAATATAATATATATATAAATATATATATATATATATATATATATATATATATATATATATACAATTTGTGGTATTAAAACCTAGGACTAAGTTAAAAGTTTGACCAGCACCTAGGACTAAGTTAAAAGGTCTATGCTGGAAAATGCGTCCAACACCTTAGTAAATAGAAATTGTAGTGCCCACTTCCCTCCAACACCTATAACTCTTGATTTCGATACTATTGACTCTACTTATGGACATTTTTTATAATTCTGACTTAGCATGATGTAGATGTTAGAGATATTGGGACTATTGTTTGTTCTCGATTCTTAGTATGATGTGTGTGGACATCTAGAGACATTTTGATATTGATGATGATATGCTATTAACATGGTTATATATATTTCTGACATGTGATATTTTTGTCACATTGAGTAGGCCTTGATAATTGAACTAATGTTGTGATCATTTTGACATGAATAAAATGTAGAATACAGATGTTGTTAGAAATTATAAATGATATCGTAATTTCCTAGATGATGAGTTGAATCATATGTAGATAATTGTGGATTTAAATTTCATATTTTATCTTAGATGTTTTGATGCGGCCATGAGGCCGAAGGAGGTATTATGTGTTTTATAGGTAAATATATTCATAAAAAATAACTGGGGGATCAGAGACCAACCATATTGGAATGCTAGGTGAATTCGACAAGGGTCACCATGGAAACATGTGTTTTTGTGTATGTGTGTTTGAATTATTGTTAGGGGGTTCCCATGGGGGGAATCACCTCTAATTGTGACCAAGGGGTTATGTGTTGTCTTTTATTTAGTTTCCTTTATTTAATGTTAGTATGTGATTTTTAGTGATGTAATTTCCTTGTATTAATTATTTAAATTTTGGTGTATATGTTTCCCCCTTTATCATTAATGGGTTAAGTGTATCTTTTATGTAATTAATCTTGTTCTAAACTAATCATGAATGGGTCAAAAAAACTTTCATTTATTAGAGTAGATGGCTCTTGGGTTTTCTATTGTAAGTTGAGTGCTTGGGACCTTGAGTGTTGCAGACTCTACCCCTTCATGGAAATTTGAATTTGTCCTTAAGGGACAAGTTAAACTTGTCCCACACCTCTTAAATTGCTATGTCAACCCTACCTATGGATTGGGGGGTCAAAAATAGACCCCATTAAGTGTTTTGTAAGTCAAAAAGTGACATTTATTGCACTTTTCTTACATGGGTCTTTAAGTTTGTCCTTAGGGGGTGTGGGCTTAGATTGTGTGTGTAAGTAATTTTTCATTTCACTCACCCACCAATTTATTGTGCATTGGGGTTGAGGTTTGACTTGTGAGGTGGAGTTGAGGATGAGTGATGTGGCATCCTACATGGAGCCACCTCACCCTCCTCTCTCCCTTTCCTATTTATTCAAGTTCTTTTGCTTGTTTGGGGGTTACTTCATTCTTTTGTGCTCTTGCATTTTTTGGAGTTAGAGGATTTTGGAGTTCTTGTGGATTTGGTTGGATATTTTTGGTGATTTTTGTGAGCTTGAAGGATAGCTTGGTGATTGGACTCTTGGAATAAGATCTACCATGGAAAGGTAGGAGTTATACTCTTGATTAATGTTCTTCTTTTATTTTGTGTGTATGTGCTTGTTTTGAATGTTTTTGGAATGTTTGTTGGGTGTGTGGGTAGATTGCCTAAGTGTGCTATAGGAGGGAACTATGGAGATAGATTTCATGTAGGGAGGCATAAGAGTTTATTTCATGTTTTAGAGGGAGTTTGGGTTACGTGCCCCACCTTGGACAAGGAATGCTTGCATTTCTTACTTGTTTCTTTTATGAGGGGGGCATAAGAGTATGTGACAGGCATAAGAGGCACTTGACTGAGGCATTAGAGTGTGTAGGAATTTTGAGATATGTATGTGAGGTTTTAAGGTGGGCACCCATGTCCCATTGGGAGGCATAAGTGACCTCCCCATAGGTTCTTGCTCCTTTGGATTTTCATTTAGAAGCCTTGTATATTTTGTTGTTTTTCCTTCTTGTGTTGTAGTTGAGTTGAATGTGCTTGGAATGGTTGTGAAATACTTGGTTTTTTGTTGTGGAAGCTTGTTTGTTGCCATGTGTTGGATCCACCTTTCATTGAAATGTGGTTGGGGCTTAGGGGCCAATGAGGAGGATGGCTTCTCCTCCTCATTGGATATTTTGGTTGGGTGGAGAGTGTTGCCTCTCCCCCCTTTTTTGTTGTGATAAATTGAAGCATGATGGATCTCTCTTGTTGGTGATGTGAAGCTTGGAGCTTTGTTGGAGTCCTTAAGAAATTTCCCTTGTGAAAAAACCTTCTTATTGTTATTCCCACTTAAGGTGGAGGAACTTGTAATATTGTATTTCTCTTGTAGCTTACATTCTTGTATAATTTCCCACTTTAAGTGGAATATATTGTAATAATCTTGTGACGAAAAGTTGCATTCAATTATTGGATATGAAAGTTGTATTGTATATTGGAAAAGAGAAGGAAATATTTGTGTTGTAAAGCTAGTCTTGTGAAATAGAAAAGAAATTTATTATCTTTATTTGAAGTTTTAGTTTGTATTGTGTCAGAAAAGAAGTTCTTTGTTTTAAAAGAAATGAGCTATGCTCAATGGGAAAAGAAAGTTTACTTTCATTGTGATATTATTGTAAAAGATAAAGAAGAAATATTAAAGTTGAAGATAAAAAATGTAATAGTAAACTTGAACATATAACAAAGTTTGTAGTTATTTTGAATATATGAGTTGTAGTGAAAATTGAATGTAGACAACAAATTTGAGATAGGTTTGAATTGTTGCATTTTGTAGTAAATAAAAATGACAATGTTAGAAGTAGATTTAGATCTTTTTTACTCTTTGAATATTGAAAGGAGATTAGTTGAACAAACTGTTAAAATTCATCTTGTAGTAGTTGTTGTTATTATTGGAATAGATAATGCTTTAAAATGAGTAATTTTAACTAAGAAATGAATAAATGGAACTAAATCTTACAACTGGAAACTATAGGTGCATATAAAATTAAGTTCAGAATGCATTTTTGAACATATTTTAGCAACATTTGTTTTTTGAGAAAACTTGTAAATTTTAGGTTCTGTTTCTAAGAAATATGACCACCACCCTGTGTAGAGTGGCGGTCTCGTAACCGTCACTCAGGCAAGGCGGCAGGTCTTAGAACCACTGCTCTGTAAGGCAGTAGTTCATGGTTTGTCACCCAGGTAGGGTGGTGGTCTCAGGACCTCCGGCCTGCTCTGGGCAGTGGTTCTGTCACTTTCAACAGAAATCCCCAGATCTGCAGCTGTACAAACTTTAACTTGGCCTAATTAAAATTTTAAGCTTGTAAAATTACCAAGGAGACTACCAGAAAATACATAATGGCTAAATCTTATTTTTAAAAGAAAATACATCTACAAATGGTAAATTAAAACCACTCTTTTTCATTTATATTAATGGGGGTAGGGTTTTCCCCAAATAGAGAACCCCAAATACAAATGGCTTGAAATAAAACCATTTTAGAAAGGAAAACCCGCTTCAATCCTTAAATGAAATAGATTACAATGATAAAACTACAAACTAAACTAATCTAAGCTTGATCTCCTTGTAGAATCTCCATATTTCTTCCTCTCTTGCTCCCATGGCTTCCTTCTCTCCAACCTGCAAATTTAACAAAGGAAAAGTGACCAAATGAGGAGACTTGGGTAAAGAAAGAGATTAAATAAAAATTCATAAGGATATTTAGGGTTAGTTTGGAACCCTAGGATCTAGTGGCCATAATTGAATTGATCTAAGGGTGGAGGATCAACCCTACTTTTGTTTGGTAGGAATGTATTTTTTAAATGTTTAAATTAAATCCTTAAGGGTATGTGTAGATGGGTGAATGGGGCCATTTAATTACCTTGGGTGCAAGTATTTATTAGTTCTTAGTATGTTTTAGGAATTAATGGAAAAGGACTTTAAGTTATTAGGATAATGAAACTAAAATAAATAAGAATGAGGTTAACCATATTAGGATTGAACATTAACTAAAGAGGAGAAAACACTTAACCAAGTAAATTAAATTATGGCACCTTCCTAAATGAATTTTAATTAATCGACCTTAGAGATAAAGTAAGAATATTTAATCATTTAACTAGACTTGGTTCTATCAATTGTAAAGTTAAGTTAGTGTAAATTATATTTAATGTACACTAGGGGTTAACACCCTTGTAACCTTTTATACTTTTATAACAAAAAAAAATTAGTCGCAATTTTCGGGATAAGTGTTAGGTTTTAACATGTTCCTAGAACGTCATTTTTTTGTGGGCATTACACTTGGTATCAGAGCCATGGGTTCAAAGATTGGACCCTTGGGCACACTAGAAAACATGAGACATGAAAATTTAACCTAGCGTAATTATACTTTTCTTGTAGACCTAGAAAACCGCACTATCTGATAATTGTATAATTTAGAAAACATAGAAAACTGAAACGAGACCTAAAATGATGAACTAACTCTCACCTTGGTCTGTGCAGGAGGCACAGACCAGATGAGGGGTCCTTTCACATAGATCTAGATTTTCCACCTCTAGATCAGGTGGTAGTGGCCATTCTACCTCATATTTTATAGACGCTTCAGGATGTCAATGCCACTATACACGGAGGGTCCTTAGGAGGATGACTTGCTAGACATGATGTGGAGCCATCAATGGAGGCTCATGCATCTCCTCGACACAATGAGGAGTATAGGGAAGAGAAATTCCATGTGGAGTTAGCTAGGATAGAGTCACCATAGATAGGGCATGGAGACAAGGATTTCAGGACATAGGGACAAATCTCGGAGCCCTAGACAGAGGGAGGAGCATGTAAAGAGACCTAGGGGTCATCAGTCGTCAGCTGCAGACCATATCAAGGAGATCCTGAAGCTATGACCATCTCAATATTTTGGAGATACATGTGGTTTTTCAGGTAGAGGCCTAGTTGGTGAGCTTGAGTGGATGCTTCAAGCTCTTCCCTTGTACTAGCAACACGAAAGCTCGTGTTGTGATCCATCTTCTAAGGGATGGAGCAGGAGTCTAGTGGAGGACCGAGGAGAAGAAGCTCCATGTTGACTCAGAGATAGTTACCTGGGAGCTATTTGAGGAGCGGTTCAAGAGTAGGTATTTACCTAGGAGGTTTATTCAGCAGTGGATAGACGAGTTTCACTACCTTTGTCAGAAATCTATGACTGTAGCTGAGTATGAAAGTCAATTTCTTGACCTACTCTGGTATTTTGACTATATGTAGGATGAGAAGGTATGGATTCATAGGTTCATCAGGGGATTGAATTTGGATTTGGGTGGTGCGGTATGCATTCACTTGCCCACAGAATTTAGCAGAGGCCATGGAGAAGGCCTATATTGTAGAGGAGACACGGGGGAAGACGCAACAGGCTAGAGATAGAGTTTGAAGCCACATCCAACAGATGCAATATGGTAGATCGAGGGGGTCATTTCCTCCTCGTGGTGGATAGGGTTTAGGAAAGTCTTCATTTAGGCCACCACAATAGCCACCTCAGTAGTAGACCCACCCACCTTACAGACCTCCTCAGAGATTTGACACATAGAGGGGGTAGAGTATGGGGCCTCCTCTTAGGGGTCCCATCAAGACACAGGGTGCACCGAGAGCTTAGTCAGTAGGAGCTCATCAGTAGAGACCTCAACAGTCCATAGTCGGGTTGTCAGGATCCACAACACAGACCTCTAGAGTATTGGCTGGAGCTACATCCCACTAGAGAGGACCAGGAAGCTGTTATGGTTGTGGCATGGTTCGACATCATTGGAGAGAGTTCCCACAGAACCCTAGTAATAAGGGTAAGACACAGATATCAGAGCCTACTATTGGAGATATGGGACGGAGCCATCAGATCTACGCAGTCGGTTGAGAACTACACTAGGATAAGCACCAGAGTACCATGATAGAGATGACAGGTAGTATTGGTGGTATTTCTACCTCTATATTGTTTGATTCTGGTTCGTCTGATTATTTTATTACACCATCCTTAGTAGAGTGTTACAGGATGGTGGCAGTTAGGTAGGGTCGTAGTTGGGACATTGAGATGGCTTTTGGAGCCAAAATTTATGTAGACTCCTTAGTTAAGGAGTGTGTAGTGGATTTGGGACCCTTCACCACTACCTCAGATCTTTGTATCCTTCCATTGGGTTCATATGGAGTCATCTTGGGCATGGACTGGTTGTCTACACACAGAGCTAGAGTGGACTATTACCATAAGACTATTGCTTGTACAAATGATCTAGGAGTTGAGTCAGTGATAGTGGGAGTTAGGAGGCCCATTTCCATTCACACCATCTCTGCTATGCAGCTTAAGTAGTGTGTGTGACGAGGTTTTCAGATGTATGTTGTTATGGTTAGTGATAAATCTGAGGATGAGTCTAGTGGACCATCCCTTGATGACCATCACATTTTGAGAGATTTTGTTGATGTTTTTCTTGGGGAGCTACCAGGGTTACCTCCCCCACGTGAGATAGATTTTTATATAGATCTGGTTCCGGGTGCAGAGCCTATCTCATGAGCATCTTATCGAATTGACTACCCCTGAGCTCTATGAGCTCAAGTTATAGCTTAGGGTCCTTTTGGAGAAAGGCCTAATCCATCCTACTATATCCCCTTGGGGTGCATCGGTGATTTTCATTAAGAAGAAGGATGGATCTCTACGGTTGTGTATTGATTATCGCCAGCTGAACAAAGTAACGATCAAGAATCATTACCACCTTCCATGCATTGATGATTTATTTTGATCAAGATGAAGGGGGCCACAATATTTTCAAGATAGATCTTAAGTCAGGGTATCATCAGTTGAGGATCATGGAGGAAGATATTCATAAGCCCACCTTCCCTACGAGATATGGCCACTACGAGTTCACAGTAGTGCCTTTCGGTCTGACGAATACCCCGCAGTGTTCATGAGCTTGATGAATGGGGTATTTAGGACATTTTTGGATCACTTCATGCTCATTTTCCTTGATGACATTTTGATTTACTCACGTATGCATGAGGAGCACAAGGAGCACCTTCGACAGGTTCTTCAGTGTCTTCATGGGTAGCATCTTTACGAGAACCTGGAGAAGTGTGTATTCTTCCAAAAAGAGGTGCATTATTTGGGCCACATCATTTCTGGGGAAGGTATCAAAGTCTACCCTTCCAAGATTAGAGCTATTATGGATTGGCCAGCACCCACTTGTGTGACTGAGTTGTGAAGGTTCATGGGATTGGCAGGATATTAAAGGATATTTGTGTAGGACTTCTCTCAGATTGCGCACCCCATCACTTCCCTTAACAGAAAGGGAAGAAGTTTGTATGGTTAGATAGATGTGAGTAGGCCTTCAAGACACTGAAGGAATGCCTCACAACAGTGCACCTATTCTTGTAGTGCCACATCCTCAGGGTGAGTTCTTCGTTTGCACAGATGCTTTTTTAGTAGGACTTGGAGGTGTGTTGATGCAGGAGGCAAAAGTAGTTTCTTTTGAGTCTCGTAAAGTCAAGGATTATGAGCTCAATTATCCAACTCATGATCTTGAGCTTGTAGTAGTTGTGCATGCCTTAGTTTGATGGAGACACTTCCTTCTTGGCTAGAGATTTACACTCAGGACTGATCACTTGAGTCTTCACCACCTCTTCACAACCCAATCTCAACGTTCATCAGTGAAGTTGGATGGAGTTGCTTTGTGAGTACGATATGGAGATAAAGCATGTGAAGGGGAAGGAGAATGTGGTTGCAGAATCCCTGAGTAGATGGAGACATGTGGCTATGGCTACTTCAGTGGGTACAAATTTGTGGAGAAGGATTTTGTAGCAGCTTCCTCATGACAATTTCTACCTTGCAGCCAAAGAAGAGATTGAGTCTTAGAGACCCCTTGAGGGGATATTCGATGATTTTATTTAGAGGTAGATGGTCTTCTCAGACACAAATGTTGGATATATGTTCCTAGAGATGGAGGCTTGAGACAGGACATTTTGGTAGAGGCTCATCGTGCACCTTATTCAGCCCATCCTGGGGTGAAGAAGATGCATGCCACTTTGAGATAGTTGTACCATTCCAGGGACTTCCGAGAGATGTGGCTCAGTTTGTGTCACATTGTTTAGAGTGTCAGAGGGTGAAGGTCAAGCATCAACATCCAGCTGGCCTTCTCTTTCCTCATGTTATACCGGAGTGGAAATGGGACACCATTTCCATGGACTTCATAGTTGGGTTACCGATGTCGAGATACCATCATGATGCCATCATGGTCACAGTGGATAAATTAATGAAATTGGATCACTTTTCTCTAGTGAAGACCACTTACACATCTAGTGCAGTGGCACAGGTGTATCTTGATGATATTTTTAGATTACACAAGATTCCACAGAAGATCATTTGTGACCGCGATCCTTTGTACACTTCCCACTTCTGGACCACCATGCAACATGCTCTCGAGATGAGGATCAATTTCAGTGCAACATATCACCCTAAGACAAATGGATAGACTGAGAGGGTGAATCAGATCTTAGAGGACATGATTAGGATGTACGTTATGGATCATCAGTCAAGATGGGAGGAGTATTTGTACTTGGTGGAATTTGCCTACAATAATAGTTTCCAAAGTTTGATAGGCATGGCTCCTTTTTAGGACCTTTAAGGTAGGGAGTGTAGGACACCTCTGAGTTGGGACATGTTAGAGACATAGGGTTTCTCTTGGGTCAGCCTTATTGTAGGATATGGAGCAGTAAGTTGTCTTGATTAGGTAGATATTTCAGGAGGCATAACACAGGAAAAATATGTATGTGGATCAGCATAGGACAGATCATAGTTTTAAGGTGGTCACGAAGGTGTTTCTTCGTGTCATCCTGCATAATAGCCCTAACCATTATGGAAAAGGATCTGAGCTTTCTCCTAGGTTTTGGGTCCCTTTGAGATCTTGGAGCACATCGTCCCTTGGCCTATCGTCTAGCATTTCCACCTAGCTTGTCTCACATCCATGATGTGTTTCATGTTTTTGTGCTTAGGAGATATATTTTTGATCCTTCTCACGTATTATATTGGACCACATTGCAGGTGCAGGATCAGGGGCAAGTGATGGTGGAGCCCATCCACATTATAGAGTGTAGGACCCTGGGCCTTCGCGGTAGAGATATTGACTAGGTTCGGGTCCAGTGGGACAAATATGATGAGACTGCTGCTACATGGGAGGATGCTACACTGCTACAAGTTCAATTTCCACACCTGTTCCAGTGACTTCCAAGAGGAAGTCGAGTCTAAGGGGAGGGGATGTAGTGCCCACTTCCCTTTGACACCTATTACTATTTATTTTGATACTATTGACTCTACTTATGGACATTTTGTATTATTCTGACTTAGCATGATGTAGATGTTAGAGATACTGAGACTATTGTTGGTTTTCGATTCTTAGTATGATGTGTGTGGAATTCTAGAGACATTTTGATATTGATGATGATATGCTATTGACATGGTTATATATATTTTTGACATATAATATTTTCATCACACTGAGTAGGCCTTGATAATTAAACTAATGTTGTGATCATTTTGACATGGATGAAATGTAGAATAGAGATGTTGTTAGAAATTGTAAATGATATCGTAATTTCCTAGATGATGATTTGTTTCATATGTAGATGATTGTGGATTTAAATTTCATATTTTATCTTGGATGTTTTGATGCAGCCACGAGGCCAAAGGAGGTATTATGTGTTTTGCAGGTAAATATATTCACAACAAACAACGGGGGGATTGGAGACCAACCACATTGGAATGCTAGGTGAATTCAACAAGGGTCACCATGGCAACATGTATTTTGTGTATGTGTGTTTGAATTTTTTTAGGGGGTTTCCTATGGGGGAATTCACCTCCAATTGTGACCAAGGGGTTATGTGTTGTCTTTTATTTAGCTTCCTTTATTTAATTTTAGTATGTGATTTTTAGTGATGTAATTTATTGTATTAATTATTTAGATTTTGGTGTATTTTTCCCTTTATCATTAATGGGTTTAAGTGTCTTTTTAAGTAATTAATTTGTTCTAAACTAATTATGGATGGAAAAAAAATTCATTTATTAGACTAGATGGCTCTTGGATTTTGTGTTGTAAGTTGAGTGCTTGTGATCTTGAGTGTTGTACACTCTACCCCTTCATGGAAATTCGAATTTGGCCTTAAGGGCCAATTTTGGAGGCTTTTGGGACAAGTTTGACTTGTCCCACACCTCTTAAATTGCTATGTGCCAACCCTACCTATGGATTGGGGGTCAAAAATAGACCCCATTATGTGTTTTGGGAAGTCAAAAAGTGACATTTATTTACACTTTCTTACATGTCTTTAAGTTTTGTCCTTAGGGGGTGTGGGCTTAGATTGTGTGTGTAAGTAATTTGTCATTTCCTCACCCACAAATTTATTGTGTATTGGGGTTGAGGTTTGACTTGTGAGGTGGAGTTGAGGATGAGTGATGTGGCATCCTACATGGAGCCACCTCACCCTCCTCTCTCCCTTTTCTATTTATTCAAGTTATTTTTCTTGTTTGGGGGTTACTTCATTCTTTTGTGCTCTTGCAATTTTGGGAGTTATAGGATTTTGGAGTGCTTGTGCTATTTTTTGGATCTTGTTGGTGATTTTTTGAGCTTGGAAGAAGCTTTGGAGTTGGACTCTTGGATCAAGCTCTACCATGGAAAGGTAGGATCTATACTCTTGCTTAATGTTCTTCTTTTATTTTGTGTGTATGTGCTTGTTTTGAATGTTTTGATATGCTTTTTGGGTGCTTGGGTAGATTTCCTAAGTGTGGTGTAGGAGGGGACTATGGGGAGAATTCATGTAGGGAGGAATAAGAGTTTATTTCATGTTTTGGAGGGAGTTTGGGTTGGGTGCCCCACCTTGGACAAGGAATGCTTGCATTTCTTACTTGTTTCTTTTATGAGGGAGGAATAAGAGAATGAGGGAGGCATAAGAGTATGTGGGAGGCATAAGAGGCACTTGAGGGAGGCATAAGAGTGTGTAGGGGTTTTGAGATATGTATTAGAGGTTTTAAGGTGGGCACCCATGTCCCATTGGGAGGCATAAGTGACCTCCCCATAGGTTCTTTCTCCTTTGGATTTTCATTTAGAAGCCTTGTATATTTTGTTGTTTTTCCTTCTTATGTTGTAGTTGAGTTGAATGTGCTTGGAAAGGTTATGGAATATTTGGGTTTGTGTTGTGGAAGCTTGTTTGTTGCCATGTGTTGGATCCACCTTTCATTGAAATGTAGTTGGGGCTCGGGGGCCAATGAGGAGGATGGCTTCTCCTCCTCATTGGATTTTTTTTTTGGGTGGAGAGTGTTGCCTCTCCCCCCATTTTTGTTGTGGATCAAGAAAATCATGAAGGAGCTCTCTTGTTGGTGATGTGAAGCTTGGAGCTTTGTTGGAGTCCTTAAGAAATTTCCCTTGTGATAAAACCTTCTTATTGTTATTCCCACTTAAGGTGGAGGAACTTGTAATATTGTATTTCTTTGTAGCTTACATTCTTGTATAATTTCCCACTTTAAGTGGAAGACATTGTAATAATCTTGTGAAGAAAATTTTCATTCAATTATTGGATATGAAAGTTGTATTGTATATTGAAAAAGAGAAGGAAAGATTTGTGTTGTAAAGCTAGTCTTGTGAAATAGAAAAGAAAGTTTATTATCTTTATTTGAAGTTTTAGTTGTATTGTGAGAAAAGAAGTTCTTTGTTTTAAAAGAAATGAGCTATGCTCAATGGGAAAAGAAAGTTTACTTTCATTGTGAAATTGTATTATTGTAAAAGAGAAAGAAGAAATATAGAAGTTGTAAGATGTTAAAAATGTATGCATAGTAAACTTGAATGTATAACAAAGTTGTTGTAGTTATTTTGAATATATGAGTTTTAGTGACAATGAAATAGACAAAAAATTTGAGATAGGGAATGTTGCATTTTGTAGTAATAAAAATGAAAATGTTAGAAGTAAATTTACATCTTGTTTACTTTTTGAATTGAAAGGAAATTAGTTGAAAAAATGAAAATGATCTTGTACTAGTTGTGCTATTATTAGAATAGATAATGCTTTAAAATGAGAAGTTTTATCTAAGGAATGAATAAACGGAACTAAATCTTACAACTGGAAACTTTAGGTACATAAAATAAAGTTCAGAATGTATTTTTGAACATTTTAGTGACTTTTTTTTTTGAGAAAATTTTCAGAATTTTAAGGTTTGTTTCCTAAGAAACAGGACCACCACCCTGTGCAGAGTGGTGGTCTCATAACCACCACTCAGGAAAGGCAGCTATCTCAGAACCACAACTTGTAAAGCAGTGGTTCATGGTTTGTCACTAGGTAGGGTGGCAATCCCAGGACTGCCGGCCTGCTCTTGGGCGGCGGTTCTGTCAGTTTTGAATGAAAATTCCCTCAGATCCGCACCTTTACAAACTTTAACTTGGCCTAATTAAAATTTTAAGCTTGTAAAATTTCCAAGGATACTACCAACAAATAATTAATGGCTAAATCTTATTGTTTAAAGCAAAATACATCTACAAATGGTAAATTAAAAGCACTCTTTTTCATTTATATTAATGGGGGTAGGGTTTTCCCCAAATAGGAGAACCCCAAATACAAATAGCTTCTGAAATAAAACCAAATTTGGAAAGGAAAACTCCCTTCAATCCTTGAATGAAATAAATTACAATGATAAAACTACAATCTAAACTAATCTAAGCTTGATCTCCTTGTAGAATCCTCCATAGTTCTTCCTCTCTTGCTCCAATGGCTTCCTTCTCTCCAACCTGCAAATTTAATAAAGGAAAAGTGACCAAATGAGGAGAATTGGTAAAGAAAGAGTTTTAATAAGAATTCATAAGGATATTTAGGGTTAGTTTGGAACCCTAGGATCTAGTGGCCACAATTGAATTGATCTAAGGGTGGAGGATCAACCCTACTTTTGTTTGGTAGGAATGTATTTTTTAAATATTTAAATTAAATCCTTAAGGGTATGTGTAGATGGGTGAATGTGGCCATTTAATTGCCTTGGGTGCAAAGTATTTATTAGTTCTTAGTATGTTTTAGGAATTTAATAAAAATGGACCCTTAAGCTATTAGGATAATGAAACTAAAATAATTAAGTATGAGGTTAACCATTTTTAGGGATTGAACATTACCTAAAGAGGAGAAAACATTAAACCAAGTAAATTAAATTATGGCACCTTCCTAGTTGAATGTTAATTAATCGACCTTAGAGATAAAGCTAAGAATATTTAATCATTTAACTAGACTTGGTTCCCCAATTGTAAAGTTGAGATTATTGGTGTAAATTAATTTAATGTACCCTAGGGGTTAACACCCTTGTAACATTTTACACTTATAATAAAAAAAATTTGAGTCTCAATTTTTGGGATAAGTGTTAGGTTATATATATATATATATTTCATTTATTGGGTAAACCCGAAATGAATTTATATATATTTAAGTATATATATATATACCCAAATGAAGATATAAATCAAACCTAGCTATATCAATAAAATAGGAAAATACCCACAAACCCATTTCGGAAAACCCAACCAAAATTAGCTAAATAAAGTATATAAATACATTGAAACCCTAGGAGAGGGTGTAAACAAAATAAAAAAATAAATGAAACTTGTAAGCCTCTCCAAAAGCTTGGAATGGCCTCAAATGGCTTCTCTTCCTCCTCCAACAACCTAGAAAACAAAAGGGAAATAATGAACCAAAAGGAAATGAGAAAGGAGTTTTCTTAAGCAAACTTTAGGGTTATGGTCTTCTTCCTCATCAAGGGCCCTAAATGAATCCATCCAAGGGATGAGATTCATCCATATAAAAAGTAGGCGGGGAGTGGGTGAGTGGAATTTGAATTTAAATTTAAATGTTTTAATTCAAAAATACATGGGTTGACTTTTTAAGGGGTTACTTTATGGGGTAGGAATATGTTTATTAATTCTAACCCCATGTCAAGTGCGTACATTGTTAATCGTTGTAAACCTTTTGGGATAAATTCACTTTAGTATTTATTTATATTAGCCCCTTTACCCTTGAGACTTAATTGTGGGATATTTAACTATAGTAGGAATTAAATTTTTTATTAAAATAATACTTAGAGAGAATTTAACCATGCTTGAATTAATTAAGCCCATTAGATTATAATGTGGGCTTTTAATATTTTATTTTATTGGGTAAATTTTATTATTAAATATAATTGACTTAGAAATATAATTGTGGCAACTGTCATTTTTGAAACCTTTTACGAGCACTCTTTTCAAAAAATATTATTCCATAATTTTTTAAAGTTAACTCTAGGTTGTTCTTGGGTCTCATGTGGGCATTTTAGCGGGTGTTACATCTTACAAAAGAGATGAAGATCTAAGGGTGTAATTGCGACATAATTTTTTGTTGAATCACACTCAATCATCATCATGAAACATTGATAATTTCACCTTTGCTACATCTAACTTCACTTTTACTACTTCTAGGGCAGTACTTGGCAGCATTGTTGTTCTTATTTTCATCAACTCCCAATTCTGACGCCTTTCTGTTTAAGTAGTCGTCAATCTAGTAACGTTTTGAAATTGCAGATTTCTACAAATAGAAAATATAGTTTAATCAATAAAATAGAACAATAATCATAGTTGGAAAAAATCATTATAAACACACAATCAATAGATTATACTTACATCCACGTGGATATAAGCTCCAACTGTCATTGCTAAGAAAACAACTAAGAATTTTTCCATCTTATGTTAGGTTATTCATCAATTGCTGTAAGGAAATTTTAATGTTTGCAAAGATTAATATAAAATTTTCTCATTGAAAAGTAATGTTATATATACTTCAATAATTAAAATTGACTATATATAGAATTTGCACATATAATACTAATATATAGAGATTTTTTTCATTAAAACAACATCAAGTAAGTTTTTCTAAATATAAAAAAGACTTTACAAAAATAGTCTTCTAGAGCTCTTTGCCTATAAAACACCTTCACATAAGTACACATTGAGAGGAGAAAAATACATTCAAATATATATATATATATATATATTATATATATATATATATATATATATATATTATATATATATACATATATACATACATACATACATACATACATACATACATACTATACATACATACATACATACATACATACATACATACATACTACCATACATACATAATATGCATATATATATATATATATATATATATATATATATATATATATATATATATATATATATATATACATATATATACATATGTGTGTGTGTGTGTGTGTGTGTGTAATTTAATAATTAAAAAATGATAGATTTTTATATTCTTAATATATGAAATTATTTTTAAAAATAGTGAATCGTTAAAGACACGGTAATTTTCTACAAGTTCGTTTAAATCTTTTATATTATGAAAAACAATTATTAATAAAAATATAAGAAAACTCCTTATTGTCTACAGGTTCATTTAAATATTTTAAATTAAGGAAAAACAAGATTATTAATCAAAGAAACAATTAAAAGAGTACACTTTGATAATTAATCAAATATTTGTTACTGCCAAACTTTTAAATATAAATATAATAAAGTAAACGAACTTGCATGATTTTTATTAAAATAATATTTTGAATGACATTGCACATAAAAATAAATTGAGTGAATGATGATCTTAGACAGGAAAAGATGGGAAACAGTTAAATGATGAGAATCATGAAGCATTTTGAAACACTGCCAGAAGAAATTGAGAGAGATTCTGGTAAGGATCTCATACTTACATTATTACAAGCTTAAGGTTGTATGTAAAAGGTGGAAGATTGTTTTGGAAAGCTCAGAATTATATGAAAAACATGATCAAAAACCAAGGAACATCTGAGAATTTAATATATTTGCTAGAGGTATTTCCAATAGCAGGGGGTCATAGAATATTTATGTATGACCCAATCCATAATGCAAGGGGTTGGTCTCCTAACATGCTTACCAAATTAAGACTTACCCAACATTCCCATTGTCTTTCTTGGAGAGAAAAAGTATTCATGATAGCTTTAAGACTTTACCATATGCAAACTTCAAGTATTTTGGTTAATGATTGTAGAATCCTATAGTCCACTTTTACAAACTTAGTGCCAAAACGCACACAAATCATTCTCATTCTTGCCAATTCCATTATAATTAGTGATCTCCGCTAATTAACTAGCATTTCTTATCACTTTGGTCAATTAACAACCACTTTGTTGATCACAAAACCTCTTTCACATTCAGGATGTCACTTTACAATGAATTGTAAGTCAAAATCCTCTTCAAAAAAGACAATTAGCGATTATTAGCTAATTAAGCCTATTTTTCCCTTTTTGTGGTCAATATACCCTGCTATTGGCTTAAATCCCTCTTCCATCCACTTAAAATCACCCCAATTCTATCCAAAATGTTTTATCATGCTTCAAAAGCATACCCTAGCCTCCAAGTTGACCCTAAATGGTTGATTAAGGCTCCTGGCATCCTAATCACTTAATAATTAACTAATTACATGATTAGGAAAGACTAATCATGATTAGCAATTCTACATCGTTTGTTTACTTTTAGTCCCACATGCACCAAGATGCAATTTTTTCTCAAAGGAAAAACTTAAAAAAAGACTAAGTACTACCTTCCAACTTTCCACCATGCTTTTATTAGCAACCTCATATAATACATATGTTAAAGATCCTAAACTCTTTAAGGTTTTACATGCTCATATTTTCCTAAAGACTTCATTATGGTTAGTAGGAAAATATATATCATGGCCTTGTACTCATGTGCTAGACATTTCTTCTCACCATTTATGTCAGTGGAGTAGCAAACATTACATATTTGAATGCTCTAATATCTATTTAGGTCTATGACAATTAGTCAAACATACTAGTAGGCATGCTTAGACATTAGATGTTAGTTTCATTTAATCTCCATTTTTTTTGAACTCCAAAAATTCACCTGCCAAAGAGAAGAAGGGAGGGGCGAAACAGGAATGTCCAACCTTTAGAAAGAAGTTATTAATATTTATCATTGATGTTACATTCATTATCTTTGCATATAACTTGAGATCATTGCGGTGTTGATCTCACTTTAGAATATTTAATTTGTGTCAAAAGTTTGGGGTGTTATCTTTTGGCACTCTCAGTGGGGCATACCCCATTGCATTCAATTTTGTGTGCCTCTTACCTACACCTTGGCATAAAATATTTTAAACTTAGTTTCAAAGTTTTGTATTTCAAGTTTTAGATACGATGAGCGCTAAGGGGGATGAGCTACACTTTGAAGAGGTGAGTGACCTATTAGGTGACCTTTATCTCACTTTAGAATATTTAATTTGTGTCAAAAGTTTGGGGTGTTAATAGGCGCAGGGTGAAGTAGATGCCTGGGAGAAGATTGTGGCAGATAAAAGGAAGGATTTCCCACTCATTCTTCAGCAATAAAAGAATTCTTATTCATTCCTCCATTCTTTTTTTCTTCCATTTCCCATTCTTCATTCTTCATTATTCATTCTTTACTCCTGTCATTCCTTATTCTTTGGATATGATGTCTTTGAGGATGGAGAATAAGCTTAGTGTGGGGTGATGTGGGGTGATGCACATGGGACCAGTGAATAATATGGGAATTTAGGGAAAATTACATAGGATAGGGGTTTTAGAAGGGTTTCATAGAAACCATGATGCGTGCGTAAGGCAGAGAAAAGGATTTCATGACTTAGTAATATTAAGCTTTCCAAGAGGCACTTGAGGAAAAACATGACCCAACTAGGCATGTTGAATGGATAAGGTGGCAGCCTGGCGACTTGGTGGTCAAGAAAAAATAATTCTGCACATGGAACATTTCCGAAGAAATCATTGTAGAGAGTGGTGAGCTCAGATCAGAAGAAGCATGCTCCATTGGAGGACCACCTTGACACTTGGCAACCGATCTGCTACTTCAGGAAGGCATGGTGGTGGGTGTTAAACCTAGATATATAGATGCTCAAGTATAAGAAAAGGGGAGATATAGAATGATAGATAGAGGAAGAGAATAATAGGGCCATGGTACGATACCAAATTAGGAAAATCCCTGTAGAAATGAAAAGAAGATTCTAGGGGTTGGGGTTCTTATTAGAGGACTATAAGAATGTTAGAATATGTAGGGGAATGGGTCTGTGACAATTTTTGTAATAAGTGAGATTATCTAGAACTTCTGATACATGATTTATATCTTTATCTTGATGTATTGGTCCATTATGACTCTTGTGAATGTAATGTGGTTACTGAATGATGATCAATATGAATATAAGGTTTTGTTCTAAATATATTGTTCATAGGCGTAAACCCTAGTGCCATTTATTTATGATATGGATAAGATCTACTATCTGTATGATGTTTATCTTGTTATCTGAATGAGTATGTTGGTATAATAAATCATCCTATGTTTCGGAATGCATGCATGATCATTTTTTATTTACACTTAATTTGTCATCAATGGTAATATATCCTCTTAATGCCCACATAAAGGAGGGGCTTGGAGCCCACATGTGCCTCGGGTGAGCACCCAACGCCCGTTAGGTGGTAGGTCAGCGTGCATGGGGTTAGAAGGTTATTTTATGGACATAAAAATGACTACATATTGGTTCTGTTGGTAGGACCTCTTTTCGAAGTTGTTGTGAGAGATGAATACATCTTGGTTCCTTTGAAGCGTGATGAAAAAGTGCTTGACCTTAGAAAGTGTCGAAACATGGTTTAAAAGCATGGAGGATGAGTTTTCTCAAATATTTAGTGTTGCTCCGGAGTTTGATGCATGCAGATGGGTAGAAGGACACCTATATCATGAGTTGTATACGACCTTCTTTTGTTGTTTTCCAGTAGAATTGTATGAATGAATTTCAGCATATACATCCAAATCAAGTTGGTATTATAGATTGCGCATATGGACCCAAGATGATTACCAAAGGTTGCAGGATGTGGATCTGACTTGGACATGTCTTATTGATCACTGGTGGAAAAGAATGCTAACCAATTATACCCTAGAATATGCCATTTCTACGTATTCATGTTCAGAGGTTGAAGAGTTTAAGCTCCCAAGGGAACCTAGAGGATCATTTTTATGAGCTATCCCATTGGATATGAATATTTTTATCATTACGCTAAGTTTGGAGGCATTCCCCATGGTCAGCTAAGATTCTCTGAGCATTGGGTGAGGAAGCTAGGGTGGAGGAAGATGGCAGACATTATAGTGGAAAAGGAGAGGGACGAAAGGTGACTCAAGTATAGTGAAGCGTGTGAAAGGGAAATGGCTAGATAATGCGAGGTTGCGGGAGTGATAAATCTATGGAGGAAAATGTTGCAGGAAGGAATTGAGGTTCATATAAAGGACGTGGAACCTAAGCAGTCTGTGCTACCCCATCTGGGCAAGTCTGGGAAAGAAACCCCTTCAACTTCTGATGAGAGATTGTCGCGTGGAGAAAGGAGATCCATCGATGCGCATCTAAACCCACCTAGTGACCAACCCCTGGCATTTATTTTTGTAAATCAAGAGACAAGTATTACTAACCCAGTTGGTATTAGTGGAAGTGACCGATCTGTACCTAGGAGGTATAACTTATCGTTTGGGACATCTATGGCCGCAAAAACAATTCCTTTGTTTTAAGGGATTTTTGGGAAAAGTGCAAGTACAAAGAGTTTTGCTATCACATTTTTAGTGACATGGGATACACATCTGGTAGTGGATCAGTATCACAAACTGTCAGTGTACAGTTCAGTGGGACATTGGGAACACTAGGCCCGACCACTTCATGCCCGTTACAAGCTGCAAGAGGAGGACCTCGTGGATCTAGAGGTGGATCTGGTGGACCATGAAGCATAGAACTTTGTGGATTCAGTGGATCTGGTGGTGTAGGAAACACCTGACGGAATATAGGTTCTAGATCAGGTAGAAAAGGGCCCCAATCACCTCTGTAAGTATTTTTTGAGATGTCTTTACATTTACTAGATTATAAGGCTATTGAGGATGTTGTAGAGCATGCGCACAAGTTTTAATTGCTATGGCGCATAAAGGGGATCAATTACCTAGAGAAAAAGGCAAGTTAGTTGTCAACAACATTGTAGGCATGTGCATATAGTTGGTACCGGAAGTATGACCCCCATCAAATGGTGGTAGATTACACCGTGTTGCAGAATTCCTTCTTGGCAGAATTCCATATCCCTGAATTTGAGTAGAAGAGAACTAGCGCTTTGAAAGAGATCCAATAAAGAATGACACAGAGTGTGTGGTAATATGATAGAAGGTTCAAAACTCTCTTTTCAAATCTATCTTATGATATTCATCCTTCTCAGCATGCTCAGTTGTTTATTAGAGGATTGATAACACCGTTTAGAAGAGCAATTTTATACAAGACAATCACAGACCCATGCAAGGCCTTTGTGGCTCCTCTTCTCATTAAGGCTATTTGAATTGTAGATACCAGTTTTAACCCCTTCCTTGAGGCTCAGATTGCTATGACGCTGAAACAGCTAAAAAATCTATTTTTGAACTCAGTGCATGAGGCTCATAGTGGTCTATGGTGCACGGAGTGTGAGGTAGATGAGCATGCAAAGGACAGTTGCCCATGGAAATGGGTACATGCCATGAAAGTAGATTATGAAATTTACCATGGGGATCATGATGCAAGTAGATGCCCACTGCTGCAGCGTGCAACCCATAAGAATGTATCATTTTATTAAATGATTTATAGCTCTACGAACAATGACACCAAATATTGTAGGATAATTGACTAGATACATGATGCCATTGATCTTGGTGTATGCCAGACTAGCCTTGCAGGTAGTTCTAAGGATGATGACCACCGCTATGAAGGGTGCACAGATGGAGGAGCGAGTGGAAGAGGTTTTCATGAAGGATTTCGTGTGTATAGCGACTGTGGAGGAAGAGGTGAGTTCTTGTAAGGAACATGTTATAATTGTGGGTCGACAAAGCATTATAAGTGTGAGTGTCTTCATTTTTTGTAATTATCATGGTGTGGAAAGAAACATAAGTACGAGGATTGTCTTGAGCTATTCAAGCACATGAGCCATTAGCACTGGAAAGACAATGGTGGTGGGATGGTAAGCATAAAGAAGGCCGAATCACAATGGATGTCGAGAGTGGCACGTGAGTTAGGAATAGAACCTGTATTGGTGATGACATGAGCGGAGGCCACGCACACTAGGGAGGTACTAAGACAAAGAACATTGGCTACAAGATAAGTATCCAGACCCTACCCATCAAAAATAGGTTTATCAAGAGACTCTGGATGTGATTCGGAGTTTGCGAGGATAGACCCAGTGTCTGAAGGAGTAATCAAGGCATTTAAAACAAAGGAATAATGGTAAGGCCCCGTAGAAGGATCTGGATGAAGTTAGGGAAGTATGTAAGATGCTAAGGTAAGAGAATAGCATTCCCTTGTTAGGATAATCGTTACTGGAGAAGGTCCCGCACATTGGAAGAGAGTGTGAGAGGCAGGTTCTACATGCCAACCTTCCTTTTCACAGCCTTGACTATGATAAAGAGATCACATTAAATGTTGTTGTAGATGGATGGTTTCTGAGTAATATCCTCATTGATATAGGATCGGAGGTCAATGTTGTCACTGTAGATGTTTAACATCAAATGGGGAGGTCTGAATTATAGCCATGTTCGAATGTGTTGTATATGGAAAACAAGACAAAGGAAATCCCCAGAAGAGTCTTAAAGGATGTGGTTATCACTATTCAAGGGGCCAAGTTCACTGGAGATTTAAAATTTTGGTGCTAGCCGAGGTGGAAAAATTTCTAGCATTACTTGGACAGCCCTGGTCTTACAAAAACATTTTTTGCCTATCATTTAATAAGGGGTATATAAGTTTTGAGAACAAGGAGAAACCGGTCATCATCCCTTTGACAGATGGGAAATCAACGCCCTATACTGAGCCCTTGGGAGAAGAAGTTCTTGACATAATCTATGTGCGCTCCATCAGAGACCTTGAGATAATTCATCCTACAGAAGGAGTTATCTAGTTTGAATATGCTCAGTTTATGAGTGATACAACTAGCATGACATGTGACAATTGGGCACATGGGACTTATGAGTTAATTGGGTGATAGTTGAGAGGATCTATAACAAGGGTAACAAAGACGCACTCATTCAAGCGCATGAGAGAGAAGAGTTTCTAACTTACTCTAGGGGAGCCAACCCAGATGATTTCCTATAATAAATGGACCCTCAGTGGAAAAATATGAATGACAGAAGAGGAATGCTCATCTATAACCTACTCAGGACTGTAGAACATTGGTGGGCTACATATCGCAAGAGTCTCCTAGCATGGCGCGAGGTGAGATTCTCATTCTCTGTTACATTCTCCAGAAGCAGCACGCCCAATGTCATACAAGACTACCATGGAAAAGAATCCACCTCATTTCATATCAAAGCATGTGAGAAGGCCTGGATAGAAGCCAAAAAATCTTTACCACCTTTGTTATGGGTGCATAAGTTATATTCCACCTTATAAGGTTGTGTGCACGTGTGGTACATTCAATCAGAGACACGCCGTCAGATAGGGAATTGGCAGGAGTTAACAACTGATCTCATTCAAGATTTCAAGTATCAGAGTATCAAGGCATCATTGGATAAGGCATTACAGGTTTTCAAACACCTTACAATGGGAGATAACACCATGAAAGAAGATAGAATACTGGAGTTATTTGGTGAACATAGTTTAGAGACGTATTTTGATGAAGACGAATTTGAAGAGATAAAGGTTGAGCGCACATGCATTAAAAAAATAAAAAGGAAAAATGGTCTATATGATGGATGGAGAAGAAATGGAGAGTCTAGATGTTAACCATTGTGTAGGTACACATGAAGTCATGGATACCGTTGATGAGCAAACAGGGGCTTACCATGAGCCTTTGAAGACAAAGAAGGTTAACATTGGGTCGAAAGTGGAACCTATATCATTGGGGATTATTGGTCAGAGAAAGAGGTTTCTAAGGGGTAAGTGCACCAAGTTGATGGACAAATATAGGGTCATCCGTGGACGTCATATTGCAAAAAACAGTGAAATCTCAACTTGTAGGGATTATTAGCTATACATGCACTCTAAATTAGAAAAAATTATATGAATATGAATCGTAGAATTCGGAATCTAGTTTCTAAAATACTAATTTTTGTAAAAAATGGACAAGTTTAGCTATATTAAACACTTAAAATTATATGACTTACTTTTTTTTTTCAAAAAAATTATAAGATTGTAGTCCGTTTGCCCGCATTTTGGATGACCAAATCTTGTTATTTTTTTTTTCCTTTGGTGAAACATTAGATGTAGTTGTCTATCTTGGGATGGATTTTATTTTGTTATTTTTTTAGCAATTTTTTTTTTTATGATTTTTTCCGTGAAAGTGGTCTGAAAATATTTAGAAAATGGAGCGCTTTCCATTTGCCCGCCATAACTATATCAAAAAATATCAAAATCAATTTTTTTTTTTTTTAAGGTGTATATAATTTGTCCACGCTTGGGATGGTATAATTTTTATCATATTTTGATAAGTGAAACAAAAGTTACAGTCTTAAACGTAGACATGAACATTCACGGGAAAAAATGTCTTAAGGACCTATTGTTAGTAATAAATTATAAAATGATATTTATCTTATTCTATTCACTTTAAACACAATATTTTTACAAAGCTAAGAGTCTACCCTACGTGATGGCACCATTTTTGTGAAATTTTTTCAGTTTTTTAGCATGGTTCAAGTCTTTGGAAGAGCAGATTTGAGGTTTTTTGACCTTTTGCACTTCATAATGACCTTCCATAGCTTTGGTTGGGGAAAAACAAAGATTTTCCGAGGCTAAGGTTCGGCAAATAGCTCCGTGATCGTGGTTTTTTGTAAAAATACCGCGAACGCGATTTATAAAGCGCGATCGCGGTTTATAAAGCGCGCTCGCGCTTTATAAATCATATTTACACACATCCCAATGTCCGAATTACCATGTGATTTTTACTCTCTGACCTTACCATACGAATTACTGTGAAATTCTGTCTTTTTCCAGGCACGTTTTTTAATCACCGAAAGCAAAAACATCATGGGAGACAAAAAACGAAGTCAAAAAAGGAAGTCATTAAGTAAAAAAAACCAGACGAATTAGAGGCCAACAAAATTAAAAATGTTGAGCGAATGCGGAAACTTCGTGAATCTAGAAGAGGTTCATCTTCAATCCCAACTACTGTAAGCAATGAAGAACTAGGTAATGTTTCTACTGTCAATGTTGAAGTTGAATTAAATACTCGTGATGAAGAAGTTTTTACTGTCAATGTTGAAGAAGAATTAAATACTCATGATGTAGAAAATGTTGAAATTGAAGGAGACAATGAAAATGTGAATAAGGAAATTCATGTTGAAACTATAGACAAGCAAAATTTGACAAAAACACCTCCTAGGATTTTACATAAGAAACCTAATTTTTTGATTGAAATTGATGAAAACATTTTGAAACCAATGTCTGACAAACTTTCTGAATGAAAAATCAGAAGAAAAGCCACTGAAATTTGGGATAATCATTTTGAAATTTTAAATGATTCCCAAAGATGTCAGTTGTTGGTTAGTTTGATGAAATTGATTAAAATGAGACCTACATTAAACACCTTAGGATTGACAACATCTAACATACGTGGTCAAACCTCTACAATTGTTGAAAACCTTCATGATGCATATCACACTGTTGGTGTCAAGAGACGCACTAGGGATAGTAATATTGTGCATCGTGTACTTGCTACTAGTGTTGTAAGTGAATCAATAAAAAAACAACGTTTGATTACGCAAACAAGTCAAATGTTGCAAGTTAATCGAAAAACTCTAATGAAAGCAATTGAAAGACGTAATATCCTTCAATCACTCAATAATGTCGATTTTTGGGCATTTTCTGCTAGAGCACCGCGTAAGGACAAAAATAATTCTGATGCTATAAGAGAAGTTGTTATTAAATTTTGGCATGATAACACTAGAGTTTCACCTAATACAAGAGATGTTATAAAACGGAGAGTTGGTTCTACTAATCGTGAACCACATCCAAAGCATTTCTTAGATATGACTCAAACTCAATTTTTTCGTAAGTTTGAACAAGAGAATCTGGAAATTAAAATTAGTCAACGTTTTTTTGAAATGTTGAAACCATTCTATGTGAAAATCAACCATGCTCGCACCACTTGTTGTTGTAGGCAACATGTTGAATTTGCGATGCATTATGCTAAATTTTTACGTATTCGTTCTATTTTTCATTCTGAAACTATGTTATCTGAATGTGGTGTTCAAGTTCCACCAATATCTTCTAGGGATTTCATTCCTACTATATTTTGTGAAAAAGAAGTTGGACAATTTTTTATAGTCAGGATTGTTTAGATGGAAGTTGTAGTACATGCGGCGGATTACCTAAATTGGAAAGTTGCATCCATGAACAAATTGAAGGTACAATAGGACATAATTTAGTTGAATTTGATAAATATAAATCAGTTGCATACCAGTTGAAAGATGGAAAAGAGTCGAAACGGTGTGAGCTAGTTATAGAACAAATGCCCATTTTTCAATTTATGACAAAATTTAAGGATGAAATTGTTTATGAGTATGCGAGGCATACACATAGAGCTCGATGGTTAGATGAACAATTCAATCTATGCAAAGACACATTTCCTATTGGTACTATTGTTTCAGTGGTCGATTTTGCAGAGAATTACACATTGCAACCACAAATGGAGGTTCAATCGCAATATTACAACTCAGTACAAGTTGCCATTTTTGTGTATATAGCATTTCTACATTCTCCTGACAGTACAGAGAATGATCGAAAATTTTTAAGAGAGTACCACTTTTATATCAGTGATGATCGTACTCATTCTACTGAATTTGTGCAAGGGTGTTTCCAGTTATTTTATGGAAACTTGTGTGATAGGGACATCCACTTCAAGCAACATTATATATGGTCAGATAATTGCACGTCTCAGTTTAAGAATGCATGAATGTTTTATTGGATGAGCAGAATGCATGTCAAGATGGGTGTGCAACATATTTGGAGTTTCACTGAGGCTGGACATGGAAAAGGAGAGCATGACGGTGTAGGGGCATGTGTGAAAAGAGCTCTTGCAAGAGAAGAGTTGAAGTACAAAGATGGTGCTGAATTAAAAGATGCAAAAAGCATAGTGGAATGGTGTACTAACAACATGGCCCGAGGTTCTCAAGAAAATTCCACAATTTGCAGATTTTTTTGGTTGATAGAGGAAAAACATATTGCTAACTACGAGGATTGTATGACACTCACTGGGTCCAGTGATATGCACTCATTTTGTAGCTCAGACGCTACTTCGTGGGCCGTATGGACAAGAAAGTTGACATGTTTTTGTGCATCTTGTATCGAATTTGTCATTGCTGAGTGTGATTCACAAGAATGGGTGGAAGGATGGATTTGTAGGCCTCTAACTCCGCTTCCTAGTTATCAACCTCCACAAGCATTACAACTTGTTTCTGCAGATGAAGTTACAACATCCAAGGACTTTGAAGAAATTTTGATTTTGGTGCGACAAGGTATTTATCCAGTTATTTATTTAATTTTTGTATTGAGTTATGTCCATTGAAATTTTAATATGTAATTTAAATTTGAGTTTTTCAACCTTGGTTATTTTTTTGTAGGACATGTGTTTGCAGTAATTGCGACAGAAGACAATGAAGAAGGAACAGACTATTTCTTATGTCGTTGCATCGAGGAAAGAAAGAAGTTGACTTCTCCTATTATAGATGGCGAAGAGATTGAGTATCCTACAGGGTCAGTGGTAGTTACTGGAACTTGGCTTTGACGGTATCCATTAAAAAACTCCTCTGTTTGGGTGTTTGAAGACTTTGAGACACATAGGAAAATACTCTTATATTCACATCTAGTTCTAGCGACAAATATTCAGTTGTATAGATATCGAGGAAGACCTAATAACAAGATTCTTTGGAAGGTTCGAGAGTCAGATCATGAAGCAATCTTGTCTGCTATTCAGAGTAGATCCGATCCTGATGGTTCATTGGAATGAATTTACAATGCTCATGTCTGGTATATATTTAATTTCAAGTTTCAATTTATATAGCGTATATATATATATATATATATATATATATATATATATATATATATATAATTTTTTAGTTTAAAGATCTAGATTTAAGTTTGAATATATTTTATTTTAAATTTGTGTATTTTGTATGTCATGTATATAGATCTAGTATATGGTTTTGATTTGAAACTTAAATTTCTTTGACTAACAATTTTATGTTTAGGTTAGTGGTGCCAGAAAAGCTTCCACCTTCACGTGGTTGGTATCGTTAGTAGAGAATTTTAAATTCTTGAAGCTAAGAGAAGCTTGAACATTGTTTGAAAAAATTGTAAATTTTGAAAAGTCAAGTTTGTAAATTTTGAAAATATTGTAAATTTTGAAAATGTTGTAAATTTTGAAAAAGTTGTAAATTTTGAAAACGACTCCTCTAGGTGCCACGGAGTCCGAGTAGTCACTCGTCAAATTTGAACGATATTTTGGTCTCAGGGCTCTTAAGGGACTAAGCCCGAACGAAGTAGCCCGGAAGCAACGACCCTTTCGCGCACTGAAACACCGCCTCCTCTAGCATTCACCTGGCCACCCGGACGTGCCGGTGCAGGCGGTTTGGTGCCACGGCCCACCGTTTACAAAATACAGCGTTTGACAACCTTACACTAGCTCCAACTGCACTATTTCACACGTTTGCAAACATTAGGACAGCGAGAGCACCGAAATGAGAAGGAAAAAAATGAGAGAGGCTATTGTAGAGGGTCCGTATGCTGAGGTGTCAGATCAGACGAGGCCTCTCTAGGTGCCACGGAGTCCGAGTAGTCACTCGTCGAATTTGAACGATATTTTGGTCTCAGGGCTCTTAAGGGACTAAGCCCGAACGAAGTAGCCCGGAAGCAACGACCCTTTCACGCACCGAAACACCATCTCCTCTAGCATTCACCTAGCCACCCGGATGTGCCGGCGTAGGCGGTTCGGTGCCACGGCCCACCGTTTGCAAAATACAGCGTTTGACAACCTTACACTGGCTCCAACTGCACTATTTCGTGCGTTTGCAAACATTAGGACAGCGAGAGCACCGAAATGAGAAGGAAAAAAATGAGAGAGGCTATTGTAGAGGGGCCGTATGCTGAGGTGTCGGATTAGACGAGGCCTCTCTAGGTGCCACGGAGTCTGAGTAGTCACCCGTCGAATTTGAACGATATTTTGGTCTCAGGGCTCTTAAGGGACTAAGCCCGAACGAAGTAGCCCAGAAGCAACGACCCTTTCGCGCACCGAAACACCGCCTCCTCTAGTGTTCACCTAGCCACCCAGACATGCCAGCACAGGCGGTTCGGTGCCACGGCCCACCGTTTGCAAAATACAGCGTTTGACAACCTTACACTGGCTCCAACTACACTATTTCACGCATTTGCAAACATTAGGACAGCAAGAGCACCGAAATGAGAAGGAAAAAAATGAGAGAGGCTATTGTAGAGGGTCTGTATGCCGAGGTGTCGGATTAGACGAGGCCTCTCTAGGTGCCACAGAGTCTGAGTAGTCACCCGTCGAATTTGAACGATATTTTGGTCTCAGGGCTCTTAAGGGACTAAGCCCGAACGAAGTAGCCCGGAAGCAATGACCCTTTCGCGCACCGAAACACCACCTCCTCTAGCGTTTACCTACCCACCCAGATGTGCCGGTGCAGGCGGTTCGGTGCCACGACCCACCGTTTGCAAAATACAACATTTGACAACCTTACACTGGCTCCAACTACACTATTTCATGCATTTGCAAACATTAGGACAGTGAGAGCACCGAAATGAGAAAGAAAAAAATGAGAGAGCCTATTGTAGAGGGTCCATATGTCGAGGTTTCAGATCAGACGAGGCCTCTCTAGGTGCCACGGAGTCTGAGTAGTCACCCGTCGAATTTGAACGATATTTTGGTCTCAGGGCTCTTAAGGGACTACGCCCGAACGAAGTAGCCCGGAAGCAACGACCCTTTTGCGCACCGAAACACCACCTCCTCTAGCATTCACCTACCCACCTGGATGTGCCGGTGTAGGTGGTTCAGTGCCACGGCCCACCGTTTGCAAAATACAGCGTTTGACAACCTTACACTGGCTCCAACTGCACTATTTCGCGCGTTTGCAAACATTAGGACAGCGAGAGCACCGAAATGAGAAGGAAAAAATGAGAGAGGCTATTGTAGAGGGTCTGTATGCCGAGGTGTTGGATCAGATGAGGCCTCTCTAGGTGCCACAGAGTCTGAGTAGTCACTCGTCGAATTTGAACGATATTTTGGTCTCAGGGCTCTTAAGGGACTAAGCCCGAACGAAGTAGCCCGGAAGCAACGACCCTTTCGCGCACCGAAACACTACCTCCTCTAGCATTCACCTACCCACCCGGACATGCCGGCGCAGGCGGTTCAGTGCCACGGCCCACCGTTTGCAAAATACAGTGTTTGACAACCTTACACTGGCTCCAACTGCACTATTTTGCGCGTTTGCAAACATTAGGACAGTGAGAGCACCGAAATGAGAAAGAAAAAAATGAGAGAGCCTATTGTAGAGGGTCCGTATGCCGAGGTTTCGGATCAGACGAGGCCTCTCTAGGTGCCACGGAGTCCGAGTAGTCACCTGTCGAATTTGAACGATATTTTGGTCTCAGGGCTCTTAAGGGACTACGCCCGAACGAAGTAGCCCGGAAGCAATGACCCTTTCGCGCACCGAAACACCACCTCCTCTAGCATTCACCTGGCCACCCAGACGTGCCAACCCAGGCGGTTCGGTGCCACGAACCACCGTTTGCAAAATACAGCGTTTCCTTATTTATTTAAATTAAATTACAATGACTTGGTTGTTATGTTATCTGTTGTTGTCATCTTGTCCTTGGTAGGATGATATACATCCAGGGCTATGAGTGTGATCTAGGATGTGGTTAGTTGTATTCAGATGTGTGTCTAGAGTATGACAAAAATTAGGTATGAGTATATTTATCTAGTGGATATACGGTGCGAGATAGATCAAGAAGGTGCCTATGGTTGTTAAAACAATGCATAAATGAAGTGTATATCAAAATAAGTACAAAATTCTATATTTCCAAGTTCCCAAACCAAATTTGGGTACTAAACATTTATATCTTAATGAATTCAACACTACATGACACTTTTACTATTGCACATGTGCACCAATTAAATTACAACCCTTTTGATCAGAATATTTTAGTGAATTTTATATATTAAAGATATCCTAAAAATTGACACAAATACACATTATATCCAGCATGGTGTTCTATATGGCATGGCATGGTGTTATATCCTAAGTAAATTGTTTCTCTCATATTTGTTTATCAGATCAAATTTATAGCCTTACATCACACCACTTTTTGTTAACATAGTAATATAATTGGTTTGAATTGAGCATCCAATATTATAAATAAGGTGTGGAAGTTATGGAATCAATATAATAATTCATATTTTTAGAAGTGACATGTAAACAAAATAAAAAACTAGAGAAAAATAATGAGAAAAATAAAAAGTAATCAACCTACAAAAAATATCCAACATGTAAAACTACAAGTGATTGAAGAGAGGGAGAGAAGCAATATTTCTCACATTTAAAAAATATCCAACATGTAAAACTACACATTTATTGACTATGCTTAAAGCATATTTCTCACTCCCAAATTCTAAGTCCGCCATTTCATTACTTTTTCTTCATGTAAATTGGTACCGTCAAGAATCAATGCACGTTATACATAGCACATCTCTAGTTACTAATACTTAAGTTGGCTTGATATAGAGCTAACAATATTGTTTTAGTTTGAAAAATAAAAATTCAAAATGCCCATGGCACGAAATATACCACAAATAATAATCAGAAAGATACTAGAAAATATATAACTAGAAGTAATACACTAAATCCACCAAACAGAGATCAAAACCCACTTTCTCAGAGTTAGCAATAATACCAAAAATAACCAAATTTATAGCCTTATTTAACCAACACACATGGATATATATATATATATATATATATATATATATATATATATATATATATATATATATATATATATATATATAAGAATCAAATAAAGTGTGCTCCAGACGCGCACGTCTCTGAAAATATATATGTACATGTATAAGTTCATAATGTATGTATACATCTCGAACTAAGCACGTGTCATAATGTACATATGGGACCACATGCGGTCGCAAAAGGCTAGATATATATACAATGGACTGTGAATAGATGTACTCATGACCACATATATGTGGCATCCAAGTGGACTATAAATCTACTCATGAAACATCTTCCCTCTCTTCGCCCTGCTAGAAGTAGCACGTCCACAACCTGGGGATGTAGTGGAGGGAGATGCCACTACGGATTTTCATCTGTGTGGTCCTAGGTGTCTCCAAGCATGCCTGCAACCTAACCTGCACATTCATAAACAACAAGTTTTTAAACACCCAAAATTTTTAAAATACCTTCAAAATTTAGAAACTTGTACAATTTAGTTAAAATGCATGTGCAATCTTACCGCAATGTCATGATCCCTATCGATTTTTTGTTGACGCGTCGCAGGGACAACAATAGACTCACGAGGGGTAAGCTACATACAAATAATTAATTTTCAAATTAATTATTTCACACATATATATACCTACAAAATTTGATATTGTAGATTTAAGTTTAATAAGAAATAATGAACCTCCAAAATTTAACAATTTAAAAAATTGTGTACCTCGGTTAGTGGATTTGCAGATGCTATGGCAGTATCTACAGCAGCCTCCAAAGTCTGCATATGTGGAGGAGTCTCTGTAGCAGTCATAAGCTATACAAAAAACATGTACAAATCAATTTATTAAAATCTACTTAAGAGCTATACAAAAACATTATAATCATATTTAGTTACATCAAAGAAAGAATAAAAATACATTATGCAAATTTATCTTCTATTTAGGCTACGCTCCGAACGAAGTAGCCCGGAAGCCAATGACCCTTTCGCGCACCGAAAACACCCCCCTCCTCTAGTCATCACCCTGGCCCACCCAGACGTTTGCCAAAACCCAGGCGGTTCGGTTGCCACGAAAACCACCGTTTGCAAAATCAGCGTTCTTTATTTATTTAAATTAAATTACAATGACTGGTTGTTTATGTTATCTTTGTTGTTAATCTTGTCCTTGGTCGGATGATCTACTCCAGGCTATGAGTGGTGATCTAGGATGTGGTTAGTTTGTATTCAGATGTAGTGTCTGGTAGTAGAGTATGACAAAAAATTAGGTTAGAGTAATTTTATCTAGTGGATTTACGGTTTGCGGAGATAGGATCAAGAAGGTTGCCTATGGTTGTTAAAACACTGCATAAATGAAGTGTATATCAAAATAAGATACAAAATTCTATATTTCCAAGTTCCCAAACCAAATTTTGGGTACTAAACATTTATATCTTAATGAATTCAACCACTACATGACACTTTACTATTGCACATGTGCACCAATTAAATTACAAACCTTTTGATCAGAATATTTTAGTGAATTTTATATATTAAAGATATCCTAAAAATTGACACAAATACACATATATCCAGCATGGTGTTCTATATGGCATGGCATGGTGTTATATCCTAAGTAAATTGTTTCTCTCATATTGTTTATCAGATCAAATTTATAGCCTTACATCAACACCACTTTTTTGTTAACATAGTAATATAATTGGTTTGAATTGAGCATCCAATATTATAAATAAGGTGTGGAAGTTATGGAATCAATATAATAATTCATATTTTTAGAAGTGACATGTAAACAAAATAAAAAACTAGAGAAAAATAATGAGAAAATAAAAAGTAATCAACCTACAAAAAATATCCAACATGTAAAACTACAAGTGATTGAAGAGAGGGAGAGAAGCAATATTTCTCACATTTAAAAAATATCCAACATGTAAAACTACACATTTATTGACTATGCTTAAAGCATATTTCTCACTCCCAAATTCTAAGTCCGCCATTTCATTACTTTTTCTTCATGTAAATTGGTACCTCAAGAATCAATGCACGTTATACATAGCAATCTCTAGTTACTAATACTTAAGTTGGCTTGATATAGAGCTAACAATATTGTTTTAGTTTGAAAAATAAAATTCAAAATGCCCATGGCACGAAATATACCACAAATAATAATCAGAAAGATACTAGAAAATATATAACTAGAAGTAATACACTAAATCCACCAAACAGAGATCAAAACCCACTTTCTCAGAGTTAGCAATAATACCAAAATAACCAAATTTATAGCCTTATTTAACCAACACACATGGATATATATATATATATATATATATATATATATATACTATATATATATATATATATATATATATATATATATATAAGAATCAAATAAAGTGTGCTCCAGACGCGCACGTCTCTGAAAATATATATGTACATGTATAAGTTCATAATGATGTATACATCTCGAACTAAGCACGTGTCATAATGTACATATGGGACCACATGCGGTCGCAAAAGGCTAGATATATATACAATGGACTGTGAATAGATGTACTCATGACCACATATATGTGGCATCCAAGTGGACTATAAATCTACTCATGAAACATCTTCCCTCTCTTCGCCCTGCTAGAAGTAGCACGTCCACAACCTGGGGATGTAGTGGAGGGAGATGGCCACTAAGGATTTCATCTGTGTGGTCCTAGGTGTCTCCAAGCATGCCTGCAACCTAACCTGCACATTCATAAACAACAAGTTTTTAACACCCAAAATTTTAAAATACCTTCAAAATTTAGAAACTTGTACAATTTAGTTAAAATGCATGTGCAATCTTACCGCAATGTCATGATCCCTATCGATTTTTTGTTGACGCGTCGCAGGGACAACAATAGACTCACGAGGGGTAAGCTACATACAAATAATTAATTTTCAAATTAATTATTTCACACATATATATACCTACAAAATTTGATATTGTAGATTTAAGTTTAATAAGAAATAATGAACCTCCAAAATTTAACAAATTTAAAAAATTGTGTACCTCGGTTAGTGGATTTGCAGATGCTATGGCAGTATCTACAGCAGCCTCCAAAGTCTGCATATGTGGAGGAGTCTCTGTAGCAGTCATAAGCTATACAAAAAACATGTACAAATCAATTTATTAAAATCTACTTAAGAGCTATACAAAAAACATGTATAAATCAATATTTAGTTACTCAAGAAAGAATAAAAATACATTATCAAATTTTATCTTCTATTTAGGCTAAATACATAGGATCTATAAATGTTAGCACGGAGGCCATCTATCTTCATAATATTTTGACAAAATTTTGTATTTAATCTAGGTAACCCATAGTCATCTTCTATGACAATTAGAGCATCATTCAAATTTGAAGAACTTTTAAATCTAACATCACCAGACCAAACATATAGATCAGACGAAGAGTAGACTAGAGTTGTATATCCTTGGTGGGCAAGTGTGTTGCAAATATATAGATTATAATGCACTATTTATATGTATTTGTGTCCAAAGGTAGTTGAGTTTGAGTTTTGGTGCACGAGCCTAGAGGATCCTACTTGTGTGTTATCCCTTTGGAAATAAAGAACATAACCTCCTTCCACCTTGCTGGCTTAGAGATCTTTATTTCGGGTTTTTATGTCCACGGAATTGTCCACCAACTTCGTGCACTTACCCTATCAAGCGGTTGGGAGTCTGACTACCCAGGGTGGTCTAGCATCAAACACACACATATTTTTCTCCTTTGGTTTTTTAATGCTTTGATGAAGGGTTTTGTAAGTTATTAGGGTTTCTACTTTACTTTTGATCATTATAGGTCATCTCGATGTTGTGTGAAAAAGAGCAACACAATGATCACACAATTTCTAAACAAGCAAAGCACTAGAAAGTTGAGAGCTCAACTACCTTATGATCTAAGACTGTAAATTCCTTGTATTAGACTGTACAACTACTACATAGACCATACATATCATGTATGGTCTTGAACCTACATGTTTTCTAGTTCTATAATCTTCTTTGTAGAATCTAAAGTCTTATCTTCTCCTGCTCCGCTACCTGTCACATCTAGCTCATCCTAGAATCTTCCTAAACAAGCTAAGTTTCTCTCCCCTCTTGTATATTGATAAAGTTATTGTTTATCACTTAGTCCATTTCAAGTTGGAATGAATTATTTTTTTCATGCTTAATTGATGTTGGAAGTTAATTAGATAATAATTGTCTACCTGTTTATAATCCTTGTACCTTTTTTAGTAGAAATTTTAAATAAGGGTATAAATATGACCAATACATTATAGCTCCTCAAACCCATTATGAGGTGTGGCATAATATATAATAGAATACAAGCCCTTGATTCATCCCTCACACATGGAAACATGCACAAATTTAGCTCATGTTTGATCTATGGGAAGAAACATGGATAACTTCAAACTGGTAGTTTGTTGTTGTTATGGGTACTCTTAAGGAATCAAATGGTCCAATGTTTCTTCTTAATTTTATTAGAGTGAGAATAGAGGATCCTTGAATTTTCCAAGGTCACCCTACTAGGTTTTAGTGAATGAATATTTATATATGACCAATCGTTAGATTTCTTACTCAACAAACCTAAAAGTACTACCTAGGTTGACTAAGCCAAGTAACCCTTTTGAAAAAGTTAATATTAGAAGTGTATAGGATAGGTTCGTAGGGGGTGGATAGGTTGGAGTTTAACTTATCCTAAACCTACAAACATGTCCATGATGTCTAATAAATTAGGTCTGAGACACATGGAGGATTATGCATATGTTCAATAACATGTGCAGTGATTTGTGAGGGGTTGGGATGGAGAATACTTGTTATCTAGTAGAAGCGAAGTGGATATCGAGTGAGACATTTCCTTAAGTTGTTCAAGTTATGTGTGAATGAGATATATATCATTATAGTTGTAACACACGTCATGTTTCCAAGTGTTGGGAATACATTTAGGTACTACAAATTACCCCCATTTCAATATAGTATTGATAAATGTTGGATTAATAGATAAGAAACAAGTAAATACAAACCTCACTTCTTGATCATACACTGATGTTGTAAATTCTTAAATCTCAGTACACCAATCCATATAAAACATATAATCATATGGAAAGGACGCATAGATTTTTTTAGATAAAGGGTACAAGAGGATTTAATAACCTTTTTTACATTTCTTCATCACTCTTATCATTCATTTTGATTACGAGTTGATCGCTTCCACCTTGTCAAGTATCTTTTCCTTCGTGACTCATGGTGTTACATATCTAGAGGTAGTTATTGAGAATCAAGATATAGTCTAGGTAAATAAGTAGATATGGGAAGATATCATTTTACATTGGATTGAGAAGTTCATCATGTACAAATAATATACCTATGACAGTGCAGTACGTGTCATTATTTTGGATGTTGGGAACATGTAGACCATGTGTATCCAGTTTAGTACTACAAACGAGACATAAGGGAATTTATCAACTGGCCCGAGAGGATCAAGAAGATCAAGAGGATTGGGTCAGTAACCACCTAGAAAAAATACTTATGAGATTTCTATTTCTGGATCTAGAGGATAGGGTCCACATCCATAATAATCACTTAATAATCCTCTTCACCTAAAGTAAGCACCTCAAGTCTATTATGACATGTATCTCCAATTACAAAAAATTTAGAGGTATTGAAAATGCAGAAGAGCATGTGTACAAGTGTGAGATACTATGGTATTCTAAGCAAATTACAACTTTATATATGGTAGCTGTTGTATGTATTTTATATACGTTGAGTATAAGAAAGAGAAACTCATGTACACAGAGGTCCAAGAATTAGAAACAAAGTGTTTAAAGAGATTTGTAACTAACCTGCGTAAAACTCATGCGAGGCATGCCAGTAGCTTCAGTTCCCTGAGCAGATGATGACCCGCCAGGCTCCTTTGTATAAAAGAGAAAAATATTAATACATGTACAACATACATGTGAAACAACTTATAATAATAATCTAGTGCAATTAAATGATTTATTAAAAATGTAAGTTTGTACAACTTGAAACTTACGTTTGAAACACGTCCAACCGCAGTAGCTAGCATGTCAACACCGGATGTTTCCTTCACCAGCTCTTGCTATTTAAAATAAAATAAAAAATTAGTTTTTTACATGTATGTACATGACGTACAATCATATATATATTAATATCTCAAACATGTGAATTAAACTATTGTACATATATATATTATTTAAATTTATTTAAAATTTATCTGTGAAAGACCAATATCAGTGGCTCCAGTTCCAAAAACATTCCCCAGCATCTCATCTATAGAAAAAAAATCCTGTGAACCAGCAAATGATGTCTCACCTGTAGTGCATATGGCACCACATGATCCACAGTGGTGTGGTGCACTAGAACTGGCGCCTCCACCAACATCACTGGATGCAATCTGGGTGCTATGCTGGGTGAGAGTGTCAGTGAGCTCCCTCAATGCATGCAATGTATCAATCTCCACAACCTCCTTCACTGTAGGAGGGATAACTGAAGGCAGTGGGGGTTTTGGGACATGGGGGATCCTAGGCTAACCTACGCATGCACCAGGTCTGCTCTGTGCAGAGCCACCTCCTCAACCAAAAAAGTCTGAAAATTCAAAATAATTCGGGACCTCATTGAGCACAAACTCACAATATAATTTCTTCAACAAATAAAGAGGAACCTCATTGTTGTTGCATGGTGGATAATCAAAAACCATCCACCATCGGTCCCAAAAATTGTTTTTGATTCTATCATCATGGCACCAATGGATTGGGAACCGTTTGCAAGTAACTGCAGGGGGGGCATTGGTTCTAGGGTCGGTAAATAATGCACAAATGAGGTCTTTTCCAATTTTTTTGTCTTTGACGGCCGCATGAGATAGTTTATCCGCATACCACCGCCTACAGTCACTTCTAAAGGTGTTCCATCTATGTATTTGGTTGGTTGCAGACTCGACTTCACCAATCAATGTTTGCAATGTATTGGCTAAAGTCATGCGGGATGGATTTGTAGCATGATTTTGTCTTATAGTTTGAATTAGGTTCTCAATGACAATTTTATTTTCTTGGATTCTTCCAATGATATTATCTTGCATTCCTGTTGGCTCAGTGGGGACAGAAGGAGCCATAGGGGCGGATCTATGTTTGGAGGAGGGTTTTGAGGAATGTTCGGAGGGTTTTGAGGAATGTTCAGTGGGTTTTGAGGAATGTTTTGACGGTTTGCACGAGCCCGAGCTTGCCGACCAACTGATAAAACAATAAAATTGTATACATAAACAAACAATTCACAAAACCCATGAAAATGCCAAAAAAAACCTAAAATGCAAAAAAAACAACCTAAAATGCGAAAAAATGATTACAATTGGGGACTTACCTCCTCGTCTTGGCAGCATGGTTGAATCTATCGCTATCCAGAAGTCCGATGAGCAATTTTGAGATAGTATTGAAAGTGCGAGTGAAAAACGTTTAGGAAAAGTCGCGGTTCGAAATGAAAATTAGGAAAATAACGAGTCACGGGACTGTTAAATTTTGTCTCAGAGTTCCGCGATCGCGGTTTATAACCACGCTCGCGGTTATAAACCACGATCGCGGAACTAGGTTCGGTAATTACCGAACCTAGAATTCAATAACCGCGATCGCGGTACCTTTATTTCGGGTTTTTATGTCCACGGAATTGTCCACCAACTTCGTGCACTTACCCTAAGATCATTGACCTCTTACACGAGTTTCAGGATTTGTTCCCATGCGGGTACCATGAGCTCAAAGGAATCCACCACTGCTTGGGGGAAACGAGGATCAAGTTGAAGGAAGGTGTGTGCCCAATTCGGAAGAGACTGTATTGGATAAATCCAAACTTATACATACAGGTCAAGGAGGAGATAAACAATATGATAGCATCAGGAATCATTAAGGCCATGGAGGAATCAGAATGGGTGAGTCCAATGGTCATAAGCATTAAGAAGGATAGAAGGATAAGGATCTATGTTGATTACAGGGACTTGAATGCAGTATGTGTCATCGACCCTTTTCCAACCCCTGAAGAAATTTTGGAAGGAGTAGCTGAGCGCGAGGTCTATTCTTTTACGGATGGATTCTTAAGGTACCATCAAGTTAGAATTGGAAAGGAAGACTAGGAGAAGACAAATTTTTCCACTGAATGGGGACTTTTTTCCTATGTGGTCATGCCTTTAGGGCTGAATAATTTTCTTGTTCTGTTCTCACGCATCGTGGTACAAGCCTTCCAGGACTTCAGCCATAAATTTCTTCAGGTCTACCTATATGACTGGACTGTGTATGGGTTGGTAAAAGACCATTGTGACAATTTGAGGCTGATGTTTGAGAGATGTCGGTAGTTGAGGATATCCCTCAACATTAAGAAATGTGTCTTTGCTACTCCATTTGGAACCATGTTGGGGCATATTATATGTAAGGAAGGCTTGCTGCTGGATCCCGCTAAGGTTGCAGTTATTATGAGATTGGAGGAGCTTATCATTCAGAGTGCTCTATGTAGATTCCTTGGGTATATAGGGTATTACAAGAAATTTATTAAGGGATATGTAAATATCACCGCACCCTTAGAGGAATTTATTAAACAAAAGAGTTCATTTCACTAGGGAGTGGCACAACAGAAGGCGTTTGACACATTAAAATATAGGCTTGTCAGTGTGCCCATATTACGATTTCTTTCTTAGGATAAGCCTTTTCATGTGAATGTCTATGCCTCAGGAACAACCATTGGAGCAGTACTGGCACAACTTGGTGAGGGGGTTGTTGATCACCCATTGTGTTTTTTCAGTAGGAATTTGACACCAGCAAAATGGAATCACAAAACTAGTGAGTGCGAGACACTTTCAATGATCTACGCACTGCATAAATTCAAGCAGTATCTGCTAGCAACACCATTCATATTCTACATGGACCACGTGAAACTGAAATACTTGGTGAACAATCCTATTCTACAAGGATGCATATGTCTTTGGGTCCAATTATTTCAAGAACTTGAGTTTTCAGTTGTAGTAAAACCAGGAAAGAGTAGTTCAAGACACGATCATCTATCAAGAATTGACTCAGGGGAGGATGCGCAGAGCATAGAGGATACCATGCCAGACGTGAAACTATTTAGGTTGCGGCACAAACCCTCTAATGTAGAATGTGTTGTAGTGTCTCTTAAAGTGGGTGTGGCACCGGAAGCAATGCAGGCTTTGGAGGAAAATTAGTTGGCTATTCACGTCGTGCCTTACATATTGATTAGTGTATATTTTTACAAGTTAGGCCATGATGAGATTCTGCGCCGATGTGTATTATAACATGACCACATTACAATCATGGAGGAAGCACATGGTGGGTTTGTACAACGACACTATGCAGGAAATGCAACCGCCCAGAAGAATCTACTTTGTAGAGCTTTGGTGGGAAAGTATCTACTAGGATTGTATTTAGTTTTGCAAGGCCTGTGACCGTTACCAACTCCTTGGAAAACTTGGAAGGAGGGATGAAATGCCCTTTTGACTGATATTCAATGCTTAACCATTCGAAAAATTGGCAATTGAATTTGTAGGACCAATTTCTCCTATTGCGTGAAGGACTGGCTTGCGTTACATCATCACTTTCACTAATTAGTTGAAAAAATGGGCAGAGGCAACAACTACAATGGATTGCACAACATCGACAGTAATGATATTTTTATGGGAAAACATGATCAGCATGTATGGATGTACATTGAGTTTAACAAGTGATAGGGGTACACATTTTCTAAATGAAATGGTCAGGATTCTATTGCAAGAGTTTATGGTAGCCCATCACAAGACCACCCCTTATCACCCGCAAGCGAATGGGGTTGCTAAAGAATTTAACAAGATACTAAGTCACACATTAACTAAGATTTATGATATTGGTAGACAAGATTGGGATGATAAGGTATTAGCCATTCTATGGGCATACAGAAAAACCTACAAGAGATTGAACAAGGCCACACCGTTTCAATTGGTGTTTGGCACGGAATCTATTTCGCCAATTGAATTCATGTTACCATCGATGCATATAATGCATGCAGGAGGATTAGCTGATGAACAAGTACTTGAAGAGAGAATTGATAAGTTAATGTAGTTAGACAAGAGGTGATCACTTGCTAGATGGAGTCAAAAGACTGAAAAGGCCATAAAAAAGGCATGGCATGATCATCATATCAAGAACAAACAATTTGCACTTGGGCAGATGGTTTTGTTGTATGATTCCAAGTTTTTGTGCCATCTTGGGAAATTGAAAGTCCACTAGTTGGGCCCATAAAACATCTCGTACATCCTTGATTCAGGTGAATTTCAGTTACAAGCACTAGATGGGACTAGGTTACTAGGCCATTTTATATGGAGTAGGCTGAAGTTCTACTATAAATATGTCTTCCCATTTTAATTGGAGTAGGTTGATGGTGTATTCTTTAACAGTTGTTGCCCATTGGAAACATGATCCTTCAATTAGGCATTAAAAATCGTCATTTCCCATTTTGTGGGTGATTTGAAATTGTTATGCATCTTTTTTGGATTTTTCAAAAGACCAAAAATCCTTATGGGATTGCATTCATGAATTCTCTTATATATTTTTTATCATGAATAGTGTCTTAGAAAACACATTTTGTTAGGAAATTGGTTAGGCTTACCTATCACTTTCACCCAATTTTGGCATTCTTTCAAAGTGAAAATCCTTTTCTTCATTTGGAAAGAGGGAAGTCCATTTCTTTTTCTCATTTTGTTATTTATTGCTATCTTTCATCTTTTAACAAAGTGATAATTGTGTCTAATTTTTTTCTATAGATTCAATTGGAAATAAGGAAGGTAGCACTAGAAGTGGATCACTTTCATAACCTGATATATCACTAGAAAAATTCCTGTTGGAATATTGCTTGTGTTTCACTACCCCCTACAATTTGGGATCCCTCTCTAAGGGAAAGAGGTTTTCAATGCAGACAATCACACCTCTTCTCACACAACCATTTAGGTGGGGCTTACAACCTCTCTTCTCCACCTCCTCGATGAAGGTGAGTGTAGGGCTCGCCACCACCTCGCCACAACAAATCACTTCCATCGTTGGATACCAACTAGTTCCCTCAGATAGCATTGACCATTTTTCCACCCTGGGGAAGGAAAATACAATTAAAGAAAAAAAGGGCGGCGTTGAAGCCACTGGCACTTGCTAGGAACCTACTCCTAAAGGCCAATACATTTGAGGTGGTTGTCAAGGAAACCTCGATGATAAAGATCCTCCACCTTCAATTGTATTCATAGTTGCGGCCTACTGATTTTATTAATGCGATCTTTTAAATGGTTTGTTTTATGTGGGAAGATTTTTTTGTTTCTTGTACCATCATGTGTGTTTGGACTTGAGTTGGTCTTCCATACCACCCACCTTTTTTGTGAATATTTGTACTAATTTTTTATTGTAATATAAAAACTATTTCGTAAAACAAAAACTCTAAATTAAATGTAAGGCAAAATTATCAACTATATTACAAATTTTAAGTTATAATTTTAACGATTTTTGAAAATAATATTTATAAACCTTTGGTGTAGCTGAATGTGAGTGGGTGTGTATATAAAACTATTGTAGATTATTATTTCAGCTATGCAATTTATTCTTGACATAAAACATAAAATCTTTCAAATAATTTAATTTTTTATCCCAATGATTGAAAATTAATTAGTATTTTTTTCCGGGGTTAAAAATAACAATATATGAAACTATAAACACATAGCTGGGATTCTATTTTCACTCTTATTTATAAACTGGAAATTTTCATGATAACGAGTACAAAGACTTTGGAAGTGAAATTTGATAAAAGAAAATTTACATCTTAAAATACTGTGATAAACATGGCCACAAAACCATATTTCGGAGATCAATGACAAATAAAAGTTTCAAAACAATGTAAGCCATCAAGTTCAAGAGCTAATACGACTCCTTGTTTTAAATTTGTCTGTCTGGATATCTTATTTTCATCATACCCCAATTCCCCCGCCTTTTCCTTTAAGCAGCCATCAATCTGACAACGTTTTGAAATTGCACTTTTCTGCATATAGAAAATATACTTCCATCAATAAAAATGAAACAATAATCATAGCCAGAAAAAATATTATAAACACATGATTAATAACTTCTACTTACTTCCTTGTGGATATAAGCTCCAGCTGCTGCAGCAGCAGCTGTAAGACAACAATTACAAATTTTGCCATCTTATGTTAGGATTTCCTTCAATTGCACTAACGAACTTTCAATGACTTTAAGGATTAATATGAAATTTTCTCATTGAAAAGTAATGTTATATAGACTTTAATAATTAAAATTGACTATAGAATTTTCACATTAATTCTACTATATATAGAAACGACATCATGTAGGTTTTCCTAAATATAATAGAGTTTACAATAATAGTCTTCGAGCGCTCTTTGCAAATTGAGTGCACATTGAGAGGAGAAAAATACATTCACTTTTTTTTTCCCAGCAAGTAATATATATATATATATATATATATATATAATTTAATTATTAAAAAACGATGGACTTTCTGTAAGATAAGAATTTATTTTTTAAAAACAGTGAATGATTAAGGAAACCCGTAATTTTCTGCATGTTCCTTTAAATGTTTTATGTTAGGGAAAAAACTTATTAATAAAAATATAAGAAAACTCCTAGTTGTCTACACGTTCATTTAAATTAAGGAAAAAGAAGATTATTAAAAAAAGAAACAATTAGAAGAGAACACTTTGTCAAAATTCTTGGCAACAGTATAATTAATCTATTATTAGTTACTACCAATTTTTTTAAATATAAATATAATAAAGTAAACGAACTTGCTTGATTTCTTTTTAATATAATACTGTGGAAGACATTCTATGACAATATATTTCAACACATAAATATAAATTGAATGAATGATAATCTTAGGAGAAGAGGAGAAGCGGAGAAATGGCGAGAATGAAGTATTCTGAAACGCTGCCAGAAGAAATTGAGAGAGATATTCTGCTAAGGGTTTCATATTTACATTATTACAAGCTTAAGGCTGTATGTAAAAGGTGGAAAATTGTTTTGGAAAGTTCGGAATTCTATAAAAACAGGAGTAGCCAAGGAACATGTGAGAATTTAGTATGTTCGCTGGAGGGATTTGCAGGCGGTGATAGAATAGCTATGTATGACCCAATCCATAACACATGGGGTTGGTCCTCTGGCATGCCTACCAGGTACAGAGTTACACAACATTCCCATTGTTTTTCTTGGAGAGAAAAAGTATTCGTGATAGGTTTAAGATTTAATGGTATGCAAACCGCAAGAATTTTGATTTTTGATTTTATCTCTTTTGCATGGAAGGTTGGTGCCCGGATGACCAGCGATTTTATAACTCTGTTTGCATGTTCTGTATCCCCTGAAGGACTGGTTTACATAGCAGGAGGATATAATCAAAAATACCAGGTTATGTCTCAGGCAGCAGTTTATAATATAGAGGAAGACAAATGGAAGACTCTTCCATACATGCGTGGAAATCCACGTCACTGTGATGGAACTTTTTTCGGTGGCATGTTTTACGTGAGAAATCAGGGTTATGCTGTAGTGGAGAGATTCGATCCAGAGACACAAGCGTGGACTATTTTGCGGTATGATCCACAATATTTCCGATCTATATTCGAGGTAGTCGGTGGCTTATATTCCATATGTTGGGAATGGGAAACAAGTACGAAGAAATATGACTGGGAAAAAAATGCGTGGAAGGCAGCAGATCCTTTTCCAGAGAAAGTTGTATTTTTTCATTCAACAGTGGCAGGCAATGGAATTTTCATGACCGGGAATAGTTACAACTCGACAGGTCAGATGAGTGGTCCAGTTTTTTATATGTATAAACCTGGAGCTGTGATTTCAAGGTGGAATCTCATTAGGAGGCCTACAAGCTTGGGCAGAAAGTTATTTCATCAGCTTGCTACCATCAAGATCTGATTCAATGTTTTTTACACAAATAAGCTTAAAAATATAGTATCATTGTTTTCATGCAAAATAGTTTAATTGTCCAAAATAAATAAATTATTTTATTGATTTGTATTTCTTGTAAAAAAAAACAAAATATATATATATAGATATATATAATTTGTTATTTTTCTATTGCGAAGTTTATTTGTCTTAAAATATATGTTTAACTCAAAATCAATTTTGAAAACCATAAAAATCATGCAACAATAATAAAAATGTTATATAACAAATTTCCATAGCTTTATATTCCACTGAACATATATATTGGGTGACTATAGAAATTACCTAAAAATAGCAGACTTAGATGGGGCATTCTATAATTACTCTTTAATATAGATATAGCCCGCCGTCTATTCGGTGCTTTATAATTTCCATATTCACTTAATATATGAGTTTTTCCAAATTATAAAAACATTAAAAAAAGAGTTTAGTCGTTCAAGTTTCGTCAATTTTTTAAAAACAAAAAAGTGTCCATAAGTAGTGCGTTATTAATTAATAAGTTTAGAGCTAATTTTTTTTTATGAAACGACTATATTATAATTTTCTTATGTGTATATTAAAAAGTATATTTATTTTTATGTATGTAATAAAATGTATGACGAACAATTGAAAAATAAGCAATTGAGTATAGCAATGATATTGGTGAAGATTTTTAAGTACTTTTTGAATCAATAGTGTACTCTTTTAATTTGTTCAAGTTCTTATTATTTTAAATCAATGTTTAGTTTTAGAAAAATTATAATATATAAGGGTTCATTTTTAGAACTTTTTAGAATTAATTAGTCTATTTTATATTTGCTTCCGTATTTCTAATGTATTAGCAATACTTTTAGTTTGTGAATACAAATTCTATAATTAAACTACTGGAAACAAAGTGTTTTAAGAGTGAGTTATTGAAATCCCTATTAAAGGTCAAGTGAATCTCCTCTTAATAAAAGGGATCTACAGTTCTAAAAGTCTAGAGAGGTTCTTAGAGCATGTGGTGTCTTTAAATTAATTATTGATGGTTCCTCTAGAGGGAACCCATGTTATGTCTTAAGAGAATTTTTGAGCTCCTAAATTCAATTTGCTTTGTTTCATTTATATTATCAATGTTGAGGGTATGGCCTTCATCAAAGGTCTCCAACTAGTACAAAGTTTTAATATTGATCAAATAATTATTAATGAATATTCTATGGGTATGGTTTAGGCCATACAATCTATAAATTTGAAGACTTTTAGGATTGATAATATACTTTATTAGGATAACCACCTTCTCATTTGTATCTTTAGAGGGGAATCCTATAATGCCCACTTAAAACAACCACTTGAGACCCAAGAAAAAACTAGGATTAGTTAGGAAAATTATGGAATAATTTTTTTTGTTTAAGAGTATCAGCAATTAGGTTACAAGGCAACAGTTAGCACAATAAGTATTAAGATCAACTGCAAGGAATGATTTACTGAATTTCCTTTTACATTTAATAATAACAAAACACAAGTTCAAAACAAGGGATAAGATTAACCACTTAGGTCAGGAGAGTAAATTCTCACTCAGCCACTCTCTAACTGACTCACAAGGTTCAACTTGATTTTTCACAAAATAAATGTCATCAAAACTTCCCTAAATCATGCCCATTGGATATGAAATTTTCTCACCTTTCCAACGGTATAAAGAAGTCCTCCTAACTCCTTATATTTTGCAAGATATGAGACGATGGACTTTGGGGGAGAAATTTTCCCAAGGGATAGTCCGCGGGCCTAGGGAGGAAACTTTTCCCCATGCACTGGCCGGTGGGTCGAGGAAGAACTCTACGGATTTTCTCTCCTTTGGCGCAAAAGTGAAAATCACCTTCGCCCGCCCGCGAGCGTGGTGAGGGAGACACGTGTCGCGCCCTGGTTGGTTGGGAGAGACGATGGGCCGACGGAGCGGGTTAGGACTTTGAGTCCTTTTGGTGAAAAGAGTTGAGGGATCAAATTTCCCCGTGCTAGTGCCGACACCGAAGGTGCCATGTGTCGCATGATGATTGGCGTAGGAAAAAAAAGGACAGGCGAGGGAGGCGAAAAACTTAGGATTTTAGAGTTAAAAGCACAAGGGAGGAATTTCGGGCACGCCTCTGCCGATGGCAAGGAGTTGCCACATGTCACGATCTCATTGGTCACGGGTGACGGGGTGGCGGGGAAGAAAGATGATTTTTACCAAAACAAACTCAAAACTTCAAAGGCAAGAAAAATCCCATGCCTCCACCAAGCCGTAGGCTGCCACATGTCGTCACGTGATTCGATGCGGATGGTGGGGTGATGGGGAAAAGGTTGGATTTTTGCCCAAGGCAAAAATCAAAGTTTCCAAGGGAAGAATTTCTCCGCTTTCCCCAGAGAATCCGGTTAACACCACATGTCATCCAATGAGAGATGGACTTATGAGACCATTGGGGAGAGAAAAGGGAGTTTGTGAGGCATCCATTTGGTGGGAGCGTGATTGGGAGTTTCATCTATGGGGAGTTAAAAGGAAATCATGGTCATATTGTTGCATACTTGCAAGGGAGAGATAAGGATATTGTGTTGTTTGTTGTGTGCACTTGTAGACTAAGGGTGAAAATCCCACTTCACTTGGGAGGAAAAAGAAGGTGTTTTCCCATAGTTCATGCTCCATTTTGTTTGGTATCAAACCTATGTATTTTTTGAGAAGTTATAAAACTTGTTGAGTATGTCATTTTAGTTGTGTTGGATATTTTGAAATGTATATTGTTCGTGGAAGCCATGTTTGTTGAAAGGTTGTTAAATGTTTCTCAAAATCTTTCATGGTTCTTTGGTTGGGGCTTGGGGGCCATTAAGGGGATGAATTCTCCTCTTAATGGATTAAAGGTTGGGCAGAGATCATTTCCTATTCCCCCTTACTTTGTATTGTGATCCTTTTTGTAGTAATATTGAAGAGTGTAAGATAGGAGATACCTTTGGGAGAAGACATGCAAATGGAGACTTCTATTTTGGCCTTGTTGAAAGATTTTATGTTGTAAATTGTTCATTGTATTATTCCCACTTTGAGTGGATGATTGTAAATTTATAAGCTTGAAAGAAAGTTATCTTATTACTTAGAAATCCCTATATTTTCTAAACTCTTTTAAGAGTGTTTGTATGAGAAATTTATCTTTTCAAATGTGTTAGTTTTGTAAAAGTAAATTACGAAGTTTTACACTGTTTTGGTAAAGTGGAAATTTTAAAATAATTTGAAATTAAAATGCATCTCTCTTAATGGAAGTTATTTCAATATTTCCAAATTGTGATAGTATTCATTTTAAAAGAAATGATAATTTTGTTAAAATGCACTTGCTAAGAGAAAAGGGTTGTCATTTGAGTGTTGAAGAAAAGAAAGGAAAAGTTACTATTGATCTATTGAATGAAAGATATATGATTTCCTTTCATAAGCTTGAATAAATCTTTAGTTGCATTTTAGTCAAGCTTATGAAAGGAAAGTATATGGTTAAAAATTTCTTTTATAAGGAAGAATTTCTTGTCACTAGTTAGGTAGGTTGAACGTGAAACTTTACTAATTGCTCAATATTCACACACACACACACACACACACACACACGTATATTTTGTTGAAGCCTTGTCTTGTTTTATTTTTTTTACCAAATACCTTGTTGAATATTTATATAATTCATTCAAAAGAAGGGTATAAATATACTTGTAAGTGTCACTATATTTAATTATATAAATTTATAGACATTAAATTTGTTAAATAAATAAACTATACTCACTATCTAGTTTTAAACTTAACCTTAATAATTGTGTATCAATAACTCTTATTAATTAGGCAATGTTACTATAGGAATTTAATTTAATTGTGTTTAATCATTAGGAGGGTGAATTAGACTTAGCCATTAGATAATAAATTATTAAATGAATTTTAAACCAAACTTGAAATTGAATAGTATAATTTAATTGTTAGTTGAAATGATAGTTGGATAACCAAAAATTAAGCTAAACATTACAACCGGATTTTTTTAAAAAAAATATTCAGTAATTTTTCTAAATTAATTGTTGGTTTGTCTTGGGTTTTGTGTGGGAATTTTTTGGGTGTTACACTTGGTATCAGGGCCAGGGGTTCAACACTTGGACTTGGGCACACTTGAAAACATGAAACAAAACAAGAAAACCAAATGCAACTCTAAACCTAGAACACACAACATTACATGATGTTTTGAAATGTAGGAAACTTATAAAACTAAAACAAATCCTAGATGATGATAAAATAACTCCCATCTTGGTTTGTGCAGGAGGCGTGAAGTAGATGAGGGGTCCTTTGACGTGATCCTAAATCTACCATCCCTAGATCAGGTTGTAGCAGTTATTTTGCCTCAGATATTACAGACACTACAAGATGTTAATGCCACTATGCGTGGAGGATCTTTAGGAGGAAAAACTAGCAGATAGGATAGGGAGCTATTAGTGGAGGCTCATGCACCTTCAAGTAACAGTGCTGAGGATAGGGCAGAGAAATCCCACATGGATTCAATTAGACACTGGTCACCTACTAGGGAGCTTAGAGATAGAGCTACGGAGAACAGAGACAAGTCTAGGTGCCCTAGGCCAAGAGATGATCAAGCAGAGAGACCTAGCGGCTGACAGTCAACTACAACAGATCACATTAGAGAGATACTGAAGTTACACCCACCTCATTTTGCTGGAGACACAGGGGAATTTCAGGCAGAGACATGTTTAGTTAGCTTGAGTGGATGCTTCAAGCTATGCCCTTGTTCTATCAACATGAAATATCCTATTTCCATCCACCTTCAAAGAGACAGAGTTGGATTTTAGTTGAGAACTGAGCAGTAGAAGCTCCATGTAGATTCTGAGATAGTCACTTGGGAGCTCTTTGAGGAGCACTTCAGGAGAAGATACATATCCAGGAGATTCATTCAGTAGCGGATCAATGAGTTTCACGATCTTTGACAGATTTCCATGACATTAGCAGAGTATGAGGGTCAGTTTTTAGATTTTCTTCAGTATGTGGATTACATGTAGGATGAGAAGGTTTGATTTCACAGGTTCATGAGGGGCCTGAACTTAGAATTCGGTGGGGCAGTGCACATTCATTACCCACAGAAACTTTCAGAGGCCGTGGAGAAGGCCTATATTGTAGAGGAAACTAGGGGGAAGACTCAGCAGGATTGTGACAGAGTGAGGAGATGTATACAACAGATGTAGGATAGTAGGTCAAGGGGATAAATTCCTCCTCCTCATGGTGGACACACTTCATCACATTCTTCTTTCCGACCTCCTCCACCTCCTCATTATAAGAAGAAGTAGACACAACTTCCCTTTTGACATCCACAATGCCAAGATGCTCAGAGAGGTTGTAATATGGGACCTCCAGCTAGGGGGACCAACAGGACACAGGATATACCTCGAGCACAGTCGGTAGTAGTATGTCCACCACAACATCCACAGAGATCTCTAGAAGGATCATCAAGTTCTTGCAAGCATACTAATGGGCCACCTGGAGGACTATATTCTTAGTGGAGAGGACCAGGTACTTGTTATAGATGTAGTGTGCATGGACATAATTGGAGAGAGTTCCCTGAGAACCCTGCTAATCATATTAAGGCCCCTGTTTCTGAGCCTATGGTTGGTGACATGGATAGGAGCCACATGATATATGCAGTGGTCGAGAACTGTCAGGAAAAGCACCATGGCACAATGATTGAGACCACAGGTAGCATTAGTGGTATTTCTACCCCTATCTTATTTTATTCATGCTCGTCAGATTATTTCATTTCTACATCATTAGTAGAGTGTCATAAGCTAGTGGCAGTTAGGTAGGGCCTTAGTTGGGATGTCAAGATGGATTTTGGAGCCAAAATCTCATTAGAATCCTTAGTAAAGGAGTGTTTAGTGGACCTAGGACCCTTTACCACGACCTTGGATCTTTGTGTCATTCCTTTGGGTTATTTTGGAGTGATTTTGGGCATGGATTGGTTGTTTGCACATAGAGCCAGAGTCGATTGTTACAATAAGCGGTTATATCTTGTGCAGATGATTCAGATTTGGCGTTAGTTATAGTTGTAGTTAGGAGGCCCATATCTATTTGCACTATTTCTGCTATATAGCTGAAGCAGTGTGCGTGACGGGGTTATTAGTTATATGCTACTACAGTTAGTGATAGGTTGGAGGATGGGACTAGTGGACCTTCATTTGATGAAAACCCCATTTTGCAGAAGTTTTCTAATTTTTTTCCTAGTGAGCTTCCTAGGATGCCTCCCCCACGTGAGATATACTTTCACATTGATTTGGTTTTAGGAGCATAACCTATCTCACATGCTCCATATAGGATGACCACACCTGAGTTATGTGAGGTCAAGTTGCAGCTAAAGGGCCTTCTCAAGAAATGTCTAATCCATCCTAGTGTATCCCCTTGGGGTGCACCAGTGGTTTTGTGAAGAATAAGGATGGATCCTTGCGGTTGTGTGTGGACTATCGATAGCTGAAAAAAGTAACGATCAAGAATTTTTATCCCCTTCCACGCATTGATGATTTTCTTGATCAGATTAAGGGGGCCAATATGTTTTCAAAGATAGATCTTGAGTCCCGATACCATCAACTAAGGATTGCAGAGGTATATTTCGACAAGACATCTTTTCGTACGAGATATGGCCACTATGAGTTCACAGTTGTGCCATTCAGTCTAACGAACACCCCCGCAGTGTTCATGAGTTTGATGAATGGGGTGTTTAGGACCTTTCTATACCACTTTTTACTCATGTTCCTTGATGAAATTTTTATCTACTCTCATACGCATGAGGAGCATTAGGAGCACCTTCATCAAGTTCTTTAGTGACTTTGTGAGTAGCAAAAATACGAGAACTTGGAGAAGTGTGCATTCTTTTAGTCAGAGGTGTAGTATTTGGGTCACATTATTTTTGGGGAAGGTACCACAGTCAATCCTTCCAAGATTAGAGCCATTATGGATTGACTAGCACCCATTAGTGTGACCAAGGTGCATACTTTCATGGGATTGGTAGGTTACTACAGGAGGTTTATTTAGGACTTCTCTCGAATTATGCACCCCATCACTTCCCTTTAGCAAAAAGGGAAGAAGTTCATTTATTCAAATAGAAGTGAGCAATCCTTCACAACATTGAAGTAATGCCTTACGACAACACCCATTATTGTAGTTCCAGATCCAAAGGAAGAGTTATTCATTTATACAGATGTTTCTTTGGTAGGATTAGGATGTGTGTTGATGCAGGAGGGTTGTGTGGTAGCCTTTGAGTCTCACAAACTCAAGGATTATCAGCTTAATTATTCAACTCATGACTTTGAGCTTTCCACGGTTGTGTATGCTTTGGTGCGATGGAGACATTTATTTTTGGTAGGATATTCATTCTTAGGACTGATCATTTGATTTTGTGTCACCTCTTCACGCAACCCAATCTCAATGCTCATCAACGACGTTGGATGGAGTTGCTTAGTGAGTACGACATGAAGATAGAGCATGTGAAGGGGAAGGAGAATGTGGTTGCGGATGTCTTGAGTCGTTGGAGACATTTAATTATGGCTACAATACTTGGTATAAACATCTTGCAACATCAGGATTTTACAACATCTTCCACATAACAGCTTCTACCTTTCATTCAAAGTAGAGATCGAGTCTCAGAGACCCCTTGATGGGAATTTTATCTCTTAAAAGTGCACCTTGTAGATAGATGAGTGCAGGTTTTCTAATCTTTCTCTGGATCTCTCTCTTTCTTAGATACAATGGAAACACCTTAGGTCTGTGGGTATACCAACTTTGAGGTGAGTCTCCGTTATCAAGGCCGGTTCTTTTTTTGATGTACCCTAAACTAATTTTTTGGGGTTTGAGGGTAAAAATATGACTGTAAATGGATTAAAAACTGGGGTAATATACAAAACTTGCTTGAGGTCTTTGACTGAGTATATGCACAATTGATATGAGAATGAATTTTGGATGCACAAGCCAATAGTTTTCAGCAAAATATTAAGGCAAACACTTGATGTATTGAGGGAAATTTTCACAACAATACTGTTAAGATACACATGCACACTAATATCATGCATAAAATACTAAATTTGCAAAAGGGTAGGATGATTAACCAGGGAATTTGACATTCAAAAGGATTAATAAGACATACACAAGACTGCAAATAATTTGGAAATGAATAAATCAACTCTCATTCAAAGGGAAAAACTGGCAAAATGTTCTTCAGCACTCTTGTATCCTTTGTGCCTTGCCAATGCACACAATATATATAGAAAAATTATTCATCACACTCTTCCTAAAAATAGACTAAAATTGTACTCGCCCATGCATCCTATTTTTATCCTTTATCATGAATAAATAAAGGAACAAAAATAAGCATGCTAATACAATGAGGCATTAATAGCCTTGGTTACAAAAATACAACTCATTTAAACTGCAGTTGACTTTTCTATTTTTAATAAAGTTAGGTGAATAATTCTGCTAATAATCAACTTTGCTTGATGAGAAAGTCTTCTCCAATGCATGTAATCTCTGTCTTCTTGTGCTTGATGTGACATCTATAATTTTAATTCACTTGTGATTGCAAAAATAACATTTTAGGCTGCCTCTTGGATGCACATGCAAAAAATAATCTCCCTGCCAGTAAAATAATTCCTTGTCTCTTATACTTAGCAAAAGTTGATCAATTCCACATCACCCATTGTGTGGACCACCTCTGATGTGAGTAATTTGTCTTTATTCTTGATTGACCACCCTTGGTGACTTGGCACATTAGTATGTTTTAAGAAATAAACAAGGGTCCCTTTTAAAAAGAAATCCATCCTATACACTCGACCACCTTTTGTTATAATTGCATATTATATACTTGTTGGCTTTTACATGGTTGATGGTAATGATTATTATTTTTTATTTTGTATGGGGAAAACCATTATCAACAGGCATAATAATTTAAATGTAGTTTGGTCACCTCTGCCATGATGACTCACCCCTTGGAATGTTTGGTCAGTGGCATCTTAACTCGGGTCGAGTTAACTGTAACCCTGATTCTACATTGATAAACTAAATCCAACTTTGGCCGTTGATTCTATGACTTACTTCATCTCCGATCATTGATCTTTTGAACCTTGATTAGGGTTTTGACTTGGCATTTAATATGGTCGGTGACATTGGGCATGGTTGGCAATTACTTTGAAATTGGCTAATGATTTATGGCCATTGATGTTATGCAACTATTGATCTCGTGCCATCGATCTTTTAGCATCCATATTTGCATTAATTGTGGCCTTTAAATTATTAGGAATATTATATTTTAGTTCTTATTAGTGGTATCAAAGTAGCTTCTGATCCATATTCCATGTAGTCAAATCATTTGAAGCAACCTTCATTGAAGCCCGCATGTAAATATATCACAACGAAATGGTGGACAATTGATTTCGGTCAGTGGATTCTGTAGTGCCCATTCTACTGCATGACATTTTTCTGCTGTGTTTTGTGCACATTCAACGTCCATCATGATCTGCTCCTTCAACGTCACTGTATTTTCACCCAATTGTGACAATTGTGAGTTATAACTACTTTTATCCTTTGGCGTTACTATGTTGTTCATGCTTGTTTGCAAGTAATCACAAAAATTGTGAAGTCGCGAGTTAGAAACCTTCTGTTCTTTTTTTTGCCATTTTTGGACGTAGTAAATTTTGGAAAGGGGTCCAGAAAGAAGTTGGATTTAGAACTTGTAAGCATGATAACTTTCAACTGATAACTCGGATTAAGGTATCGTTTTTTTTTAAATGTGTATTTTTTCAAGTTCTACACATTGACCCTATTTTTTTGTGGTTGGATAAAAAAATATTATTTTTCCATTTTTGGCAAATTTAAAAAAAAATTAAAAAATAAAAGATTGTGTCACTTTTGTTTGGACACACTTTCGCTTGTACGTAACGTCTATAGTGAGGGGGTGCACTATCGGTTAAAACCGACACCCAAGAGAATTTTAATATGAGCCTAAAATATATATTTGCTAACTAAGTAGCAAACTGATGGAGGTTGGAGGAAATAGAGGAAGGAGGTTGATCGGCGACCTCTCGTCAGGTACCATCGACGAGGCTGTAGTACTGATTTGGTAACCAATTTATTTTAGTTGTGTGTTTGATTCCATTATTGTGTTTTTTATAATAAGAACAGAAGGAAATTCTTGTTCAATTGTAATTTCCTTTTATAAACCTCCTTGATGTAAAGTTGTAATAGAAAGAACAAAACACAAGTACAAAGTTAGCATCATGATACTTGAAGGGGATGAACAGAGGTTCTTACCCTAGAATGAGGTCCATATGTGTACGACGATCATGAGAAAACATGGGTGTGCAAGTTGCAGAGAAAGTGTAACTATTCTTTTCTACATTATTCACATTAGGGGAGTGTAGGGGAAGTAATAATGTAAACAATAGGGGAGTGAATGTTAGGAATATTATATTGTTTAAATTGGTGAATGTTTTAATGTAATATATATTATCATGGAGATAATATATATGGGTGAATAAATAAAATATTATATTATTAAATATGAGAAAATATATCTCATATTAATCATATAGGTTTTATATATTAGTTGTGAGTTTGTTGTATAAACAACTCACGTTGGTATTTTTAGGATTAGTTGAGTGTGTTGAGATAACTAAGGGATTGAGAGAGATTAGTGGAAGGTTGAGAGATATGTGGGATAAAGGATGACTCCTATTTAATAGGAGATCATATCTATATTCATACCTCTCAATGTAAATGAAGAAACATCCTGGATTAATTTAATTTGCATATTATAATATTTGGTGTTTATTTGTTTTTATATTATATTGTAGTTCTTATCATAAACAATCCTCCAATTTCTCCATGGTCGTTGATTGCATGTACCCTTATCATCTGGATCATTGATGTTTGAACCTTGGTTAGTATTATGGTTTGTATTCTGATCATTTGATCTGTACTTGTAAGTCTCTAGCCAATAATTCTTTAACTCACCTCTAACCCTGTAGAAGTTAGGTTTTGAAAAATCTTACCCAGTTCGTCATTTGGTCATTTTTCTTTCTTGTTCTGAGTGGAAAAGCCATGGAAAAATTGTTCCAGGAAGCCACTGTTGTATTTTCTAAATCTCGCAACTCTATATTTCTTTGGCAAAAATTGTTCTGCGATGTTGGCTAGCTTGTTGCAGAGGCTCTGAATGAATGAACTTTCCATGGAAATTTGGATAAAATATTTCTCCGCTGGAGAGGTCCCTATTTTTTTCCTGGGTAAGCTCATCTGAGCCTTATGAACTTGAAGTTTAGCTCGATAACGAGCATGCATGGATAATTCTTTATAAAGTTGTCATTTTTCTTGAGTAATTGATCTTCTCTATCTTTTCCCCTCACTATTACTGAAAATGCTGAAATGTTAAAGGTTTGCTTTGTGATCTATTTCTCTGAATCTTTTGAGTTTTAAAACAGCGGTATTATATATGTTTAGCCTCTTCTCATTTCGGACTCCCGTATTTGATGAGTTTCAAGCTTTGGAAAAATAAAGTTTCATGTTTCTTATGAAAACTTCACCAAATTTTTTTATACCTGCAAAAGCTAACGAAAATATGGGTTTCATATTTTGTGCTTGAGGTATGCCATGCTATTCTAAAATTTTATTTGTCATTATTTTCTCCAATTTTCAATACCCATTTACGGGTTTGCAACCATTTTTTATCTAACTTGTGAGCCTCCCTGGCTCTGAAATTTTAATTTTACAAAAGCTATCTCTTACCCTTTGTGGGTCGTAACAATGAAAACTCATCTGTATAAAGTATTTAGCATTTATCTTGGAGCCTAGAACATAAGATTTTGGGGGTTCTCTATACTTTGAATCGTGCATTTCTCATTTTGTAATTTTGTGCTCATTTCAACTCATATATGGTTTTAAATATCATCTCGTTCATTGGTATTTTTGTCTATGACTAGACTTGGCGATGTAGATATTAAAATCTAATACGAACTTGCTTTCTCCTTCGAATGATGTAGATATTAAAACCTGGTATTCTTGGCTCTTTGAATGATATTTTGTGTTGTACTTTAAGGTTGAATGCTCACTTTCGATGATGGAAACTTCAATTAATACTTTGATTGTACAATGATTCTTTCTTTTACCATTCTAAAAAAAACAATATGTTGGTCATATCACCTGTCACTTCCTATGTTGCATCCTTTGAAAGGAATATTTCTCAAAATTATCAAAATTATGATTCTTTCATGGAAATCTTCATTTTTGTCCATTGAGTTGTATTATGTTGAGTTTTTATACGAGGATTTGTCCTATTCCAACTGTCTTGTTTTCTCATTGACCCTGACATCTTCTATACGTGTTGCTACTACCCGTGGGAGCATGATTTTTTGGAAACTGTGTCTCCTTTAGTTGGCTGCAACAAGCTTGATCCTTATCATTTTGTTGGTACTGTATGCAACTCTGATAATTTAAACTTGTACTTCGACTGTATTTTATATCGAAAAGGATACGTGCTTCTCTGTATTCAGATCTTGAACTTTGTATCTTTTTATTTCCTATCTAATTTTGGATGTGCACTCTATAATTCCTTAGTCATTTCATGAGAAAAAATGAACTAAAGCAATGCTCTTCTCATCATAAGTTATTTTATTTCATAAATTGTAGCCTTAAATTGTCCATTCCGGCTATAATGAAAATGCATACTTTTGAACTTAAAAAATGATGTAGAAAACGTTTAGTTCCATTCTCCTCTCAGATGATGATATTTTGTACTTATGATTATCTGCTATAATTATTATTGTACTTCACCATCTGTTTCATTTTTTCATGCTTTCTAAATAGACATTTTGCTTATGAATTCCTTTTGTATGTTGAAATATTGTTATACACTCTCCTATTCACCTTATTCAATTAAAAACAAAAACATGTACTGTAATTTTATATGAAGATTAAAGGACTATTTCATTTATTCAAGTGAAGATGAACATAACTCCAGGGTTCATTTTAAGATACCTCTTGGAAATTAGACGTGGAAAATACCTAGCGAATATCCCCGGAACCGGTTTCACTGAAAGGCAATTTTTTTGGGGGTTTGTGTGTAAATCTTTCTCCTGACAGAAAGGCTGCAAACGCACGATAGGATATTTTCTATCATGCATCAACAAGGTTTTTGATGCACGACAAAAAACCTCACTAACACACGTCAAAAAACTTGTTGATGTGTGTTAGTGAGGTTTGTTGTCACGCATCAACAACCTTGTTGGTGCACGGCAGCAAATCTCCTGTCACGCGTCTGCAGCCTCTACCCTCCTGTCACGTGTCAACAAACTCTCCTTCTCACACATCAATGAACTCTCTTTGTCACGCGTTAATGGAACTTTCTTGTTGTGCATCTGAGAATAATACTTGTCACCCAACTGTAAATTTGATGAATATCTATAAAACTACACTTTGTGTACTAGCCTCTGTTGCTTCGCAAGTTTAGTGTACTTGATAATAGATATGCCCCCAGGTGGTATGAGTGAAGTAGAAGTGTTCTACATGGTGAATAATCTAGGATTATATAGCAAATATTTTTCAAGTGTAGGCGAAGCCGAACCCAAAAAATAATTAAACTATAATTTTTAGGCGAATAGGTCACTGACCCACGCCAGAAAATTCACCTTTTCAAAATTTTCAAAAATATAATATTCACCATATTACGAATATTCACCACTAAAACTATCCCTGCATAACTCTCTCTCTTGACTGCATCATAGTTTCTTCTTTTAGGTCCTTTATAAGTGAATGAGTCATGCTGAAACTATGATGTCTTTGAATTTAATATCTTCATTTTTGCTATGAGATTCTTAGCTGAAACACATGCCTACTATTTTAAGTACTTACTCCTTACTTACATTAGTTGCATCTTTTGTGTCCATACTTCTCTGTTAGTAAGTCTTATATATGTCCATTGATATGGTTGCATTGTGTATTGTATCTTTCATCATGAATTACATCGTGCATCTTTAGTTGTATTGTAATTGAAGTCATTCATGAAGTAACATGTATTTATCTGAATCTGTAGTTTTGACTACACAATGTATTATCTACTTTCTTGCATAATATTTAATTAGTACAATATTTTATATTTTGTCACAACTTTTAAGCATTTATTAGTTGTGAAATAACATGCTGGAAAGATGTAAAATGTCCATTTTACATGGCGAATCCCTACCAAAATTTTCTCAGATTTCCTTTTCCATTTTGTTTTAGCTGTAGCTTTATCTCATTCCATTTGTTAGAAACTGTAGCACTAAACCTACATTTCTCTTATGGATTAGTACAGGAACATATTTGTATATTCAGACTTTAGTCTGAACTGAAACAAATATACTTTTCTTATTAAGTTGTAGAATGTATCACTTATTTCTTCTTACTTGTATCTGCACATTTAGATAAACTAGTTACAAAACATTAGGCTTTTTGGTCTCTCTTGTATTCCATAGTTTTTCTCTCTCTTTATTTATGTTTTAATAATTCATGTATGCTACTACATAATAGTGTTTTTATCAGTTATTCCTTTGATCCTCATGTAATTTATACCTCCTGATGCTAGAAGATTCGTTTGCATGAAATTGGATAGTATACGAATATGGATCAACCCTGAGCTCGTGATTGATCATATTTCCTTTTCTTTTATTCAGGTTCAGTGCCATTTGCTAAGAAGCGAGGATGAATATGGAGCAATGCTTGGGCTCGAAATGCATCAACCGAGATGAAAAAAACCCAAGGAAATGATGGGTTCTTTCATATTCCTTTACTTTAATTTTCATGCATATGTACCTCTTGCTTCAGTAGTTGTAATTTAATCCTGAGTTACATCCCACGGCTTGTGTGGGAACATTTAAAATTCCTTAAGAATAAAACACTGAATTATGAAAATGAGTTGTGTATTTCTTTCTGCATTTCAGCTTTGTATATGGATTTTATAATGAATTAAACAACTCAATAACATAATTGAATGTATTTAATCATGAAGGAAAGAACTTTAAAATACATGTAACTTTAGAAATGAACCTTGACTACTGCAATATGCAACTATGATTGTTGTTCCAAAACTTAACACTTCATTTATTCTATATTTTCAGTCTTCATCAAGATTACACATCCATCCTTTAGGGCTTTGTGTTTTTTTGTTGAAGACAATCATGAAATTGCAGACTTTGTGATCTGTTACATTTTGTAACAACACACATAGCTATAAATTACATGTATTCATTAATTAATCCAATAGAAAAAATATTGAACTAAAATAATCTCCCCTAGCTTAGGTTCACTTCACTAATGCCATCCATCGCAATGAAGTTTCAAGTAACCCATTTTGGTACAAGTGTAAAAATTGTCAACATTTCTGGTGATCTTGTGGGGGAAGTCTTCCTGCTAGCTTGTAGACATGTGCCTTTCTCTTGTCCATTAGGCATGGAGTCAAAAGTATGTAATCAAAATCTACCTTCCTGAAGGTCCAACCCTTCCAAAACGAACTAAATATGGGAAGGATATGGTAAACCAGATCACATGCACGAATGCACTTTATTGAATTGAAAAACATTACAATGTGCATGAAGAACTTATTGAAAAGGAAAACCTACTCTAACCCAACACTATAGGATTTTCAATAATAGTGTTTAAGAAACATACGATTCATAAGAATGGGAATTTCCTCTCTATTTAGCCTTGAAAACTGAAATGCATTGTGTTGTTTGCAAGTTGAGATCATGTAAGGACCACTCCAGATTGTGTCAAACTTCATGTGATTTCCTGGCTTTGCATGATCGGCATCCCATTTCAACATAATGTCTCCTTCATTGAAAACTCTGAATTTAGATTTCTTATCAAACATTTTCTTCAATTTTTTTTTATTCTTTTCCATGCTAAGATGAGTTTTATCTCTCATCTCTTTTAATTCCATCAATTCTGCATAACGAATCTGCAATGGTTCATTCTCAAGTAGCTCCATCTTATGTAGTAAATCTAATGTAGGTAATTCAACTGAAATAGGCATTCTTGATTCTCGTCCATAAACTAGCTTGTATGGTGAATTGCCAATTAATATTTTAGGAGTTACTCTGTCATCCCAAAGTGTTGAATTCAACATTAGATGTCAATCTCTCTGGTTGTCTTTGAGTGTTCTTCTGATGATCCTTAAGAGATTCTTATTGGTACTTTTAGCTAACCCATTACCTTGTGGGTAATAATTAGATGACGTACTCAAATATATTTTGTGCTTAATAGACCAATATGTTTCATTTGCACCAAGAAATGCTAAGGCATTATCTAAAATGATAGTTGCTAGAACACCAAATCTGTAGACTATACCTTCGTAAAAATATAGTATCGAAGTCTCGTTATCCTCTTTCAAAGCTATTGCTTCATTCTAGCATGTAAAGTAATCTGTAGTAGTCAAAATACACTTGTGTCCTTTTGATGAAGGTGGGTTTATCATACCAATAAAATCAAGACCCCACTGCATGAAAGGTTAATCCACTAAAATAGGTTGTAGGGGCAGCGAAGCTAAACATTCTTTTCCAACAAATAAATCACATTTCTTAGACTTTTGGATCCATTCGAAACAATCTTTGAAAATGTTGGGCCAATAGTAACCAACTTTCATAATTTTTAAGGTTTTGGTACATGCTGAAAAATGACCTCCTGAAGGTCCTTCATGGAATTTGGATAATAATTGCTTAATTCTATCATAATCAACACATCACAGTAATATTTTGTTTATATATGTTTTATATGACACACCATCAATAAAAACATAAGGTACAACTTGTAACCTGAAATATCTTCATTTGTTCTTGTCCATACCTTCCAGATAAGTTCCATGTTATAGATAGTTAAATAAATTAGTCATCCATCTTGATTCCTAAAATTCTTAAACAAGATCAGGTTGCTGATTTTCTGGTTGTACCATGCTATCTGATTGCTGATATGTAACTTCATCATGTTGTTCTGAATCTTCTGATTCTGCAGCCTACTATTTTTCCATATCAGCAATTAGGTGCTCACACAAACCTTTTCCTTAAACTATCTTTGCAATATGGATATCGACATTGTATTCCATAACCTTCGTTATCTAGTCTGCTATTTTCTCATTCAATTATGTATTTAACAAGAAAGATTTTGCACTTGGATGAGAAACAAAAACATGTATCTTATTGTTTGAAAGAATCTACTCAAAATTATTTAGTCCTCTGACTATGGAAAGTAATTGTTTTTCAAGAAAAGTGTACCTTGTTTCGTAGTCATGCAAACCTTTCCCAAAAAAAATAATTGGTTGCTCAATATTTTCATCATTAACCTGAGTTAATATGATTGAGACTTTTTTCAACTCCTGTAAGTGCATGCATTGTAAAATCTTTATCAAAATTAGGATTTACAAGAGTAGGAGCTTGAGAAATAGTTGTTTTAATGGCTTCAAACCCTTTCTCCCTTGATTTGTCTAAGAGAAAGTATTCTCTTTCTTTAACATAGATGTCAATGGTTTAACCAATGTAGGAAAATCTGGAACAAATCTTCTAACAAAGATGATTTTTCCTAGGAATCTCTATAGTGCCTTCTTGTGATGAGGCAATGATAGATGTGATATGGCTTCAATTATGAAAGGTTTGATTGCTAAACCTTGTTTAGAAACAATATGACCAAGTAATTTACCTTGATGGACTAAAAAAAAAAACTTTTTGGGATTCAATGATATTCCAAACTATCTGCATAACTAAAAAGTCTACCTTAAATGCATTAGATGTTCATTGGATTTTTTTAAAAATATGATAACATCATCCAAATAAACCAATATGTATTTATTTAGTAATGTACGAAAATCCATGTCCATTACACGTTGAAACTTTGCACCAGCATTTGAAAGGCCAAAAGGCATCCGTTTGTAAGCATAAATACCCCATTTGGTGGTAAAAGTTGATTTGTATCTATCTTCTTCTCGGAATAGAATTTGATTACATCCACTACAACCATCCAAAAGACATAGTATATCAGAACCAGAAATTATTCTCAAAATATGATCCATGTTGGGTAGTGGATAATGGTCTTTTAATGAATCCTTGTTAAGATCTCTAAAATCCAAACATAATCTGATTACTTCATTCTTTTTCCGAATAGGAACAAGATTAGCTACCCAACTTGAATGCTTAACTGGAAAGATAATACCTGATTCTATCAACTTAGATATTTTTTTTCTCATTAAAGGTTCTATCTTGGGATTTATAGGCCTTTGTTTCTGTCGGATAGGCTTGGAATTTGGCTGTAATTCAAAAGTATGTTGTGCCAAACTTGGATCAAACCCCTTTAGATCTTGGTATTTCCAAGTGAAAAAATCCTTGAATTATTTGCAAAGATTGATGAAGAAATTTTTATCAGCTAAGGAAGAACAAAAAGGACCAATCTAAAGAGAGATAACCTCTTATTTTTGCTATGAAATCTCTCCATAAACATAAAGCAAAGTAAGGAGGTAAATCTACAATAGTAACATCTTGCAAAATGGAAACATACAGACAAGCATGTAATGTTACCTTCAAATTTCTGATGACACCAACAGTGTTAGTGGTTGTTCCATCAAGCTATAACATGATTTTCTCTGTAGGTTCATACTACAGACCCAACTTTTCGGTAGTTGCTTTTGGCATAATTGTGCTACTTTCCTCGCAGTCAACCATACAATTATGAACAAGACGCTCTCCAATAATAAGTGAAAAATAAAATGGTTGTGGCTTATTGATGTCTTGAGCAATTAAAACATTTTGAACCATCCATTTAACTTCCTTAATGTGGTCTTGTTCCACTATTCCAAGGACCATGTTTGTTGTTTAAACTTCCTTTTCTGCTAGTTTTGAGGAAATTTATAGCTCAGTAAGTTTATGAGAATGCAACTCATGTTGTACTGGAATACTTAGAGCGTCCCACATTGAGATGTTAATATTATAATTTTTCATTACATAAACAATGTTAAAAGAAACAACCGTATTGGAAATAGATTCTATTATTTTAGCATAAGCTTTAGCAAAGACTTACTCTGCTTATGTAGATTTTGAGATCTGAGGTATGAAAAGCCTTCTTGGATCAGGTTGTAATGACTTTGGTTAATCCTTTTGAGTTGGAATACTTGTTGTTTTCTGAGGAATAGCATGACTATTAAATTTTTTGACCTGTAGTTACTGTTTTATTAGTGATTGCGGGCATAACATGCCTATTTTGTTGTTTCTCTCTCCGTTGAGAATTTTCTTGGGCTCTAGTCATAACTGCAATAAATTCTTCCCCTTTGAAGCTAACCAAATTTTGTTCTGGTGTTTTATGACTATGAGATTCTTTCTACCCACCCTCCATTTGAGGCATGAATAATGCTTCAGGTTGAGGTTGTGCAACAAGGCTTATACTCAGGAATGCATTTGGACAATTTGCAGCTGAATGAGGTTGATTGCAAGGATGACACAATTCCTATAGAATCATATTGACTGGGACTAAAGCATTGGATGGAATAGGTGATTTTGGGTCAAATTGCCATGACTGATATGACTGCCTATAATTCTAATTTTGCTGATAAGGTTACCTATTCGTATGACCCTATTGATTTTGTTGGTAAGGCATTTGATAGGGTCTGCTAGGTTATGCCAACTTGTTTTCAATTGAGTTCAATTTATTACCCATATTTTTCAGTGCTTTGAAAACATCATCTAATGGACCTAAAATAGTAGGATCTACAATGGTGACAGGCTGCAGAATAGGTACAAAATATTCTATAAGAGGCATTGAAGGCCTTGCTGCCAATTTACCAGCCTAAATAAGGTCGTTTTTAGCTCTAATGGTAATATCATAAGCAGATGGAAGACTATCCCCTCCCATGGATTGAATCATAGTTGAAATATCAATATTTAAGGCTCTAAGGTAGTATCGAAAAGTTTGGTTAGCTTGAGGCTTAATACTTGTTGGAATTCTTTCTAAAGTTCTAGCAATACAAATATTAAAGCTAGCCATAAACTCATGAGGGTCTCTTTTAATCGTAGATAGATGCTCTATAAGGAATAAATTATCTGAATGATCTTGAAAATGTTTTATAAATTTCTCACCTAACTCATCCCAAGTTCTTATACTTCTAATTTCTAGGGTTCTATACCATTGCAAGGCTTTCCTTTTAAAGGATGTAGCTAGAAGTCTCAAGGCTACATCTTCATGTATTATATTATGGACTGCACATAAGGTTGCAACATATTTGATATGCTCTATAGGTGTAACTTGATTTTCACCACTGAATGAAGGTAAGATTTTCATAGCAACATTAGGGATATCATGGTCAACTGGAATTACTAAAGGACTGCCATTAGTAAAAGTTACAAAATTCTTGGGTGGTTGGTGAGTCATTGGAAAAACTGGAAACTAAAAAAAGAGATTAACCCTGGTGAAGGAATATTGGGAGGAGGGTTACCAAAACTAGGGCTATTATAGGGTAAATTATTACCAACTCTTCTCCTTCTTGCATAATTCAAAGGTAAAGAAATAAAATTAGAAGGAATTTCCCTTACCGATGATCTTGAAGTCACTTTAGGCATGGAACATGCTGTAAAACTGGTCTAAAATCATCCTTATGGAGTCGCCAAATAAATATTTAAATATTACAATAAGTGATTGCCGCTTGTTGCTCCAAAAGTGATTTTTCCTTGCTCTAAATTGCTTACAGATCTAATTCATAGTCCCACTGGGCATGCCAAAAATTGTTATCTCTCAAAAGTGCACCCTGTAGAGAGATGACCGAAGGTGTTCTAAGCTTTCTCTAGATATCTCACTTTTGTAGATACAATGGAAATACCTCAAGTATATGGGTATACCTATTTTGAGGTGAGTCTCTAGTATCAAGGCCGGTTCCTTTTTTTATGTATCCTAAACTAATGTTTTGGGGTTTGAGGGTAAAAAGATGACTGTAAATCGATTTAAAATGGGGGTGATACACCAAACTTGTTTGAGGTCTTTGATTGAGTACATGCACAATTGATATGAGAATGAATTCTAGATGCACAAGCCAATAGTTTTTAGTAGAATATTAAGGCAAACACTTGATGTATTGAGGGAAAGTTTCACAACAATATTGTTAAGATACACATGCACACTAATATCATGCATAAATTACTAAATTTTCAATAGGGTAGGATGATTAACGATGGAATTTGACATTCAAAAGGATTAATAAGACATACACAAGACTACAAATAATTTGGAAAGGAAGAAATTAACTCTCATCCAAAGGCAAAAATAGAAAAATGTGCTTTAGCACTCCTATATCCAAAATTCCTCATTTGTGCCTTGTCAATGCACACAATATATATAGCAAAATTATTAATCCCACTCTTCCTAAAAATAGACTAAAATTATACTTGCCCATGCATCCTATTTTTATCCTTTATCATGAATAAATAAAGGAATAAAAATAAACATGCTAATACAATGAGGCATTAATAGCCTTGGTTACAAAAATACAACTCGGTTAAACTCCAGTTGAATTTTCTATTTTTAATAAATTTAGGTGAGTAATTGTGCTAATAATAAACTTTTCTTTATGAGAAAATCTTCTCTAATGCATGCAATCTCTATATTTTTATGCTTGATGTGACATCTGCAATTTTAATCCACTTGCAATTACAAAAATATCATTTTAGGCTACCTCTTGGATGCACATGAAAAAAAAAATCTCCCTGTGAGTAAAATAATGCCTTATCTCTTATACTTAGCAAAAGTTGATCAATTCCAAATCACCCATTGTGTGGACCACCTCTGATGTGAGTACTTTGTCTTCATTTTGGATTGACCACCCTTGGTGACTTGGTACATTATTATGTTTTAAAAAATAATCAAGGGTCACTTTTAAAAAGAAATCCATCCTATACACTCGATCACCTTTGGTTATCATTGCATAGTATATACTTGTCGGCTTTTACATGGTTGATGGCAATGATTATTGTTTTTTATTTTATATGGGGAAAACCATGGTTAACAGGCATAATAATTTAAATGTAGTTTGGTCACCTTCACCATGATGACTCACCCCTTGGAATGTTTGGTCGATGGCATCTTAACTCGGGTCGAGTTAACTATAACCTTGAGTCTACATTGATAAACTAAATACAACCTTGGCCATTGATTCTCTGACTTACTTCATCTCCTAGCATTGATATTTTGATCCTTGATCAGGGTTTCGACTTGGCATTTAATATGGTCAGTGACATTGGGCATGGTTGACACTTCAAATTTGGTGAACAATTTATGGCCATTGATATTATGCAACTATTGATCTCATGTCATCGATCTTTGAGAATCCAGGTTTACATTAATTGTGGGCTTTAAACGATCCTTCAATTTCTCCGTGGTCGTTTATCACATGTACCCTGATCATGTGGATCATTGATGATTTGAACATTGGTTAGTATGATGATTTGTACTCTGATCGTTTGATCTATACTTGGAAGTCTCTAGCCGTTGATTCTTTGACTCACCTCTAACCTTTTAGAAGTTAGGTTTTGAAAAATCTTACTGAGTTTGTCATTTGGTCATTTCTCTTGCTCGTTCTAAGCAGCGAAGCCATGGAATTTTTTTTCCAGGAAGCCATTGTTGTATTTTCTAAAGCTCGTAACTCTGTATTTCTTTGGCAAAAATGGTTCTGCGATGTTGGCTAGCTTGTTGCAGAGGCTCTGAATCAATTGCCTTTACAAGGAAGTTTTGATAAAATATTTCTCCACTGCAGAGGTTGCTATTTTATCCTTAGTAAGCATGGATTAGCCTTGTAAACTTTACATTTAGCTCAATAACGAGCATGGATGGATTATTCTTTATAAATTCATCGTTTTTCCTGAGTAAGTGATCTTATCAATCTTTTCCCTTCACTGTTACTGAAAATGTTGGAATGTTAACTGGTTTTCTTTGTGATCTAGTTCTCTAAATCTTTTGATTTTTACATCAGCAGTATTATATATTCTTAGCCGCTTCTCATTTCGAACTCCCTTATTTGATGAATTTCAAGCTTTTGACAGATTAATTTTTGTGTTTCTTCTGAAAACTTCAGTCAATTTGTTTATACTTTCAAAAGCTAATTGAAATATGGGTTTCGTATTTTGTGCTTGAGGTGTGCCCTGGTATTCTGAAAATGGATTTTTCATTATTTGCTCCAATTTTCAATACCCATTTACAGTTTTGCAACCATTTTTTCTCTAATTGGTGAGCCTCCATGGCTCTGATACTATAATTTTACAAAAGCTAGCTTTGACCCTTTGTCGGTCGTAACAATGAATACTCCTCTGTATAAAAATTTTAACAGATATATTGGAGCCCAGAGCATAATTTTTTGGGGGTTCTCTGTATTGTGACTTGTGCATTTCTCACTTTGTAATTTCATGCTCATATTCACTCAGATCTAGTTTTAAATATCATCTCGTCCATTAATATTGTTGTCTATGACTAGACTTGGCAGTGTAGATATTAAAACCTAATACGAACTTGCTTTCTCCTTCGAGACTGATCAGTAGTACCTTTAAAATCCTTCGCATTTTATTTTCAGTATTGAATTTGCTTCACCATAGAGGGTTTTCTCCATCTAAATTTGATTGATCCAGCTTGACTATGCTATTCTTTTTTAATCTCTATGCTTCCTCTGCAATGAAAACTTGAATGTTGCATTACTATTTTTTATGAAAGATGAGATATGAGATCCCACTGGCATATACATCTCTCTTCATTTCCTGCAAGTGACACTTGTATTTCGTGTTCTTAATAGTAAAATTATATTTTAATTTTGATGCATGAAGTTTTAACAACCTACATTTCCATGAAAGACTGAAATATATACTTTGGTTCCTTCAAATTTATGGACTCGTTACTTATTGTTCATTTTATGCTGGAAACATAAATTTAGATGGTATTTGAAGGCTTAGAAATAATAAATACAAGATATTATTATTTATTTGGACTTGGCATGACACTCCTTGTATAGATAAACTTTATACACTATACTTCTGAAATGATTTAACTTTATCTTGATGGGCTCACTTCGTGGGATTGTTTAAATTTGATAGAATTTGTATTCATATGTCAATGTCAAAGATAACTCTATATATTTGATTGCTCCATGCCATGAAAACCCTTGCAAAACTGTCAAGTATGTCTATAAGAATGAAAAGTCTCTAACTTTCTTCATCAGATTGCTCGTTTTTTATATTTTTATTTTCATGTTCTATTCTGGATTTGATGAGAAGTTAATATAGATGTTGAAATTATCCGAGGATATGTTATTCTTTGATTGAGAATGCTCACTTGTATCTTGGTGAAGCTTTCTGAGATGGCTTATCATTTGAGGGTACATTTCAAGATGTATCATGTATCCTTGTGGTGATCTTAAAAGGTTGTCTCTCACTTATTCGTTTCTTGCATAATCGCTCCGAAAGCTGGAAATTATCTGTTGCATCCTACACTGGATTTTGTGATCTTACCATGGAAATTGGTGAACTTGTAACTTGCCCTAGCACTGTAACAGTTTATTTCCTAGCTCTTGCATAGATTTGAATACAAAATCTTATATGCTTGGATCTTTGAATGATGTTTTGTGTTGTAGTTTAAGGTTGAATGCTCACTTTTGGATGATGAAAAATTCAATTAATAATTTGACTGTAAAATGATTCTTTCTTTTACAATTCTTAAAATAACAACATGCTTGTCATATCACCTATCACTTCCTGTTATGTTGCCTTTGAGAGGAATATTTCTCGAAATTCTCACAATTATGATTCTTTCATGGAAATCTTCTTTGCTGGCCATTGAGTTGTATCATTTTGAGTTTGTATACGAGGATTTTCCCTATTCTAGCTGTCTTGTTTTCTCATTGACCCTGACATCTTCTATACTTGTTGCTACTACCCCTGGGAGCATGATTGTTTGGAAACTATGTCTCCTTTAGTTGACTGTAATAATCTTGATCCTCATTATTTTGTTGGTACTGTATGCAACTCTGATAAGTTGAACTTGTACTTCAACTGTATTTTATATCAAAAAGGATATGTTCTTATCTATATTTGGATCTTGCGCTTTGTATCTGTTTTTTTATATCTAATTTTGGATGTGCACTATATAATTCCTTAGTCATTTTGTGAGCAAAATTAAATTGAAGCAATGTTATTTTCATCATGAGTTGTTTTAATTCATAAACTATAACCTTATATAGTCCATTCCAGTTATAATTAAAATGCATACTTTTGAACTTAACAAATGATGTAGAAAAAATTTAGTTCCATTCTCCTCTCAGATGATGATATTATGTACTCATGCTTATCTGCTGCAATTATTATTGTACTAGACCATCTGTTTCATTTTTTCATGCTTTCTAAAAATACATTCTACTTATGAGTTCCTTTTGTATGTTGAAATGTTGTTATACACTCTCCTTTTCAGCTTATTCAGTTAAAAACAAAAACATGTAAATGTACTTGTATATGAAGATTAAAGGACCCTTTCCTTTATTCAAGTGAAGATGAACATAACTCTCTCTCTTGGTTGCATCATAGTTTCTTCTTTTCGGTCCTTTCTGAGTGAATGAGTCATGCTAAAACTATGATCTCTTTGAATTTAATATCTTCATTTGTGCTCTGATATTCTTAGCTGAAACACATGCCTACTATTTTAAGTACTTACTCTTTACTTGCATTAGCTGCATCCTGTGTGTCCATACTTCTCTGTTAGTCAGTCTTGTAGATGTCCATTGAGCTGGTTGCATTATGTATTATATCTTTCATCATGAATTACATTCTACATATTTCATTTTACTGTAACTGAAGTTGTTCATGAAGTAACTAATTTTTATCTGAATCTGTAGTTTGAATACACAATGTATTCTCTCCTTTCTTGCATACTCTTTTTTAGTACAGTAGTTTATCTTTTTTCAAAGCCTTTAAGCATTTATTAGTTGTGAAATAACATGATAGAAAAATGAAAATTTTCCATTTTACATGGTGAAGCCTTGTCAAAATTTTCTCAGATTTCCTTTTCCATTTTGTTTCAGTTGTAGCTTTATCTCATTCCACTTGTTAGAAACTGTAGCACTAAACCTACATTTCTTTTATGGATTGGTACAGGCACATATTTGTATATTCATCCTTTAGTCTAAACTAAAATAAATGTACTTGTATTATTCAAGTTACAGAATATATCACTTCTTTCTTCTTACCTGTATCTTCACATTTAGATAAACTAGTTTTAAAACATTAGGCTTTTTGTCCTCTCTTTTATTCCATACTTTTTCTCTCTCCTTTCTGAGTGAATAAGTCATGTATGCTGCTACAAAATAGTGTTTTTATCAGTTGTGCCTTTGATCCTCATGTAATTTATACCTCCTGATGCTAGGAGATCCATTTGCATGAAATTGGAATATGGATCAACCCTGAGCTCGTGATTGACAATCTTTCCTTTTCTTGTTTTTAGGTTCAGTGTCATTTGATAAGAAGCAAGGATGAAGATGGAGAAAAATTGGGGCTAGAAATGCATCAAGCGAGATGAAAGAAACCAAAGGAAATGATGGGTTCTTTCATACTCCTTTACTTTCTTTTTCATGCATATGTACCTCTTACTTCAGTAGTTGTAATTTACTCTTGAGTTACATCCCATGGATTTTGTGGGAACATTTGAAATTCCTTATGAATAAAACATTGAATTCTGAAACTGAGTTATGTATTTCTTTATGCATTTCAACTTTGTATATGGATTATATAATGAATTAAACAACTCAATAACATAATTGAATGTATTTAATCATGAAGGAAAGAACTTTAAAATAATTGTAACTTTAGCAATGAACCTTGACTGTTGAAATCTGTAACTATGATTGTTGTTCCAAAACTTAACACTTCATCTATTATGTATTTTTAGTCTTCATCAAGATTACACATCTGTCCTTCGGGGCTTTGTGTTCTTTTGTTGAAGAAAATCATGAAATTGTAGACTATGTGATCTATTACATTTTGTAACAACACACATAGCTTCAAATTACATGTATTCATTAATCCAACAGAAAAAATATTGAACTGAAAGAATCTCCCCTAGCTTAGGTTCACTTCACCAATGTCATCCATCATAATGAAGTTTCAAATTGCCCATTTTTTCACAACTACAAAAATTGTCAACAGGGAAGTTTGATGGATTTTCATTAGAGGAAGATGGTGTTCTTTGACACAGAGTTTGGATCTACATTCCTAGATATGGAGGATTGAGGTTGGATATCCTTTTTGAGGCACACCATGCACCCTATTCAGCCCATCTAGGGGTGAAGAAAATACACACCACTTTGAGACAGTTGTACCATTGGAGAGGAATTCAGAGAAATGTTTCTTAGTTTCTATCTCATTGTTTAGAGTACTAAAAGGTGAAGGTCAAGAATTAACATAGAGATAGCCTTCTATTGAAAAGATTTTGTGAGAATCGAATCAGAAATGAGGCACCACGAAGTAGTTGCACTCCAACAGAATCGTGAAAGCTCCGGCGATAGCAAGGAAAAAATTGATCAGTAATGGAAGAACTTGCTCAACAGAAACAAAGCTTGCATAGAGGAAAGACAGCGGAGTGTCTTGGCATGCTCATAAATGAATAGAAAAGGGGTACATATAGGGTGCTGAGTAACCCTAGTGCATGACACATGTGAAACCCTAAACCTAACCCTAAACCTAACCCATGTGAGATGACCCTCCAACATGAGAGGAGGACACATAGAATAACTCACACTAACACCCCCCCTTCATCGAAGCTGGGGTAGCGGATGTGATGAGTCAGACAGAAGAGAAAGACACTCCTAAAAAACTAAGAAAGATGTGTCAATGGGGCCCAGCAACTAAAGGCCTGATAAGGTGCCCATATACAAACACAATCTTCCTAGAAGAAGAAGAAGAAAAGAAGGACTAAATAGCCCTAAGAAGATGGGTAGCTGCAGAAGACCTCACCCCAAGAAGAGACCGTAAGTGAAGAAACTTCATCTCAGTGAAAGGCTTGGTGAATAAGTCTACAATCTGATCAGTTGTCTAAATCTACTAAATTTTGATGATACCATCATGAATAAGCTCCCGTATGAAGTGCATATGGATCTCAATGTGCTTCGTCCGCTGATGCTGAACTGGATTTCTGTAAATAGAGATAGTGCTCATGTTATCACAGTAGATAATGGTAGGCCACCGAAAGTGGATGCCAAACTCTATTAGAATACCCTGTAGCCAAATAGCTTCTGTGGCAGCGTTGACTGCTCCTCTGTATTCTTCCTCTGTAGATGATATTGCAATTGCATTTTGCTTCTTGCTAGACCAACTAATAGGACCCAAACCAAGAGAGAAACTATAGCCAGAAGTAGATTTCCGATGATCTAAGTCACCGGCCCAATCAGAATCTATGAATCCAATCAAGTCAATATCAACCCCTCCATGATAGTGTATGCCATCAGCATAAGTGCCACGAACATAATGAAGGATCCATTTAGCTGCTTTCCAATGTAGCTCATGTGGCTCCTGCATGAATCTGGACATGATCCCAACAGCATATGATAAATCCGGTCGAGTGTGAGTCAAGTAGATCAAGCTCCCAACTAACTGTCGGTAAAGAGTACCATCAACCAAGGGAGTAGAGCAATCTGAAACCAACTTAACCCCGAAAAGAAAAGGAGTAGGAGAAGACTTGCAATCAGACATCTGAAACCGAGATAGCAAATCAAGAGCATACTTAGGTTGCGAAATCAAGATTCCTGAGTCAGATTGTGAAATCTGGATCCCAAGGAAGTAATGAAGCAAACCTAAGTCAGTCAAGGAAAACTTGTTGGCTAAGGCAATCTTCACAAAATCAATAATAGAGGAAGAGCTGCATGTGATCAACAAGTCATCAACATAGAGAACAAGAATGAGTATGGAGTCATCTTGCCGTAGAATATAAACATTTGGATCAGAGTGACACCTAGTAAACCCTGATGTAAGTAAGAAGGAGTCCATCTTGGCATACCAAGCTCGAGGGGCTTGTTTAAGGCCATAAAGAGACTTCTTTAACTTACAAACGAGGGAGGAATCTTGGACATAACCCGGAGGTTGTTCCATATAGATCTCTTCCTCTAGGTCACCATGAAGGAAGGCACTCTTAACGTCCATTTGATGGACTTTCCATCTGTTTGCTGTGCGGCAATGGCTAGGGTCAATCGAACAGAAGTCATCTTCACAACCGGAGCAAAGGTTTCTGTATAATCAACCCTAGCTATCTAGGAGAAACCCTTAGCTACTAATCGAACTTTAAACTTTTTGACGTCTCCATCTACTCCATACTTTTTTCGGAACACCCACTTACACCGAACGATTTTTCTTCCTTTCGGAAGAGTGGTGAGATCCCAAGTATCGTTCTTCATGAGAGAGGAATACTCCTCATCCATGGCAGAATCCCACTCAGGAATACTAGAAGCCTCCCGGAAAGACTGTGGATCAGAAGCAGAGGTGAAGAAAGAGTGGGGTCCAATGAAATCTGAGCGAGTACGTCTCATATCTGAAGTGTCTCCAACTAAATCTCCAGCACTTTGCAAAGTTTTCCTGGCCCAAAGGGGACCAGGAGGATCAGGCTCAGAGTCGGAAGATTCTTCACTTGAGTGAGAAGGGACATAGTCCTCGTCATCACTACTATCAGAATCAGAAGACGCAAAGTTCTGATGGTCGGGAGGGTCCAGAATAGGAGCACGCTCAACAGTATCATCATCTGATGAGTCAAAATCCAAATTAGCGAGCTGAAGAACCTCAATAGGTGGAGAAGTAGAATTCGAAGAAGACTCATCGAACTTAACACTTCTCTCAATATATAGCTCATGAGAAGTAGAATTCATCAATCAATATCCCTTCACGCCATCAGGATACCCTACAAAGATACAAGGTTTGGATTGTGGTTCCAAGGCCTTGCGTTTCTTCTTGGGAATCCGAGCCATAGCCTTGGATCCGAAGACTCGAAAGTGCTCAACATCAGGCTTGCGTCCAAACCAGGCTTCAAAAGGTGTCATCCCTCTTACTGCCTTGTGTGGAACATGGTTCTGAATGTAATTTACACAATTCACTGCTTCGGCCCAATACTGTCAGAGGAAGAGACTTCGAGTGAATCATACAAGTGGCCATCTCCTTAAGAGTATAGTTCTTTCTTTCTGCGACTCCATTCTGTGAAGGGCTATAAGCAACTGTATGTTGCAAAGAGATCCCTTCAGAAGTACAGAAATCCATGAACCTATTATTTACATATTCACCTCCATTGTCGTTTCGGAGAACCTTGATAGACCGTTCCGCCTGTTTCTCAGCAAGAGCCTTAAAGTCCTGAAAATGTTCAAAGACTTCAGACTTAAGCTTAAGAAAATATACCCAAGTATATCGTGAATAGTCATCAATGAAGGTTAGCACATAAAGAGCTCTAGTAAACGAAGGAGAAGGAAATGGACCAGAAACATCGCTGTGAACAAGATCCAAGGGACGAGTGGCTCTCCAGGCTTTTCCTTTGTCAAAGTTCTTTTCAGGATGCTTTCCAAGGGTACAACCCTCACAAAGACCCTTAGAAAACTTGACGCGAGGCAACCCATTGACCATTTCGTTTTGACTCAATTGTTCAAGGTAGTGATAGTTTAGATGTCCAAAATGCTCATGCCATAGCTTACTAACCTCATTTGCATGAGTGAGCAAGGTAGTGGGCGTAGAATCAGAAGTAAAGTGGGAGAAGGTGTACAACCGTGAACGGTGATCTGCCTTTCCCTCAGCCACTGTAGTGTCATTGTTAAGCTCACGAATAATCACCGAGTTAGGACCAAATTCCACTCGCATTCCTTCACCAAGGTGAGTAATTTGGTAAACTGATAGGAGATTGGTAGAGAGATCAGGAACACTCAACACTTGGTTAAATGTTCCCCCATCCATCTCTACCGATCCACTACCGGAAACCGACACTGTCGTGTCATTACCCATCGTGATTTGGGACATTCCACAAGGTTCGATGTTGGAAAACTCAACATGCGAAGAACCCATGTGGTGCGAGGCACCGGAATCTATAATCCATGTCGATGAAGGAGAAAATTTGGCTACAAGGGCCTTTCCTTTCTTCTTATCATTTCTAACACCTTTTGCAGTAGAAGACTCGGCCTTCGGAGCACTTTGTTTTATTGATTCAGGAACACTTATTTTATTTTTCTCAAGTAAATGAGATAAGTGATCAATTTGTTTCTTAAAACAGTGTTGCTCATCGTGACCAGTCTTCTTGCAATAGGAACACAAATACTTGCTTTTCTATGCTCTAGGCTCAGAATTCGAAGTGTTTGTGTCATTTTTAGGTTTGATCTTGGTTTCTTTCTTAGGTTGATCCTTAGTTTCTTTCTTCTTTTCAGTCTTCTTTCCCTTACTAGTACTTGCTACAAGGGCATGTGACTTGGACTTGAGAGACCCCATTTGAATGAGTTTGTCCTGTTCTCGAATGAGTTGGGATGAAAAACAGTCAAAGGAGGGCATCATCCAAGTATCACCCAAAGCAGCTTTTGTAGCGTAGAAAGTTGACACGAAGACAGAATATTCGGGACCTAGCTTAGAGAGAATCGACAAGATCAGTTGAGAATATTTCTTTTCTACTTGACACATCCTTTTAACAATAATCTAATGTGGACAAATTTCAAGAAGAAGGCTTGTAGGTTTTCAAAGTCACTAGGATTTAACCCTAGTAGTTCGTTTTCCAACTCATGCGCTCTCATGTCATCTAGTTGTCCAAACATCGCATCCAGCATTTTCCACACAGATGTAGGTGTTTCAGACACCTCAATGTGGAAGAGCAAGTCAGGAGAAACGGACATGCAGAGAAGACCTAAAGCTTCATCACTACGGTTTAACCACTTAGATTTTTCAGGTTCGTCGTCTGGTTCAGTCTCAGTTCCCATGGTGATGCGGTATAACCCTTTACCCCTTAGTTTCATTATTATTTTTGATCTCCATTCGAAAAAGTTGAACGGCGTAAGCAAAGGAATTGAAAGTGCATCCATAGTGAGAGAGAGAGAGAAAGAAATGCAGAAAAGAAACACAACCACCCAGGACAATAACAACCCCCCTGCTTTCGGCACTTTATAGTTTAGTGAGTTGATTACAATCAGGTCCGTGCATGTGGTTTGAAACACTTGGTAACTCGTCTTGCAATTAGCATAATAACGCACAAGAGAGGAGACCACAACAGTGTTTCGTGGAGCGCAACAAAAGAGGAACACCGTAAACAAGCACAAACAAAAAATAGAAAGGAGGCGAAAGCCAACCCTGGTGGTGAGAAAAAGCATCTCACGTCACATGAAAGAATCCCTTTGTCGTAAAACTGTGGCGGACGCGCTCACAAGTCCACGAAAAAAAGGAATAGAACAAAGCTCAAAAGAATGAGCTGAATTAAGCAAAACAAAGACACCCCCCAGAATGCGGCACTTTATAAAATTAGTGTGTTTACAAATATAATGATCCCATCATCTATAGTGTGAAAAAACATGCAACTTTGACTAAAGAAGTGCTCAAAACCGAGCAACGAGTCAAAAGTTATAGCAAAAACCAATTCCCGCAATTTGATGAGAAAAAGCCAATAAGCCTGCAAACGGATTAAAAAAGCTCCCTAAACGCATGCAAAGGGTTTCGTATGTATGCTCGTTGGAAATGGACATGGAATTTGAGATAGGGTTTGTTTGTATTGCGAGGGGGGATTAGCCACCTGCCAATCCCGGACCTCACCCTTCGTCTTCGACACTCGACAGAAGGTTAGAAATACAACAAGCCAACAGACCAAATTTTATAATGCCAAAGAAATATAGTTTAAATAAGGTGAAACTAAATTAGATCTAATGTAATTAAATCTAATGAATGTTGAAAAAAGGCTTTAATTAAGCAAATCACTAAAAAAGCACTTTTTTTGAATATTTTCTAAAACTTTCAAGTTTTAGAAAAAATGTATTTTAAGAGAAGATATTTTTAAATAAATAATGATGGAAGGCGTTTTAGAAAGTTTCTTTTAAATAAAGAAAGATTTGTTGATTTAAAACAAACTGTGTTGATTTAGAAAGTTTGATTGATTTTTTTGTTTTAAAAAGAAAAGTGTTTTTTTAGAAAGAAAACACAGGCCCTTTTTTCTAAAAAACTGAGGATTTTAGAGAGAAAAAAGAAGGAAATTAACAAACTTACCAAAGGAAAAGGCATATGGTTGAAACCTTACCAAAAAATAAGAAGAACAGCCGCTCTGGAGTGTAAAAAACAGTGTTTTACCTTGCTCAGACCAAAAAAACGTGGCAGAGTTGTTTAAAAACACCTAGGAAGCAAAAAAACACCAGAACAGTCCAAAAAACACCTGTACAGCCACGTTTTAGCTTGCCCACACCCAAAAAACGTGGCAGATGTGATTAAAAACGCCTGTGAAGCAAAAAAAACGTGGTGGATGATTAAAAAACGCCTGAATAATAAAAAAAATGCCTAAACAATCAAAAAACGCCTGGAAGGTCCAAGAAAATGCAGGAACACGTCCACAAAACGCCTGGAATGAAGAAAAAATGGAGGCCACGTGTGAATGAACATTGATGGCAGTTTGAACAGTCTAAAAATGGTCAGAAGGATAGCAGTTCGTTGATGAGCAACCACGACTGAAGAAAACTCAAGGATCCTGCAACACCACAGACAATAGGCACAAGAAAAAAAACACACAAAAACTTTTCGAGAAAGCTTGTTAGAGATATTAGCAAGATAATTTCCAGAAAATAGTGATCAAAAGACTTGCATGCAAAGTAAAAATAACAAAACCAAGTAAGATTAATAGCAACAAAAAAATAAATCGAGTGCACATTTACCCGATCTTAGCTCTGATACCATGAAAAGAGTTTGCGGGAATCGAATAAGAAACGAGGCACCACAAAGTAGTTGCACTCCAACGGAATCGTGAAAACTCCGGCGATAGCAAGGAAAAAATTGATCAGTAATGGAAGAACCTTGCTCAACATAAAACAAAGCTTGCATAGAGAAAAGACAGCGGAGTGTCTTGGCATGCTCATAAATGAATAGAAAAGGGGTACATATAGGGTGCTGAGTAACCCTAGTGCATGACACATGTGAAACCCTAAACCTAACCCATGTGAGATGACCCTCCAACATGAGAGGACACATAGAATAACTCACACTAACATTTATATCCTCATGCCATACTGGAGTGGAAATGGGACACTATTTCAATGGATTTCATTGTAGGGCTAACGACATCAAGATAACACCACAACACCATTATGGTCACGGTGGATAAATTGACGAAAGTGGTTCATTTTTCTCCGGTGAAGACCACCTGTATAGCTAGTATAGTGGCATGAGTATATCTTGATGAGATTATTACACTACACAGGATTCTATAGAAGATCATTTGTGACTGCAATCCCTTGTATACTTCTCACTTTTGGACTACCATGGAGAGGGATCTTGGGATGAATATCAATTTCAGTACGGAATACCACCCAGAGATAGATGGGCAGATAGAGCAGGTAAATCAGATCTTTGAGGATATGTTGTAGATATATGTTATGGACCATCTTTCTAAATAGGAGGAGTACTTGTATTTAGTGGATTTTTCCTATAACAATAGTTTTCATATTTTTATTGGCATTTCTCCTTTTTAGGAATTGTATGACAGGGAGTGTAAGACACCACTGAGTTGGGACAGAGTGGAGTACATAGTTTCTCTTGGACCAGTGTTATTATAAGATATAGAAAAGTAGGTTATCATGATTTGGTGGATATTATAGGCACGAAGGTGGGCATGAAGGTTTTTCTTTAGTTCAGGCCTCATAATAGCGTTATCCCGTTATGGAAAAGGCTCTAATATTTCTTCTAGGTTTGTGGGTCCCTTCGAGATCTTGGAGCGTATCGTTCCTTTGGCCTATCTTCTAGCATTGCCACCAAGCTTGTCTCACATCCACAATGTATTTCATGTTTCTGTGCTTAGGAGATACATCTGATATCCCTCTCATGTTTTGGATTAGACCACATTGCAGGTGGAAGAGAAGGGGTAGGTGTGGATCCTGTGCACATCCTAGAGCACATGACCTTGGGCCTTCAAAGCCGCAAGATTTACCAGGTGTAGGACTATTGAGATAGGTACGATGAGACTGCACCCACATTGAAGGATTCTACTATATTGTGAGCCCAATTTCCTCATCTATTCCAGTGACTTCTAGGAGGAAGTCGAGTCTAAGGGGAGGGGGAGTAGTTTCCACTCCTCTTCGACACTATTTCGTTTTGATGTTGTTACTGTTGATTTGATACTAAGACATTTGAGTATTATTTTTTTATCAATAGATGATGGACTATACGGATATTTGGACTATTGACATTATGAGATTTACATTTTTATTATGATACACTAGATGGCGATAGTAGACATTTTGATATATGTTGATTTGCATTATTTTTATTTTATACTGACTCATTATACTCTGGGTTTTTTCATTAGACTTATAATCTCATGGATGTTAGGATCAAATTATTGATATGTTGATAGATGATAGAATTGTTAATTTCATATGATGATTGTTGATTTTTATAAATTGTCTCGATGTTGTTAATATGGTTGTAAGGATAGATAGGTATTTTTTTGTTGCATGAAATTTTATCAATTACATCGGAAGGGGATAGGGGACTAACCACTGAAGGATGTTAGATCTTGTGCAACACGGCCAAAATTTGATAACTTATGTAATGTTATATTTTGGTGTTTTTACATGCCTAATTAGGAGGTTTCCCATGGGGGGTGACCTCACATGTGTGGCCATGGGGTGAAATGTGTTCCTTTTCTTTTAATTTGTGTGTGCTTTATTTTGTGTTTTATCTATTTAATTTTTGAAATTGTTGTCACCTTATTAACATTTATAATTGTGTCTTATTTAGCTAATCCTAATTAATTTATTAACTAAAATAAAGATGTGACAAAAAGATAATTATGAGGTTAGGTGGTCCTTGAAATCATGTGAATGTAAGTGAGATTTGTGATGGTTTTGTGTGATGTACTCTACCCCAACTTCAAAATTCATATTTTTACTTGGGAGGATTTTTTGGAGGCTTGTACGATAAGCTAAGAATGTCCCATGCCTCTTAAATTCATCCAACAACCCTACGTATGGGTTGGGGAGTTAAATTTTGACTTATTTATCCTTTTGGAGTGTAAAAGAGTGAAAATAATTACACTTTCCTACTTACCTCAATTAATTTTGTCCTTATAAGGCATGGTGTTTAAATTTGAGTGTCTTTTGGGTTGTCAGTCTTACAAGTTCAATTATTGTCTTGGGCTTGGTGTTTTGACTTGAGTGTCGAAATGGAGGAATGATAAAGTGGAATCTTACATGGAGCCACCTCATCATCTTCACATTCCATTTCTATTTATTGATGGAATTTTATGGAATGGGGGTTACTTGTTCATTTTTTCTTTTTGCGCACTTTTAGATTTGAGGGAACTTGTTGGACTTGCTTGGAGTGTGCTTGGCTTCAAGGTGTCAAAGATTTTGGAGTGAATATTCTTGGAACTTGATGGAGAGATAGGCTCTCCACATTTTTTTTATTTTTTATGTTTATTGATGTTGAAATATTTTGCTTGATAAGTTTGTTTGAGTTTTGTGAGCGTGCTTTTGTGTGGTTGGCTAGTATGCCTTAGTTTGGGTGTGGGAAATTGAATTATGGGACCATTGGGGAGGGAAAAGGGAGTTTTTGAGGCATGAATTTTGTGGGAGTGTGAGTGGGATTTTCACCTATTGGGAGTAAAAAGGAAATCATGTTCATATTGTTGCATACATGCAAGGGAGAGATAAGGATATTGTGTTGTTTGTTTTGTGCACTTGGAGGCTTGGGTGAAACTCCCACTTCACTTGGGAGGCAAAAGGTGGTGGCTTCCCATAATACTTGCTCCATTTGGTTTGGTATCAAACCTATGTATTGTTTGAGAAGTAATCAAAATTGTTGATTATGTCATTTTAGTTGTGTTGGATATTTTGAAATGTATATTGTTTGTGGAAGCCTAGTTTATTGAAAGGTTTTCAAATGTTGCTCAAGATCCCTCATAGTTCTTTGGTTGGGGCTTGGGGGCCATTAAGTGGATGGCTTATCCTCTTAATGGATTAAATGTTGTGTGGAGATCGTTTCCTATTCCCCCTTGGACTTTATATTGTGATCCTTGTTGTAAAACAATTGAAGAGTGCAACATTTGAGCTATTTTAGGGAGAAGACATGAAAATGGAGACTTCTATTTAGGCATCGTTGAAAGTATTTATGTTGTAAATTGTTCATTTTATTATTCCCACTTTGAGTGGATGATTGTAAATCTATAAGCTTGAAAGAAAGTTTTTTTATTACTTGGAAATCCCTATATTTTGTAAACTCTTTTAAGAGTGTTTGTATGAGAAATTTATCCTTTTAAATGGGTTAGTTTTGTGAAAATAAATTACCAAGTTTTACATTTTTTTGGTAAAGTGGAAATTTTGAAATAATTTGAAATGAAAATGCATCTCTCTTAATGGAAGTTATTTCAATATTTCCAAATTGTGATAGGGTTCATTTTAAAAGAAATGATAATTTTGTTAAAATGCACTTGCTAAGAGAAAAGGGTTTTCATTTGAGTGTTGAAGAAAAGAAAGGAAAAGTTACTATTGATCTAGCGAATGAAAGATATATTAAAATATTTAAAGCTTTAGTTGAATTTTAGTCAAGCTTATGAAAGGAAAGTATATGGTTAAAAATTTCTTGTATCAGGAAGAATTTCTCCTTACTAGTTAGGTAGGTTGAATGAGAAACTTTACTAATTGCTCAATATTCACTATATATATATATATATATATATATATATATGAATGTATATGTATATTTTGTTGAAGCCAAGTCTTGTTTAATTTCTTTTACCAAATACCTCGTTGAATATTTATGTAATTCATTCAAAAGAATGGTATAAATATACTTATAAGTTTAACTATATTTAATTATATAAATTTAATTATAAATTTATATATATTAAATTTGTTAAATAAATAAACTATACTCTTTATATAGTATTAAACTTAACCTTAATATTGATAATATATGTGTGTGTGTGTTTTATAATAAATAAAATTTATATATTAAAAAATAAAACTTACTTTGTATACCTCATATGGTCGTGGGATGTATTAATTTTAGAGTGGGGAAAGTGGTGGGGAGGGCTCGCCGACCCCCCACCTCATATGTAAATGGGATGAGGAGTGGGGTCGGCGACCCCTCCCCCCCGTTCTATATTAATTAAAACATAATGCGGGTGGGGGCCGAGTCCCTACCAAACAATTTAAACCCTAATTATTTTTAAAAGTTGCCTCTGTCACATTCTTTCTACAGTCGGTCGAGGCTATGGAGGTTATAGCGTATAAATTTGGATCCGTGGCTATTTTTTTATTATTATGGCTTATATACATATTCATATATTTATATATTTTTTTAATATAAATGAGATTTGGGTTAATTTTTTTATGTAAAAAAAGGTAATATATATATATATATATATATATATATATATATATATATATATATATATATATAGATCTATTTTTGATAGGTAAATTTACAATTTATTTAAATGTATTTAGCAAAAAATTATATATATACATATATATATAATTTTTTGCTAAATACATTTAAATAAATTGTAAATTTACCTATCAAAAATAGATCTACAAAGGGGTAAAATACCCAAATGCCCAAGTAGAGAAAATACATTAAAATAGCTCAACAACAATAGAAAGATTTACAACAAATAGAATTTCCAATCAAACCCTAGGGGAGGGTAGAATGAAATTCAAGCCAAAATATTGGCAAATCCTTAATATAAATACAATAGAACAGAAATAGAAAACAAAAATAAATAAAATGAGTTTGGAGGCATCCACCCTAAGTTTAATCTTCTCCCATGGCTTCCTTCCCTTCTCCTTCAATAACCTGCAAAATAGAAATGAGAAAATAAGTCAAATGAGAGAATAAAAGCCTCCATAGAGATGTTGAGGGTTTTTTTTTTGAATCCTAGATCTGAGGGCCCAAATTCATTCCATCCAATGGCCAAGATTCTCCCCTACAAAAATTATGTGAGAGTTAGGTGAAATCATCAATTAAATTCATGGATCAATTTTGAATGGGGCCAATTACGTGGTGAATAAGTTAAATGTATTCTTTAACCTATTTGTTTAGTTGATGACTTTTTAAAATTCAAAATCCCATGACCTTGTAATAAATTAAACTAATAATTCCTTAGTAATTGGGAAATGTTATTATAGGAATTTAATTTAATTGTGTTTAATCATTAGGAGGGTGAATTAGACTTATCCCTAAGATAATAAATTATTAAATGGATTTTAAACCAAACTAGAAATTGAATAGTATAATTTACTTGTTAGTTGAAACGATAGTTGGTTAACTGAGAATTAAGCTAAAAGTTGTAACAAGATTTTTTTTCAAAAAAATATTCAGTAATTTTTCTAAATTAACTGTTGGTTTATCTTTGGTTTCGTGTGGGAAATTTGTGGGCATTACACCCTCAAATCCCATCTCAACTTCTTTTGGGATCTTCCATTTCTAAGATATATATGTATAACATAAATTCTACCTTAAATCTTTTTTATCAGAGGAAAACATTTCGTATAACTCACACTTAAAGTTCACACGGAAGAACAGGTTGGGATCAAGGGCGTGAAGGGACAGAAAGGAAATACACGTGAAGTGACAGAATCAAAATTTGGGGCTTAGCCGATTTCACGTACAAAGTCTATTTTTAGGAGATAACATGCAGATCACACAAGCGATGTTGAGACTTGCGCGCCACGCATTGCCAATTCATTAGAGGATTAGATCGAAGCACTTTTGCATGGAGATAAGCTAAGAATAGATTCATCGGTTCAGTTAACTATAAGAGGTATATAGATAGGACACTTGCATGTGTGGCTATGCCTGTAAACGACGCGTGGCTATTATTAGCATGCGACCTGTTCTGGAGTATTTAAGTATTGAAGGGAAAGTCCCCACCCTATATATATGAGTCGAATTACTTAGTTAAGAGAGATGTAGACGTGAGATAGATATAGATGTGTGTATGTAACTGGATAATTATATCAGATCCATGCACGCATGATTATTAGATTACTGTTATTGTATGAATCTTTTGTGTTACTGTTATGATTAATATATGGAGGATATTGGCCGAACCATAGTATCATTCTATATGTTTTGATCATTACATGTTATTGATTTAGTCATGATTAACACTTAAGTATATTCATTCATAGATCTGGTTCTATTATACACCATGTGATGATGGATTAGTTATAGGAATATATCTTTGTTACTTCATCATGCTAACATCCTACTACAACAACCCTAAAGAGGGGCCTAGTACCTTTGCACGCTTCAGGTGAGCGCTCAGCCTATGCTGAGTGATGTGCCAGCGTGTCTAGGGTATATTTTTGAATTATACGCTTCATAATTGGTTCCATTGCCGAGACCTCTTTTTCATTTGTTTCCAGGGTGGTTCGCGATGAAGACGTATCAGTTAACTTTGGAAAGCATTGAAGAGTGGATACATGATCTGGAGGATGAATACACACGAACGTTTAGCACTGGATCCTGATTTAACGCGTACACTTGGGTAGAGCAGAATTTTTATGATAGTTTGTACAAGAGATTCTTTGTTATCTTTCAAGTAGAACTGTACAAGTGGATGACTGCATATGCATCTAAACAAAATTGGAGATATCACGTGCTTATTTAGACACAGGAGGAATTTCAAGTGCTCTATGATGTTGATCTGATTTGGAATCATGCGGTGGATACGTGGTTTCAGGGTATTCTAATCAATTATATTGTGGAGTATTCAATATCGACATATTCGTTCCCAGAGGTAGTTGCATTTCAGTTTCTACAGTATCCTAGAGGGACATATTTGCAAGGTATTCTGATGGTGATCAATATATTGACGGTAACATTGAACTTGGAAGATAAACCTATGGCTAACTAAACCCCAGCACACGCAGCGGTAGGAACAGGACTGATGAAAGATGGCAGACCTAGTAGCAGCAAGGCAGAGGGATGAGAGGTGGTTGAATTATGATGAGGCACATGAGAGGGATTTACGGAAGCAACAAGAGATTGCAGAATGGATGGCGTTGAGAAGAGAGATGGCTCGTGAAGGATTTGAATCTCGCAAAGAAGATGTGGAACTAGAGCATCAGGACCTCCCCCATCTAGGAAATCATGACAAGAAACCCTCCTCGGCCTCACATGGAAGCGCGCCAACAGATATGACTAGGGCCATAGGTGTGCATCTGAACCTACCTGATAACCTCGCCCTTGCACTTGGTTTTCCAATATCTAGTGCAACAGGTGGAAAACACTTTAATTTAGGAACTAAGAGATCAAATAATTTAGAAATTAAGTACATCAATGGTAAGAAAGACAACTTTATCGCTATTTGGGGGAACATTTTCAAGCGTGTCATCTGCACAGAATGAAAGCGCGCAAAATGTTGGATTCACCTCCGAAAGTGGGACTACTTCACAAATTGTAGGAGGTCAGTATAGTACTACTATTGAAACACAAGGAATTACATCTACAGGTCATATCCCAGACACAGGTGGAGGATATGGAGGTATAGGTGGTTCTAGTTCCGGTGGATCTAGTGCTTCAGGAGGTAAAGGAAACACAGGGGGTTTTGATCAGGTGGACAAGGCCCACAACAACAACATAATATTTATATGGAGATGTAACTTCGTCTCTTGGATTACAGAGGCATAGAAGATACTGTTGAACATGTGCATATGTGTGAAATCTTATGGTGCGTGAAAGGGATCAAAGCATCTGAGCGCAGGGCTATTCAATTTACTACCATGTTGCAGGGACGTGCACATAGCTGATATAAGAAGTTTGACCCTGATCAAACTTGTGTTGATTATGCAGCATTAAAGGATGCTTTCTTAAAGGAGTTCTATATCCAAGAGTTTTAGCAGAAGAGTATAAGCGTGCTTAAAGACATCAAACAAGACACTACTGAGAGTGTACGTGAGTATGATGCGTGATTCAAAACACTTCTGTCTAAACTGTCTTATGACATTCATGCTAGCTAGCATGCACAATGGTTTGTTGGAGGATTAATTACACCATTTCGAAGGGTGTTGTCACATAAGACATATACTGATCTACATGAAGCATTAGAGGAAGCTTTCTAGGCTGAGGTAGTTGGGAGTATTGACACTGGAGTTAGCCCATTCTTAGAGGCCCAAATAACGGCTATGGCGAAGCAGTTACAAAAATTATCAGCAAATTCAACACATGAGATGCGCTCAGGGATCTGGTGTATATATTATGAAGTGGAAGCTCATACTAAGGATAATTTCCCTCGCAGGTCCATACATTCATTATTGTTAGACTGTGAGATCTGTCATTTGAATCATGATGCTAGCCATTGTCCTTTGCTGCAATGCATGATAAGAAAGAATGTATCTTATTTTTGTAAAATTTGCAGGTCCACAACTCATGATACTGAGGAATGTAGATTGATTGGCCAGATCCATGATGCCATTGACATTGGGGTTTGACAGACACGTGTGGCTGATAATCCTAAAGGAAAGAACAAGCATCGGAATATTGATTATAATCAAACACGCTATGACAGGAATGATGGGTGATTTAAAGGAGGTCATGGAAAAGTACGAGGGTATTAGGGTGGATATGGAAGACGAGACTGAGGTGGACGAAGAGGTGAGTTCCCTAGTGGAACATGTTATACATGCGGATCACCTAACCACTATAGGTGTGAATGCTCATAGAATATCTCCTGTTCATTTTGTGGAAAGGGACATAGTTATGAGGAATGTCTAGACTTGTATGAGTATCTCAGTAAGAAGCACAAGAAATAGAACTAAGGCACATGGATGGTTAGGATTGAGCACGTGGTAGAGTATCAGTGGATGCCCAATTTTACACCAGAACCCGAGGTAATAATAGTGAAGATTACCACACGAGCTGAAGCGACACGTGTGAAAGAGGCATTGCACTAGAAACTGACAATCACTAGGGAGGAGGTTTTGCATTCCAGGTATACAAATCCAAATCATCAGAAGGAAGTCTATCAAGAGACCATGGAGGTTCTCAGGAATCTTCAGGGTGAGATACAGTGTTTAAAAGAGCAGTTTAGGAAAATGTAGGATAAGAAGGAGATAGAAAAGGCCCCTTCTGATATTGATGACATTAGAGAGGTATGTAGAATGCTGCACCAGGAGAATATTATTACTTTATTAGGGAATTAGTTTAAGGGGAATACTCTGTGCGCGGGAAATGTGACTGAAAAAAAAAATCCATGCAAATCTCCCTCCTGATAGTATTGATTATGACAAGGAGATCACTTTGAATGTTGTTGTGGATGGTTTTTTGCTGAGCAACATCTTGATTGATACAGGTGCAAAAGTGAATGTATGTACATTGGATACATGGGTACAAATGGGGAGACCTCCATTACAGCCCTCATCTAATTTATTTTTTATGGCAAACTAGACCAAGGCTGCTCCCATATGAGTTCTGAAAGATGCATCTATAATAATACAAGGGGATACGTTCACTGAGGACTTTGAGGTACTGGCACTCACGGAAGCAGAAAGTTTCCCAGCTTTACTTGGGCACCCTTGATGTTATGCAAACAATGCTGATTTGAGAATCAACAAGGGTTATAGCAACTTTGAGAACAAAGAGGAAAGGGTTATAATACCCTTGACAGATGGGAATTCCATACCATATGTGGAACCTTTGCATGAAGAGGACTTGAATAGAATTTATATACGTGTTATTTAGGACCGAGAGGTCAATGAGCCATAAAAGGAGGGAATTCTTCATTGGGAAGATTCTCATTCTATCAGTGATACTACAAATATTGCTTATGATAATTGGGCTCAAGGTACTTATAAACTGGTGGGGCATGAGGTGAAGTGTGTGGTTTCTTGTAAGAAAGGTTTTCACTCTGTCAGATGTATAGGTCGCTCAGAACCCTGGTATACTTGAGCAGAAGATCTGACTATATTTTTACAAGCCATGGAGGTAAAATGGATAGACCATGTTAAAAGAAGAGATATGTTAGCATATACATTACATGGGATGGAAGCACACTGGTGGGTAGTTCACAGAGATAATCTTATGGAATGGAAGGAGATTGGAACTGCCTTATCTACTAGGTTTTTAAGGAACAATGCACCTACACAAATTTGCACTTATAACGGTGATCAACTTGTTCAGCATCACATTCAGTAGTGTGAGAGACTCTGGACAGCAGGAAAAGAAGCATTACCACCTTCACTCTAGGTACATAAAATATATTCCACTCTAGATGGATGTGCACGCGCTTGGTATGTCTATGTTAAACTACATAGAGAGATGGGCAATTGGCAGATTTTGACTGCAGAAATGATCCAGACCTTTGACTACTTCTCAACTAAACCTCTGGTAGAGGGGGCATTGAGCTTTATCAATATTTTAACTATGGGAGAGAGTGGGAAAGCGGAGGATATTATTCATGAATTATTTAGTGAGATGGAGACATGAGCGCGTTTTGAAGAAGAAGAAGATGAATCCATATTACTTGAATGCACTTGCCTTGAGAAAGAGAAAGGGAAGATGGTTTACATAATTGATGATGAGGAAGTTGAGAACTTGGATGTTGATCATTCACATGGATCACGTGAGGTCTTAGATAGTGCAGATGTAGATACGCACGCATATCATGAACCCATGAAGAAAAAGAAGGTAAACATTGGGACGGATACTGAACCTAAGGAGGCCATTATTGGGGATTATTGTTCAGACGCCGAGATTACAAAAATCATTGAGTTACTCAGGGATTATCAAAACTTATTCCCTCAAGGGTATCATGAACTTAAAGGCATGCATAAATCACTTGGAGAAATGAATAGAAAGCTCAATGAAGGTGTGTGCCCTGTTAGAAAGAGACCTTATCAAATGAATCCCAATTTCCACGAGAAAGTAAAGGAATAAATTGCTAAGATGTTAAAATCTGGAATCATTCGACCCTTGGATGAGTTAGAATGGGTTATTCCTATTGTGATAAGTATCAAGAAGGATGGTAGGATTAAAATCTATGTAGATTATAGGGATTTGAATGCAACATGTGTTAAATATCCTTTTCCTATGCCTTTCACAGAACAGATTATAGAAGGAGTGGCCAGGCATGAGATATATTCATTTACAGATGGGTTTTCAGGGTATCATTAGGTTAGTATTTCTCAGGAAGATCAAGAAAAGAAAACATTTACTACTGAATGGGGTAGCTTTTCCTATACTGTGATGCCTTTTAGATTGAAAAACGCACCTACTGGTATTCTCACGAATAGTTGTTCAGGAATTCAAGGAATTCATTCAATAACTTCTTACAAGTGTATCTTGGATGATTGGATAGTATATGGACTTGTGCAAGATCATTATGACAATTTACGCTTAATGTTTGAAATATGTAGACAGTTGAGTATCTCGTTGAATATCAAGAATTGCATATTTTCCACGCGTTTTGGAATACTGACAGGGCACATAATCTGTAAGGAAGGGTTGCTAGTTGATCCAGCTAAAGTTGTAGTCATTTTAGGCTTGGAAGTGCCTACCATTCAAAGTGGAGTGCACAGATTTTTTGGTCATACAAGGTATTACAGAAAATTCATACAAGGATATGCCAAATTTTCTGCACCCTTGGAAGAGATTACTAAAGGGAAAAGGTACATTTTATTGGGATAGAACCAGCAGCAACGTGCGTTTGAGACATTAAAGAAGAAACTTACTACCGCACCCATTCTGCATTTTCCCTCATGGGATAAACCATTTCATGTACATGTGGACGCTTCTGGCATGGCCATTAGCATGGTGTTGGCTCAACCTAGAGAGGGTATTGTAGATCATCCAATTTGTTTTTGCTAGTAGGAAGATGACTCCTGCTGAACATAATTATACAACTACAAAGCAGTGAAGCTTTGTCCATGATATATGCCTTGCACAAGTTCAGATAGTATCTGTTAGCCACACCATTTGAGTTTTATACAGATCATATGGCTTTGAAGTATTTGGTAAAAAATCCCATCTTACAGGGGCGCATATGCAGATGGGTACTCTTATTTCAAGAGTTTGATTTCACAGTTGTGGTGAAACCAGGGAAAAGTAATTCTGGACCAGACCACTTGTCTAGAATTCAATCAGGTGAAGAAGCACAAAAAATAGAAGAGACAATGTCTGATGCACAGTTGTATAGGTTACAATGCGTGCCATCAGAATTAGAGGACATTACTGTATTTTTAAGGACTGGTGTCACACCAGCAGGGATGAAGGCTTTGAAAAAGAAACAACTTGTTATACACGCGGCACCATTCATGTTGATCAGTGGTGACCTATACAAGTTAGGAAGAGATGAAGTGTTACGTCGTTGTGTATTAGAGCATGAACGCAAGGATATAATGGAGGAAGCACATGGTGGTATTGCAGGTGGCCACTATGCAGGTGATGCTACAACATGAAATATTCTACTAGTTGGATTATGGTGGGAAACATTGTATAAGGATTATAAAGAGTATTGTAAGGCATGTGACCATTTTCAGTGTCTAGGTAGACCAAGGTGGAGAGATGAAATTCCTTTGTGACTGATTACAAGTGTAGAACCGTTTGAGAAATGGACAATTGACTTTGTAGGACCTATTTCGTCAGCGGCACGTAGGACTAGATCATGCTATATCATTACTTACACAGATTATCTTACAAGATGGGCAGAAGCAACACCTGCGAAGGACTGTATAGTGGCTACAACATCTAGGTTTCTATGGGAGAATGTTCTTACAAGGTATGGATGTCCTTTAAGTTTAACAAGTGATAGGGGCACACATTTTTTGAATGAGACAATCAGGATTCTGTTAGATGAGTTTATGGTTGCACACCATAATACTACACCCTATCACCCTGAAGCGAATGGAACTGTTAAGGCTTTTAACAAGATTATGAGCCAAACATTGACCAAAATTTTTGATGTTGGAAGAAAAGATTGGGATGATAAAGTATCAGTTGTTCTTTGGTCTTATAGAATAACTTATAAGAGATTGAACAAGGCCACACACTTTCAGTTGGTGTTTGGCATGAAAGTTGTTCTCCTATAGAATTCATGTTACCTTCTTTGCACATTGTGCACACTAGAGGTCTAGCTGATGGGAAAGCTTTGGAAGAACGAATTAAGAAGATAGTTTAGCCTGATGAGTGACGAGCAATAGAACGTTGGAGTCAGAAGCAAGAGAAGGCAAGGCATAAAGCATGGCATGATAGACATATAAGGGATAAGAAGCTTGAAGTTGGAAAAATGGTACTTCTTTATGACTCTAAGTTTTTGCACCATTCAGGGAAGCTTAAGGTACATTGGTTGGGGCCGTATGTTATCACTCACATACTTGAAATAGGTGCATGCCAATTAGAAGGACTTTACGGAACATGGATACGAAGTTACTTTAATGGGAGTAGGTTGAAGCCCTACTATAAATAAGTCTTCTTGGTGTTTGTAATAAGGAAGTATTTCTAGTTAGATTAGGTTTCCATTTATGTATTTTTTTAATTTATTTCATTCATCGTCATTATGCTTTGTCAATTTATTTTTGGTTCTTGTGTAATAAGTGTGCTTACGTACATGAAGCTAACTACAATATGAAGCATGTTGATGCACAGAGGACTGCACATACTTTTAGTGTGGGGTGGATTATTGGTGATATCCAGGTAAAATGCTGTGGAGATTGGAAGCTATAATTTTATGGATGTTGAGGAAGTAAGCTGCTAAGGGTGATTCACAAGAGATTACATCTCAAAAGTGACCAAGGATGGAGATGAATGAAAGGAGAGTATAACACAAGGTAAGTGGTGGCCATGATAACTACCAGGAGAAGGTGCAGTGACGAGGTACTCGAGTGCTAGGGTGCGTGCACTGAAGAGAAGTCTGTGACCAGAAGGTAGGAAGGCACACTAGAAGGTTATAGCTATGGCGCGAAGATGTGCTGCGTGGAAATAACAAATTTGGTCAATGAATGAGAGGATTTTTGGTAGGTGGAGGAGTAATAAATGCACTAAAATTATAAAATCTATATAAGGGATGCGAATTCATTTTTACCATTGCAACTAAGAGATTTTGAAAAAGAGTTAAGTGCGAAGAGCCGAGTGATTGATTCAAGGTGTGAAGAGCGTGAAACCAGACGTGAGAGGTAGATCTATGCATTTGAGATCTTGGATCCCTAGGTGAAGAAGGGTTTGAAGGAAGCAGGAAGGCAGAGAAGAGCTAGGGCACATGGTTTCATGATTTAATCTAGGGCACCCTTGCATCAAGCTAGGGTTTTGATTCATCCATTAAAGAGTACAAAGAAGGTATTTGATAGAGAGTTGCAAGGAAGAAATGGCTCCCAAGAAGGCAGCAACAACAACAGTAAAAGGGAAAAAGAAGATTGTTGTCGAGGAAGAAGAGGAAATGACCCCAGAAAGTAATTTTTTAGAGATGCAGTATCCAGAGGGTGTCATTGTTGGCTAGGAGTGGGACTCACACATAAGGAAGAGAAAAGTGAGTGAGTACAACCATAGGACCTCAAACAACAAGAAGGGACTGGATGCCCTTCTCTCTTCAAGAACAAACAAGCGCACATGGTGGATGACATGCCTGTCTATGACGATGCCAGAGAGAAGCTCCTGAAGAAGATTGACATCTATCAATTATATGAGCTTCCATATTTTGGGAAGTATGAGCCGTTATATAGATGGCTCATGAGCAGAGTCCATGAGGACTTCTTCTATTTCACGGGACAAAGGGTCAGACTCTCTTCCACACTTATCTCTTCCATTATAGGATTGAGAGCCACTGGAGAGGATATTAAAGAGGACTTAGTAGATAAAGTTTTTATCTTAGAGACCAGGAAGGAGTTAGGGTACCAAAAGGGTCCGTGCGGAATGGACATAGATAAGGTAAAATGTGGTCCAATCATCAAAGCAGCAGCGCACTTGGTCACCAAATTGAATGACCAATAACGGTGGTCATAGGTAAATATGATGTGGCTGCATGTGGAAAAGTGCATGTCAGAGGGAGTCGTCTACAACATAGCAGGGTATATTGCAGAGTAGATTGTAGAGGAAGTGCGCACTGGAGGAAAGATATGTTTTGGTGATTGTCCTTCTATCATTAGTATTCATGGAGATCGGGGTACCTGATGGACCCAAGGAGAAAATATGGGAGTACCCCATAAACAACAAGTCCCCAGCTGAGAGATTAAGAAAATACCTCTGCACAGGGTCGATGACATAGGATGTGAAGGAATGAGTGAAGAAGTGGTATGATAGAATTCGCACGATGTTTGAGGAAGAATGGTGCACATTCCTAAGGACTTACCATCAGTGGTGGGAAAGAAAGTGTAGTTTTTTGTTTATCAGCACTTCTGTATCACGTGGTTCCTGATGACGGATGGGTCCTAGATCCCTTGGTGCAAGTTACCCTACGCATTCATGGAGAGGTACTTTCAAGCATCCATCCATCATTTTACAGACATAAGGAGGTTGATGTTCAATGTAGATAAGGTGGATTGCGACTACCACACCTTGAGGAAAAAGTACATGTATCCAGGTCAGAGTGCGTACGACGAAGTGCTTATTTCAGAAGTACTAAGCATAAATCTGATAAGTCTCATTGTGGGAGACACAAGGGCAGCGCTTGTCTATATCCAGCTGAAGTCCAAGATGGAAAAGAATAAGTATGTGGAGAATGAGTTCATGCTCCCAGGGCCACCAAAGGGCATACATACTATGGAGAATATTCCAGTTGAAGCCCTCTGAAACAATATAATTGGAAGAAGAGGAAGAGCAAGAAGATAGTGGAGGATTGATACACAGAAGGAGGAAACCTTCTGATCCACAAGAAGAAGAGCACACTAATACTCCACCACAAGGAGAGGATGAAGAAGAAGATATAGAGCTAGTGTAAGGAGATCACTTATTTAAGAAGGTGTTTAAGAAAACAAGAACACAGGACAAGACCCCGCAGACTGTGAGAAATTCACCACACCTATCACCTCACAAGGAGCCTACTGAGAAGAGAAGGAGGAAGCTGAAATTAGATGAAGAAGTAGAAGATACTAAAGAGGGCACACGTGCATCACCAATAACTCTTGACCAAGAAGAGGAGCCACAAAACCTAGAAGAGAAGAGAAAATAAGAGACAAGGGATGCAGATAAGAAGGAAAGAGAAGAAAATGAGAAGTCAGAGGCCCTCAGAACACTGCCACAGATAATACACAAGTGCCCATTCTTGATGCTACAGTCCCAAAAGGGCTTAGATCAAGGAGTATAAGTGGTGAGAAAAGTGCACCAGCCATGGGATATGCGGAGGACATAGAAAATATTGTCCGCACCAGGTTCCAGAGCACTGTTGAGCAGAAGGATCTATATGGCTGGGAGATCATGGATGAGGACATGGAAATGGTGCGTACTAGAAATAAATTGTCATGGTCAATGCATATGCACATGGATGAACCAAAATTTGATGTATGCGAAGATTCATGTGTGTCGAGTTGCTTGAAAAGGGATCCTTTGGCTAGGCACATAACAGTTAAGCTGATTGTTATGTCTAATGAACAAGTGAGTAATGAGTTGGTGAAAATATCAATAGAAGTGGCAAGAAGGAATATGGATAAGGCTGCCACCATAAGAGCGATGCATGAAGAACTGAAGACAAAGTATGTTGAGATAACATGCTTAAAGCAAGAGAAGGACTTGAGCCAGCGAAAGTATAACACTTTCGTGAGCATGGCGGAAGAGATTGGAGATTATGTGCTCAAGTCAGGCCCACATCTGGAGTCTCAGGTACCGAAATAATTTCCTTCCGTAATGCATTATTTTTGGGATATGATAGAATTGGTTCTTGAAGATGACACCAATTATGTGCCAAAGAACAATAATGTTGAAGAATAAGCGGAAAGGGCTAAGGCTGCAGTAGCGTGAAGGATTGCAAAATATGGAGGCATACTGCAAACACTTCAAGATGAATTAAAGAAGGAAGATCATGCCTTGAACATTTGCATAGCCCTGGAAGTACTTATAAAGGTAAAAACATTGGCAGAATAAAATGAACTCTAGAGGTCCATGAAGGATGAGATGTTAGGACGCGCTGAGAGGTTAACTATTGTAAAATAGAGGTGCGAGGAATTGGCCGCTGCACAAGATCCACACAAGGAGAGGTTAGATGAGCTTGGAAAACTCATCACTCAAAGAATGGATGTGCTGGAAGGGACACACACTTCACTGTCAAGTGTTATGATAATAATAGAGAATGAACAAGGGGAGTTAGCACAAGATGAGCTGGAATCCATTATGGTGGATATACCAGACCATGCAAAAAAGGCACTGACTGAATTACAGACCTTGTAGGTAGAAATAAAGGAGGAGTATCCAGAATTGATACTTCAGGACAAGGCAGAGGAACCTAAAAAATAATTCATTATTTATTTTCTTCTTTCAAAGTATTCTTTATTCAACATTCGTTACTTCATTTGTTGGAACATAACCATTGTCGGGGCGACAATGAGATTAATGTGGGGTAATGTTGATCATAGGAAAACACTTAGTAGAACTCACACTTAAAGTTCACGCAGAAGAATAGGTTGGGATCAAGGGCACGAAGAGACAAAAAGGCAATACGCATAAAGTAACAAGATCAAGATTCGGGACTTAGGCAATTTCACGTACAAAGTCTATTTTCAGGATATGGCATGCGGATCACACAAATGATGCCGAGACTTGTGCGCCGAGCATTGCCTATTCATTACAGGATCGGATTGAAGCACTTTTGCATGGAGATAAGCTAAGAATAGTTTCATCAGTTCAGTTAACTGTAAGAGGCCTATAGATAGCAAACTTGCGTGTGTGGCTATGCCTATAAATGGCGCGTGGCTATTATTAACATGCGACCTATTTCTGGAGTAGTTAAGCGGTGAAGGGAAAGTCCCCACCCTATATATATGAGTTGAATTACTTAGTTAAGGGAGATGTAGACGTGAGATAGATATAGATGTGTGTGTATGTGACTGGATAATTGTATCAGATCCATGCATGCATGATTATTAGATTATTGTTATTGTATGAAGCTTTTGTATTACTGTTATGATTAATATATTAAGGATATTGGCCGAACCAGAGTATTGTTTTGTATGTTTTGATCATTGCATGTTATTGATTCATTCATGATTAATTCTTAAGTATATTCATTCATAGATCTGGTTCTGTTATACACCGTGTGATGATGGATTAGTTATAGGTATATGTCTTTATTACTTCATCATGCTAACATTCTACTACAACAACCCTAAAGAGGGACCTGGTACCTTTGTGTGCTTTGGGTGATCGCTCAGCCTATGCTGAGTGATGTGCCAGCACGTCTATGGTGTATCTATGAATTCTAGGTTGCATCAAATCTCTTTCCATAGAAAAATATTAGGCTAAGTATAAGAGGATATCATTTTGTGTTCCCCACTTTTATTTGTAATGAAAACAAAATTACGACATTAATTTCCTTTTGAAATTTATGAAAACAAAACTGAATTTATGATGCTCTCCATTTATTACATGGAAATCATTTAGTACACGTTAATAATTAAAAATGGGCGCTATCATCTTTACAAATTTTATAGGCGTTGTTATGTTTTCTTTTGCAGATTACTTTAAAAACGTGACAATCTATAGTGCATCTCGACCCCCTCAAAAAAACCACATTGAGTTGTCTTTTACATGAGACAAGGATCTAATACTATGTTTTGGGTTGTTTGATAATGGGGATGAAGATCTGAAGGTGTAATTCAGACGTAATTTTTTGTTGAATCACACTCAATCATCATCATGAAACATTGATCATTTCACCTTTGCTATATCTCACTTCACTTTTACTACCATTGGGGCATTACATAGCAGCATTGTTGCTCTTGCTTTCAGAAGCCCTCAATTCCCCTGCCTTTCAGTTTAAGTAGCCATCAATCTGGTAACATTTTGAAATTGCATATTTCTACAATTCCATCAATGTAATGCCCCTTTCAGTGTTGACTCTCATTCTTACTTCCTTGATTGTAGTTGCTAACGTTGAATGTTGTGCTTTCTCCCTTTGATCGTTAGGTGATTATGATCTTTTTGTAAAGTAAATTTAGCGTCTTTTCTTTTTGTTTTACCTTCTATTGTCGTCATGAATGCTTCTTAGATTTATGAGGGTGTTGTGTAGCATCTTTTTTGAATATTCTTATTAAAGGATAAATCGTGTTCTCGATTTAAATGGGTTGCTTAATGACACTTTTTTGTAATAGCTCTAAAGGAATTTTGAAAGCTTTCCAAGGGTTTTTAGGGTGTGTTTTTTTAAAAAAAGGGACCTAATTTTATTTAAGCCAAGTTTAATTATTTATTGATCTTCCCCCTTAGACCTAGCCTTGACTTGCGTGGGAGGAGTTTATTTTTCTTTGGTGGCGTCAAGGCTTAGTAAGGAGACTACTAGTTTAGTGATGGGTTTAATGCTTCAACCACAAACTCACCTGCTTGATATCGAACTAGCCTCCACGCATGCTCCTTATTTAATAATAAAATTAATGCTTGGCATGTGGTTAAATTTTGTTACCTAGTGCTTGATTGTTTTAGTTACTTGTTGGAAAATGGTGGGTTAGTGGACACCTCTCAAGTCTTAAATGACTTAATGGAGGAAATGTTTTAGCTTGTGTTGTTGGAGTGAAGGGAAAAAATAACCTTAGCTGCATGGACTGTTCAAAGCAGGAGTGCTTCCCAAATCGAGTATGTTGAAAAAGATTTGAAACTTTCTTGCAAAGGTGATTCACAGGTGCAGAGCCATCCTCCATGGCCGCTGCTACACCCAGCATGTGTCATCGGTATCTTGGAGCAAAATAGAGGATGCCCAACAAGCAAAAATCAGAGGAAGGTTGTCAGATGTTACTATAGCAAGGGCCTGGTAGAAATTTTTGCAATCTCAAAAGCTTATAATAGGCATGATAAGCACTACCCATTTCAATATTTTCTAGCTTTAACAATATCCTAAAATGAATCATTTCTCTTTCCTGAATTGGCTTTTTGAGTGGGATTTTGTGGATTGTCTATAGTCATTTTATTACTTTGTTGGTTGTTCCTTGATTATCCTCTAGTTTTGGGTTTCTGGGTTGTTGTGGATGCATACATTTCTAAGAAATTCCTTCTGGGTCAATTTTCCTTCAAAAAAAAATTCAGGTTTGGTAGATTTTCTGTGAAACCTCTCCTTTTCCCTTGAAATTTCTTGTTATAACAATAAAAAGTTTCCAAATGTTAATGGTGGATGGCTTGGGTTTGTCTGTGTCTAGCTGAAATGTTGGGAAATAATAAGTTGCTTTTGTATAAGAAAATCGATGGCTTACTATGTTATGGTGCACGTATTATGTTGTTAATTTATGTTTGATAAATCAAACCCTGCTTCCTAGATTTCATGGTCTCCAAATTTTTTAATATCGATATTATATTCAGGTATCTGGGAATTTTATTTTATATAGAACTATTGGTTTATTTACGGGATTTAATGAAATCTAAACATTTGTTTACTTATTTCTGATCTATTGAATAATGGGTAAATGCTTTTGGTTGTCATTGTGGTGCTGGTATTAAAATCTATGTGTGATTAAGTTTTTGTAAAATTATCAGTAATATCTATAAATTTTGGGTGTTGCCTTATCCTTTGAATATGGTGATGCTTCTCCTGAATTATTTTATATCGATTATAATGAATATTTAATAATATGTGGGACTCACCTAGATGCTTGACATATTGATGCAGTGACCCAACCATTAATGGGTATGCATTGTGACTAGTAGGATACTGGGTAATTTCTTGGGATATCTGTTAACTAAGACTATCTAATTGATTCGAAATTGGGGATTAATAATAAATTTTTAATCTCAAGAAATCCCATAAGGGTATTATTTTGTTTGATCGCTCACAATTATTGTCTCAGACTACTCTTTTCTTATGCGGTTAATGGATTTTTGTACAACATTTTCGTTTAACAACTCTGTAATTTTGGGTTAGTATGCTTATTTTGTTTGGCTCTTAAATGATCGCATATTTGCACTTGTATTTTTGGTATTCTATCTTCTTTTGAAGAAAGCTCCAAGCCTTCATAGGGATGATCGTAAATCGTATCTATATTATGGTTTGAATTCTCTATTTGTGCTCTTAGTTTCAGATTTTTTTATTAATAAGGAAGTATATTTTTGCCTCAATATTAGCGAACAACTAAATTGTCCTTGTTTAGAATATTGTTTCACAGTCTTGTTATCGAGAAGAAAATTTTAGATATATTACAAATGTCTGTTGAGAGTCTTTTTCCTTGGTATATGTTTGGAACCACAATTGGTATTGGTGGATTTCTATGATCATAGTAATCGTGATCTTTCCGGAAGGATTTTTAACAGTTGAGATAGTAACCATTACCTTAACCATGTCGAACAACCCTTGCCAAGATTATTGATGGGTATTATTGGGTTGTATATATGATATTGTTGACTCAATCACATGGGATTGATCAATGTTGTTTTTTGTTTCTAACTTATAAGGCCAATGGCCCCTTCTTGAATGATTGCTAAACTTTTGTCGTTTTAGAGACAATCATCGCAACTAGTACATATGACTTCTCTCATAAAATATTGATTGATGGTTTGAGTATTATATTTCAGTCATATAATCTATTTGATTACATGATTGAAATTCCAATACACTTAACATTTTATTTCTAACTTATAAGGCCAATGGCCCTACTTGGTTAATTTTTAAAATTTTGTTGTTCATTGACATTGTTCATAACTGAAGCATGTGACTTCCTTCTTAGTTGACATGATGGAAATTTTATAATCACTTAAGGATTTATTTTTTAAATCTTAGACCCATTTCTTTAAATATAAGGTTTCCTTTCACGATATTGTTAAATAGTAGCATATTGTTTTAATGCATAGTCCTTATCATGATCAGTTCTCATGAACTGACTCAACTTAATAAATGTGTAGATGGCTTTTGTGAGTAGAAAAAAGGGAATGACTTGTAGAAAGTTACACCGGTTTTGCTAATGAAGTTCCTTTTCTCGGATGCATAATATATTGAAAGGTTTTGGAATAGAATTTTTTGGAAAAGTTAGAAGGACTTAGTGCCTTAGCATTTGTGTAATTGTGGAGTAATGTTGTCGTAACTTACTAAAACTAAAACTTGTAAAGTATAATTGTGAATGATATAAAATGATCATGGCATTGTTATGTGTATCTTATTGTATAATTGCAATTTTGAAGATAGTTTAGCTTTTCTTTGACCAATATTGTTTACCTATTTGTTTCCAAGTCAAAGTACATTAGAATATTTTTTCCACCTTTAGATTGTGTATCGTGTTGGATAGGGAATAGTGTATCCATGATTAGTTATAATAAAGGATAATGGTAAGAAATCTGGGTTTTAACTTTGAGTTAGTAAATCTTGATAGATGTTGACAGTAATGTAATGCTAGGTATAACATAATGTTATTATAATCCTTATAATGGTTATTTATATATATATGATGTTGTAAACAAATTGATGAAGTAAAGAGTCTTTAAGTGGGAAAAAGGAAACTATCTTCTTGTGTCAAAAAGATATACCTTATTACTCTCAACCTATACTGGTAGTTTGTCTTTAGAGTTGTTGGGATATAAAATTATATTAAGTTGTAAACTAATGTATGATAATTTTGGAAAGTTAACGAGGTCATGCTAATTGGGATAAAGGATCAAGCAATCTTTATATATAACTTACAAGTTATAAATTCATAATTTTTATCATTTAAGGAACTTTAATCCTTATACTTAATTACGTCTCCTAGCTTAATTCTATAAGAGCCCAAGTTTTTGTTTTTGCCCTGCCGGTATGCTTATAATTTGTTTTTCCATAAACCCAACTTTCAAGAATGACATAGTTTTACCTTCTCCTGGTATATATCGTTCACCCTTATATTTGATGGTTGGGTGTACTTTAAGGAGAAGGTCGTCTCCTAGGGAAGTGTTCCATAGAAAACCAACTTTTTTTTGTAAAAACCCTCTTGGACCGACCACTTGTTGATTGGCGAAGACCACCAACTAATCCTAAATGTCACCTTAAGATTTGGGATCTTTAATAAACCCGATACCCAACTTATTTATCATTTGGTTCTCTGGATCATTACTTTGAGATACTTATGAACCATATTAAATTTTGAGTGGTGATTGGGTTGTAGGATTGTAACCTTTTTTAGTGTGCTAGGAGAAGAATGTTTTTAGCCCGTTCTTTTCTAATTTTTAATCCCTCTTGTGGTGAGTAAAAAAGAACCATGTCGTGCAGACTCTATAGTAAATTGAGCTCGATCTCTCTTGTTATGTGTGTAAATTTTCTTGTTGTGGATAACGAGCCTATTTTCATACTTAATACTTCTTGCATACTAAATCAATATTAGTGACTGAGGGAAATGCAACCCTAAATAAAAAAAATGTGAACTTCACCTCCTTTAGACTTACCCTTTTTCTGTTGCGTAATGGAGGTTTGATATAAGTTAAGATGCATGCCCTTAGGAGTGAATCCTAGGGATAATCCCAAGTAGCCTAGAGGGCATGTATTAGCCTTGTGATTAACTGAATACCCCCTTTAATAAACAAATGAATTAAACAAGTAATTGACATATTATAGATGATCCTTATTCAGATAATTATATGTTAAGCTAAATGTTTAATAGTATAAAAAGGAAATCTAGCAACATGAGAAGGATTGTATTAATAATAACATGAGTCTTATAGAACTTAAGTTAAGAATTGAAATATGATTATAGAAAGTACGCAATCCTAAATATTATACCATGGGAAGACCCTACATGTAAGTGTGTACTGTGGTTGGACTGTTTGTTGTTCCTAGCCAAAAAGAAAAGATAATTTGTCTTGATGGGTGTCGCATATTTTCTTTTTCCTATGTGGGTCAATGTTGTGTAAAGCTTATCGTGGGTTGTGTGTATAAAAAAATAGTTATCCAATATTTTATGTGTTTCCCTTATGTGTGTGTTTTTAGTGGGCATTACACTCAATAAAATAGAACAATAATCATAGCCAAAAAAATCATTATAGACACACAATCATTAGATTATACTTACTTCTAGGTGGATATAAGCTCCAACTGCTACTGCTAAGACAACAACTACGAATTTTGCCATCTTATGTTAGGTTTTTCATCAATTACAGTAAGGAAATTTTAATGACTGTAAGGATTAATATAAAATATTCTCATTGAAATGTAACGTTATATAGACTTCAATAATTAAAATTGGCTATACATAGAATTTTCACATTAATACACACACACACACACACACACACACACACACACACACACACACACACACACACACACACACACACACACACACACACACACACACACACACACACACACACACACACATATAGATTTTTTTCATTAAAACGAAATCATGTATTTTTTTCTAAATATAAAAAAGAGTTTACAAAAATAGTCTTCTAGAGATCTTTGCATATAAAACACCTTCACATAATTATATATTGAGAGGAGAAAAATACATTCAAATATCTATCTATCTATCTATCTATATATATATGACTAAAAAACGATGGAATTTTTGTTCTTGACATATGAAATTATTTTTTAAAATAGTGACTGGCTAAAGAAACTAGTAATTTTCTGTAAGTTTTTTTAAATCTTTTATATTATGAACAAAAAATATTAGTAAAAATATAAGAAAATTCCTAATTGTCTACATGTTCATTTAAATCTTCTAAATTAAGGAAAAACAATATTTTTAATCAAAGAAACAATTAAAAGAGTGCACTTTGATAATTAATCTAGTATTTGTTACTACCAAATTTTCAAATATAAATATAATAAAGTAAATAAACTTGCATGATTTTTATGAATATAATATTGCGAACGTCATTGCACATAAAAAGGAATTGAATGAAAAATGATCTTAGATGGGAAAAGACAGGAAGCAGTGAAATGGTGAGAATCATGAAGTATTTTGAAACGCAGCTAGAAGAAATTGAGAAAGAGATTTGGGTAAGGATCTCATACTTACATTATTACAAGTTTAAGGTTGTATGTAAAAGGTCGAATATTGTTTTGGAAATATTAGAATTCTATAAAAACGGGATCAATAGCCAAGGAAAAATTGAGAATTTAATATGTTCGTTGGATTCCAATAGCATGGAGTGATACAATAGCTATGTATTACCCAATCCATAACACATTTGGTTGGTCTCCTGACATGCCTACCAGATTCAGGGTTACCCAACATTCCCATTGTCTTTCTTGGAGAGAACAAGTATTCATGATATTTTTAAGACTTCGCCATATGCAAATGTCAAGTATTTTGACTTATAATTATAGACACCTATATTCCACTTTTGCAAACTTATTGCCAAACACACATAAATCATTCTCATTCTTTCCAATTCCGATATACTTAGTGATTTCCGCTAATTAACTAGAATTTGTTATCACTTTGGCCAATTAACAACCACTTTGTTTCTCACCAAATCTCTTTCACATTCAAGATGCCTATTTACGATGAATCGTAACTCAAAATCCTCTTCAAAATAAATAATTAGTGATTATTAGCTAATTAATCCTATTTTTCCCTTGTTTTAGTCAATATACCCTACTATTGGCTTATAACCCCTCTTCCAGCCACTTAAAATCACCCTACTTCTCTCCATAACGTCTTAGCAAGCTTAAAAAGCTTACCCTAGCCTCCAAGTTGACCATAAACGGTTGATTAAGGCTCCTAGCATCCTAATCATTTAATAATTCACTAATTATGATTAGAAAATCCTAATCATGATTAGTAATTCTAAATCTTCTTTGTACATTTAGTCCCACATGCACCAAGATGCAACTTTTCCTCAAAGGAAAAACTATAAATAAGACTAAGTACTACCTTCCAACTTTACACCATGCTTTTATTAGTAGCCTCATATAATACATATGTTAAAGAGCCTAAACTCTTTTAAGGATTCACATGCTCATCTTTTCCTAAAGCCTTCATTATGGTTAGTAGGATAATATCTAGCATGACCTTATAGTATTGTGCTAGAGAGATCTTCTCACCATTTGTGGAGTAGCAACCATTCCCAATTTGATTGCTCCGAGATCTATTTAGGTCTATGATAGTTATTCAAACATACTAGTAAGCATGCTTAGATGTTAGATGTTAGATGTTAGTTTCATTTAATCTCCATTATTTTTATATTAATATTTTATCATTAATGTTTTATTCCTTAGCTTTTCATTTAACTTGAGATCATTATGGTGTTGATCTTGCTTTACACTAGTTAATTTGTGTCAAAAGCTTGGGGTGTTATCATTTGTCATGCCCAGTGGGACATACCCCATTGCATTCAATTTTAAAAGATTTTTAACTTAGTTCCAAAGTATTTTATTTCAGGTTTTAGATTAGTTTCAAGTTTCCTAGATTAATTTCAAGTTTTCTAGTTTACTTTCAAGCTTTCTTGAGTACATTTAATATTTTTAGATTAGTTTTTCAAGATTTTTAGATTAATTTCAAAGTTTTAGAGCAATTTTAAAATTTGTATAGATTAATTTTCATTTTTGAAAGTTATTTCAACTAGATTAGTTGTAGATGTTTTGTTTTCATGCTATTTGTAGGATATAGGGATATAAAGCCCTATCAAATTTCCCTCAAAACACCAAAGATTGGACCTTTTTCAAGTAATCTTCTCAAAAACTCATATTTTTGACCACCTATAGGAAAAAGGTGTTTATCCATGATTGTGAGAACATGTGCATCCAGAAGGTCACATGTGGATCCAGATGAGCACTTGTGCATGAATTTGAGTGCCTATGCATGAATTTGAGTGCCCTTACATACACTGAATTTTTGGCTTTGAGTGAAAAAAGTGCCTGTGCATGTAGAAGAGTGCATGTGCCTCATTGGAAGCACCTATACATCACTGACTATGTGAAAAATGATGCAGGGACACCTGCGCATTACTGTGAGCACCTATGCATTACTGTGAGCACTTTTCCACCATGAGGATCGCCTGACCACTTAGAGGAGCACCTATACATCCAGAGGAGAACCCATGCACTAAGAGGGGCACCCATGCATCAAGGTAAAAATTTCTCAAATTTCAAAATTTCAATTTTAGGATTGTTGTCAGTTTTTAAGGGGTTTTAAATGTTATTTTTGTCAATTTGTTGATTTTAGAGAAATATTCCTATCAAAATTATCCTAGGGTTGGATAAGGGATTTTTGAGTAAATTGGTTTAGGGTTTGATGAGTGATATGTTTTCATGCTTTGATTGAGTTTGCAATATAGTTGTGTATGATATTCTCTTACACCTAGTGTGATTTTGAGAACCAAAAGCACCTCTAAACCACTTTTTTCTTCTTGGGAGTAAGTAGGAACAATCGTCATTCATTTTGTGCTTAAAAGAGTAAACCTTCCTTTTTGGCATGTGTTTGATCTTTTTGTTTAAGATATTTTTCACTTGATAAATAATGAAGGCTAAAAATTTTATATGCTCTTTCCTTACACCTAACGTGGTCTTGGGAATCAAAAATAACTAGAAGCACTTGGATTAATTGGGAATAAACCTTATTTTTGCAAAGTTTGATTGTAGTTAATTGATTTACAAACATTTTTCATTGTTATTTTCCTATGATATTATGAATATTTTTATAACTACTAACCATTTGTGTGAAGGACCTAACACTAATCAAATAAAAGAAGGTATTTTTTCAAATGAAACTCTAATTTTCATGTGTTCTTGTAGGTTGCCAAAGGTGGACAAAACCACATTACTTAATCCAAAAGATTAAAAAATACACCACTATACAAAACACTTGATTTGCAGGTTGTTAAGAGATAAAGGTCATTCATTTAAATATAACATAATCTCTTTGGCATAAGCCTTAATCTCACAAGAGGGGTGGTTCTAGGAACCATAAAGTAGTTCACACAAGAGGGAACATTTTGAATGAAACAAGAAAGTCTTCCAAATACTCAATTGACTAGTACTCCTTGAAAGTTTAGAGTTAAAGCTATCCATATTGTGACCCCAATGAAGGTATATGTTGATGGCAAATCACAGCACCCGAATCAGGAAATCTCTCTAAATGAAGGTCGGTCCCTATTCCTCTATTCAGAAGCACACATAAAAATGTAGAGGGTTTACTCAAAAACCTAATCTAACTTGCTAAGGAGACAGGGTAAGAAGATGCACAAAAATAAACCTAAACTAACAAAGGTGATACACCGAGGAATGAAGAACAACTGTCCTGCCAATAAACACAAAATCTTAAAATGCAATGTAAGATCATGCATAGATAACCAAATTTGCAGTGAAATATCAGGAGGATGCAAATGAACAATAATTGGGTTGAGAATCATCCACAGACATGCACTATTTTCTCCAAATATTGATACAATACACTACAAAAAGGCAAGAGGCAAATTTGCATTACAATTTTAGATGGGATGTTTGAACTCCACAAATTCGCCTGCTAAAGGTAAGAAGGGAGGGGAAAAACAAAAATGTCCAACCTTTAGAAAGAAGCCCCTCCTTACAATTTATAGGAAGAATGAGAGAGGGAAGAGAGGAATTCCAAATCTACCCCAACCACCTCTAGATTGTATTTAACTCATCTCATTATGGCGGTAGGTGAGAACCCTAGTAAACCCAAAAAATTGTGAACTATGTTTTGCATTTTTGAAGAAATTTTTCTCACCTAATTAAATATATCCTAAGATAGTTGGATAGAGGACCTTGTAAGCTTTCCAAAAAGTCCAACCTTGCATTAATCCGAGCTCCGTGTGAAAAGTTATGGCCATTTGAATATCTGGGTCAGGGTTTGCTTCGTGTCGGGGTGTCAACGCTCAAAATGTTGCGCCTCCTGAAGATGCACCTCAGTGCATCCATCCTCATGTCAACATACTCTTACATGTTCCATAGGCACTAAAAATTTCATGTCGACATCTTCTACTTGGCACCAAGGCGTAAATTTTTCCATGTCGACATCTTCTGCTCTATGCCTCAACCTGCGCCACGGCCTGGCTTTTTCCATGTCGACATCTTCTGTTCTATGCCTCCAATGTGCACCAGGGCATGAATTTTTCCATGTCAACATCTTCTACTCTATGCATCTAACCTGCGTTAGGGCGTGACTTTTTCGATGTCGACATCTTCTGCTCTGCGCCTCCAACCTGCGCCAGGGCGCGACTTTTTCCATGTCGACATCTTCTGGTTGTCTATATTTACCCAGGGAGGAAGATATTTACAACAATTTGGTGACTCAACGGGATAACCTGCCTGCTAGGTAGAAGATCAGTGGCCTTTTAGCAATCCATTGGGCATGGAGTCATAAGCAATAACCTGATATCTGATCCCGAGCCTGATACCACAACTCCTTCTCCGACAGCACTCTAAACTATAGAAATTCAACCTGAGAGCAACAAAACCTATGCCAAAGCACTTGGGGAAATTAAAACCTAACTAAAACAAGAAAATGTGCATCTGCACGTAGAGGAATTGAAATCTAGGGTAATATTTACAAGGGTAAACTTTTTCCTTTTAGTAACAATGTTTAAGATAGATTCCGTTAACCAGAATCGGGAGTTCTTCTCCATCTAATGTAGAAAATTAGAAGGTATTACTACTTTTACATCCCGTGACCATGTAGAGGCCACTCCAAATTGCATCCAGCTTGGAATTCCTTCCTGGTTTTTCCTGATCTGCATCCCATTTCAGAATTAGGTCCCCTTCCTGGAAGGTCCTTGCTCTTGCCTTCTTATCAAACCATGTTTTTACTAAGGCTTGATCCTTCTCAATCGTCTGAACTGCATGTTCTCTGATTTCTTCCAATTCCATCAACTCCGCATACCTGACCTCCATTGGTTCAAACTCAGATAACTCCAACTGCTTCATGAGCTCCAATGTAGGTAGTTCTAATGATATAGGAAATACTGCCTCCTTCCCATAAACCAACTCGTAGGGAGAATTATGCCATGTTATTTGGTTTTCATCGAGAGTCCTTCTGATGATTCTTAGCAAATTCTTGTTCGTGGACTCTACCTGTCCATTACCCTGCAGGTAATAATTTGAAGAGGTGCTCAAATATATTCCATTCTTGACAGCCCATTTTGTAATCTTAGAACCTATGAATGCCAATGAATTTTCTGATATGAAGGGCCGGCACACTGAACCTAGTCACTATTCCTTCATAAAAGTCTAGTATGTTAGACTCATTTGCTTCTTTGAGCGCTACTGCTTCGGTCCACTTGGTGAAATAGTCTGTTGCCGTGAGAATCCACTTGTGTCCTTGGCTTGAGTTTGGATTGATGACCTTGACGAAGTCCAATCCCCATTACATAAATGGTTGGTCAACCAAAATTGGGTGCAATGGAAGTGCTGCTAGTCTTTCTTTTCCTGTGAAGAGTGCACATTTCTTACACTTTCTTATCCATGTATAGCAGTCACTGAACACTATGGGCCAATAATACCCTACCTTCATTATCTTGAGAGCTGTTACTCGTGGGGTGAAATGTCCTCTGGAATCTCCATCGTGAAAATCTTGTAACACCCTCTCAATTTGACCTGTCCCAATGCACCTCAATAGAACTCCATTGATGTCTTTCTTGAAAAAAATGCCATCAACAAGCACATATGGAATGGCTTGTGATCTGAAGTATCTCTTCTTTGCTTTGCTCATTTCTAGAGGGTGTAGGCCTATGTGTAGGAAGTGTATCATATTCTAAGTCTAACAAGGAGTGGGAACATCATCATTTTCCTGTTCTTGACCATCCTGTAGTACCAAGACAGTCTCTTTTTCATCACCTGCTTAAACTTGCTGACTTGAGGCTAGTTTTTCACATAATCCCTTTCCACAGACCAGATTAGTGACCTTAATTTCGATGTCATATTCCATGACACAAGATATCCATCCTGCATGTTTCTCATTCAAATCCTTGTTTAGAAGGAAGTCCTTGACTCCTGCATGAGAGACCAACAATTGGATCTTGTTGTTTGAGACTAGGTGCTTGAATTTTTGTAAGCTCCTGATCATTACAAGGACATGCTTTTTAATGAAAGAGTACCTAGTTTCATATTCCTCCAAGCCTTGACAGAAGAAAGAAACTGGTTCTAATCCCTCTTTGTTTTGTTGTAATAGGATTGCAGAAATTGTGTCCCCACCACCGAAGGCATATAACATGAAATCCTTGGAGAATTCTGGATTGACGAGAGTTGGAGCTTGAGATATAGCCTCTTTTATTACATCAAAACTTTCCTTGACTTTAGCTGTCCACTTAAATGCCATGCTCTTCTTCAAAATTAGCGTTATTGGCTTCACAAGAGTAGCAAAATCTGGCACAAATCTGCGGACAAAATTGATCCTTCGTAAGAAGCTTTGAAGAGCCTTCTTGTGACTTGGAAATGGCGATGCTCGAATTGCTTCAAATTTTTCTGGGTCAATCGTCAACCCCTCCTTTGAAACAATATGGCCTAGAAGTTTTCCTTCGTGAGCCAAGAATATGCATTTTTTGGGATTCAATGATACCCCAAATGTTCTACACCTCTGAAATACCTAACTCAGATGAAAGAGGTGATCTGGTGCGTTTTTGGAGAATACGGTGATGTTGTCAAGATATATCAGAACTATTTTATTGATCAATCCCTTGAATGCCATATCCATTTCCCTTTGGAAAGTGGCTCCAGCATTTGATAGTCGAAATGGCATCTTCTTTTAGGCATAGGTGCCCCGTTTGGTGGTGAAATCCGTCTTGAACTGGTCATCTTCTTTCACCATTATTATGATTATAACCTGAGTAGCCATCTAGGAGAGAGAATCTCTCAAAACCGGATACCACTTGCAATATTTGTTCCATTGAAGGAAGTGGGTAATGGTCTTTGAGAGATGCCCTATTGAGGTCTCAGAAGTCCACACACAACTTGATTTCTCCACTCTTCTTTGTGACTGGAACCAAGTTTGCAACCCAGCTTGAGTGCTTGATTGGGAATATAATGCTTGCCTCTATTAACTTGTTTAGCTCTTTCTTCATTAGAGGTTCAATGTGAGGGTTGACTGGTCTCTGCTTCTGCCTGATGGGCTTAGCATCTGGATCTAATTCTATGGTATGTTGTGCCAACTTTGAATTGAATCCTCTTAAGTCTTCATAGCTCCAAGCGAAGTCATCTGGAAACTCTTGGAACAGTTGTATGAGATCTGATTTCTCCTGCTCAATGGCCACTTTACCAATTTGAAGTGTTTTGCCTTCCCTAACCGGAATTGGCTCTGAATCTTCTCTCTTGACCTGTATGTTAGCCTTTTCCTTACAGAATTATTCGTTAGGGTTGAAGATAGACTCCAATGTTACTAAACCCTTGGGAATCTTGTTTTTCCTCAGCTACACTACTTGATCCCCATATTGCTGCTCTGGTCTGTCCTGATTCCTAGCTGAGAATCCAACCTCTTCTTGCAAAAAATTGATGATCTATCGATCATTCTCAAACACCTTCCAGCTTGTGTTATTATCTGGAACTATTGGCCTCACAACCACATGGATATGTGGTTATGTTTTTTCCCTTCTGATGTTGTCAACCACATCAAATGTTGCTCCAACTGCTACGAGCCTATCTGCTGGCTTCATTTTTCTTCCTGGGTATGGACACAATGTTGAAATCTTTGAAATTCTCAATGAGGTCCCATACCCTGTTCTTGTAGTTCTTCAGCAGGTCATTCTTTGTAGCATGTTGTCCCCTGACTTGGTTCACAATTAGTTCACTATCCCCAAACACCTACAAGTTTTTTAAGCCCCTTTTCTTGGCCTAATGAAGACCATGAATCAATGCCTCATATTCAGCCATGTTGTTTGAACAGAAAAATGGAAATGAAAAATTGAAAAATATTTGATGTCTTGTGGTGAAATCAACATTGTACCACCTCTAGCACCTTGTCTACTTCTCGAACCATCGAAAAATAGTTGCCAAACTTTGCTGTCATCCTTTTTTTCAGGATGAATGATGTTGGGGATGGGTGAATTTTCTTCGTGTACACAATACACACCCAATTCAGATTCTTCAATTTTCTTGTATAGGATCAAACTCATGACTCTTGTTTTCCCATTCATCCAAATTCAAATAAGGAATTCCCTCGACCTTAGTACCTGTTTCTAGATCATTTAAACACTCCTCCTGATTAAAGGCTGTGCAATTTGCATTGGTCGTACTTGGCACATGAGGCTTAATATGAAAACTTTCAATTGGTTCTGACTTGATTGTGGCTTTGGCCCTATATCTCATCCCAAAAATCATGTGAGACCAATCTGCAGATAAATATCCATAGAATTTTTTATTAAAGTCTCTTGATAGACACAACACAAAGAGTGGCGGAAGGTCAATCACAGACACATCTTGTAGAAATGTAACATTAGGATAGGCATGTAGTGTTAGGCTTATCCCTTTTATGACCCCAACTATTCAAACTGCTGTTCCATCTAGCTGTACTACTCCTTTCAACATTGGCTCATACTTCAGACCTAGTTGATCCGCTATTTGCTTCGGCATCACTGAACTACTTGCCCATGAATCTATCATATAGTTGTGTACCAAGCAATTTCCAACAACCAATGACACATAGAATGGTGGAGGCTTCAGATTATTGCTTGGTTGACCCCCACCGGGTTGCACTGCATTAGTGAGATTTTCCTCATGTCCCCAGTTTGATACATTCGAGGTAGACCAATTAGCCATTGTAGCTTGCAATAAATCTCGTTGCCCTGAGATTGCCAGTGATTCCCACACGGAAATTTTCACATGTGTCTTCTTCATTCGATTAATGATGTTAAAAGGGGATGATCTTGTCTTTTTTTTGTCCCTTACTTGGCGCAACCTTTTCTGGAGCTTGAACAAGCGCATGTGTCGCTACAACAGGTACCTTAGGCTGATTTTGCACATTTGGAACTACATTTGGTCTACTGACCCCTTGTTGCGTAGAAGTGGGTTGAGAAACAACTAGATTAGATGGTTGCCCCTCGTCTATGCTTCTCTTTTTTGACTGTGTGTTGACATCCACGCCTTGAAAAGGTTGTTGGTTAACTCCACAGAAGTCTTTTGTTTGCCAATTGGCTAATGTGGTTTATGATGGAGGTGCTTCTTGTTGTGTTTCTTGCTGCTGATTCTGTATTTGGCTTGGTTCTTGAGACACACCAATGGTTTACACCATCAAGGCTTGATTTAGTACACCATTGAAACACATTGACAGATTGTGAGGTAGATTGCAAGGGTAACACCAGTCGTACTCCTGTGCCATGTTGTTTTGTGTTGGAACCAAGGCTCTTAAGGATGTTGTTGCATTTGGATCATACAGTCGAAATGGCATGGTAGCTTGAGGTTTTCCCTAGTTTTTATTTTGATTTGCAGCCTGAGCTGGTGGTCTATTTTGTTGGTATGGGGGCCTAGCCTGGTATTGCACTTGAGGCTTATATGGTCTAGTACTTTGAGCTTGCTATCTTTTGATATTCACCAACTCATTTCCAAGGTTCTGTAGCTGTTTCATAACCTCCTGCAATTCCTTTGAAGTATTTGAAGAATTCGATGCCTCATTATTGCTTTGATTTCTAGGAGTTGGAATGGGATTCAACTCTGGTGCTTGACTGGTTGTAGGATTTCCCATATCCAGATAGAGAGGCATTGGTGGCCTTGGTTCAAGCTTGCAAGCTTGGATCAAACAATTCTCTACTCTGATAGCTGTGTCATAGGCCCCTGGAAGTGTTGTCCCTTCCATTGATTAGATCATGATAGCTATGTCTAAATTTATGGCCTTTAAGAAGTAAATGAATGTGCCTTCAGTTAGTTGGTCTAACAGCTATTGGAAATGTATCCCATGGCCGTTGGAATCTAAAGTTAAAATATGTGCATTTTTTTGTTAGAAGCTCTTTTGATTTTCATTACTTGTTCCAATAAAGACAAATTGTCTTCCCTCTCCCCGAATTGGTTGCAAAGAGCTAAAAAAAGTTGGTTCCAATTCATAATAGACCCTGTTGTTAGGATCCTAAACCACTGTAAGGCTTGACCTTTACAAGATGAAGCCAACTACTTGACTGCAATATCCATTTCATTTATTTCATGGATTACACATGCATTGGCAATATCCTGGATGTGGTCAATAGGAGTAGTATGATTTTCTCCTGTGAAATAGGGGATATTCTTTAGCGCTACAACTGGAATCTGATTCTGAGAATTTAGGGCGAGTGGACTACTACCCATGAAATTGACAAAGGGATTTGGTGGTAGATGTGCCATTGTGATTGGCCTAAGAACTCTGGTTGATGCGAGAAAAGGTCTACCAGGTGGAGGTGTAGACAGGGTCTGGTTAGGTGGAGATGGTGATCTTTGTGGTCCTCTTCCTCTCCTTCCTCTTCCTGGTGATAGTTGCAAGTAGACAAATGGCCTCTCTTCTTGAGTATCAGACCTGGTTCGAATTCTTCTCATGCACCTGGGTAACTTTTGTTGCTACACCACTGAATTCTATCCTTTCGGAGTCTCCTGATGTGTTAGAGAATGAGCCTCAAAAGGATGGATTCTTTCCAAGTTACACACCAAACCTGACAATATTAAAAATAGAATTTAAAACTTTGAAGGTCCCAGAAGATACAGTTCTTCAATTCAGTTATTAGGTCTTGTTGTGCAGCTATTAATCCCCAAATGGTACAGGCAAAACTCTGGTCATGCACGAGGCAGCTTACAAAACCTGAAATACACCGTGTTGGAGCTTGGGACATGCCCGACACCTGGGAAAACCTGAAATACTAAAAACTATGAAATTTTAAAATTCAAAATCTCAAAAATATAAGAATAACCTTTTGAAGATTATCCCCCAATCTAACAACTGGTGAAATTTTGACTTTTTTTGAGCAAGTTAAGCCCTTGAAAATTGATTTTGGAGTTCATTCCTGGAAGGTGAAAAAATATGAAATTGTAAAACTTGTGATTTCTAAGACCAAATTTCTTCAAAATTCCTTCAAATCTTAGTGGAATGACCTCTTGGGTCCCACCAGGTGAGCCAAAACTATTGATGGCGAATCACAACACTCCTGAATCTCTACAACTCGATGGGTTGAGACTCTCAGTGCGATTGCATAACATGGAGCCTTTCCCAAGTGTGGGACCTTGCCAATCAGGAAAGCTCTCTAGATGAAGGCTGGTTCTTATTCCTCTGTTCAGATGCACACATAAAAATGTAGAGGGTTTACTCAAAAAACTAATCTAACTTGCCAAGGAGAAAGGGTAAGAAGATGCATAAAAATAAACCTAAACTAACAAAGGTGATGCACCGAGGAATGAAGAACACCTGTCTTGCCAATAAACACAAACCATTAAAATGCAATGCAAGATCATGCACAGATAACCAAATTTTTAGTGAAAGATCAGGAGGATGAAAATGAACACAGAGACGGTTGAGAATCATCCACAGACATGCACTATTTTCTCCAAAGATTGATACAATACACTACAAAATGCCAAGAGGCAAAGTTGCCTTACAGTTTTAGATGGGAGGTTTGAACTCCACAAGTTCTCCTGCCAAAGAGAAGAAGGGAGGGGTAAAAAAAGAATTTCCAACCTTTAGAAAGAATCCCCTCCTTACAATTTATAGGAAGAATGAGAGAGGGAAGAGGGATGAATTCCAAATCTACCCCAACCACCTCCAGATTGTATTTAACTCATCTCATTGTGGCGATAGGTGAGAACCCTAGCAAACTCAAAAAATGATGAACTATATTTTTCATTTTTGAAGAACTTTTTCTCACCCAATTAAAGATATCCTAGTTGTAGTTGGATAGAGGACCTTGTAAGATTTCCGAATAGTCCAACCTTACATGAATCTGAGCTCCCTGTGAAAATTTATGGCCATTTGAATATCTGGGTTGGGGTTTGCTTCCTGTCGGGGTGTCAACGCTCAAAATGTTGTGCCTCCTGAAGATGCACCTCGGTACATCCATCCTCATGTCAACATACTCTTACGTGTGCCATATGCGCTAAATTTTTTATGTTGACATCTTCTACTCTGTGCCTCTAACCTACGCCAGGGCACGACTTTTTCTATGTCGACATCTTCTGCTCTACGCCTCCAACCTGTGCTAGGGCGTGAATTTTTCCATGTTGACATCTTCTTCTCTGCGCCTCCAACCTGCGCCATGACGTGAATTTTTCCATGTCGACATATTCTTCTGTATGCCTCCAACCTGCGCCAGGGCATGACTTTTTCCATGTCGACATCTTTTGTTCGGCGTCAGGGCTGCAGACTTTTCCCATGTCTACATCTTCTATTTGTCTATATTTACCAGGGGAGGGAGATATATACAACATTCATCACGAGACTTATGACGTGTTACTTTTCTCTGGTTTTTTATTTTCCTTAAGGCATGGAGAAAATTTAGCAAAGTATACTTAGTTTATTTCACCCTCATTTGGTCTACACATTTGTTCTCTTTTTTCCCATTTGGCGACAAAATATTAAATGACATATACAAATACCACTGGGAATAATGTGTACACCACTTTTGAGTCTACTTATATGACTAGGTTGTAATGACGAAATGCAAGTGTTAAAAGTGTGAATGGTATGTGATCATGTCCTAGTAGGCCCCTTATCTCATACCCATATTGACACTTATTATCATTCTAGTTAGGTGTTCATATAATTTTCTTCCTTAGAGTTGTTATGTTTCCTGCATTATAGCTTTACAATTATGATACTTACATCTTGTTTCCATTTTGGAACTTAGTTTAAGTCTCCATATTGTAGTGTTACGCTGCTCACAGGTAATAAATCTTTAGTATACTTACACATACTTTTTTATTCCAAAATTTTCTTGATATTTTTAGGGTGTTCACGTTGCATTGTTAGCAATGGCGTGTTATTGTTTTGGTACTATAATATTTATTTTTCTACAAAGCTTGATAAGCATGCCTGAATAGTGTTGTTATGTTGTTGGCATTGGTAACCTCCACTTTCAGGGACTTAGAGATTGTTTGTATCCTAAAATAGTTTTGGTATACTTTGTTGGGGGATTGCATCATTACTCTCTTAGTATTTAGGTCTTGTTTATTTCAAAACTTGACCTAGGTGGTAATATTGTATTGTCACTATTCATTCCTAACTCAATATTAAGTGAACATAAGGATTAAACTATTTTTTTGCTTGTAATCATGTGCGTAGTTTTTATATCTTAAGTGTTTCTTGACATATATGACCTTGCTAGGATAACTTGTTCTTTTTTCATTATCCTAGGGTTCAAGCTGGTTTGTTAGATTCGTGACTATTTCATAGTCACCATTTGTTAAGACAATTTAAGCATTGTTACACTGGAAACATTTTTCTAGGGTCCATTCTTAAAACTTCATGGAAACTCTTCACGTTTTATTCTTTGTTTTAAGAATGCCTACTAAAAGGATTGGGTTCTAGAAGTTAGGAACCAATCCCTTTAGAAATGATAACCCTATTTTAGAGGAAAATTCTATGATTGATCATAATGGTGGTGAGGAGGAATCTCCTTGTGCATACATGGAAATTAATACCACCCACTTTTATGACTACATCTATCAAAATAAACAAGAGGTCCTATGACATGTGATGGAACTAGGCACTACGTTAACTTCTATGGTTGGCCCTTCTCTTATCATTGGTATAGTTCAGGGAGAAGAAGAAATGGAGGGTTGTTTCTGCTATATAGATGACATATTAAACTCAAGACATGTTTCTACTTCTATATGAAAAAACAATGAGGAGGTCCCCTTTAAAAAATATGGGAACTATCACCTTCCTCCTGTTAGAATTGATTATGAGGATTACGAAGAACACGCTCATCATGAGCCACCTCCTACTAATGAAATTCGTAAACAGATACCTACTAAGGAGGCATCCCTAGAGGAACAAGTACAAGATCTTACTCACTAATTGACCAGTTTGGCTTCACACATAAATAAAGAACAACCAAAAATTGTGAAACAAGACATCCCGAAAGCTAAACATAAGGCTTCATACCACGAAAACCAACTATATACTCCCCATCATGAATCACGTAGAGACCCTTATGAGGAACTTCTTACAAATAATAGAGGTAGGAATAAACCTAGGTTTAATCCCTTGTATATACCTACACCACGACCCACACAATACTAGATCTTGAACCAAGAATGAGCTACTATGAAGAATGATCTTCAATCATTACAAGAGGGCCAGACCGGTAATAATAGAAAGAAGTACCGGTTTGATGAGTTATGTCCCTACACATTTGACAAAGCCATCCTATAAGTGCCTTTCCCAAGAAATTTTAATTTTTCCAAAATTTGATAAATATAAGGGAAAAAGTGATCCTAGAGATCATATGAAAGACTTTTTCATGGTCTTCCAAAAGGTCACGTATAGAGAAAATGATCTTATCCACAAAGTTTAGGAGAAATAATGCTAGAATGTTTTGTACACATCCCTAAGGGATCCATATCAACATGGCCAGAACTAGTAGAAATTTTCATACGACACTTCTCTTTTAATATAGACAACGATGTCACCATGTTAGATTTCTGCAATCTAAAACAAAGAAATAACGAAAACTTCATTATGTTCCCACAACAATTGAGTGGGTTGGTTATGCACTTTCCCTATTCCATACTTGAAAAGAAGTTAATTGGTATATTTTTTCCAACCTCCATCCTAAAATTACATTCCACTTGTAAATGCATTATGGCAACACGTTTGAAGAGGTAATTGAAAAAGGAACTCAAATAAAAAAAAGCATTGTTAAATAGAGGGACTTTAAAACCCTTTTCAAGAGATCATAATGATTCCAAGACCAGAGACAAGCCAAAATTTATTGCTAATAAGAACAAAAACATTTTTAATTGTGGAATAGTTGACAATAAAAGAGTACAAGTTGTTCATAACTTCACACATTTGAAGCTTGCAAAGGGCACTCCACCTATGGAGTATAAGCATCGTAAATTCACACCTCTTTCTAACTCATTATCTTCAATCTTAAAATAATTAGAGGATATCAATATGGTTCAGTATCCTGAAGAAAAACCCTACCAGGATGATGCACCTAAATTTTCATGGTTTATGGAGAACGATTTTTTTAGATTTCATTGTGTTAAGGGTCAAAAAATTGATAAGTTCTTAAGATTAAAGAAATACATTCAAGACCTAATTGACAGTGGTGATATAGAGACAGGTACTACCACCCCTACTAAATTTCTAAATGAATAATTGGGGATTTTTAAAGAACCTTTCCCCAAGTATAATAATAAAGTAAAGGAAAATTCAGATCAAGGACAACCATCCCAGAATAAGAATTATAATCGCATGTCAAATACAAACCATTTTGATGCTTTAATAGGTTGTGTAGATTCATCAGTTGAACATGTCAACATGATTAAGATCAGAACAAGAAAGTGTGCCATGGCAACACAATGACCTAGTCTTGTTATCTCATAACCTTCTCCCCCTCCCTCATAAGAGATTAATTAATATGTTCTAGATCAAATAAATAAAATGAGGGCTAAGATTTTAATCTTAGACCTGTTAAATATTTCTAATGTTCATGAGGACATCTTGTAAAAAAAACTTACATGATTTAGGAGTGTCTGTTATTATTGACCCAACACACTTACAAGCTATGATAGCGCAAATCACTCCCTTAGAACACATAACTTTCAACCCCGTAGAATCCTTAGGAGAAAATCCTTCTCACAACATGCCCTTACACATTGTGGTTATAATTAAATGTAATAAGGTCAAACAAGTTCTTGTGGATGGCAAATCAGGTTTTAATATTTTCACTCTTAAACTAGTGTGTCAGCTAGGATGCATCAAAGTTGATTTGGAGACAAATGTCATAACCATCAATGCATATGAAAATGAGGAGTGATAATCAGTTGGTATGATAACCTATACACTAGAAGTAGGTCCTATACATTAAGATAAAAATTTCCATGTCCTTGATTTGGAGCTACCTTATAATATCTTACTCAGCCATCCATGGATTCATGTCATACAAGTTATACCTTCTACCTACCATCAATGTTTAAAGTTACACTATGAAGGACAGACTCTCACCATTCAGGGAGATCCCAAACCTTTTTCTCATTGTAGATAATTTTCATGTTATTTCACCACTATCTATGAATGTCCTTCTATAGAAATGGACATTCCCATCCAATTCTAGGCCCTCACTTCATGAATGGATTCAGACACTTTGTCTCTCAATGACAATGGTACTTCCACCTCAGAGACTTCTTTTACTACATGTGAGATAAAGGTTAAACCAAATGGTTGTGAAGAGTATAATCAGCAGAAATCCCTTATGATTCAAAACACTCCCCTATCATCCTAAGCACATGGTACACCATGCTATAAGTTTCAAATATCCAGGGAGAATATCCCTTTAAATAATTTCAGTTCAGGAAGCTTTTTAGATGATGAAAGAATACTTCCTGATATTGTTCTTCATCCTCAAGATGATGAAATGGAAATATGCTACAAGTCATCTAGGTATATTATTCCTAATCACATAATGCTTAGTATGAGGTATAAAGGACGCGGTTACAGTAATCAAGAACAAGGTACATTGGAATCCCTTCTAATACCTCATCACATAGTGGGTAAATCCGGTCTAGGAACCCATTTATATGAGGTTCACCCTTTAGATAATGAGTATGCTTCTTTTGAGAGTGAGGATAGTTTATTCGGAGAAGAAAGTGAAAAATATTCCCGGTGTAGTCTTTATGAAGACCTCACCGCTACAAAACTATTTTCCAAAATGGTTATCCTAACCATATCACCTGTCATATCCCCTATAACCCATTCATTGAGCCTCATTTACCCATCACTTGTAAACTGGGACCAACTACAACATATAATAGTTGACGTGTTTCAGAATGATGAGGCTATTGGCAAATTTATTAGCATAAGAGATAGTATTCCTAGAAATGACCACAAGAAAGGCTTCTCTATTCAGCTCAACGCATGTGCATACTTAGGAGAGGAGGCAATTTTTTGTGGGAACGTAAGTAAAAAATAATGCAAGGGAAAAAGTTCCACTAAAAATCCTTGTGGAAAAAATAAATCCAAGTCCTATAGAGAAAACCTCTTTAAGCCACTTGTGGAAAAACAAGCTAAAAAAATCTATGGATAAAGTTGTGTACCCCATGAATTATTAAGATCATATGGAATTTCCTTTAGGAGAAGAAGATCTTAACCTCCCTCCAGAACTTACGTGCATGGAAGATGAATCTAATATACTGGTAGAGGAGATGATAACATAGAGGATCTGCCTCAAATTGTTAAGTTAGGATCTTCTCTCTCAATTAGAGAAAAGAATAATTTTGCAGCACTTTTAAGAGAGTTTGTAGATATTTTTTCTTGGTCATATGTAGACATGTTAGGACTTGATCCTTCCTTAGTGGTGCATAATTTAGTTATACGCCAAGATTTCAAGCCAATAAAGTAAAAGATTTGTAAGGTGCATCCTCGTGTCACCTTGTAAATCAAACCAGAACTAGTATGGTTATTAGAAGTAGGCTTCATTAGTCTTACAGACTACTCATAGTGGATCTCCAATGTATTTCTAGTATAGAAAAATCCAAATGGTATTAGGGTGTATATTGATTTCAAAGACACTAATAAATATTGTCCCAAATATGACTTTCCTCTCCATAACATTGACATGATTTTAAATTCGACCGCTAGATACGAGATGTTATCGCTCATGGATGGCTTCTCAGGTTATTATTAGATAAATATTATAGAGGAAAATCAGCACAAAACAACGTTTACCACCCCATGGGGGACATTTTGCTACCAGGTCATGCCCTTAGGGCTTAAGTATCAGGTGCGACATATCAACAAGAAATTACAGTGATATTTCATGATATGATTAGTGATATCATGGAGGATTACTTATATGATATATTGGAAAAATATAGGACTCATGAAGAGCACACATAAATATTTCAACACATCTTTCAATGTATAAGGGACTACAAGGTCCATTTAAACCTGAATAAGTGTGTCTTCGGCATGTTATCTAGGAAGTTAGGATTCATTGTATCTAGGAGAGGAATAAAAGTAGATCCATAAAAGGTTGTCGTGATAACAGAAATGTCTGATCCTACCAAAATCAAATAGTTACGGAGATTATAAGGAAAGATACAATCCATTAGGCAGTTTATCTCTCAGTTGGCAGACAAGTGTCACACCTTTACACATCTACTTAAAAAGGATGTAAATTTTCACTGGAGACCAAAGTAGCATCAAGCATTCACCTTGCCCAAAAATTATCTAGATAAACCCCCTATTATAATTCTTCTCACGGAAGTATAACCCTTGTTGTTATACATCTTTGTGACACAATTTGCAATTAGGGAATTGTTATCCCAATATGATAAAGAACAGAGAGAAAAAGTTGTATATTACGTGAGAAAAAACTAATAACATATGAACTCAATTATCCACAAATAGAAAAAAATTTCTTGGTTGTGGTTTTCACTTTTTAGAAGATACATTACTATTTACTCAACCATAAGGTCAAGCTTATTTCAAAATTTGACCCGTTAATATATACTTGTTATCAAAACCCATACTCATAGGAAATATGGCCAACTAGATCATCTTACTTATAGAAATTGAAAGTGAGTATGTGCATCTAAAATCATTAAAGGGACAAGTTCTCGTAGATCAAGTGGATGAAGCTCCATTACCAGGTACTGAACATTTAAACTTGGATCTCCCAGATGTATCCAGAATTTACTTAGAAGAATAAGTCATATGGCAGTTATACTTTGACAGATCCTTTACTTTTCATGGGTTAGGCATTAAAGTTGTATTGATCACTCCCATGGGATATTTTATTCCACAAGAATTCAAACTGGGATTCTAATGCACGAACAATATTGCATAGTATGAAGCTCTCATCGTAGGGATGACGTTATCCATAAAGTGGGATATAGATAAGTCAAGTGCATTGTTGATTCAATGCTCATTATAAAACATGTCATAGATGAATACAAGGTCAAAGAAGTTATAATAAGAGAGTAATACATCATCAATTTGAGGTTGGATACTTGTTGTTGAAGGAGAATCATAAAAACACCAATAAGCATTGAGAAAAGAGAGGAAAATTCTAACCCAATTGGCTAAAGTCATATGTGGTGGTTTCCAAATTTGGTTCAGGTACCTATAAGATGGCATGTTCATATGGTGAAGAGCTTCAGGAACCCATGAATGCAATGCATGTTAAATGGTTCTATGCTTAGACGGAGGGTCCCTAAAAAAATCAGAAAAATAACTAAAAAATATAAAAAGAAAATAGGTATGTACAAAACCACGCAATAGTGGCACTTTGGATAATTCCTTTGGTGAAAATTGTTTTCCAGTTCCATGGGAAGGTTCTTTGTTCACAAGAATTTCAGGTTAAGGAGTACAATGAATTTTTCTTAAGTTGGTCTTTACCTTCATCTGAGTTCCTTACGAGACTATCCTTCTCTTCCATGATACTTAACTTTGAACAAACACATCTCACTTTGGGGAAAATTCACATCTTCACTTATGGAATATACCATGTGGCATTATGCCCTTGTACATCCAGTCTAACACTAAGGGCATCCACATTTCTTCATTTCCTTGCACGTTCACTTAGGAAAACTTCTTGAAGAATCTCAAAAACATTCGTATAACTTTTGAAAATCCTAAAACATACAAATATGTTCATTAAGAAAAATAAAATTATTTAAGTACATTTTGTAAAAAATCTAAAACATTAGAAAATTGTCTTAGAGATAATCCCAAAAACAACAGATATAAAAGTAACAATAACCAGATCTTCAAACACCATGATCAATAAGATGAAAGAAATTATCCAGAATAACTTTACATAAACCTTTACAAACAAATGAGCAGTAATATCATATATTATTATGGAACTCAATGAAATAAAATGATAATGGGCCTTGCTTATATAGGCAAGGAATAAAAATCTAAGAACCAGTCAAGGCTGTAGATCAAGCCATGAATCAAGGAAAGAACTAGTCAAGACCATAGATTTAGGAGAGAAATAGACATCAAGGATCTATTCAATACCATAGATCAAGAAAATAACTATACCTAACAAATAGATAATATCCCCCTAATATCTAAATAAATAAAAAGAAATATCCATACACATAAGTGGGTGAGAATAAATACAATACAAGTAAATAAAGTACCTAGGTGAACATGAGCTAAGGTAAATACCTACATTAACACCCCTCTCAAGTGAAGCTAGGGGGCAAAATAGAAGTGGCACATCCACAATATTAGTCCCGGTAACTAGGTCTGATGAGGTACTCAAGTACAATATATCCATGAAGAAATATTGAACCAAGAGAAGGAAAGAATCATGCTAGAAGGAAAAAGAAAGAAGAAGAAGGAATATGTTCTCACAAACACCCCCAATAACAAATTTTGAAACCATAAGAATTCCACGAAAATCAATGTAGCGAGGTGATGAAAAAGGCTTCATAAAGATGTCTGCAACTTGTTGCTGAGTCAAAATGTACTCTAAGGAAAGAACTCCATCCTGAATGTGTTGATGAATGAATTGGATGTGTATCTCAATATGCTTGGTCCACTGGTGTTCAACTGGCTTGCGAGAAATGTTAATTACATTTCGGTTTTCATACCAAAGTATATTCGTTAAATCCTGTGGGAATCCAAACTCTGTCAATAAATGTCGAAGGCAAATAATATAATGACTCACTATAATTGTTTCCCTATACTCTTCCTTTGAAGATGAAAGTGCAATAACATGTTGATTTTTGCACGCCCAAGAAACTGGATAAGAACCAAGATTAAAAAGATATCTAGAAGTGGAACGCCTATCATCAATATAACCTGCCCAATCTGAATCTGTATATCCAACCAACTGAGTAGAACCCCTAGTGTAGTGTAGGCAAAAGTGGGAAGTTCCCTGCAAATAGCACAAAATCATTTTAACATTCTATCAGTGAATACTATGAGGATAATGTGAAAACCGATATATAATCCCGAATGCAAATGAAATATCAGGGTGAGTATGGGTCAATTACATGAGACTTTCAACCAACTACCTATAAAAAGTAGGATCACAAATTGGTGTGGTACATGTGGAAGTAAGAGTAACCCAAGACAAAAAATGAGATGGACTTAGCTTGCAATCATCCATATCAAAGAGATGAAGAATATCATGGGTGTACTTTTGCTAACTTAAATAAATCCTTGAATCAATCTGAGAAATATATAGACCAAGAAAATAATGCAATAACCCAAGATTTTTCATGTCAAACTATGTAGAAATAACCCTCTGAATATTTTGAATGTGGGAATAAGAACTGCCAATAAGTAACAGATCATCAACATACAAGAAAAGTATCACAATATCCTCACCAGCATACTGGAGATACATTCTATGATTGGAGTGGCAAAGAAAAAAACCAGTAGATAGAAGAAAAGAATCCATCTTCTCATACCAAGCTCGAGGGGCTTGTTTGAGACCGTAGAGAGACCTTCGGAGCCTACAAACAAGAGAATAATCCTGAACAAATCTAGCAATTTACTCCATGTATATTTCCTCTTGTAAATGCCCATGTAAGAAGGCACTCTTCACATCCATCTGGTATACTGGCCACCCCTGTGATGTAGCAATAACAAGTAAAAGGTGTACAGAATCCATCTTGAAAATAGGTGCAAAAGTATCAGAGTAATCAATACCTTCAACTTGTGAAAATCCCTTTGCAATAAGACGAGCCTTATACTTTTCAATGGACGCATTAACTACATATTATTTTCAGTATACCCACTTACACCTAACCATTTTTCTTCCTTTAGGAAGAGATACAAAATCCGAAGTATGATTCTTCATCAAATAAGAATACTCGGTTGTCATCGCATCATCCCACTCCTAAATCCCATGATCCTTTGAAAAAGATTGTGCATCCAAAGAAACTTCCTAACACAACAGTTCAGAACCTATAGAATGTGTGTCATGATGCCTAGTGGGTTGAGGATCCTATATGAAAGGTGCTTCTTGAGAAAATGTAGTACAATCCCACTTAGGCATAGTGATAACATCAGTGGGAATGGGATCCTCAACATCATCTATAACCTCCTCATCAACCTCCTCAAAGAAAGGATCCTCAAGATGAGATGAATAAGAAGGAGACATGGAAGAAGATGAGATGAAGCACTCATCAAACTAAACATATTTTTGAAAGATAATGTCATGATTATATGGATCTAAAATTCGATAATCTCTCATGTCCTCACAATACCCTACAAAGATCAAGGGTTTTCTCTTCTTATCCAAAGCTTTCCTTTTCTTCATTGGTACAAAGTCCCAAGCATGGCTCCCAAAGACTTGAAAAAATGAGACATCTAGCTTAGTTTTTGACCAAGCTTCCTCTAGAGTCAAATGCTCAGGTGTTTTATGTGGTGTGTGATTCTTAATGTAGTTATCACAATTAACTACTTCTTCCCAATAGATAAGAGTTAAATCTCTAGAATGCATCATACAGTTAGCCATTTCCTTCGAAGTAGTATTATTCCGTTCTACTACACAATTTTTTGTGGAGTATGAGTTATAGAAAGTTGGTGAATAATTCCTTGAGTTTCCAAAAAATAGAAAACTCATTATTGAAGTACTCCCCCCCATTATCAGAACGAAGGTTCTTTATCCAACTAGAATATTGTTTCTCAATAAAATCCTTAAAGAATTTGAAGTGTAAAAAAGCATCCCTTTTGTACTTGAGAAATTAAACCCAAGTATGCCTCGAGAAATTATCAATAAAGGTAAGTGCATACTTAGCTCCATTGAAAGAGGGGGTGGGAAAAACCATCAAGTCACTATGCATAAGCTCAAGTGGTGAAGATGCTCCCTTTCACAAATTCTTAGGAAATGGATCTTGGTGTTATTTCCCTAATGCATAGCCATGAAAAACTCCCTCAAGACAAGAAACTATAGGAAGACCATTAACTATACCATGAGTGCTCAACTCCTTCATATATTTGTAATTGAGATGCCCAAATCTATCGTGCCAAATCTTACTCTCTGAATCTACATGAGAAACCAATCATGCTCTTATTGAAGAAGTGTCATCAAAACCCTCAAAGTGATATAGTCTATAACTATGATCAACAATACCTTGAGAAATAAGTGAATAAGGCTCCAAAAAAGTTTGTACTTATGCCCCATATGGTGTAAAAGTCATTGTTTTCCCTTGACCAGAATGACAAATTTGATATACAGAAAGAAAATTTGTAGTGATGTTAGGAACATATAGTTTATTTTAGATACTACCACCATCAAGTTGTATATCACCTTTTATTTTAACAGAAATAAAGGAAGAATCTCAAACCTCAATTTTGGAAGTAGAACTCAAACTTAGAGAAACAAAAAACTCCTTGGAAGAAGTCATGTGATAAGAAGCACCAGAATCTATAACCCAACTGTCTGCAAGTGATGACTGGTATCTCCTAACAACATTAAGTGCTTTTCCATGTTGAGTAGAAGAAGGTGAAGTGGAGATATAAATTTTGTGTTTCTTGATTGCATCCTCTAAGGCTTGCATTTCATTATAACACATTTTTTCATGACCACTACCCCCACAAAAATAGCATGAAAGGTTAGACTTATTCTTGGATTTATAAGAATCCTTAGGTTTAGAGTTGTTTTCTTTGGGTTTAGGAGCATTTTGAGATGGAGAAGGGGTGGATTTGGTTTTACTTTTTGGTTTTTTGTTTCCCTTAGGATTAGATGCAACTAATGACTTTTGAGAGGTGGAAGACTCAAGGTTAGAAAATTTGGATTCAATTTTGAATGTGTCATCTAAGGCATCCATGCTAGAGAAAAAGGTAGAAATAAAAATTTAGAATGGTCCTCTCAACTTGGATAGAATCAAGTAAACACACTCTTCATCTTTCTTATCTCTTCCACCCCCCTTTAACTGTGTTAACAAATAATTGAACTTGATAAGATAGTCTATAATTGTTGGAAAATTTGCATGATTAAGAGAGGTGATCTCAATTTCAAGCTGCATTGCTCTCATATGATCCACCTAACCAAATAAATCTAGATATACATAATCTAATGCAGAATTAGACGTAATTCTCAAAAAATTACCAAAACAAATGCAAGAATCAAGCAATGCAACGAGACCCACAAACAATGAAACAAGAGCCCCCCAAATTTTGAAACTTTATAATGAGTGCGTGTTACAATATGGAACTTTATAATTATAGTGTGATTCTCAAAATAAATATTTCCAATGGAAAGAGCATGAAAAAACAAGCAGTTTACTGAAAATAGAACTGAAATCTGAGATGTCGATCAAAAGATACAAGCTTTACAAGTTTATGCTCTGTTATTTATTTTAGTTGCCACTAAAACAAAATAAAATCCTCATCTTCACCACACAAATAAAATGAAACCAAGTTAGATTTAAGCACCTACTAGTAGGAATCACAAACTTTAAGCCCTCATACGACCATACCATATGGCCAAAGGCTAAGGATTTTAATCCAACTGTGTGGATAGAGTGACCTACATTGTTGAAAATAGCATGATACGGAATTTCCCAAAATGGCAGAATCTGTGCACATCCATCCTAGTACCCTACTAAAAAGGGAAGATCTAGAAGCCTAGTTAGCTCCTAGATTTGTGGGCCCTTTAAGATCTTGGAGTGTATCGGTCCTTCGGCCTACAGTCTAGCTTTGCCACCTAGCTTGTCTCACATCCATGATGTGTTTATTTTTCAGTACTTAGGAGATATGTTGTAGACCCTTCTCATGTTCTAGATTGGACCTCATTACAGGTGCAGGATCAGGGGTAGGTGATGGTGGAGCCCGTCTGCATTATAGAGCACAGGACCCTAGACCTTCGAGGTAGAGAGATTGACCAGGTTCGAGTGTAGTACGACAAATATGATGAGACTGTGGCTACATGGGAGGATGCTACTTTTCTATGAGTTCAGTTACCACACCTATTCTAGTGACTTCCAAGAGGAAGACGAGTCTAAGGGGAGGGGGATGTAGTGTCCACTTCCCTTTGACACCTTTTGTTACTGATTATGATATTGTCGACTATAATTATGGATGTTATTGTAGGTTTTGATATGGCATGGTTGATTTTTCAATATATCATGCATGTGGATTATTAGAGACATTTTATATTGATTTTGATACACTATTAGGCATATTTCTATATGCCTGTGTGTGTGTGTGTGTGTGTGTGTGTGTTTTCCTTACATGCAATATTTTGTGATATCGAGTAAGCCTAGAAAATGGAACTAATCTTGTGATCATATGATTGTGGATGGAATTATAAAGGATATTGTTGCTTGCTTGGATGATGTTTTGATTTATATATATAGATTATTTGGAGTTATATTTGTTTCACCTGATTCTTAGACGTTTCTTTGAAGTATTGACGAAATAGATAGGGTAACGGGCATAGGAGGAATACATGTTCAAATAGTGGTTGATGGGTTGTTACACGCGTATGACTTTTGAATCCATAGTTGGTTTGTGAGAGCTTCCTTTTGGCTAGGAGGAAGTACCTATAATAAAAGCAAGACCACCAGAAGGAATTAAACAATATGTGTAGTGAACTGCCTAGCGTATGCTAGATCCGGGAAGTGTGATACTTCCTAGATGGTTGTCAGTCCACTGTTTTAAAAAATTTAATGCGGTAAATAAAGTAAATCCTATTATAGTTCGAAATGATTTAGGTATCTCACTTAAAACACAATAAGAAAGATCTAATCTAACAGGCTAGGTTAGAGTAGGATCCAAAGGTCAAGTGACTGGTTCTGGGTCTCTGCAGGTCTGACAGAGGTCTCAGGTAGATCACAGGTGAATGAGGGTGACGTGCAGAATTAGGTGGGTAGGTCACTGTTCTAGGTTATATGGGCAAATACAGAGACCGATGCCGGTTAAGGGTGACCGACGGCGGTTGGGTGTAACCGGTGCCGGTTACTGTGGAAATCTGGGAATGCCACAGAATGAGCTTTGGGTCTCCTTTGTGATTGCACAAAGGACTTTGGTTGGTCAGAATGAGGTATTGGGTGGTTTGGGTAAGGATCTGGCGAGGTTTTAATGGGTATATGGAGGGGTGAGTGTTGGAGGAAGTCAATGGGTGGCTAGGTGAACAATAGGTGACAATATAAGGATGGAATGAAATAAACCAGAGAAGTATAATGTTATACTTACTTGGATCCTGGTCCTGGACACCTGTGAGTGAGGGATGGAGGTGCTGATGAGAGGTTGAAGGTTGTAGGTGATCACAAATTGTAGGAGAGCTTCTACATGGGCTACATGTGCATTCCTCTTTGCTTGATTAGATTAAATCATTGCTGGGGTGGATGTGTAGGAGAAAATACTTGATCTCCTTCCTTGCATGCATGTTCTCACTGAAATTTGATCTTAGAAGATGTGATATCTCTCAGGAATGTGATGAATGTTCATTCAACCTTTTTCAATCTTTGTCCAACCTTGAGAATAAGGTTGTTTTGGGGGTTAAAAGGGTAACCGACGGTGGTTCCAGCTTAACCGGTTTATGGTTAGGGATAACTCGGCGTCGGCCTCAAGGTGGGATTTCCTAGGTTTATTAAACTAGGGAGATCCTCTTGATTTTCTAGGATCTCATGTCCAGCTTAACTCATATTAGAGATGGAAGCCTCTTTTAAGCATGTGGGAATGTGGTTAGAGAGAATGTAGGCATTGATTTTTAGGGTTTGGGTAAGTCTTATTTAGTTATGGTAACTTACTAAGAATAGGTCTTAGGGTGAGTTGGCTTGATGACTTGTCTAGGTGAGGTGTATGTGTGGATATTATTTAAATTAATATATTTAAATAATAAATATGGTGAGGATAATGAATTAATTTAATTAAATTAATATTAGTGGGGTGAAGGGGGCCATGGCTAGGTGAATGTGATGAGGGTGCTTATTTGTCGAGGGACCAAAGGGGAGTGTGACCTAATTTTAGTGTCTACATTTTTCCCCTTTTTGTTGCCTATAGCGTTTATTGGTAAGTAGACGCTAACAAAAATAATATGTGGTTGCCCCATGTGATGGGTGAAGGTGATCCCCATCAAACTAGGAACTAACGAGGCCCACACATGGTAGAATTTCGTTGAGTGGTTTGATAAAAGGTAAATGTGAGTGGAAATTAGGTATGGTGGGCACATGGGGAAAAGGGTTAAAGGTCTACGCCGGCAACTCCAGGTAATATGGATCAGGGTCAAAGGTAGCAACAGTCAAATGCACACACATGTATAAACTGCAGCACACTACCAGGTTGAAGAGCAAGAAAACTCTACATTTTCTAAGGTACCGATAGGTTTATGCAAACAAGGTTGAAGTGATTCCGGTATCCAAGGTATAGGATATGCCCAAGAAGCACAACGTAGGTTAGGTGTAGGAACAGTTGAGGTATGTTCCGGTACACCAAAGGTAGGGTCAAGATAAACAGGTCATGACAATAGGCTAGGTAAGGTCATTAGGTCAACAACACAGGTAACAGGGCCACAAGGTATAGTAAACACATGAGGTCAAAGGTCACTAGCGACGGGCCAGGTCCAAATATCTAGGTCGCATGGCATGGGTAAGGCCAAGGGAGGGGTAAAATAATGAGTCCCCAAAGGAGGAAAAAGGGAGGTAGTAAATGATGAGGTCAGGCCAGGTGAGGTAAATGGCTTGGGTAAAGGTGAGGTGGGGTAAATGATTAGGGTGAAGGTTGGGTGGGGTCTAAAAAAAAGGAGGTAGGGGTAGGGTAAAAGGGTAAAATTTAGGGCAATGTGCATAGTGAGGGTGACAGATGCCAGTCATGGATAGCCGACAAGTCGGTATAGGTCAACCAACAACGGTTAGGTACCACACACGACCGATGACCGGTCAAGGGTAACCGACGTCGGTTAGGTCCCACAGGATTTGTTATAGAAACAAAAAATGGGACCACATGTTTTGTACCATTCATTTGTTATTTTAGGTAATCGAGAAAATGCCAAAAAAGAGAGAAATAGACTAGGACCAGCTAATGGCGGCCAGGATAGACTTCATATCCTATGTTGAGTACAAGGCACAATAGGCATCCAGTGAGAGGATGAGATCCCACACTCACATTGTGGAGAGCACAAGAGGTCAGTGAGCTCTAAGGCCCGATTAGGCAGAGGCTACCAGCACACGGAGATCCACTCTAGTTGAGGTGCCAATAGGGACCCAGGAGGCCAAGGGCATAGGTGATACATAGATGGAGGACATCCGCTGAGATGCTTGATATGTGGTCGCCTAGTTTTTGATGTATGATAGTCTTTTTGTGATTTATATTGGCCTGCGTGTAGAAGAGATAGTTGTATTTTTTATCACATACCAGCTTGCGTGCCGACGACAGTGAGGATGTATGAGATATTTTGTCTATTTTGAGCATATACCGGCTTGTGTGCTGAAGATATTTTGTATCGATTCATTATTATTTTTTTATATATATGAGATTGTCCTGCATGTATCACGATGACATTTTGTATTGTGTATCAGCCTGCGTGCCGATGATTTTGAGATGATGGACATGATGAGATAGCCATGTATATTTATTAAGATATATAGTTATTTATATGATGAGATACATGGTATGATTGATTTATTGATGTGTTGATGAGATTTTGATTTGTTGTTTTGATATGGATGGAAATTAGGTGAGTTAGGCATGATGGAGTCAGGTTGGTATAGGCATGGATCGAGTCAGGTTTATATAAGCAGAGATCGAGTCAGGTTTTTTAGGCATGGATCGAGTCAGGTTTGTTAGGCATGGATGAGTCAGGTATGTAGGCATGGTTGAGTCAGTTTAAAGAAGGTGAATTTTTGATTCATTATTTTATGAAATGAATGATAATATGGGTCATATGTGAGATGTGGTATAATCTATGCATAGTGATGATAGAGAAATGGTAGGTATAATAAATGTATATTGTGATAATGTTTAAAATATGAAACAACGTGTTATGTATGTGGTTGAATTTCTAATTTTGGGTATAAAAAGGGAAACTAAGTTAGGTGTGATGTAATGTGAGGCACATGGAAGATGAATTTTTTAGGGTAGAGGATGGCCGAGCTAACCTCCAAGGGCCCCATGCCCTCAGAGTGCTGCCTACATAGTCCAGGTGAAAAGGGACCTCAAGCCGATGTAGTTCTCCCATGAGCTAGGGAAGAATATGAGGAGGTATGAAAATGAGTTGGTAGTCTTTTAGGAATGGTGTGGGTTTTAGATCTGTTAGGTGTGGGTGGATTATAGGTAAAGTGATGTAGGTGGGGTCGATTGTGGTGAAAGAAGAAGATTACCCCAAAAGTAAGCGTCGAGGACCAAGTCCTGTATAAGGTAATCAAAACGTAAACAAGGATGGCTAAAAGATAAGAGGGGGCAATAAAGCCACCTGATTGGCGAGGATCATACCTAGTAGATCACACCTTGAAAGAGGTGATGAACGTAATACCCTAAAGACATTGCATGATTGATTGTTCTAGGTGAAAAGTAGTCACATGATCACAAAATGTCGTGAGTTTCTAAGAAGTCCCTTGAGGAAGTTAGGAAATGAGGAGTGGGAATGGTAAGAAGGGTGAAAGGTGGTTAATTTTTATATGGTGTAGGTAGCATGCTCTTTGGGCAAGAGAACCTAGGTCACAATGGGAAAGTCCATGACTAAAAGGGTTTGTTAGTTTTAACTTGTAGTTGAGATAGACTGATCGATGTGGGAAGTCTATATGGGATGAATAAAATTTAACTCCTTGAGGTCTTCATGAAGCTGATCGATGCGGGAAGCTTCAGTTGCTCTCATTTTTTTTTTTTTTTGAAGAGCTTTACATAGTTGTCCTTTGAGGGAGCAGGCTATTTATAGCAGCAATTGTCGAGAGGAAGATGTCCTTTTGAGGGAGTCATCTTTTTATTAGAAGTTTGACTCAAGGAGTTTGGTCCCATGTGAGGTCTTTGAAGTCATGGACAAGACCAAGGTGGAGAATAGGACTCTTGTTCAAAAGGCAAGGTGAAATGACCATGGGATCTCATCTAAAGGTAGATGAAAAGTATCCATGAGAATCATGCTATGTGCAGCGCCGTGGTACACATATTCAAGAGAAGATAACAAGTGATGGGTACTCACATGATTCTTGTTTAATCATTGGTGAGGTGTATGAATTGAATAGCGCTCGAGGGACAAGCCTGGAAAGAGACAAAAGGTGAGGTAGGATGACAAGTCAACAATAGAATGGTCTAAGATGCAAGGCGTTAAGGGGCTTAGGGTTTGGGTTTACCATCGAGTTAAGATAAACGATAAGCACCTGATCCATAGGTATGAGTCACGATGTATGGTCCAAGCCAATTAGGAGCAAATTTTCCCCGTTTACTTTTTTCTGCTTTAATTACATGTTGATTTTCTTTCAGGACAAGGTCACTGACTTGGAAGGTTCGTGCATGGACACGTTTGTCGTAGGCACGTTTGATACGTTTTTGGTAAACTTGAAGGTGATCTAGAGCATTAAGACAACGTTTGTCTAATAACTCGAGCTGCGCTAAACGGTCCTAATGAAAGTCATCATCATTGAGCATGTCATGGAGAGAAATGCAGAGTGAGGGGATCTAGACTTCGAGAGGCAGGACTGCCTCTGTACCGTAGACCAGAGAAAATGGTGTGGCCATAGTGGAAGTGCAAATACTAGTGTGGTATGCCCACAGGGCAAAAGGAATGTGCGTATGCCAATCCTTCCCAGTATCGTCAACCACTTTCATAAGAATTTTGTTTAAGGTTTTGTTAGTGGATTCGGCTTGGCCATTGGTTTGTGGGTAATAAGGTGATGAGAAACTAAGCTGAATGCCGAAGGCATCACAAAGTTTTTGCAATGTTTTGTTTTTGAATTGTTTTCCATTGTCAGTGATGAGGCGATGAGGAACACCAAAGTGAAAAATGATGTGGTGGTTAATGAACTCACATATTTTCTCAGCTTTCGTGGAGATGAGTGGTATGGCTTCCACCCATTTTGTATAGTATTTGGTAGCAGTGATGATCCATTGATGGCATTGGGAAGAATGGGGATTGATTTCTCTGACAAGATCCAAACCCCATTAAGAGAAGGGCCAAAGGTCACGGGTGACCTGTAAGGCATGACTGGGTGTATGATGAAGATTGGAATGTTGTTAGAATTTTACACAACATTTGACGTAATAACAACAATCAAGATTAAGGGTCAGCCAGTAATAGCCCAGGCGAAGAATATGCTTAGCAACAGCAAGGCCACTGAAGTGACCTCCACATATGCCATCATGAACTTCCTTAATGGTATAAGGAATTTCAGAACTTGTGAGGCATCGTAAGAGAATACCATCAAATCCGCACTTATAGAGGAGTCCCCCCAGGATGACGTAACGAGATACCTTTTTAAGGAAGGCATGTTGTCCATTACGGGTGAGATCAGGAGGTAAGATGGAGAAAGATAATCGGAGTATTGGTTGTACCAAAGGTCACTTGGGTCAGGGGTAGTAGTTCTGATTGAGTAAACATCGTGAGGTAAATAAGAAGGTGATTGGAGTCATTGTACGGTGACAAATATTTTAGAATTGGCGGGTGAAGCAGGTATTTGGGAAGCTAAGCAGGCCATGGTATCTTACAAATTTATTGGTTGAACGTGGGATGGTTTGAAGGGTGTAATAATCAAAGTTGGTCAAAATTATGTCTATATGATGTTTATACTTTTGAAGTATCTCGTTATGACATTGGTATATACCATTAACTTGGTTTATGACCAATTGAGAATCACCAAAGATGTTGATGGATTTGACATCTAGGGCGTAGGCAACTTGGAGACCTAGTACAAGTGCTTCGTATTCAGCAATATTGTTGGTGCATTCAAAATCTAGTTTGAAAGACAAAGGCATGGGTTCACCATCAAGAGGAATGAGGATAATACCAGCCCCACCCCCATGCTGACACTTGGAACCATCGAAGAAGAGTGTCATTTGGTAAGGGGGTTCGTCCAGGGAAAGGGTAGCAATTGACTCATCTGGAAAGTCAAAATTAGAGGGTTGATCCCTAGAAATAGGTGTGTCGGCCAATTGGTCAGTGATAGCTTGGCCCTTGATGGACTTTTGATGAATGAATTTGAGGTCAAGATCAGCTAAAAGCATAAGCCATCACGTGCCACGCTGATTTTGATAAGGTTTGGCCTACATGAAGTGTAAGGGGTTGGTGTTGGTCACAACATAGGTTTTGTGGTTGAGTAGGTAATGACGGAGTTTGGTGGCAATGAAAACTAAGGCTAAGAAAAAAATTTCAGGATGGGTGTATCAGGTTTCATAGTCCAAAAGAGTACAACTTATGTAATAAACCACCTTCTCCCTATGTTGTTCATCGCGATGAGCGAGCATGGCTCCCAAGGAATGATTGGTAGCTGAGATGTATAGGTAAAAAGGTTGATCGTCTTTAGGTGGAATGAGTATGGGTGGTTGGAGAAGGTATTGTTTTAAGGCCTCAAAGCTTTGTGACAGTCATCATCCCATTTAAAGGAGACATCCTTCTTGAGCAGATGATGAAATGGTTGACATCGATCAGATAATTGTGAAATGAAATGGCGAATAGAATGCAATTTACCTTGTAGGCTACGGAGTTGTCTAAGGTTAGTGGGTGGAGGCATTTCCAGAATGGCCTTGACTTTAGCAGGGTCAACTTCTATACCACGTAGGGAAATGATAAATCCCAAGAGCTTTCCTGAGAGGACTACAAAGACACACTTCTTAGGCTGAAGGCAGACGCAATATTTAATGAGGTGGTCAAAAATGGTTTTAAGGACGACAAGGTGCTTGGAGTGGCACTTAGATTTGGCCAAGAGATCATCCACATAATCTTCCAATATGTGATGCATGATGTCATGGAAGATGTAAGTCATAGCCCACTGATATGTGGCACCAACATTTTTAAGGCCAAAAGGCATGACTCGATAGCAAGAAGGTCCCCCAAGGGGTGATGAATGAGGTTTTGTGTTGATCCTCTGGGGCAAGCAAGATTTGGTTATAACCTGAGAAGCCATCCATGAGTGATAGCATCTCATGGCCAGCGGTAAGGTCAACTAGTTGATCAATACAGGTAAGGGAAAGTCATCTTTCAGACATGCTAGGTTGAGGTCACAGAAGTCCGTGCAAATACGGAGTCCCCCTGTCACCTTAGTGATAGGGACAATGTTAGAAATCCAACAAGGATAATCAATGGGTAAGATGAAGGAAACGGAAAGAAGGCACTAAAGTTCTTCTTTGATGAGAAGGGCAATGCGAGGGTGCATTTTCCTCAGCTTTTGTTTGATGGGTTTGGCATCGGGAACGGTTATGATATTGTGGACCACTATGGTGGGGTCAATACCGGGCATGTCTGTGTAAGACCAAGCAAAAGCGTGGTTATGGTCTCTAAGAAAAGAAGTGATGGCTTCTTGTTCAGCAGCATCTAAAGATTGCTCGATCTTTAGGATGTGCGGGTCATCCTGAGTATGAATGTTGATCTCGATAGTTGATTCATTCAACATGGTTTGCGTCTCAGAAGGTAACGAAAAATGAATATATGAGTCTTCTGCACCAAGGTAGGTGAGTATAGATTCATCATCCTGACATTGAACGACGTTAATTGAAGGTGTATCGTCATCGATCATTTCAGGATACAGGAAGGGAAGAGTGGAAGGGGCCTCACCCTCGCGTTGATAAGTCAGAGGCCCCAAGGAAATGGTGTTTATGAAAAAAAAAAGTTAGGAGGGATAGATTCAGGATCCATCGACTTCGTCGGTGAGGGTGGTGATGAAGGTGGAGCGGGTGAAGAAGGTGGAGAAGGGCTAGTGTCCTTAATGAGTTCTATGTGAGCTTGTTTGGTAGGTGGTTCAGGAAATCCGATACCACTACGGTCGTTATGTTTGCGGGTGGTACATGGAATGACAGTATGGTGGCCTTTCTCATAAAATCCAAAACCAAAACCCTTCCACGCACATCGGTGCAGGAAGGTGTGGGTGAAAATTGGTAAGTGATTGGAAGTCGGCAAAAAAATGGGTGAGTTTGTGATGGTGGTTCGGGTGTGTAAGTGGTAGTATCAAGTCCCCCAAAGGTGAGACTAGTACGAAGGTGAGGGGGACCTTACAGGAGATGTTCTCCTATATGGTGATCATAACGAGGGTGTTGGTGAAGGCTTTTGTATGCTTGTTGAGTAAGGAATGTGTTGACACTATATAGGCAGTACTCCCCCAGAGTGAGGAGTTGAAAAACACCTTCCAAGGGATCGGTGGTTGGTATGTAGGTAGCTAGAATGGATGAAGTATCGAAGGTCGATGCGGAGGTAGAGTTAATGGATTGGGAATCTGATGGGTCAGTCGTGGAGGTTGTGGCAGCAGTAGGAATGGAGGAGGTATGTTTGGTTGAGGTAGTGACTGTACTGGTAAGCGGAGGTGTAGGTGAAGCGGTGGTGGTCACAGAGGTAGATGCTTTAACGGGTATGAGCACATCATTGGGTTGGTAAAGCATATTGCATGTTTTAAAAGGTGATGGATCAGTTACAATGGTATAGGTGTGTCCTTCATGTTCAAACTTTACACAATGATGCAAAGTGGAAGGAATGCAACCCATGACATGAATCCAAGGTCTGCTAAGCAACAGGTTATATTGGAATTCCCCCTCTAATACATAGAATAGTTGTGGAACAATGCGGGGGGCCCACACAAATGTGGAGGATGATGGTGCCTAGTGTAGAAGTGATAGCGTCATTGAATAAACGCAACATGACCAGATTTTTATGCATGCCATTATCAGGTATGCACATTTGAGCGAATGCATGGGATGAGATTATGTTAATGCTAGCGCCCCCATCAATCATCACATGGCGTACCCGTATGTCATCTATGTGGACAAAGATGAAGTGGGCTGGGTCTGGGTCATCGTTTTGGTGTGGCGCTATCTCTTCCTCTAAGAAGCTAAGGGAGGATACTTGGTGAATAGGGTGGGGCAAAGATGAAGGTGGTAATTTGGTGAGAGAGGCTACATGATGGGGTGTGATAATGGAGGCTATGGGTGCAGGGTCATTGGGTAAAACCTCAATTGATTGAAGGACCTTTATGAGAGCTTAACGATGGGATTCTAAGGTTTGGATGAGGTCATATAAGGACATATTGAGGGGAAATTGGTGTAGTTGTTTAAGCATGGTACGATGTGTGACGTTGTTAGAAATGGGGTACATGGGGCCACGGATAGTGATTTTAGGTATGGGTGCAGATGGTATGTTGGGTATAGGATTGGTTGGTGGGTCAGTCATCATTTCTTTACCTTTATCCTTCCGAGCATGTGTAGTGATGTGTATCATGTTGATCTGAGGGGAGTTGGCAAATGGAGAAGGTGTAGGGTGAGTGGTATAACAACGCGACGGGAAAAAATATACCGGAGGAGAAAAACCCTGTGAGGTGAGCTGGGCACAATGACATTTGGGTGGTGGCATGGCAAGTTCTCTGATGCGAATCATGTTAATTTATAATCTTAGGGGTGGCTCTAGGAGTTGTGAGGGTGGAGTTTGTGGTTGTTGAGTGGACAATGTGGGAGTGGGTGTTAGTTAAGCAAGGTTCTCGTCAAGAAGGTCATCGTCGTCAAAGTTGGTTGCCGGAGGACATAACTGGATCAGGATGGTCTTCAATGCCTTGAAATTCTCCACATTGTTCCCTAGCACATGGTGGTAGGCACAAATTTTAGTATCATCAAACCCTTTTGGATTAGGTTTGAGGGGGTCGTAAGGTTTGAGTGGCAGTAATTTGATGAAAAAAGTCTCTAGGAGGTTGGTTAAAATTTTGGCATAGGACCCTGCTAGTGGATCGCAATGGGAAGTGAACGTGGGTTTGGGTGTAGGTGTGGTTGATTGTTGAGGAATGGTCTTTGGAAGAGGAGGAGCAGATCGAGCTATGGTTTTGGGTGTCAGCGTGGTTTTGGGTGTCAGTCGTGTTTGTTTAGGTAGGGGCATGGTGGATGAACTTATAGGAGGGTGTGTAGTTTTTTTGACTATCATATTGTGGGGTAGTAGAGTTTTGTTTTTGGGTTACACCTTCTTGGGTAAAGGTGATATGGGTGTACGAGGTCTAGAAGGAAAGGTAGATGGGGGAAGAGGATGAGTTACCCATGGGGATAACAGAGGTTCTATGAAGGTAAAGGATGTGGGTCGTGCAAGAGGTGTAAGGGACATAGATTGAAGTGTAGTGGGTAGTGAAGGAATTGCTGAAGGTATTGGAGGTATGGGTGGTAGCGATGCTATAGGTGCGGGTGTAAGTTGTGTTGGGCATCTAGGTAGGTTAGAGGTTTGTGAGGAAGGAATGGGTTGTTGTGCTTTTGGTTTATTGATGGGTGGAGGTTGCTTGACCATGTTAGGAAGCTGAGATCCTAAGAAAGACAAGACAGGTGCAGGTGTGATTGGCGCAACTGGGGTATGAGCTCTATTGGTTTGGTGCTTCTGTTTGGTTACCAGAGTAGGTGTGGTGTTTTCTTTGGAGGATGTAGCTAAATCCAGTTTGATAGGTGGATGGGTAAGGATGGTGGTCAGGGTGACCCCTAATGTGGTAATAGGTTTAGTCGAGGAAGATGATGTAGGTGTGGGTTTGGGTTTAGATGTAGGTTGAGTTATGGGTAAGGGTGTGGTTTGAGCTATAATAGGTGTCATGGAAGGATTTGTGATAGAGGTGGTAGTGTTCGTTTCAATTTTTTGAAATATTTTTGGGTAGATAGTGGAGGTATCAGTAAGGGACATCTGCATCTATGTTGAGACCAAAAGCAAAAGACACCCCCATAATAAGGATCTATCCACATAATCTAAGTGATCATCCAAACGTGAGAACGGAACATCTATAGGTGGAGTTGATGAGGACCTAATGGTAATTCCCGTAAAATGTGTCTTAGAGATGGGGAATTGTCTAGCTTCAACTTCTGTGGGTAAGAGATTCGAAAGTAGGTCAACAAGATTCTGGGTAGCTAATGGAGAATGCTCACCAAGAGGTAAAGGTATCTCAACTGGATCTGTGATGGGTGGAGGAGATGATGGGTGCTCCTCTGTAGGTGGAGGAACAAATAGGTGCTTTTCTGTGGGTAGAGGAGGTAATGGGTGCTCCTCTATGGGTGGAGGAGGTTTTGTGGGTATCAGTTCTCTAAGTGGAGAAGCCAAAGGTGAAATGGTTTCGATGTTAGCGGAAGACTTCTTCGTAGGTAATGAAGGAGATGAAAGGTGTTCCTCTATTGGTGAAATAATAGGGGAGATTGGTTCTGATGTATAAGGAGGACTTAGGGCTAGAATTTCCTCTATGGAAATAATATGGGGTATTTGGGAGGTGACAGGTGTGTCATTAAAATAGCATGAACCTCATGGGTATGGGTATCATGAGTTGAGGTCTCACCGGTTTGATCAGATGAAGGAGCATGGTTGGGAAATGGTTTCTTGAAGATGTGTAGGTTTTGGTTGGCTAGTGCATTAGGATTATCCGTGGTTAACTCACCTTTCTCGAGCATTTCTTGGACTATATTTTTGAAAGTGATGCAGTTGTCATCACTATCACCCTTTACTCGATGATAGTTATAGAAGTCATGTTCCTTATACCATGCAGGCATGGGGCGAGCAGGGTCAAAACCAATGTGTGTTTTTATGGGTGGAAGAGTGATGGCTCCAGCTTTGATAAGATTTTATAAGATAGAAGAGTAAGGTTCCCCAATTGGGGTGTATTTCCACTGCTCTCGTCTGAATTTAAAAGTCTGGATGGGTGAGAGATTAGATGAGGGGGTAGCCTAATTTGATGGATGAGTTGGGCAGGCCTTGAGTACCACAGTGTTAGTGATGCCCTTAGCCTTTGAATAATTATTTGGTGGTTTGGAAGAATAAGAGGTATCATTCGACTTCAATGCCAAATTCTTATTACGTAATTGGATTTTCTTCTCTTCGATGGCTCGAATCTCTAACTTTCGTGCCATAGTGAATTCTTCATCGAATGTTTGGAAGGTTTGGACCTATAAGGTCAGTGAGATATATCTAGCACAAGCCCGTGTGAAGAGCTCGATGAGTTCTATTTGTGGCAATTGGAAGGTGAGTTAGTTGATCAAGCTACGCTAGCAAGTGACAAAATCTGCGATAGATTCTTCCTCATACTGACACATGCAGTCAGTCACGGTAACCTTATTGATGATATTGATAGAGAAATGGTCCAAGAAGGCTTGAGCTACCTGATTGAATTAGAATATAGAGTGTCTAGGTAACCCACTATACCAATCTAATGCAAGTCCAGTGAGGGACATGGAAAAGGTTCTCAAGAGCAAGACATCATCGTGAGCAATCAGATAACACCCATGTTTGAACAACCGTAAATGGTGTTTCGGGTCTTCTTTGTTATTGAAATGGTTGAATTTAGGCATTTCCCAATTTATAGGGTATGGGCGAATAGGAATAGATGGGTGGATGGGCTCATTACAAATCTCATCATAGGTGAGAGTGTTATAGGAGCTAGAAACTGATGCCTCCAATGTCTACATCTTGTCCAACATCAATTTGATTAGGTCGTTGGTAGGTTGTGATGATTGGGTGCCTCCTGTAGCGTGAGAGGGTTGGTTTTGGGCATATAACGGGGGTGGAAATCTAGTGTATGGTGCTGCCATATAGGTTAATTGGGAAGAAGGCAATAAAAAAGGAGGTACGTACCCGGAGTGAATAATGGATGAAATGGGAGGTTGTTGATAGTATGTATATGGAGGTGGAAGGGTTTTGGTAACCCTAGTGGCAATGGGGGCTAACGATTGTGGAATGGAAAGGACCACATTCTAAAATGGGGTAGGGGTCACTGACACCGGAGGTGGTAATGTAGATACGAGTATGTATGAGACATTAGGGGTGCATGAGGTTGTGTTTTGGGTAGTTATCGAGGGTATTGTGGATGTGGCAGGTGCCACGGAGGTGACAGATGCTGCAGTCATAGCGGATATAAGACCTAGTTGTGAGACGACTGGGGGTAAAGTAGATGCAGGCAGCACAGAGCCAGATGGGGCTGATGCAGGAGTGGGAGTGAGATTCGGGGGGATACATACGGGCATGTCGTATATCAACTAACTTGAGGCATCTCAAGTGGATGAATGGGAAAGGTAAAACTGCAAAGTGGCAGGGTTTTGGTCAAGGAGTCGTGTGAACTCCTCATCTGCAGTAGTGATAGTGATATGTTGGATGGGATCCATGGCTGGTGATAAAATGGAAGGTGGTGAAGGAATAGGTGGGAGCGGTTGAAAACCAGTGTGAAATATGAGTGCACTTGCTTATTTTCGGGTCAGCACCATGTGAACCAGTACTGATCAGGTAGGACTGCTTCTCTATAAATGACATAGAAAAATAGTAGAAATAGGTGAATCTGGCAGTAAAAAGTGGATTAAGTATCAAATGTTGGTTGGAAAGTGAAACAGGATAACTGAAGCCGGTTAGGGAAAACCGACGTTGGTCATGGGTAACCACTATTGGTCACTATAGAGAATGGACAGTTAGTGAAAAACAAGGCAGAAGGTCAAATATGACAGGTATGCCAAATCTGATGATGTTTACAATGTCAATGGGAATGATAACAGTGATAGGGACTGTGAAAAGTGGAAGAAGATGAATAAAATGTCCTTTTGGGTAGGTCAACAAAAGGACCTGGAACTGACATCGGTTGGGTATAACCGATGACAGTTAGAGGGTAACCGACAATGGTCGTTAGACTGACACCAGTCACTGTGAAATTGAAACAGTGATGAAAGAATAGTGGTTGTGAATTAAAATCTAATGTAGAATCAAACACAGAATTCTAAGAATGATGATGATATGGCCCAGGAACACTTAGGTGAAGTCGGAATACACTAGCTATGATGAGGAGTGTGCAAGGATGAACAAGAAAGATTAAGAACATGATCTCTCACCTCAAAATGCAAGCCAAGCAGAAACACTAAGAAAAATGTGATCCTAGGAGTATCTTTTCTATTATGTTTGTTTAGCTTATGTTATTTAAGGATTGACACATGAATTGTGAAATAGAGGTTTTGGTGAGGATGGCTTCCTACAAAGAAGGATATCTAAAAGGTGGGGTTTCAAGTATGTTATGGTGGGGGCGGGCTTCGCTCTAAAGTATGACTCGACAGAGCAGCGAGCTAGGGAGTACCTATCAATCCTCATATCAGTGCGATCATTGACAGGTGTTCCCAGGAAAGATGTTGTTTAAGAATATGTATTTATTTTTAATTTGTGCAATTTGGTATGACTTAGAGAGAGAGAGAGATGTTCTTTCTACGGTTTGTTTGTCAACCATCAGCTGGTCATGACTTCCAGCATATAGGTTGCCCTCAATTAATGTGAGATAATGCGATAAATCAGAATGGAATGCACTTATTTCTAAGCCCAAATCGAAGTGTGAAGTTGGATGACACAATAAGATGAAGAGGAAGAGGGATGATTTTTCACTACAATGTAGAAAACATGAAGAAATGGTCCTTTTTAATTACACCAAAAGAAAGGTTTACTTTAGAGAAAATAGAAAGAAAATGTGGGTTACTAAGGAAGAAAATTAGTGTGTATGATTTTCAGAAGGCAAAAAAACACACAACTTTTCCTAGGAATGAATGAAATGCAAGGAACCCCGGATGGGTCCCACCGGGCGTGCCAATATTTTTCACCTGATTCTTAGATGTTTCTTTGAAGCATTGATGAAACAGATAGGGTGACGGACGTAGGAGGAATACCTGTTCAAATGTTGGTTGATGGGTTGTTGCGCGCGTATGACCTCCAAGTCCACATCTGGTTGTGAGAGCTTCCTTTCGGCTAAGGGGAACTACCTGTAATAAAACCAAGACCACCAGAATGAATTAAACAATATGTGCAGTGAACTACCTAGTGTATGTTAGATCCGGGAAGTGTGATACTTCCTAGATGGCAATCAGTAGACATTGTTTTAAACAATTTAATGTGGTAAATAAAGTAAATCATATTGTAGTTCAAAATGATTTAGGTATCTCACTTAAAACACAATAAGAAATATTTAATCTAATAGGCTAGGTTAGAGTAGGATCCAAAGGTCAAGTGACTGGTTCTGGGTCTCTGTAGGTCTGACAGAGGTCTCAGGTAGATCACGGGTGAATGACGGTGAGGTGGAATTAGGTGGGTAGGTAACTGTTCTGGGTTGTATGGGCAAATATAGAGACCGATGCCGATTAAGGGTGACCAACGGCGGTTGGGTGTAACCGGTGCCAGTTATTGTGGAAATCCAGGAATGCCACAAAATGAGCTTTGGGTGTCCTTTGTGATTACAAAAAGGACTTTGGTTGGTCAGAATGAGGTATTGGGTGGTTTGGGCAGGATCTAGTGAAGTTTTAATGGGTATATGGAGGGGTGAGTGTTGGAGGAAGTCAATGGGTGGCTAGGTGAACAATAGGTGATAATATAAGGACGGAATGAAATAAACAAGAGAAGTATAACATTATACTTACTTGGATCCTGGTCCTGGACACCTGTGAGTGAGGGATGGAGGTGTTGATGAGAGGTTGAAGTTTGCAGGTGATCAAAAATTGTAGGAGAGCTTCTGCATGGGCTGCATGTGCATTCCTCTTTGCTTGGTTAGATCAGATCATTACTGGGGTGGCTGTGCAAGACAAAATACTTGATCTCCTTCCTTACATGCATGTTCTCACTGAAATTCACTCTCAGAAGATGTGATATCTCTCAGGAATGTGCTAATGTTCGTCAACCTTTTTCAATATTTTTCCAACCTTCAGAATAAGGTTGTTTTGAGGGTTAAAAGGGTAACCAATGGCTTAACCGGCAACGGTTAGGGGTTAAAAGAATAATGTTCCTCCTTTTTTGGTTGTGATCAAAAGATATATGGTGGATATTGTTGTTGTTGTTATGGATTTGAGGATGAAGAAAAAATTTGTTGTCCCCTTGTGGTTTCCTTGATGTAAAAATTTCCCACGTCAAGTGGATGGCATTGTAATATTATTTGTGGTGGAAAGTTTTTTTTTTTTTGAAATGGAATCTACATTCGAATGTGAAAGATTTATATTCTGTAAGTTGTATTTGATGCTCATTAAAATGGAAGTTGTAAAAGAATAATTGGAGTTCAATAGAAGTTGTTTTAATCACCACAAATGGTATGGTTTTCATTTGAAATTTGTGTTTGAAACATATTGTGAAATCTCTATTTAAAAATTGAAAAAGAAATACGTATGAATAAATATTGCATTTCTTTGTTTCATTCGAAATGCATGATTTGAAAGTAGAACTACATTTTGGGTCTTCACACATTGATTGAAGTAAAGTTAAATTTTATAAATTATATTTGAATTGACTTAAAAATTTAGAGGATTATAACGAAAAGTAGATCCATTCAAGTTTAAGCATGATTTCTATTTTTGATTCACTGTAAAACTGCAAATATTTATCAGAAAAATTTACAGAGTACTCTACAACTTGAAAGACAAAATGAAACTTTAAAATGAACTAAGGATGAATAAATCACATCATGAAACAATTTCATTACCCTAGTAATTTATTCAAAACTCCAGTAATCGGACAAGAGGAATAATAATGCAATTTCACCCAAAAGAAAAGAAATTTGTATTGTAATCTCGATTGTTAATCAATTAATCCTTGCAATCCTTTTGAAATCTTACAAGTATGTTTCTCCATGCCTGTTTGGTGTGTTAAAGAAGAAATAATAGCGGATTAGACCAAATTCTGGCAGTTGAAAAGTTCAATCCACGTTTTAATAGCAAGAAAGACATTTTTGTCAAATTCACCCACTTAAATTTTTCAAAAATTGATTTTGATGTTTCCTATGCAAAGAGAAGTTTGAGTGCTTTCCATAAATTCCTCATTTTCCCAAATTCATGCTTCCCGTCGAAAGTTATGCCTTTCTGAAGTTTTTACTTCGCTGAGTTTTAAAAAAATAAGAATTTTTCGTAAATCAGACCCGCGGGCCTAAAAATTACTTAGGGCACTTTTTTACAAAAAAGAGAAAAAATTCACAAATTTCTCTGCGGCACCGCAGCCCTGCCAATTCACTTTTAGGAAAAATGCTTCCGCGGTTTCGCAGGTCCACACCTTCAAATTTTACCTTTTTGAAAAAGGGGGAAAAATATTAAGTCTCCCCACTGGTCCGCTTCCCCACTTGTCACTATGGGTCTCAAATGTGGCTTCTTTAGGCATCAACAAAGGCATGGATGGTTTTAAACCCTTTCCACTTTTGGGAAAAGATTGGCAAAAATTCCTAAGTTTCCTCGTCGGCCCGCCTTCCTGTAGGTCACTGTTGGACTGACACGTGGCTTCACTAAGTGTTGGCGGAGGCGCGGGTTGTTTTTAACCTTTGCACTTTTTTAACTCAAATGTCAACATTTCTAAGTTTTCCCCGACGTTTTACTCCCCCACTTGATATTTTGCGCAGGACACGTGGCGTCCCTGGGCGTCAGCAGAGGCCTGGGGGTTTTTGAATCTTTTTTCCCCTTCAAAAAAAAAGAGTTAAAATCTAAATTACGTCCGACGACCCACCTTCCCGTGTGGGCTTAACAATGTGCCATGTGTCCCTTATGACTTGGGAAAATTTTCTTCCCCAGGCACACCAGCCTGTAAATTAAGAAACATGAGTTAGGAGGACTTATTTATATCATTGGAAAGAGGAAGAGATTTCCTATCTCATGGAAATGTTTTCAAGAAACCTTAAGTGCGTTAAATATGTGAAAAATTAGGTTGAAGTGCAAAGATGAGCCTGAGAGTGGGTAAATGGGAAATTACCCCTTATTAACTTAAATGTTTAACTCTAAAGCATGGGTTGACCGTTTTTGGGGTCACATTAGGAGATAAGGGAATGTTTTTCTATCCCATGCAAGTAAGAACCTTGTTTATTTTTTAGAACTGGTGTATTTAATTCCTTTGGCCCTTTGAGCTTCTAAAATTGATTAGGGAATATTTAACTATAATGCTAATTTAATTACTTATTAAGTTAACTCCCAAGAGAAATTTAACTATAATTGGATTAATTATACTCATTAATTTTGTAATATGGATCCAATGTATATTACAACGATAAAATTTCATTTAGTAAATTATAGTTGACTTTGAATCCTTGTTCTGACAACTGTTGCTTAAAACATGGTAGTGGTCATGCTTTTCAAAAAAAAATATTCCTTAATTTTTCTAGCTAAACCTAGGTTATTTTTGGGTCTCAAGTGGTCATTTTAGCAGGCATTACATTTAGTATGTGATTTTTAGTGATGTATTTTCTCCTTTATTAATTATTTTATTTGTGTCTAGATTAGTGAGTAATCATGTTGTTAAATAAATTAAAATGGGTCAAAAGAATGCATTTATTAGAGTTGATGGCTCTTGGATTATGTGTTGTAAGTAATGTGTAAGTAACTTGGAGTTTGAAACACTCCATCTTCCTTTCGAAATTCAGATATGTCCTTAGGGGCTGATTTTGGAGGCTTGTGGGACAAGTTAAACTTGTCCCACACCTCTTAAATTTCTATACCAACCCTACCTATGGGATTGGGGAGTCAAAATTAGGCCTTATTATGTATTTTGGGAAGGCAAGTTGTAAGTTTTTATTACACCTTCTTGCATGAAATTAATTTTGGTCCTTAAGGGTTGTGGGCTTGGATTGTGTGTGTAAGTAAAATGTCATTTTATTCACCCACTTATTAATTGTGCCTTGGATTTTAAAGTTGACTTGTGAGGTGGAGTTGAGGATGAGTGATGTGGCATCCTACATGGAGCCACCTCATCCTCCTCTCTCCGTTTTTTATTTATTGGAATTCTTTGGCTTGTTTGGGGTTACTTCATGTTGGTTTGGTGCTCTTGCAATTGGAGAGAGTTAGAGGATTTTATATGCTTGTGGATTTGTTGGTGCTTTGGGACTATTTGGATTTGAAGAAGCTTATTGTTGAACTTTTAGATCAAGCTCTATCATGGAGAGGTAGGAGATTGACTCTTTTAAAATGTGTTCTTTTTATTTTATGCATATGTGAATGTTGTTGAGTGTTTGGTATGTGTAAGGGTTAGTTTGGTAGATTTACTAAGTGTGGTGTAGGAGAAGACTATGGGGATCTTTGTTGTGGGGAGGCATAAGAGAATGTGGGGAGGCATAAGAGTTATTTTGTGGAGGGAATTTGGGATGGATTTCCACCTTGGAAAATAAATAGCTTGCATTTCTTACTTGTTATGGGGGAGCCATAAGAGGAGAGAGGCATAAGAGAATGGGAGGTATAAGAGGTACTTGGGGGAGGCATAAGAGTATTTAGGGGTTTTGAGATTAATATATTGGCAGGTTTTAAGGTGGACACCCATTTCCCATTGGGAGGTATAAGCAAATTCTCCCATAGATCTTACTCCTTTGGATTTTGTATGATGAAGCCTTATGTATTTTGTTCTTGTCTTTCTTATGACTATCACTGCATTATTTGGATTGTATATGATTGTAAAATCTGGCATTGTGTTGTGGAAGCTTGTTTGTTGCCATGAGTTGAATCCATTTCCTATTGACATAATGTGGTTAGGGCTCAGGGGCCAATGAGGAAGATGACTTATCCTCTTCATTGGAATTTTTAGTTGGGTGGAGAGCGTTGCCTCTCCCCCTTTTATTTGTTGTGACCAAATGAAATGTGTTGTTGTTTCTTGGATTTGTGTATGAAGACAATTTCTCAGTCCTCTTTGGGTTCTTTATTGTAAAAAAATTTCCCACTTTAAGTGGATGACATTGTAATATTATTTGTGGTAAAAAAATTCTCTATTTTTGGATGTTAAAGTTACATTCGAATGAGAAAGATTTATTTTGGAAGATGTCTTTTGGTGAACAAAAAAGAAGTTGTAAAGGAAATTATTTCAGTTTAATAGAAGTTGATTTACTTTATACAAAATGGAGTTTCTCTTGTTTGGAAATATGTTGATTGAAATACTTTTACAAACTCTTTGTTTGAAGGCTAGAAAAGTCTGTGTTAAGAAATATTACATTCCTCTATATTATTTGAAAGGCATGTTTTGAAAATAGAACTACATTCTTGCTCTTCACGCATTGATTAAAGGAAAGTTAAACATTGTAAAATTGGAATGGAATGAACTTAAATATTTAAATTATGGTAAATGAAATAAATTAATTTCCATTTTAAAATATGTAGATTTCTTTTAGATCACTGTAAACCTGCAATAAACATCAGAAAAATGTTCAGAACAATCTACAACAATGAAAGACAAGTAGAAACATTAAAATGAACTACGGATGATCAAAACGCATCCCAAAACTGATTATATTGCTCAAAAAATATTACTCAAAACTTTATTAATCGGATAAGAGGTAGAAAAACACTTTTACATAAAAAGGAGAATTAAATCTGATTTGAAATCCCAATCATGATCAACTAGTCCTTGTGAATCCGTCTAATTTCTATCAAGTGTGATTCTCCATGTCGGTTTGGCATGTTGGAGAAGGAAGAAAGGCGGATCGAATTAAATCTGGTAGTTGAAAAGTTCATTTCACATTTTAAATGGAAAGAAATATGTTTCTTTAAATGTCACCCATCTAAGTTTGTTGAAAATAAGATTTTGTGCTTCCTATGCGAGGAGGAGTTTGATCCCTTTCCATAAATTCCTTATTTTCTCAAATCCAAGCTTCCAGTTGAACATTATGGCCGTTTGATGTTTTGTATCAATTCTGTTTCAAAAATAAAATTCTAAGGTCAAAAGTTACTTTTGCTAAGTTTACTCCATGGCCCCGCAGCCCCGTCACTTTTCTTTTAGAAAACCACTTTCACGGGTTTACGGACCCGCATCTTCTAACTTTACTTTTTGAAAAATTAGCAAAAATTCCTAAGTTTTCCCGCCTTCCCACAGGTAACTGTTGGACTGACACGTGGCTTCATTAGGCATCGGCGGAGGTGCAGGTTATTTTTAACCTTTGCACTTTTTAGCACAAAAGAAAACATTTCCAAGTTTTCCCCGACGGTCCACTTTCCCGCTTGTAGCTTTTGGGCCGGACACGTGGCATCTCTAAGCGTCAGCAGAGGCGTGGATGTTTAAAAACATTTTCTCCCTATCAGCAAAAGGAGTTAAAATCCAAATTACCTCCAGCGACCTGCCTTCCCACGTTGACTTAAAAGCTTGGACACGTGTCCTTTGTAGATCTTAGGCATATTTTCTTCCCTTGGCGCGAAGCCCAGCTGCGGGCTCACGGGAATGCAAATGAAAATTGTGCTTTTTGGCTAAAAGCGCAAAGCACCAAATGTCTCCCCAAGTCCGCCGGTCTGAAACCTCCCTCGGGTGAAATTTCTTCCCTAGGCCCGTAGGCCCGCTTTTGGGAAAAAAAATCCTCCCAAGGCCCGTCGGCCCGTAACTTGAGAAATATGAGGAGTTAGGAGGACTTATTTATATCATTGGAAAGGGGAAGAAATTTCCTATGTAATGAAAATGTTTTTCAGAAAGTGTTAAGAGCATGAAATATAAATTAAATTACCTTTTTTTTTAAATGTTTTTATTTCAAAGTCTTGGGGTGACTTTTAAGAAGTCACTTTATGGGGTACATGAATGTTTTTCTAACCCCATGTAAATAAGAACCCTGGTTAGTGTTTAGACCTTGTGAAATTAATTATCTTGGGCATTTTATTGTTTTGGCCCCCTTTGACCCTCTAAAATTAATTAAGGAATATTTAACTATAGTGTTAATTTAATTATTTATTAAATTAACACCTAATAGAAATTTAACTATATTTGGATTAATTACACTCATTAATTTTGTAATGTGGATCTAATGTTTGTTATAACTAGAAAATTTCATCTATTAAATTATAATTGACTTTGAATCTTTGTTGTGACAACTGTTGCTTTGAAGCCCGGTAGTGGTCACGCTTTTCAAAAAATATATATATAATTTTTCTATCTAAACATAGGTTGTTCTTGGGTCTCGAGTGGACATTTTAGTGGACCTTACAAGCATAGTTGTTGATTCTTCAACTCCTACCTCGATTAGGCTCGTCACCAAACATGGGGTTCGGTCTTAGTAGTGGGTTTTTGAAGGATTTAATATCCTTTACCCAAAATACATACATGTTGGGCACTTTTTGCCACGAAGGTTAGGACAAGAAAGGTCACCAATCAAAAATTAAGAGGTCATGGTGGATCTGTCGGTTAAGAGTTTGGAGCTTTGCAGTGACCTGACAGTGGAAGGGAGGAAGGAAAGGTTCATGGTGGGGTAGGGGTCCATGCTGGCGATAGATCTTCCTATTTCAGAGCCTTAATGTTGTAGACTGTCTATGATCTTGACCACACATATATGCTTCAATTCTGTGTAGTGTGGTCAAGGTTAAGAGTGGAGATCACCCGTCTGGGGTCAGTTTGGAACAAAGGATCCCTGTTACGCCTGAACCATGGATCTTGTTGTGCGATCAAGTTAGGATAAATAGGTTCTATTAAGGACCACAAATACTCCTTCCTCCTCAAAAAATGATGAACATCCAGGTTCTTCGAATCAAGTGAAGATCCACAATAACTTTAATACGCTTACTGAAATTAATGAGAATGTAAATTTGATAAAGGATGAAGAATTAAATGGAACCAAGGAGGGAATTCTTGAAATTGTGTTGAATGTTGAAAAAGAAATTGTCCTTGGAAATCTTAGTGACCTTTAAATGTTAGGTTTAGGTTACAAAAATTTCATTAGAAATAGTTCCATGGAACAGGATGATTTTTTGCGGTGGAAGATCATTAGACTTGAGTTGGGACAAGGAAATCTAAATGACCTAGTTCTCATGTTCCATGAGATCCTTCATAGCGATTCAATTAATGATGTTCTATATGTTGTGGTATGGTTGTTTTAGGATTGCATACTTGTTGCCTTTAGAGATTTTTGTTCTAGGTCTTTTGTTTGGGGCTAGGTGTAAGGTTAAGTCTGTTTAACCTACTTTTGCCCATGTTTCTATTTTTACCTTTTGATCCCTTATCACGATGCATCTTTTTATGGACCTTTGGATCCTTAATCTAACCTTCTTACCTTATCTAATAAAAATAAATATCAATGCTTTTTATAGGAATATTAGAATCATTATAGGAAACTTCCCCTTTGAAAGGATCTGTAGAGGTGGCCATAATAATGTTGGAAGAGATAAATGAGAAAGGAATGTTGAAAGAAAAATATGGACGGTATCCGTAAAGATGATTAGTGTTTTTGTAAAAGGATTGTTTTGACAAAATGTGTCCTGAATTAAATAGGTTAAACTAAGCATTTAATCAATGAGTGGGTTCAACAAATGTTTTACCCAAAAGAAAAAATAAGTGTGAATGTGATTTCTTACTTATTTAGTGTTGGTTAATTTTAGAACAACATGTCTATTAATGATATTAAATAAACATTATCATTTATATTTTAACATTATCAAAGATAGATCAATCATGACATATGCTAAACATATATAGATGAATTAACAAGGGTCTACTTTTGTTATTGACTCATCTAAAAGCAGATATTGGTGTGAGGGAAATGAAATTATTGGAAATTCTCCATAATTGCTTCATATCTAGTTTTGAAACTGTACTTTACCAAGGGAGGGAACATTTTTTCAAAATAATTGATCATGTGATGATTTATTCCTCTTGAATGGATTTATCTACGATAGGGATGAGATTTAGTAACTGCCATAAACTTTTTAGATAATTGGTATAAGAATTTCTTGAAAAACCCACGTGTCAATCATGTGCTAAGCCCTATGAAATCAACCGCATTTCCTTGAAAACTCTAATCTTTGGTTAATACCTTGTAAAATGATTAATGGTTAGGTTGAAGTGCAATCCATACACCACCTACATTAGAACTAATCTAAAGAGGCCAATAATTGCATCTATTTATCCACCTCGATATGTGACATAATACCATGTGGATGTAACTATATCTTATCATTTGGACACTTGGTGATTGCTTTTCATCATCTCCAATTACTTTTTCTTGAATTGGATTTGTTGGACCTTGAATTGGATTTGTTGGATCTTGACATATGAAACATGGCTTGTGGAAATAGTTCAGATTTTTTTAAGACATATATAATGGTTGTAACAAGTGTGTTATTCTAAATTAGGAAAGAATAAGAGGGTTTTACATGCCTTTGAAGTGACTTGTACTTGAGGAGATGTTAAGAATGAAAGGCGAGCTATAGGTGAGTAATTCAGTTTCTTAGATTTGTGCATATTAGGTTCAATGGATATAATTTATATATTAAGATTGACTTACAGTTAGAAAACTAGTCATTGGGTTGTATATAAAAGGTATACAATTAGAAAACTATTCATTGGGTTGTATCAAAGAGGATCATTCTAACCAAGAATAAAAAAATTAGTGGTTTGGCCTTGTTGAAAAATTTAATGGTCCATTAGTTTTGGATAGTGATATGGAGCTCTATGCACGACTATTAGGCATAATTGACTACTAATGAATGATACAATTTTTTTGTAGTGGCTAAGCCATATAATGAGGATATAAATTCTTGAAATATCTAATGATAAAATTTGATATAGCAGTTAAAATCATAATAGGTGCATAATTCATGATTAAAGGAATTAAGTAATTACTAACATTAAGTTTCAAATTACTAAACTAAGTGTCTACTTCCTCAACCAAAATTGCCTGAGATTATTTTCTTATTACAGTAATAAATTGATACTAATCACCCCCTCTTTTTGAACATATTCCATTTATACATGTCCTTCAAAGGCTATCACACTTCTTCTTGATGCCATTTTTGGTTACAATCTAACCTTGTATAATAATTCCAATTGTGTACCAGTTGCTCACATGATATCAAATTTTGCATCACATGTCTATTTTGACAATATACTTGTGTTTCAATCATTTAACAAGCAAACTAAATTCATTGGGTCCTATCTACTTCCCTCCATATATTACATCAAAATCCCTATATTTGTAAGCATCCGCAACACATTCATAAAATCAAACTTGTGGAGAATCAAAAATAGTTAACAACATGTATCTTTCCAGCTTTACTTTTACTTTTACCTCATTTGAAAATATGACATATCGATAGGACTTTTTTCGTAAATATTTGAAATGCGAGGTTTCTCTTTTTAGCTTAACATTTTCTTCTCTTATTCATATATGTTTTGTGAGAATGAAAAGTGTGGTTTTGTTGTCTTGAAGGTTATATAACTCAATACTTAGAAGACATATCTTTACAAAAGTAATTTTGATGTATAAGTTATATTCAAAAATACGTGTACACGCCATCTATTTTCTAAAGATGTACCTCAAACTAGGGAGAAATATACACACTTGAAAATGGCCTATTCACATTTATTTCCTATGTTTTAAATATATGTGTGTGTGTGTGTGTGTGTGTGTGTGTGTGTGTGTGTGTGTGTGTGTGTGTGTGTGTGTGTGTGTGTGTGTGTGTGTGTGTGTGTGTGTGTGTGTGTGTGTGTGTGTGTGTGGGTGGTTGTCCAAATTAGGCTTTATTGGACTATTATGGAAAATTGAAAGGATGAATCCATGTGCTACCCCAAAATTATTCATATGCTTATCTCGGCATGTTTTATGGGCCTTCTTAAAATGTGATTATGTATTTAGTTATTGGAAATAAGCAGGGGTGCTAATTTCAATATAGTTGAGTTGAAGTCACCAATAAATATGTAAATGATTAAGTTCCTTTATATATTTCGTAGTAGGTGGTTTTGTAAGGAGTATCTTCTAGAAAACATTTTTGACATAATTGTAATCATGTAATTTTTTATCGACTTACTATATTTTTTATATGTAAAAAATGTTTGATGGGATCCTTTCTTATTTATATTTATAAATTGAAAAAAATTACATTTGAGTTCATGATAAATTAGACCACAAGGATCTACATCATAGGAGAAAAGCTAAAAAGCTATAACTTGTCTCTCCCTTACTTGTTATAGAACTAGATACAATCAAAATGGGTTAAGAAAAAAAAAAACATAATAAGAAGAGACAAAAAAATCCCTTAACTAGGTTGAAGAAGAGGAGAGACATCCCCTAAAAGACTTGAGAACCTCATAAAATCATCTCAAACCTAGTGAGCTTGAGCTTCAAAGTGGAATGGTTCCATCACTTCCAAATACAGAATGGGAAGAGAAAGACCCACCAAAAAACTTAATGAGGCAATGTGAAATTCGAAGCTCGAAAAAAGAAGATACCATAGAGAAACACCCTTCCAATTTGTGAAAGGAAGCCAAAGGAAAAACGATAATAGGATCCTATCCGAATTAAGGAGTGCGAACAATCGATCAAGACATAATTCGAATTAGAGATTCTGGGGTTTGTTATAGAGGCACCGTCAAAATTTAATTTAAACAAACTTAGAACCAGGAGAATCCATCAAAAAATTTACAACCTTAAATCACTCTTATTAAGAGCAGATATTGTTGGCCCATTAACAAGTATTTTAATGACTCAATCATAAAACAATTTCTATCTATTATCTTTATCATAAAATTTTTACTTACCAACTAAAAATTGTACTAACACATTCAAGGTTCGAGCATAAATATGAAATAGACAAATTAATTCTAAAAATAAATTGAACTTAAACTAAAGACTTGCCTATTTTAATTTTTCTAAAATTATAGACATGCATTTATTTCTTATTTTTTTTTAAATAATACAATGAGTAGAGTTTGCACAAAATGTAACATTGATTTAAAAAAATCTTAAAAACTTCTTACTATCATTGTTGTATTTAACTAGCAATCACATGTGTACAATGCAATCATTGCAATGTGAACGCCAATCGGTATATGTTATTTGATTTAGAGGGATAGTTATTACTTTTGTAGTTGATTTTGATAAGAGGTGCAATTGATTTTGTAAGTGTAGGAATATAGATGAAGCATTACAATTAAAGGTTTTATCTCTACATTTCAAATTTGTTACAAATTCGTAAATATACATTTGCAAATCTTATATCATGAATGGTAGCGATTTATGGACTATTTTATTTGAACTAAACATGAATACATTAGAAGGAAACATAAAATATCAATATAGTTGTGTAGCATCAAGATAGAGACAAATTTACTAACAAGTGCCAACACAACTTACACTTGAAAAAGCACCATGTGAATATGCAATCCCTTCCAATCTTATAGGAAATTTCAAATATTGCATATATTTCAATGGGAGCACAAAAAAACATCATCTGGCTGTAAATTATCCTTGGGTAGTTACATTGCATCTCTAAAAATGGAAGATATGACGCTAGAGAAAATGTATTTAGGTACAAAAACTCATGATCACTTTTCCAGAGACATAGATTTGATAGAATATGGAAGTAAATTGTTGAGGAAACCTCTCAACTTCTCAGTATCTCAGAAAAATGAAGATTTTGTCGAGGGTGAGAAGAGTGCCATGAAATATCACATTTTTAGAAGTATGAAGGAAAACAACGAATCCAAGAAGCAGATCGAACAAATGGTCATTTTTGTTCATCAACAAATTAAAAAGAATGAAGCCAAGAAATTGCCTACAATGTATGTGGATTTCGAGCAATTCGTTGGCGGAGTAGTAGAGCAGCTCCCTAAATGGAAGGACTTTGGGGCCCAAGGTGGACAAGTTGCTCAATAACATTTCTCCCTACTAAAAATTATTAGATGCATAAAAACTTTCAAGCTTCCTATATATATTTACATATCAGATTCAACCATGTTTGAGCTATACCCTTAGAAGTACTAACTGAACAAAATTTGGTGAACTCATAAGACTATATAAATGTGTTAGCAGATTAAGCTTTCTCCTTGTTAGATGGTGAAAGGATAGTGAAATGAAAACAACATTAAAGTTGTAATCCCTCCATCTTAAGAAGTTCTGAGACACCTATGGGAAAAAACATCACAATATATAAAATATATGGATTGTCTTCAAAGCAAACCATTTCAACCAGACAATGACTTCTAGATGTAAATAAATATTAAAACTTAGAAAGTTGAAACGGTTTATTGACCTAACTGAGTGGGCAGCATACAACAAATAAAATTTCAGTTAGTTGAAATTCAAAGCCAAGTCTGGAATTGTCCTCGTCCTCCCTTTTTCCTCTACGATGTATACAAACCCTGGTTAGTGGAGATACTCGTTGTATATATCCTATACTCCAAGAATGCTTGATCCTCTTTTAGGTGTCCTTGAAATTGGAGAAGTGAAGATCAAACAGGGCTAGTTTGAATACTTACTATGTATATCCTTGTATGGGGCTCTCCGACGTTGCATATATAAATCCAACAAAAGCTTGATTCCTCTTGTGGGTGCTCAAGAAATAGGGGTAGTTAGACGATGAGAGGATATTGACTTGTATACCGTCTTTCTAGGTCTCTGTGCCTAACTCCAGTAGAAACTAAATCCCTCTTGTGCGTGTTGTATGAATTGGGGAAAATTACACCAAACAGAGTGAGTACATATACTCAATGTGTATATAAACACCACAAGACGCGCATCACCACATAGTGCCTACGTTCTTCTTCGAATCTTCAGAGTTGCATGAACAAATCTAAACGAAAAACAAAATCCCACTTGTGGGTGCTCATGAAATTGCATGAAACAGGGCTCCGGATGAGTATTGATTGTGTATATTCTTGAATTTAAACACAACATCACTGCATGTACGAATTCGACTGAGTATCGTGGGTGTTCATGCTTATATTTTCCATGCTCACAACCAGCACATAGGAGTTCGGGTAGATGCCAAGGAGATCCTTAGCCAAGGCGACACCAATGAGGTTTCGGAATCCCCCCTATATGTGCAAACCCTACAAAAAAAAGTCCAAACAATCGTCAAGACGTCAAATTTAACATAGTTGCATAAACGTTTGGAAGAACCTTTCCCATAAGAGGAACGCCTTCAACATAATTAAATATTTTCTATTGTACGTGATAGATTTTATTACATAATTAAACGTAGGTATAATTTTTTTGATATGAATTTACGAAATTAATAATATACTTGTATGGTATACAAAATTAGCGGTAAGGCACTATTTATAAATACCTTTATTAAAAAAGAAAGTGAGCAGAGTTGAATGAATAGACTCTTTCTTAAAAATATATTTTATTTAATTTGGAAAAAATCTATATTTAGTCAATGCTAATTATTATATTCTATATAAAGCTAGTTTTTACGGAAAATTTTCTATATAAAGCCTTATTCTTGTTGTTGAATAATTCTCAAACTTTTATTACCTGATTTCTGCGGTTATAATTCGAACTGAAGATGGGAAAAATTGTAGGGACTGTTTTAGCTTTAGCCGCGGCCGCTGGAACTTATATGAGCTTCCATGTACATATACAATCCCTTTCACTTTTGTATTTATAATTATTATTTCACGTATAACCACTGTTTTGTTTTCTGACTGAAGTATTAATTGTGTTTACAGAAATCTGAAGTCTCACAGCGTTATAATCAAATTCACGATGGCATAAAAGGCAAAGCAGAGGAGTCGGGTGCCGATGAAAAGAAGGATTTTAAAGGAGTAGTATTCGCTGTGGAATTCGACGGTTTACATTGTTATGAGACCATTATTCGTTATTGATCTTCGTGTTGTCGTTCAATACATTTTTTATGCTTACGATTGAAGTATTTCCAGTCAAAACTGTGAATTTTATGAGTTTTATCGTTAGTTTCTGAAGCACAAGTTAACCTCGAATAAAGATCAGAAATATTGTGGAACTAATGGAAAATACTGCAAAATTGTCTCTGGATTAAATGTCTCCACCAACCTCGAATCTCTCTCAATTTCTTCTGGTAGCGAATCAAAATACTTCATTCTCGCCATTTCTCTGCTTCTCCTCAAGTTCTGTCCTCAATTGAACTGATTGTCATAAATATATAATCATGCAAGTGTGTTTACCGTATTAAACTTTGTATATTTAAAAAAATCGTAGTCAGTAGTAATAGATTAATTATAGGATTCAATCTTTACAATTGTTTGCCTTTTAATTATTTTTTAATTTTAATTTTACTAATAATTTTAATTTTAATTTTATTAAAGATTCAAAAGAATATGCAGAAAACTCGGGGCTTTCTTAATTACTCAATATTGACTTTATCCAACATTTTACTCTATTAATTTTTTTAAAAGAAATTCTTATATCTTGAAACTAAAATTAATTGATATTGACTAATAGTAAATTAATTGTTGAATTTATTCTATAAAGAATACTTTTAATTAGGTTGTATTTCCACGAATTCAAGCAAATAATTTAAATGATTTTGGTATTATATTTATTTTTGATGAGTATTAAATGAATTAAATAAATAATGTTTTATATCTAATTTTCACAAAATTTTATTTTCATAAATTGTATTTATTTTAATTTAATTGACATATATAAATATATTGAAAACAATTTAATAATTGAGTAAAGAGATCAGATAAAATGTAAAATGTAATTGATGTAATCTATGTAAGAAGCAGAAAGTGGAGTGAAATAGAACATGAATTATTTTTAAAAAAAGTGAAGGGACAAGCAAATAAATATATATGAAAACTCATAAGTAATGAGATGTATGTCAACTTATCTCAAACAAAGAGGAGATTTGATAAAGACAAAAATATCACATGTTTAATGTCCATACAAAATGTAATACAAAATTTGATTAAGGAGGGCCATGAATGGCATATACTTGGAAGCAAGTGCTAAATTAGGATAGTAGAGATAATCTAAGTTGCATTTTTATATGGTTAACGAATGAAACTAAAAATACTTCTATTTTAAAATACAAAATAAGAAAAGGAACAATAAAAATAGTTTGCAGTGTTTTTTGTGTTGGATTTAAATGTTTTAATCACAACATTCTTAATGTTATTTTCTTTTTAGTTAGGATGGAGGAATGTAAAGAACTGCTTTTGTATCAGTTACAAATAAAATTAGTCAAAAATCCAAATTAGTCGTCTAATTTGAGAAGATTAAGATTTTTACTAGTAAAACCATTTTAAAATTTCGGTACACTGATAAACATCTTCACGATACATTCCGGATTGACCGCCAACGTGACTTTTGACTCCCTCTTATCTTCTATTTCCTTTGCTAAGACTTCGTTAAGACACAAAAGTCAAGAGCATTGGATACGTTTTCTTCGGCCCATGTAAATTTTCATGGTAACATTTTTACGCCGCTGCTTGGACCGAGTAAGTGCTGCCAATCTGTCGTACCTCTGACAGACGTGCTATCATTTCAATCGGTGGTCATACCTTTCATATTAAAAATTTAAATTTTTTCCAAATCCCACCACCACTCATCTGTATATCGGATTCCGGATGATAGCTTCCATTTTTCATGTTTTCTAGAAACATGAGGGGAAGAGGAAAACAGTGTGTGTCACCGCTGCCGGCGGATACATCGGATCCTGCATGGTCAAAAACTTTTTGGAAAGAGGTTATACAGTTCACGCTGGTATAAGAGATCCCAGTTAGTTTTACTCATTTTTACTGTTATATCAACAATTTATTTATATCTAGTTGCAGAAAACAATGCTAAAAACTAGCCATTCGCTGTCCCTTCCAGGAGCCAAAGAGGATCTCTATTAGCAAGGTAGTTTTTATTCTGTTATCCAAGGCTACGCCTTCCTCATCAATTTGGCCACCGCTATCGATCCCCACGTAATTCTTTAACTTTGATACAGCCATGAGGATTTAATAGCTCACCTTATATTATATGTTATTTTCAAATGTATCGTGTGTCCAAGACCTTAGCGGAACAAGTTGCACTGCGATACGGGGCGGAGGAGGTGATTGAAGTGGTAAAAATGTTGGCAGCAAGTTAAAAACCAAAAACCCAACTATGAATACTCCAGCTTAGGCATTGCGTATCCTTCCCTCTCATGTTTTAGGCACTTTGTATTCTTCCTGCTATGGAGAACCAACATCACAATGCTCCGTGTCAACCTTGTTACACTTCTTAACATAGAAATCTGGTGCTCTGCAACTCTTCTGGGAAAAATAGTATGACAAATGTTTGATTACCCAATTGATACGCTTATTCCACGTTAACAATTCTTTAATGATACACAATTTGATTTGCAGGAAGGATGATAACACCTACAAATCTGGCATACTATCATTTCCATTTAAATGAAGACATCTATCTTCCCTTCATTTACCAAGGTTCTTATCAGACTAGAATGTATTAGCCTCCTCTGTGGTTGAATGCCTTTGATAATGGAGAAACCACTTCTAATATTAGTCATCTAGCAGTTCTAAAAGAATTCAGTGAATTCCTGTTCCAGAGACTAATTTAGTGTTAATCCCTTCTTGTGGGTGCCCAACATGAACTACTATAACAACACCCTACCAGGGTCATACAAACACTACAGATTCACAAGTATACTAGTACATACTTCATGACTGTACTACACCACAAGAGATTAGTCAATTAATGGAAGAGAAACACACACGGTCCACATAACATAGTACTTGTCACACATCTAAGACTGACATATTGAATACTCGAACAAAGTGTACTACCACAACCTGAAATTTCAACAATTCCACAGATAAAGATTTTACATAACTCAGAAAAAAAAATATCTACATGTACATAAGGTCAATAAGGACATCAATTCCATATCCACAACATCACTGTAAAACATATCCAACTAACATGAGTAACAAATACATCACAACACCACAACCAAAACATCATAACAACTCTACATTTCTTCTAAAGCATCAATCGCACGCGCGCGCACACACACACACACACACACACAAATATCTTGTGCCTCACACACAGTCTCACACATGCACACACACACACAATCTCTTATGCCTCCCTCAAGGGGGTCGGTTTCCCTATGACCATAGGTACATAGAGTCCAGACACCCCTATCCCAAGTGACAAAATAACTCGTGGTCCAACAACCCGCTAGCTATCTGTAACTCCTTGGGGCATACCCCCATACAATGAAGCGGGTCAATAGGTCCAACCATTCCATGGTGCATCCCATGACCCTATTCCACACATCACAACAATAGAACCAGCATAGCAATCCGATCCAAATGCCAAGTGGCAAAGTACAAGCCTTGGGCAAGGCGGTAAAATCTTAAAATTTAAAAGAAGATCCAAAACTAAGTAAAAAAAATGGCCAAATAGCCATAGTTAGTGTAAAAATCTGCATGTTAGTACTGCAACCAAGGAAATTCCCAAAATGTAAAACATGGCAATCAAGAAAACTGTTGGTCCTTGCAGAAATAACATAAAAAGTTTGATTTACGAATACAATACATATATAAGAATAACACATTACGATGACTATGTGGCCTTATCTGGCCACCAAGGGGTACTCAACGAGTTACTGGCACTCAGAACATCGAGCCTCATCTCTCAAAATAACATATCAATAGTACAATTAGCATCATCTCTATCAAAATCATCCCACCACCACTTCAACAAGGCTAAACAAACTCATAGATACACTTAGGTTGCATTCATACAACAACCACAAGGAGAGAGGGAACAAGGGGAACACTGAACAGGTCGTCATCTACTGAGCCTAAGGTCAACTCAATTTACTAGCCCCTGGTACACATCCCCTCACTCTAAACATACACTTTAACCAATTTCCCTCTGGGTCAGTTAGCGTAAGGTTCACAACATAACATGTATGCACAATACTACATAATGGTACTTCACGCACATTAACATAGTGCCTTCGCATGGTACATAAACGAGGTAAATCACATACATAACATTCACGGTTTACAACACACCACATCACCACATGTTACACCCAAAGTGCAATTATTGTACGATAGGGATCATATACTCACCATATGTCCCAAATTTATGACATTAATCATTACATATTACATGAATTTTACTTATGATGAGCACAATTACAACATACAGTCAACTGTCCATATACATGGAAATACACACATTTCTACACAAATGATAATGACATCATTAATAAATCCAATTCACTACAGCCAACCTTGGTCACACAACATATAAGCACACCCACACATCACAAATATCAAAAGGATTCAACACTCTGAAATCAACAATCACATTTCTTCCACACACAACAAGATAGTGTTTCACGCTCAAATTCTCATAGAATTCCTGGAAGGAGGAAGAATACTCTCGTCTCCAACAAATCAACATGCAAACAATTACACACTAAGTGACATACACATCATGTGATTTCACAATATCATAATTACGACATGGATCACAACACGGTTAAACCAAATTACTCTTCCAATTTCCACCACCATCATGCAATACCATCACCACTCCAAACTGTCCTAGAGGTTCAAGAGCATGAACCTCCACTCTGATATCAAGTGTAAATCCCACAAGAATACACATAAATAGTATAACACTGAAAGCTCAGAAAAAAAAAATTTACTTGCATAGAGCTTACATGACAACGCAGGTGACCGAAAGGGGCTATAACCAACACTCAAGAAGTTTGACACAACCTTGACCACATATGCAACAAGGAATCAAACCACACCCATCACGAATAATTCACCTGACTCTTCGACAAGACACAACATAAGAGACCAACCACAATACCTGGTTACAGCTCAGGGCATCCCACGGTGTGAAATCTTTTAAGGTTTTGCATTCACCATAAACATCTTTCCAGACCTGTCTCTACGATCAAGTAGATTCATGTCTTAATTCGAGCAATTCTTAAAACAAAAGTGAACTTCTTTCTTTTATATTGTTGTCTAATCAGCTTAGGATCAAGTTTTTTGAAGGTTAAACATTCTATATTAAGCCAATAAATTGCTTAATTCGTTGATCTAAGAGTATTTTCCATTTCCCACAAGGTTAATTAATCTTGCACAAGCCACTGAAACTTGTTCCACACCTCTATTGCACAGGTGATAAGCACAAACTCTGATTGAGGTAAAGTACAGTTTTAGGTTCAGAACAATAATCTTCTTTGCTAAAGGATCTAAAGTTTTAACATTACTTAAGAAATATTATAATGAATCAAGGCAAGGGTTAAGGGGGAAACAAGTCAAAATAAATCAGCTTCGGGGTCCCATGGGTTGTTACGTAGTATTTTATTGAGGCTAAGGATTTATCAAAATTATTTAAAAAATTTATTTAGACTTTGCTTGATTAAGTTTTCCAGGGTAAACCATTTACATTTCAAGTGATAGAGAGAGAGATCGAAGGGTTTCTTAAACAATTTCCCTCCTACTTATATAACTTCATTATCTTCCAAAAACTAAACATTGATTTCAGCATAAGATCATTTAAGGATTCACCATAAAAGGATAATGTTGATTAATCTAGCTTGGGGACAAACAATGTATAAATATATTTTTATTACCAAAATATAGTTTCCTCTTTGATCGCTTAGGGGCTCAAAAGTTATCAAGTAGATCACATCTACATTAATTTATTCAAATATAAAACTTAGTTTAACCTTTACGAGGATTATCCAACCCATTTTTTTATGCTTAGAAAAACATTGTTACTATAGTTTAAAAGGGTTTACAACTCAACAATTTGTGTCAAGAGCAAAGTTTATCATTACTCATTTAAAAGCTATACATGGTTGCATCAATTCTTTCCAACACGATGCACAACCCAAAGGAACAAACCAACTCAAAAGCAACCCGATGCAACTCTCCCTTTTTCTACTCATGAAGGCCATCTGCACATTTATAACCTGAGTCATCTCGTGATAACTGAGCATGATAAAAACTACAAATAAAATCATATGCTACCATTAACAATATCATAAAATGAACCTTTTATTAAATGGAATAGTGCTAAGCTCTAACCCACTAACAACTTCTTTAATCATGCAGGAAGATTTAATATTTCAAATAAGAAGGGAAACCATAAAAATATGTTATGAACATTGTATCAGAAACAACAAGGAGACTACAATCATTCTAGTAGGGATTAAGGACCCAATGAGTTCGAAACAGAGTGAAGAGTGTATTGGGGATTTCAATCATGTAACCATATAAATTACATGATTGAAATCCAATACTCAACATCAATGAACATTCCCTTAAAAGTCATAAGATTTAATAGGGTTACAGTTAAAAATTTATCATCACATACTAACCACTAATTGCCCCTTTCAAAGGAAATTTACCCCACAACATGCCTACACCTAATTTCTTGCAAGGAACATACAGAGTAAGCTCAAAGAAGAGTTCAAACATAAGATCATATTGCCATGTTATATACAACAGTTAAAAAAATAATGATAAAAGAAATAACACATACTTAGTACATCAAATTATAATTAAAATTAATCTAATGCCACCGTCTTACCAAGATTTGATTTTAGTCATATTTCTAATAGAATTTAATTCCATAAATAGTAAATCACCAAGTCTTCTCAAAAGTACTTAATACTACCCTCTATCATCACAAATAAATCACCTGATTCTTCCTATTTACGTAATAGCTAGACAACCACCCCAAATATCTCTGACTCTTCACTAGGTAAAGGGATCTTGCCTTAATCCATCTAATCACAAGATGGCAAAATAGATTCCTGACTATTATAACGGAACAAAAGAAGATAAGTCAATCCAAACTCCTTAATCGTAATTAATAAGCACTTTACCATTCATCTCAAAAGTATTTCTGTCTTATTTTATCACAAAATGGTATCCCGATTCTTCCTATTCATAACAAGAGGCAAACCAATCCTACTAGGATTAATTCCTTCAAGTTAGCCAAGATGGTAATAATGACCTTCCCAACCATTTGAATAGATGAAAGCATCTAACTCACTAGCTATAACTCCTTTTCATAATAGTTAAGGCTTGTACCATCATGATAAGATCTTTCCATATTCTACCACGAGGTAAGTATACGAAAGAGGAACCTTCTCATTAAACCTTCATGCTTAGCCAAATGGCTAAGGCCAAAATTCATGGATACAAATCCATCTAACACATTCTTACCCCTCAAGCCATATAACTCAGAGATTCCCAAACCTCAAAAGTAAAGAAAACCCAGATTTAGACTATAACACATAAACCCCTCAAAAATTGCCAATCACAAGTTCACATTTCTATTGGCCCCTCCTTAAGTGGAACTCAGAACAAAGCCAACGGTAAAGGAAATAATATCTTTCATGTTTATTAAAATATATATAGGGTTAGAGTATTTCAATATCCATTAACTCGTAGTCAACAGTCAAAAAAATACTCATTCAAGTAAACCATAAACCAGAACTATCAATACGCACTCTCTATTATTATTATCAATTACACATGAGCTTCAAATCTACACTCAAACAAGGGGTGTTTATTTCGAAACAAATAAGTGCCTATACTCTCATGTATACATCCTTCCTAGACTTGAGATAAGGTTTAATTAACTTGTAATTGCACGGATAAACGAACAACACCTAAAAGAGAGACATGATGATCATTTGTTGAGCATCTAAGGGAAAATGATTAAGAGTTAAAGTTTCCATTCTCCAGGAAGGAATCCCATGGAGAGTCTAAATATCCCCACAACCATCCTCATATCGATCTCAAAAGTAACAACATATAATGCATACAACACATATATGCAAAAAGAAAAACTAGTGAGATGCTATCCTTACTATTTTCATATAATACTTAAAAACGTAATAAAAAAAGAAGAGCTAAGTAATCCCATTGCAACCATTGTATACAATCAAAAACAAGAATAATTAGAGAGAATCATGGGCAACCCCACTGTAACATACAATAAACTTTACAATCAAAAGAACATTTTGTTTTGGGTCTAGGTAATCACGGGGAACCCAAAATAGTAACATGGACGGTAAAACAATTGTAAAACTTCCATAAATTCACAACAATTTACCATTTCAAAAACTGAAAACAATTCATTTCATGAAATTGTTAATGCTTGCATATAAGTCAAAATGGGTAGTATTCATCATGCCTAGAAAAGGATTCCACCTATTCCATGCATCTGGATACAGGGCCTTTAGTACACAACAACATTGGCGAATCAAATACCAAGTTTTAATTTCAATTGGACATCTAAACACAGTCCATAGACTCACGTTGGCATAGAAGGGGTCCAACCCATGAATTGCATCTGTAAAAGGAATGTAGTCTCAAGGGCTGCCATGATTGAGATACAACAAAAACCATGAACACTCCAACAAAAAAAATGCCCAGAACTCAAAAGCAACATTTCATGAGACATGGAAGAGGTAGCTTAACAGTCACACCTTAGCAAACATCCTCACAGCCTTCTTTTTAGTTATGCTTCCTCAGGGATGCAACTGACAGGTAGGAACTTTTCAGGGCTATTCATCAAAACAGCCAGTGAAAGGATCTACTAGCAACTTGTAGAAGTAGGCATCCCACAAATCTTACGTAATGGACATGTTTTCTCTCCAGCAGTCTATGAGCTGCAAGTAACCTAGGTAGAAAGTATGCAGAGCTATGCAGCAAGGAAGGTGGGAATCTTATTTCAAAACTGAGACTATAATGCTTCCCAAACATTGCTGCTATAAAAAGACCCTTGCAACAAGCCTCCAGCCCATGCACAACATACAGCCAGTGTAAATCCTCCACCCAAAACATGACCAACTAAATAGGAGTACCATGCACTTCAACCATGTTCTCAAGTATAGAAAAAGTGACAGAGCCAGAAAGACCAAACCCATATTTTAATATTTCCCCATCAAAGCTGAGAGCCAAGGCAGTGGCATGAATACATAAGCAAATGGGAGCAAGGTCACCAAAAAAACAACGGTAGGTTTCATTAATACAAGCCTTGAAAAAACTAAATAAAATGGTGGTAAGCTCCCCTACCAGCTAATGTCTAACACGTTTTCTCTTAAAGAAGACAAATGGAATGATAGGTTTTTCCATCTCCAAATGCATACTACTAAAGACCAGGTCTTTCCAAAAATAAAATAAACACAGTGTATAGCGGCCAACAGGGATAAATAAATGGGGTGTCCTTAAGGTGGGGTGGGTGGATAGCTCCACAAAATTTAAAAAAATTTTATCAACAAAAGCTATATTTACAAGGCGAGGATGCCTAGATGACTAAGGAGGAACAATAAAATAAACATTAAACATGAACACCACATCCTAAAGAAAGGTTCCACCAACAAAAAGCTCCTCTTTTACATGAATCAAGGCTCTGCACGAGAGCTAACAAAGATGCAAACAAAATAGCTTAAAGGTAATTAATAATATTCATGAAAATCGACACTAAAAACAATGAAATAATCACCAATCAACAATTAAAATAATAATAATAATAATTATTATCATTAATATTATTTTTAGAACTTAAAACTAATAATAATCAATCATAATAACAATGATCTGACAGGTAAACTTGAAAATTCAAGAACACGATTTGACCTTGAATAGAATAATCGTGCAAAAGGGCGTACAGAGGTCCACAACTAGTAGGTATCAACAAGGACATGAGAAGAAAGATGGGGAGGAAGGGTGCATCAATATTCTCTGAGACAAGGTCGTTGGTCGGACTAACGGTCAGTAGAATCACACACTCAACCTTAATCCAGGCTTATCAACAGGGTCGTTGGAGCAAGAACTAGGGTAATGCTCAAATGGGGCATTACATTCTCCTCCCCTTAAGAAAGCATCGTACTCGATGCGACAAAGAACTGAAGGAAGGAAAAAAATTGTAAGAAACTAAGAAAAAAATAAAGATGAAAGTACACCCTATGGTTAAAATTTCAATCATTAAAGCACAAGCACGAGATAGCCTTTAGAAACATTTTGGCAGAATGATTAACTTTCAAATTTCTATGAAGATTGGCCATTCCCTTTTATTCATTATTTAATTTAACCTCTTTCTATTTACATTATTCCTTATCCATGTTCTTAAAATTTTCATTATAGCATTTTTAGTTTATTCATTTTTGTGGAAGCCTAACATGAACTGCTATCACAACACCCTACTAGGGTCATACACAACACTAAAGATTCACAAGCATACCTAGTACATACTTTCATGACATGTACCACCACAAGAGACTTAACAAAATATGGAAGAGAAACAGGCACACAGTCCACATAACATAGTGCTTGTCACACATCTATGACTGACAAATAATACTCAAACAAAAGTTTACTATAACAACCAGACATTTCCTTAATTCCAGAGATGAATATTTTACATAACTTAGAAAAATAGATATAGGTGTATAGTGTCAACAAGGGCATTGAAGCCATATCCACAACATCAAACAACATACCCAACTAACATGAGTAACACATACATCATAGGACCACAACCCAAGGCATCATAACAACTCTATATTTCATAATCACCATAACATCAAATATCTTATGCATCATTACAAATATCTTATGCCTCCCCCAAGTCTCTTATGCCTCCCTCAATCTCTTATGCTTCCCTCAAGTTTCTTATGCCTCCCTCAATCATGCAAGTCTCTTATGCCTCCATCAATCTCTTTTACCTCCCTCAAGTATTTTATGCCTCCCTCAAATCTCTTATGCCTCCCTCAAAGGAGGCGGTTTCCCTATGGCCCTAGGCACATAGAGTCCAGTACACCCCTAACCCAAGTGACATAATAACTCATGGTTCAACAACCCGCTAGTTATATGTAACTCCTTGGGGCGTACCCCCATACAATGAAGCGGGTCCATAGGTCCAACCATTCCATGGTGCATCCCATGACCCTATTCCACACATCACGACAATAGAACCAACATAACAATCTGATCCAAATGCCAAGTGGAAAAGTACAAGCCTTGGGCAAGGATGTAAAAAAAAATTAAAATTTAAAAGAAGATCCAAAACCAAGCAAAAAAATGGCCAAATAGCCATAGTTAGTGCAAAAATCCAAATGTTAGTACTGCAAACCAAGTAAACGGCCAAAATGTAAACATGGCAATCAAGAAAAATGTTAGTCCTTACAAAAATAACATAACAAGTTCAATTTATGAATAAAATACATATCTAAGAATAACACATTACAATGACTATGTGTGACTTTATCTTAACGACTGAGGGGGGTACTCAACGAGTTTCTGGCACTCAAAACCTTGAGCCTTAGCTTGTAAAATAACATCTCAATAGTACAACTATCATCATCTCTATCTGAATCATCCCGCCATCACTTCAACAAGGATAAACATAGTCATAGCTACACTTAGGTTGTATCCATACAACAACCACAAGGAGAGAGAGAAAAAGAGGAGCACATGTCATCATCTACTGAGCCTACAGTTAGCTCGAGTCACTGGCCCATGGTACACATTCCCTCACTCCAAACATACACTTTTACATGTTTCCCTCAAGGTCAGTTAGCATAAGGTTCACAACAAAACACGTATCCATAGTATCGCTAACATAATGGTGGTTCATGCACGTATTAATCATAGCACCTTTGCAAGGTACATATACAGGTTGTAAATCACATGCATTACAGTCATAGTTTACAACATATTACATCACCCCATGCTGTACCCAAAGTGCAATTACTGTACGATAGGGATCATGTAATCACCATATGTCCCTAATTTTATGACATGACATCATTAAATGTCATATGAATTATACAATTATTATGAACACAATCTACAACATATAATCAGCTGCCATTGATTACCATATAACATGGAAATACACATATTTCTGCACAAATGGTAATGGCATCCTTAAGAGAGCCAGTTCCCTATAACCAACCTTGGTTACAGAATATACCATAAGTACACTCACACATCAAAAATATCAAAAAGGATCCAATCAATTTGGAATCAAAAATCATGTTTATTCCACACATAGAACAAGAGAGTGTCACACACTCGAATTCACAAATAATTTTCTCGAAGGGAGAGAAAAATGCTCTCATCTCCAACACATCAACATGCAAAAAATTACGCACTAAGTGGTATACACATCATGTGCATGCACAATATAAAAATTATGACATGGATCACATCACGCTTAAACCACATTACTCTTCCAATTTCCACCAGGATCACGTAACACCATCACCACTCCAATCTATACCAGAGGCTCGAGACCATGAACCTCCGCTTTGATACCAGGTGTAATGCCCACTATGTCACACACAAATACAACACTGCAAAACTTAGATTATTATTATTTATTTGCATGGAGCTTACATGACAACGGAGGTGACTGAAAAGGCCTATAACCAACACTCAATAAATTTTACACAACCCTGACCACATATGCAACAAGGAATCAAACCACACCCATCACGAACAATTCACTTGAATCTTCAATAAGGCACAACATAAGAGACAAACCAAAATACATAGTTATAGCTAAGGGCATCCCTCGGTGTGAAATATTTTAAGGTTATGCATTTACTAGAAACATCTTTCAAGACCTGTCTTTATGATCAAGGAGATTCATGTCATAATTTGAGCAATTCTTATAACAAAAGTGAACTTCTTTATTTTATACTGTTGTCTAATCAACTTAGGATCAAGTTTTCTAAAGCTTAACCATTTTATAATAAGCCAAAAAATTACTTAATTCATTGATCTAAGAGCATTTTCCATTTACCACAAGGTTAAAGATTCATACACAAGCCACTGAAAATTTTTCCACACCTATATTGCATAGGTGATAAGCACAAGCTCTGATTGAGGTAAAGTACCATTTTAGGTTAAGAACAATAATCTTGTTTGCTAAAGGATCTAGATTTTAATATTACTTAAGAGAGAATAAAATGAATCAAGGGAAAAGTTTAAGGGGGAATCAAGTCCAAATAAATTATCTTCGGGGGTCCCATGGGTTGTTACTTAGTCTTTTATTGAGGCTAATAATTTATCAAGATTATTAAAAAGTTTTATTTAGACTTTGCTTGATTAAGTTTCCCAAGGGTAAATAAACCACTTACATTTTTAAATAAAATAGAGAAATAGATCAAAGGGGAGGTTATTGAACAATTTCCCTCCCACTAATCTAACTTCATTATCTCCCAAAAACTAAACATTGATCTTAGCATAAGATCATTTAAGGATTCAACATAAAAGTATAATGTTGATTAATCTAGCTTGGGGACAAACAATGTATAAATATATTTTTATTACCAAAATATAATTTCCTCTTTGATCTCTTAGGGCTCAAAAGTTATCAAGTAGATCACATCCACAGTAATTTATTCAATATATAAACATTTGTTTTCACCTTTATAAGGATTATCCAACCCATTTTGTAATGCTTAGGAAAACATTGTTACAACGTCTTAAAAGGGTTTTACAACTAAACATTTGTCTCAAGAGAAAAGTTTTTCATTACTTGTTGGAAGCTATACATGGTTACATCAATTCTTTCCAACATGATGCACAACCCAAAGGAACAAACCAACTCAAAAGCACCATGATGCAACTCTTCCTTTTCTATTCAAGAAGGCCATCTACACATTTATAGCCTGAGTCAGTTCGCGACAACTGAGCATGATAAAAACTACACATAGGAATCATATGCTACAATTAACTATACCATAAAATGAACCTTTTATTAAATAAAATAGTGCTAAGTTCCGACCCACTAACAACTTTGTTAAACAAGTTAGAAAGATCTACTATTTCAAGTAAGAATGGAAACCATAAAAAAAAATCATTAAGAACATTGTATCTGAAATGACAAAAGGACTACTATCATTCGAGTAGGGATCCAAGACCCAAAGAGTTCAAAACAAGAGTGAAGAGTGTATTGGGATTTCAATTGTGTAACCATATAAGGTACATGATTTAATTCCAATAATCAACATCAATCAACATTCCTTAAAATAAGTTATAAGATTTAATAGGTTTAAGGTTAGAACTTTAACATCACATAATAACCACTAATTTCCCCTTTCAAATGAAAAATATACCCTAAAACATTCCTACACCTAATTTCTTGCTAGGATCATACAAAGTAATCTCTAAAAAATGATCTCAAACATAAGATCATCTTGTCATGTTATGTACAACAGTAAAAAATAACGATAAAAGAAATAACACATACTTAGTACATCAAACAATTTAAAATGAATCTAATGCCACCTGTAGTGCCAACTTCCCTTCGCATCCTTTTTGTTATTGATTATGATAATGTCAACTATACTTATAGATTTTATTATAGCTTTTGATTTAGCATAATGATTAAATGTTAGATATACTGGACTGTTGTTGATTCGATTCATATATGATGCATGTGGATTATTAGAGACATTTTATATTGATGTTGATATATATATATATATATATATATATATATATATATATATATATATATATATATATATATATATATAGATATATATTTCTGACATGCGACATTGTCACCACACTGCGTAGGATTTGATAATTGAATTGATGTTGTGATCATTTCGACATGGATGAAACATTGGATAGAAATGTTGCTAGAAACTTGTAAATTATATCAAATTTTCCTAGATGATATTAATTCATATATTTATATATATATATATATATATATATATATATATATATATATATATATATTTATATTGCATATTTTGGCATAGATGCTTTAATGCGGCCACGAGGCCGAAGGAGGTATTTTTTGTTTTGCAGGTAAATTTATTCACAACAAACATCGGGGGGATTGGAGACCAACCTCATTGGAATTCTAGATGAATTCAACAAAGGTCGTCATGGCAACATGTAATTGAGTGTGTGTTAGAATTATTTGGCTTGGGGAAAAGTGTGACCAAGGGGACATGTGTTGTCTTTTGTTTTATTTTCCCTTTTATTTATGTTAGTATGTGTTTCTTTTGAGTGATGTAATTTACTTGTTTAATTGTTTAGATTTTGATGTATGTTTTCCCCTTTATCTTAGTGGGTCTAAGTGTCTTATTAAAGTTAATAAACCTTGTCATAAACTAATTAGAGATGTGACCAAAATAATTTCATTTATTAGAATTGATTTGCTCTTAGATTTTGTGTTGTGTGTTGAATGCTTGATATCTTGAGTGTTGTACACTCCACCCTTTATTGGAAACTCGAACTTGTCCTTAAGGGCCAATTTCGAAGGCTTGTGGGACAAGTTGAATTTGTCCCACACCTCTTAAATTTCCATACCAACCCTACCTATGGGTTAGGGGAGTCAAAATTATACCCCATAAGGTGTTTTGGGAAGATAAAAAGGTGAAATTTTTATTGCACTTTCTTTCAAGTAATTAATTTTGTCCTTAAGGGGGTGTGTACTTGTTTGTGTGTGTAAGTAACTTGTCACCTCTCACCCACCAATTTATGGTGCATTGGGGTTGAGGTTTGACTTCTTAGGTGGATTTGAGGATGAATGAGGTGGCATCCTACTTGGAGCCACATCCTCCTCCTCTATCCCTTTTCTATTTATTGAAATTATTTTTATTGTTTGGGGGTTACTTCATTATTTTTGCTCTTGCATTTTTAGAAGAGTTAGAGGATTTTTGGGAGTGCTTATGGATTGTTGGAGCTTGTGGATGCTTGCTTGGTTTTGAGGAGCTTGGAGTTTAACTCTTAAAACAAGCTCTACTATGGAAAGGTAGGAGCTTTACCTTGCTTATGTTATGCTTTATTTTGTGTTTATATCCTTGTGTTGAGTATTGTTTTCTTTGTAATGCTTGTTGGGTGTGGGTAGATTACCTAAGTTTGGAGTAGCAGGAGACTATGGGGATATTTCATGTAAGGAGGCATAAGATTTTACCTTTTGGTTGGAGGGATTTTGGGATGGATGCCCCACCTTGTACAAGGAATGCTTGCATTTCTTTCTTGTTTCCTTTATGAGAGAGGCATAAGAGATTGGGGGAGGCATAAGAGTGTGTGGGAGGTATAAGGGGTACTTGAGGGAGGCATAAGAGTATGTAGAGACTTGAGATATGCATTGGAGGCTTTAAGGTGGGCATTCATTCCCATTGGGAGGCATATGTGGCCTCCCCATAGGTTCTTGCTCCTTTGGCTTTCATTTTTAAGCCTTGTTTATTTTGGTTATTTTCCTTGTTCAATACCTTAGGGTAAGTGCAGGAAGTTGATGGACAAATATAGGACATCATATTGCAAATAACAACATAATATCAACTTGTAGGGATTATTAGCAATACATACACTCAAAATTAGACAAAATTATATCATTATGAATCGTAGCATCCAGAATCTAGTTTCTAAAATACTAATTTTTGTAAAAAATGGACAAGATTAGCTATATTAAACACTCAAAATTCAATGACTTGGTATTTTTTTTTAAAAACGCCGATAAGATTATAGTCCGTTTGCCCACAATTTGGATGACCAAAAATTGATATATATTTTTTTCCTTTGGTGAGAAGTTATATGCCACTATCTATCTTGGGAAGGATTTTATTTTTTATTTTTTTGAGTAATATTTTATTTTTTATGATTTTTTCCGTGAAAGTGGTATGAAAACATAAAGAAAACAGAGCACTTTCCGTTTGCCCGCCATAACTTCATCAAAAAATATTGAAATCAAATAATTTTTTTTTTGAACATGTATATAATTTCACCATGGTTGGGATGGTATAAGTTTTATCACATTCTGATAAGTGAAACAAATTTTGCAGTCTTAAACGTAGACATAAACATTCACAGGAAAAAGTGTCTTAAAGACCTACTATTAGTAAAAAATTATAAAATGATATTTATCCTCTTCTATTCACTTTAAAATTAGTATTTCTACAAAGCTAATAGTCTCCCCTATGCAATGGTACCATTTTTATGACATAGTTTTTACTTTTCGGCATGGTTCAAGTCCGCGGAAGACTAAATTTGATGTTTTGTTGTTTTTAATGTAAAATTCAGGATTTGATGTCCACTTAATTGTCCCCCAACTTGGTGCACTTACCCCTTATTTGAAATTTGTATTGTAGGAAAGGAAAGTTGTCTTCATTGTTGTAATTGTATTATTAGAGATGAGAATGAAAAAATATTAAAGTTCATATATTACTTAAAGGCATGTAGTGAGGTAAGTGGTATTGGTTTATTTTCATGTAGTGGAGGAAATATATTTTAAAACCTTTTTCCCAATAGATAGAAATTGCTTAAGTTTTAATTAGTCTTGGAATAGGCGAATGAAGAAATATAAGTCCTATCTATAGCATGTTATCCTCTTTTAAAATTTGTTGCAATCTACTACAATTAGTTAAGGGAAGTTAAATGAAATTTTCTTTATCTCATATATAATGTTTACTAAATGGAATAGAAAAGAAAAAAGTATTAATTCAATTTTTTAACTTGCCCATACTACTAGCTACATGTCACTTTTAGGTTGATAGTAATGCTAGTATCCTAAACATTATTAGTAATAAACCATTGCTACTAGTGAAATTTTTTCTAATAAGATAATTTATTCATACCAATGTACTATTCAAATTTGTTTATTATATATATATATATATATATATATATATAAAGGATACCCTATTGTAAATCTTAGTCAAAGGAAATAATATTCATATTACTATATGATGTAAATATGTGTGTGTGTGTGTGTGTCTAGAAATACTTAACCATAATACATAAAGCAAATTTTAATTAAGTTGAAAACCGAATTCAAAAAAGTAGAGGTCAGTATGGGAGGGCCTCAGCCTATGTTGGTAGTGGTCGGTTATTATTATATATAGATTGGGGTGGGGAGGGGTCGGCTACCCCAACCCCCACCCCATTTAATATTAAATGGGGTGGGGGGTTGGGGTTGTCGACCCATCCCCACCCCCCAAACACTATTTACTCCCCACATTATAATTTGCCCCCTCTCTGATCTGGCCAGTATGCACAGTGCCCCCTGCGCAGAATTCATTCTCATGGCCAATTTTTACAGTGACGCACACAGTGAGTTCAGACCAGTCTAAGAACCCCATACACAACAGATTTTATAGGACATGATGTCCTTAGAATTTTGGGAAGAAATTACAAGCTTGGAGGTTATAGTGGGTGTGCTTCTCTACACTACTTCGACCAATGACATTATATCACCTAAAAAACTAGGACAATACAAAGATCTATACACACAGTTCAGGGAAGTAGTTAGAGCTTGGAGGACACAAAGCATTTCATCCCTACACTTCTTCAGCCTATGACATGAGATCACCCAGAAAATGGACATTATATGATGATGATATAGTTTTTGATATAAATTGTAAGTGATATTGTTGATTGCCTTGATTTTGTTATGATTCATATGTATAGATGATTTTGTGATTATATTTATATCATGTTGGATGTTCTGATATGGCCACGAGGCCGAAGGAGGTATTTGTGTTTTGCAAGTTAAAATATCACAACAAACATCGGGGGATTGGAGACCAACCACATTGGAATTCTAGATGAATTCAACAAGGTCACCATGGCAACTGTATTTTTTATGTGTGTTGTATTTTGCTAGGAATTTCCATGGGGGGATTACATTTGAATGTGACCAAGGGGTTATGTGTATTTTATTAATGTGGTTCCTTTTTATTATTGTTTGCATGTGTTTATTTTGTGATGCATTTACCACTTTCATTATTCTTTTAATTGTGGAGAATTAATGTGAGCAATCATATTGTTAAAATAAATAAATTAATCAAATTTGGGATATAAGAAAGTAATTATAGAAGTTTTTGGCTCTTGTATTAAATGTGGTAAGTGATGTGTAAGTAATGTGTAAGGATGTGTAAGAGTTGTGTAAGTCAGATTTTGGACTATGAAACACCCCACCTCCTTGGAAATCCGAATTTGTCCTTGGAGGCTGATTTTGGAGGCTTGTGGGACAAGCTATACTTGTCCCATACCTCTTAAATTTGCATACGAACCTTACCTATGGTTGGAGGGTTGAATTTAGACCTTCTTTATACATTTTTAAATGACTAATTGTAAGTTTTAATTGCACTCTTCTTACATTTTATTAAATTTGGTCATTATGGGGTGTGGGCTTTTTGGAGTGTGTGAGTAAATTGTCATATTATTCACCCACCTCTTTATTGTGCATTGGAGAATGAATTTGAATTTTTTGTTGGAGTTGAGGATGTTTGATGTGGCATCCTACATGGATCCACCTCATCCTCTTCTCTTCCCTCTTCTATAAAATTGGAACTCCTTGCTTTGTTTTGGGTTGTTGAACTTTTTGCATAATTCCTTTTGGGTGAATTTTTACTTTGAGGAGCTCTTGCTTTTGGAAGGAGATTGGAGACCCTTGCATGCTTGTTGGTTGTTGATTTTAGATTATATTTTGGCATTGGAAAGCTTGTTGTTTTGGAACTTAGAAAAATCCATCATGGAGAGGAAAGAGCTTGGCTCTTGAAATACTCCTTTTCTTTATGAATGTACATGTTATTGTGTGAATTGTTTAGCATGTTTGTGGTTTGTTTGGGTAGATGGCATAGGAATGGTGTAGGAGAATACTATGGGGTTATATTTTTTTGGAGGCACAATTGGTTTTAGGGAGGTATAAGGGTGGAGGGAGTTGGTAATTTGGGTTTCACCTTACAAAGAAATAGCTTGCATTTCTTTACTCGTTATGGGGTGTCATAAAAGGTTGGGGAGATATAAGAAAATGTGAGGAATAAGGGGTACTTTGGGGAGGCATGAGGGCATGATAGGGTTTGAAATGATATTCATATATATATATATATATATATATATATATATATATATATATATATATTGTGGTAGGTTTTACTCAGGTGGTGATACCCAATTTTCTCCTTTGGAATGCATAAGCAGTATCCCCCATAGCTTATTTCTCCTTTGGCTTGCTTGGTGAATCCTTAGTATTGATTGTCATGTGTTATTGTAGTTGTAAAAACTACATTCTATTTTGGACTTTGTTTTATTGTGAAAATGTTGTGTGTATGTTTTGCGGAAACATGTTGTTGTCATGAGTTGAATCACATCTTCTATTGCTTCATGGTTGGAGCTCAAGGGCCAATGAAGAAGGATGGATTCTCCTTTCATTAGATGTCTTGGTTGGGTGGAGATCATTTCATTTCCCCTTCCTTTCTTGTGATCAAAATTAGAAGAAAGAGAAGAATTCATACTACTGTTTTAGAGCAGAGGAGAAAGACAGTTTGACAGTACCTTGTGAAATAAAATCTCATTGTAACCTTTCCCACTTTGAAGTGGATTATTTGTATATTATTTGTAATGGAAAGATACTTTTTATTGAACTATGAAGGTTGTAAATTTGAAATGTGAAATATATATATACTCTATTTTGTTCATTTGAAAGAAAGAAATTGAAATCTGTTATTTGCATTCAAGAAATTGAAAGATGTAAAGTTCTATATTTGAAATCAATAAAAGATTGCACTACCTTTATCAATTTAAATTGGTGTATTGAAATTGATCATCAAATTCTGACTTGAAATCTCTGTTTGGAAAATTGAAATGAGGAATACGTATGAAGAAAATATATGTAACTCTGTTCTTTTGAAATATGTTAAAATTAGAAATCAAACTTTGCATTTTAGCTATTAAATGGTTTTTTTAAATCAAATAAATGTATTAGACTAGAATAGAAATGAATTTCCATATTTGGAAGATGAAAATGATAAACAGATCCTTTAGAAATTGACCTCTGTTTTGAATTTTAAAACTGGAAAATACTTCTCTAAAATGCACAGTTCAAACCTGCAAACAATAAATAACATTAAAACTTTGAAATTTAACATGTTATGATATAAATGAACTTAATTGGACTAAAACACTTAAGGAAAAATCCTTCAAACATTTCAAAATCAGGCCCAAACCTTTCACAGTTATTTTGTTGTCTGAAGTTGTAAAAATTCAAATTGAAAATCAATCAAGCAAAATCACCTTCCAAATGCATCCTAAATTCTTCTTAGAATAATTCTCCATGTCTTTTTGGCATCTTGAGTGAAGGAGAAGATAAAATTGAAAAAAAAAATACAAGTTAAAAATTACCATTCTGCTTTGTTTAAACCTGCAGAACGTTTTCATGAAATTGACCCCTTAAACTTTATCAAACTCTAAAATTTGATTATTTCTATGCGAAGAGGTCTTTGAGATATTTCTAGAAAGTCCTCATTTTCCCAAAACTGAGATTTCTATCAAAAATTATGGCATTTTGAAGCTTTACTTCATTTTGGCTTCGAAAATTAATCTAACTGTCAAAGAGAAATTTTGGAAAAATTTCCCCCGTGGACCCACTACCCTACTTTTTCCCTTTGTCACCTTTCATGGGATGAAAATTCAAACTTAAATTTTAAAAAAATTAGAAAAATTTTCCATCTTTTCCCCGCATCTCTGTCATCCCGCAGTCAATCAGAAGCTACAACATGGGCTTGAGGGGCAATGGCGGAGGCGCAGAATCCGTTTTGACCTTAGCGTTTTAGAAAAAAATAGGGAAAATTTTCTAATTTTCCTCCGCCGACCCACAGCTAATGAATGGCTGACATGTGGCGTCACCAGGTGATGGAGGAGGAGTAAAGTTTTTATTGACCTTGAAACTTTAAAACTCTTTTGGCAAAAATTCTAAAGTTTCCCCGTCGCTCCACCACCCACAACCAATGGTAGTCTGATACATGGCAAAACCTAGGAGCAGCGAAGGCGCACGTGGATTTTAACCCCTTACATTTTTAAACTTGAAAGTATTGAATTCTGATGTGTCCCCACAAGTCCATTTTCCTCATACCAATCAGATCTCGACATGTGGTGCCTTGGGCATCCGCAAAGGCACGGATCAATTTGATCCCTTAGCGTTTTAAGACCCAAAAGGCTTAATGCCTTAAATCTCTCCGACGGCCTGACTTCCTGCCAAAGCTTTCTTAAGCCGGTACTTGTCCTCTTTGGGCCCGCGGGAATGTGGAGGAAAATTGTGCTTTTTCACCGAAAAGGAAAAAAATTCCAAAACTCTTCCCCGCTCCGCCGACCCACGCAAGGGAAAATTTTCTCCCCTAGACCCACAAGCTCACCCTTGGGAAAATTTTCCTCCCAAGGTCCATCGGCCCATAACTTGAGTTTTACGAGGAGTTAGGAGGACTTATTTATATCAATGGAAAGGTGAGGAAATTTCATATCCAATGGGAGTGATTTAGGAAAATTTTAAATGTGTTACATGTGAGAAAAATCAATTTGAAGCTTTGGACCCGTTAGAGAGTGTGTATGGTGAGGAATTTCCCTCTGAACCTAATTGAAACTTCTAACCCTAAATTTTGGACCTGTGACCTCTAATAATTATTAATAAAAGAAAATTATACTCTAGTAGATCAGAATTGTTCTAGAACCTATTAGTGACAGTTGTTGTCTTATAACATGGTTGTAGATTCTTTTAATCAAAAAAATTTATTCCATATTTTTTCCTGACTAATTCTAGGTTGTTCTTGGGTCTCAAGTGGGTTGTTTTATCAGGCGTTACACTTGGTATCAAAGCAGTGGTTCAAAATCTTGGACCATTCAGCACACTATAAAACTTGAGACATGAAACTTAAACCTAACACACTTTTAAATCTAGAAAACAACTTAGTTTAGAAAATGCATATTTTAGTAAACATGGAAATTGAATAAAACTTAGAAAAATGAACTAACTCTCATCTTGGTCTGTGCAGGAGGCGCAGATGAGACGAGGGGAATTTTCACATAGACCCAAACTTACCACCACCATATCATGTTGTCACATCCATCCTACCCTAGATTTTGTAGACTCTTCAAGATGTTAATGCCACTCTACGTAGAGGATCAATAGGAGGACATGCAGCCAAACATGACAGAGCCCCTTCCATTGAGGGTCAGGTATCTCCTTGACCTAGCGAGGAGCATGGAGGAGATAACTCCCATGTGTATTCAGCCAGGGAAGAATCACCACAGAGGGGACAAGGTGACCGATTTTTTAGAGCATAGAGAGAGGTCTCGGATCCCTAGGCTTAGGGATGAGCATGTAGAGAGACCTAGAGGCCGTCAGACCACAGTTGTAGATCACATCAAGGAGATCTTGAAGCTTCAACCATCACATTATTATGGTGACATAGGTGGATTTTAGGTAGAGGCCTGGTTGGTGAGCTTGAGTGAATGCTTCAAGCTCTGTCCTTATTCTAGCAACATGAAATATCGTGTTGTGTTCCATCTACTAAGGGATGGAGTTGGTGTCTGGTGGAGGACAGAGGAGCATAAGCTCCATGTTGATTCTAAGACAGTTACCTAGGAGATCTTTGAGGAGCATTTCAGGGATAGACATTTATCATGGAGGTTCATACAGTAGCGGATAGATGAGTTTCATGACCTCTGACAGGCATCACTCATAGTGGCTGAGTATGAGAGTAGATTTCTAGATCTACTCTAGTATGTTGGTTATATGTAGGATGAGCAGGTGTGGATTCATAGGTTCATCTGGGGCCTGAATCTAGAAATTGGAGGTGTAGTCTAGATCCATTGTCCACAGACATTAGTAGAGGCCATCAAGAAGGCCTATATAGGCGAGGAGACTTGGGGAAATACCCAGTAGGCTAAAGACCAAGTCTGGAGCTGCATACAACATATGCAAGACAGAATATTGAGAGGTTCAGTACCCCTTCCTCGTGGTGGACAGGTTTCATCACTGGCATCCTTTAGACCACATTAGCAACAGAAACAGTAGTCCCACCCACCTTATAGACCTTCACATAGATTTTATGCACAGAGAAGACGGAGTATGGGGCCTCCTCCTAGGGGTCCCATCAGGTCATAGAGTGCCCAGAGAGCTCACTCAACAGGAGCTTGCTATTAGAGACCTCAGTAAACCACATCTGGATCATTAGGATCCACACCACATACCTCTAGAGTATCGACTAGACCTACAACACAAAGGAGAGGATTAGGTGGTTATTTTGGTTATGGTGTTACTTGAAATTTTTGGAGAGCCTACCCACATAACCATAACAACAAGGGTAAGACACAGATATCAGAGCCTACTGTTGGTGATATAGGGTGTAGTCATAGGATGTATACAGTGGTCAAGAACCATCAGGTAGAGCATCAGAGTATAGTTATTGATACTGCAGGTAGCATTGGTGGTATTCCTACCTCCATCTTGTTTTATTACGGTTCTTCTAGTTCTTCAATTGCACCATCTTTAGTAGAGTGATGTAGGTTGGTGGCAGTTAGGCAGGGTCATAGTTGGGATGTTGAGATAGCTTCTAGAGCCAAGATCTATGTAGACTCCTTAGTTAAGGAGTGTGTGGTGGATTTGGGACCTTTCACCACTACCACGGATCTCTGTATCCTTCCTTTGGGCTCTTATGGAGTCATCTTGGGTATGGATTGGTTGTCTGCACACAAGGCTAGAGTGGATTGTTACCACAAGATTATATCTTTTGTGGATGATTTGGGATTTGATTCAATGATTTCATGGGTCAAGAGACCCATTTCTATTCGCACCATCTCTGTTATGTAGCTTAATCAGTGTGTATGACAAGGATGCCATATGTATGTTGTTACAGTAAGTGACATATTAGAGGATGGGTCTAGTGGACCATCGCTAGAAGATCACCCTATTTTGAGAGATTTTGTAGATGTCTTTATAGGGGATCTACCAGGGTTACCACCCCCACGTGAGATTGATTTTCATATAGACCTGGTTCCGAGAGTAGAGCCTATCTCACGAGCACCTTATCAGATGACCACCCCAAAGCTTTGTGAGCTCAAGTTGTAGCTTGAGGGTCTTTTGGAGAAAGGCCTTATCTGTCCTAGTGTATCCCCTTGGGGTGCACTGGTGATTTTTGTGAAGAAAAAGGAAGGATCCTTGTAGTTTTGTATTGATTACCGCCAGCTGAATAAGGTAATGATCAAGAATCATTATCCCCTTCCACGCATCGATGATTTTTTTGATCAGATGAAGGGAGCCATGGTTTTCTCTAAGATTGATCTTAAGTCAAGTTACCATCAGCTGAGGATTTTAGAGGTGGACATTCATAAGATTTCTTTTCATATGAGATATGGACACTATGAGTTCACAGTGGTGCCTTTTGGTTTGACTAATGCCCTGGTAGTATTTATGAGTTTGATGAATGGGGTATTCAGGACCTTCTTAGATCACTTCGTGCTCATCTTCCTTGATGACATTTTCATTTACTCATATACGCGTGAGGAGCATGAGGGGCACCTTCACGAGGTTCTTCAGTGTATTCAAGAGCAGTAGCTTTACGAGAACTTGGAGAACTATGCATTCTTTCAGATAGAGGTGTAGTATTTGGGTCATATCATTTCTGGAAAAGGTATCATCATCAATCCTTCCAAGATTAGAGATATTATGGATTGGTCAACACCCACTACTATGACTGAGATACGCAGCTTCATGGGATTAGCAATTTACTACCAGAGATTCGTTCAGGACTTCTCTCGAATTGCACACGCCATCACTTCCCTACACATGAAAGGGAAGAAATTTTTTTGGTTGGATAGGTGCAAGCAGGCCTTCAGTACACTGAAGGAGTGCCTCACTACAACACCTATTCTTATAGTGACGGATCCTCAAGGTGAGTTTTTTGTTTGCATGGATGCTTCTTTAGCAGGGCTTGGAGGCGTGTTGATGCAAAAGGGCAGAGTAGTGGATTGTGAGTCTCATAAACTCAAATATTACAAGCTTAATTATCCAACTCATGATCTTGAGCTTACGGAATTTGTGCATGCTTTGGTTCAATGGAGGCACTTTCTGCTTTGTCAAAGATTCACACTTAGGACAGATCACTTGAGTCTTCACCACCTCTTCATGCATCTTAATCTCAATCGCTCATCAACGGCGTTGGATGGAGTTACTTTGTGAGTATGATATGGAGATAGAGCATGTGAAACAGGAGGAGAATGTGGTGGTAGATGCTCTCAGCAAACGAAAACATGTGGCGATGGCTACCTCAATGAACACATATTTATGGAGCAGGATTCTTTAGCAGCTTCCTCTTGAGAGCTTCTACATTATAGTTCGAGTAGAGAGCGAATCTCAGAGACCCCTCGAGGGGAATTTTGATGTTTTTTCTTTAGAGGTATATGGTCTTCTTAGGTACAGAGGCCCGATTTATGTTCCTAGATATGGAGGCTTGAGGCAGGACATATTGGTAGAGGCACATCGTGCACCCTATTCACTCCATCCTAGGGTGAAGAATATGTACACCACCTTAAGACACTTGTATCATTGGAGAGGAATCTGTAGAGACATGGCCCAATTCGTGTCACGATGTTTAGAGTGTTAGAAAGTGAAGGTTGAGCATCAACATCCAGTTGGCATTCTTTTCCCTTATGCTATACCGGAGTGGAAATGGGACACCATTTCCATGGATTTCATTGCTGGGCTACTGATGTCGAGATATCAGCACGACACCATGGTCACGGTTGATAAATTGACAAAAGTGGCTCAATTTTCTCTGGTAAAGACCACTTATAAAACTAGAGCAGTGACACGGGTATATTTGGATGAGATTGTCAAGTTGCACGAGATTCTGTGGAAGATCATTAGTGATTGCGATCCTTTGTACACTTCCCATTTTTCGACTACCATGCAGCATGCCCTCGGGAAAAAGATCAAATTGAGCACATCATATCACCCTGAGAAAGATGGACAAACTGAGTGAGTGAATTAGATTTTAAAGGACATGCTCAGGATGAATGTGATGGATCAGTAGTCTAGATGGGATGAGTACATGTACTTGGTGGAGTTTTCCTACAATAATAGTTTTCAGATTTCTATAAGCATGGCTCCTTTTCAGGATTTGTATGGTAGATAGTGCAGGACACCTCTTAGCGTGGCCCAATCTCAGATGACATAGTTAGTGGCGTCTAGATGGAGTTAATTTGTGAGTAGGATATAGAGATCGAGCATGTGAAAGGAAGGAGAATGTGGTAATAGATGCTCTCAGCAGATGGAGACATGTGGTTATGGCAACCTCAGTGAGCATAGATTTACAGAGCAAGATTCTTCAGCAGCTTCCTCTTGACAGCTTCTACATTGCAGTTCAAGTAGAGATCGAGTCTCAGAGACCCCTCGAGGGGAATTTTGATGGTTTTTCTTTAGAGGTAGATGGTCTTCTTAGGCACAGAGGCAAGATTTATGTTCCCAGAGAGGGAGGCTTGAGGCAGGACATCTTGGAAGAGGCACATCGTGCACCCTATTCTGCCCATCTAGGGGTGAAGAAGATGCACGCCACCTTGAGATAGTTATATCATTGAAGAGGACTTCGGAGAGACGTGGCCCAGTTCGTGTCATGATGTTTAGAGTGCCATAAAGTAAAGTTTGAGCATCAGCATCGAGCAGGTCGTCTTTTCCTCATGTTATACTGAAATGGAAGTGGGACACCATTTCCATGGACTTCATTGTTGGGCTACCGATGTCGAGATATCACCACGACGCCATCATGTTCAAGGTTAATAAATTGACAAAAGTGGCTCACTTTTCTCCAGTGAAGACCACTTATACAGCTAGAGCAGTGGCACGGGTATATTTGGATGAGATCGTCAGGTTACACGGGATTCCACGGAAGATCTTTAGTGACCGCGTTCCTTTGTACACTTCCCATTTTTGGACTACCATACAGCATGCCCTCGGGACGAAGATTAATTTCAACACAGTATATCAACCTGAGACAGATGGATAGACTAAGCGGGTGAATCAGATTTTAGAGGACATGCTCATGATGTATGTGATGGGTCAGCAGTCTAGATGGGAAGAGTACCTGTACTTGGTGGAGTTTGCCTACAATAATAGTTTTCAGATTTCTATAGGCATGGCTCCTTTTCAAGCTTTGTATGGTAGAGATTGCAGGACACTTCTTAGCTGGGATAGGCTAGAGGATAGGGTTTCTCTTGGACCAGCTTTGTTGCAGGACATGGAGCAACAAGTGGTTTTGATTAGACAGAGACTGCAGGAGGCTCAGGACAGATGCTCTCATCAAACGGAGACATGTGGCTATGGCCACCTCAATGAGCATAGATTTGTGGAGCAGGATTCTTCAGTAGCTTCCTCTTGACAGCTTCTACATTGCAGTTCAAGTAGAGATCGAGTCTCAGAGACCCCTCGAGGGGAATTTTGATAGGTTTTCTTTAGAGGTAGATGGGGTCTTCTCGGCACAGAGGCAAGATTTATGTTCCCAGGAGAGGGAGGGCTTGAGGCAGGACATCTTGGAAGATGGCACATCGTGCACCCTATTCTGCCCATCTAGGGTGTGAAAGAAGATGCACGCCACCCTTGAGATAGTTATATCATTGAGAGGGACTTCGGTATGGAGACGTGGCCCCAGTTCGGTGTCATGATGTTAGAGTGCCATAAAGTAAAGTTTTGAGCATCAGCATCGAGCAGGTCGTCTTTTTCCTCATGTTATACTGAAAGGAAGTGGACACCATGTCCAATGGACTTTCATTGTTGTGCTACCAATGTCGAGATATCCCACGACGCCATCAGGTTCAAGTTAATAATTGGCAAAGTGCTCACTTTTCTCCAGTGAAGACCACTTATAGCAGCTAGAGCAAGTGGCACTGGTATATTTGGATGAAGATCTCTGTTCACGGATTCCACGGAAGATCTTTAGTGACCGCGTTCCTTTGTACACTCCAGTTTTGACTACCATCCACATGCCCTCGGGACGAAGATTACTTTCAACACAGTCTCTCAACCTGAGGACAGATTGGATAGACTAAGCGGGTGAATCAGATTTTAGAGGACTGCCTCATGATGTATGGATGGATCAGCATTCCTATTGGAGTAGTACCTGTACTTGGTGAGTTTCCTACTACACTAATGTATTGTCAAAGTTCTATAGGGCATGCTTCCTTTTATAAGTTTGTATGGTAGAGAGTGCAGACAACTCTTAGCTAGACACGCAGAGGACCCGGGTTGCTCTTGGACATCTTTGTTGCAAAGACTTGAGCACAAGTTGTTTGATTAGACAAGAGACTTGCATGCGGCTCAGACAGATGCTCTCATCACACGGAGACAGGTGTGCTAATGGCCACCCTCATGACATAGATTTGGTGGATCAGGATTCCTTCTATCTTCCTCTTGACATGCTTCTACATTGCATTTCAAGTAGAGATCGAGTCTCAGAGAACCCTCGATGGGAATTTTGATTGGTTTTTCTTTAGAGGTGATTCTTCTTAGGCACAGAGGCAAGATTTAATGTTCCCCCCCAAAGAGGGATGCTTAGGCAGGAACATCTTGGAGAGGCACATCGTGCAACCCTATTTCTGCCCATCTAGGGGTGAAGAAGATGCACCCACCTTGGATAGTTATTCATTGAGAGAGGACTTCGAGAGACTTTCCCAGTTCGTGTCATGATGTTTAGAGTGCCATACAGTAAAGTTTGAGGCATCAGCATCGAGCAGGTCGTCTTTTCCTCATGTTATACTGAAATGGAAGTGGGACACCATTTCCATGGACTTCATTGTTGGGCTACCGATGTCGAGATATCACCACGACGCCATCATGTTCAAGGTAATAAATTGACAAAGTGGCTCACTTTTCTCCAGTGAAGACCACTTATATAGCTATTTCAGTCGCACGGGTATATTTGGATGAGATCTTCAGGTTACACGGGATTCCACGGAAGATCTTTAGTGACCGCGTTCCTTGTACACTTCCCATTTTTTGGACTACCATACAGCATGCCCTCGGGACGAAGATTAATTTCAACACAGTATATCAACCTGAGACAGATGGATAGACTAAGCGGGTGAATCAGATTTTAGAGGACATGCTCATGATGTATGTGATGGGTCAAGCAGTCTAGATGGGAAGAGTACCTGTACTTGGTGGAGTTTGCCTACAATAATAGTTTCAGATTTTCTATAGGCATGGCTCCTTTTCAAGCTTTGTATGTGAGAGATTTGCGGACCTTCTAGCTGGGATTAGGCTAGAGGATAGGGTTTCTCCCTTGACCAGCTTTGTTGGTGCCTGACTGGGAGCCCAACAGTGGTTTTTGATCAAATAGAGAACTTGGCATTAGCTCGATGATAGGTGAAGAAGTATGCCGATCACATGGACCGACCGTAGTTTTAATGTGGGCATGAAGGGGTTCCTTCATGTCAGACCACATAAGAGCCCTATCCATTACGGAAAAGGTTATAAGTTAGCTCCTAGATTCATGGGTCCTTTTGAGATCTTGGAGCGTTTCGGTCCTTTGGCCTACCATCTAGCTTTGCCACCCACCATGTCTCGTGTACATGATGTGTTTCATGTTTATGTTCTTAGGAGATATGTTACAGATCCTTCTCGTGTGATAGATTGGACATCATTGCAAGTGTAGGATCAGGGGTAGGGGATGGTGGATCTCATTTGAGTCCTAAATCGTAGGACCCTGGGCCTTCGACGCAGAGAGGTTAATCAGGTTCGGGTGTAAGGGGACAGATATAATGAGACTGTAGCTACATGGGAGGATGCCACTTTATTACGAGTTCAGTTTCCACATTCTTTCTAGTGACATACAAGAGGAAGTCGAGTCTGAGGGAAGGGGGATGTAGTGCTCACTTCCCTTTGACACCTTTTCATGCTGATCATGACACTATCAGCTATATTATGGACATTATTATAGTTTTTATTTAGTATGATGATAGATATTTGATCATGGATCATTGTTGAATTTTATTCTTATATGATGCGTGATTATTATTAGGGACATTTTATATGTTGATGATATTATACTGTTGGACATGGTTATATGATAGATGTTGTTCGGACTTGTGATATTTGGATATTGTGAGTAGCCCTAGAAATGGAAAATTATTGGATGATGATATAGCTGTTGATAAAACTATAATGATATTGTTAGATTGCTTTGATGTTGTTGTGATTCATATATCTAGATGATTTTATAAATTTAATTATATTTATATTATTCTAGGTGTTTTTATATGGCCACGAGGCCAAAGGAGGTATTTGTGTTTTGTAGGTTAAAATATCACAACAAACATCAGGGGATTGGAGACCAACCACATTAGAATTCTAAATGAATTCAGCAAGTCACCATGACAACTAGTTTTGTTGTTTGTGTGGTATTTTGTTAGGGATTCTCATCGGGGGGGATTACCTTTGAATGTGACAAGGGGATTATGTGTATTTTATTATGTGGTTCCTTTTTATTAATGTTTGCATGTGTTTATTTTTTGATGCATTTACCCCTTTCATTATTGTTTTATTGTGGACAATTAGTGTGAGCAATCATGTTGTTAAAATAAATAATTTAATAAATTTTGGGATATAAGAAATTAATTATATAATTTTTTGGGTCTTGTATTAAATGTGTAAGTGATGTGTAAGAGTTGTGTAAGTCATATTTTTGAGTATGAAACACTCCACCTCCTTGGAAATCCGATTTTTTCCTTGGAGACTAATTTTGAAGGCTTGTGGGACAAGTTCGTCTTGTCTCATACCTCTTAAATTTGCATACCAAACTTACCTAAGGTTGGAGGGTTGAATTTAGACCTTCTTTATGCATTTTGAAATGAAATTTTGTAAGTTTTAATTGCACTCTTCTTACATTTTACTAATTTCAGTCCTTATGGGGTGTGGGCTTTTTGGAGTGTCTAAGTAAATTGTCATATTATCCACCCACCTCTTTATTTTGCATTGCAGAATGAATTTGACTTTTGTGTTGGAGTCGAGGATGTGTGATGTGGCATCCTATATGGATCCACATCATCCTCTTCTCTTCCCTCAAAATGTACATGTTCTTGTGTGTATTTTTTAGCATGTTTGTGGGTATTTTGGGTAGATGGCCTAGGAATGGTGTAGGAGAAGGCTATGGGGTTCATTTTGTGGGAGGTATAAGTGTGTTTTTTTTAGGGAGGTAAAAGTGTGGAGGGAGTTGGTATTTGGGTTCCACCTTAAAAAGAAATAGCTTGGATTTATTTATTCATTATGGGGGTGCCATAAGAGGTTGGGGAGGTATAAGGAAATGTGAGGAATAAGGGTTACATGGGGGAGGTATAAGAAATGTAAAGGTTTTTGATACACTATATTTGGCGGTTTGAAAACATGTGGCGATACCCATTTCCCCTTTGGGGGGCATAAGAAGCATTCCCCATAGTTTATTTATCCTTTGACTTACTTGATAAAGCCTTAGTATTGTATGTGATGTTTATAATGTAGTGTAAACTACATTCTATTTTGGACTGTTTTTTTATTGTAAAATCTGCATGTGTGTTTGTGGAAGCCTGTTGTTGCCATGAGTTGAATCACATCTTCTATTGCTTTGTGGTTGGGGCTCAGGGGCCAATGAAGAAGGATGGCTTATCCTCTTCACTGGATGTTCTATTTGGGTGGAGAGCATTGCCTTTCCCCTACCTTTGTTGTGATCAAAATTGGAAGAAAGAGAATTCTTCATGTTGTTATTTTAAAGCAAGGAAAAAGATAGTTTTGGTAGCCATTGTTGAGATCAATTTCATTATAACATTTCTAGCTTGAGTGGATGAATTTGTAAATGTTTTGAAATGAAAATATGTGGTATGTGTTTTGAAAGTTGTAAAGTGAAATAAAAAGGAGATATGCTCTATTTTTTACTTTGGAAAGAATATGAAAGAATGATACGTAAGTTGTAAAGTTGTATGTTTGAAATAAATAAAAGATTGCACTACCTTTGTCAAATTTGTATTGTTGTATTGAAATTGATCATCAAATTGTGATTTGAAATCTCTGTTTGGAAAATTTAAAAGAGGAATACGTATGAAGAAAACATAGGTAACTCTTTTCTTTTGAAATATGTTAAAATTATAAATCATACTTGGCATTTTAGCTATTAAATGGTTTTTTTTGAAACAAATAAATGTATTAGACTAGAAGGTAAGCAAATTTTAAATACATGGAAGATGGAAAATAATAAACAAATCCTATAGAAATTGACCTTTGTTTTGTTTTTTTAAACTGGCAAATACTTCCTCTAAAATGCATAGTTCGAACCTGCAAACAATAAATAATATTGAAAATTTAAAATATAACATGTTATGATATAAATGAACACAATTGGACTAAAACACTTCATGCAAAATCCTTCAAACATTACAAAATCGGGCCCAAAGCTTTCATAGTATTTTTGCTATCAGAAGCTATAAAAATTTGAATTGGAAATCAATCAATCAAAATTACCTTTCAATACATCCTAAAATTATTCTTAGAACAATCCTCCATGTTCATTTGACATGTTAAAGGAGAAAGAATGACAAAATTGAACAAAATTTATAAGTTAAATTTACTAGTTTGCTTTTAAAAAACCTGCAGGCCATTTTCTTATAATTAATCCGTTAAAATTTATCAAAATAAAAAATTAATGACCTCAATGTAAAGAGGACATCGATAAATTTCCAGAAATTCCTCATTTTACAAAATCTGAGCTCTCTATCAAAAGTTATATCCTTCTGACGTTTTCTTCACTTGGCACTAAAATTTTGGGAATATTTTCTTTGGTAGGCCTGTGGCCCGAATTTATTTCTCTTAGGCACTTAGGAATTTTTTTGGGGAAAATTTTAAAAAATTTCTCCACTACCCCACAACCAATCATAGGTTACCACATGGCACCATGAGTATCCTACGGTGGGACGGATACCCTTTTTAACCTAGCATTTTCGGAAATATTTTGGAAAATTTTCAATGTTTTCCCCTCTGGCCCGCAACAAGTCAAGTGATGCCATGTGGCATCCTGAGGCATCGGTGGGGGAATGGGTTCCTATTTTTTCTTCTTGTCTCAAATTTTTTTTGGAAACTTTTCCAAGTTTTCTCCACTACTCCGCCGGGCCGCAGCCAATCAAGGGTTTCCATGTGGCATCGTGAGCTTCCGACGGAGGCACGAGACTCTGTACCCTCTTATCCCTTCGAGGTGTTAAGTAATTTTTCTTATTTTTTCCCCACCTTCCCCACATTGGCCTAGGAGACACTGTGTGTCCTTTATGGACTCACGGGAGCATGTGTGCAAAGATGAATTTTCACACTACATGGGAAAATTTGCAAATGTCTCCTGTGGCACCGCCTTTCCCCGCCTTTTCCCACGCTACCTTAGGGAGCGCCACGTGTCCCTTGTGGATCCATGGGAGCATGGGCACAAATGTTATTTTTTCCCCGCGTGGTAAAAATTTTCCCAAGGTCTCCCAGCGGCCTGTTTACCCGGCCTTTGGGAAAAGTTTCACCCCTCGGCCTGTAAGCCCACTCTTGGGGGAAAATTTTCACCCCAACGACCACTAGCCCATAACTTGAAAAATATGAGAAGTTAGGAGGACTTCTTTATATCACTAGAAATCTAAGGAAATTTCCTATTCAATGGGAGTAATTTAGGAAAATATTTAATGCATTAAGTATGAGAAAAATCAAGTTAAAAATTTAAGCCTCTTAGAGAATGGGTATGATGGGGAGTTTTTCCCTTTGTACCTAATTGGAACTTCTAACCCCAAATTTTGGACCTTATGATATCTAATAATTATTATTAAAAAGGAAAGATTACTCTAGTACATTTGAATTTTTCTGGAACCTATTAGTGACAACTGTTGCCTTGTAACATGATTGTAAGTTCTTTTAAAAAAAAATTATTCCATAATTTTCTTAACTAATCCTAGGTTGTTCTTGGGTCTCAAGTGGGTTGTTTTAACGGGTGTTACAGGATGGCTTTAGTTATCACAAGATGGAAACAATGATTCCTGACCATTATAATGAACAAAAGAAGATAATCAACCAGACTCCTTTCGTAATAAACAAAACTTTAACATTATCTTGATTTCTTCTTATTTTATCACAAAAGGGTAACGCGTCATCTAAGAAGAGGCATCCTACTCATTAAGATTCAAGTAGCCAAGATATTTAGACCTTCCCCTCTTTTGAAGATACGAAAGCATCTAACTTGTTAGCTATAACCCGAGTCCCATATATCCTATTGTCCTCATGATACTCACTTTCCATAGTCAGAGGAGAGTATACAAGGGTACACCCCACTAAACCTTGTTTAGAAATTACCAAAACTTTGTGCAACTCAACACGCTTACCCCTCAATCACATATAACTCAGAATCCCAAACTCAAAAGTAAAGAAACCCAGATTTAGACTACAACACATAAACCCCTCAAAAATGGCCAATGCAGGTTCACATAATCTATTGGCCCCTCCTAAGTGGAACTCAGAAATGCCAACACTCAAGGATAATATTATCTCTCATGTTTATAAAGAGGGTTAGAGTATCCAAGACCATTAACAACTCGTAGTCAACAAAGTAAATACACATTCCCGTAATTCAATAACCCAAACTTATAGTGCACTCTCTATTATTTTGATCAGCTGCAAAGATTCGAAACATCATTGAAGGGGTGTTTATTCCTAAGAAGATAATGCATATAATCTCTTATAATCCTTCCTGGACTTAAGGTAAGGTTTATCAAATTGTATTCTCACATAAAGCAAACATCCTCAAAAGAGAGATACAATGATCAAACGGTGAGCATCTAAGGGACGTGACTAGAGTTTAAGGTTTCCATCCCCATGTAGAAATCCCATGTAGAGTCTAAAATTCCCTAGGGCATTGATCACATATCGGTCTTAACAGTAAGGGCAGAAAAAGCACTCATCATAGATTCAAGAAAAGAAAAACAACCCAGCAAGCTAGTCCTTAATATTTCAGTACTACTTAAAACGTAATAATAAGAATAAGGTTAAGTATCCTTGTAAAAATTGTATGGAGTCAATAGCAAGAAAAAGAGAGAATCATGGGCAACCCCACCCAACATGCAAACTTTGTAATTGAAAGAACATTTTGTTTTGGGGCTAGGTAAACACAAGGAACCCAGAAAAGTAACATACATGGTAAGAAGACTGGAAAATGTCCATATAACTCAAATTAATTTACCATTTTAACAATTGAAAACAACTTGTTTCATGAAATTGTTAATGCTAGCATATAAATCAAAGGGGTGGTATTCATAATGCCTGGAAAAAGCATCCACATTTTCCACACATCTGGTAGGGCCTTTGAAATAGAAACCTTGGCGAATCATCCATGTTTAACATGTTAGATGTCTAAACACACTCCATAGCTCACGTTTGCATAAGAAAGGGGGGGCTCCAACCCATAAATAGCATCCAAAAGAAAGAATGTGGTCT